>CATOUR010000157.1:0-1382083 GCA_951848785.1 Callosobruchus maculatus | reverse complement strand
CGAAAAGATTGCTTCAACAAAACATATTTGATTAGGTGCTTTATTACTGGAAATTGTAATTTATTTATTTCGATCGTAGACTTCGTCCTGATCTGCAAACTTCATTCATCGCTTATGTTGCAATAAATATACACTAGTTATTCACTAGTCTATTCCTGTGTCCCACGACGATTAAGACAAGCAACATATCGGAACTGGGCAGTAGTAGAGAATTATAATTTTGGGGGTGTACATTAGAGCAAATATTGTATCTTTTCTTATTATTGTGTTACCCAATAAGGTATTTGTTTTTAGTCACGTGACGTCCGATTCAAAAATATTAATGGAACGCCCTGTATATTTGTAGCGTTCTGTATTCCACCCGATAAAACAATTCCAACAAACCAGCACACTTGGGGTCTAAAGTGATTCATTCAAGAGCTACAGGTACTTAAAGCATTGTACCTCTATACCATTAAAGCAAAAAATGAAACGATCACTAGCAAAGTAGTGGTACAATCCTTGAAGTACCTGCAGCTCTTGAATGAATCACCTATCATCTTAGACCCCAGTGTGCTAATTTGTTGGAATTGTTTTATCGGGAGGAACACAGAAAAAATACAGGATGTCTCATAATAATTTTGAATCGGACGTCACGTGACCCTCATTGGGTAACACAATAACAAGAAAAGACACAATATTTGCTCTAATTTACATCCCCAAAATTAAATTCTCTACTACTGCCCAGTTCCGATGTGTCTCAATGGTTGTGGGAAACACAGTATATAAAAACTTGCACAAACCTAACGCAACCTATAATAACCTAAATCTAGATAAAATTGGTACCCAACCTAGTATATTAACACCAATTTCAACGTCCATTCCAAGTCAAGTCAAACCTAATTCTTTTTGAACATCCGTGTATGAAATTCCCAAAATTATTTGTTTTTCATCTTTTCCAAAAGGCATTTACTGAATTTTTCATGTTTTACAAACTGTCGCTAGCCTAAAAAAATGCAATAACGCAGTATTGTGAAGTACATTAACTGCTTATCACTGGCAACACCTCATCTTTGTGACACTAGTCTATTAAGCGGGTAGTTGATTCTAAAATTGTCTTGTTCTGTGTACGAAAGTACGGTGAAAATACTAATTCAAAAGCCGGCACTCAGCCAGCCGAGTACATTTTAGGTTAGGGCCGTTATAACACGTGCATTAAAGTATTTTCAACTTCCAATCTTTTTTAATCGTGAGATTTGATACATATTTGCACATCGTCGATACAATGTAATACGCGGTATTCACCTTTTGGTGCTACAACGCAACAACGCCCCACGTAATTTGGTAAAATTTCATATTTGGATTAAAGGGAATGGTCTATTATGTACTTTTAGAGAAGAAAATTGGTGAAAGAAGCATTTTTTGAAAAAAAAAATAGTTAAAACTCTGTATTTTCACCACACTTTCAAAACGTACCCGAACAGTACAAGACTATTTTAGAATCGAAAACCCGCATGACAGACTTCGATAGTGTCACAAAGATGCGGTGTTGCCAGCGAGCAGCAGTTATCAGTTATTGTACTTCATGAAATTATGCAATTGCAATTTTTTCAGGTTAGTGACTGAAAACATAGAAAATTCAGTCAATATGTTTTGGAAAAGATGAAAATAAATCATTTTGGGAAAATACACGGATGTTCAAAAGGGATTAAGTTTGACCTGATTTTGTTTTGGCAGAAACTGAAATGGAGGTTGAAGTTAGTGTTAAAATATGCCTTACTACGTTAGGTGAAATATAAAAGATATCTAAATTTAGGTTATTTTAGGTTTAATTAGGTTTGTACCAGGTGGTTACGGGGGGGGGCCTGGGGGTGGCTCGGCCCCCTAGACGTTACTGATATCAAATATGTTGAAAAATCCAGCCAGCCTTACCTCAAGTAAGATTGTCACCTGTTTGGTTTTTAGTGGCAACGCCAACGGTCCAACGTCAGTCGCACGTTTCAATGATTTACTGGAGCTGATATCGGCCAAATATAACAATAAAGCTTAATCACAAACAATATTAAAGCCACCAATTTTATATAAAAAGCTAATACACAAACTAAATAAAACAAAACAAACAATAATACATGATACTTAATTACAAACACCAGCTAGAATCAAAGGAACATTAGAAATCAGATATATTTAAATTTAGATAGTTAAAAATGTAGAACGATTCACGATTTTTTTGTTATACTTGCGCACGGGCCATGCTAATTTTCTCTGTAACGTTTCAATCTTATAGCGTTTTCAACTTATTGCCCTATCACTGCACTCATAGGAACTGAGTGTCAAAATTATGTTCGTCTTAGATTTGAGTGCAAAACTAGTGTGGTTTTTTGTTTTCGACTTACCCGCTTAATTGCACTTGAGTGCAAATTATCGCCACGGACTCTCTGAGCTCGTGGAGATTTCAGTGCATTTTTGACGTCTAATTAATTATAAACTATTTTATTTGTCAGAGAAAATAATTTTTTGAATTAAGAACTGGGTAGTGGGGTAGTATACATAGTAGCGTGAAAGGTGCGGAAAGTGTAGTTGAAAGAACTGCGAATATCGTCATCTTCGTATGATGAGAAAATTGAAGCATATCTAGTTAAATTGCAAACAACGGCTGCGGGTGTCCCAAAAATACGAATATTTGTTGAAGATGTTGTTCATATACTGACGGAAGAAGAGATATAACAAGATATACATAAGTATTTACCGATATAGATAGATATTCATTTTTAGTGCAAAAGCCATATTGCACAAAATGTTGTTAGTTTTTATGTCGATAAATAGAATAAATTATTGAATAGGCGGATTCAAACTATTCAAATTCCAAAACCAGCACAGAATGAAATTGAGCAGTCGCGATGCTAACACCCGTATGCACCGTTTGGCGATTCTAATCGTAGTTCCCTAATCACGTTTTGCTGATCTTAGACATCTAGCCATGCACCGTCAAGAGATTAACTAATCCAGATTGGAGATACGGCAAGGTTGTGTTCGCAAGACTGTTTTGACAGTGACAGTGTCAAAATTGTTAGTTTGCGGTGCATAGTAAACAAGTAATCTAATCCAGGTTTACGTAACTAATCGCGCAATTGACTTACGGTGCATACGGGTGTAAATGACATCAAATTGTCATCAGTTGGCTGACAGAACAGTTACTTGAATTGCACTGAAATTTGGTGTATGTTCGACTTACCAGTTCAGATTTATTGCACTTCTGGGCACCAGACGAGTTTTCAATGTGCACTGTAGTGCAATCGTGGTTAAAACCAGTGCAGTAAGTCGAAAACGCTACTAGTACCTACATGTATGGTCGAAGAGATGTTAAATAAGAGTAAATGTTGACAACACTGCATTTATTATCATCTGTCAATCAGTATCTCACTTCTAAAATTGTATTGTTCTGTGCGCATGCCTTACTGAAATATGTTGAATATACAGTTTTATCAATTTTTTTTCCAAAAAACGTGTTTCGTTCGCAAATTTCATTTTTAAAAATCACATAACAGACCATCCTCTTTACATTGATAAAAAAAATTTCTCAAATCGCGTGGGACGCCGTTGCGCAATAGACCCACATTAACAAATGGCCAAAAGCCAAATTCCGTTACAGTCCCCATAATGTGCTGCTAAATTACGTGTGAGTACTACACACTCCTACAGAAGAAAACAGACACATTTTTTTTTCAAAAAATTAAGCTGTTTTTTTAGAACAATAATCTGGGTGAATGCAAGGGACAAAAGCTTACGTGTACTTGTTACCATGTGCAAATCTAGCTATTATAGCTTTATCACTCTCCATTGAAGCTTCTCCCTTCAGTTGGCAATTATTGCGATGGATTTGAAGATCAGCAACAATCGCCGATATGCTGAATCTCTTATGATCTTCCACTGAGTACATTCTAGCCCCTCTAGGCATCGTGAGCCGTATTGTGCGATCAGATGTCTCAACTTGTGTTCAGTTTGTTTGGAATCTTCAAAGTGGCAAATTACGTGACAGTTCGGTAAGTGTGTCTATTCACCTCAGATACGATGTGGGTCCTATCATGATGACCACTGACATGATGACGTCTATAAAACGATGGCTACAGAGTGTTTTATTCTGATCTATAATCAGATTCCAATTGGAAGGTACCACCGAAGGTACATCGCAATGCGCGCCGGCAGGTATGTTGGAATGGTGAGGATAATAGAGAGTTTTTGGTCAGTCACGGCAAACAATTTCGTTATGGTTATGGTTAACTTTGTCGTTAATAACGATAACTTTTCGTCGCAAAATGTAGAGTTTTTGGACGCGTCAGACTTTAAGGAATCGAACTGTCAGTACTGTCACCGTTGACAAATGTAGGAAATTTAGGTTAATTTGGACATTCTAAACAAAATACGTGATTAGAACGGATTGTGCCCTAGACGTCGATTGCGAGATAAATTATCATTTAGAAAAGTATGGAGGAGATTATTGAATTAGTGTATATATATACGATGACGTAGCAAATGTCACATAAAAATAACCATAAAAGCACAAATAACGATACCGCTAATCTGACGTAATTAACCACGTCCGTTATGTTTAATAAAGTTAACTGAGTGTCAAATCGTTACTGCGCAGACTCCAAATAACTATAACCACGATTTCAGTGACATATGTGCGGACCAAAAACTCTCTATTAATGATAATAATAATTCTCATTCCTAATGTCTAGTGGGTTGAAGTCGGAGACTTTATAAAGGCTTGAAAGGACGGCGGCTTTAACTCCTTGGCATACCGTACTAGGGGTATGAATGTATTGTAGAGTCTGCCAACAGGCACCAGAGACAGTTGTGCATCTCTAGTCGATGTGTAAAGGTCGTGACGTGGTAATACATCATGTCAAGCTCCGTAGGATCGCAGCACACATGCATGATCCTGGCAGCTTTGAGCCTCCAACCATGAATGTGCTCCATGGTTTTGATATGATAGAAGAAGAGGAACAAGAAATGGCTGCTCTGTTGATTGCATCCGTTTGTTCATCTAGAGAATGGAAGCATCCTATTAACATGGAGCGAGAGAAATTCGGAAAGTTCCAAAATTTAATCCCTCAACTGATAGGAGATGAAGAGCGATTTAAATGGTACTTCCGATTGACAAGAACTGAATTCTACTATCTTCTAAGCTTGGTTGGTCCTAAAATCGAGAAGCGCTCCACTCAACTCAGGGAAAGCATTTCTGCGGAGATACAACGAAGCAAAACCACCTCAACCCTCTGACGCCTTCACACGACTGACAAAAAATCTAGATTGTTTGACTTTGCTCTGACGCGTCAGAAGGCGTGTTGCGTCATATTGCATTATACTCCACGTTCCCATGTCGCGTCAGCACAATGTGAACGTAAATATACAGAACCCGGTGCTGGAATTTTGTACGACACGCGTTACGACGTGTTCCCACGTGTTATCACATCATAGCAATCTGTATCCACCTTAGGGTACAAACATAGTAGAGCGACGAGGTGAAAAACGCGATGAAACACATATTCTACATGATAGTAGAGCGATACGTTTTGTGATTTTACCTAGACAAAAGCTGCGCCTGCGACTATCTATACTCGTGCCCTATACCGCTGTTTGTCAAAACTAAACTGTCAACGTGACAGTTAATGCCAAATTTTATCCCGGCGCAAGTCGCGTAGCTCGTCTCGTCGCTTAACGCTACGGTAACATCTCTACTATGTTTGACTCAATTCCAATGCACGGTTAAATTCAAGTCGCGTCGCTCACCTCGTCGCAGTGCCTCTATCCTCGTCGCTCCACTATGTTTGTACCCTTAAGACGTACGCTGAGACGGCTTACGTCCATTGGCATAACGCGACTCTACGAGTGCTCCACTATCATTAAATTTAAGGTACTATCACGGTACTGAGGAGACAGAGGTGCTGCCATACGCTCCAGGGGATATAATGTCCATAGTGGAGAACGAGAGGTGTCAGATTTACTGCAACTACTCGTTCCTCACGCTCGAGCTTGTACAGGCAAACAAGCCCGACATAGTCCTTCGCTACCACCAACCGAAGACGATGTTCGTTATAGAGTTTCCGGTACCTGCTGAGGTGAACATCGCCTTTAAGGAGGAGGAAATATCAGGAGTTGCTCGGACAACTTCGCAGGTTCAGGCCAGACTACACTGTAAGTCTGGTGGTCATGGTTATTGGATGTCTAGGTTGAATGAGGAATACGAAATTTCGTTTGCTTCCTTTGTCAATGAAAGCTTGCCTGTATGAGCACACAGGACGACCTTAACTATATCACTGGAGGTCCTGCTCGGACTGCCGACGGTGCCACCTTGGATTAGGATGACAGCGCATCTGAGAATGCGGGACTCTGGGCAGATAAGGGGAGAGGCGGTTGGCCACGCAAGGAAAGCCAAGTTGGTGGAGGAAGCATACCACGTCTCTGCCTACAAGCTTGTCGATTCAAACAATCTATCAGGGTTGAAAATCATAATTGTGGTTTTTTCAAGCAGGAACTCCTATCTGAATGAGCCCAGAAGGGACGACAGGAGAGCACAGTTCAATGCATCTCAAAGTTTGCAAAGTACTCTGGGACTCTGTGTGGTCCCTTTGTCTGGGTGGTCAGTACGCCTTAAGCACAGAAAAAATACTTTTGCGTTTCCAATTAGTTAATAGTATTTGGATGTTTTTACATTACTTTAAATATATTTACAGTTGTTTCAAATCCATATCATTGAAAGAATTCAATCCTTATATTCGAAGTAATCACAGGTACGCCAATAAATTGAAAATAATTTTATATTCGTTCTAACGATATGTATGTATATCCTTCTAATACCAGTATTGACATATAACGCAATCAAAACATCCTTTTGCTTTCAAAATTTACCCTATCTTTCATTTAAGCAAAGCATACAATCTATTCGTGATAATTCATCTGATAAAAATTAATTTTGTTTCAATGGTCCTTGTCGTTCGCTGGACTATAATCAGTATTCGGCGGGATTGATGTCCCGATTCAATGAAGGAGAGAATAAAGAACAGGGGGATGATTCAGTGTTACTATCGCCGCGAACCCGTCAATACGGACGAGTTGTTGTTGTTGTGTTGTTTCGGTGTTAGCCGTATTGTGTCATCTCGTGGTTTTGCTTTTTGCATCAGCAATTGTGTCATTTGAAATGTGTCCAGTTATATACTAAATTGCGGTCCTACTGAGAAATTGGGACTTAGAAGAGCTACATTTGAATGTAGGTATTTAGATTAGTCAGACAGTTATATTTCAGGTAAAAATGCAACAACTGGTGCAGGCTTATGTCTAATTCTTATACCATGCTCCTTATAACTTCATACAAAATCACACAATTAAACCTCCAAACGAATCAATCAGCTGTCCTCGCAATAAAATATGTTGGTCCAAGGAAAAGAAAGTAGTTTAGAATCAATTACCAAACACAGATTCGATTCAACGACAGGCTGCGATTGAATTATTCATTGGAATCCAATGACATCTTGTAGTTGAATCGACAATACGATATAATTCGTTACCAACTATACACTTCCCATTGGATAAAACATCGCCGTATTTGAGGAATGCTAAGTGTAACGTCCCATTGAATCCAAGCGTAAGTCTTTGACAGAACGACAGATTTTTCTGTGTGAGGCTGCGCGGCTACTATTAGGATAACGATACCCTAACCTGGATAGTATCAAAGATAAACATCTTATGTAATTCCATATGATTTTTGTGAGATAAGGGGAAAGCATGGATACCGATCACCGACGAGTCGGCGCGACGTGTTGCCGAATTCAGTGACATTATTATTAGCTGTTTTAGTGAAATTTCGATTGATCTCTGATAAAGAACAATGACGAAATGGTGCAATGTTTGTGAAAAATACGCTTCATATTAACATGAATCATATTTGTAACCAATCAACGGATGGAGAATATCAGCGCCCGACCAATCAGCAAATGGGGAAAAGGTCACGTTTCCATTCAATTTTAAGTGAACATTGCATTTGGCGTTGCCACATTGTGATATAATCAGTTAAACTCTGTTTTTTTTTCAACGTTGCCTACGAGTTGATGTAGAAGAGTGATGAGATATTTATAAAACCTGACAACATCCACATAATCTAAATATAAGGACTTTATTATTGATACGGAATTAACAATGCCCCCTCATTGCCCCTATACTTTGGCACAATGCTAATTCTATCCACTTTTAATATTCGAAGGATAAATATTTCACTCTGACCATTCCCAGTATCGAGGAGTGGAAAAGAGGGGAGATTCAGTTGTCTAGCTAGAGGACAGGCCTCAGGAGCATGGTTTTATGTGGAAAATCGAAGAGTACGAGAGAGTTACTCCTTAGGCTTGAACGCCATGATTTTTGAAGCAGCAATACAATGGTGCATACAATGAGGAGGTGAGAAAGTGCACAGAGCAGAAGGATTATATCTGCTCGGACAGGCGACACTGAAAGCCATCTGTAGGTACCCCTGGTTCAGGAGTGCGCGGAAAGACTGGAAGAGCTGGCGAGAC
The DNA here is from genome assembly GCA_951848785.1 of Callosobruchus maculatus. Lineage (NCBI taxonomy): Eukaryota > Metazoa > Arthropoda > Insecta > Coleoptera > Chrysomelidae > Callosobruchus > Callosobruchus maculatus. Next base: position 1,373,534 of record CATOUR010000157.1, on the reverse strand, counting down.
TGAAGGAAGTTGCCTTGTTGTACGTCCCGGGTCATACGGGGGTAAACGATACAATAGATGAAAAGTGGAGGCAAAGTAGGGGATGCAAACAAGCCAAGGATTTTATAGCCGGGCTGAACACACCTAGATCAGCATGGCTACGAAACCAAGGCCGATGGGTAGTCAGAAACCTCGTGGGTGTTCTGAAGATCACTGCAGGCTGAGGCGGCATCTATCATTAGAAATTGAAGATGACGCTCTATGTATGGGCTGTGGAGAGACCGATGAAATGGCCTACCACTTCCTTGCGGAATGCGAGTTGCTAGACGGGCTGAGATACACGATCTTTCGACCCAACAGACTTCAGCCAGAGGAATTACACAGTTAAATTACTTTGGTAGTGTGTCATAATATGAATATGGTAGTGGTACAGTCCTTTAAGTGCCTGTAGCTCTTGAATTAATCACTTTAGACCCCAAGTGTGCTAGTTTGTTGGAATTGTTTTATCGGGAGGAACACGAAAAGTCACAAATATACAGGGTGTCACATTAACAATTTTGAATCGGACGTCACGTGACCAAAGGCAAATACCTCATTGGGTGACACAATAATAAAAAAAGATACTATATTTGCTCTAATTTACACCCCCAAAATTATAATTCGCTATTACTGCCCAGTTCCGATATATTGCTTGTCTTAATCGTCGTGGGACATCCTGTATGTTTTAGTCGCCCGAAAAAATACAAAATTCGTGGTATGAAAACACAGATTTTTTGATTTTTTTTTTTTTGAAAGGTCGTTTAGTTTGTATTTTAGACGTATGGGTTAGTTGTTAATGTGACTTGTGTTGTGGAAGACAGCGAATTAACTTAGCCACAAATTTTTTGATGTATGCTGTCTTCCCGTATTTTTCCATTTACTGCGGATTCTCGGCCGATTTTTAGGGTTTAGTTTAAAATTCAATACTGTTCCACTTTTTCACTGATGGGTCTGCATCTTGGGGTTCATAGGTTGAAGTATTATTTGTAAAACGTACTAACATACAAGGAAAGTGACGTTTAATTTAGTACTTTTTTTGTTGGAGAAACGATGGTGGTTGAGAAGCCTGGGGCCGAGGACTACGGGACCCTTAAAACCTCGGGGCCCCCCGCAGTTGCGGGCCCTTCGTTACGCCACCGGTAAGTCCAAAAGTCTAAACGTGAGGTCAAAAGGTCCAAATGTCGCAAAAAAATGAATTTGGTATTTCGAAGCTCCTGACGTTACCTGTAAACCTTCGGTAATGATTCAAAAAGCAAACCAAAGAAGGAAGCTTGCGCTATATCACTTCGGTGGCCTTGTTTTGATATCGTGTTTGATTGCCAAATTAAAGACATTTGAAGAATGTATGAATTTGCATTGAGAGTTTTTTGCACACTAAAAAACTTTTTTAAAATATTGGTCTGAGATGTCATTCATTAAAGTCTCTTGAAATACTATGTATGTTTTGAAAAACAAGTGAGTTCTGTTCGAAATGGGAATCCCTGCTTTACATGGAAAATACATGTGTGTACCCAGACCCCTTTATCAAAGAATACATTACTCTTCTCTATTTTAAATCATTAGCATAGCTGGTTCATAATTTACGTGTACATATCAGGGAAATCTAGAATACCTGAAATTTAACGTGGTATACATATACTCCACCACTGCTATAGAGACTAGCAGGTGGCAAGATGTTCCGTGCCCAACTGTTCAAGCCGTTTTGGCTGATGACTCATTACAGTTATAAACGTTCGCAGTTATGTCTTATGACTGGGCGGCAGTGTCTATCTTATTATCGTCGGTGGATTTTAACATAAGGCAAACTTCCTGGCAGCGTAACCGAATTAAAGTATATCTTTTGTTTTATTTTTTACCTTGTATAGAGAAAAATAAAACACTGAGAAGTATCTTAGAGACGTTTGAACATTTTATTGATTTTTATGAGATTTTTACATTTTTTATATCTTATACTTTAAACGGGCCTACAGAACAATAAAAATATACAGATCAAGCCCTTAACATACATATATATTTCATTCAAAATAGATATCTTCAAAACTTTATCATATATAGAACTTTTAACTTAGCAGAATCCTTATAGGCTAAGGGATGTTCGATACTTTTTTTGACTGTTACTTAATCTTGCAGTTGTACAGTTATTAATAAAATTTGATTATCATTAACATTCTCTTCGTTTCCTGCGACCCAATATCAATTATATAAGGTGATTCTATGGTATGTCATATTCACGTAGCATTAATTCACATGCATTGTGCATTTTGATTTAAATTGAACCATCAAATTGCTACAATAACGTATGAATGACAATTGTTCATCATATCTCTATCGTACTTTTTCGAAAATTTTATTATATGTAACAATTGAGACGTCAGTAACGCATCTAATGAAATAACCAAGTTGATAATTATCGACAATAGGAGATCGTTCAGAAATTTTAATAAAATGTCTTTCCAAGATAGTACTTTGCTTAGAGCTTAGAGCAAAGCTCACATCGTGTAAAAAACCACGTAAAACGCAATTTCTTAGAAAACTTGACATAAGTGTTCATGTAGTAGTTTTTTAAGATGAAAACACAGTTAACACGCAAGTTATCAAAGAGGATTACTACTATATTTTGCTCCATCAGAAAGCTACAAGAGAAATAGAATGAACAATTTCATGTATCACTATATACTGAGAAACGATCTAGTTTGTATATAATAACATAGTGTTAAAATAGTCACTAGTACTACGACGAGGTCACTAAAATCTGTATGTACAAAACCTCGGTTTGAATTCACATTTCACATATACTTATAGCTATATTTTCAGTGATGCTTGATAAAATTAAATAATACAAAGAATGTATCGAACCCCTAATCAGGACTCAATATTTGCAAGGCCTAGACTCATCAGTTAGATCAAACTAATTTGGTTAGACATTCTCAGGGTCTTCCGAATATTTGCAAGCACAGATGTGATATTGGGTGTCAAAACATCTCAAATTAAAAAATGAAAAAATTCTCGACTAAAATCGAAAAGTTATAAGAGATAACCTTTGATTTCTGTTCACAAAAATGGCTAAACGAAATATCAGGAATTGAGCCCCTCAAAGATTCTACCAAAAGTACTTTGAACATCATTAAAACGTTTAGGCCCCGTCGGTTTCCACCCTCGCTAATAAGTACTTGCAGGCTTCTTTTAAGAGGTCACCGTAACAGTCTATGAATTCTGAGAGTTAAACTGAGAGTGATTCAGAAATTCTACATCCATACTATAGCTACTCCTATAGCTAATGATAGTTGTTATACTCACATAGCACACTTCCATTATATATCACTTTGTGCTCTGTGTATGTTAGTACGTGATCTGACATAGCAGGTTTCATAGATAATAGATAAAAATGCTGTTCATAAAAAAATGGCTGTTCTCAAAGTAGGTGCAGTGATATCTCCCACTAGTGGTAATGTTATAATACACCATACGACGTATTACCAATTTGAAATATCCAGGCTTTCGGTTCTGAACAAATTTCACCAAAAACTTGCATATATTTGTTTCAGAGCATACGTATTCATTCCTCTAGTGCTTTGTTTTCATATCAAATGTTTTTATACCTATTAAATATGGCCCATTGGTTATTATTCCTGTGTCAAAATTGAAAATTCTTCGAGTTGTAAATCAAGCTGTTATATGTGTATATGCTATAATATTCATACACCTATGATCATACCAAACAAGCTGAGAATTTGTAACTGTTTAGCCACTATGTTTTTCGTTATTTTCGATTGCGATTTCCACTAAACTTTATCAAAAATATCATATTTTGGTGAGAAGTCTCCAAGAACCACAAGTTTATGCAAAATGGTAGTTTTTCGAACCTTAACTTTTTTATTTTCCAATTCTAGGAAATGCAATAGATTTAGCAACCAGCGTTTCTAAAAGCCACAGTGAAAAACCCACATCCATAAATAGTTTTTACGTGATATGGTGTAGCCATAAATGAGCCTTAATCTCAAGCCATATGTTATCGAAATGTCGGACACCCTCAATACATGTATTGTGATATAAGCTAATATATGAGAAATTAATCCAATACTTATCTATCTTTCTGATTGGTAAAACTTCTTTATCTACGTCTTCTTGCATTGATTCAGTTGATTTAGCAACCATGTCCAGCTACTGCAGATTAAGCATTATAAGGACACAAAAAAAAAATAATGATCTTGGTGCAAATTAAAGATATTCCACTTGAGCCCTCTCATCCCATGGATTTACAAGAACATTTTTTTTACTTCTCTGTCATCGGCATCGACTGCTCTGGCCATTAGCCTCGTGTTCTGTGTAGGCTTTGTTACTGTGTCCCGGCGCCACTCTAGAAACAGCACCCTTACTTAGAAGCCAACAGTGAAAACTCAGGTGGGGATTCTCACTGAGCTTTTTTTTATGGATATTTATTTTTGATTCACAAAATTATCAAATATCTATGAAACGTAACTACAACATAGTGGAATTTGACACTGTCTTAGTTTAACTCAATTTTACGATCGTACACAAGAGATTGGTCTACTTCACAATTTGTAGTTTATTTTTCACACTATAATACTTACTGCGATCGGGCGAAATATACAGTAGAGACCAAAAGTATCAAATTTTTAAGTATCTTCCTATAAGGCTCATAGACTGCGAGTCATTCCTTGTAAAAAATAATGGAGTCTTTCTTATACAATATACAGTCAAGTCAAAATGTTCCATTCACAACACATCATGCTGCACCTTTTCAATAAAAAGATGATGGAAGTAGAGTTTTTTGTATAAGGACTCAAAAAATGGTATTGCATACCTTTGAGACATTTAGTTGATATCAGAGTCACCATTATTTAAAACAAGGTATCACTTCATGAAGTTTGTAGTATTGATTTTGATTAAACTTAAAATATGGAAATATGATATATTGATCTTGTATAGTATATGTATCTACTATTCAATTGATATAAGATGAAGTCGTCTAGCTAGACTCTAGCTTTTGTATGTAGTGAGAGGGGCGATTATGCCTCTATCCACTGCAACCTTACTGCGTCGAATGTACATTCAATTTCATAGAAAAGAGAGATTTTCTAGGCATTATAAAGAGTTTTACTATGACTTTCCCAATGACCATTGATGAATGTAGTCCGCTGAAGCAAAACACGTGATTTCTAAAACACCCCTTTCATTGGCCTATTAATAAAATCCACGTAAACGAAACACAAAGTTTGAAGTTTGACAAAAAATTGATTTTGAATAAGTGACATTCTATGACAGCTGTGTCAAGAAACAGCTTTCGTAAGGGCCGGTTTCTCAATGTACATTTAAATATGTTATCTGGAAGTTACAAGTTAACTGTTGGATAGAGTTTATCGCTATCGAAGGTTAAATTTTATCTTAAACTTAAAGCACATTAAAGGATATTTTGACTGAAACTTCCAACCTGCGGTTAAAATGGTGACTGAAAGTTAAATGCTCAAAGAAGTTAAGCCGCGTTAGTTCTATAATGATGTTCCGTGTCAATTTCCGAGAGATGTTATAGGTTATAGCTTGGGAACATTTTTTATTTTCTTTTGTTCCTAATATTATTCTAGCCTGACAATGGAGTTTCAAGATATAAATTTATTTGGCGACGATGTCTGAGAAACTACAAGACACACTCAAGTAGATCTCAAAGTTCGGTAACCGACAGTTGCTATATGCACCAAAACAGTTTAACTGGCAGTTGTTAACTGGAAGCTACCAAACTGACAGTTTTTTCTAAGCATTGATAAACTGACACTTGGGAAGCTAGTTCGTAAAGACAACGGCTGTTTCCTGCAACAACTGTCAAATGACTTAGCCCCTCCAAAATATTTTTTTTTCGAATTTTGTACTTTGTTAAAGACCACAAAGGTAACAGAAATTTCAATAGTTTATCTTCATGTATGTTTGATTTTTTATTGCTGGGCTGGTGAAGTGAGGTGGAAAACTGCCTCATCTCAATGCGAGAGTTATCTGACTGTGGTTTAGGGGTTAAATTTACCAATGAACATGAGGAAAAATTATCTATTCAACTTTTCATTATAACCTCGTCACCGAATCTATTATTCTTTATCGTCACCCTAACAATTTTTCTGTTATTGAATGTCATTCAAGAGCAAATAATTAGATAGTGTTGGTCACCACTGTATTTTTAGTACACATACTTTCGTCATGCAACCTGAAGGCCCCTGGTGTATCAGTTAAAACCCACAATGCATTGAGGGAAGTATCGAAAATACGAAAATGAAATGTCCCTTTTATTTCATTACGTAAAATATAAACACATTTCGTTGTATCTACAGGATTATAGGAATAACAAGATATGAGATCTATAATAGTTATGTCAATTTTCCAATTAAGCAAGGCTCTTAGACCGCAATGTTACTACTCGTTTTCAATACCATCCACAATACGCTTCAAAATAAAACATTAATTCCAATAATAGAAAAAGAAATATTTAATGTGATAAATGATTAAAATGATAATAAATTTACATTTATATTTATAATAGAGAAAAACATGTCACCTGGAATCTTTTGTTCACTACGTCTATTCTACTGTTATTTGTCTTTACAAAGTTAATATTTTGAATTACAGTCATTTAGACCAGATTTGACCATTGAATCATTAGTGGGGTGCAATCTACTGCATTGCAATCTTCACAATTCACTTCTGCTTCATTATTTGTGATATGCGATCGAACATTTTCGGATAACAAACAAAATCTTAGAATTCGTTGCAATTTAAATTTGTAAGTCCCCCATAGTGATCAGTCTGTAGCTGTATCCAAAATTCTGATAAAAACATCGGTTCCAAAACATCCGAAAAAATTTGATCCCAAATGATATGTGATCTATTTTTGTTGCATTTTGATATACTTAAACTACAAGCTAAGCTACTTCATAAAACACTAAAACACAAAATGTTCTTTATAAATATATTATTTTGTGTTTTATTCAATCATCCACCTACACTAAGCAATTTATAAAATTCAACTTTTTTCGGTTTTTAATGTGTAATTGTTAAATATTAACAAAATAAACATAGTTGATACAAAGAACCACAAGCGTTCAGCTCAAGTAGTTTTCAGTATATAGTCCATTCAGAAAGTAGAGTCGTCCATTTTGACGCTTTTCAAGCTAGTCGATCTCAAATGCCTTCAAATGGCAACAACAATTTAGACATTTGAACATGCTCAATTTATCTTCAAGCCGTTGTTCTTATATATATTTTTCCTAATCATTTCAATACTCATTCCTTTAAGTAGAGATGATTTAAATTCTATTTGTGGAATCCGATATGACAATAGTTTAACAGAACATGTCACCTTTTAATTTCAAGTTATATTTGATAACTCAGCCAATATAGGAAACAATCTCTAGTCTGTTCTCGTAAGAAAGAAAGTAAACCCAACCAAGTCCCGTGCATGACATATTTGTGACTGGTTCTCCTCCTTTACTGTCTTTCATTGTGGATGTATAGATATTGATCACGCTCCAACCAATGTTTACATCTACTTTCTTTCTTAAACTGTAGCTTGCCATTAAATTGCATTACTTTAATTTTGGAAAAATACTCGTAAGGGAAAATACAAATCACTATTTGTGTAGTCAAAAAAAAGTCATCTGAAACAGAAGTGTGCCCAGGGTTGCCAAATGTCCTAACATCTTTACCGATAACATGAAACTCACCATACAAGCTTTGAAATTCCCATATTGTGCCTCGATGTTTTCATTTTTAACGAGTTTTGCACACGTTCCATTTCTTCCCTTCATTGTACCAGTGATAACTAACAATTTAAAAAAAATCAACGTTCGTTAAACACAGGTCATTGAGAAAAGCTGTTTCGACCAAAGTCCTCATTATTTTAAACTTGTTACCCAAAACCTGGCAACATTTGTGCTAAGATTCATGGAACCACCTCTCAAGAATACTTCAAACGTTCTCCAGCGCACTCGTTCGTTTTAGGGATCACACACACAAAATGAAACTATCTACCAAAAATGGACTATAAAAAAAGTAATAATGATTACGTGGCTGCCTATCCTAAACTATCCTAAGCATTACAACTCTTAAAAATCCAAGATTCAAGATGACATAAGAGAGAGAAACAATCTCCTAGCGAGGTTTGCGCATGAGCCGTCAGTCTTCTCCATTTTGTGTTCCATGGAAAAGGCCAATGTCGGCATTCCAAACGTCGTAAGGAGAATAGCAAGCAATTAATTCATTTCAATTGCGATTGGACGCTTCAGGCTGCAACATTTTATTTAGCTCAGGCTTTGTGTGGCCAGTTTGAAAAATGGAAGATCTATACTTTGCACATGAGAAAAGAGATGGTTATAGCCTTTTTCATATCATACGTCATGCTTGCAGTCGTTGATTTGAATGTTATATGAATGTGAATGGTGTGCCAATTAGAAGATTGTGGTTATGTTTTAAATTTAACTAAGGTTTAGGTTTCTTGCACAATCTGACAATGTTTCCTTTGAATATACATATCTGCATGTTGCCCGATTTAAAAGTGCCTTGTTTTTAAACTTTGTAGCTAATTCTAACAAAAGTTTTCTCTAATGTTAACTGTTTCCAGGTTATGAATCCTTTAGAGTTCGGGGACCACCAAAGGGTCATTTTTAACCTAGAATGTTAGAATGTACTTAAAATCTTTGCATATTGACAATGTGATAAAATGTTTGTTAAAGCATATTCAGATAATTCTGGGGTATCGGGTACCATAACTTTTTTTATGTTTGCTTTTCAGGGTCAATATAACATATATTTTTTTTGTTTTCCGAACTTTTAAAAAAAACTAAAATGGATTACTTTAGATAAAGGTTACTAGAGCCTTTCTTCTTTAGAACGACCCAAACCATCTAAAGAAACGGTAGGAAAAGAAAAAGTTTTTCTGCATTTTGTAAAGAAGAGTCAACTATTTTTGGCTTTTTTTATTTGAAAATATGCAGATTTGCTAGAATTACACAAAAAATTAAACTGTACATATCCACAATGATATTTTATAAAATCTGTCTCAACTTGACTAGAATTTTGTAATTTACCATTATTAATGTGCATTGTGATAATATGCATACACTTACAGACCATAAAAGTCAGTGATCTGTGTATCAAACAGAAAAAGCTTATGCTTTTTGTTAGAACTAATACTGCTCAAAACCAGAATTATGGGATGCCAAACATTACTCTGATGATGATAAATAGCAAATAGTGGTATGCATAATTATGTCCATGACAAAAAAGAACCACTTCATCCTCAATAACCTGTAGGTATTTGATCAAAAGAAGAAAATATAGCATAGTATCATATAAAAAGAGGTCTATACCATTTTGTCAAGACTGAAATAGGCATGACAGCACTTAAATGAACTCAAACTCACAACTTCAATTGTATCATGTTTTGTATTCATTCAATCTTCAATTTTCCAAATTGTCTCCTTCACAAACCTGTGAGCTGTAATCTAGATCGCTTTCTAATCGCGCTAACAAAGATTTGTTTCATTTATACAATCCAAAAATTGTTTTTTTCACAGCCACACACCAAAAAAGTTAATGCGTCATAATCTAGTAAGAACTGTTCAGCCTCATGTTACAATTACAAGAAAAAAGGCTTATCCAAAAAGAGGCCCAGTTGATAATTCCATACGTCCAGCCTTTTGCTAAACAGGATAAGATCGGTACAGCCAGTCTCTCAATAAGGTCGCATATACATATAGTTTGAGAAAAGAAGACACCATTATGAGTATCGTTCCACTCAAGATATTTATTTTTGTATGTATTTGAAGACTCCTAATAGTCAAAATAAAGTACAAAATGCTAAGTAACATTGCGGCCTTCTTCTCTACATAGAATGACTTTAAGGAGGCTATAAAACCCACAGGACGTACTGTTGCCTTATGAGTTTTAACTAAACCATAAGAGAATTAATATCCTGAGCATGCAAGACATAGTCAGGGAACATTGAATACATGTTCAATCGAAACCAGTTTAAAAAAATGGTGACATATCACATATAACGAGATGGTTATATCTATATCTCAGTATCTCCATAAGAAGGCGTCGATAAAGTCTTCAATGTTCTCAATTTAGATAGAATTATCTAGAAAAACTGACTATAAATAATGAAATACGGTAGTCCTATGAACTCGATATTTTTTGACATAATTGAGCAATATGTAAGGTTAGAAAACAAAATTTTCAGCACATCAAAATGTAACGAGGTACAGAAATATGTGTCAGAAAAGGTGTTCTTCAAGATACACTGGAAGGTATCAATCACTTCATTTTGGAATGTGAATTGGCATCCAAAATTCCTTCCTTCCGATATTGTTAACTAAAGAAAAAGTATATCAATCTCCAAGAATAGATGAAAAAATAAGAAATGTAAATACCTACAACACAGCTGAATCTTTTTCGTGTCAAGTTTAGTGATTCCGGCAAAGATTCACCTGTATACTATTTAAACTTCTAGATATTTCAGTTTGGATGGAATACAAAACTTGACAATCTACACATAGCTGAGTCTCTTCAGTGCCAAAATGCAAAAGGCAATGATAGTAACTCACCTAGACGTACATTGTCTATAGTTGTTTTGTTTAGAATTGATATACTTTATCTTCAAGGCTGGTAACAAATTGGTGTTGTTGACGTAAAACTGTTATTTTGTTAGTCATTATTTTGTGTCTGAATCAGAGGTTTGAGGGTCTTATTGCATATTTTCTTGCTCTTCAAAATATCTTACCGTAACTAACGTAACTTGGGTCAAGAAAATCTAGGGATTTGTAAGAACTTTTATGTATATTCTATATTTATATTTTAATTGTAGGCGACAAAGATGTTTGTCTTATCCTACTAGCAACCAGTACATCCAAAGATATATTAGGTTTGATCCAACTTGCATTAGACACGTGCGTTGAGACTGATTTGCAATCTGTTTGGAACACATTGGCGATCCAACTTTGGATCAAACCTATTGAATACAAAAAGTCAGAAATAATTTTGCTTGCTTGGGTATTAAATGCCTGGAGTTTCGTACATTACTATTACGTACTTAAAGTGGCTCTTCAAATATCAAAGATCAATTGGAGAACTTGTTGTCTGAAGTATCTTCAACAGTAGACGTACTAAGGGTTTAAAGATCATCATATGTTCAAACACCTTTTGTATAAACAAGTGTCAGTGACACAAACAAAAGAAAAGTCCTCCTAATGGTGGGTTTATAAACTAAACTAAACTAAGGATTAAGAATTAGCAATTAACAACTAAGAATTAATAATTATGAATGTGTTCATAAACTTCTAATAAGGATTGAGATTAACACCAGTTTGATTTAATTTCACACAAAGGAAACAAGAATATAAAATGACATTTCATGGTGCATGTGTTGCCTCCACAAGACACATAAAATGCATGCACAGAACAGCAAAATAGTTATTTTAATTGACAGGTAGAATTATATAAACGGTTGATGATGGTTCCGTGTATTTAACTTTTTTATTTCTTAGTTGTTAATTACATTCTTAGTTTAGTTGAGTTTATAAACCCTCTAGAAGTATTTTATTTTCTCCCTAGTTATTGCCTAAGTCGCTATTGTTTTTCTGAGTCCACAAAATTACTAAACAGAAATAAACATTCTATTGGAGCACCTGTTGCAAAGTTTTATTGAGCGTTTAGCTGTGAATATGGTATGGTATCTAAAAGGAACAGACAAACATTTATCATTGCTCCTCGTCACGTAAATTCCCTAGAAACATTGCTAAATCATTCAACTTGACGCTGATAGACTACCATTATATTGTCAGTTTTCGGCTGATTCGGCATTTTAATATCTAGTTAATATTCAATAGTCCGTGAAATAATATTGAACATACGGCATCGGATTAACAAACAATGAAAAATTTTCATAACCGAATGATGAATTTATTTGTGTACAATATTTGGAATATTTCCAGCTGGACGTAATTTTGGCACTATATTTGTACAGCTAATAATAACGTGTTATCTTTTATAAATCGACCATAAAACCATGGTAAATAAGTTGGCTTTGAGAGTGAAAACAAGATTTTTTTTTTGACACTTCACCATCACAAGGATGTTTATTGAGTGCTATACGTTTGCTACCGAAAATACAAAATTCGTAGGCAATGGAAATAGATAATTTTTAGGAAGAAAAATAAATGTGTATCACAATGGTAATAATACAATTTTGGGATATCCTCAGATCTAGCTATATTAAGCCATATTTGTAACATAATTGATGTCACAGGATTTGCAAACTGTTAGCTCAAAATTAATGATTTATAGAAAAGCAAGTAGCAATACTGTTTTGCCGATTTTGTGAGAACTATTGCCATATGTTTCAAAAACATTAAAAAATTGTCATGATGGCAATAACTTAACTTTACTTCTGTGTCATCGGCATCGACTGCTCTGGTCATTAGCCTCGTGTTCTGTGTAGGCTTTGTTACTGTTTCCCGGCGCCACTCTAGGAACAGTACTGTTAATTAGAAGCCAACAGTGAAGGCTCAGGTGAGGATTCTTCGCCGAGGTTTTATTATGGATATTTTTTTTTTGATTGAAAAAACCAGAAATAAATTTCCGCCTCTAACAAGCATAACTGTCAAGTATAGTATGTGTTGTGATATACTTGATGAGACACAGACCTGGCCTAGACATATCTAGTTCCATAGAACTACTGAATTAATGTAAATGGGCTTTACAGAAGTGCAAATAATATTATACCAGGTGTATCAAAATAACTATGACCAAGTCTTCAGAAATTAATATTAATTTTTTATTAATGTACTAGTATCCAGAAATTCCCTGGTGCGAAGATAAAAAAATGGCTGTCATTTGTGACTCGCCAAAACATTTCTTTATAAAGGAATAATTTGTGACAGACGTAAAAAGAAACAACTAAATTCACTCCTGCTTCTCAAATCCTTGAGATAGTAATCTTGCTATGAATCAATTTTACTCTGTGTAGCACTAGAAAAGTGATAGCATAACGGATTCTTTTTTTAATTTATTTCTTTGACAATGAGATATATATCGGGACACTGGCTAAACAAAAAATACCACAACGCCCTACCACGCCTTGCATGCACCAATTCTTCAGATCTCCCTTACTTTATTTACTCTTCAAGAACTACTTTAACTAAATGCGTCACCCGTATTTTTTAAGAAGCTGTTTTTTGAAACTGACTGTACATTTACATAAATGCACAACACGCAGATGACTGGACGGAAAAGTCTTACCGACTATTACAACCATCAAAATTTATCAGTAGGTAATAAAACAACAATAAACTTTCAACATCCAAATACCAATAGTTAGACTAACAACGACTTTGTTTTATGTACATCATTAGTAATATTCAATGGAACCTCTTTTTGCGACCAGCCTTTATAATAATGTCCTTTAGTGAAAGAAAACATACATATTTATGAAAATCGGAATGATTATAACATATGACATTCTCGCCGTAGCACTCACGATAACACACCTCCATAAAATCTCTAAGAAATACGCTACTTGATTTGATAGTCGGATCCCTAAACTGGCTTTCATTAGAATCAATTATTGCAGTCTTTACTCATTTTCACTAGTTTGGATGCATCCAGAGTTCCTGTTTGCCTAGTTAAGACTGCAAATTTGGGAATCCATTGGAAATTGATATTATTTCTTTCCAGAGTGGAACTACTCGACAGCATCCATAGGAAGAGGGTAGAATTAGACATGAAAAATTTCAGGTTGAATTTCAACGTAGTTCGGAGAGGGCTTTTGAAGACTATGTCAGTTGATATTTATTTTAATTGTAATAAAAAATCCCTTACAGTTTTTGTTTTTTTTTTAAATTTGCAGTGGAACAGACTCATATATGACAATATAAATACAGCGTGAGTCCCAAGTTGACACTTTTTTTAATTGTGTATAAAAGTCGTTAAAACAAACAACAATTTCAAATCACTTTTTTCAGATCACTGAAAAACAACCGAGATGCAAAATAAAAATGTAAATCTGGGCTTGTGTATCAAGACGTACCCAATCTGTTTTTTTAGCTTTTTGCTCGGAATTTTTTGAAATCGATTAGATATTGTACCTGTCAGATAGTGCAGTAGTCACTTTTTGTTTACCGTTGTTAATTTTAAATTGGTAAATCCTAAAAGTGGCACATTATTATGAAACAACTGTTAGGATTTACCAATTTCAAATTAACTATGGTAAACTGAAAGTGACTTGTGCACTGATTGACAGGTACAATGTCTGATCGATAAGACAAAAAGTACGAGCGAAAAAATAAACATAAACAGACTAGGTACGTCTGGATACAAAAGCCCAGATTTACTCTTTTTGGTTCTTTATCTCACTTATTTTTCGGTTTTGAAAAAAAAGTTATTTGAAAAAGTTGTTTATTTCAACGACTTCTATACACAATTTAACAAAAAAAACATCAAATTAGGACTCACCTTGTATACTTGCTCCTTACGGTTAAAAAACATAACATTCTCTACGTTTATATTTGGAATTAATTAATAACTCCTAGAATTAATGAGAATGATCGTAAAATATAAACAGCTCTAGTTTTGATTTAAGCAGCACAAGAAATAAATTGTGCCTATAGATAATATTTATGCAAACATAAATATGAAAAGCAAAAGATAAAATCGAAAAGTATTTTTGACACAATGATTTTTAAGTATGTATACACGAACATTTATATTTTTACGGCCCATAATTTAATCGGAAAAAACATCTTTTTTTCAATGTACATTTGTGTGTTCACAGGTAGTATGATGAAATCATTATTATTGACCTTTTTACAGTGTATCTATATGAATTTTGTAGCTAAAACCATATTCACAACATTTAAAAAACAGCAAAAATCCCAAATATTTTTTTACTGAGCTACAAAAGTTTTAAGATATCTTTCCTACTAGCAAACAAAGACACAAATTGAAATTTATATTTTTGTGGACAGCATTGAGTCAAATTCAGTTTGCATTTATTTACAAGAAATTAAACTTGCTACCCAAATGTAAGCATGTTTTCTCATCCATTTGGAGGTAGTTTTCGAAAACTGCTGGTTCGAATTTCAACTCATTTATTGAGCCGACATGATTAATTTTTTTTATAATCTTTTTCGTTTCCTTCTCACTGTTTTTTTTTAATTATTTTTCAAAATCAAGGATCTTCGTCTTAAATCGGTACCATAACGAAACTAAATAAAGACCTCTCCGGATACTCAAATACGTTACAACATGCGGTCTATCTATCCAGGCACACCTGCACAGGTACAGGTAATTCACTACCAAAACAAGCCAGTGACGTCATACTTACCTAGCTACGCAGTAACATATCGTTTGTTTGTGTTATCTTTTGCGTTTTGTTTTCGTGTAGTCTAATAGCGTTTTGGACTTATTGCCCTATCACTGCACTCATAGGAACTGAGTGTCAAAATCATGTTCGTCTTAGATTTGAGTGCAAAACTAGTGTGGTTTTTTGTTTTCGACTTATCCGCTTAATTGCACTTGAGTGCAAATTATCGCCACGGACTCTCTGAGCTCGTGGAGATTTCAGTGCATTTTTGACGTCTATAAATATTAATTATAACCTATTTTATCTGTCAGAGAAAATAATTTTTTGAATTAAGAACTGGGTAGTGGGGTAGTATACATAGTAGCATGAAAGGTGCGGAAAGTGTAGTAGGAAGAACTGCGAATATCGTCATCTTCGGATGATGAGGAAATTGAAGCATATCTAGTTAGATTGCAAACAACGACTGCGGGTACCGCAAAAATATTAATATTTGTTGAAGATGTTGTTCATATACTGACGGAACAAGAGATACAACAAGATATAGATAAGTATTTACCGATATAGATAGATATTCATGTTTAGTGCAAAAGCCATACTGCACAAAATGCTGTTAGTTTTTATGTCGATAAATAGAATAAATTATTGAATAAGGTGGATTCAAACTATTCAAATTCCAAAACCACCACAGAACGAAATTGAGCTCTCGCGATGCAAAATGACATCAAACTGTCATCAGTTGGCTGACAGAACAGTTACTTCAATTGCACTGAAATTTGGTGTATGTTCGACTTACCAGTTCAGATTTATTGCTCTTCTGGACACCAGACGAGTTTTCAATGTGCACTGTAGTGCAATCGTGGCTAAAATCAGTGCAGTAAGTCGAAAACGCTATTAGATAGCTGGTGTGAAGTAACATACTTATTTTTTGCATTATACTATTACCCAAATTTGAATTAATAAAAAAAGTGTTACGGCTCTGACGATAAACAATTTCATCCGCTATTTTACTGCGCCGCTACGTCATCAATGTTGTGACGTCACTGTCCTTTTCTGAAAACGTAAACCACTCCGCTAAACCGTAGCTTTTATGTATGTACAGTGACGTCACTAACCCTTACCGATCTTCCTATTGGCTAGGCCGCATTGGAGGCGGAGCAGCGCGCATCGCGGTGCATTGGCGAGTTCTGAGTGGGCGTGCCCGCGCGAGCGTCGTCCTTACGTGAGGTGGGGCGAGGGGGAGGAGCGTGGGGAGGGAGTGGGGTCGGCGTAAGTAGCGTCACTGGCGGCCAGGCAGAGGCAGCAGCCGCCGCCGCCGCCGCCGGCGTTGGGGGCGGCGTCGAAGTGCAGGGCGGGGGCGTGAGGGGGCGGCATCGCCGCAGCCGCTGCGGGGGCGGCGATGGGGAGCGCGCATCACGTGCAACACTGCATCCAGGCGGCGGGGTTGCACGTGCAGAAGCAGCTCGTCTGGATGATGGGCGCGTACACGATGCCGTTCGCGTACATCAGGGGCGGCGGCTGTTGGGTCATCATTCGTTGCTGGTCCTGGAACAAATAGACATTCATTAGACAAGCTCATTGATGATGATGTAATCAATAGACAGATTCCATATATATTTTTTTTAATTTTAATTGCAATCCACGGCATTTCTTTTGTCAATGAACAGCAACCCTTTGGCAAAATTGCTGCCACGGCCATACTGGTTGTGTGTGTCTCTATACCGTATTCAAATCCAAGGTGCGGAAGATTGTAAGCAAACAGGATACCACGCACGCCGCCCGAGTAAGGCGGCATTCATTGCGATTGGCCGAAAGGCAATAAACACCTTGGAGGCTTGGCGCTCTGCCGCCCGTCTGGGTCGTTCAACAGAGTATTTTATTCAGTTGCTCCGTGTGTTTATCATTGTATACGACGCGTCGTGTTAATGATAGCGTACATCGTGCTTTTATCATCGCACACCTGCTGTGTTGTACTGTTGTTTTAATAGCTATTAGTGGTGTTTGTGTTATTCCCCGATAACTTGAAGGAAATATTGAAGGATGTCTAGGAGTACAGACACTGCAGATGAATCCATGGATGTGGCTACAAGACAGGATTTAAGTCTACCAAGGAAGAGGCTTAGTAGCACAGACACTGCAGATGAACCTATGGATGTGGCTACAAGTCTGGATTTGAGTCTACCAAGGAAGAGGTCAAAAAAAGAGCCATTTTGACGTGAGGCTTAAGGAGGTAATATTAAACTATATAAATAAGAAACCCAGAAAACATCGTTAATAACTGCTGCTGACGATATTGTGGAAGAGGTTGCACTCAAAATAGGTATCTGCAAACGGAGTGTCTATAAAGTGATGCGAGAATACAGAACCAGACACTCCTTTGCTGCACCTTTAACTAATCAGAATCGCAAACGTTGCATTGACCTTGTGGACCATGGCGATAAAAGTGCAATTAGGAGAAAGGTGCATCAGTTCTTTTTCCGAAATGAACTGCAGACTATTGACAAAGTTCTGAAAGAGGTGAATGACGATAAATACTTGCCCAATTTTAAGCGGACCACGTCTTATAAGCCATTAAAGAAGCTTACCTTCGTATTTGGGAAACGAGGAAGGATAAGTATTCTCATCAATAGAGAGGATATAATTGACTGAAGTATTGACCCCTTTTCAACTTTACCCCCAAGGGTGTAAGGGGAGCTTCCTAAGGTAAGAATAATATATAAAATCTAAAATATACACAGGCCAGCCGCCGAGTGCGGGTTATTGTTTACAGCCACTGCACGGCGGATTTGAATACACTTTAGATAAGAGTATGAGTAGCTTCGGCATAACAATGGGCTTTGTACAGATGCTACCCCCTAGCAGATTTAGTTTACTAGACAACGTGACGAACCACGTTAAAATGGTAATACTAACCGTGTAAAGGACCTGCCAGGCGAGGCTCTTGATGAGCTGCAGCGTCTGCCTGCGTTCGTGGCCCATCAGGCAGACGGTGGACTCTTCGACGACGTCGTGCAGCAACATCAGGTACTGGTGGCGGAGTGCCTCTTCGTCAGGCTCCACGAAGTGGTTCCACAGGTAGTTCTCCAGCTTGGCGCGCTGTTGCGTGATATCCGGGAAGTCGATGAAGAACCGCGAGCACATGTACCTGGAACAAGAGGAGAATTTGTCACTCATGAGAAGAAAGATTGAATCGGTGAGTGGAAAAACAGTATAAGTCCAAAATTGTCGGTTTTTAACTGAGATAGCCAAAATCATATTTCAACGTGATCCCTTCTGATGTGTTGAAGAACAGTATAGCTAAAACACTATGTACGTATTTTCGAGGGTACCTGTTATTGGATTGAGTGGAAGAACGGTACAACTCTGGTTGTTATATCGTTTTTCCACTCAATATCTGATTTCCGTCCTTGCTGCCTGAGTTAGACAATCGACATGCGATAAGCTGGTGGCCAAGGTAATATAAAAAAATGAAGTCAAGTTGATTGACTTAGTACTTCAAATACATTACGGTGATAGCAAATTATTATTTTTCCATAGCATGAAGCTATAGTCTGGGATTCAACCCATGCAACCAAATCATCGCCCGCCCGCAAACAAGTGTATTATACCGCTAGGTATTTCTTTCACAGGTCAATGGCGGCCTATTATAGTTACAACAAATTTTTCAGTTTTACAATCTCCCACCGCCTAACCACCTAAATTTCACTCCCACTAAAAAATAGAAAATACCTAAAAATTAAGTTGGAGGAATATTTGAAATTTTTTATTTTTTGCCAATTACTCCGTTGCCCATGCACCGATTCTCAAAACTATAGATGCATTACCTACTAAGGCTCCACAGCATATTGCAACCCAAATTTATGTAGATACCATAAAACGCCCAAAAAGCATATTATCTCGAAATCGAAAATTTACGCGATCGCAATACTCCCTTCACCTATCGGTGTGGGCAGTAAAATTCTGTAAGTCGGTCCTGAAAGGATATAATGAAATCTCAGTTTCAACTTATCATCAGTTTGTTGATCTATGACAGTTCTACACTAGAATATATTTTTACTGGTTTTTATTGGAGGACTAGGTACAAATACGTTTGAAACCTAATGACATCCCCGATTCTCCAAAAGAAGCAGCCTACAAAAAACCATTATCAATCAGTGCAAAGATCAGTGATTTAAAAAAAGTCATAAAAGTACATGGATGGTGAAATTTTGGATATTTACTACCATATTACCTCTTGGGAGACCACCAACAAAGATCAACCGGAATGATAATAGGGATTATTACAATCTAAAGCTGACATAATTTGTATGACATACATTAATAATCGCATCTCAATTAAAAATATTTACATTTTTTATGTTTACTAAATATTGAGTGAAAAAACAGTATAACTCCAAGTTATTTTTTCTGCTTTACAGCCCTCCAGAGCAAACTGCTCAGCAAGTTTATATAGAGGAAGTCATCCTTTATAATATTTCTGTAGACTTCATTGCTGTGAAATGAAAACTTTATAGTCAAAACATATATTTGTGTTTTTCTCAAAATAAGGATTTTGGAGACGTATTGTTTTTCCACTCACTGATTCGATTATACCCTTTAAGGCATATCATTCCAAATCTAAGAAGTCATTGTGCGTATTTAAAAGGGGGTTGCAAACATACAGGGTGTTCATTTGAAAACTGCCCACAGGATTTATCGAAAACCACTAATTAAAAGAAAAAACATCGAGACGCGTCATAAGATTTGTCAAGAGGAACAACTTTTTAACCAAACACTACTTCACCCCTTTGTAGCCTCCGCCCCCCAAGGTCATCCCCTGAAAAAATGTAAATAACAAGAGGCATCGAGTAATATCTCGTTCCAAAGGTATGTCGAAGCTCTTTATTTTTTTAATCTTAATTTGTTGGAATATAAGACAAAAACATAAAAATATCAGTTTTTTTACAATAAATGTTCAAAATGCTGCGCGTTATTGTTCAAACAATGCTAATATAAGGCGATGTTTAAATTCCCGACGAACAGTTGCAAAAACATGTGGGATATCATGGCTGCTTTCGATGATGCGTTGATGAAGGTTATCCAAACTTTCAGGTTGGGGTCTGAACACAATAGATTTTGAACGGTTACATACGAGTAGAAAAAAGTTTAATGTATATGTTACACTAAATAGCCGAATTCGGACAATGCCCGAAAAAAATACGCAGAACTAGTTTTGAGCAAGGAATATTTCCCAAACCCGAAATAGTAATTTTATACGGCTATTGAACATTACCAAATAGGCAGAACTAGTTTTGCGCATCTTGAAATGCACAGAACTAGTTTTGCGCAACTTGAAATGCACAGAACTAGTTCTGTGGTACGGAATGACAAGCAAAGTGAACATTCGTTATGCATTGTGTGTCAAAAACCAGCAAAAACCTATCGTTTAGATCAGGTTAGGTTTCTTTGCCAACGTTCCTGCAATATAAGTACAAATCGTGAAAACGCAAAAAGAGGTTTGGAAGCACAAGCCAATATGATGCTCGCACAATCAAATAAAAAATGTATACCAGCCTCAGTTGGCGATTTATAATTTGTTGGTATTCATTAAAATATATTCAACTTTTCAAACTTTATACTTATTTGAGCCCTCGCTGGCGCCGATTAAATGGAAGAAGCAGAATTTGTGCTGGTCATTCAGAAAATATACAGAACTAGTCCTGTGCATTTCAAGTCGCGCAAAACTAGTTCTGTGTATTTCAAGATGCGTAAAATTAGTTCTGCCTATTTGGTAATGCTCAATAGCCGTATAAAATTCATATTTCGGGTTTGGGAAATATTCCTTTGTCAAAACTAGTTCTGCGTATTTTTTTTCGGGCATTGCCCGAATTCGCGTATTGAGCGAAACATTTATATGAGGTTTTCTGTGAAAAAAATTAATAAACTTGTTTTTTATACGATCGATGAAAAGCCCAGCGAAAACGAAATCAGTCCCGCCAATGCACCAAGTGGAATGACTTTGCATTACTTTTTGTTACAGTTCTTAAGGAAGTCGTTTTTTATTACCGTCAAGGTTATTCCGTTTTAAAATATTTCATTTATATACGGTAGTAAGTTGTTTGTGCGACTTACGTGTCTAGCGTGATTTTTAGGTTTAATAAACTTAATTGATGCAGATACAAAAATTATACACCTCACGGGGACACTGGGAGGATAAAAATTCGTGAAATAATTAATTTTAATTGGTAAAATGTCATAATGACTTCACATACATTTTGATTTGTCTCCGTATAATACTGACAAAGGATACTTATGCTATAATTCCCAAACGAGCAGATTGGCCACGCACATAAATATATAGGTACTGTGTGACCATCGTAAATTGATCAGCGCGGAATGAGGTACGAGGAGCGAGAAATTCCCTCAGGTATCGATCGTCATTATCATGCCGAGTCTAAAAAGGGATAGAGAAAATAAGTAAAACAAGGGCATTAAATATGTTCGGCAGTGATTATCCAATTACGATCCTGCACCGTCTTTAACCTTTAACTACACGCGGTGTACTGTGTACACCATCGGATTTAAGTACGTTGAATTTCCTGAAAGATGTAAGGTGTCGCCTCTACCGGTCTACTCAAACCGCAAAGATGCTATTTGATTAAAGCTTGCTTCGCCGTCAGTCGTCAGTTGTCTCGCAAATTTTGCCGAGCAAGTAAAGTTTGACCGCTAGTTATTCAGTTGCTTTAGGTTTTTTATAAACATACTTTTTAATACCTACAATCCTTTTTAATAAAATAGCTATATATATAAATGTTATGATGACACTTCGTCTGGTGCATAGTGTACTTGTGAAACATAAAGATATTTAGTCCGAGACATTACTTACTATGTTGAACCTTGTTTTCAGGGATAGGGTATGGTTTTTTTGTTATAAAATCGTTAAAAGTGTTAATACTAATTTTGCAATTATCAGGCAACCAAAAAAGTTCGTGCAGTTTGTTGTCTTCCACGCACCGCATGAACTTTTTTGATTGCCTGATAGTTTGTTGGCATCTCTTACCTAAGATATTGTATATATGTGGGTGGTGGACAGAGTACACCACGCCTGTACTTAATGTTTTAAAACAAGGTGCGTGTAGCTAAAGGTTAAGGTGGGGGAAGAAAAATCTGCTGTTGCCGGTTGTAGTTAGAAGTTCTATGAACTAGATAAATAGGATATTGAGGGCCAATTTTATCAACAGGCGCATTTTAACAAAGGCTTTGACCAATCAGAGCAGCCCGTTCAAGAACATGCATCTGTCAAAGTTCTCTGAAAACTATTGATTTCTCTTGAAGTTTACCTCAAAAAGGTTAAAAATGACATGCTTTATATACAATCGAACATTATGAACCATCTATAGTATCTTTTCTATGATTTTTCATCCTAAATGGGTGAAAAATTGCATTTTATTGTTTAACAAAGAGTTTAGCAATTGCTAATTTGAAACAATCAGATTCCACAAAAATTGGACATTTGATCGCTAGTTTTTTCTTCTAAATGATAATGAAAAATGATAATGATGACAAAAAATTAGGGTTTTGAATAATTTTTTTTGTGATAAATGGAAAGATCATATATAAGTTTTATGACAAAACTGTTTTTGTTTTCTTTTTTTCGCAATAATTCAAAAGTTATATCAAAATAAAAATGGGTTTTTGAATCCAGTACCGAAAACACGCCGACGGCTCCCGAACCCGTGTGACGTACTTCGTGAAAATACTTGTAACGGTTGTAACTAAAATGTATATTTGTTGCAACATAGGCGATGAATGAAGTTTGCAGCTCGAGACGAAGTCAATGATCGAAATAAATATCTTTTTGAATGGTTGAAATTAGATCACAAATCCCAGTGATAAAGTACCCAACCAAATATGTTTCGTTGAGGCGATCCGCTCAGCAAGATGGTGGTGTTGGTACTGTTGGTTCGAGACCCAGCCCTTGCAACTACTTAAAAGTACTGAAATCTCTAAAAGATGATACAAATATGTTTGTTTACTATGCTCCCAGCGGTCTATAGTTACATCTATGTTACATTGTCAATAGAAATGTCTATATTTCCAATATTGTAATCGCGCATTTTTACGCTCTCCTATTAAATAATATCGACCGAAGTAACACAAATACGACCAATTAAAGCACTTGTCAAATACCTTGCAATAGATTAAAGACGTTTCATATAAATTGTTGAGCAATGTACTCAACACTAAAAATGGTAATGGCAATCGTAAAGGTCAAGATTACAGAAAAACTAGCTCGTTTAAAAAATAACAGATCAATTAGCGTTACATCACTTCTCTGCGGCAATACCCGCACATGGCTTTTTATGATGTCTTATTTGATAAATTTAGAAATGTAGTTGTGAGAAATAAAAAGCAGTAATTCAGAATTAATAGTAAACCGTTCCTACAAGGCTTGCTCAAAAATAAGGACAGCTCTAATCACGTTTGTAATTTTTGACTATTGTTCCACTTTTTCCTCAAAAGTGAAAGTGAAAATATGTGACAGAGATATCTACAGTAGAACTTAAAACGAGCTGTTTCAGCAATAAAATAATTAAAAGTTCAGGCAAAACTTCCATATATGGAAAGTTGCTATCCCCCACCATGTGTACAATCGACGCAGTTCAGAGAAGAGCCATTCGAGTAATCGGCGATACTGTTTTGACACGCCACCTACAGCCGCTTTCGCATCAGCGAGCGGTCTGTGACCTCTTTTTTCTAACAGTCTGTTGCACCTTACCCCGATACTGCCGTCTTTCGCACCCCACCTCTGTCACCAGAATACTTAAAGCACAGCATACTAAACAATCAGCAGAATATCTCAGATTGGTGGCGCATCCCGCCATTTTGGATTAGAATCTGTCAAAAGGGGCATATACGTCGGTGGACACCTTTGACGCTCGTATTTGCTGAGATAAAATGCATAGGCGTACGCTGTGAGATTTTGTATACGCGGTATTGATAGTATATGAAATTAAATATGTGTGTGTGTGTGCTGCTAAACATTGCAAAAATAGGTAAGTACTATAATTGCAGAAAAAGTTTTTTAGACTTCCGAATGATCCCTTAAGGTTAGGACACTGACACTGCTTTTATGGAACGACTGAGACGACTTAGCTGATTTGATAGATAACAGCTGATCAGCCAGCACGCCTTTGAGTTAAATTTTATACAAACGTATGTTTTTTAGTAATTACCAAATAAAAATTGGGAGCTCACTAAAAGGTGTAACCGTTCACTTGAATGTTTGTCATTGTCAGTAGTATTTTTGGTCAAAATTAATTTAGAAGTGTTACTGACCAATCATCAGCGTTTGACGCTACCATCCAGTGGCGGCTCGTGCCAACTTAGAGAGGTAGTGCCATAATGACAGCCAAAATTTCAAACCGATATAAAATTGAAAAAAATACTAATAACTAGCCGATAAACAGAATTTAACTGAGTCTTTATGTTCGACTTACCAAGCATCAATAAACTGAAAACATTATTCATATGCACTTTAGATTTTTCATGGGTCTTCATTTTCTCCCATATACCTATGAATTAGATCATCTGTGTCTTTTTTCGCCCAAGTGTCATCGCCTCCAAATATGGAACACACACAAAACAAAACAGTTTGTTAACTTCTTCACAGTCACTTATCCAATTGTTTTCATCATAAATAGTTTTATTAGATCTACGACAACGCGATTTCTGTCCACTACCAATACGTTTTTCAATTTTTCTTCCAACGGAAGATTATTAAATGAGTTTATTAATGCGCCCATTTTATTCATTTTTGCTCCAACGATACATTTTAATTAAACACAAAAAAGATACATACCGAAACTAATAAGATCTAAATCTCAAACCTTTAACGAGAAAAGCCGACATCAGCCTCAAACATAACAAATGGAAACTGCTGAAACAAAACAAAAATAGTGAACCATGAATGGAAATATGGGTAATGTGCTTGGCACAATCTACTTCGGATTTTCGTATTTAAAATCTATCCAAACGTGCAGCATAGCGTTCTCTCTGTCATTCGTAAGCGTTTGTAATAAGACTTCTCTCACTCTGTTTGTTTCTTATAAGAAACGGCACAGTAGGCTGTTGCCATCTCGCCGTTTCGTCGCGTCGTCAGCTCTCATCATGTGAGTTGCGACGACGCCACGTGTTGCCTAGTGCAAGCATTTATGCGCTGAACCGCTATTGCCATTTCATATAAAATAGAAAAAGTCGTTGGAAACTAACATAGGATAAGAAAAGTTTAAGAGATAGTTAAATATCTTTTGTCGAAAACTAAGGTAGTGCCATGGCACTGTGGCACTACCTCACCAGCCGCCACTGCTACCATCTATCAAATCGGCTCAATCAAGCGAATACACACCTTTCCTTTAACTTTCTATATACTACGACCGCCATCTTTTCTCCGTTGGATAAAGGTTTTATTCCCGTTTTTTATTTATAAAGAAGCGAATCTTGAGCTCTTAAGGTCAAGGAGCGCTCAGAGTCACATAATGTGAGACATCCGATATAACGTAATACTTGAGAAAAAATTAACATGTAAATTCATATGAGAGTGTTCATAGTGTGGTATTATGTCATAGCAAGGGTCAAAATCGTTACATAAATTGATTGGTTAAAGATAAAATTCGGTATCAGATATTAC
Organism: Callosobruchus maculatus; assembly: GCA_951848785.1. Classification (NCBI taxonomy): domain Eukaryota; kingdom Metazoa; phylum Arthropoda; class Insecta; order Coleoptera; family Chrysomelidae; genus Callosobruchus; species Callosobruchus maculatus. The sequence continues at coordinate 1,347,489 of CATOUR010000157.1, read as the reverse complement.
AATTCAACAACTTTTCCACAATTAATTTGTTTATTTGAACGAGATGCTAATAACGCTGTATCAAATCAGGACATATCCGGTACATCTTCAAGATAATAATATGGTGAGAGATTAGAATCTTAAAAAAATCAATAGGTGCTTGAAAGCATGGGCCAGTTCGCTCCTGTCCCACGTCAATTATTCCATCAATTCCTCTACCACCTAAGAGAGAGAGCAACAAAGGAGATAAACAAGCCGCAAGGTCGGCTATGTTTCGAAATTTGCTAGACCTTGTTTAATTGAATTTAATAGGTTTCCCACGAAAAGCAGAAAACGTAGCAATCCAATGTAATGTAACTTCTCTACCTCATCCTGTGGGTGTCTCAATGATACATCGTGATTCACTGGCCTTCAAATAAATTCACCTCAAAGAGACACAACTCCTTCAGAGAGTCTAAAATAACATAAAATAATCGGAAATCTCACAATAGACAACGCGCCAACTGAGCGGGTGAGAAAATATAGATATTTAGAGCTGAACTACACGAGCGGACTCTCCGCGGTGAATTTCACGCGGCGGGATCTCCGTTGGAATGAGAAAGTTTTTCAAATTTTAGTTAATCAGATACCTAGTCCTAAAGAGTTAGAGTACAACGGCGAAAAAATTTTGTAATTATCACCATTAATAGAAAAGTTATAGTCCTTCAAAGTTTGAATAGCCGTATATCCTCCACGCGGCCTATTATGAATACAATAATTTTTCAGTTTTACAACCCCCCACCCCCAACCACCCCTATATCACCCCCACCCAAAAAAGTAGAAAATGATCAGGAATCTGTAAAACGCCTAAAAACAAAGTTTGGGGAATATTTAAAATTTTTGTTTTTTTTTTGCTAATTACCGCCCATGCACCGATTTTCAAAATTATATGAACATTACCTACTACTACTCCACCGCATATAGCTTCCCCAATTTCATCACAATCCATGCAGCGGTTACTGAGATTACGTGGCTAGAAAAACGCGTACAGACAGACAGACCGACGGAAATGCGTATTATCTCAAAATCGAAAATTTTTACGATCACAATACTCCCCTCACCCATCGGTGTGAGAAGTAAAAGTCCATAATCATGTCGAGATCCACTCTAGGAAGATTACTAGAATCATCACGAACGTAACCTTCCTCCATACTTCAAAAATATACTGGCGTCTGCCCGTTACAACAAACACTTTCACCGTTCCACTCGAGTCTAAATGTCGCATACTGTACAACGCAGCATATGCATGCAGACTGTGGCTGCCGCGAACAATTCATGACATGTGACGTCATACGGCATTTCACGACCGCGGTCGCTAAATACCTGAGCGCCGCGGCTGCTGTGAAAGTGTTATGTTAGGGGAAGTTTGTTAACGCGGGATTTGAATGGGCCAATACCCGCAGGCCCTGTAAATACATCTGGCAGCCCATTCCAAGCCTTGGATACCCTGGGAATGAATGTGTGGTTGTACCGCTCGGTTCTTGATGTATGAAAAATGACCGCCTTGGGATGAGATGCAGCGATCGCGCGGGTGCATCTAATAGGAGCGATGAGCGGCGGAGCGATAGAGGATAGCTCAGAGGAGCAGATTCTGTTTGAGTATCGGTAGAACAGCGAGAGGTCACCAACAACACGCCGGTGAGAAAGTGGCTGGAGGTGGCGCGTTAAGGTCGGGTCGCCAAATAGTCGAATTGCCCTTTTCTGGACGGCATCAAGTATAGACAGGGTAGTAGGGGCAGCAGCTCCCCAGACATGAGAACAATACTCCAGGCTAGGTCTTATCTGGGCTTTATATAGCGTGAAGAGGTTACATGGTGAGAAGTACTTTCTGGCTCTAAATAGGTACCCAAGCTTTTTACCAGCAGCTGTTGCAATTGACGCAACGTGTTCGTGCCAGATAAGATTTTCTGTAATGTTAACTCCTAACAGCTTGAAGGAGTGACTCCTTGGCAGCGCCCGGTTGTTCATTAGAACCTGGTGTTGGCTTGGGTACTTCTTGTTTGATAGCGTACAATACTGGCTCTTGGAAGCATTGAATTTTACCATATTCTTGAGCCCCCAAACGGTAATGGTATCGAAAGTGAAGCTGCCACTGCCAGTCTTCTTATTTACGTGTTTGGATTTGTCAGTGGCACTTGAAAATATTTTGTTCTTTTGGTTTGTTGTTTAGGTTTTCATTGTGGAAATAATCGCAGTAAGTATAAACATTATAAGAATAACTTGAGTATTTTTGTTGTATTATTATTTTGCTTCATAATTCATGAATCTTCTATGGACTTTAGGCCACTAGGTTTCTGGATTACGTTTTGTAAAAGATAGGAGCAAGTGGCGATAAACCATAGAGCTGCAATAGTTCCGGGAAGCATAAACCCACTCTCAAATGGGAGAAAAAAATAATTTCTTCATAACAATTACTCCGACAACAGTATCCTCATCGAATGACAATACAATTAATTATAGATAAAAACACCTTACACATGTACATAAATACAGGTATGAATAATTAATTAGTACTAATGAGGCATCGATTGCGTCTCAGTACCTATATTTACATGTATGTTATCTGTGAGAACAAATCAGTTCAGTGAAAATAATGTTTTCGCGAACTGTTCAATATGGAATATTCCATGCTGTATCAGTGTAAATAATTTTATATAACAACAGACCTACAGACTCTGTTACATGAAGTGGTGAAAAGTATTCAAAAGTCTGGGCTCTCATTAAACATAAATAGAACAAAGCTTATGCTGATAATAAAAAAAAACAAAAAAACATTGGAAATTTGTACATTCCAGACCTGGCGGTTGAACGTTTGATGCGATATACTTATCTTAAAGGGGTGATACACGTACGAGCAAGTACGCATACTTATGGCTCGATGACCTTTTTCGCCTGTGTGTCACCGTAAGTACGCGTACTTTAACACCGTCGCGCAAACCGCCGGCGATCCAACTGGTTTGAAATCTTGCTCGTAGCTTGTCTCGGCTCGTACTGCGAGCCGCGAGCCACCACTTTGTTTCGGCAGGTCATCAATGCGCAACGCTTGTTGTGTTTTGTTTATTTAGGAAAATTATCAAAATGAGTGATTTCAGCTTCACGTGTGTCACCGACGTCGAGCCGAGTAGTTCGCGAACTTAAAAACCGCGTATTCAAAGTTCGTACGTGTATAACCCTTTTTAGAGCATGTATAAAAGCGATAGCTGTGTTGAAATAAGAATACGCATAGAAAAAGGCAGAAATGTTACGTGTTTTCTGTACTGTAATGGAAACGTGAATAATAAAGAAAATAGATATCTAATGCCTTGAAACTCTTGAAATGAATCGTCGAATTCTGGGAATACCATGGGTGGAGAAAGTGATGAACTGTTGGTCCTTGGGCTGTTCGGCCGGCGTCGACACGCTCCATCTCTCGGAACACGGCGAACAGGTGACAGCTTCTGAGGATGCCGACCACTCGTGTTGGCGAAACGTCAAAAGGCGGCGGAGCGTGTCGACGCCGGCCGAACAGCCCAACAGTTCATCGGATTAGGCCGCGAAAGTCTTACACAATACGGTGGAGAAAGTTACAAACCATACAGTATCAATAAGAATGAAAAAAACAAAGAGAAGTATTGCCAACTATGAGGAGAACACTACATTACCTGGGACACATTATAAGAGGGGAGAAGTATTATCTACTTCAACTAATAGTAGAAGAAAAAATCGTAGGAAAAAGGACGATAGGAAGGAGAAGACATTCGTGGCTGAAAAATCTGAAGGACTAGTATAATTGCTTCAATATAATAAGTTATTTAGAGTGGCGGTTTCCAAAATTCGAATTTCTTTGATGATTGCCAACCTCCAGAATGGATATGGCACCTAAAGGAGAACTGGCACTACAATAGTCCAGACATAGAACTTTAGAGGTCCCATAGTATTCATTGCATCTATGAGTTTTTAAACAACCAGTATCGTATACAGAATATATGTATATTATTAAATACGTCAATCTATATGCAATTTAAGATATCGAGTTAAACTAACGTAAAAATTCAACGGGGATGGGATTTCAATTTCAAGTATTGTTCTTGCACTTAGTATTCTGGCAAAAGTCACAATAATTTATGAATAAATTATGTTGGCCCCCTGTCCTTATTATGTATTACTATATTAATATATTTCGGATAATTTTACAAGTGATTTGGATTTTAGTTTTATATTTCAAGTCAAAGATGGTGGATCTCGGACCTGAGAATGCTTATGGATAATAATTTAGACACTTTGTAATTTTATTAATTTGTTTATATAACTGAGCAGACAGTGTAGGCAGAGCCTAAATACCAGAGTATCGCGGCTGCTGTGAAAAGGTTATGGTACGGGAAGTCTCTTAATGGGGGACTTGAATGAGCCAACACTCGCAAGCCCAATAAATACATCTCCTGGCAGTCCATTTCAAGCCTTGGACACCCGGGGAATAAATTTACGGTCGTACCGCTCGGTTCTTGATATATGAAGAATGACTGTCTTAGGATGAGATGCAGCAGTCACGCGGGTGCATCTGATAGGATTGTTGAGAGGTCACCAACCGCATGCCGGGAGAATAGAGGATGGAGGTGGCGCGTTCAGGTTAGACACCGATTAGTCGAATTGCCCTTCTCTGGACTGCATCAAGTATAGATTTAATATGTATAATGTGAGAATGTTGGATAGACAGACATATACCAAATATAGACAATATCGATTAGCTATTAGAATGAACTAAACAAATGGAATTGTTACAGCGCTAATACTATTCAAATAGCAACAATCACATGCAAATAAACGGGAAAATAGTACTACCCACGCATATGACATTTCAAATATAACTCACAAGTATTCCGGTTATTTTTGTTCAATAGCGAAAGCAATATCTATTCAAATGTAAAAACGTGACCAGATTCGTTTATAAAAATAAATGTACATATTCATAATTCAATAATGGCGACATAATTCTGCATTCCAGTTTAAAGCCAAATTGCACAACTTTATACTTTAACAATAAATGTATATCAACAATGGTTCTGAACTTTACTTCATTGATTGTTTCAATATTTTTTTTAACTGAAATCATGAACTTTAAATTTTCGTTATATATTTGCGTTAGTAAATAGTACATGTGGTAAATATTTTTTTCTGTGGGTTTTTTGACATGTCTTTCTAAACCTGCAAATAGAGGAAGACATATAGATAATAAATCGACTGCTAATGACTAATGGTCACAAGGCGACAAAAATAGATGACTTAACAGTTGTGTAATTTTTTAAATCTTTTCGGTTGGTCAGGATATCCATATTTCGGACATGCCCCGTAAAAATCATCATCCATCACATCATCATACGCTGAATTAAATGTTTATCGAGTAAATAACATATTACTTAAATATATTTCCCGTCAAAATATAATTTTACATCGATTAACCCTGAACCTGTTTGACTGGTAGCTAAATTAGTATAAGAGTCCGTTCAGGGGCGTCCTGATATTGATTTGCTAGACATAAAAAATACTTCATTTTACATCCAATACCTCTCCAACTGTCCAACATTCGCCCTTTGGATCACTAATGCTAAGTGTCACTGGGGATTAAAGCCACTCGTGGTCCTAGCTTGCGACTCCTAAACGCAGAAGGACTTCAACATTAGAAAAAAGCCTGCCTTTAGGTGCGTTTTCACATGCAAAAGCGGTGCAAAGTCATAAAGGGCAAGGTCTGAACTGGTAGGAAGAGCGCAGAATGCTACTTCGCTGTGACTATCTTCTGTGTTCCCCAATTCTATTCTAAGCTTTGTTTTAAGCTTTAGTCGGCACCACGTAACAGTACAGCAAGTCTCGTCATCCGTCACGATATGATGACACGTGAAAACGCACCTTTAGTGGAAGTAGAAAAACATATATGAGTGTTCACCATTATTTGTCAGTCAGTATATAGTCGGATAAAGTTGTAATATCCTCTTTCCTTTGTCCGCGTGGGTCCGAATCCCATCCTCGTCGCCAATATGTAATATGCTGTATACTTCAGTTAAACACGTTAAATCCTTTAACACATACTATTTATTCCATATCTCATACAAAGACCGTGTATCCATTTTAGATCACACCATAAAACATAGAAAAAAACATCCTTGTTTCAACTGTCAGCCGCCAAGAGCGCAAAGCTGAAGTTACATTTACGAGTTGGTCGTATACGAGTGAACGAATCGTATACGATTTCGCACGTGCAAATGGCGACTCGTAGGTCGTACAAGTGTCGGTTTCAAAGTTGCGACAGATCCGAGTACGGCTACGAGTCAAATATTTTTTATACATCCAAGATGGCTGAAAACAAGTTACCGCCTGAGGAGATCGACTAATTTATCGACTTATACTACAATATGAAGTGTTTATGGAACGTGAGAAATATAAAGATATCAATGCAAGGAACAAAGCACATTTTGCAATATAGCAGATATCCTAAACATACCGGTCGAAACAGTAAAGAAAAAAATTAATAATCTACATTCAACGTACAACCAAGAGAAGAAAAAAATTGTTGCGTATCAGAGAACAGGTGGATCGATATATTTTTGTAAATAAAATTATCAATTTCTATTCCCCACACCGATAGGTGAGAGGAGTATTGTGATCGCGAATACCTGCTCAGTTAATAACTCTTTTAGCAACTTTCCTTCAATTCCCACAATGTTCCTTGATTGTAAGGATGTTTTTAACCCAAATTCGTTTTTTTTCTAACGATCTCTTCACATTCTATTTCCTTTTTCACCATTAACATTAAAATTCCTGCCATTGCAGCACGCTTCCTTTTACTGGGCGCCATATTAACTTCAATCGCATACGATTCTGAACATTAATGTAAATGGTACTCGTACCCCTGTACGAGTACCCGCATACGATTCACTCGTAAATGTAACTTTAGCTTAACAGCCTCTTCACACGATGCGTTCAAATCACCGTTTCGGTGATTTTAACGAATCGATAAAAAACTGCATACACATTAGGTACCCATACACCAGCAGACATTCCTGTCATTATTTTCTTTGAGGTTCTTTCTTGTTTAAAATCAAAAATGAAAGATCGTTCTTCATATCCCACTAACACAATCGTGATTTTGCTATCTTTCCTGGCAGTCTTTACTGACGGACTCGTTTTTCAAAAGGATTATTCCTCTCAGAGCCCACTAACACAAAATGCCTTTCCTTGCAGTTTTGAAAGGATTAATTGCTTATACCGCAAATTTGGGCAGGATTGTGGAAATTATCTCGCCGAACCATCATTTCACTCGAGAACGTGAGGATTCGACGAGATGTTGTGATTCAGTATTACAGGTGATATTTGAGCTGTTAAAATGGAACCTGGAAGAAGTATTACAATTGCCTGTATTGGTAGATTTCACCATCTTCTGATTTGCCTCAGGATCAAACAGTTTCCAAACTTTGACTAGCTCCTTGATTTTTCATATGTCTGTTAGTATACAATTCTTTATTCTTAACTTGCCACAAGGCAGGGTGAGCTCGATAGCAGTCTATAAATTGTTGTAGAACTCTTTTAGGTACAACTCTTAAATCGCAATTTTCATTTTCTTTGTCTAGAGAGACTGGGACTCGTCTTCGTTCATCAAATGCATGGCAAACACAAACACTCGTTTTAGCGGTAACTACTAATAAGTCTTTCACGCTGAACACCAAGAAAGAACGCTCGCTCAATTGTGCTAAATGATAGTCTGCAGCCAACTAACTGGGAAGATTTTACAGGTTTTATCCTGTCGGTGAAGTACGCCGAGATAGCCGAAACGAATGAATCATTTGACGGCGCATTATTTCTTACTTCACTAACGCACAAATTTCTGAGAGGAAAGAACGTCAAAGAAAAGAATGGCAAGAATGACTGCTGCATCGTGACGGATAACTTCGTATAACCAACAATTTTGACGGTCCTGTTGCTGTCATCGCTGTTGCTCGGCATCTGCTCAGCCACCGCTGTCGCGAATTTTTACACAATAAGGCTGTCGGTAAAAAAGACGATTTGGTAAAATAGCCGAATCGGTATCGTGTGAACGGGCTCTTAGAGTATGCTAACACAAGACAGATAGGCCCGTGTTTGGTTAAAGTCATTGCCCCCCTCCGTAGCTCCGCCACTGACATAGTTTCAATGAATAATGAAACACGCAGCTGACAGAATCCTCGGACTAATCCAGTCCTGCGCGGTACTTTTTAGAATCGGTAATTTACAATCCATTATATAAAGCGTAATTAGAGGTCTAATGGGAGATGTAAAAAATATGCGGCTGAGCAGTAATCGCATCAGAAAAACAGGAAGCGTAATTTTGTTATTAAATACTTTGAGATGACCTGACGGGAATACATTTCTTCCTGTACATAACATGCAGAGACTTTTACTTCCCGTGCACTAGCCGGTTCGAGGTAATTTTTCAGGGTGAGCCTGTGAGCCAACAGAGCCCTGGCTAGACGGGCTCTCTGAAAACAATGTATGTCAGAAATTTGTTACTTGGCATGGTAGGGAGCCTTAGAATTTCACTTAAATACTTTCACTTAAACTTTTGAGCTTATTTATATCAAAAACAGTCCAAAATCACGCGCTCACTCTCCAACTTAAAACACATTGACCCGAGTCAAAATTTAAAAACAAAAAGTTAAAGAACCGGGAATCACGAATTTGGAAAATGAATTTAAAAAACTTAAGGCCCGATTTTATCAACATGCAGATTTTAACAAAGACTTTGACCAATCAGAGCAGCCCTTTCAAGAACATGTATCTGTCAAAGTTCTCTGAAAATTATTGATTTCTCTTGAAGTTGACCTCAAAAAGCTCAAAAATGACATACTTTATATACAATCGAGCATTGTAAATCATCTAGCATCTTTTCCAGTCTGATTTTCCATCCCAAATCGGTGAAAAATTGCATTTTGTTGTTTGATCAAAAGTTTAGCAATTGTTAATCTCAACCAATCAGATTCCAGATTCCATTTCCATTTGATCGCTGGTTTCATGCTGTATTAAATGATACGATGACAAGAAATTCACTCATTGCATTATTTGGATAAAACAATAATTTACTATCAATAATAATTATGAATACCTGCAATATATCTTTGTTTTATAGTAAAAAGAGGTAAAAATAGCATTTTGTTACATTTCAAAGGTTACAGCTACTTCCCAAACGTATGTGCATTACTGGTTGCCTATCCAGAACCCCAGAACGCCAAAGCTTGCCATTTTATAATTAAAATTAAGTATAACCCTATTTGATGTACAATGCACCTGTGAATACTTCTATAAGAAGATCTATAACAAACATGCATCCAGTAAACGAAAGATTGATTCTTCATAAAAGTATGTATTTTCATATAATCCATCTGACTGACGGACGTGGGATTTTTAATTATTGAATAAGGTAGGTAGTTGCTGTGATTCATATAGGTACCTACTACTTTTATCCCAAATTATTGCAGTTTGCAATTAGTAATTATACAATAATTATAATGTAAACATGGAAAATGTGGCATTCATTTGCAAATCAATCGCTTTGTTCTGATATCCTGCTATGATTTTGATCCATAAATTTCTAAAATATCTTTGACAAAAGTGTCATCCAGCTTTAACGTGTTGTTTTCAATATTGATAAAATACTATTGGATGATACTTGTTAACATAGCCCTCAATACCCACTAGAAAGCTTTTGCTAAATAACATCCAATACAAAAGCTTTGCTAAATTCTTTGTTAAATATGCATGTTGATAAAATCGGCCCTAAGAATCATGTCAATAATAAAATTAAAGTATTAAAAACAGATATTTTAAAAATCAATGGGAATAAGTAGGCAAAAATATAAAAAAATCATGGGGCCATATACAGAGCATGTCGCCGGCATTTTTTTGTGAAATACGCGCAAAACGCTCAATAACACACAAACACTACATATTTAGGCACCCCGGTAGATCAGACCGATTGTATCCCGTGCACCGTGTCGCGTGTTAGCCCCCGTTCACATCGGACGCGCCTCGCATGGAGCATCGCGCTTTGCTTACCGCCTAGCGTAAAGCGAGGGGGAACCAACCCATACGTTTAGATGCAGCCGTTCACATCGAGCGCATAGCGCTACGCTTACCGCCTAGCGTAAAGCGAGGGAAACCAACCCATACGTTTAGATGCAGCCGTTCACATCGGGCGCATAGCGTAGCGCTAAGCAAAGCGCGATGCTCCAAGCGAGGCGCGTCCGATGTGAACACGGGCTTAGTGGTGTTAGCCCCCGTTCACATCGGACGCGCCTCGCATGGAGCATCGCGCTTTGCTTACCGCCTAGCGTAAAGCGAGGGGAAACCAACCCATACATTTAGATGCAGCCGTTCACATCGAGCGCATAGCGCTACGCTTACCGCCTAGCGTAAAGCGAGGGGAACCAACCCATACGTTTAGATGCAGCCGTTCACATCGGGCGCATAGCGTAGCGCTAAGCAAAGCGCGATGCTCCAAGCGAGGCGCGTCCGATGTGAACACGGGCTTAGGTGGACTGACCTTGTAAACCACAGCTGTTAGCGTTCGGCTACTGCTCGAGATCGCCGGGCGCCAGAATCCGCAAGCTGGCGGATCTGGCGCCTAGCCAGCAGGAAAGACCACATTGGGGACGGAGCTTAGAGTGACCCTACTTGTCTTTGTTAATGTACGGTGGTCATAGCAACTACGATTCGGTCTGAAACCCGCCTGCTCAACTGATATCTGCTCTATCTTGGGACCTGTTCTCATCGAGATTAACCTCGTGAGGAGTTTAAGACAGACGTTGAGTAGCGTGATAGGGCGGTAGTTCTCCAAAAGTTCGCAGTCTACTAGTCCTAAGTCAAATTCGATCATTTTAGCGAAAACAGTACTTCCTTCGCGTATTTTCGTGAGACGTACGACCACGTGTAATTGAACCCTTAGGTCTTATATTTTATTGTGTAAACTTTCTCAAGGAAGCTTCCTGAACGGTTAGACGTGGTATTGATCTAATAATAATATAAAGTGCCTTTTGTATGCCGATATAAAGTTGAATACTGATCAAACACTTTCGTATAAAATTCATAACCATTCGGTTTCCACCTCACAGTGACCTGTAGAGAAAAACATGCCCTCCCACAATCACAATGGGTCGGTATCTCCGAATAAATATAATATGATTCGTCTCCATTATTTAAATCGCTCAGGTATTATCGGTAATTATCAGAAAACAATCGACGCGAAACTGCATAAATCATTCATACGCGGGTTGTGGATTTTTCAATAATGCCGTCTTTCAGTTACCTAGCTATCCGATATATTTTCCTGGCGTAATGTTATAATAGTTTCGTGTCAGTGGCGTGCTATCAATCTACCAAAAAGGAATTTGTGGTTCCTGGGTTTTTAGGCCGGCGTCGTTCAACGTTAAAGCTTGACGTTTCGCCACCACGCGTGGATGGCGTCTTCAGAAGCTATTTCACTTCGGCGACTTCCAAAATACTGACGGCTGGTGGATCTGCACCTGAATTTATACCTGCTAATGGTGACGTGGCCCAAACAGGTAGCGTTAGTAGCCCCGCCCCTTCGCGATATGGTAGTGTCTTCAGGTCCTTTAGGATGGGTACCCATGTCCGGTTGACTTTCTGTGTTTCTTCTTTTCTATTGAAATTATTAAGATGTTTTTGTATTTCGATGGCTTCTCTGTGAAGTCTGGCATGGTATGAAGACGTAGCGGCAAGAGTTTCTTCAAACTTGATACGGACAAGTCAGCGGTAGCCGAACATGCGATTAAGGAGGAAAGTCACAGGATCAAGTTTGAAGAAACTCAGGTTCTTGCCGCTACGTCTTCAGACCATGCCAGACTTCACAGAGCCATCGTAATACAAAAACATCATAATAATTTCAATAGGAAAGAAGAATCACAGAAAGTCAACCGGATATGGGTACCCATCCTAAAGAACCTGAAGACACTACCATATCGCGAAGGGGCGGGGCTACCAACGCTACCTGTTTGGGCCACGTCACCATTAGCAGGTGCAGATCCACCAGCCGTCAGTATTGTGGAAGTCGCCGAAGTGAAATAGCTTCTGAAGATGCCATCCACTCGTGGTGGCGAAAGCCAAGCTTTAACGCTAAACGACGCCGGCCTAAAAACCCAAGAACCACAAACTCACTGGACGATAGCCGCGAAAGCCTTACACAAATCTACCAAAAATGTAAATGGTGGATTGAACTATCCCCACAGCTTGCGATATTATATCAGAGATTGCGTTACCATAACGCTTATAATACGCAGAAAACAATAATTTTGTATCACCTTTATTAGCAATCAGTATGCATGCACCCTATTAGCCAATGTGATACCTAGTAAAATATTACACATACTTGTAGGTACATGTAGTCAGAAGAGGAAGTAAGCATTCAATGATGTTTCTTCAGATTTGTAAAGCCTTTCAGTCTTCTGCTCCCAGATAGTGATAGTGCCGGTAGTAGTGGATTGGGATGAATGTCCAGTCTGGCAAGGTATCTGGTACTTCTTTCTTGGATGACGACCATTACACATGGAATCTTGATGTCTCTATGGATCGTATGGTTGGAGAATGCCAGAGGTCAAATTTCAATCGAGATGTAAAAACTTCATGCAAAAACTAAACACGAAGAAAGCTAGTGGGCCTGACCAAATTCCAGCCATTTTTCTTAAGCGCTGTGCCGCTGAGCTTGCAAGCTCAAGCTCTTCAATCCAACGTATTAGCGAGGCACAAAAAGCCGATCCCATAAATTATAGACCTGCGGCTCTTCTCAGCATCATGTCTAAGATTATGGAGACTTCCATCAACACACAACTCCTAGAATACCTAGACAAAAATAACCTCATAAAATGTGATCGCCAGCATGGCTTCCGTAAGCATAGTTTTACGGGTGACCTTCTGGACTACTTCACTCACTCGTGGAACCGAGCAATTGAAAATCATGGCAAGTCCTGTGTTGTTGCACTTGACATATCGAAAGCCTTCGATAAAGTCTGACATGAGGGACTCCTGTTCAAGCTTGCTGCTCATGGTCTACTACTTAGCCTGTGCCAGTGGCTGAATAGCTTTTTGAACGACCAATCTCTGTTTGTTGAAGTCGAAGGCTGTTTCTCAGACGTATTTTCAATAAATGCCGGTGTTCCTCAGGGATATATCCTATCCCATACACTGTACATCAACGAGCTGTTCGAAATAAAATCCAATCCAATCTTACACTGTTGTTCCGCTGTAGGAAGTTGTATACACCAGCGCAACTACTGCTACTCTACAAGGCACAGATCCGACTATCACTGGAGTATTGCTCCCATGTGTGTAGAGAGAGAAGAGAACAATAAGACTAATCCATACGCCTAACCTCACAAATGACCCGATGGCTACAATCTGCAGCGTCTATTTTTTTTACTTTTGATTATACAAACTGGGCTTATCGCTATTAATAAAGAGAAACCACCCATCAAACCATGTTTTACTTTGACTAAGCGACTTGAAAGTTAGACACGCCACTGAGCAAACAGGATATTTTCCGAGCTGTAATAAGTAATAGCGGTAGTGAATTATTGAGGATCCTTTTGTCAAGGCAACTGAATTATAAGGTAGCTCCTCGTCCCAGGCAAATTGCTACTATAGAACGCAATACTTTGATGATATATGAAAATTAATATATTCTACTACGTCCACCGCGACGACGCAAGTTTTTCTATGCAATTTCTGTTCAAAACCTAAGGAATTATTACGGTTTTCGTTATGATGGAGCATAATGCTCTGAAATCGAAGGAATCATTCAAAAGGTACATCAAAACTGATATGGTATGGCAGTAGAAAGTCAATCTGAGGAAAGAACCTCTGCAGTGCATTATCCCAAAATCCGAAGAACCTTTTCTATTAAATACTGATATCGTATGTTTCAAGAACCTCAGCCTACTAGGTATACGAGGGTTGCTCTATACCTCCGTCAGTCCACCAGTACGCAGACAGCTGTTTCACGCTTATTAGCGATCATCAGTGCGCCATAGGTCGATTGACGGAAATAGAGAGCATCAATTCTTTCATGTCACCCAGACATGTGAAGCATGTTGTAGCAAGTGACAGAAGGTTCTGCTGGTGCACAGCAGCATAGATCTCTTGGCGGGCTCTCGGCTTTCCTACGCAGTAGCGTATAAAAAACCCGCGCTCTCTGGTGGCCAAGCGGACGCACCGTGGCGTCCCGCCAAGAAATCTATGCTGCTCTGCAGCGATTTCCTTGGTTTGCCTTTACCTTCGGGTACCAGATGGCGCACCGGCAGAACCTTCTGTCACTTGCTACAACATGCTTCACATGCCTGGGTGACATGAAAGAATTGATGCTCTCTATTTCCGTCAATCGACCTATGGCGCACTGATGATCGCTAATAAGCGTGAAGCAGCTGTCTGCGTACTGGTGGATTGACGGAGGTATAGAGCAACCCTCGTATATCGGCTTTCATACGCAGTAGCGTATAAAAAACCCGCGCTCTCTGGTGGCCAAGCGGACGCACCGTGGCGTCCCGCCAAGAAATCTATGCTGCTGTGCGGCGATTTCCTTGGTTTGCCTTTACCTTCGGGTACCAGATGGCGCACCAGCAGAACCTTCTGTCACTTGCTACATCAGCCTACTAGCTTCATTCAACTCTGTACACCTAGATTGGGTAACCAGGCCACGCTGGTATTGGTGTCGAGAAGTGTGTAGACGAGCTTGCGAAAAGGGACTCTAGCATGCCATTCTTTGGATCAGGATCATGTAGCCTAAGCAAAGCTACCGCCTATAAGGTTTTTTTTTGTTAGGTTTCAGTTACCCTAATGGTTGCCGGATTAAGGATTATTGTGACCGACCGGTCAAAGGGATCAGGCGGAGTTCCATCCTAAGTTCTTTGCGAACCTTGAGATGCATTGGACTATGCTGTCAATGCTCTCATGTCTTCCCGTCTGGCCTACATTCGGATAGGAGCTCCTGCTTTCACTCAAGACATGACAGTGCTTAGCTCTGCCTCACCGCATTTCCTGCATAGAGGATTTTCGACATATATCCCCAATTGCAGGAGTGTATTTAACGTCCATTGACTAGTTATAAATTCAACCACTTTTAGTAGTTCGCTCCTGCTCAATCTGAGAGCGTCTGCGGTGTTAGATCACAAGGATGACAGTGGTCCGTGTCCGTACCATGTTGTATGATATACCACGTGCTCGTCCTGGTCCGCTGAGAGGGAATTATGTGCCTTCCTTATAACACCCTGCTGTAGTACTGCTAAACGGATCTTCAACTACAATTGCGAGAACGTCAAACTCACTATCTTCATTAACTACATGTTTCCTTCTCTCATATTTTACGCCGACGTAAATCTAAATTTTGAGAGGTTTGTTGACAACCAGCATGGAGTCTAAGCTTTTGGGGTGATACTATTGGAAACCGCATAATGAACTAATCTGTTGGAAAATTTACCATTGGAGTTCTTAAGAATAATGTGGTTACAGTTAGATAGAGCGAAAGCACATTTTAGTACTAGAGGCCGAAACACTTTGGATGAAAGGTTTCCTGCCAATTGTTTCGTCTGCGAGCCACGCTACTTACGATTTTTCCAATTCCTACGCCATAATTACCAAACCATAAATATCTTGAAAACCATCAAAGATAGAATCACATGTGCCTAGATAAAAGTGAAAGAGAATTTAATTTCGCATCTACTGATGTGAAACTCACCATACCATCCCATTTGAAAAAAAAGTTTTTAACGTTTTTAGCTTTTCAAATTAGAAAATTTCTAGTCCATTGATTTAATATTCTTTGATCTTACTGAAACACAAGTACGTTTCTTGCTTGTTTCAAAACCGAAGGCCGCATCTTTCTATCGCGTTTAGTTTCCAAGATATTACCTTTTTTTGTAAAGTACTACAAACGTTAAATTCTGAAAAAATTACTGAATAAATCCGAAAATAGGCTTCGTAGACATAAACTATATGGTTAACAAACTGGACCTAAAAATCGATGCTGAATTCAAAAACGTAATAATATACAGGGTGTTCTATATTTAAAATAAGGAAGTTGATGCCTACTTCCGGCATATCCGGAGGTCCGCCATCTTTGAAATTATTTTCTAGATGTAGAACTTTTGAAATGAAACGTTTTCGATTTAAAACATTTTCGTTTAGCTTAAACGGTATGGCTGCTAGGGAGCACCCCGCGCTTATTGGACCATCCTGTAAAGTCTTTTTACTGTATACTTTATCTATGCATTTGATACACACATGGTGACTTATAACTACATATTCTTTTGAATGAGTCACCCCATATAGTATCCATTATTTGAATGGAGTAATAGAGTTATCATCGTTCCGGTAGTAAAAACCAACGAATTCGAATAGGTTAGAAAAAGCGCCCATGCTCTAACACACAAACACGATGATATTTTTTACAGGAATCCACAGGATTTAAATCTTGTGGAATTGTTTTAAATAGTCTTTTAACAGTTACGCACTGTTAAAACCCAAAATTCACTCAAAACTGTAACAACCCGAAACGATCAAACAAAACAAAGTTGATATTTTTATCGGGCCACTATGATAGTGCTGTTATTTTTAGGGTTCTTTACCTGCTATGTTGTCGCGGATATACAAAGGGTATACGTTTCCACCACATATACGTGCTAGGAAAATGAGCGCAGCGAGGATGTGTAGCGGAGCTGTGAAACGGTGTGGATGTTTCCACCAGAGATGTGCTACGAAGATGAGCGGTGCGAAAATGTGTGGTGGAGCTGTGAAACGGTATGCAGATGAGCGTTGTGGTGATGTGTATATAGCGGGGTCTTTTAGATTGCCAGCGAGCCCATATGCCAAGCACACGTCCGCAATACATTTCTAGCAGGCATCTCTCGAAACACATTCCTAGCACACATTCCTCGCCAACATGCATTGTTTTGTACGTAAAAAAACCTCTCACCGCTAAGCCGTTTCCACAGAGCTGTGCTGAGCGAGGCGCGGTCATTCAAGCGATTCTATTGATTTGTTAAACACACATTCCTCGGAACACATCCTGGTGGAAACGCAGCCTTAGGATTGTGCGGACAAATAAAATCCTTGTTTACTTCTAACCGATTCGAATTCGTCGCTAAAAACTCACCCTGTAGAGAGGCTTATCCAGTCTCATTTTGCAGCGCCAGAGCTTAATGGAGTTGATAGGAGACCGTAATTGCAATGCGCTTGCTGGAAGCCGCGGCATATTACTCTGGTGATGGGCCTGTTATATCGATAACGGCTAACAATACCGTATGCTGTTGAACCCGTTAAGGGTTGCATTAGGGCCACTTGATCCGAAACTAAACACTGGATCTCTTCACTACCACATCGAATATTATTTGTTTGAATGTGCCGGATTCAAGTAAAACTAGGACGGTCGGTGTTTTGATAACATTTTTTTGTCGGCAAAAGTAATTTTGTTTCTCTACAGAATCCCGTTTTCATCATCATAGTCACAATGTCTTAACAGACATGTTGTGAATTCGTAAAATGCATTAAGTCGGAGCCAGAGTATTGCCGACACGAATATTATCTATAGCTTGGAGTACTGTAGCTCGCCATCATTCGCGATTTACTGTCAGTTCAGTGGCGCTCTTGATACCCATATCCAGCAACTGTTTCGTCGTATCCACCCAGCGTGTAGGGGAACGGCCACCGCGCCGCCCACTCGGGGTATGACCCTGAACTACAAGTTTCTCCATATTATCGCTTTTGTGCATATGTCCGAAGAATGTAAGCATTCTCGTCGACACAACGGATGATAGTCTCTTTTGATTACCGAGCTCATCCAGTATGGAAACGTTAGTTCGATGGGCGGTATAAGGCACTCTCAGCATTTTCATCCACATCCACATTTCAAAAGCATCTATGCGAGCTCGATCTGCCTTTTTAACAGTCCAAGTTTCCGAGGCATACAAAAATATGGAGAACGAATCCAGTTTTAGATTGATACATTAAAACCCCGGCCACACGTGCATGCTTCACCTCGTACTTACTTGTGCAAATCAGTTTGTATCGGGAAGCCCGTGCATGTGGACGGTGAGACGCTGGCTTGCGCAAACCGAAAAGCGCGGCTTGAGCAAATTTCAGTCCGCTGAAAGTTTTGGCCAACTGGTCTGCACGGTAAGGTCTGTGTGTGTGGACCATAGAGTACAGTTTTAAGGATAGCAGCACCTATATGAAATAATCAGTTTCCCAATGATTAAATAATGGAGGTTTGTGCGAGCTTACTTGAATGTATACCACTCAGCGGTATACCGTATTGTTTGCGCAAACTATACAGTGCAGGCAAGTCGCTGTGTGTGGCCACCGCTTAAGGGCCGGTTCCTCAAACGCAATTGAATCAGTTAGACCAAGAACAGTATAAGTGCAGAAACGTAGTTTTAAGATAAATTAACAAAAAAAACATATTAACTCTAAAACGAGTAAAGTAACTTGTGTTCGCCATCACATAAAAGTTGTTATAATTTTTTAGACCAATGAAAATACAACAGAATAGATCCGAAAGTCGCATCCATCCAGCAGAAATTACGGCCGAAACCGAAACTAAATTCGATGGATTTGGCGCTGCGATCGGACGCCCTCGGAGCACTAATTTTCAAGCGAAGAAGTATTTTGCTGGGTAGATGATGGTAATAACTTATCACAAGTTAAGAAGCCTACTTATCGGAGCCAAGCTTGCAAAGAAACGCAGATATTACTCTCACGAGAATTTCAGTCCATTTCTGTCTTCGAGAAAGGTTCCCCTAAAATTCACGTCTGCCTTAGCGACGGCGACGGCTGTTTCCACTAAACAACTACTTAATGCTACTAGTCAAATTTATTCAGACTGAGGAAGCTATTTGCAAAGAAAATTGGTAAATTATTGTTTCTCGCTTACAATATTACAATATTAGATTGTTCAGTTATGAATACTGATAGTCAACAATAGCTGTAGCTCAATGAAGCTCACAACAGTTTCTTCAATTCAGAGAAAGCTCCTTACTTTCTAAAATACTTAGTAGTTGTACTTAGCACGTAGGTGCTTCAGAAATTTAGTTTTAAGGCAGCTAATTGATAACAGTGTCATAAAGATTGACCAAAGTTTGGAATCCTATTTAGTAGATACAAAATATAATATAAATATAAAATAGCTGATACTTGTTTCAGATTAACTTTTTATTTCAAAAAGTAGAAATAATTTATTTCAGCGTTTCCCAAACTTTGTTCTACTGTGACCCGGTAAATTTCTAAGTCCTCCTTCGTGACCCACTTAAATTTTTGGAACCACTAAAATCGGTATCAGGTAAAATAAAACACAGTTATTGGTAATATGTATGTATTACAATTATAATAATCAGTGAGAAGTATGAAGTTGTTTGTTTTTGACCAAGGCATCCAAGTCCGCCGAAAACGATGACAATTTTATCCTGAGGTCTGGTTCGACTTCAAGTCGGTTTCTGTATTTATTTTTCAGGTAAACTAGTGTTGAAAACCCTGCTTCACATTTATAGGTTGTGACAAAAGGCATTAAAAATTGTATTGCTTGATTAGCTACAACTGGATATTCCTGCCGACAAGATAACCAAAAATCTATCAACGGTTTTCGATCGAACATGTCCTTGAGTGCTGTGTCACAAGACAGTTCAATTAACGGTTCGATATTTGAATCTGTCAAATTGGTTTCGGAGTCTATGTTGAATGTGAATGGGTTTCTTATCCATGCTTTGTTGCTGTTAATTGGAGGAAAATATTCTCCGAGATTGGTCTCCAGCCCTAATATATGTTCTTTGATTATAGCTGAAGTATCACGTGGCAAAGAACTCATATTATACTCTTTTTGTAATTCAGTTAGCTTAGTAAACGCTGTGTAGTTCCCTGTTTCAGCACGATGTGACCACAGTTTAAGTTTTTTTCTTGCAGCTTCCACCTTGTCTTGTACTTTAAAAACAGTTATATTGTTGCCTTGTAATGTCATGTTTAGATTATTTAAAAAATCAAAAATATCGGAAATGTAGGCAACCTTTACCAACCAATTAATATCACGAAATCTGTCCTTCAATTCAAATAGTACGTCTCTGGCTGTTGGGGGATTTTCTTCCAAGAACACTGCAACTTCTGCTTTCAATTCTATAAGCCTTTTTAAAACATTCCCTCTTGACAGCCATCGCACCTCACAGTGCAAAAGAAGATGTTCGTGATCACTTCCCATTTCTTGGCACAGAGCGGAGAATATTCTTGAGTTTAGTGGACGAGATTTTATATAGTTTATGAACTTGACACAATCTTGCATCGTTTCAGTTAGAGACAAAGGCATTTTTTTGACTGCCAACGCTTCTCTGTGAATACTACAATGTGTCCATACACATTCCGGTGCTACGGCCTTTATCCTTGGATAAAGCCCAGAACGAATACCTGACATTGCGCGTGCTCCATCGCTACTCAATCCTACACACTTATTCCATTCAATGTCATTTTTGTTCATATAGTCATTAATCAACTTAAATATTTCTTCTGCTGTAGTTCTTGTTGGCAAAGGTTTACAAAACAAAAACTCTTCGCGAATAGTATTTTCGAAATCATATCTCACGAAACATATCACATTGGCATAATCTGATATGTCCGTACTTTCATCAACTTGCAAAGAAAAATAATGGCATGATTTAAGATGACTTACAACAGTTTTTTCAATATCATCTGCTATGTCCACGATTCTACGCTTCACCGTGTTATTCGATAAAGCTAACTGGTTTACTAGGTTTACCTGGTTGCTTTCAAATAATCGCGACGCTACAATTTTTATTGCCGGAAGTATTATCTTCTCACCAATTACGTGTGGATAGCCAGACTGGGCAATTAGTTGTGAAATTTCATAAGAGGCCAGCATAAGATTAGGAGTTTGAGTACCTCGCGAAAAAATCGATTCCATATTTTTCTTGCTAGAATTTAACAATCTTTTCTTATTTACAAAGAACTCTTTTGGCTTGTCTTTGTACTCAGGATGTTTCAATTCCAAATGCCGCATCAATTTTGAAGGTTTCATAGATTCGTTTGCAAGTTCTGTATTACAAATCACACACAGTGGTTTGTTATCTCTGCCTTCTATAAAGCCGAATTGTATATAATCTGCAAGATATTGTCGAGTCCAAGAGTCCTTTTTCTTTTTTGCAACACTTATCTGAGCATCGTGCGACCGTTTTTTGAAGTCACTATTAGAACTTGTACCTGGCTGTACATCACTCAACTGTTGATTTGAGCTGCTATCGGAACTGGTGCTTTGTTTTGTTAACCACTTATCCATTGTTAGTGTTTAGAATAAATAAGTAATACGTAATTTGACTCACACACCACGCGCGAGTATCGGGTGAGCTGCTAAGAGCAAATGAAACAAAAGCTAGCCATAACAACCTACAATGAATGCACCCACCCCGACCCCCGCGCCGCGCTGTTCAAGCCTAGCCCTTTGCGCCAGCCAATACACGACGCGCGAACGCGCCATTCAGTGTTGCCAGCGTTGAGCGATCACCATTGTCTCGTTAGTCAAGAAATACAATCTACCATCTCCTACTTATGTAAAATATGGAGGCAATGCTGCGACCCGGTAATTTTTTTTGGCGACCCGGTACCGGGTCGCGACCCATCGGATGGGAAACGCTGATTTATTTGAAATAAGGTGTGATAATGCTGACGAAACGTTATTCATTTTTATATCCACGAAAAAATTACTGACGTTATATTGTTGTTTCGGTTTCGACCGAAACTGAGACGGAGGCCGAAATTCGGTTTCGGTTTCGGCCGTAAAAAGTAGTTTCGGTAGGACAGTACCTGGAACTTGTAATGTTTTTCATCGCAACGCCTTAGACAGATGGTGCGTATAATGGGGTTATTGGTACACTTTGTGACATTTTTAAGCTCAACCGATGTATCTTCGTATTTTAAACGTTTTGGTCATCTTAAGTCAAAACGCTATTTTTTGGACTTGCTTGGACAGCCAAGCTGTTTCAAAACAGCTCTCCGCCCTCTGAACGCAATGCCACTGGATAAACGTTACGCTCAACTTCGGGCGCTCATGGATTATGAGCGACCATTCTGGAAACTCTCCAGAACGATTACAAAGGACCCTTTAGGGGTGCTGTGAAAAATACACTTAACACTGTGACAAAAAATTGAAAGCGGTAGTCATGCTGCTCATACATTTGTACGTTTTTGGTGTAACGTTCACGCTAACATGTAGAGGATAAAGGCATATTGTGTTGTTGCATTTCTGTTACACATACACTCTTGACATTTTATGCTGTTCGTGTGCTTCAGTTATGTAGAAAACAGGAAGGATTTGTAATTAGATTTTCTTTGTGCATCCCGAGGTTCATCCAGTTTTGCATCAAACCATATTGTTTTGGATTTAAAAAAGGTTACTATCGTTTCGGATATCTACGAGGGCACGTCAAAAATTAGCTACACTTTCGACCTTGGTCTTCTTCAGGTACCAACTCCATTCGAAGATGATAGTACCGGGAAAACATAACCTTTGACAAAAATATATCTTACTTGGGCATTCAGATTTTTACCGCTCGGTAGACTAACCATTTTCAAGAATGTTGTTCTGGCCATCTCTATTCTAGTTCTGATATCTATTGTCTGATTTGGATTTCTGGTTATGCCTTTTGTTTATTTATTCGAAGTCCCATCTGATCAGCTACTGTAGCTATTCTGTCGAAGATCCTCAAGACTATCCGAGAGTCTGTGTCATCGGCATACCTTAACCCTCAAGTACTAACCCTTCGTGATACAGACCAGCGTGTTCGTTAAATGTATACATTTTTGTTGTTTGTAATGTGAAGAACATTTTTTCTGTATACCCTCAAACTAAAACACCGTAAGTACGGTGCCTTAGCAACAGCGGTTTGGGTCAAACAGTTCCGATGATATCAGTTTCTGAGCATACACTTGAAAAATGAAAAATATGCTCAATTTGTCCAAGTAGCAAGTGAAGAATGACTAAATACCTCAGTCATGTATATATCAAGCCGATATTGCCTCCAGTGCGCGAAAATAGTCTGTGTACGTTGCGTCCAAGATTTTTGACTTGCGTCAAATTTTGTTACTGTTAGCTATTGTATGAGCCAAGTTACCAAAAATGTTGTTCCTCTTTTTGTATTTTCTTTTATTTGTTACAGTTTCAGTAACAGTTTAGATGTAAAATGATAGCCACACTTAGTTTAGCTTTTTCTCTGTTCCCTTTATTTGGAAATATAACTTTTTTTTACGTTTTTCAACACTATCACATAATAAATGATATACCAAAATCACGTTATGATATGTTTTTTTAATTCATGGCATTTCTGTTATCTCAAGTTATGTACATTCATGTGACAAGGTCCAATGATATCTCATTAATTATTTTGCGTAAATGTCAACAATAATTTGCATAGTCTAATAGACAAAGGGTCAGTGAATATGTCCTATATCTGGTACATGAGTACTTAAGAGTTAAGTTATTTATCAGTCTGTTAAGTTATTTATATTGCCTTCGGATCCATGAAGAGCTTGCTCGAATATAATCTCGGAATACATACTGAAAAGCATGGCGCTGATCACGCATATCCGTCTGACTCCGCGCTTTATAGATATCGCTCTACTTTTGACATAACTCTGCCTAAACTATGCCTACTGACTTCTCATCATCATTCATCATAGTCACAATGTCTTAACAGACACGTTGTTAACTCGTAAAATGCGTTTACTCATTTAACAAGTTTCTCTTGGGATATCTTTAAGATCTTTAATGCTGTAGTTTCCCATTAGCTTTCTGCATCCTCATGCCGTTGACCAGATGGTATCTACTGATTCATCCGCCTTTAGGGGCAATTTCTCACCCCAAGGACAAGAAGGTGTCCTGACTCTTCTCAACTCGTCCACCCAAAGCTGTTGGTTGAGAAGAGGTTACTGCTTATACCGACAGTAGTTTCGTTCCTTTTAGTCGCCTTTTACGACACGCAGGATATACGATGGGAGATATTCTAACCCGCCCCCACACGGGGATACTGAACTTCTACCCGCGCTTATTTCATTGTTATACTGTTGTGGTCATGCTATGGAAGTTTGATACTAATAATTCCTCTATTAGTCTTTCTTTTGTTACAGATAGATCATGACTACTCCATTTCGAAGTTTGCACCAAAGAAGAACAACGAGCAATCACCACATTCCCCTGGTCAGAGGGTGTTAAAGGGTCAGACGTTCATCGCAATATGGTGAGAATGAACTATTAAGAAAAACTACATCTTTGTGGTCGAAAAAGTTTAAAAGAAGATAACATTCAGCAGCACTTTTAAACTTTAGTTTATGTTAAGTGTAGGTAATTTTTGACTTACCCTCGCATGATACAACCCTTTGCATACCATGATATTATAAAATTAAATAAAAGGATGAAATGTTCGTAAAAGATTCAATATCAGAACTATTTCAAAAAGCAGTAAATGAAATGATTAAGAAAAAGTCCTTTTTGTTGCTTGGATATGCTCCAAGATCACATCCTTGCACTATATGCCTGACAGTTTAGCATTCCGCTCCATAGTCGCATCGTGGGGATTCATGCTTGTTCATTGTCCATTTAACTGCAGGCTAAAAACCATCAGACTCAAGTTGGAACACTGTTGTAATTGGTTTTCTGGACCGTTATCTGTGCAAGGATAGATCAGGTATATCTTCGTGGATCGGCAGTGAAAAGTTTGTTTTGATTTTGTTAGATCCTTTCAGAAGGGCATTTCCTCGACGTATGGGTGGTGGAGCTATTTGGCTGAGTGTTGGTAGCCAGTAAGTTGGGACTGATTTGATGCATTTCGTTGTAGTTCTCATAGAAGAGTTTAGCTGGGTGTCTATCAATCTAATATATATGCTGTTTAGCCACACTGGCGAGCAAAATTCAGCCGCGGAGAAACGGAAGCTCAGGGCCAAAGTACGAAGCGTAGAAGTGGAAGGGCCCCAAGAGATTCCACATAATTTTTGCAGGATGCTATTTCTGCTGTTTACTTTGGCTGCCATGGACTGAATATGTTTTTTAAACGACAGTGCCCGATCCAGTGTGACACCTAGGTATTTGGGTGTTGGATTATCGGGCAGTTAAGGTAAATTCTAATAGCTCTCTTTTTACCATTTTATGGTTAAGGTGAATACACGATGGTACTGTTTTACTCATACTTGGCGTCAGCTTCCACCTGTTAAAGTATATGCTCTCAGGATCGAAAGATCGGCAGTTATTATATATATGAAATTATCTTAACTTGATAGTATGCAGAATGCGTAAGTTTCAACGAGTCAAGTCGCTTGAGGCAATTTTTTGTGCAAATATGTCAAGGACGCGATGAACAATTTGTATCTCGGGTCCTATATTGAATTCTGGAAGACGAAGCCGTCTAATTTCGTTCCCAATTTTGTGCGAGCTGGCGCAAATTATTCCCAGCACGTTTCTTCACGGAAAAAAGATTAGACCGGCGTGCGCTGCTCTAATTTTCATCATCTATGGTACGTCTCCACAAATCTAATTATCTGGAAGTTAAGTAGTCTGGGCGAGTTACGGTTTGGAGTACATTTTGTCTGAAACAAGGGAGATTTCAGGAGATGTTGCACAGAATGAGAAATGCTATGTATGGCCAATACTAATATATGGCGCTGAAACGTGGCCCCTCAAAATCAAGTCAAAGCTTAGGATTGAAACCTTCGAAATAAGCACGTTACGTCGTTTTTTGAGAATCCCATGGACATACCATGCTACGAACCAGGATGTATTGAATAGAACCTACACCCAAAGAAGGTTACTGGAAACAATAAAAAAACGCAAAGTACTGTGGTGATCTGGAACGCGCTCTTGGATGCCATACGTTAGAACGCACCTTTAGCTGTCATAGGACCGAAGATTGACATTGACGGCAATGACAGATGATAGAAAAGAACAGCGATCCAAATTTGTCAATTGTTATAAGTGTCTGAGTGTAATCATTCGATGAAGTTCAGATAAGTAATTTATTTGATTGTTATTACATCACATGTTGTTCAGATATGTTGTTATTTGTCAGATCATGAGTGACTTTTCATAGTGCAAATAATTCCTCCTTTCATTTCGTGACTCTAAGCAAAAGATACAGTTCTGTGATGCTATTTGTTTTCTTTTTCACTTGAAGTCCTTGGAGACTCGTTGTCATAGTTTTGTTTATTGATTACGTGAGGGGATTGTTTTTGGAAAAAGGAAGAGTTCAGACACCAAAATTTAAAAAAGGCATTTTTGAGACTTTTTCACGAATATTAGCAGGTATGTTGTCTTTTGACTTTGTATTATTAACTAATGTGGTCTGGCTACAATATTTAAAGTGTTTCACAACCTATACTATAAAGACGATACTATATGGCGTTGGGCCTCTGATTTCCGTCTACTCTAGGTATTAGGTCCTGCACTCATGATTAATAAATACAAAACAAATGTTAAAAAACAAGTAATATCAAAAACCATATCATAACATTTCTGTGTTTTGATTTCATTCTCTCTGAGTTGGTACAGATGCATGCTAAAAGAATCTGGTTATCACGGGCACACATACAAACATTGGGTTCTAAATTCCACCACACCTTGATCACTTTGGTTATTTCAAAATTTGGTATCGGTTTTGACAGTGACCTGTTGCTCACTACAGTACCGTACTTAGGTCACATGCTTAGAGGCTCCAAATATAGGCTGCAGGAAGAAACTTTTACTGTGTAAAATTGTAGGAAGGAGAGGTCCAGGTCGCAAGCAACACTCATGGCTCCGGGATATCAGAAAATGGTGTCACGTCAACGACATCTTAACAATAGTGAGAAGAGCAGAAGACGGCACTCTATGCATCGTTGGCCACGAGAGCAGATAACCGCCTACCTCGTTCATTCTCAAAATTTCCGGAGTCATTGTGGAGATCGTCTGCATAATATAAACTTTGGATATCAAATGTCTCCATAAAGATATTTGGAATATCGCCTGTACATCTGTATGGAACAAGGTGGCTATCACCATATTTTTTATTAACATCCATAATAGCGCATCAATCTTCAATTCGATTACAATGTTGTATTTGTCAATGAATTCCCTTCAAAATGATGTATCATAAGTATGGTGGTCTCATTTAAGATTTGGAAGTAGTTCCCCTCGAAATAAAAAACGACGTGTCACGGCGATTTTTATTTTTTTTATCATTTCAGCGATAAGGTGGGTGGCAAATTTTAGCTGGGACATACTGTATTTACATATTTATAAGTTTTCACTATTTGCAACAATCTAATCATCTAGTGCATAGTTGTTTAAAAACGTTCCCTAAAACAAGTATTTATATACTATTGTGAAGCTAAAGAACTGATTTGAAATTCACCAACTGTCAAACCTGGGATATTTAGGTATTTTGGGAACATCCTCTATGATCAATGTCTTGTACAGACCATGATCAGAATGTATGTAAGTAGAATTTTCAGTTTTTGGAATAGCTTCTGAAACGCCAGATTGTAAGTTGACTCCGTTAGAACTCAATATAGTCAAGACTGTTTAGCCCATAGGTCAATTCTGAGCTGCGATTTGATTAAAATATAGTTATGTAATGCAATGAAAAACAAGGATAGAAATCGCCCGGAATGCCTTCATAAAAATGAAACAGTTTTTCTGTAATAAGTCTTTGAGCAAGGAACTCAAGATTCGTATGATGAGATGCTATATGTTCTACATCATGTTATATGGTATAGAGGCAGCCACACTAACAGAAACCATGATGAAACGAATAGAAGCTTTTGAAATGTGGCTTTATAGGCGAATATTGAGGATATCGTACATAGATCATGTTACCAACGAAGAAGTTTTAAGACAGCTCTCCAAGACGAAAGAACTGGTCACAGAAATTAAAATCAGAAAATTACAATACCTGGGCCATATAATGAGAGGTGAAAGATATCAAATTCTCCATGTCATTATGCAAGGAAAAATCGATGGCAAACGCAATGTAGGAAGAAGACGCACCTCGTGGCTTCGTAACTTGAGGGAGTGGTGTAACTGCTCCACAACACAATTATTCAGAGCCGCAGTTAATAAAGTGAAAATTGTCATGATGGTCGCCAACCTTCGTAAGAAGATGGCACCCTAAGAAGAGGAAGAATGCTAAACAATCTAGGTAACAGCATTATGTCATTATTTTAGTGGTCCTCATGATGTCCAATTTTACTGGGCTATAGAATTAATTTATAATCCTTTACTTGATATGAGTCTGATTATGTAATATGTCTATTCTCGGTTTATAGACTGTTTGCCAAATGTGTAACAGAGATCCCCGTGGATTCGTTATCATAAAGAAGTAGAATATATAATAGGGAAATTTCCAGTATATATCTATATCTCTATATTGCGAAATACTTAAAGCGATGGAATCATACAACAACATGGATTTGAGTTTTAATAATAGTTCATCATATACCTACAAGATTGAGCAGTGGGATCTTAGACTATTATGTCTATGTTTCAAGGTACTACGTAACACTTCCGAAGGTGATCGGTCACAAGCGCGCACGGTTTGATTTTTACCTCTTTTCGAAAAGGGTGCCTAAATCGGCACCGGTTACTTGCGTGCCGGAAGAAAATTAAGCTTCCATGTTCCTAATGACGACGTACCCTTTCTTCTTAATAATTAGGACCATAACCTAGTTGTATTTCCTTGCGAAACAAATTCAAATTTTCTGTGCTTCTGTAATAAAGTATACGTAGATGACACTTTTAGTTACTACAACAATTTTTTGTCAATTATTAATAATTCACGCTTTTAAAAATGGTCATTACATACCTGTGATGTTTGCGTTACTACCTAACAAATTAAGTTCTACATATTTTTTAGCTTTTAAATTGTTAGTCAATTATTGTGGAGAAAAGAGTATATATTTTAACCCCTCACAAATAATAATTTGTGATTTTGAAATCGCCATCCATTCAGGAATTAAGCAAGTTTGGCCTAACTGGGAGAATTTGAGTAAATTTTCAACGTTTCAAGAAATATAGGTTTGAATTAACTTTTTATCTTATTTCTAAATGAGTATTAGAATATTATCAGCATTCGACAAGTTATAAAAAAACACGTGTGCAATTAATTTTTATCTTATTTCTAAATGAGTATTAGAATATTATCAGCATTCGACAAGTTATAAAAAAACACGTGTGCAATTAATTCAATGCGAATTCAATGCTGACAGAAAGTGCTGCTACTCTTACGAATTACCATTTATTTCAATTAACAGTGTTACGACAAAAGCAAACGATGGCCGCTTCGCGCGCTTGTGTCCACATACCTGCCTCTTATTCGAAATATTTTGCGCGCTTTTGACCGGTGGGATTAGGACCAATCTGACCGCGGCGCGCTAGTGTCCTACGGCCCTGCCGAAATCAGTTTCAGTTTATCAACTCACCTTTGCAACCCTTTGATGTAATCCGGCCTGGCCGGTTTGTAATTTTTGACTAGCAGGTTGCAATACTTGAGCAGGCCACCACCTCGGATCTCCTCTGGATGGCGGGTAGAGATCAGCTTCTTCTGGAGGTGGTAGAGAGCTTCCTGGAAATCGCCATAGACGCTCTCGCCCACCACAGTCGGGTAGAAGTTCTCGCTGATTGGTAGCTCACTACACCTGCAACAAAATAGTACTGCGTTGAAAAAAAACTATTACTATCATCATAATCAATAAAATCATCAACATCATCATCAACATCCCCTTCAAAAAAAAGTAAAATAAGCCAAATTGTATCAATGAATTACTATCCATAATTTATTTATTTAATACTACATTTTTACAAACACCTTACTGGTAATTACAAGTAATATGTAATGTAGAGAGAACGTAACCCTTAACTATTAACGTGGCATTTCTGTTATGTAATTACTAACGTGCCATCTGAGAGACGCCACTGGTATTTTCGCAATTTTTGTCAGAAAAACTTCATTTCTAAACTGTTTTTATGAAATACGTACAACAAAACCAGTTTTAAGACCAGGTACAAACGCATTTTGAGTTTAATTTACTTGAGTAAAAACAAACGGCGCTCTCACTGTGGAATTTGTTGGTATAAAAATTTAATTTTTCTATTGTATTGAAAAAACCGGATTTTTCCCGGACTAGTAATCAACAAATTTAACATTTAATCCTAAAAAAAAAAGAAAAAAAAGTTGTTGACTGCGGTGAGATTTGAACCCACGCCCTTTCGGACTGGTGCTTAGCGTCCTAATCGTTCGGCCACGCTGCCTGTGCTTCAGGAATATCAATACACCGTACATAATACGTCGTCAAGTTACCTGTCGTAATTAAATTCAATCAAATTTTTCGGATTTTTCCCGGACTAGTTTTTTTATGCTGATTTCGAATCTGAATTCAGTTTTTCTCTAGCAACTGTAGATTTGGCTATCTTTTGATTACGAACGGACGGACAGACAGGGCTTTGCATAATCTCTCTTCAGTGAATTCAGTGAGTCAGTGAGAGCTGAAATTGCATTTGCCAACACCGCTAGAAAAAATAGAATCAAATAATAAAAACAAAACCTAACAATTAATTTTAACTTTATTGCAATAAAATTCGCTCGCACCAAATCCACATGCATTTTTTCTGCCCAATTTCCATAATTTTTTTGGTGCATTCTGAACTCACAGGTTTTAGGTACATATAACAAAAAAATCCAGTACCTCTTTTCTTGGTTGAGGGGAATATGCAGCAATTTTTGAGTTTTTCTGACAATTTTCATTTTATTTTAGCATTATCCTCTGAGATACCTAGAAACTCTTTTATATTTGCTTATGTTTATTCAATTTTTTTATCCTCGTTTTGGCTGAAAAGGAGATAGAAGACGTCATTCTAAATAATGTAGGATTGATAATCCTATACAATTGAATATTGACCGAAAGATAGTTTTCGTACTTCAACCTTAAACGAAACATAATAACGGTAGCAAAAGGAAGTGAGGAGCTCTAAATGCTTCAAACGGGCTTAATATTTTGAAAGAAACAGACCGGTAGGAACAAAAACAAGAAAGTGCACCGTAACCTTTCGTTAAGCGCATTTCCAATTTAGCTGAAAGGACTTTCCGCTGGGAAATAATAGTACCGTCTATTGCTTTGTCTGTTTGATTGGCTTGGATTATTTTAACAAAATTCTATTAACTTCAGAGAAAGGAGAAGACTTTACTGTAGCCTACCAGCGTAAGAACATAGCCATTATAAATAGAAAACCTTTTTTTTTTCATCAACAACGAACTATTTATTAATCTCACCACAAATGGCACCTGTCCCGATCTGCAAATCTAAAGGACAACTCAAGATCAATACTTAAGAAAGTAATGAATCACAGTATATCCTTAAGGGTCTAGGGTATAGCGCGCGAAATTGAGAATCCAAAAAAAGACATATTCCCGTGTTAGCGAGGAGGCGTGGCCACCTGTTCCCTTTCTCCAGTGTGTGTGTGTGTCTAAAAGCTTGCGCTTGTGCAACTATTTAGCCTTTTTTTGATATCGTGTTTGGTTGTTAAATTACAGGCATTTATAGAATGTATGATTTTGCATTGCGAGTTTTTTTGCACATTAAAAAACTTTTTTGAGAAAATCGAAAATAGTTGTCATTCATTAAGGTCTTAAGTATCGCCTTCTGAAATATTATATATGTAGTTTGAAAATAGAGTGTGTTATGCGAGAAATTGTGAGTCCGTATTTTACATGGCAAATACGTATGTATAAATGTGTGTATCCAGGCCCCTTAAGAGATTAGAATCAACAACACAGCAATGTTAAATTAGCAAAACGCTTAGTTATAAATTCCAATCAACTCCCTTACAGGTTTTAGGGCGTATTCAAATTTGATTGTAAGATCAATGTGTCATTTTACGGTCCAAGTGAGGGTCATTTCAAGGCAAAGCAATGGAAAACTGTGTTATGAATTCGTTTCCTACTTTACAATGTTGCGGAGTCTGAAACCAAATAAGAGTCCACATATTTTAAATGCCAACATAAAAGTCAACCAAGGATAATGCGATTAAAAAAAACTGAATGGGGAATTTCAATAAACTGTAATATTGTTTTTGATGATTTGTCCTTATTGCTTTTTGTAGGTAGTATAATTAAAATTCACCTTACATCCGGAGTGCACCAGGGATCTGTGTTGGGACTCTTCTTATTCAGCATATTTGCTAAAGGTATAACATCAAGCTTGACTTGTAACGCTCATCTCCTATTTGCGGATGATTTAAAATTGTTCTATTGCATCGATAACATAAACGACAGCAAAATATTTATATATAAAAGTTACTCAAAATGTATTATGTCAAAATCTCTGACTAACATGCGTAGAAAATTTGGAAATTTTCGAGAAGAAATTCGTTGTGGCAAGCTTCTGGCTAAGATTTAGTGGTGGGAATGAAGATAGAGCAGATACACCAATAAGAGTGGAGGCAGTGCAGCCAATTCTGATGATAATGAAGAACAGTCGGGTTTATGAAATTAATGTATGTCATAATAATGCCAATACCCTCATGCACCTTCGAGGTTGGCAATATTTGTAATAGGTATCACAAATAAACGAAAAAAAAAAGACAGCTCTGGAGAACTGGTGTCAAATGAACAAGCTATTTTTGAATATAATTTAGTGCATCAAGCTATCCTTTACTAGGAAGCAGAGTGTAGTAGACTACTATGAGCTGTGCAACTTGATGCTGTCAATAGGCCAAGAGTTTAAGGGAATTATCTTCGGTGAAGTATCCTACAAGAGAAGAGTGGAAGTCAAGCTGCAGGTGGCCTTACCGGCGAAGAAGGCTCTGGCGCTGGAGTCTGGTGTTCTTGGAGGATACGCTGCTATATTCAAAACAGAAATATACGCGGTTTTAGCTTGTGCCTCCCGTGTTCACGAAGTTCAGGGGCTTACACAACGTTTCCACCAGAGATGTGCTAGGAAAATGCGCGCAGCGAGGATGTGTAGCGGAGCTGTGAAAAGGTGTGGGTGTTTCCACCAGAGATGTGCTAGGAAGATGAGCGGTGCGAAGATGTGCGGAGGAGCTGTGAAACGGTGTGCAGATGAGCGTTGCGGGGATGTGTAGCGGGCTCCTTTCAGAGTTTTCTTTTTGTTCGCATACATCAACAGCAAACGTCCCTCGCTCACATCCCTGCAACGCGTTTCTAGCGCACATCTTTCGAAACACATTAATAGCACACATTTCTTAGCCAGCATGCCTTGTTTTGCACGTACAGAAACTTCGCTCCGATAAGCCGTTTCCACCAGAGCTGTGCTGAGCGAGGCGGGGTAATTCAAGCGATTCTATTGGTTCGTTAAAACACATTCCTCTTAACACATCCTCGCACATTTCTGGTGGAAACGCAACCTTAGCGAGGCTGATCACTATCTGCTCTGACAGCCAGGCAGCATTGAAAGCAGTGAGTGCTTGGAGGTTTACATGAAGGCTCGTTCGTAATGCTGTAATGTAGAAACGTCTTGGATGACATTTTGGCAAGACATCAGATGTCACTTAGTGACACTTAATAACGAAATGTCAACATGACATTTCGTTGCATCAAGGCGATTTTGTAGATTAATTTTGGAGTACTGTGTTGTCAGTTTCTGGCAAAAACACACTAGTTCTTTTATTAAAAGTCATCAAAACATCAATGGGTGCATTCAGCAAACTTAACAGTTGCGGAGCAGCTACCAAATTTTCTGCTGAACGCGTGCGCTACCTAGCAGCTACCGCTCCAGCGGTCGCCATTTTTTGTAGCGATAGAAAAGTACGCTCACTTGGAGCGGAGCGGAATAAGCTACTTTGACCTTGTGAGTGTCACATGTTATGACTCTTGTGTTATAGGTTATGTTGTCATATTTAAAAGAAAAAGTCCACACTACTTACACAGTCCAAAACTTTGATATAATTTGACATACCTTTTTTATTTTTAATAACCTCAAATGTGACCACTCATTTGACAGTCGTACAAATAATGCTTTTCAGCAGGACGCCAACTGTTGAGATGTAGCGGCTACAAAAGTAGCGGCTCCCGATCTTTCTGCTGAATGCAACCATTGATTATCGGGTTTATTAGTTGTTACGAGTTTTTTTCTTTAATTTGTCATAATAAAGCAAAATAATAGTTTTTAAATCATTTTGGAAATTCGTGAGTTATCACCTTTTTACCTTTAACATCCACGTACGATGCAAAATGTCCCCATAAGTGCTACTTTTTCATTATTATTTCGAAAGTGCAATGCCTTGCAAAGCTTTTAAGATTAGTTTGAAGCTCCCGAACCAGGCGTAAGTATTTTTAATTTTATTAATTTTATTTTGAAGGTTTTGGTCTCCTGACTAAAAACAGAGAGTTCAAACTTTGAGCCCAAAATGTACTTAATTATTGTTCGGATGTACAGGTTCTCTTTATTGGATATTAAAATAGGCTTAATACTGAGTATAATTGCAGAAAAAAATAAAAGCCAAAAAGCATTCTTGTTTTCGTTTTTGATGATTTCTTAGGAAAACTGGAAAATCTCTAAGTTTTGAACAAAAAAAAATCATAGCTCGAAAACTATCAATAAATAATCGGTACACACACATGGGGGTGTTTTGGATAGGTCTCGGTACGGGCTATCTAAAAAAAAATTATTATCGTCACCCGATTGGCCACCCTGTATAACGCCGTCTGGCAGCTCTTGTCTAGGAAATAGATACACAAGGAAAGCCACACTTGAGGGTCCCTTGAGTAACCCTCAAGTATTATCCCTTGAATAATACTTAAGGGATACTTGAGAAACGACTATGGATAGTATCGACCTTATTGTGGCAATGAAGCGCTCGCAAGGTGGGAGTTGAGAAATTTTCTGACTCCTTGATTCCCTTCTTCTGGCATCCATAGAGTCAGGATAAGTGCAAAAGGACCCGCTTGTAGGCCTTTTGATACCAGAAGGCCTATCTCCTTCCTTCATTCATTCTTACAACTTGCTAAAGCCCTTGTAGTAATCAGGCGTAAATTGGACGTCACAAAATATCCGTTTTCGCGAATAGTTAGCTAATCGCTTCAAGACTGCAAACTTTCCAACAAGTCAATAATCAAGACCACGTAAAGTTTCAACTTGTTAACCATCCAAGCTCAAGGATCGTTTAATTTCATTAAGACGCTCGACCAAGGAAGTTTAAAATTAGTTTTCTGTATAGTTAAAGGCACAAATAAAATAACTATTAAACTGTTTATCTAGTTTCTTGCTCAATTAATGCAGTTTAACGGGCCATGCTGCATAACTAGTGGGATTTGCAATTTAAATTTCTGCGAGGTCAAACCAGCGACGTGATAGTTGATATGATACTTGTTTTTTTTATGCGATGTAAATACGCCGGTCGCTTACTCTCCTATCGAAGAAGTGAAGTGAACAACCCTTGATAAATACGTAGTGGTATAGTAAATAGAACGTTGATATGCTTGATTGAGCGGGCATTGATACAAGGACTTTGCTTAAAGAACTGGTTTTCTACAGTCTTATATCAATTACGATTTCATTGTTATTTCTGTTGTGTAGTATACAAAAACCTAGCTACCACAAAAAAAACATGTACGAGTGTATATCCGGATATAATGCGACTGGTGGTAGTGGTGGTGTAACTTCCCTTAAGCTAAAATTGCATTTACATGAATGTTCAGAATCGTATGCGATTGAAGTGTAGTAAATATGACGCCCAGTAAAAGGAAGCGTGCTGCAATGGTAGGAATTTTAATGTTAATGGTGAAAAAGAAAATAGAATGTGAAGAGATCGTTAGAAAAAAGAAGTCAAGTTGATTGACTCAGTACTTCCCACACATTACGGTGATACCAGTTTATTATTTTCCCATAGCATAAAGATTTAGTCTCCCCTTGCAACAAAATCATCGCCAGTACCCACCCAAATTGTCATATGCCGCTAGGTCTTTCCTGCACAGGTCAATGAACAGCCTATTATCAATAATACAAACTTTTCAGTTTTACAACCCCCCAAAAAAGGTACAAAACGGTCAGGAACCCCTAAAACATCTAAAAACGAAGTTTGAGCTGTTTTCATATTTTTAGTTTTTTGATTATTGCTACGCTGCCACTGACACGATGTCTAACAAGCATACGCGTTTTCCATCCTTACCACAGTAATAATAATGTATCAAAATTTCATTAGAATCAATTTAATAGTTTCCACGTTACAAAATACAAAACGATCTAAGGCAATAAATACTCGTATGTATACAGAAAATTCTGTCCCTTAGTTACGGTAATAGGCAAGGCAATGTTCAGATGGACCTAAAAAGGTGATTTATGTCGCTGGGTTTTCCTTCACAGGTCAGCGGACAGCCTATTATTAATACAGCAAATTTTTCAGTTTTTCAACCCCCCACCCCCCAACCACCCGAATCTCACCCCCACCCAAAAAAACTCAGTAAATGATCAGGAACCTCTAAAACACTTAAAAACGAAGTTTGAGCTGGTCTTATATTTTTAGTTTTTTTATTGTTTCTGCGCCGCCACTGGCAGATTTATAAAAACCACACGCATTTTCCATTCTCGACACGGTAGTAATACTGTGTAAAAATTTTATTAAAAGCATTTGAACAGTTTCTTCGTTACATAATATAGAACAATCTAAAGCAATACTCATATGTATACATCGGAAAAAATTCTAAGTCCTTTAGTTTCTGTAATAGGCATAAGGCAATGTTCGGATAGACCTAAAAAAGTTATTTATGTCGCTAGGTCTTCCTTCACAGGTCAGTGGATAGTCTATTATGAATACAACAAATTTTTCAATTTTACAACCCCCCAACCCCCAACCACCCCAATTTCCACCCCCACCCAAAAAAAGTAGAAAATGATCAGGAACACCTAAAACGCCTAAAAACGAAGTTTGGGAATATTTGAAATTTTTCGTTTTTTGCTAATTACTCCGCCGCCAATGCACCGATTTTCAAAATTATGGCAGCATTACCTACTACGGCAGCATATCGCTGCCCAAATTTCATCACAATCCATGCAGCGGTTACTGAGATCACGAGGACACAAAAACGCGAACAGACAGACCGACAGACAGACAGACCGACAGACAGACAGATAGACCGACAGACAGACCGACGGAAATGAGTGACGTGGATTTTCGTTATGTAGACATCATGAAACGCCCAAAAAGTGTATTATCTCAAAATCGCAAATTTCCGCGATTACAATACTCCCCTCACCTATCGGTGTGGGAAGTAAAAAAAAGGCGAATTTGGGTTAAAACATCCTTACAATCAAGGAACATTGTGGGAATTGAAGAAAAGTTACTAACAGAGTTATTAAATGAGCACGGATTCGCGATCACAATACTCCTCTCACCTATCGATGTGGGGAATAAAAGTTGATAATTTTATTTACAAAAATATATCGATCCACCTGTTCTCTGAGAAGCAACAATTTTTTTCTTCTTTTGGTTATATGTCGAACGTAGATTATTAATTTTTTTCTTCACCGTTTCCACTGATATGTTTAGGATATCTGCTATTGCATAATATGCTTTGTTCCTTTATATTCCCTACTTCTCACGTCCTATAAACATTTCAAATTGTAGTATAAGTCGATAAATTGATCTCCTCAGGCGGTAACTTGTTTTCAGCCATCTTGGATTAATAAAACAGTATTTCACTCGTAGCCGTACTCGGATCTCTCGCAACTTTGGAACAGACACGTATACGACCTACGAGTTGCCATTTACACATGCGAGATCGTATACGATTCGTTCACTCGTATACGACCAACTCGTAAATGTAACTTCAGTTTAAAAGGTAGAATTTGATGACACACAAAATGAGACAGACATGAACGCATCGTCATCTTTAAACTACTTCTGCTAAAGTCTGCGTAAATTTAACGTTTGACAATTGACAGAAAGTAGTTATTGAAATGTTCAAAGATCTTCTCGGGTTTTTAGGCCGTCGTCTGTTGGAGTTTCTTCCTAACGTTTCGCTAGCTCGAGTGGCTAGCATCTTCAGAGCTCGGTGTTTTTCAAATGATAACTCAGGTTGTCAAGTAGCTTTGATTCGGCTTAAAAACCTGAGAAGACCTTTGAACTTTTCGACTTACGACGGCCGCGAAAGCCTCAACACCTTCAGTTATTGGAATGTCAATGTTTTGCGTACCCCTCAAAAAAAAAGCAAAGCAATGATATCGGATGGACCTAAAAAAGGACATTATGCCGCTGGGACTCTCTTTCACAGGTCAATGGATAGCCCATTATGAACACCACAAAATTTTGAGTTTTACAACCCCCCACCCATCAACCATTCCAATTTCACCCCCACCAAAAAAAAGTAGAAAATGATCAGGAACTCCTAAAACGCCTAAAAACGAAGTTTGAGGAATATTTAATTTTTAAGTTTTTTGCTAATAACTCCGCCGCCAATGCACCGATTTTCAAAATTTTAGCACCTACTAGGACCCCACAGCAGATAGGTACCCAAATTCCGTCACAATCCATGCAGCGGTTACTGAGATTACGAGGGTAGGAAAACGCGACAGACAGACCGACCGACAGACAGACCGACGGAAATGAGTGACGTGGATTTTCGTTATGTGGACATTATAAAACGCCCAAAAAGCGTATTATCTCAAAATCGAAAATGTTCGCGATTACAATACTCCCCTCACTTATCGGTGTGGGAGGTGAGAAATGAATGTGGATCATAGATATGTGACAAAATGTTGTGTTCGTAAAACACTATTTATTTATTTATTCATTTAATTGCTTTTACATCCGCTCAAGAGAAAAAAATCAATTAGAGAGCAGTGAAGATACAACAAACTTTGTGCTTTAAAATAATTACCTATTGATAAATATACAACATATAACTAATTTTACAATTTCCATCAATAATAATTGAAATTATAATTACAAAAAAAAACGTGAGAATATATTTAAACTAAAGGATTTTATTTAAACTCAAAGGAAAAATCAATGCATCAGACTAAATCGCTATAAATTATATCAGAGATTACAAATGGCACATACATGCTACAGACAGAATATGTCATATTTACCACAAATGACATAAGTCGGTGACTTTAGTAATAAATTTGCTTGCAAGCTTTCAACGCTGCTTGGCTGTTAGAGTAGATAGTAATTCGCCTTCCAGGCCGCTGAATTTCGTGAACATGAGAGGCTGAGGGACTGAACATATTATACAACATACATAGAATGGATTGTATTTGATTGCCTGGTGATCACGCGGTTGCCACACTATGACAACTGTTTCGACAGATCACACCTTGGATAGGAATAGTTTTTAGTTATTGAACATCGGATGTCTTTGTCTGTCTTTTCAGGTTGCTTTATCTCAATGCATCTCAATGGCTAGCGGAACCTTTCATACTGAAACGTGAACCCTGCCTTTTGCAAAGCCGGGTTAGAGAATGTATGGATCATAACCCAATTCGGCCACTAACCGAAATTTACACCCACAACGCGTTGTGGATTTCGCAAATTTCTCACACCGCGTTCCGGGTAACCTTTGGATGCGTAGAACGCGTTGTGGGTAAACTACGAAGACATAATGCGAAACTCAGAATGCCATCGGAAGTACACGACCATTTTCGCATTGTGGGCAATATAAATATAGCCACCAAGCGAAACTTGGAAGTTTTATAATAAAAAAGGGTTGTATACACAATATCAAATATCTGCACACGATTTACGAAATTTAATTTCCTCTTCATTCCTATACCTGTTAGCTATCAATTATTCGTTTTGTCCAATTTTCAGTAATTTGTATCGATTCAGATTTCGATACTGTTTAGATGAAAGGTTTTTACCTAATTTACACAGTTCTTGTACTTCTTTAACCCCCCTATGATTTTTTCCTAGTCACCTTCTAAAAGTGTAGACTTATAGATGACTCTATTATATAGAGTTTATTCAAACCATTCTTTTCGAAGTGTTTATGTCGATGGATCGATTTTACTAAACACTCTTCCGAATCAAGAAAAAAACACTTGTTGTGGTTATGT
Source organism: Callosobruchus maculatus (assembly GCA_951848785.1). Lineage (NCBI taxonomy): Eukaryota > Metazoa > Arthropoda > Insecta > Coleoptera > Chrysomelidae > Callosobruchus > Callosobruchus maculatus. The sequence goes on along the minus strand of CATOUR010000157.1, from coordinate 1,307,388 downwards.
AAGTTTATTAGATCTCCGCTTTGTGGCTATTTGTATTACCCATAAGGCGAAATGGTCGTGCATTTCCGACGGCATTCGGAGTTCCGCATTGTGGGTCTTTGTAATTTACCCATAACGCGTTCCGCGCATACAAAAATTACCCAGAACGCGATGTGAGAGATTAGAGAAATCCAGGACGCGTTCTGGGTATAAATTTCGGTCAATAGCCGAAATCGGTTATTGAGTACAACATATGGATTAAATGAGGAGCAGACTTTCAAATTGCATTTTTTCCATTATTACACATTTTCAGAAGAAGCAAAAAACTAGTACAGAGAAAACAAATCATAGCGAAAAAGACTTGTTAGGGATCATATCTATAATGATGTGGTACTTAATCGCAAAATTTGGTACAGAACAGTTGAAAAACAAATTGGAAAAATTAAAAAAAAAAAACTGTTGAACATAATGCAGTTTGTCGCTAGTGGACATGATGTAATGCGAGTTTCATTGCCTGGTAGCAAAAACAAAAATTTGAAATCATTCTCATGATTCTCAGCGGATTCAACAACTTTCTACGCCGTTTTTGTGCTCGTCGCGTCGTCTCGATCACTAACTTGCCACAATTTTTTTCATGTATTGCAGCTATCCATTTCACCTCCTGCTCTGTGTCGTACAATATACGACAATCAAATCCCAACCAAAATGCATTTTGTCCATGTTTATGGGACAAAATGCACTTTGAAAGTACTATGTGACTGAGCTTAAATCATATTGTTTGTCAAGGCATGATTTCCTACTTAATAGCAAGGAGACCAAATGGATTTGGTCTGATTTTTGTTCATAAATAGTAAATATCTGATCATATGAATGCAGCGCCACCTCTATCTCAAATTTGGTAAATTTAGACAAAATGCATTTTGAAAGTCTGCTCCTCAAATACAAAATGGTGGAGGTGTACCTACCTGTAGAAGAGCAACAGCGAGTCGAGTACGATTTGGAAGGAGTCGACGGAGAACTCGAACTGCCGCCTCATACTGTCGACGAACTTGAGTTCGACCCCACGGCCCCTCGAGTTGCCCAACGAGATGAGCGACCATCGATCTCCGCCCACCGTGCACTGGTTCACTTTCACCATTTTGCTGACGTACGCCTCCTTCAAGCTGCACGTCGAGATCCGCCGCCTGTTCACGCCCTCTGGTAGCATTTCGTACAGGGAGCTCAGCACTGCTGATTTCACCTACAACAAAATAAACGAAGGTACCATTACGTGCCATTCCCAAGACATCGAGAAAATCGAAAAAAGGTTAATATAGTCCCTAGTAAGAATGGCCGAATACTAAAAGTTAAGCCAGCTGCGCTCAAACCCAGATAAAACTCAAGTCTGCTTATTCCATGTTGATAACCGGCAAGCGAACAGGAAACTATAAATTGAATGGAATTCGACCAGGCAACAATACTGCCCAAATCCAGTTTATCTGGGTGTTACCCTGGACAGGACTCTGTTCTATAACAAAACACGTAGAGAAGACTAGAGCAATAGTGAATGCGTGGAACGGTGTTATTCGCAAGCTGGTCAATTCCCAATGGAGAGCTCCCCCTGACGTCTTGCGGACGACATATCTTGCCATGCGCTTTACGTCAACCGGATACGCATGCCCTGTATAGTCCAGATCGACTCATGCTAACAAACTGGACCCTACCCTGAACGACACCTGTAGGATAGTCAAGGGCTGTCTAAAGCCTGCCAAGCAGCTGGAGCGCCTATACATGTTGGTCGCTTTTATAATTTGCCGTCACACGGCACGGTACGGCAAGTTTTTATCGTTACGGTAAAATGAGAGGGCAAAATGTACAGGATTATATGGAGATTTTTTTAATTTACCGTCGACGGTAAAGGCATGCCGTGAGTGTCAACGTTATGCCGTACCGTCGTCGTAGCTGTCTTAAGGCGGGTTCTCAGCGATGTTTGCTCTCACTGTTCAGTTTTAACGAATAATTTTTACCTATTTAGCATTAATAAAAGTAACGTTTGCATTCATCTTTCAATACTGATTCAGTCAAAATGAATGAAAAGTAGGACTGGCTTTCAGTTTGACTGAAACAGTCAAACTGATTCAGCGAAACTGAATTGTGAGAACCCGCCTTTGGCTCCCTATCGTGCCGCCGAGCGGGAGAAGCGTGTTTGCAACAAGTATGCGTGTACTGTGACAAACAAAATGGCGTTTAAGTACGATATATTAACTTTGTTGGAACTCGTTGAAGCTAGGCCCTGTATTTGGGATAAATCTATATCAGAATTTAAAGACCGAATTGTAGTGACCGAAAATCATGAAAAAAGTATCGTACCGTGCCGTGCAACGGCAAATTATAAAAACGACCATTAGTGGGAATAGCCCCCCCCCCACAAATCAGGCACGAAGTCACATATATGGCAGAATGAAGTAAACAGTCATTAGTTAAAAGACACCCTCTATATGGGCACAAGCCCCCAAGACCGAAACTTAAATCCAGGAAGAATAATATCAACAAACCCACAAATTTGCGTCGAAAGGTGTTCAATATTATATCGCAAATGCAGCCATTTTACATACTCACTTATTTCCATTTTTGTATGTTATGATTTCAAAATGTACCAACAAAAAGTTTTTTTTACAGTCAGCCTCCCGCAAAGGCTGAAAGCCTATGGCGCTGTAGAAGCACTGGAAGAGGATAGTGTCGGTGCACGTTTGATTTGAAACGTTGCAGGTTGTAGCCGTCGGGAAACAAATTCCCGGTAGCTCATTCCACAGCGTCGAAGTTCTCCAAAAGAAGGAATGCTGGAGGAGACTGGTTCGGGGAGTAGGGACCTCGACCTGGTAAGAATCAGCTCGCAAAGCCTCTCTAGTGTTTCTCATTTGGACAGCCTTTGGTGTTATTATCTGGGAGAGCTCACTCGAACATCTTCTGTGATAGAATCTGTAGAACAGGGACAGGTCAGCCACCCTTCTCCGATGTTCCAGGCTGTGGAGGACCTTTGTGAGGTTAGGCGTGTCGACTAATCTGATTGCTCTCTTCTGGATAATGTCCAGAAGCTTTAGAGAGTGCTTTGGCGCGCATCCCCACACATGGGAGCGATTGTCGGATATGTGCTTTGTAGAGCAGCAGTAGTTGCTGTGGTGTGTATAGCTTCCTACAGCGGAACAAAACTCCAAGCATCTGGGATGCCGTTTTAGCAATACTGACGACGTGGTGGTGCCAAGACATGTTATTGTTGTTGTTGATCCCCAAAAGCTTGACGGGAGGTGACTCGACTATGGGGTGACCCTCCATTTCAACAGTTGGTAAGCCAACGTGAGTACTCTTGAATAACTGTTCTTTAAATCACTTTACTGCATCCAGCACCCCGGGCTACGCCATCGTGCCCGAAAACTAGAGTATATTATCTAGTTGTTCTTTAAAATATACGTGTACTATTGCCAACAAGTTTTTTTTCATATTTCTTCTCACTGACAATTTCGATAAAGTTTTTGACGTTTTGTTTATCGATTTATTTTAGGTGTTCCCGCATGAATTACACGAACGAAACTGGGTGAAAATAGACCACAATTAATTGACAAAAAAAAAATTATTTAAAAAAATAAAAAATGTTTGCCTTATATTGACAGTTTTTTTTGTTATTGGAGTTGGAATCATTATAACTTTTGAAGTATTACGTACATTTCGTTAAACTAAATGAGTCCGCCAAAAGAAGTAATAGAACTTAAAAAAAATTATTTAGAAATGTCAGACCTTTTTTAAACCAAACTTGGATTTTCAAGGAAATACCCCCATAATCATACTTTTTATTTCTTGTACCATGGATCTCCATCCAATCTCCTGTCTAAAAAAAACTACAACGTCGTATTTCTAGCACCAGATTTTATGTATGATGCTACAATGTTACACTGAAGTATCGGTATAAGCGTCGCTTTTCTACAAGACGTTAAACTGAAGTGTCTGTGGAAAGAGCGAAGAAGAAAAAAAAGGGTCTGTACTTGAGCAATGACCAATAATGGTAAATGAGCGATGCTACGCTCACGCAAATGCTTTGACTTAACGCCATCTAGAAAAACTTGTGCTAAAAATAGAATGCTCTAGTTTTTTCTATTAGACAGGACACTGGCTAGTGATCAATGCAACGAGATAAAAAAGTACAGTTATGAGAGATATTTCCTTAAAAATCGAAATTTTGTTCAAAAAATGTCTAACATTTCTAAAATTCAATTTTTGAAGCTCACGAACTTTTTTTGGAGGACTTTTTTTTATTTGTTAAGCAGCATCTATGATTAGGCATTTCTATTTTTTTTATTTTAACGAAATGCACAAAAAACCATCAAACTGTCATATATAAGGCAAACAAATTTTTGAGATTATTTAAAATATTTTTTTGTCTAACAATTGTCGTCTAGTTTCTAGTTTCAGCCAGTTTCGTTTGTTCACTTTGTGCTGGGACACTGTATACTATAATCGGTCATCCCGTACTCTACCACAAAAAAGAATAAGCTCACCTTGTCGAAGTTGCGCGTGCAGGAGAGTTCGACTCCGAAGATGAGGTCCAGGTCATTGTACGGCTGCGTTTCAGTGGCCAAGACGTGCGACGCGGCGCCGCCGTTCAACCGGATATCTCTGACCCGCATCCCCGCCCCCCCGGATCCGGTGTCCGCCTCCAGCTTCTCCCTCACCACGTTCACGAGGTCCCGGAGGCGGATCTCCAGGGTGGGGAAGTTGCCGCGGCCGTGGATGCACACCACCTCGTCCATCACCTCGTTCAGACGGTTCACCTGCAACAGAACAAACGCCCAATAATGCACTTCGATATGGGATGATGGTCTTAGAAATGGTGAATGGGCTGCCGATCACAAAGGTTTAAAACATCAACAAAAAAAATTATGAATTTCTTGACTTATTTCAATTTGTAGTCAAAACAAACTCCTGTTTTTTGGTAATCTTTTTTTTTGGGATGAGATGGTCTTAAAAATGGTGAATGGGCTGCCGTTTACAAAGGTTTAAAGCACCAAGAATCGATATTGTACAAAAATCATGAATTTCTAGTCTCTTCTCTCTAGTCTCTAGTCTCAATTTACAGCCATGTTTTAAAACAAACTCCTGCTTATTGGTAATCCTTGTTTTATTGAGAGCAAAATAAAACTTAATATTACACCCACCCCTTGCAACCATATCATCGCCCGATCGCCTTCAAAAAAAATACAACACAAAAATCACCTAAAAACGAACTTGGAGCTATTATAATGTTTTTAGTTCTAAAAACCATAGGTACGCATTTTCCATCCTCGCTACAGTAATGATACTGTGTCGAAATTTCATTAAAATTAATTCCAGGTTACACAAAACAGAACGATCAAAAGTAATACTCGTATAGTATACAACAGAAAATTCTAAGTTACTTGGTTTCTGCAATAGGCAAGGCAACTGTTCGGATGAACCTAAAAAAGTAAATTATGCACCTAGGTATTTATTTCACAGGTCAATGAACAGCCCATTATGCGTACAAAAGGTTTTTCAGTTTTACAATCCCCCACCCCGAACCACCCCAATTTCACTCCTAGCAAAAAAAAAAAATAGAAAATGATCAAGAACCTTTAGAACGCATAAAAACGAATTTTTAGGAATATTTGAATTTTTTCGTTTTCTGCTAAGTACTCCGCCGCTCATGCACCGGTTTTCAAAATTATAGCATCATTACCTACTACGGCCCCACAGCATATAGCTGTCCAAATTTCATCACAATCCATGCAGCGCTTACTGAGATTACGGGGTTAGAAAAACTCCAACAGGCAGACCGACAGACAGACTGACAGACGGACCGACAGACATACAGACATACCGACGGAAATGAGTGATGACGTGGATTTATGTTATGTAGCCATTATAAAACGCCCAAAAAGCGTATCATCTCAAAATTGAACATTTTCGCGATTACAATACTCCCCTGACCTATCGGTGTGGAAAGTAGACAGTATAAACTTTATGATTGTGTTTTTCGTAATACCCGTCACTTAATGATAGGCTGTAGTTCCAAGTGAGCATTTCTGACACAAATTGAAGTAGAAAAATTCATATAAAGATATGTTCTAAAGAGTCTGGTTTTCAAGATCCAGGGTAGTGTCAAAAGTTTGTAAAAAAATTATATTTTGATAGTTCTTTAGCAAATATGAGAGATACCTCTGAAACCAATTGCTCCTAAACAATCCAGAAGTTATGCATGACTAACCGTGTTAGAGGCCTTCATAAGATCAACGGATAGGCAGATAGTAGGTGTTTTGGTGTCTTATGTTCCTACTTACATCATTTATAACCTCTAAAATAGCATCTGTTGTTGATTTATCTCTTCAAAACCCATACTGATTGTTATGAAGTACTTTATTTTCATAGAGATAGGTCATCATCCTTTTTTTCAGCAATTTTTCAAATATCTTAGCAACGTTGGATATAAGTGACATTGGTCGATAATAGGTAGCATCCAGGCGATTTTCATTTTTGTGAATGGGTTTTATGATCGATACGACTATACACCATGTCCCAGGACTAATCCCGAAAACTTTAAGGGATGATTTCTGCCACCGACTTATGTTTAATACGTCTAAATTATATGTTTATAAGTTGGGACGCCCTTGATTAGATCGTGACATGGTTAATGTGTGGCCGCCCTTACCATGTTCGTATGTCAGCTGATGGAAACAATTGACAAAAACATTAAAAGACCTGTTGGCGTAACCGTACTAAACGACCTTCGTCCTTTTTTGCTGTAAAATCGAAAGTGTTTTACCTAAAAGTGAAAGTGAGATAAGGTGGGCCACACAGGTTTCAACCATCTTTACAACAAAACTTTAAACGATATCTGTTTTCGAGAGTCGTTCTGGGATAAGGTGTATAGGCTAATGGGTGAGCTACTTCTTGGGAATCACTTTCAGATTTTCAGATTTAATACAATCAGCCCCCGGACTTTTTTTTATTTTTTAAAGCCATGATAGTTTCTATTAATTCTTTAGATGTGACTTTTTTAAGTGGATAAAGCGATGGGTTAAGTGGATTGAACAGAATGGAGATTTTCAAATAAATATTCCATGCTGTTATTTCTCATACAACCTCGTAACATAGATAGTGAGTCTTCCAGTATAAATAATTCTAAGCAATGTCCAGTTTCACTGCAGTATTAACTAATCTGCGAAATGGCGGCTCGCGACGACCTTAACCGATTGAGATGCGGCCATTGCTGCCAAACTGACCTTGACCTACAGCGGCTCACTCTTGGTTCTCGAGGTGGACGAACCGTTTGTTTCGAAGGTGAAATCGAAGGGTTACTTAATCTGTATCAAGACCAGGTGCACATTTATTTATTTACACTGAACGAACAAATTTCAGGCAAGTTGATTTACCCGGTGCTTCCCACACATAACGGTGATACCATTTTATCACTTTCCATCGCATGAACCTATAATCTGAGATCCCCCAAATCATCGTCCGCCCGCACGGTAAACATTAAGGATTTTTTCGCGAGATGAAACATAACCATTTCCCAAAATAGCATGGAGTAACATTAGATCGCACCCTCGCTATAAGAAACATCTTGCAAACACTGCAGGAAAACTGAGAACACGCAACAACATTATCCAAAAGCTGTGTGGACCGACGTGGGGTGCCACTGCTCCAACTCTACGAACCAGTGCGCTAGCTCTTGTCTATTCGTGTGCTGAGTACTGTGCGCCTGTCTGGATTAACAGCCATCATACCAGACTAATTGACGTCCAACTAAATCACACTATGAGACTTATTACAGACGCAGTAAAGACAACCCCAACTCAATGGCTGCCTGTACTCTATGGAATAGCCCCACCGCAGCTGCGAAGCCCTTCTAAAGCAGTATAACAAGATTACGGCCAACAACAAACTGCTCATCCACCGAGCAATACCCTCGTTGCAGATAAACAGACAACCACCAATAAGGGATGCAGAAGGGCTTAAAACCAATAACTTCGATTCCTTAAACCAACGGCGCTCCTGGTGGGAAGGTTTTGCAAGACACCACTCACGATGCGCATTTATGGGGGCAGCCTTACTTCCAGGATCACAACTACCCCGGAAAGAGTGGGTAAAACTTAATAGAGTCCGAACAGGCCACGGCTGATGTGCCGACTTCCTTTACAAGTGGGGCTCTGTGCAATCTCCCTTATGTGACGGTGGCGCGCCCCGCCAAACTATAAACCATATTACGAGCGAATGTGAACTGCGTGCGTTTCAGGGATCGCGAAAAGAGTTCTACACAGCCGCATCGTTGGCGCTGAAGTGGTTGAAAGAACTGGACATCACCCTGTAAATACCAAAGACTATGTGTCTCAGTTTGTAGCTGTATATATTTTATTTTAGTATAGGTTATAATAGTTTTTTTAATCTATATTTACTGTTGTCATGTTTTTGAGCCATACGATAAATAAAAAAAAATTCGCGAGATCTCGGTGTAAAAAGAACTGGGGTGGGATTCCGTTCTGAATCGAGCAACTCGATCTCGATAGATGATCAACTCGATAGAATTATAAACCCGGATTCTGTTACTCGATCTGTTTTGGCTTCGGAAATCTTCGGGAATTCGATAGTTGAAATGACACATATGAACTGCCTGTGACATTAAATCGTTGTTTTTTGGTCCTAACCTCAAGTATACCCGGAAAAATTATTTTTTCTTGTTTCCATCTTTGTAATAATAATATTGATAGGCATAATAATGTTGCCAATTGTGAGAGAGCATCTATTACAGCAACAGAGAGAACAGCAACATCTGATTAATATTCGGAGAAGAATGGAAATTAGAGAAAAAAAAAAACAAACCTTTCGAGCTTCCCGACAATAGGTTTATAGAACTGTTTCGATTAAATAAAGAGTACATACATGTACATTTATCGAAATTATATAATAACATAAACAAAAGGTCCTAGGCATATGATTGAGGAAATTCGATCTTTGGTACAGGAGAGATTTTCAAGAAAGGGCATTACTCTAGAGGCTAAGTTCTTTACTGCCTTGAGATTCTACGCCACAAGTTCATATCAACGATGTAGGTGTTGGACAAGAATTTAGGGCTGGAATGAGTCAAACATCCATAGTGAAAATAAAAGTACATTTTCTAGTTACTGCAGCCACTAATATACTCACAATTTCACTTAAGTTTGAAAAAACTGAAGTACAGAGTTCACTATAAAATTTTAATGTTTGTGTAAACAGATTTATAACCTCACTCTTGAGAATCTAAGCATCGAATCGACTGCTCTGCAGCTGTCGAGTATGGGTATAGAGTTTATTGTTGAATTGTGGCAAACGGAATCGCTACTATCGTTTTTGATATCAAACTCGATATCATTTTTAAAACGGAATCCTATCCCTGAAAACGGACCGGTGAGAGACGGGTTCCCCCTCCACAACAGTTCTACTTCCCGCAAGTGAACCGTCTCCTAGTGAGATAACAAAATGTCACCCGCCAGTACCTCACCTACGTCTGGCAGGTAGAAATTCAGTTCTCGGCATCACGTGACCTTGTCATATTCGACTGATGTCACATCCTCCTTCCACTGTCCCCGTTTGACGCGAAAATTTCCAGTTCTGTTCCCTGTAGTACACAGTGTTGAACCGAGATCTCGCGAAAAAATCCTTATTGCTTAAAGAATTAATTTTCTTCACAACTGTCATTTTGAATGGAACCACATAAGATCAACATATTGTGTTACGCCGACGATGCGCTCCTAATAGCTAATAATGAAGACGATCTGCAAAGACAACTCCACACTTTCAACATCAGATGTAAACTGTAACTACTTGGGCATTGACATAACCAGTGATAGGAACTTGAATACAGAAGTTAAAAAAGCAGGTAAAGTTAGTGGATGTTTAAAAGAAACTGTATGGAAGAACAAATTAATATATGTCTACAGAAAGCAAGATTGATTAAAGTATATAAAACAGCGATGCGACCAATTCTAGCATAATTATGCGGCAGAAACACAAGCAGACACAAAGAGAACAAAACAAATGTTCAACAGCATAGAAATGAAAACACTAAGTTCAATTATGGGAATAACTCTCAGGGACAGACAAACAAATAAAAACATACAAAAACAATGCAACATTAACAGCATCGACAAATGGATAAAAACACGGAAGAAAGAATGGGACGAACATGTAAATAGAATGAGACCCAACAGATTGGCAAACAGGGTGCGGTTGCCCATATTGAACTGTCTCCCAAATTGAACCTTTCGGTGTTTGTTACTTCCCGTAAAACTTGGCAATGTTGCCATCGGGTATTCGACACCACATCTTGTGGCTCAGTTGATGTTTGGATTAGGACAGTGTAATACAGATCTGGGAAGTGTTGAAGATTTCGACCACGCGCAAAGTAATATTTTATAGACTTGGCGAAGGCTTCAAATCTGACTAAAGCAATGTAGGTTCGTTTTTTCAATTTTATAATTTGTCTATTAGATAGCAGTGTTTTATAGCACTGCCTAACCATAGCATTGTCAGAAAATTATTTAAATATGGGGTTAATCTTGATCTTGGAGCGAGGTGCTCATATTGAACCACTTTCCTACTGGGTCAATGAAGGTCATTCTGAATGTCTAACGCTCCTGAACTTCCTGTGGTTCTATATTGAACGCAAGACTAAAGGCCAAGTTGAAATGGTTCACTGCCTGCACTGCCACACCTGGTTTCACTGCAAGTGTATTGGTGTTGGGCCAAAAAAGAAAAGATTCAAGTGTTCATATCTTGCAGTACAGAAATATAGACTTATGGCTTATTTTCTTACATATTTTGTTAGCAACTATTAGAAAAAAGCTTTTCTTAAATAGAAATTAGTTCTTTTCAGTTAAATTTGTCTTCCTAGAAGTATTATATAGTATTCCAAAATTTTGGAAATCGCCGAAGTGAAATAGCTCCTGAAGATGCATCCACCCGTGGTGGCGAAACGTCAAGCTTTAACGCTAAACGACGCCGGCCTAAAAATCCAAGAACCACAAATTCATTGGACGATGACCGAGAAAGCCTTACACAGAGTATTATACCTACTTTATACACATCTGAGGGCAGGTTCAATTTAAGAGACCACGAGTTCAATTTGAGCACTTGCCTAAAATGAACCATTTGCAACTCCATCCCAATTTTGCTTTTCTCTTGTTGTCTACAAAAATATCGAAATAATTTATGCTACACAAAATATTCTTTCAAATTTGAGAGATTTGTTTTACGTTATCAATTTGTTTTATTTTTTTAAGGGCACACATTGAACGGATAATTTTTCACAATTTGGTTCAATATGAGCGACCTCACTCTACGTGGGGAAGTTTCATATAATGCGATAAACTCAGTCAGAAACTCCCAGGCCAAAAGCATTGTCGAAGGTCAGCAATTTTGATTAAAAACGGAGCTATAACGCCTACATGAACAGACTTGAGGATGAGCATCCCCTGCCACTTCAGTTGTCTCTACAACTGTACCTTCTCAGTACAGTCCTCAAAAAAGCATAGTTTTCCTATCCACATGCAAAGTTTTGTCTGCAACGGGTTGAACTGTGCAAATAAAACGTTGTACAAAACATACATGGTCTGGACCAACCTTAAGATCGCCAAGAAAAGAACTATGACAACTCTTCATAAAGCCATTTAATTTGGTATGTGTGCTGAAATCGTGGTTCTATTTTTGTCTCGAATGAATGTTAATTCTCCTTGCAACTGGTGCTAAAAATACATAAGCACATCTGAAAATAAAGATAAAGGACATTGTGCCAGAACAATGTAGATCAATTTAGATCACTTCGTTTGGCAACCGGAATAGTAAGATGACTTTTAATACAGTTCAGATAAATAAGGGGTCTATCTTCAGCTACTGTGATGTTTTATATTTTCCTTGTATACAGGGTGGCCAATCGGGTAACGATAATAATTTTTTTTTAGATAGCCCGTACCGAGACCTATCCAAAACACCCCCATACATGTGTACCGATTATTGATAGTTTTCGAGCTATGCTTTTTTTTTGAAAACTTAGAGATTTTCCAGTTTTCCCAAGAAATCGCTCAAAAACAAAAACAAGAATGCTTTTTAGCTTTTATTTTTTCTGCATTTATACTCGGTATTAAGCCTATTTTAATATCCAATAAAGAGAACCTGTACATCTGAACAATAATTAAGTACATTTTGGGCCCAAAGTTTGAAATCTCTGTTTTTAGTCACGAGACCAAAACCTTCAAAATAAAACTAAAAATACTTATGCCTGGTTCAGGAGCTTCAAACTAATCTTAAAAACTTTGCAACACATTGCAGTTTCGAAATAATAATGAAAAAGTAGCACTCATTGGGAAACTTTGCGCCGTACGTGAGAGTTAAAGGTAAAAAGGCGATAATTCACGAATTTCCAAAATGATTTAAAAAACTATTATTTTGCTTTATTATGACAATTTAAAGAAAAAAAAAACTCGTAACAACTAATAAACCCGATAATCATTGATGTCTTGATGAGTTTTAATAAAAAAAACTAATACCCAAATTGTGATTTTTGAAGTGTTTTTGCCGAGGTTTTTGCTATGTTCTATTGAACTTCTGCCAAATTAAGTTGCATGGAAAGTTAACAAAGGAAAGGTATAATAAAACAATAATCTGACTTCCAATTTCATGGCAGAATTACCTGGGAAGCGATGTCATAGAATACGCCATCCCCTTCTTTCAGAGTAGCTTTTTGCGAGCTCATGTCGGCGAAGCGCAGTCGTGTTAATTAATTTTCGGTAATAGGCAAGGCAATGTTCGGATGTACCTAAAAAGGTGATTTATATTGCTAGGTCTTCCTTGATGAGTCAGTAGACAGCCTATCATGAATACAACAAGTTTTTCAGTTTTTCAACCTCCCACCCCCCAAACAGCCAAATTCCACCCCCACCCAAAAAAACGCAGAAAATGATCAAGAACCTCTAAAACGCCTAAAAACGAAGTTTGAGGAATATTTGAAATTTTTGTTTTAATTACTCCGCCGCCGCCAAATTTCATCACAGTCCCTGCAGCGGTTACTGAGGTTACGAGGCTAGAAAAACGCGTACAGACAGACAGACCGACAAGCAGACCGACAGACAGAACGACGGAAATGAGTGACGCGGATTTTCGCTATGTAGACGTGTTATAAAACGCCCAAAAAACCTATTTCAAAATCGAAAATTTTCACGATCACAAACACAACACAAAAGGGATGGCGTATGCTACGATAACGCTTTCCAGGTAATTCCGCCATGGAATTAAAAGACAGATTGTTGTTTTATTATTGCTTTCCTTTGTTAACTTTCCATACAACTTAATTTAGCAGAGGTTCAATAGTACATAGCAAAAACACTTCAAAAATCACAATTTGGGTAGAAGTTTTTTTATTAAAAGTCATCAAAACATCAATGTTTATCGGGTTTGTTAGTTCTTACGAGTTTTTTTTTCTTTAATTTGTCATTGTATAGCGAAATAATAGGTTTTTAAATCATCTTGGAAATTCGTGAATTAACACCTTTTTATCTTTAACACTCACGTACGGCGCAAAATGTCCCCATAGGTGCTACTTTTTCATTATTATTTCTAAAGTGCAATGTCTTGCAAAGTTTTTGAGATTAGTTTGAAGCTCCAGAACCAGGCAGAAGTATTTTTAATTTTATTTTGAAGGTTTTGGTCTCCCGACTAAAAACAGAGATTTCAAACTTTGGGCCCAGAATGTACTTAATTAGTGTTCGGATGTACAGGTTCTCTTTATTGGATATTAAAATATGCTTAATACTGAGTATAACTGCTGAAAAAAATAAAAGCCAAAAAACATTCTTGTTTTTGTTTTTGACGATTTCTTGGAAAAACTGGAAAATCTCTAAGTTTTCCAAAAAAAAATTATAACTCGAAAACTATCAATAATCGGTACACATACATGGGGGTGTTTTGGGTAGATCTCGGTACGGGCTATCTAAAAAAAAATTATTATCGTCACCCGATTGGCCACCCTGTAGATGTATATACAGGGTGTTTCCTAATGGAATGTCAATATTTATTGGGGCGATTTTTGGGTCCATTTTAAGAAGAAAACTTCATATGAATGTATGTCCTAAACGTCTTTCCTTTTGAGATACAGGGTGGTAAAGTTTTAAAAAATAAATAATTTATTATTAATATCTACAATACCACTTCAAATATCTTAATGAAATTCGTCACACATGTACCATGAATCAAGAGGCATTTTCTAATGTATCACTTTTTCTTAAATTTCCACCAGTGGCGTTCGTACGTAAGTTGACCTGCCTATTTTTGAAGAAATTGATGGTACGCCACTGATTTCTCCTAAAATAAAGATTATTTTTGAAATCCCCACTCATTTCTAACCAAAGTTGAACACTTGATTTTTTTCAACACGATGCACGGTTTTCGCTTAAAAAAATAAAAACCGTATCTCTGCATGATCGCAAAAATATCGTTAATATGATAATATCACCATGCAGAGACATACGTACGTCACTGACTTTTCTTAAAATGCAAAAAAGGGCCTAACTAAGGTTTTACACGACAACCGATCCTAAGTAACGATTTTCAGGTCCTAAGTGTGTTAATCATTGCATTAGAGGCAGGGCCTAAATTAATTTAAGGCTAATGTGCTAGGGCCTAAATAACAAAAATCTACCAAATAATCAATAGACCAAATAGTTTCATGCTTTACGAACATTTGGGCCTTCATCGCAATGTTTCCAAAATACAATGTGGCTCGAGAGAAACGTCAATAAAAAAACAACTTTTCTCAAAACTTGTTTTATGCAGATAAGCCCTTGTTCATCCAAGGCACAGAATTAGGCAATATACTTTTATCTTAGGAAAGAGTTGCAATTTCATTCATTGAACCAAAACCAGTCGCAAATTACAAAATTTCGCTTTTATCAAAGCTCATCAGTGCAACATAACCCTTGGATGAAGAAATTGCAGGTAAACTCATAGTTTCTGTGCGTGACGATATTGGAAAATAATATTAGAATCAAATATCGATTCTATAATTTATTACAAAAGTATTTTAATTACTTTTTCGTAAAATTGATCACTTTCGAGAAATATAAAATAAAAAAGCTTTGCAAATTTCATAATAACATCCTGTAGAAGGCAATCGGAACTAATCCATCCACATCCAATTAGCTAATATTTGAATACAAAGTATTTGTTGTAACGATACAGTAAAAAAAACTAGCAGGTTTCTCAAAGCGAAAAATTAATTAGATATAATCACCAGCCCTGTGAATGAAATTAAAAATAGCTCCAAGCAGTATAACCACAGCTGACTCGTCTTTCATCTTGGACTTGTAGAAGCTAATACTTCAAATTAACTTTCTCCGGCAATCACTTTATACTGAGTGCAAGCTATTTCCGCATTCAGTTAAACAGAGTTTCTTCTAGCTTACATCTCTTGACTCCAGAGCGTCTTTAATTGAAAAGCAGAGTATTTTGCGTAGCACGGTAATTTAAATAGTTTCTCATGACGTAAAAAGCTTGTTTTAATGATTAGAAAATACTTCAGTGTCGGATGGACCCTGCGTGTGATTTGCGTTAAGCGGTCCATACACAATCAATGTTATTGCGCAATATTTAGGTTTGTGCAATATAGTTGAATATGTGTAGTCTAAATTGAAAAGTTGTGCAATATATTGTGTTCAAATTCAAATTCTTGAAAACATTTTGTGCAAACGCAAAAGGTTGTGACGTCTGTAGGTAATATTGCGCAATATTCCATCAGTCAGTATCAACACGTGGTGGCAACGAGAATTGTGGCCTTGAACGTTGTACGTCTGTGCTCGCGACAGCACAACCATCAATATTGCCTGCATACAATACAATTTATTGCTCAAATCAAAATATTGCACAAAAATATTGAGCTATGTAGGCCCTCCGTCAAAATATTGTGCAACCCACAGCGTGTATGGGACGCTTTAAACGTGGAGCGTTCATCCACGATTACACCCAATTATCCACAGGGCACAGGGTACTATGATGACATAGACTACCCTTAGCACTTACATACTAAAGCTCGAGGGAGGTAAAGAAGAATAGAGGACCGCGCGGTGTGGTCAATTATAATTAGTCTCAATATACAGGGTGTTTACTAAATGATAGTCCGTAATTTCAAGGGTGCATTTCTGAGACAAATTCTTGTAGGTAGAAAAGTTCATAAGAACATGTGTCCCGAATAGTGTTCACTGAATATCGAGTATCGGCTATCGATAGTCTATCGATAGTACCTGAAAACATCGGCTGGGCCGATATGCAAACATCGATGTTTCCGAATAGGTTACAGTTGCACAGATTGTGTTTGTTTTGGTCGGTTATAAATTCATTTCGTTTGTTTAGAAAAAAAGAGCACTGTATAACCCCCTTATATAGGAATACAGTTAATCTATATATCTATAATTACCTGCTCGAAACTGAGCACTGCAAGCCGCTGTTGTGACTCGACTGCTTTGGAAGGATCTGTTTGTGTTGATTGGTATTCACTCAGTGAGAGTGACTTCATGGCACCACCTAAGTCATCGTCAGTGTCGGAGTCTTCTATGCCGCACTGAAACAAAAAAAATATCATTAGCTTCAACCAATCTCATTGATATGGGATGGCTTTTTATTTGCAGATTTAAATCATTATTTATTCAATAGAAACGCTATATCTCTGACCGTCCTGTTAAGGTATTTCAAAAACGATTTTTGATTTTCCTCGACCTGTGTGGGGATGCGCTACGGAGATCTCTCTAAAGCTTCTGGACACTATCCAGAAGAGAGCAATTAGACTAATCGATATGCGTAACATCACAAAGGACCTCTACAGCCTGGAACATCTTCAGAAGAAGGGGGGTTAACCTGTCTCTGTTTCACAGATTCTTTCACGGAAGATCTTCGAGTAAGCTCTCCCAGATAATAACACCGAAGGCCGTCCGAACAAGGAACACTAGAGAGGCTCTGCGAGCTCATCTTTACCAGTTCTAGATCCCTACTCCTCGAACCAGTCTCCTCAAGCATTTCTTCGTTTGGAGAACTTCGACGTTATGCTATGAGCTGTCGGGGAATTTGTTTCCCGACGGTTACAACCTGCAGCGTTTTAAATCTAACGTGCACAGACATTTATCCTCTCGCAGCGCTTCTACAGTCTTTGCGGGAGGCTGATCATAAAAAAACCTGTCATACAGGCCTCCATAATTTTTTTCTGTATGTACTCTATTACCCTGGTTAAGTTTACCATCACATCCATCGTGCTTAGTTCCGTGATCCTCTTCGTTTGTGTCAGGTTAACATCCCCTGAAGTTGTAGTCTAGATCAACTAGAAAACACTCAATGCTACTGAAAAAAATATGAGCTTATATCTACTATGGATGAGCTGCTTTGTCAAGTTTCTTGGTGTGACCCTAGACAATGGGATGACGTTTCGAAAACTTTATCCTTTGTTATGCATAAATTTTTTAGCTTGTGCTTTTCGTATTCACGAAACTCAGGAGCTTAGGAGGTGGACTCTGCTCTGACAGCCCGGCAGCATTAAAAGCTTTGTGCTTGTGTTGTAGAAATGTCTTGGGGTGACAGATTCCTCAAACTTCGTTTTTAGGCGTTTTAGGAGTTCCTGATCATTTTCTACTTTTTTTTTGGTAGGGGTGAATTTGGGGTGGTTGGAGGGTGGGGGGTTGTAAAACAAAAAAAATTGTATTTACAATGGGCTGTCATTGACCTGTGCATGAAAAACCTAGCGGCATAATACACTTTTTTAGGTCCATCCGAACATAGAAACCAAGGGACTTGTGGAATTTGTGATGTAGGTATACATACGAGTATTATTTTAGATTGTTATATATTGCGTAACGCGAAAATGGTTGAATTGATTTTAATGAAATTTTGACACAGTATTACTACCGCGGCGAGGATGATGGAAAGCGGGTATGTTTTAGAAAAATCATGTCAGTGGCGGCGCAGAAATAATAAAAAAATTAAAACATAAAAACAGCTCAAACTTTGTTTTTAGGCATTTTCAAAATTTGTTGTATCCATAATAGTTTGTCCATTGACTTGTGGAAGAAATACCTAACGGCATATTACACTTTTGTTAAGTCCATCTGAACATTGGCTTGCCTATTACAGAAACCAATTTTGTGATGTATACATACGAGTTTTGCTTTATTTTGTTCTATGTATATTGCGTAAAGCGAAAATTTTTGAATTGATTTTAATGAAATTTTGACACAGAATTTACTGCCGCGGCGAAAACGCGTCTGTTTCTGAAAAATCGTGTTAGTGGCGGCGCAGCAATAATAAAAAAAACTAAAAATATAAAAACAGATCAAACTTCGTTTTTAGAGGTTTTGGAGGCTCCTGATCGTTTCGCATCGCCCAGTTGAAGCATCCAGCAGAAACTGTCGAGTCCTAGTTCCTAAAGGAGGGAGACGCAAGAAACTATTTACGAGAGTTTTTGCGTTGGAATTTTTTTTGCGGGCGGGTGGGCGATGATTTGGTTGCAAGTGAATTCCAAACTATAGCTTCAGGCAATGGAGAAATAATAAAATGGTATTATCATTATGTGTGGAAAGTACTGAGTCAATCAACTTGACTCCATTTTTTTCTGAATATTCTTCAATATTTAAGAGTGAGAGTAAAGTTCTGACGATTTCGTATTAACAACTCTGGTCGTTCCAAACTTGGAACTGGGCTTTCTGTAATTTTTTGCCTCAATATTTGGCTACAAGCGTGACCAGGTTGTCGTGAAACAATCCATAGCAACGTTACCTATTTTCAAATCGATTTTCTTTACGTTTCACTTCTCATTATCGAGAGAAGTAAGCAGACTTGTATTTTGATTAAGTTTGTTCTCTGTAGCTGTCTGTTGATTCAAACCGTCCAATAATTGGGATTCCGTTTGACATTTTGCTGTTCTGCTCGCAAGGAATCCTTTGAAGTGAGTTGAGGAGATTATTATTAGTACAAGGCAATATATTTTGATCTTTAGTCTAGAACACAAAGAAGCTTTAAATAATTAGTTCTCTCCCACTGTGTATTGCGAAAAGCAATTTCGTTTTACTTCCTACAGAAAAAAATGGGTGGAATAATATCGTACAAAAATGTACCTTTTAAAGTAAACTATACGATGTGTTAAAGTATATAATATCACAGATTCAGAAGCTTATGTGTTTTATTTATACACTAAATTATGTACTCTTTCCTACTATGAGAATGGATTTATTCGATATAAATTATTTATATTTATAATATTCCATTAAAAAACTTGTAATGCGTAAATGCTGTGAAAATACATCGTAAAGTTCCATACTTTATACTGTAAATTTAAAGCGTCCAGTGTATATCATGTAAAATTACATTTTTTTGTTTGTTTGCTTGTTACTGTGCTTGAAGTATATTTTCTAGTCAAAGCTTTGAGTAGTGTTGGCAGTTTTTTTGTGTTTCTACAGTTAAGTAATAAGAGATCATTCAGGTCGGAAATATGAGCTTCATAGGTATGTATACCACAATTTCCTAGGATTTCCATACAAATGTTCACACGAAAAGTGTAATTTTGTTTTAGATTCGTATTTTTTGTTTCAACTCGAGATTCTCAATCATTAAACTCTTAGTTTTTTGGACTTAAAACACTATGACTCCAGATTGCGCCAAACGAAGGACTTAACTTCACTTAAATAATGTAAAAAATTTGTTTACTTAGTTGCTCCTCGGCTGTTCTCAGACTGGGTTAATTATATTTTGCTATAAACTTTTTATAATGAGGCTTTTTTCAATCTTTTTTTATCAACGAGGAGATTATTTATCTGTGAATGCACAAAATACATTTGTAATTTTGCAGTGTAAAATCACAAACATTGTACATTATTTTCCTTTAATTAAATTACATTATTCATAGCTAAAAAAAGTCCAACGTTTGGTACTGGAATTTTACATTTGAATTTTTTACTACGATGATGCGACCAACAGACGGGGGCAGTAGGTACTGTAAACATATGTAGGAAGTCTACCACATAAACTATAAAAAGTTCAATCGACTGAATACGCCGGTTCGAAAACATAAAATATAAATTCGTGGGAGCAGTAAAATCCGGAGGCTGTTATTTATACATTTTTCATATTCCCGTCTGTCAGGGCAATCGTTCATAAATCCCAATAATAGGCGGCTTTAGATGAACCCTAGAAGTTGGTTTCTCAACATTGTCTACAGTCCCTTAACCCGTCACGAAATTGTAGCGATATACCTTGACCCAGGTAAACACGATACGAGGACATACAGTATTTGGGGAGCACTATTCTAATGTACTTCTAGGACCCTTAAAGGAAAAATTAAAGTAAAAAATTAAAAGCTAAAAACGTTTTTTAAAAAAGGTTTTTATTGAATGCTTTAAAAAGATCAAAAAGAATCCCTTTAAAATTTCACCTATCAACTTATAGCCTCATCACTTTATACTATCATAAAATCTTGTCACGTGATTTATTTGTGTCTGGGACACCCTGTATACACCGTTCCCAGGACGAATCCAGAAAACTTTAAGGGATGATTTATGATTTCCAGCACCGACTAATGTTATAATATGTTTAAATTATGTATGTTTATTCTTAATAAAGGAAATTGCAGAAACAGAAACAACGATTCCTGGTGGTCAACAGAATTAGAAGAATTAGTGGAGGAAAAGAAACGGGCCTATTTAAAATTTTTGACAACTAAGGATTACCAAGACAAAGTATATTACAACAGAATGAAATACGAAGTGAAGCAGGAAGTAAAGAAAGCCAAAAAACAATCATGGGAACAGGGCCGCCACAAGGGGGGGGCAACTGGGTACTGTTGCCACGGGCCCGGGCCCCATAGGGGCCCGGTCTGGGCCTAAACCTTAGTACATAGAACAGGGCTCAATCGGTCCTTTTGGTGATTCATTTCCATGGTATCGATTCCGCCGCATTGTACACAATTTATATGATCATAAATACTTGTCGCGCGATTTACTTAGTGAAGTAAACTATGTAGTATACCTATTTAATTGGGTAACTTAATCTGCTAAGTTTAATTGTTTTAGAATATACAGGTCAACTAAATACCTATAGGTCATTACGCAAACCTTGCGACCAGCTCTTACGATCATATAAATTGTGTATAATTTGGCTATAAGTTGAGAGTTAAAATTTTATAAGAACAATTTATTTTCTTCTCTAGAGCATTCAAATGAAAGCTTTTTTTATAAAAAAGCTATTTTGCTTTCCATTCATTTTTTACTTTTCAGTTAGTAACCTGCATTTTTTTTCTCAGACCGAACCCTATCATTCAACACCCATACTAGGAAAACACAAAAACTTGAAAAATCCGCCATATTGGATTAAGAGTGATCTCAGAATATTTTTCTAACCATTTTCAGCAAACCCTACCATTCGATACCTATATTGTAGAAATGCATAAGAAATAACTATTTCGCCATCTTGGATCGTCCGCCATATTGAATTTAGAATAACGACACATTACTTTTCGAGTTACCCTTAACAAGCCCTTTCATTTGATACCATATGGTCGAAGTGCATAAAAATGACTATTCCGCCATCTTTGATGTTCCACCATATTGAATTTAGAGTAACGTCACATTATTTTTCGAGCTATTCTCAACAAGCCCTTTCATTTGATACCCATAGTGTAGAAATGCATTAAAAATAACTATTCCGTATTGAATTTAGAATGACGTCACACAGCTTGTATTGTCATCCAAACTAAACGTGTATACAAAATTTCAGCGCAATCGATCGAAGACATCTACTTCAAAATCGACTAGCAAGGTTTCATCCGAACAAACATTGCAAGTTAAATAAAAACTTTTAATAATAAATAAAAAGCAGGCGCTTTATTATACCAGTGTTTGGCAACTGATTGCAGACAAATCCTCCCCCTTAAGTTAAGTACCCTTATTTCCCTCTGCAAAAAATATATAGTGACCCTGCCACTCAACTGTTGCAACCCTTAAAAACCGTAACAGTTTGAAGTGTTTAAAATTCAGTTGGGAAAGTTTTAATCAGGGTACAAGCATTTAAACAAGGAAGTAAAAGTTCCAAAGTACTTCCAAAAACTCCTTACATTTACCATTTCTCCGGATACTTCGTCCGTCTCCTCCTTATCGATGCCTGTGTCCACCTCCGTGTTTGTCTCACTTGTGTTCATTCAGAAGTTTTCGCACTCTGAGTTCCTTAATCAATACACTTCACAAGTTTATAAGAGTTACTCACTCACTTTTAAGTTGTTTTCAAAATCACGAACATGTTGCTGTTTGCCGAGATTTTCTGATAAGGGATACAAAAACAGTTAGTTGTTTGGGTTAGGTTAGGTTAGAAGTGACTGAGGAGATTATGCCGCCTTCTACTGCAACAGGCACGGGTGGCCATGACAAAGCTTACTAAAATATGGCGTGACCATAACATCACTAAAGCTACTAAAATGTCGCAGGTTCAGTCTCTTGTGTTCTCCATATTTTTGTATGCCTCGAAAACTTGGACTGTTAAAAAGGCAGATCGAGCTCGCATAGATGCTTTTGAAATGTGGCCGTGGAGGAGAATGCTGAGAATTCCTTATACCGCCCATCGAACTAATGTTTCCATAGTGGATGAGCTCCGTAATACAAAGAGACTATCCTCCATTGTGTCGATGAGAATGCTTACATTCTTCGGACATATTCACAGAAGCGATAATATGGAGAAACTTGTAGTTCAGGGTCACGCCCCGAGTGGGCGGCGCCGTGGCCGTTCCCCTATACGCTGGGTGAATAAGACGAAACAGTTGCTAGATATGAGTATCAAGAGCGCCACTGAACTGACAGTAAATCGCGAACGATGGCCAGCTACAGTTCTCAAAACTATTGATAACATTCGTGTCGGCAATACCCTAGCTCCGACTTAATGCATTTTACGAGTTCACAACATGTGTGTTAAGACATTGTGACTATGATGATGACTGCGACTCTATTGTGTTTATTATGGCTCACACCTGTTTAAGAGTTCACCGTACAATCCACACCTATTGACGAAGGCGATGGTCATGATGGGTGAAACTTCCTTGAAGTCAGAAGGTTCCAGTTGGGCGCGTCCAATGAAACCTAGCTCTTTCCAGTACTGGACAGGAGCACAGAATATGCTCCGCTGTTTCGTCCTCCACATAGCAGAAGCGACAGTCTGTTGCTTGTTCAAGACTCAACTTCCACAAGTGGTTCCTCAGACGATAATGTCCCATCAACAGACCAACCAGAATGCGGAGATCATTCCTGTTCCATTCTACGATCTACGGGGGGCCTGACAACAGGGGTATCGTATGAACGCCTTTGAGTGTAGTAGCCCCTGGTGTAGCTCGCCAGTGCAGGAGTGCTTTCCTCTCTGCCCAATCTGAGATGGTTTTCTGGTCCTATGAACACAGATTCGGTTCCTCCTCTTGGGAGAGTGTCGGCCAATTCATTGCCTTCCACTCCGCTATGATCTGGAACCCAAACCAAAGTTACTTTATTCCTTGTTCCAAGTTTGTTGAAGAGATGTATGCAGTTCTATACGAGTCTTGATGCAACCCTTTTGGAGCTCAGTGCTTTTAGGGCAGCCTGACTATCTAAAAATATTTTTATAGATTTGTTTGTCAGGGGTCTTTAGTTCAGCTCCCTCACTCCCAACTCGATACCTCTTAAGGTATTGGTATTACTGAGATGTCAACTCTTGGATAGATAGTAGCTACTCCCGCTCCTTTCTCTAGTTTATTTTACTTCTAAGCCATCTCCAGGTAGTATAATTGTGTAGCGTTCTACCGGAAGATGGCTTCAAACTAAAACAAACCGAAACGTCATACAGCAAACAAGCAATGCTTTATTTGATCGCAAACTAAGAAATCCATACAAATTGTTAATGCTAACGCGTTGTTGAATGGACGTTCTTGCATTAACGCCGGCTCCACACATTGGGGCCAACGTTGGGACCAACAGCGTTCGTCGTATGTGCGGATGAACAAAATACCGTCGGCGCCAATGCTGGACGACATTGGCGCTCGTGTTAGGAGTTGGACGTTGGTTTTTGGTTTTCTTGAGAAAGATCAAAGGGATTGACCTGACCGCGTTGGGTTGTTCGTCTGACCAACCACACATTGTTTTCATACTCAGTCGAAATTTAGACGTCAATGCGTACATTATAAATGGCTTCGATAATGAATTCTTTTTGAGATTGAAAGAACTATATACCGGGTGTCCCAGAATTTCCTTAACACGTAATAATTTTGTAACGAAAAATGGTTCATGCAAGAACTGAGTGGTACTTTTGAAGGTACGATAGGGTCTATCATACCATGCATTCAAAACATTTTTTTTGTAGGTACGTCAACCCCTAAAACTCACCCCCAAATTTTTATTTCAAATAGCACCCCATAGGTTTTCCTACTTAAGTGATATCCCCATTTTATTTAAAATCTTGTGGTACCTTTAATTTTATATGCAAACTTATTTTTTCCGTAAAACCATAAGCATAAGGCAAATGAAATGAACCCCTGGAATCCACCCCTAGCTTGTTCTTTCAAATTTCAATCCACAATTTTGCCTGGAAAAATGAATTCTTTACTTGAATTTAATTATCGTAGTGCCTTACTTTTCATGCCCCTACTGCAATTTATCGTTAATTTTGTTCGTTTAATCCATGAAATCGTGAGCATAAATTAATTAAAACACATGTATGAAAAACATTTTTTTATTATCATGAATCAACTAATAAAAAAAATGTGACAACAAAACCAAGTGCAAAAACGTAAAAAAGTTTTATGGTTACATCGGTCCGCGCCAACCCCGTGTGCAGGGCTTAAAAAGTAAGGCACTACGATAATTAAATTCAAGTAAAGAATTTATTTTTCCAGGCAAAATTGTGGATTGAAATTTGAAAGGACTAGCTAGGTGTGGATTCCAGGGGTTTAAGTAAGAAAAAAAATGATTCATAAGCAAGGAATGATAGGTCATTCACTACCCTTGAAAAACCCACTTACTTTTCTTTTTTATCCGTTTTTTACAAAAATATCAGGCGTCAAACAAATTATCATTTCATTTGTTTTATGCTTATGATTTTACGGAAAAAATAAGTTTGCATACAAAATTAAAGGTACCACAAGACTTTAAATAAAATGGGGCCATATGATTTATGTAGAAAAACCTATGGGGTGCTATTTGAAAAAAACAGTTGGGGGTGAGTTTTAGGGGTTGACGTACAAAAAAAATGGTTTGAATGCATGGTATGATAGACCCTATGGTACCTTCAAAAGTACCACTCAGTTCTTGCTTGAACCGTTTTTCGTTACGAAAATATCACGTGTTAAGGAAATTCTGGGACACACGGTATATCAAACCGAACCGATTCTATGGAACCCCCGTAATTCATAACACAACAATGCAGACGCATGGCACCGTGGCAAATACGCACAAAGTAATTTCTTTTCGCGCCCAGACGTATTTATGAAGGTCCGATGCGCAACGGAATGGGTTTGGCGCCAATGTGTAGATACTCCTTACAAACGCACCATGAACATAGTCAAGTTGGTTCCAACGTTGGCCTCAATCGAAAATTTCAAAGGTCTTTTCGGGTTTTAGGCCGTCGTCTGTTGGAATTCCTTCCTAAGGTTTTTTGAAAATCACCGACCTCTGAAGACGCTAGCCACTGGTGCTGGCGAAACGTTATTTTTTTTATAGCCTGCCTCCCGCAAAGGCTGAAAGCCTATGGCGCTGTAGAAGCGCTGCGAGCGGATAAGTATCGGTGCATATTAGATTTGAAACGCTGCAGGTCGTAGCCGTCGGGAAACAAATTTCCCAGCAGCTCATTCCACAGCGTCGAAGTTCTCCAAAAGAAGGATTGTTGGAGGAGACTGTTTTGGGGAGTAGGGACCTCGACCTGCAGAGCCTCTCTAGCGTTTCTCGTTCAGACGGCCTTCGGTGTTATTATCTGGAAGAGCTCACTCGGTACATCTTCCGTGATAAAGTCTGTAAAACAGGGACAGGTCAGCCACCCTTCTTCGATGTTCCAAACTTAGAAAGTACTTCGGGGCGTATCCCCACAATTGTCGAATATGTGTCTTGTAGAGCAGCATTAGTTGCTCTGGTGAATACAGCTTCCTACAGTGGAACAACAGGCAAGCCTGTTGATCCCCAAAAGCTTGACGGAAGGTCACTCAACTATTGGGTTAATCTCCTTTTGTACAGTTGGTAAGCCAACGTGAGACTTCTTTGTCAGTGTTGTTGCCTGAGTGTTCTGTACGTTTTCTGTAGGAAGAAATTCCAACACATGACGGCCTAAAAATCAGAGAAGCCTTTTAAACCCTTCGGCCGACGATGGCCGCAAAAGCATCAACACCTTCGTTGGCCCCAATATTGGAATCAACGTGTGAAGCCGGCATTAGTCATTTAAGCGGCATGCATACAGACTTTGATGCATGCTGCGTTTCATGATGCAAGTAGCAGCGTGTGTAGTACTGAATCACGTGCTTGGCATTAGTGGTGGCTTGCAGCGATGCAGAGTCTGGAATCTCATTTTGGTCGGTGAGCCATGATGCCGAGTCGGTGACGCTGATACAGGTTTCAACGTGAATAGTATTGCGTCGATGCAAAGACTAGGTATCTATTTTCCCGCGTGATTTTAGTTATTTATTTGTGTGTGATTAAAATACATGATAATGGAAAGCGATTGACAATTTTGGGAAGATTTCATAAATATTTATCATCTGCATACGTGTATTTGGAATACAAAGGCTAAACGTGCTCGCACACTTGGACGAAGCGTCGCGAATGGAAGCGGTGCGAGGCGAATTTTATTTGTTTGAGCAGTTGAACAGGGTACGTTGTCTAGTGAGGTACGATGAGCAGTTCATCAGAAGAGGAACTCTTTGTGTTGAGTTTAATTGCCACTAAGTAAGAAGAAGAAAAAATGCTGGGTTCATGACAGAAATCAAAAGAGAGACACTTAATCATTTGTATAATGATCATAGACAAGATAAAAAGAAATTTTTCAAATATTTTCGTATGTCAGAGGAAAAGTTTTTTGAGCTACTTGGTTTAATCAAGGATTCAATAGAGCACAACTTCACACTACCTACAATACTGCTAAATACTGAAAATATGAGAGAGGATCAACAAATATTTGGATCTTCTCGCCGCCTGGTACCGCACATTGAGGCGAAGCGTAGCGTCTAGAAGAGTCCAGAGAAACGACGCCTAGTTGGCCCGAAGAGAATTCGCGCGTTAAACGACGCGCCTCTTCGCTTCGCGCCGTCTGAGTGTGCGGGCTGCCATATAACTTACAGTATATTCAATCCCAAGATAGACTCCAAATAAACAGTCGCATGCAACATTCGCGTGGTTACTATCCGCTAACGTCTGCGAACGCGCCTGCTATAGTCCAGTGCAATTATGAAATTTTATATGACTATTTAAAAGAGTTGCCCTATGAGCCCATTGCAGCTCAAAAGTAGCCAGTTGCCAGTTTGAAATGATCATTAGGCAATGAACACTTGACATTGCATATTTGGATCTACTTTCCAGTCAGCCTTGGAGATTTTGACTTGCCAGATTATAACATTCAATTTACACATAATGTCCTGGACCATTAGGGACCCCACTGACACGAGCCGATCACGCACGCGGGCTTGTTTTCATTTGGTCTAGCTTGGCTGTGAATACAGTATAATGTAAATTTTTCTGGCGTCAAATCCACAATTTTCTTCGCGCCGCTTCCGTTCGCGACGCTTCGTCTAAGTGGGCGAGCACGTTTAGGTTGAAAATATAAGAAACCACCGCAAGAAAACAAGTGCATATATGAAGAACTTGTTAAAAACAGCAAGGAAAAATTCCCAAATGCAAATAGTTTTAAAAATAGCTTCACCCCACTATTCTTATGTTGCGTGAAACGTGCATGAAATACAGGATGTCCCACGACGATTAAGACAAGCAATATATCGGAACTAGGCAGTAGTAGCGAATTATTACTTTGGGGGTTCAAAATTAGAGCAAAAGTAGGATCTTTTCTTATTACTGTGTCACCCAATGAAGTATTTGTTTTTGATCACGTGAAGTCTGTTTCAAAATTTTCAATAGGACACCCTGATTATTTGTGACTTTTTGTGTTCCTCCCGATAAAACAATTCCTACAAACTAGCTCACTTGGGGTCTAAGTGATTAATTCAAAAGCTACAGGTACTTAAAGAATGGTACCACTAACGTACCGGCTTGGGTAGATAGATGGCACCAAATACTTTCTTATATTACTGCTTCCCAATATCTATATGTTGCTACTACTAGTACGAGTTTTGCCAGCTAGGCACTAACAGGCAATTTCATTTATTCGTCTGAGACTTAAATCACACTAACGAGCTTTAATAAAAGCGAAACGACGTCGTCTGTGATTGGTTTCGAATGATGAATAACATGGCTACTCTTTAATTGATTGTAACATGTACCTGGACAGTTAAATTAGTTTGGTAGTGTTTCATAATGGTAGTGACACAGTCCTTTAAGTACATGTAGCTCTTGAATTAATCACTTTAGACCCCAAGTGTGGTAGTTAGTTGGGATAGTTTTATCGGGAGGAACACAAAAAGTCACAAATATACAGGGTGTCCCATTAAAACTTTTGAATCGGACGTCACGTGACCAAAAACAAATACCTCATTGGGTGACACAATAATAAGAAAAGATACTATATTTGCTCTAATTTAAACCCCCAAAATTATAATTCGCTACTACTGCCCAGTTACGATATATTGCCTGTCTTAATCGCCGTGGGACACCCTGTATAAAGTCGATTCAGGCATCGCAGCAGGTTTCGATTTAAGTAGAAACTTGCAAGCTTCACGAAACTTTGTGTCGATTCAAGAATCGCACCATGCATCAACGTCTGTAGGTCGTTTAAGGATCGTCTGTAGCCGCTATTACACAATACACTGCACCATCCCACTCTACCAATATCAAGTCACTACATGTTGACAACTCCTACATACTCGTATTCTCGGAACCTTTAAGTACATGTAGCTCTTGAACTAATCATTTTAGACCCCAAGTGTGGTAGTTTGTTGGAATTGTTCTATCGGGAGGATCACAAAAAGTCACAAATATACAGGGTGTCCCATTAAAATTTTTGAATCGGACGTCACGTGACCAAAAACAAATACCTCATTGGCTGACACAATAATAAGAAAAGATACTATATTTGCTCCAATTTACACCCCCAAAATTATAATTCGCTACTACTGCCCAGTTCCGATATATTGCTTGTTTTAATCGCCGTGTATAAAGTCGACTCAGGCATCGCAGCAGGTTTCGATTTAAGTAGAAACTTGCAAGTTTCATGAAACTTTGTGTGTCGATTCAAGAATCGCAGCATGCATCAACGTCTGTAGGTCGTTTAAGGATCGTCTGTAGCCGCTATTACACAATACACTGCACCATCCCACTCTGCCAATATCAAGTCACTACATGTTGACAACTCCTACATACTCGTATTCTGGGAAATGCGCGACGACGAGGCGTGTATCGTAGAACGTAGAACTCCGAACACCCGAACACACCGCAACAACAAGTTGACCGTGCAAAAGCGGCCCGACCCGACGGCGGCGCGCGGCGTGTACGACGACGTTGAGCGTTGTGCCTCGCGCCGCGACGCAATCTGGACGCCAGGGAGGGAGGGAGGGGGCCTGGCGCCGGCGTCCCGACGCTACCCGCCACCGCCGTGACGTCATCGCGGCTACGGCGTGGGCGTTTTGAATGAACGCCGCCGCTACCGCTGCCGCCGCCGCGCGTGGGAGGATGGGCGAGGGGGAGGTTGAGGAGAGGGGTGGAGGGATGCTGGTGCAAGCCAGGTCTATTTCGGAGACCGGCAGCCAGGGGCGCCGACTCCGTGGGTGCTCAGGTACTCCAGCACCCACGAGAGGTAAATAGTGGGTGCCGAGCACCCACGACTATTCATCTAAAATAATTTTCATTCCCAGCTTCAGTCTTTCGAATCTCTGTTTATCATGAAATTACTGATAGAAATTCTTGGTCGTACTGAAGCTTTGAATGCAGACACCTCTGTATCTACAAAAAGCCGTTAATAATATTAACACAGTCAAGGAAGTTATATCGTCCCAAAGAACTGACGAAAATTTTGAAAACGTCTGGAAGTCTGCTGTAGATTTAGCTGGTATTTTGGAATTGGATGAACCTAACACTCCAAAAATACGGATAATACCTAAAAGGATAGACAACTCTACAAGCGAACCACACGAATTTTCTAATGCAGCTGACTTTTATCAAAAAATGTATTTTGAAGTGTTAGATAAAGTCACAGGTAGTATTAAGCAGCGCTTTACTAAAGATACCATGATACACTTGAGCAACATTGAACTATTTCTTACTCAGAAAAATAATGAGACAAGCAGCAATTATGTGAAGAACGTTTATGGAGATGACTTTGATATATGGATCGTTTGACTCTACATCGAAATATACTTTTTTAGATATTGCGCAAACAAAAAATTACAAATTCAGTAGTGTGGAGGATGTTGTTTGATTTGTAAATACTCATTGCGCATCTACCAAAGATATGATATACCTGCAGTCATCAAATTATTAAAAATCATTTTAGCTATTCCAATATTGACATGTACCGCCGAAAGATCATTTTTAGCATTACGAAGGATAAAGACTTATTTAAGGGCTCAGCAAAGGCTAAATAATAATATGGTAGTGCATGTAAACAGATAAATGGCAATAGGTAAGGAAAGGTGAGGCTAATACTGATATAAATAACTAAAAATATAGGTCATTAAAAAGGCGGAGCACCCACAAGAATTTTCAAAACCCGGCGCCCCTGCCGGCAGCGACGCAGCAGGCGGGAGTTTTCACACCCCGTTTGTTTTGGGGTGGTGGACCCCATGCAAGGAAGTGCATGTCTTGATGCAGCAACGTACCTACATTCATTGACGAGCAAGCAAAGAGCACATTAGTAGATGCGGATGTTCGAAGGCTGCGGAGTATACTCCAGAATTCTCCACGTGAACATCAAGTGGTCTATGAGCAAACATGCCAGCATAACTCAGCTCATTCCAAGGCAGATATGGTGATAGGCCTGGGCGGAACGTAAGCATCTGCCTAGGTAAACTGGCTACGGTTTTCCAAGCATTTCTGCGCAATTTTGGAGTACGATGGAATATATGATAATCATCATCATAGTCACAATGTCTTAATAGACATGTTGTGAACTCGTAAAATGCATTAAGTCAGAGCTAGAGTATTGCCGACACGAATATTATTAATAGTTTTGAGAACTGTAGCTCGCCATCGTTCGCGATTTACTGTCAGTTCAGTGGCGCTCTTAATACTCATATCTAGCAACTGTTTCGTCGTATCCACCCAGCATGTAGGGGAACACAGACGGGGGGCTCTGATGTCTTGGGCTAGTAACCACTATACTTCAAAAATAGTGTGGGGCTGCCATAATACCCTGAAGACACTGGCAAAGCCCAACACGGTATCATTATTTTGGGTGCCTAGTCACAAAGAAGTGGGTGGTAATGAGAGGTCCGACAGGTATGCCAAGGAAGGAGCAGAACTCCCTCTCATCGGGCCAGAACCAGCAGGTGGTATATCATACAACGTGGTACGGACAGCTGTCACCAGATGGGTGTCAAATGAGCACCAGAAACGCTGGACAGAGTAGTGGGAAGTGTTCAACCGAAGAGGATGCTGAGGGGACCCTCGTGTTCTAATTCTGCAAACTCCCTCAGATTCAGCAGAAAGGAACTTCGAACTATACTTCTATACTGTAAGGCTACCGTAAATCTTGAAAATGGAATCAGAGATTTTTGGAACAAAATCATAATATGCGATGAGGCTAATTACTTCACACACCGATAGGTGAGGGGAGTATTGTGATCGCGAAAATTTTCGATTTTGAGAGACTACGCGTTTTGGGCGTTTTATGATGTCTGTCTGTCGGTCTGTCTGTCTGTTGGCGTTTTTCTAGCCTCGTAATCTCAATAACCGCTGCAAGGAGTGTGATGAAATTAGGGTAGCGATATGCTGTGGGGTCATAGTAGGTAATGATTCTATAATTTTGGAAATCTATGCATGGGCGTTGGACTAATTAGCAAAAAACAAAACATTTCAGATATTCCTCAAACTTTGTTTTTAGGCGTTTTACACAGAAAAAAATACTGTTGCGTTTCCAGTTAATTGTTAGTATTTGGATGTTTTCCATCGCTTTAAATATATTTACAGTTGTTTCAAATCCATGTCGTTGAAAGAATTCATTCCTTATATTCGAAGTAATGACAGGTACGCCAATAAACTCAAAATAATTTTATATTCGTTCTAACGATATGTATAATCCTTCTAATACCAGTATTGGCATATGATGCAATCAAAACAACCTTTTGTTTTCGAAATTAACCCTATGTTTCATTTAAGCAAAGCTCACAATCTATTCAATGTACAAAAATTGTTACTGCAACAGCAGTGCGTGATAATTCATCTGATAAACATTAATTTTGTTTCAATGGCCCTTGTTTTTCGCTGAACTACAATCAGTATTCGGCGGGACTGATGTCCCGATTTGATGAACGTAAAAAGAAAGACGAGGAGGATTATCTCAGTGTTATCCGTTATCTGCGCCAACATGGACGAGGTTGTTCGGTAATGGGTTGTTTTGTTGTGTTGTTTCGGTGTTAGCCATGTTGTGTCATCTCGTGGTTTTGCATATTGCATCAGCAATTGTGTGATTTAAATGTGTCCCGTTGTATATTAAATGGAGAACCTACTGAGAAATTGGGGCTTAGAAGAGCTAACACTCACATTTGAATGTAGGTATTTAGATTAGTTAGACAGTCATATTTCAGGTAAAAATGCAACAACTAGTGCAGGTTTATGTCTAATATCATGCTTCTTATAACTTCATACAAAATCACATAATTAAACATCCAAGCCAATCGATCGGCTGTCCTCGCAATAAAATATGTTGGTCCACGGAAAAGAAAGTAGTTTAGAATCAATTACCAAACACAGATTCTCGATTCAACGACAGACTGCGATTGAATCATTCATTGGAATCCAATGACATCTTGTAGTTGAATCGACAATACGATATAATTTGCTACCAACTATACCTTCCCATTGGATAAAACATCGCTGTATTTGAGGAATGCTGAGTGTAACGTCCCATTGAATCCAAGCGTAAGTCTTTGACAGAACGACAGATTTTTCTGTGTGTAGGGGCTCGTGATCATTTGATACTTATTTTGGGAGGGGGTGAAATCGGGGTGGTTGGCGGGTGGGGGGTTGTAAAACTCAAAAATGTGTTATATTTAAAATAGGCTATCCAGTAACCTGTGAAAGGAAAAAAAACTGTGGACTGTGGCGTCTTACCTTCTAAGGGGGGGAGGGAGACGCCAGAAATCATTTACGAGAGTTTTTGTGATGGATGCTTTTTTGCGGGCGGGAGGGCGATGATTTGGTTGCAAGGGGATTTCAGACTATAGCTTCATGCTATGGGAAAGTAATAAACTGGTATCACCGTAATGTGTGGCAAGTACTGAATCAATCAACTTGACTTAGTTTGTTTGTTTGAATGGAGCTGTGAATAAGCAACGCCTCTGGGGTAATGAAAATCCACAAATTATTTACTAGCAACCGGTCACACTAACCAAAACTGACCGTGTGGTGTGGCGTTAGTGGTAGAGATATTTTAGGGCATTCTTTTTTTGAAAACGATCGGGAAAGAACCACAGAAGCGTGCTTTAGGATTTTTTATTCTGGAAATGGAAGAGCTTAATCAGGAAGATATTTGGTATCAACCAGATGGTGCCACAGAACACACGGCCAGTGCGACAACAGCGATTTTGAGCAGATTTTTGCCTGGACGGCTTATCTTGAAAAAAATCGATATTGCATATCCTCCAAGGTCTCCCGATTTAACTGTTCCAGACGTTCGACTATGGGGAATGTAAATAATACTCGGACACTAGAAGCATGTTTTCTGCATACTTGTTAATCGTTCGTTAGTCCTGATATGTATTTGTGTATTTCGTAATTTATTTATTTTTTCTAACTGTAACGTGTGACTTTATATTTATATTTTTAATGCTACTCACATTTTTACATACAGGGTGAGTTTTTAGTACCGGCTCGGTCGATAACTCCACTACTGTAGAAGATAGCGAAAAAAAGTGTATATAAAAATTGTAGCCACGGAGATGCTCCTTGCTCAGAAAATATTTTGATTTATACAGGGTGATCCATAACTACGTGGTGATGCAAACATGCATTTTTTTAAATGAGACACCCTATATGTTATTCCATACTCAGATTCTACTAATGATTTCCGTTCTTTCAATATAGGGTACTGTTACATTATACAGGGTATTTCAAAAGTTATGACCATTTTTGTATCCAAATCACGGTCAAATGAACGTACTGTATATCAAAAAGTGATGAATCAAAAATTATTTTTTTTAGATGAGAAGATTAGAAATATCCTCTAGTTTTAAAATACGGTATAAAAAATCCCGCGACGCATATTCGTATACAGGGTGATGTAGAATGCAAAATCTAGATTTTCTCTCTTTTTTTAAATGTAACCCCCAATATTTTATTATACCAAAGAATTGCTTTTAACATGTTCTTTCATCTTTGTATAGCACTTATTATGGCTGCATTTATTAGTTTCTGAGATATTTCGATTTTTTTACAAATTTTAAATATACCTTCTATTTGTTTAATAAAATTTATTTATTTTGAGAAAATACTACCAAATTTTGTTTTTGCTTAACAAACAACTAAAATATAAGGCGATAATAATACTTGATCAAGTCAAAACACTGAACTAACGAGATAATATAGGTCAAGTGTGCTGAGGAAACAATTTTATAGACGTCATGCATAATTATCAAGCAGATGTATCAGGTAGGCTATGAAATGTGAAGCGACACAGTCCAAATAAAAAGATTCTTCAATCTTTCAAACGCATTAGTTTTAAAGTGCCTCCGTTCTGGATATTGCTATTCATAGTTGATATATTCTAGAAGCAAGTAGACAATTTCTCAAAGATTCTCCTAAATACTCTCAATGCAAAAATTAATTTTCAAAGCTGGTTTTTCACACAGCACGGAATTATTGAGTAGGTTATGAAAACTGTCAATTTTTCAAAGCCTACCTGATAAAACTACTTGATAATTATGCATGACGCCTACAAAATTGTTTCCTCAGCATACTTGACTTTATTATTTCGATGATTTAGGGTTTTGACTTCATCAAATACTATCAAGACGTTATAGTTTAGTTGTTCATTAAATAAAAAACAAATCAGATAGTACTTTCTCAAAATAAATAAATTTCAGTACACAAACAGAGGCTATATTTTAAATTTACCGAAAAATCGAAATATCTCGGAAACTGATGGACGTAGGTACAACAAGTGCTATAAAAAGATGAAAAGGCATATTAAAAGCAATTCTTCGGAATAATAAAATATTGGGGGTTACATTTGAAAAAAAAGAGAAAATTTGGATTTTGCATTCTACATCACCCTGTATACGAATATACGCCTCGCGCTTCTTTTATAGCCGATTTTAAAACCAGAGGATATTTTTAATCTCCTCATGTAGAAGAAATAATTTTTGATTCATTACTTTTTGATATACAGTACGTTCATTTGTCCGCGATTTGGATATAAAAATGGTCATAACTTTTGAAACACCCTGTATAATGTAACAATGCCCTATATTGGAAGAACGGAAATCATTAGTAGAATCTGAATATGGAATAATATATAGGGTGTCTCATTTAAAAAAATGCATGTTTGCATCACCACGTAGTTATGGATCACCCTGTATAAATCAAAATATTTTTTGAGCAAGGAGCATATCCGTGGCTACAACTTTTATATAAAACTTTCTTCGCTATCTTCTATAGTAGTGGAGTTATCGACCGAGCCGGTACTAAAAACTCACCCTGTATATTTTGATATTTACTTTACTCTAGCAGCCATAAACTTTACAATACAATACAATTACAAGACAACATCCGGGAAGAAATTGACAGAATACCACCCGAAATGTTGGAGAAAGTTATGAAAAATGCATTATTACATTAATGTTGAGGGTGGTCATTTGGTCGACGTTATTTTTAGTGTGTAACAAAACGAATTTTTAGAGTTTAAATAAATATTTTCCATTTGTAATATGGCCAATTTGTACTAAGGTCTGTTATTTTCCGGAAAAATATGTATGTTAGTTCTCTATGTGCCTTCATTTTTTGAACGTTTTACTATACCTATACTACAAAGTATATTCGGACCTCTCTGGCGCACGTATTTACTGGCAGCATTATTTTGATCTTTAAAATTCGACAACCGGAATTCCAGACTGATTTTTTGCAGACAACCCTATATCGACGTGTTTGCAATAAAATTATCTTTATTTTGATATAAGTTTCATGCATTAACCACACCGGTGCAAATTACTATTATTGATTTACCTGTTTATACCTGCCTACCCTATAGTTGGGACGGGAAAAACGTAGCCAATCTAACATTTGCTTATTCTATGGGCTTCATAATTTCGATTGGTATGTGATTTGTCTATTAACCAAACCAGTGAAATGTTTAAAAAAATTAATTTTTCAATATCTCATATCCTGGACTGACATTTTTCAGCCAACCCACTCGCGATACGTTTCTTATCATATTAAATTTAATATAAAATGCTTTTCATCCATTAACCAGTTCGGTGAAGGTCGGCATATATTCGGATCTTCTACTAAAAGTAATACTCGTATGTATTTTGTATGCATCAGAAAGTTCAAGTCCCTTGGTTCCTGTAATACACAAGGCAATGTTCGGATGGACCTAAAAAAGTGTGTTATACCGCTAGGTCTTTCCCTCTCAGGTCAGTAGACAGCCTATTATGAGTACAACAAATTTTTCAGCTTTACAACCCCCCACCCCACAACCACCCCAATTTCACCCCCACCCAAAAAAGTAGAAAATGATCAGGAACCCCTAAAACGCCTAACAACGAAGTTTGAGGCATATTTGAAATTTTTCGTTTTTTGCTAATTACTCCGCCGCCCATGCACCGATTTTCAAAATTGTAGCAATATTACCTACTACGACCCTACACCATATTACCACCCAAATTTCATCAAAATCTATGCAGCGGTTATTGAGATTAGACAGACAGACAGACAGACAGACAGACAGACAGACAGACCGACAGACATACCGACGGAAATGAGTGACTAGGATTTTCATCATGTAGGCATCACAAAAAGCCCAAAAAGTATATTATCTCAAAATCGAAAATTTTCGCGATCACAATACTCCCCTCACCTATCGGTGTGGGAAGTAAAATGAGCCGAAAACCCGCGGGATCGGCTGAAAATCTGTTTACAATCGTTTTCTGTGTGAACATATAATTCGGTTTGCGCCGATTCGTTAAAATTACCAAAACGGTGATTTGACCGCCTCGTGTGAACGGGCTATAACAGGCCACCACGGCCTGACCGGTTAAAACTCCCTCCCTGTCTCATTACCTCCTCTATCTCCACCTGCACTGAGCGTTATCGTGAATGATATTCTCCGCAGCGAAGGATGGGTTATTTTCTATTCCACGTTTTTGCGTTCCTCTGATTATTTCGCTTTCAAGATGCGTTGTATCATCTTATGTACAATCTCCTCCAACGTACCTCGCTCGACAGCATCACTGACACCACATTTTTAGGGGTGAGATCCTGAAGCAGATTGGCTGTGACTTCCTGCTTGTAATGGGAACATCTACTGTAGTCAAACAGTGTGTGCTTTACTGTGTCAGACACACATCACAATAATACTATGTATTTTTCGGTGTGGGAATTAAAAGGTATCAGAATCCATCTAAATGTTATTTTGAGATGATATACGGTCTTAGTAACTTTCAAATCGCCGCCACTGGCAACCGAGAAGAGAGATGGCGGTGCTGAGGTTTTTTATTTCAGAGCCCCGGCTGAGAAGGGAGTGAATGGGTTGCGGGGGTGGTTGGCGGTTGTTGATGTTGTGCCTGAGTAGAGGGAGGCGGAAATCTGTGACGTTAGTGAGGCTATACTATATGAGCAAATTAATCAACAGATAATTTAGTAGTAATATCATTTACAGCAATTTCGTGATTGCTTTATACAAGTCATACTGATTTAGAAAAATTAATGATAATAATAGCACGAGAATGCCGGTATTGGTGCGTTTCTATTTAGCGCAGCAAAACGAGCAGCATAGCGGCTCAGCCTCACACTCGACTTCACGCGGAGCTGTCAGCAGTCCGTTACGGAACTTGCTACCGCACAATTGAAATCCCACATTAAAACTGCCGAAGTCGACTTCCTTTTAAGACTTCATAAAGATAAGCCAATGCATGAAAACTTCTACAAACATCTAGAAGAGCATGGCTTGTCTGACCTCTTTCCTAAGGTCTAGTGGATTGAAGTCGGAGACTGAGGACTTTATAATGGCTTGCCAAGACTGTGTCTTCAACACCTTGGTATACCTTAAAAGGGTTATGGGTGCAGATGTACCAGACACCCGTTGTAGAGCTTGCCCACATGCGCCAGAGACGCTTTTGTGTTTGTCGGTATGTAAGACGTACGCTGGGCTGGCTTACGTCCCTCGGCACAGCGCCACTCTACGAGAGCTCTACTATCATTTAAGGCACTCATACAGTATCAATGAAACACTGGTGCTGCCATACGCTCCAGGGGATATAAGACTCCGTTGTTGAGAACGAGAGATGCCGGATTTACTGGAACTACTTGTTCCCCACGCTCGAGCTTGTACGGACAAACAAACCCGACATAGTCCTTCTTGATCACCAACAGAAGGCGATAGTTTTCGGCACCTGCCGAGGTGAACATCATATCTAAAACTTAAAAACAAAAAGCAAATCTGTAAAAATATAGCGTTGTCCTTTCTGTGTTTTCATTTTAATTATTGTCAATTTCCTATAATAATGGAAGCTTAGATACCCAGAGAGACAGCAACCGTTTTTAGATATATTTGCTCGTCTAAAAATAAATATAGTTAGGTACGGGTCTTTTATTCAACCACGTCCTAAAACTTATTTCAAGGAGAATAAGGAGCAAAGGAAAAAAAAACGTATTAGGTTACATAGAAGCAACGCATTCATCATCTTGTAAGCACAAAGAAGAAGCTGTAGGGGTACAAACATCCACTGCAGATATTATTCTAAAAAAATACAGTAACCATCCATACAAGTTTAAGATACTTCAACATTTGCACAGGATCCAAGTTTGGGAATTTTTAATCGTCATAGCACGAAGGAGACCAATAATTCTTTTAAAATCCCTTAAAAGGATAAGAAATTGTGTCAGATTTGCATTCGAGAAAATAGTCTCCAACTTGAATCAACATCCCTAAAAGCTCATCGGTATTTTTAGATTTTATTTTGATTCAAATTCAAACTTAATAGTGTGTTGATATTGTTCAGATATAATGTTGTTCGGTTTTAAGTAATGTAATACAATAAGTAATATTTACTGAACATTATCACAATAGTAGTTAATGGCGTATAAAATACAATTAAATACTTGAGTTTAAAAGTATTGAGTATCTTGTATCTTAATAATTGTTTACTTGGATATTGTTAATAGATTAGTCATGGCCTACTGCTACAAATAAAGTAAAAAATGAAATTTTTAGCTTAGTTTTCAGAAAAAATTCATACTAATATATATTTTTGAAAAGCTTAAATTATTTCCGATTGACGTAAAAAATCTTATACTGGGTATTCCATTTAAGAAATATATATTTGCTTCATAACTGAAAAATGGTTAGAGTAAGAAAAAATCAAACTACACCACTGGATTCTACAGAAAAAAATCTATGAGAAGAAACTCGATAGTTTTCGATTTCACCCTGTGTCTCAAAAACCAAGAGGGCCATGATACTTTTGTTGACGGTATCTTTAGTTTCACAAAAAAGTAGCACACTGTCGCGAAAACCGCAACTCTCTATCTTCACAAGTAACCGAGATACCCCGTAAAAGTGCCCAAAATGGGACACCCTGTACATTGTTCCTGAACAACATCACGTACTGGCTGGGCTATAAATGAATAAATACTATATATTTACCTAATATCGGAAAATATCCAATGAGCGTTTATGTAACAAAATTGATGGAGCATATCGATTTAAATTTGGATTAGTGCATTCCAGTGTAAATTCAATCATTTTTCTGTTGACTTTTAAAAACACGTATATA
The DNA here is from genome assembly GCA_951848785.1 of Callosobruchus maculatus. NCBI lineage: Eukaryota > Metazoa > Arthropoda > Insecta > Coleoptera > Chrysomelidae > Callosobruchus > Callosobruchus maculatus. The sequence continues at coordinate 1,267,067 of CATOUR010000157.1, read as the reverse complement.
AATCAAAGCTGTCTGGAATAAATCTGTATATAAATCTACCACCTTTTTCCACTTCAACAGCATTTAAAAAAAAGCAAATCTATTTGAGCACCGTCTGTATTTGAAGCACGTCTTTAAATGCAGCATGACGTAATGTTTTGTGGCCTTGATCACATTGTAGACGTTATTTTTTCTATGAGAACGGAGTGAATAAAAATCGGTATCCGTAATGAATATAACTGAAAAAAAAGCTTTTATAGTACTAAAAATTAAGTCAAGTTGATTGACTCAGTACTTTCCACACATTGCAACCAAATCATCGCTCTCCCGCCCGCAAAAATTGTATCACGAATACAATAAATTTTTCAGTTCTACAACCCTCACCCCCCAACGACCACAATTTCACCCCACCCAAAAAAAGGAGTTTTATTGTAGATACCTATGTGATTAATCTTGTCAAAAATGAAAAAAATTATCCACTAACCGAAAATAATAATGAACCAAAAATACATAGTATTGTTGTGGTGTGTCTGACATAGTAGAGCACACACTGTTTGACTATAGTAAATGTTCCCATTACAAGCAGGAAGTGACAGCCAATCTGCCTCAGGATCTCACCCCTGAAAATATGGTGTCAGTGATGCTATCGAGCGAGGCACGTTAGAGGTTGCACATATGTAAGATGAGGCAACGCATCTTGAAAGCGAAATAATCAGAAGAACGCAGACACGTGGAATAGAAAATAACCTATCTTTCGCTGCGGAGAATATCATTCACGATGATGCTCAGTGCAGGTGGAGATAGAGGAGGTAAGGAGAGAGGGAGCGAATTTTAACCGATCAGGCCGTGGTGGCCTGTTATAGCTCGTTCACACGATGCGGTCAAATCACCGTTTTGGTAATTTTAACGAATCGGCGCAAACAGAATGATATGTTGACACAAAAAACGGTTATAAACAGATTTTCAGCCGATCCCGGGGTTTTCGGCTCATTTTTGAATAGTTTTCTTGCGAATAGACGTAAATACGTTTATAATTTTGTATTGGTATCTTCCATGGAGGCGTAGATTCTTCTTCTTCTTAGTGTGCCTATCCGTTCCGGACGTTGGCGATAAGCAAAGCAATTTGAACTTTACTTGCTGCAGCTCTGAACAATCCTTGTGTGGACAGGGAGAACCAAGTTCTAAGATTTTTCAGCCAGAAGATTCTGCGCCTGCCGGGTCCTCTTCTTCCGAAGACCTTTCCCAGAAGTATCAGCTGGATCAGACCGTATCTCTTTTGGTTCCTCATTATGTGACCCAGGTATTCCAATTTGCGTTTTTTAATAATGCCCACGAGTTCGGTCTCTTTTTGAAGCCTTTCTAAAATTCTGTTGTTGGACACGTGGTCAACCCAGGAAATTCTGAGAATTCGTCTGTATAGCCACATCTCAAAAGCCTCAATTTTCCTTGTGGACGCTTCCGTCAACGTCCAGGACTCAGCAGCATACAAGAGCACAGACCAGACATAGCATTTGAGTAGTCTTAATTTGGTTTTTTAAATTAAGATCTCTATTCCTGAACAAGTTTCCCATTCTAACGAAGGTGACTCTTGCTTTCTCTATGCGGCATTTTATTTCTGTAGAGTGGTCCCATTGCCCGTTAATCGGTGTGCGCAGATAAGTATAGCTGGTTACTCTTTCAACTGGTTGATTATTAATTACTAGTTGGCCGGGATGTGCGCTGCGCTTACTTATTACCATGAACTTGGTTTTCTTAATATTAAGGGTTAGTCCTTAGTCAGTGCTGGCGTTAACGACGCTGTTCATCAGTTCCTGGAGACCCTCAACGGAATTGGCAAACACGACAGTATCATCCGCATAGCGTATATTGTTCAATCTCTCTCCGTTGATCAAAACCTCGGCGTCCACAGTGTCCAGTGCCATGTTGAATATATGTTCAGAGTAGAGGTTAAACAGAGTAGGGGACAAGACACACCCCAGTCTGACACCGCGCCTTATGTTGATATCTTCTGAATAGTCAGTCTCCACTCTTATATTTGCTGTTTGATGCCAGTACAAATTTATTATAAGACGTATTTCTATCCCGTCAATGCCGATTGTTCTCACAGCCTCTATCATTTTGTTGTGTTTGACTTTATCAAATGTCTTTTGGTAGTCTATCAGGCAAACGTATACGTCACAGTCCACATCTCTACAGCGCCAGCGCTGGAATAGAACCTGGATAGCGAACAAAGCCTCTCTGGTTCCCAGTGCGTAGATTACTTAAGAGAAAACTTTGGATTCACGTCAAAGGGTCTCATTTGGATGCTTACCACCGATTAGGTTTTATTCCCGAATCAGCTATTCGGTTTTCGGTGACAACACGCGACCGAAACGACGAAATTGCCGTAGGCGTTTCGTAGGCTTACTTACTTTTTTTACTTCTGACGACCGTGTGAAAAATCACCGAAACGGTGATTTGACTGTGCTTCTGTCTGGCAATCACGCCGGTTTTCTAAACCCTCTACAATAATTAAAAGAAAAAACTACCCAGTACTTGCTCAATGCTCACTTCATGGTGTTAGGAGGAGGTGGTTCAAATGAGCTCTCCCAGATAATAACACCAAAGGCCGTCCGAACGAGGAACACTAGAGATGCTCTGCGAGCTCATCCCTACGAGGTCCCGGAACCAGTCTCCTCCAGCATTCCTACTTTTGGAGAACTTCGACGCTGCGGAATGAACTGCCGGGGAATTTTTTTCCTGACGGCTACAACCTGTAGCGTTTCAAATCTATCGTGCACCGACACTTCCTCTTCGCAGCGCTTCCACAGCCCCATAGGCTTTCAGCCTTTCTGACCATAACAAAATTAATGGACTAGCAGCCCTGTGTATCGCAGCTTGGGTTGTAACCTTTGTTTCGTGTTTACCATAATATTTATTCACTCTCAAAGTGTAAACAAAATTTTAAATTGAATGGCGCATCTGTATGTCGTTTGTGTAAGCGCCGCGAACCGAAAACCTACAAGTGGCTTGTGGATTGAGGTGTGGAGAGTGGATCGATACGCCGCGACGATCCAGTTCGGCGGGAATGACGCGTTTCCCAAATAAATAGTATATTATGTAACGAGCACAAAATGATGCTCGGAACATCGAAGAAGAGAAATATTTTGAGATTTACTACTTAGTTTTCACGTTTTGCATCTCTGTATTGAAAAACTGAATACCACCTTAGGCAGATTATCTGAATCGGCTTTAGTGAATCCACTAATTAGTTTACTCATCCTTGGTAATGCGAAACTAACTTAACACGTTGTTGGACACAACGGCTATAGCCGTCTCCGGGGAGTGATCGTGATACGCCACGACGGCTATATCAGTCATCAAGTTATCTGCTTGTTACGGCAGAACGGCGACGACTGTCAGAATGTCGGTATACTTGCCTTGTTAAGCGATGTTAGTGCCGTAACGTGAAGCTCGCCATTTCTGAAATTGCCAAATTCTAACCCACTATACGCTATCCCAACTATTCATGTTTTAAGGTGCATAGGTAAAACGGCACGACAACTATAACCGTCCATAACCTCCAATGTGATGCATTGACCACGTGTATAGCTGCCATATTGGCAAGTGCGTTTTTGTTTGATTTTCATGTTTTCAGTACTGATGGGAGGTAGGTAACCAGATATTTTCATCCTAAACAGATATTCGTCGTCCACCTATTATACACATAGAATATATTGTTTCAAATCAATACAAAACTCGAAGCACGTGTGAGACATTTTCCAGAGAAGCTGCCCCTACCAGAGGATCATAAAATAAAATAATATTTTCTTAGATGCAAACAATGTTTCAAGTCTGGGAAATGCAAAGAAACTAGCTATAGATGCAAGGGTTGTGAAAATAAACTTGCTTTGTGTCCAGACTGCTTTGAAGAGTGGCGTCAAACATAAATTTGTGCCTAAATTCTGTTTTATTCGGGGATACCTCTGTTTGCTAATAAATTTGATTTTTTGTTTTTTTACCGTCTATATTCTGAGAGATGCGTTTCTGTTTATAAATTTGATAAATAAAATGTTGTTTCTGTTTTAGCTTTTGTCTCGAAAATTGTGTTTTTCTTCCCACAAGATGTGTTTTACGATTACACTGATCATACGGCTATAGCCGTGGTTGCCATTCTAGAACATATAGTCTGCTGTGATATGACATGACGGATATAACTGTCTTTTTTATTGTCACCAAAAACCTCAAAAACGAATAGTCAAAAATGAACACCCCTAAAATATTTTGATAACGCAAATCATGTTACAAACGCAAAAAAATGGAAATGTTTTGAGGTGCCATATTACGAAGCCTCCCGGCCAGCAGAGTGTCCAACAATGTGTTAAAAAAACGTAACTGAAATAATGATAAAGAATACAAAAAGGGAGTTACAGATCAATCAAACGGGAACACAAGACAATATACGTACGTACAACTTTAGATCAGGTAGAACGGCAACATGACACCCATATCCATCTGTTTCCCTCTAGGATCGTGAGGTCACGGTTCGTTTGTGCTGGATGATGAGATGATGGTGTTCTTAATCTTAAGATACATGTGTGGGCTTATATTAAATCACTGGCATAAGCACAAAAACCAGGAGAACCTTTTACTCCCCATCCCTTGTCGTCCTTCAATCTCTCCCTAAACGATCAGGTGTTGATTTTAAAAATATGGGCAAAATAGGCTGTTTTTCTTCATTTTATTTTGGATAAAAGTGTTCTTTACTCATTATTTCTAGTACCCTACTGTTTGTTACTCGCTTGATCCATGATGTCCTTAATATGCGTCTGTATAGCAACATTTCAAATGAATCCAAACGTGACATGGTCCGTGCTTTTCATCCCCCAACTCCGTTTAATAACGTGAGCAGTATATAGCATTTTGTTGCTCGCCATCGAGTAGTCAGACTTGCTGCAAAGTAATGTTTACATTTTGAAGATAAGAGTATTACTGGATATTTCAATTCTGCGTTTAATCGCTTCATCACGATCCCACTTGTCATTCATCCAGCACCCAAAATATTTAAATCTCCTTACTCTTTCTCTTACTAAAATATGGCATGACCCATGGCCGACTCTACACTAGGCCGGAGCCTTAGATGTGGCAACGTGGCTTAGCTGTCAAATAGTGGGCCTATAGTTTCAGAATAATTATTACATTTTATATGTATTAGAGTTCATCTGGGTTAATAAATTAAGAAAAAAATACTTTTTAGAACTACTACTACTAATACCACTTACATCTGATGTCTGCTTCATCATAGTCAGACACTAAAAAATAAAAATAAAGCAACCTGTTTCCTGCTGCCACTTCCACTTCCACTTAAATGAACACTCAGTTTACTGTGTAAATTGTCACTTGAGCTAGAAAAATTCACTATTAGGTCACTGTGAAGCCATTCCTGCTGGTCTTGATTCCCTTTCACTATCAAATCTTTTCGTAGGTATGCCCAGATGCATGCCCTCGTTGGCTTGCCCAGATGAGTTCTATTAACTGTATTTTTCTGTGATATTTGGGAGGTCCAGAAAACATTGTAGGTACCACATTGTGCTCTAAAATAGGTCTTATCCTTTGAAATGTTTGTAAAGTATTTTCTTTATTCTTATAAATATAGCCAGCCCATACGAGGAATACCGTTCACCCACTTCTGTTTATATCCCTTATTGGAAGCACAATCGCTAATGAACACTCAATTTACTTTGTAAATTTTAACTTGAGCTAGAAAAATTCACTATTAGGTCACTTTGAAGCCATTCTTGCTGGTCTTGATTCCCTTTCAATATCAAATCTTTTCGTAGGTATGCCCAGATGCATGCCCAGATGAGTTCTATTAACTGTCTTTTTCTATGATATTTGGGAGGTCCAGAAAACATTGTAGGTACCACATTGTGGTTTAAAATAGGTCTTATCCTTTGAAATGTTTGTAATTATTGTCTTTATTCTTATAAACATAACCAGCCCTTATGAGGAATACCTTTCACCCACTTCTGTTTATGTCCTTCATTGGAAGCACTAATTGCTAGTGCAACCTGGTACTACACACTTTGCAGGCATCTTTATAGTTTCGTTTGTGCAGGTAAATAATTAGAAACACATTAATAGTCACCTTCCAACCATATTTTCTGCTCTGGAAGAATACACATGACTTAACCTCAAATAAAAACTCGGCCCGCTGATTCAGTGTTGCCATATTTCATGCTCCGGCCTAGTGAGTAAAGTCGACCATGCATGACCATACCATCACTAAACCTACCAAAATGTCGCTGGTTGAATCTGTTTTGTTCTCCATATTTTTGTATGCCTCGGAAACTTGGACTGTTAAAAGGGCAGATCGAGCTCGCATAGATACTTTTGAAATGTGGACGTCGAGGAGAATGCTGAGAGTTCCTTATACCGCCCATCAAACTAACGATTCCATACTCGATGAGCTCGGTAATCCAAACAGTCTATCCTCCATTGTGTCGACGAGAATGCTTACATTCTTCGGACATATTCACAGAAGCGATAATATGGAGACATTTGTAGTTCAGGGTCATGCCCCGAGTGGACGGCGCCGTGGCCGTTCCCCTACACGCTGGGTGGATACGACGAAACAGTTGCTGGATATGAGTATCAGGAGCGCCACTGAACTGACAGTAAATCGCGAATGATGGCGAGCCACAGTTCTCAAAACTATTGATAATATTCGTGTCGGCAATACTATAGCTCCTATTTAATGCATTTTACGAGTCAGTTCACAACATGTCTGTTAAGATGTTGTGCCTATGATGATGACTTTCTCTCCCATCAGGCCAAATTACAAAAAAGTCATCAGGACGAGCATGATTTAGATTCAACAAACTGGTACGTAGCTTCTACTGAGGTTACTGATACCCAAGAAAAGCAACAGTCATTCAATCCTTCTGAATCAGATGACATCTAATATTCCGGAACATGCATACAGAGGCAAACAAGGTTAATGAGGTAACTGTGCCGAACAAAACGAATATCGCGGTTGAATGCAGGCGGCCACTGCCGTAAACAAATGAGAGTCGCGCTGCCGAGTTTCTTTTGTTTGTCCTTAGACGGCATGTCCAGAGCAGGTCAGCGGACGTTATACCAGATCACTTTCGCCGGTGGCGGTGCGGTGTACGGTGTCGGTTAGTGATGGGTCATCCTGAATATTCGATTAATTAAAATACTCGAACGAAGGTTATTAAGATAGAAGACATGCTCACCAAGCAATAGCAATTGCCCCTAAAGGCGGATGAACCAGTAGGTACCATCTGGTCAACGGCATGAGGATGCAGAAAGCAAATGAGAAACTACTGCATTAAATATCTTGAAGATATCCCAAGAGAAACTCGCAAAATGAGTAAATGCATTTTACGAGTTCACAACATGTCTGTTAAGACATTGTGACTATGGTGATGGTGATATATTATTACACATTTGGATTTCTTGGTGAATTCTAGTGTGACTTCATGTAACATTATGGAACTTTAAAATAATGGTTTAAGCACAAATCACCATTAGCAAAAGGCAGAAAGTTCTGCCGGTGCGCCATCTAGTACCCGAAGGTAACACATGTTTCACATGTTTTGTTAACATGAAAACCTGATGCTCTCTATTTCCGTCAATCGACCTATGGCGCTGATGATCGCAAATAAGCGTGAAACAGCTGTCTGCGTACTGGTGGATTGACGGAGGTATAGAGCAACCCTGGTATATTGGCTTTCATACGCTGCTGCGTACAGAACTCGTGCCTCTGGTGGCTAAGCGGACGAGCCTTGTCGTTCCACCAAAGCGTTTACTGCTGTTAGTATGTTAGTAGCGTTTCTCTTTGGTTGCCGTTACCTTCGGGTACTAGATGGCGCACCGGCAGAACTTTCTGCCTTTTGCTAACACATGTTTCACATGTTCTGTTAACATGAAAACCTGATGCTCTCTATTTCCGTCAATCGACCTATGGCGCACTGATGATCGCAAATAAGCGTGAAACAGCTGTCTACGTACTGGTGGATTGACGGAGGTATAGAGCAACCCTCACAAATGACCATCTTTGGTGTAAGTAGGTATCAGAAAAAATTGAATATCGCAGCAATTATAAAACTTAGAAGGCCGTGACTTTGCGGTGCAACTAAGCATGAAATGCTTCACCTTAGGTCAGACGGTCAGATTTGAATTCTTTTTGTACTTCAGAAATCAGTAGATTAATTAATGAAATTTCAGTTACAGTTAATTTGATATTTCAAATGGGAATGCTTAATTTTTTTGTATGCTATGGGAAAATAATAAAATGGTATCACAGTAATGTGTGGGAAGTAGTGAGTCAATTAACTGGAGTCCATTTCAATTTATCAAATATACAGTGTGTCTCAGTTAAAATTTGCCACCTCTCATATCTCTGAAATGATAAAAGAAGATTAAAATCTCCGTGACACGTCGATTTTTACTTCGAGGGGAAGTCTTCCACCGAATACGTCGTCATTGTGTCATCAACTCCCTCACCCCCAGCAACCACTACTTCAAAATCTTAAATGAGGCCACCATACTTTTGATACATCATTTTGAAGAGAATTCATTGACAAATACAACAGTGTAATCGGATTGACGATTGATTCCATATTGTGGAAGTTAATTAAAAATATGGGGATTATCAAAATGAAGTATTATTTTCATTACCTGAAACATTATCGTAAGAAAGGCTCCAAATGGAAGTCATTTTGTTCCACACAGACGTACAGACGATATTCAAAGTGTCTACTTGAAAACGACGATAAGTTACGTGAAGGTCAGTGCTGAGAAATGTGAAAAGACATTTTGAATATCTAGGGGGAGGCAGCGATATTCGGGGATGGCAAAAAGGGCCTACTGGGCCTACTTGCCGGCCCACAACTACTACAACTACTATCTATACAGGGTGAGTCTTAAGTACCGGCTCGGTCGATAACTCAACTACTGTAGCGAAAAAAGTTGTACATAAAAGCTGTAGCCACGAATATGCTCCTTGCTCAGAAAATATTTTGATTTATACAGGGTGATCCATAACTACGTGGTGATGCAAACATGCAATTTTTTTAAATGAGGCACCTTATATATTACCCCATTTTTAGATTCTACTAACAATTTCTCTTCTCACAATATAAGGTATTATGACATTATACAGGGTATTTCAAAAGTTATGACCATTTTTATATCCAAATCGCTGTCAAACGAACGTACTGCATGTCAAAAAGTAGTGAATCAAAAAAAAAAAGTTTAATGGAGAGGTTAAAAATTTTAAAGTCGGCTATAAAAAAAGCCCGCGACGCATATTTGTATACAGGGTGATGTAGAATGCAAAATCCAGATTTTCTCTTTTATTTTAAATGTAACCCCCAATATTTTATTATACCAAAGAATTACTTGTATTTAGGAGAATCTTTGAGGAATTGCCTACTTGCCTCTAGAATGTATCAACCACTAACAGCAATATCCAGAACGGAGGCACTCTAAAACTAGTGCGTTTGAAAGATTGAAGAATCATTTTATCTGGACTGTGTCGTTTAATATTTCATAGCCTACCTGATAGATCTGCTTGATAATTATGCATGACGTCTATAAAACTGTTTCATCGGCACACTTGACCTATAATATCTCGTTAATTCAGTGCTTTGACTTGATCAAGTACTATTATGGCCTTATATTTTAGTTGTTTGTTAATCAAAAATAAAGTTTGATAGTATTTTCTCAAAATAAATAAATTTGAGGAAACAAGTAGAAGGCATATTTAAAATTTGTAGAAAAGTCGAAATATCTCAGAAACTAATGAATACAGCCATAACAAGTGCTATACAAAGATGAAGGAGCATATTAAAAGCAAATATTTGGTATAATAAAATATAAGTGGTTACATTTAAAAAAAGAGAGAAAATCTAGATTTTGCATTCTACATCACCCTGTATACGAATATGCGTCGCGGGCTTTTTTGTAGTCAATATTAAAACTAGAGAATATTTTTTTATTTTTCTGTGTAAAACAATTATTTTTGATTCATCACTTTTTGATATACAGTATGTTCATTTGACAGCGATTTGGATATAAAAATGGTCATAACTTTTGAAATACCCTGTATAATGTAACAATACCCTATATATTGGAAGAACGGAAATCATTAGTAGAATTTGAATGTGGAATAATATATAGGGTGACTCATTTAAAAAAATGCATGTTTGCATCACCGCGTAGTTATGGAACACCCTGTATAAATCTTAATATTTCCTGAGCAAGGAGCATATCCGTGGCTACAACTTTTATATACAACTTTTTTCGCTATCTTCTACAGTAATGGAGTTATCGACGGAACCGGCACTAAAAACTCACCCTGTATATACAGAATAGAGGGGAGAATGATGCGATTGAGCAAACTATAGATTTGGCAGCAACTTCCTCGGATGTTCACTTTTAACGAGGCAATTTCAGCAGACAATCGATTAACTAACAATGTTCGCTTTCATATTGTGTAGAACGGCTAACAGTAACCGTAACACTTTTTTTCAATGCCGTGTAGGAAAGCGAGAGTGAACAAGAACGGTAAGCAGACAGACACAGACAGCGGGAGTTCGAACGGTACGGTGCGGTGGTCCGGTAGCGCTCAAGGTCACTGCCCGGACACGGAATTATATTATATTGGAATAATCGAGAGGCGTTTATTACGCAGTCTTCGTTTGGTCTCCGTACATTAAGAAAGACAAGTAGGGTCACTCTAAGCTCCGCCCCCAATGTGGTCTTTCCTGCTGTACTCTCGGATACTACGCAAGCTGGCGGATTCTGGCGCCCGGCAATCTCGAGCAGTAGCCGAACGCTAACAGCTGTGGTTTACAGGGTCAGTCCACCTAACACCACCTAACACGCGATACGGTGCACGGGATACAATCGGTCGGATCTACCGGGGTGCCTAAATAAGTAGTGTTTGTGTGTTATTGAGCGTTTTGCGCGTATTTCACAAAAAAATGCCGGCGACATGCTCTGTATATGGCCCCATGGTTTTTTATACTTGTGCCTACTTATTCCCATTGATTTTTAAAATATCTGTTTTTAATACTTTAATTTTATTATTGACATGATCTTAAGTTTTTTAAATTCATTTTCCAAATTCGTTTCCCGGTTCTGTAACTTTTTGTTTTCAAATTTTGACTCGGTTTTCAATCATTTCGAGAATTTCTTGAATTATCCAGTCGTTATTTTCACGTATCTTATACGTCTTTTTGAATTCTGAATTTTTTTTTACAAAAAGTGATTAAGTCAATTAGTTCTTGTAGTCTGAATATTCTTTTCAAATTGAGATGAATTTGTTATGATCTATTCTGTTTACTTCTTTTCTATATTTTGTCGCGAGTACTATTATGTTATTGACAATAAATTATGAATGATCAGACTGTTACTGTTCCTTATTGCTTGAATCGTACATTTTAAATTACTACATCTATCTGACAAAACATGGTCTATAATACTCCTTGAGCTATTTGCCATCCCAGTGGCTGCATCTGCAGTTATTGTGTTGAATGGTTTACTGAATAATAAATTAAATTCTATCTATACTAAAGAATTCATTTCTATTGACCCCCGTATAAGTAAAGTGAACGTCGACCGTTGTCGTCGGCAATCGCACAGTCGGATTCCCTGTAAGGATAATAACGACTCCGCACGAAGGGAACCCCTCTCAAATCGAGGCGGCTCGCATTTGTGAGACTCACATCAAAGTCGGCCTGGCGAGTGACCCTACTTGTCTTTGTTAATGTATGGTAGTTTGGTTCAACCAGGATGATTAATAAAAATCGACACAACATCTCATATTTGATGGACGAAGTTCGCACACATAATTTAACGTGACATAACAAAGTTATATTTGAAAAAATGAACACCCTGTATATTAGTGCATATATGGATTTATTGGTCAATTATAGTGTGACTTTATGTATCACACAAAGGACTTAAAATGAACGGGGTGGTCAACTAAAAATGGCAATATATCGGTAACCGTTAATGGTAAATATCGGGTAAATCGGTAAGAGAAATCGCTAGAAATTAATTTCAAGTTGCGCAACTGGCTGCTAGGGGATGCACTTGTTATCATCAATCAGAAAAAATATTTTTTTCTCAAATAACATGCTCATAATAGTATACTGTTTATTATAAATTAACAAGTGAGTTATAACCATTACCGCGAGTTGAATACTATACTTTAACTTCGACCGAAGCAATTAATACTACAACTTAAGTACATAATAATTACGAATTAATGACACATTAACCTCACTTCTGACATGGCCACCTTTGCAATTATTATAACGTGTATTTAGTCATCTCCGTTTACAAGAGATAGTTACCGGTATCTACATAGTAGGCGTTGTTCATAACCCACGGCTGAAACGTGGGATATGAAAAATAATTGAAGCTCTTTTGTTTACCTGTTCAAAAGTAGTGTGGTAATTGCTGTATATCTAACTTAATGAGAGTAGATAAAACAAACTATGAAACTATTGAGCCATATGGATTATAATTCTTGAAGGTTTAATTATGGATGTCTTCATCTGCTAAGTTAGGTCATTCAAAATAAGGCTTTATTATTAATATTGTCATTTGTTATTCAGGATCTGAGACACATAGAGCTTCTAACAGTATTATCGCCTAATAGGTTTAGGTAAGGGCTTCTCTAGAAAACTGTCTTTCAACAGAAGCTAAAGACATTGGTGTGGCTAAAAAATATCCTGCCATTGCGGCTAATTTTGAAGAAACGTTCTCGTGTCTGCTCCATTACTCTAAACTATTCTCAGAACTTTCAGCTTGTGAATAAGGATAAGATTTGTCCTTTCCTCCTTCCTAATCATGAAAGATTCAGATTTTGTGGAACATCAGATGCATTCTTCAATCCGTTTTTTACTATTGAATGAAGTAATCTATAATCCTATTTTTCTATCTTTTTTTTTTTGAAATCGGTTCTGGGCTCTCGGTCACACATCCTACTAGCTCCAAATTTTGAACTTAAATGCCTGGTAACCGTTATTTACGAACAGATTTTCGTAGGCTACCCTAAACTAATGGATTTGCAATAAAACTGTCTGCATTTTGATAGATATTTGACTTGCTAGCTCGTCAGTGAATTTTTGAAAATCAATTATTTTTATAATTTTAATTAATTATAGCAATGAACATTTTTTTGGGAACTCTCTTGGTGTGAGTTTAGAAATACATTTCAATAATTGATAAAATATAATTTTTATTCGGTAAGTAGATCAGTGAATCGACCTCACTTGGGAACCTCTACTATACGGAGACAAATATGATCAGAGACCAACCGTCGGAAATTTGTGACGGATTTTCGTGAAACTGACTCTACAGAACGTCCAAAAAAACTAAAGTATGTACTCAACGAAAAATAAGTCAAGATCAGACTTATAGAAAAGTATCTCATTAACGGCCACGTACAACCTTCTGAAGGTTGGATGCATGTTGTGACAGAAAAATCAATATTTCAATAGCCTGATATGCACGAAAAGCGCATTTTAAGAATTTTCCAAATTAGGTTCAAGGTGTATTAGAAAAAAAACACACAGGTCAATTTACAAACTGTCTCTGACGCTGGAATTCGAACACGCAAAGCAAAAACGTAACTTACAACATTTATCAAGTCTAGTGGAAAGTGTTACACTTTTTATGTAGTCTACAGTCGGCCTGAATACGTGAAAGCACTAGAGCAGACACACTTTGCAATCATTGAAAAAAAGCATGAAGGACATGCCACTTGGATACACCAGAAAACTATACCCAAAGGGAGGATAAGCTGTTAAATATGGCAGAGTCGACTATTTCACGTAATATGAACTGAAAAGTGAAGTCAAGTTGATTGACTCAGTACTTCCCACACATTACCTGTTTTTGTTATTTTGTCATAGCATAAAGCTCTGGACTAGGATACCCTTGCAACCAAATCATCGCCCGCCCGCCCGCAAAAAACTGTGTATGCCGCTAGGTCCTTCTTTCATAAGACAATGGACACCTGATACAACAAATTTTTCAATTTTACAACCCCCCAACCCCAACCACCCCAACTTCACCCCTACCCAAGAAAAAGTAGAAAATGGCCAGGAACCCCTAAAGCTTAATTCAGATGCACACGACATCCGACGATACGGCGGTACGAAACTGTTCCTATTGGTGGAAATATTCAAAATGATGTCAAATCAAAATATTTCAATCAACAGGAACAGTTTCGTACCGTCGTATCGTCGGATGTCGTGTGCATCTGAATTTAGCTTTTAACGCCTAATAACGAAGTTTGAGCGGTTTTTTATTTTTAGTTTTTTGTTTATTGCTGCGCTACCACTGATACGATATCTAAAAACCATACGCGTTTTCCATCCTCGCCAAGGTGATAACACTGTGTCGAAATTTCATTGAAATCAATTTAATAATGTCCACCTTACACAATACAGAACGATCTAGCTAACAAGAAACGAATACAAAGAGTCCAAAATAGTTGCTGTAGGTTAGTCCATGGTATACGGAAGTACGACCACATTTCTCACAAAATTAAAGAAACCAATTGGCTCAATATGAATAACAGAAGGCTGCACCACCTGGGTACATTTACTCATAAGATTTTGAATAATTCTGATCCTCCTCTTTTGGTAAAAACACCGATTCCTCGATTCAAGATAAATCCTAGGGATATACGAGCAAAAAACAAATTAACCATGCCTCAGCACAAGACAGCTATGTATCAGAGAAGCTTCCTTTATAACTCCATTCGTTTAATAAACTCCCTTCCCGAAGAATTTAGAGCCTACAATATAAATAAGTTTAAATTTAAGTTTAAAGCCTACATGATGTCTAAACAGAGTTAGTTAATGTAAGATTAGATGTAAGGTTACGTACGTGCATGTGTGTATGCATATGTGTAAATATGCTGTTTTTTGTTTTTGGGAAAAAGTGGTGGGAGGGAAAGTGGAAATTGCAGGCTTTGAATTATTTTTGCTGTGTTTGTAATTGCATTTATCTTCATACGCATGTGTTCCTATGTTAACAGTCTTGTATTTTTTATATTTATTTTAAATTTTGTACTATACATTTACCAATATAAGCTTCTGATGGTTAAGTTGAATAGCTTAGCTAGACTTCGCCATCAGTTTATGGTGAATTTTGTAATGGCTGATATTTGGGATGGATAAAAGACGACTTATTATTATTATTATTATTATTATCTAAAGTAACATGTATGTATGTATACAGTGGTATACATGAGAAAATTTTAAGCTCCTTTGTTTCTGTAATAGGCAATGCAATGTTCGGATGGAAGTAAAAGAGTGTATTATGCTGCTAGGTAAAATAAAATACAATATACATAAAAGGGGGGCCCAGTGGTTAGGGTCGAGGGCTCGTGACCGGAAGGCCCCGGGTTCGATTCTCGTTAGAGGCCGAAGTTTATTTCTGGTTTTTTCAATAAAAAATAAATATCCATAAAAAAGCTCAGCGAAGCCTTCACTGTTGGCTTCTAATTAACAGTGCTGTTCCTAGAGTGGCGCCGGGAAACGGTAACAAATCCTACACAGAACACGAGGCTAATGATCAGAGCAGTCGATGCCGATGACACAGAAGTAATATATCTACATAAAAATAAATATATTGCCTGCATGTAGATAAAAACAATTCAATTCAACAAACCAAATTCCATCTCATTCTGTTAGCAACGCTTTTAGAGTTTTGGTGGAAAAGCACAAATTTCATCAAGATCTGATCAGTACTTTTTGAGGTTAAAATATTACCTGACAGTCCGCCCGACCCAAATGTGCGTCATAACTTGCTGTATTGTAAATATAAAACGTCCAAAAACGTACTGCTTTAAATTGGAAATTATTTACGACAACAATAGTTTCCCTGTTTTTTTCTGACAGATCCGTTAAAATAACTCTTATTGCGTCGTAAAATTCGAATGAATTATTAAACGACATTAAATGTTCAGATGAAATCGGATTTATCGAAAACTACACATTTTTAACCAAACACTACTTCACCCCCTTGCACCCTGTGCCACACAGGGCCATCACCTTCAAAAAATTAAATAACGAGGGGTATCGAGTAATAGCTTGATTCAAAGGTATGTCGAGGTCCTTTACTTTGACGTTTGATTTTTTAAAATCGGTCATTTCGTTTTCGAAAAAATCAGAAAAATTTTTATGCAACTTGATTTGTTCAGATAGAAAAAAAACACAAAAATATCACTTTTTATTGCATAAGCGTTCAAAATGTTGCCTGTTATAGGCGATGTTTTTTATGGTCAGCCTCCCGCAAAGGCTGAAAGCTTTTGACGCTGTAGAGGCGGATAAGTGTCTGTGCACGTTAGATTTGAAACGCTGCAGGTTGTAGTCGTCGGGAAACAAATTCTCCAAAAGAAGAAATGCTGGAGGAGACTGCTTCGGGGTGTAGGGACCTCGACCTATTAAGGATAATCTCCCAGAGCCTCTACCGTTTTTCGGTCGGAAGGCCTTTGTTGTTATAATTTGGGAGAGCTCACTCGAACATCTTCCGTGATAAAATCTTTAAAACAGGGACAGGTCTCCCACCCTTCCTCGATTTCCAGGCTGTGGAGGTCCTGTGGGAGGTTAGGCGTATCGATTAGTGAACTTGTTCTCTTCTGTACGGTCGTCTGCAAAGCTGTAGATTGGATTGGATTTTATCACCAGCAGCTCGTTGATGTGCAGCAGACACAGTGTAGGGGATAGGACAGATCCCTGAGGACCACCGGCATTTATTGAAAATAAGTTTGATGAACAGCCGTCGACTTCAACAGAGATCGGTCGTTCAAAAAGCTATTCAGCCACTGACGCAGGCCAGGTGGTAGTCCATAACTAGCAAGCTTTACCAGAAGCCCTCACGCCACAGCCTAGCGAAGGCTTTCAATAGGTCAAGGAGAGTCAATGCAGACCTATGCTTACGACGATGCTTACGACGGCCATTCTGGCGATCATTTATGATGTTATTATTGTCCAGGTATTTCAGGAGCTGTGTGTTAATGACAGTCTCCATAACTTCAAACATAACGCCGAAAGAGCCAAATTCCTGCTGAACAGTTGCAAAAACATGGTGTGGGATATCATGGCAGCTTTATATTATGATACATTGACGAAGATCGTCCAAACTTCCAGGTTGGGGATCAAACATGACAGATTTCAAATGGCCTCATAGAAAAAAGTCTAATAGCGTTAAACGGAGATCTAGCAGGCCATTCTGTATGCCCTCTTCACCCTATCCATTTATCTGAAAAAGCGTCGTCTAGCCATTGCCGAACTGGAAAAACGTAATGAGGAGACCATCTTACTGGAAATAGATTTGATCCTCATAAAGTGTAGGGACTGAATGAGTACATACCACAGAGTTAACATCTCTAGAGGGAATGTAAACAACAAAATGCACGGATCGCTGACCAGCCAACATGTAACAGAAATTTTGACAGCTTGAGGGCATTACCAGTGGGGTACGATTTTATATTAAAATTGGATGTTCATTAATAGATTCAATTATTACTGTGATGTTACAAACTGTAATAATAATAAGTTCTATTAGTATTTAGCTATACTTAGAGAGTTACTCTTATTATAACTTGATTGTAACAGTTGATAATTTATTATTACCATGAAGCGTTTCCCCATATTTTACGCTACTGAAAACCAAAACAAAACCTACACTAACCTATGATAAGTGGTGTTCACCGATTCGTCGCTACTGCAGCAAACTATGCACTTTTTATTTCGTCCCATCATGCAATTATGATAATATTGTTCATAAATAATTTAATTCACACCACAAATAGTCACAAAATCACTCAAATATACACTAAAACAACAAAAATCTCAACATACGCAATAACCACAACTACAATGACAGCCACATGACAGCTTTAGGGGACGCCGATTGTAGGTTGCCAGATTTACGACATATTAGAAGTTATTGCGACATTCCGCTATGAAATTTACCATTTTTGAGATTTCGTTAAATCAATACAAATTATCTTCACGTAAATAAGTTACATTGCAAGTATATTTTAATGTATAGTTAAATACCCAGTTAAATACTTTGAGGAACATGTGTTCAAACTGCGGAAACTGCCAGATTTTGAAGAAACTGGAAGGTCCTTAAGCGGACGAAGAAGAGTGGCAATAGCGCTATAGATGTTAGCTGGCCAATATTCAAATAGGCTCCCTCTAGAGATGTTAACTCTGTGGGACATACCCTCGTATATGTTGAAATCTAATTTAGACCGATGCGCGGACGGAAAATGCGTAATCCATTCGTTAGAAACAACCGTGTTTACATAATTCTATTTTATATGGTGTAATCACGGTGAGGATATGTTCGTACTTTCACACGTACGATTTTATTGCTTATCAGTTTATTGTATTTCCGTCCAGTCGCTCCTAACAACACTACTTATTTCAAGCATAGTGTAAATAATACGGTGACATTGTTGCGACCCTGGCAATGACATTTCTTTTTGTAGTATAACCTCATTAGGTCATTATTATAAGCTACGTTAGTCCAGTGAATTTAGCTTTTTTTCGGTAACTTATATGTTGTACGTATGTTTGGCAGAGGGTTAGCCAGAGTTCGTAGGATAAGCCCATTTCGATTTTATTAATAGAAGTGTGCCTTAAACATGAAACTGGTGGGTTTATCATCGTGAATAGAATATTTAAGAGAATACTGACAATGGGACGTATAGTATTCGCATGTAAATTAGGTTTATGTATTTTTTCTTTGTTATTCTTGTTGTTATACCACCTGATTTTGCTTTATTTTGCTGTTAACTTGGCTTACGCTAGCCTACTGCGCCAACTGGTGGTTATTTCAGTAAGTCAAAATATTATTTCTAGTAGTTTTACTGTAGAATTATTATTACGCCCCTAAAGGGCACGAATTATTTTTTAAACTCACAGCACAGACTTATGCTTGTTTTATTGATATCTGCGGTTTGAAAACTGCTAGGAAGTTGAATCTTGGGCTGACTTTTTAAGAATTTCGTCCTCTATCTATGTTAATAGAGATATGGCATACCATTTAAAATTTTCGTAATGAGTAATAATTGTAATGATGCCAAATACTGCCCTGTAGCTACTAAATCAAGCTCAACTCGGATAACTTTTATGTAACAGATTATTACGTAAAATCAGCTCTTTCAAACGATACCTAGTCTTTTCAATTCCGTTAACTTATGCCAAAGTTATTGCCATTTAAATAAAAAAAAATCGAAAGTTGTCCAGAGTCAACATGATAAAAGCCTTAATATTTTTTACTCGAAGTCATGTAAATATTTTAAAAACTTACAAATTCTGACAGTAGCTAGTGTCTGCCAATACGAAGTGACTCTATATTTGTTTATAAAAATAAGTCTGAGCTAAGGATTCATTTATACCAACTATTCATCGCACTGCATTATATCATAAATCTTATAACTATATGGGTTATAAAATTTTTAATAAATTGGACGACCATCTACAGAACGCACCCACAATAATTGGTATTTTTAAAACACGGTTGCAAGAAAAAACATTCTACAGCTTGGATGAATTCTTTGAATAGCACATTTATACTTAGGTTATTGATGATCCCACCTATAGACACTATACTTTTTTTTGTTTGTTATGGTGTATATTGACATCATTCAACAAAGGAATAAACTTATTGTTTATCACAACCAAAAAGGTGCAGTGCCCGGGCACTAAAAGACTTTTTTGAAAAAATCGCTAGGGAATGTCCTTCATTAAGGTCTTAACTATCACCTTCTATAACGTTATGAATGTAGTTTGAAAAACAAGTGAGTTGTGCATGTACAGGGTGTCCCATTTTGGGCACTTTTACGGGATATCTCTGTTATTTTAGGAGATATAGAGTTGCGGTTTTCGCGGCAGTGTGCTACTTTTTTTGTGAAACTAAAGATGCCGTCAACAAAATTATCATGGCCCTCTTGGTTTTTGAGATACAGGGTGAAATCGAAAATTATCGATTTTGGGAGTAGTTCGATTTTTTCTTAACCTAATCATTTTTCAGTTATGAAGAAAACATATATTTTTTTAAATGGAACACCCTGTATATTATTTTTGAAGTCAATCGGAAATAATTCAGGCTTTTCAAAAATATATATTGGTATTGTTATTTTGAAAATTACGCCAAATATGATTTTTCCAATTTTGACTTTATTTGAACCAGTAGTATTAAAAACAAAAAAGCAAATCTGTAAAAAACTTGCGAGACTGTCAGCTTTTAATTATATTTTTATTAGATATAGCTTTGTTCTTTCTGTGTTTTCATTTGAATTATTGTCAATTTTCTATAATAATGGCAGCTTAGATACCCAGAGAGACAGCAACCGTTTTCAGATATATTTGCTCGTCTAAAAATAAATATAATATATAAAATATAAAATTCATCATCTTGTAAGCACAAAGGAGAAGCTGTAGAGGTACAAAAATCAACTGCAGAAATAATTCTAAAAAAATACAATTACCATCCATACAAGTTTAAGATACCTCAACATTTGCATAGGGTCCGATTTTTAATCGCCATAACACGAAGGAGACCAATAAGTCTTTTAAATGCCGTTAAAAGAATAAGAAATTGTGCCAGATTTGCATTCGAGAAAATAGTCTCCAACTTGAACCAACATCTCTAAAAGCTCCTCGATGTTTTTAGTTTTTATTTTGATTCAAATTCAAATTTAATAGTGTGTTGATATTCTTCAGATATAATGTTGTTTGGTTTTAAGTAATGTAATACAATAAGTAATATTTACTGAACATTATCACAAATAGTAGTTAATAGCGTATAAAATACAACTACATAATTGAGTTTAAAAGTATTGAGTAACTTGTATCTTAATAATTGTTTACTTGGATATTGTTTTTAATAGATTAGTCAAGGCCTACTGCTACAAATAATGTAAAAAATGAAATTTTGAGCTTAGTTTTCAGAAAAAATTCATATATATTCTTGAAAATCTTGAACCAACTTGAACCAACATCTCTAAAAGCTCCTCGATGTTTTTAGTTTTTATTTTGATTCAAATTCAAATTTAATAGTGTGTTGATATTCTTCAGATATAATGTTGTTTGGTTTTAAGTAATGTAATACAATAAGTAATATTTACTGAACATTATCACAAATAGTAGTTAATAGCGTATAAAATACAACTACATAATTGAGTTTAAAAGTATTGAGTAACTTGTATCTTAATAATTGTTTACTTAGATATTGTTTTTAATAGATTAGTCAAGGCCTACTGCTACAAATAATGTAAAAAATGAAATTTTGAGCTTAGTTTTCAGAAAAAATTCATATATATTCTTGAAAATCTTGAATTATTTTCGATTGACGTAAAGAATAATATACAGGGTGTAACATTTAAAAAAAGATATGCTTGCTTCATAACTGCTAGAGTAAGAAAAAATAAAACTACACCACTGGATTCTACAGAAAAAAGTTCTATAAGACCCTTTTTTAAACTTTTCAATAGGATAAAAGACAACCGAGATACGAGGGTGGTCTCAAAATCGATAGTTTTCGATTTCGTTTCGTCGTATCTCATGTGGGCCATGATAATTTTGTTGACGGCATCTTTAGTTTCACAAAAAAGTAGCATACTGTTTCGAAAAGCGCAGCTCTCTATCTTCAAAAATAACCGAGATACTCCGTAAAAGTGTCCAAAATGGGACACCCTATACATGCGCATCCGTGTTTTACATGGCAAATATAAATTATAAATAAATGTGTGATTTTAATTGTGTGGTAGGAAGTTCCGTAATAGACTTCTGACACCTCCGCGTGTATTATTATTATTTGGAGAAAATCCGTTAGCGCTTCACTTCCTATTGACTTGCGTCTCGCCTAAAACACCAGCGGATTTGGCAACACTGTCTGACATCAGTTCCAGACCCCCTCCCCAGCCCTTCCACATCATATTGAAATTTATTGGGACGTTTTCCCCGGGGAAACCAGCCTGTTGCACGTTCCATCGACACGGAGAACTGGAAAACGGTGTTTGCTGGGAAAAGGGTAAGAGTAGTATAATACAGAGTTGGAACGTAAGAATCGCAGGGTTAGAACTGATTTTTGAAATGCGCGCAGTCCCATGTCGTGATATGACATGAGTACCTATATAAAATTAAAAGAAAAAATCTTTTTTTAAAAAGCTTTTATTAGATAAAATGCTCTAAAAAGAAAAAAATAAAATTTTCCTTTAAAATTTTAACTAGCAAATTATAGCCTCATTATACACAATTTATATGATCATAAAAGTTAAAATTTTAAGGGAAAATTTTATTTTCTTCCTTTTCAGAGCAGGCGACAGAAAGGTTCTGCATATAGAGCAACCCTCGTATATAGACTTTCATATGCAGCAGCATACAGAACCGCGCTCTCTGGTGGCCAAGCGAACGCGCCGTAGCGTTTCACCAAGAAGTATGCTGCTGTTTAGCAGCGATTTTCTTTGGTTTGCCGTTACCTTCGGGTACCAGATGGCGCACCGGCAGAACCTTTCTGTTGCCTGCTCTCACATGCTTCACATGTCTGGTAGACATGAAAAATCTGATGCTATTTCCGTCAACCGACCTATGGCGCATTGATGATCGCTAATAAGCGTGAAACAGCTGCTCGTGCTGGTGGATTGACGGAGATATAGAGCAACCCTCGTATTTCTTATTTTTATTTTTCTATTATTCTATTGTTCTATTTAAATAACAACTTTATTTAAGTTTCTTCTCATTAAATTTATTTTTTACTTTTTAGTTACTAACCTGCATTTTTGTTCTCATCTAATTATTCTCGGGAAGCTCCTCCATTTGATACCCATATTGCAGAAGTGAATAAAAAATAGCTATACCGCCATCTTGGATGGTCAGCCATATTGAATTTAGAATGACGTCACATTACTTTTTGAATAACTCTCAACAAGCTATTTAATTTGATGTCCATATTGTACAAATGCATTAAAAATAACTATTCCGCCATCTTGAATGGTCACCATATTGGATTAAGAATGATGGCACATAGCTTATCGTGTATTGTCATCCAAACTAAACGTGTATACCAAATTTCAGCTCAATCGGTTGAAGATATTTGCTTCAAAATTGAGTAGCAAGCTTCCACCCGAACAAACATACATAGATACATACATACACATTGCAAGTTAAATGCTTTTAAAAAAGGTTACAATGCAGCAGATATCTTGTTTATCATAATAAAACTGGGCTACTGCTTGAATTAATTAGTTTGGACATTTGGCTGCTTGTTAGATTCCTACTACTGGAATATTAATTAAGTACCTTATGCTATGCTGCTGTGAGTGGTGTAGATATTGCTGTTGGCTCTTAGACTCTTACCTGAAATAGAAATACATAAGTGTTAGAAACAATGCCAAAATACAATAGAATAATATGAAAGTTACTTTCCGTAAACTCGTGCCGAACGTTTGAACGTGACAACGCCGCCAGAACTCTGCGTGATTGAAGCGAGAAATCGGTAACGCGGTGTTGCCATCTTACTGAGGTTTCACCCTAAATTTAGATTGCTTTTCAGGTAACGATAGTGCATTAGATAAAAAAATCTGAGTATTTAATATGTCTGAGTTGCTAAAACCTAATTTTTGAAGTTTCGCATTTTTATTGTAGGATATTCTGCCTCCTTAGTATGACTTTGACCTCTGGAGATCTTAGCCAAGACCACACTCAGAAAGATCCTGCCGCATTTCATCAACCGCATCCCTTTTACTTCCCACACCGATAGGTGAGGGGAGTATTGTGATGGCGAAGATTTTCGATCTTGAGGTAACATGCTTTTTGGGCGTTTTATGTCTGTCTGTCTGTCTGTGCGCGTTTTTCTAGCCTCGTAATCTCAGTAACTGGTGCATGGAATGTGATGATATTTGGGCAGCGATATACTGTGGGGTCGTAGTAGGTAATGTTCTTATAATTTTGAAAATCGGCGCATGGACGGCGGACTAATTAGCAAAAAACAAAAAAATTAAATATTCCTCAAACTTCGTTTTTAGGTATTTAGGGGTTCCTGATCATTTTCTACTTTTTTTGGTAGGGGTGAATTTGGGGTGGTTGGGGGGTGGGGGGTTGTAAAACTGAAAAATTTGTTGTATTCATAATGGGCTGTCCATTGACCTATGGAAGAAGTACGTAGCGGCGTATTTTTTTTTTTAAGTCCATTTCCATTGCCTTGCCTATTACAGAAACCAAGGAACTTGGAATTTTGTTATGTATACATATACGAGTATTGCTTAATTTATTAAATTGATTTTAATGAAATTTCGACACATAATTGACTATCGCGGCGAGAGTGGAAAACGCGCCAGTGTCTGAAGAATCGTGTCAGTGGCGGCGCAACAATAATTAAAAAACTAAAAATAGAAAAACAGCTCATACTTCGCTTTTAGACGGTTTAGAGGCTCCTGATCATTTCGCATCGTTCACTTGAGGCATGCGGAATGAAAACTGTGGCGTCCTAGTTTCCAAGGAGGGAGACGCAAGAAACTATTTACGAGAGTTTTTCGGTTGGATGTTCTTTGGCGGGCGATGGGCGATGATTTGGTTGCAAGGGGATTTCAGACTATAGCTTCGTGCAATGGGAAAACAATAAAATGGTATCATTATTATGTGTGGGAAGTACTGAGTCAATCAACTTGACTCCATTGTTTTCTTAGTGTTCGGATTTCACTTGCAAAGAGTATACAGGGTCTTTCATAAGTTGGGACTTTTTTTCATACAGTAGGTAGTACTCGCCAAAGTGAGTGTTTTTTTCCAGTAACATATAAACGAAATATTTAGAGAAAACAAGATACTGACCGTTAAAGAAATCCTCAAATCTAAGTCCGTCCCTAAGCAAACGCTCACCATGTCATAATATCACAACAAACATGGCAGTGCTAGCGATGCCGATGCCGGTGAGAAAACACTAAAACAGGTAGTTCGTCATACGTCGCGTTGCTGTGGCATGGTGCACGAGAGTGCTTGACGTGCTACATCTGACGATCGGACTTTAAAAACAACAACAATGGCGCACACTTATAACAATAATGAACTGGTGGACATGATTTTAATGTACGGTGAGTGTGGTCAAAATACCGCTTCGCGAGTGTATCTGAGATGCCGATCGTTTCCCTAACCGTAGTCACCCTGCACCTCGTCGATTTGTCTCGCTCGTGCAGAGCTAGAGACACAGGATGTCTGAATCCACATCGTGGTGGACACGCGGGAAGACCTAGACAACCCGTATGGTCCAAATTGAAGAAGACATCGTAAATCATACTTTTACCTATAAGACGCCTGCGACAGGATCGCACTTACAACTAGCAACTAAATAGTGCGTACTTGCTTGAAAATTGTTTTACTGTTTTGCTGCTGGTTCACCGTGCATTAGCCTTGCCGTTTCAAGGGCCGTTGCTTCTAAAGAGGAAAGTCCCAACTTCTAGAACACCCTGTATATTTCAACGCGTAACTTGGAACACGAATGGGCCCATGTTCGAAAAGTCCACGATACTATTACGGTTTACCTTTAAGCGCTACTTACCGACAATATGAAATATGAAATAGCTCTCCCCACAGAAATACCGTATAAAAAACACCTGACCGCAACTGCGGAAAAAAACATGCACGTTGCTATAAGGTATAGGTAAAATCCGATCAATCCTCGTTCTATTATTTACGGTATGTACGAGGAAAATTGAATATTAGATAGAGCATATACGCGTATTACAAGAAACAATAAAGAAATTCCCTTTGCACGTCTATAAAAAACCTCAACGCTGTCATTAAATATTGAATAAAGGAAAGGCAGCGGAGTTTCTTCATGAACAATTCACAAGTCGACGCAGTTCTAGAAGTTTAGTGATCCGACCGACTTCAGCAGCGCAGGGCTGCCTTGATTTATTTATATTCGTTTGTTCTTGTTTATAATGAATCGTCTTTAGCGATCCTCTGGTGTA
Source organism: Callosobruchus maculatus (assembly GCA_951848785.1). Classification (NCBI taxonomy): domain Eukaryota; kingdom Metazoa; phylum Arthropoda; class Insecta; order Coleoptera; family Chrysomelidae; genus Callosobruchus; species Callosobruchus maculatus. The sequence continues at coordinate 1,241,068 of CATOUR010000157.1, read as the reverse complement.
TCTAGTATGCAAGGGACTTTTGTTGCAACAAAAGAGACATGCTCCAGAATACTCATTATACTTTCATACGTGCTTTTCTTTGTGTAAATGGTAACACCTTGGTAAAACACGTCTTCTGAAATATGTACTCTTTATTAACGTTTCAGCCACTTCTGTAGCATTTATCAAAGGACGAGGATACAGGGTGAGTCATGCTCAACGCCTCGGACTCTTGTGACTAAATGATAACTCTTTTTAGAAAAATAACTATATGAGTGTATGTATGTCGAGTTGGACTGCATTTTGAAAATAATGACTTTCATAAAAGCGTGACATATCAAAGTTGGGTTTTTTTAATGGAACACTCAATACTTAGATTCCTGAGACAATTCTAGTGTGTATCATACACGGGTCCTAAAACGAGCCGTTAAAATCACTATTACCGGTATTAGTAGGTACCAGAAAAAAATTGAATATCGTGGCTGTGACTTTGTCATGCGACTAAGCATAAAATGCGTCAACTAGGTAAGACGGTAGCTTTTTTATTATTTTTGTACTTATTGTACCTTCAGCCACCCAGGGTCATCTCCAATTCTAAATGGCAAGGGTTATCGAGAAATAGCTTGCTTCAAAGTTATGTCGAAGTACACATAGTTTATTTTGACGTTAGATTCTTTAAATCGGTCAATTCGTTTTCGAGGAGATTAGATGTTCTTTCCAACAGCATATCTTGTACCGTCCATTGAACCGTCACGAAACTGTTCGGATCGTTTGTGGTGCGCATGCGTTGATTTTGGATGGTTTCGTGACCGTACAAATAGGAAAATCTGTTGGAACGGTTCCTTCTCTTATTTCACTGGACTTGTGTCAGTTCTGACAGCTATCAAAAAAAACTAACCTCGATTTCATTTTCAAAAGCCACCGTCAAAAGCCAAGACGCCAAGAGCTTTATTAAAATTGATCGGGGTCTGAGTTTTCTGACGATGACTTGGTGTTAGTCTATCAACCACAACCGAAAAATGAGGATTATTTGGGTAATTTTAGCCATGAATAATGGTTGCCACTCACAACCAGGTATCCCTGTAGCTCTATAAACAAAGAACCTGGGTTATGTTTTCCATAAAAATGACCGAATTTATCATAACATACCATGTATAACATTATTGTTTGATTCCATTTCCATTTTTGGCTTTGGTGAAGTTTCGGCCAACAAACGAGCCAGCCAAACAAGAAGCAACAGCAAACCAAAAGAAGCAAAATCAAATCACACTCAATCTCAACACTCAAGACTTAAGGAAGCAAGAAAACAGAAGGCGCATAGAAATGACAAAATGAAATTGTGCGCCAAGCGGGCGATTTACTTTCTACTGCGCATGTCAGTCCTCACAGTCCTTACTCTGGACCAAGTACCGATTTGACCGTACAGAAACCGTCCCATGAACGGTAACGAAATCTGTTGGAACGCTTAATGGACCGTTCCATGAACGGTCAGAAAACGTGTTGGAACGCATTTCACGTTCTGCGCATGTCCGTGACGATACATTGTACGGTATTCAGGCCTGTTGGAAAGAACCTTAGAACAACCTTTACGTATCATAATTTGTTCAAATAGAAAACAATGACCCACGAAAATATCACTTTTTATTGCAATAAGTGTTCAAATGTTGCCCGTTATTGGCCAAACAATAATATAGGCGATGATTATAATTTATGCCGTTCTGTTTAACGCCAGCCAGGCACGTATCCAGGATTTGGTTTGGGGGGGTCCAGATTATGGGTGTCAGTTGTTGGTTGACCTTTCGGGGGGGGGGGGAGTCCAGATTAGAGTAGCCACCTTAAATTTGCGGGGGGGGGAGGGGGGCAAATTTGTGGGTTCCATTTTTTAGACGGCATTTTATAACGTTTTGGGGGGGTCCGGACCCCCTGGATCCCCCTCTAGATACGTGCCTGCGCCAGACATCCCGGAAGATAACCACGCGTAGGTATGTTGTGGACCTTGTTACGAAATGTACTCAAACTGGATCTGGGCATGTTGCATTATTGACATTTTCGCACATAAGCAATGCATAGTCTTCTTATGTATGTAGTAAGTGGTGACAATTTTAATTATAGAGATATGGCGCATCAAAGTTTTGCATTTTTTTCAAATTGAATATTTCTATCCTTTTTTAAATGTTCGTAATACGTAATATATTGGATATACCGGGTGTCCCAGAATTTCCTTGACACGTGATATTTTCGTAACGAGAAACGGTTCAAGCAAGAACTGAGTGGTACGTTTGAAGGTATTATAGGGTTTATCATACCATGCATTCAAAATATTTTTGTTGTACGTCAACCCCTAAAACTCACCCCCAACTTTTTTTTTCCAAATAGCACCCCATAGATTTTCCTACATAACCCCATTTTATTTAAAATCTTGTGGTACCTTTAATTTTATATGCAAACTTATTTTTTCCGTAAATTCAAGTGAAATGATAATTTGTTTGACGCCTGATATTTGTGTAACAAAAACGGATAAAAAAGAAAACTGAGTAGGTTTTTCAAAGGTAGTGAACGACCTATCATTCCTTGCTTATGAATCATTTTTTTCTTACTTAAACCTCTGGAATCCCCCCTAGCTTGTTCTTTCAAATTTCAGTCCACAATTTTGCCTGGAAAAATAAATTCTTTACTTGAATTTAATTACACAAATGTGAGGTACTATGACGTTTAACGTAAGAAATTCATTTTTCCGATAAAAATTGTGGATTAATAGCTTGAATAGAATAAATAGGGGTGGGTTTTCCGGTTGGAGTGATTTTTTTTTTGTAAGCGCAATATGATAAAAACCCACTTATTTTCTTTTTTATTATTTTTTTGTTACGAAAATATTTGGCGTCAAACAAATCCTAATTTTATTCACTTTATACTGATGACTTTATGGAAAAAATTGGTTTTTGTACGAAATCAAAGGCATTACAGGATTGTAAATAAAATAAGGACTTCATTTATGTAGGAAAAGCTATAGGGTGCTATTTGGAAAAAAAAAGTTTGGGGTGAGTTTAAGGGATTGACGTACAAAAAAAATGTTTTGAATGCATAGACCCTATAGTACCTTGAAAAGTACCACTCAGTTCTTGCTTGAACCGTTTTTCGTTACGAAAATATCACGTGTCAAGGAAATTCTGGGACACCCGGTATAGTTAAAATGTTGGGTCATTTTGGCATACATCCTAATACTAACCTCATTACACAAAATTGTGGATGCGACTGATGTTTCATTAGGCTCTATACACACAGTTGCTAAACTCCATAAATTTCATCCATTCCAAATGAAATTAGTGCAAGAGTTAACCGAAGTTAATGTCGATCGGGTAGTTGAGGTTTCTAAACAAATGACTACAGCAATTAATGATAATACCATTCATGTAAAGAATATCTGCTTCACTGATGATTGCACATTTTATCTCACTAGATTTGTTGATAAGCTTAACTGCAGGTATTGGAGCAATGAAAATCCTCATGCTTTTGTAGAAGGGCCTAAACAGTACCCCCAAAAAATTCATGTACGGGCAGGCATTTAAGACTTAAAGTGATTGGGTTGGGAATTTAAATGGCAACATTTATTTGGTTATGTTGGGAAATACCATCAATTCGCTGAAAATATTGAAAACCAAATCGAAGAGGATGGAAACCCTATACTTCATGAGGCTGAAACCTATTTCCAGCAAGATAGCGCTCCTTCTCATGATCTTCTTCCGGTTAGGAACTGGCTAGACGACGCGTTTCCAGATAAACTGATAGGGCGATGAGGGCATATAGAATGACCTGCTAGATCTCCCGATTGGACGTCATTAGACTTTTTTCTATGGGGCCATTTAAAATCTATTGCTGTTAGTCCCCCACCTAAAAGTTTAAGACGGCCTTCGTCAACGCGTCATCCAAGGCTGCCATGATATCCCACATGTTTTTGGAATATGAAATTTGAACATCGCCTATATCCAGGGTGTCCTACGACGATTAAGACAAGCAATATATCGGATCTGGGCAGTACTAGAGAATTCAAATTTTGTGGGTGTAAATTAGAGCAAATGTTGTATCTTTTCTTGTCATTGTGTTACCCAATGAGGTATTTGTTTCTGGTCACGTGACCTCCGATTCAAAATTATTAATGGGACACCCTGTATATTTGTGCCTTTCTGTGTTCCTCCCGATAAAACAATTCCAGCAAACTAGCACACTTGGGGTCTAAAGTGATTAATTCAAGAGCTACAGGTACTTAAAGAACTGTACCATTACCATTAAGACAAAAAATAAAACGAACACTGGCATAGGGGTATATGTTATAATCAATGGTAGTGGTACAATCCTTTAAGTACCTGTAGCTCTTGAAATGATTACTTTAGACCTCAAGTGTGCTAGTTTGTTGGAATTGTCTTATCGGGAGGAATACAAAAAGGCAAAAATATACAGGGTGCCCCATTAATAATCTTGAATCGGACGTCACGTGACCAAAAACAAATACCTCATTGGGTAACGCAATGACAAGAGAATATACAAAATTTGCTCTTATTTACACCCCCAAAATTATAATTCTCTACTACTGCCCAGTTCCGATATATTGCTTGTCTTAATCATCGTGGGATACCCTGTATATCATTGTTTGGCCAATAACGGGCAACATTTTGAACACTTATTGCAATAAAAAGTGATACTTTCGTGTGTTTTTATTCAAACAAATTAAAATACATAAAGGTATTTCAAATTTTCTTGCAAATAAATCGACCGATTGAAAAAAATTCAATGTCAAAATAAAGGACTTCGACATGTCTTTGAAATAAGCTATTACTTGTGTGTGATTTAAAATTTTTAAGGCGATGACCCTAGGAGCAGTAGTTTTTGGTTAAAAACTTGTCCCCTTGGCAAATATCGTCTCGGCGTTTTTTCTTTTAATCGGTGGTTTTCGATAAATCCGTGGTGGGAAGTTTTCAAGTGAACACCCCGTAGAAGGAAAAATCTCACCCCGTTAAAGCATTAATGGGACCGTAATTTTTTCCGCCCTTTTGCCATCTTTATCCTTTACGATGAAAGGGTGCGAGGTTGTACGGTTCGTCGTAGCAGCGTAATGGTGGAACATTTAATTCAACCTTCCCACGCCCGATGCTTTCCATTACCTTCGCGTAGCTCGATCTATTTCCCAAATAGAATAAAGCATTTTTCAATTACAGTCCAATTCACTTCGAAACCCAAGACATTTTTATTCCCACGTATTGCACCACGTTCGGTGAAACCTATTTCACTCAATGTGGGTTCCCAAAATGTCTGAGGACTTCACTTGCTATCAAGATTTTGGAACGATCCTCTTGCAAAATGGAAACAACAGTATCTTAAGGTACGTTTACATCTGACACTTCTGTCGAGACATAAGTGTCAGATGTCTGATATAAAATAGCATTGATCGTTTACATTAACGGTATAAATTTCTTGACATTTATAGCTGATAGACGTGTTGACACTTGTGTCCTGACATAAATTTCAAATGTCTGACATAAATAGCATTGACTGTTTACATTTGTTACAGAAATTGCTTGACATTTATAGCTTATATAAGTGTAAAGACAGCCACAATCCTAAATTTGTACTCATTGTGTGAATAGTATATCTGTACAATGAAAGTATCAAAGAGAAAATGCGCAGCCATTGTGATTTTAATGAACAGTTTTAAGAAAAAAATGGATCTTTCTGGTTATCTCTTCAACCATAGTTTCGAATTTTTCTGCAATCTCACTCAGTGCATCTTGTTTCTTCACTCTATTTTTATAAATTTTGTTTTTCACATCCCATAATTCTGGTTTATTATGATACATATTGATTAATTCGTCCACTTCACTTTTTAACCATTCCTTTTTATCACCCGTTTTGTTCAAATGCCACTATAAATCTCCCTACTCCCTACACTTCTTCAAAAGTAGACGACTACTCAACTACTGCGATTACTCTCGGACAAGCTGAGACTTGCAGACGCAGTGGTGTTTACATCAGTGGTATAGATCTCTCGACACTTAATACCGGAGAGTGATGCACATATCTCAGACATAAATTGCATGCCTGTTTACATTTGCACATATCACTATCCGACACAAATATCATGCAATAAATGTCAGATGTAAACGTACCTTTAGTATGACCAGGTTAAAGATTTTTATTTAAATATGTCTTTTTTTATGGTTAGCCTCCAGCAAATTCGGAAAACCTATGATGCTATGAAAACGCTGCGAGAGGATAAGTATCGGTGCATGTTAGATTTGAATCGCTGCAGGTTGTAGCCGTCGGGAAACAAATTTCTAATTGTTCCTATGTAATAAACGTAATTTAATACATTGGCACAGAAATTCTGCGCCATGATTGCAGCTGCTGTTATTTCTGTGTGAAACGCTTTTTACCACATCACGCGCATACCAAACTGTCATCTGTTTCGGAATGAATAAACATGTGCGTTTTGGTAGCGGAAAAACCGCAAACATTTAGCAAACGCTGATTGCATAAACATACATATTTGTATTTACATAAATGCATTGTCTGATGAACAAACCCGTGGATGAAATTCTGCAGCAATCATTATTTGTATTTCTTAGAAATAGTCAATAACCGGTTATTCGACGAAATCCACTTGACTGAAGAACAGTGGTTTTTGATAAAATTGGGTACTATCCAAGTACTTCCAACCAGTGGCGTATGACGGAAGCTTGTTTATGACAGCTGCATGCCACAGTTGATCGATTGCATTTGAAATATTTTAGCCTCGCCAAACGAATGGATCAGGTTGCTACACAGCCAGGAAATCGCCAGTTGATCTTTGAAGTCGGAATCTATATTGTCTGTCGCTGATTAAGTGATGGAGCTCAAGATACTTTATGGATTCCTATTTTGGCATCAGTTCTTTTCCAGTCTTTTGCCGGAGTTGTACGACATCAGAAAAAGGCGGGTAATAGCCGAACCTGTATAATTTATTTTTGCACCAACTGTGCTGCTACAATATAAGAATGAAATATGTATTCAAAAGTCTTCAACAACTACCCTTCAAAGTAGGTACTCTAAATTCTGTTCAATACTCAAATGGGTCTCAAATTTTCGACCTCTCAATTCTTTCAACATCGAGATGTAAAAAGCATCCTTCAAAAACTAAACACGAAAAAAGCTATTGGTCCTGATCAAATTCCAGCCATTTTCCTTAAACGCTGTGCCATGCCGCTGAGCTTGCAGCGAGGCGTGTTTCCTGCTGCATGAAAGATTGGCTAGATTCAACTCCTTCCTAAGAAAGGCAAAAAAACCGATCCCATTAACTGTAGACCTGTGGCTCTTCTCAGCATCATCTCTAAGGTTATGGAGACTGTCATTAACACTCAGCTCCTGAAATACCTGGACAACAATAACATCATAAATGATCGCCAGTATGGCTTCCGTAAGCATAGGTCTACGGGTGACCTCCTGGCCTACGTCAGTCACTTGTGGAACAGAGCAATCGAAAAACATGGCGAATCCCGTGTTGTTGACATATCGAAAGCCTTCGTCAGAGTGTGACATGAGGGCTGGTTAAGCTTGCTGATTATGGACTACCACCTGGTCTGCGCCAGTGGCTGAATAGCTTTTTAAACGAAAGAATCCCTGCGGCCGAAATATTCTAATCTTTAATAAAATGTTATGATTAACCGATCGAAAGCTTTTGAAAATGAATGGTTGTGCAACAATTTTACGCTATGATGTACAGATAGTAATGAACACATGTGTGCTGACTGGACACACACAAGGCGCCTGATAACAGCTTCTCGGGTAGTAACACCCGTCGAAATAACTGATAAGGAAATTTATAGCACTCGTCATTTCCGAGTTCACGTAAACCGAACGAGACACTAAAATGAACACCGCCAAACAATGAGGTTACGTAACAGATGCCATTGGGTGTCGTCAACCTGAACTCGACCCAATGGCCATCGATTCAAAAGTGTAACGGCGAAAGTTCAAGGTGAAATAACACGCAATTTTTGGCGTTTTAAAGAGTTATGTATTGCAAATCAAACCAGTTGAAGTAAGACCAGTAGTTTGCATGCAATGAGGAGGTGAGAGAGGGCACGGAGCAGAAGGTTTACATCTGCTCTGACAGTCAGGCGGCACTGAAAGCCATCTGCAGACCTAGAACCAGGGCACGCCTGGTTCAGAAATACGCGGAGAGACCGGAAGAGCTGCCCAACTAGCAAAGACGCACTATAAGCCGCGACTAAAAGGACTGTTCAGTTGTGAAGTTGTTGTACTGTTGTTTCCTAAACACTAATTTGCTGGTTAAATGCTGTCCAAAATGACATTTTGCTCCCAGCAGCATATTTGTTCTTTAACGAAGTGTTTAGAACGTTCTTGTAGCAACTTTGTACAACATCTTATGCGATAAATTTGGAAGTGTTGTATAAAAGCTTATAAAAGCATTTATATGCAACAGATCACCTGCCTGCATAAAATAGCTACGTAAGAGCTCTGTAAGAATGTCGTTCTGAGCTGTTCGGCTCCTTCTGTAGTAATTATACAACAAACCTTAATCTTGTTGCTTTAGCATGCGAAATCTGTTTTCTAATCAGCACATTGCTCGCAGCAGTAGCTTTTATACAACTGTGGTTTATAGCTGGTAAAAGCTGTTTTTGGCAGCTATATTGGAGCGATTACCAAGCAGAAAATCTTAGCCTGGTATATTTTTGTTGTTTAATGCAGGTATCGAGAAACAGCTTTATAGCTTTTAAGTTCTGATGAGTATTTTAGGTTATACGCATTTGTGAATTAATAGTTACAATGGCTGATTTTACGAAGTGAAAAAGATTGAAAAAAATTGCCGCATTCCATATAAAAACGTAATTCAGAAAATAATGCGCCAAAACCTGCTAGTAGAAATTCCAGTCGAGGTCACAGCCACTGGCAGGAAAACAATAACTTCAAATAATACACAGCGCGAACAAATAATTGGTTTGAAGATTTGGAACCTCTTGAACAATGTTTTCTATATGTAAGCTATATTTCATAAAGGCACTCCAACTACGTATCCCTGCTGCTGCTCTATAACAGCATTACTTAAGTAAGTTAAAGGAGTAAATGTTGTATATCTACTCTATAACTACTGCGAACGGGGTCAAATCGCAACTCAGTGACATACGGCTCGACTCGTCGGTGATGGATCTAGCCTAGTACATGGCAGCCGACTGACAGCTGTGAATTCAGAGCTACGCCAAATTACTGTATAATAAGTGCCGATTACATCAATCTATCCTATAAGACGACAATCAATGTGGATGATACTTTGACACTCATGAATATCATAACCAGCGGCCATATTGGTCAATTAATCAACCGATAATGCTGTGGAGGTTATTTAATTTTGTTTCAATAATCGTAGACTATATATTTTTTTATAAATGCACTCAAATGTAGCAATTGTGATGATTTCAATGTAATAAAGACATAATATTGTACTTTAAAATTGAAATTTAATATACAGCAGTTTTGAAAAATCCATCAAATACCGAGCGCGTGAAAAATTCGTCATTATTTTATGCTAAATGCACAGTAAAATTTCGTGTGCAACTAAATCAAGCCCTCTGGATGCATGCTGTCGGATTTGTTAAGGATACTATTCAAGATTATTAATGGCCGATATATACACAAACAAGATGGATTCATGAGATATGACATGCCATTAGAAGCTAGAATAATTTGACTGTATAAAATATTTCTACTTCATTTATGCAATATTTAGAGAATCATTTAATTACATTAAAGTTGATTCATGCAACAAAACAATCGGGTAGATGTTGTAAAAAAGAGGTTTTTCGCATTATTGATGTACCCAAGCACTATACAGCTCCTAGGGAGCTGTCATGTAGTAGTGATGTAAGGACTCTTTAGCAGCTGCAAGAACGTTTATACAACTGTTGCTTAAGAGTTGCAGGCAATCTTTATAGAACATCTTAAATGATTGAACTGCTCCATATGTTGTGCCCATTTTGCCTGTATAACTGTTGTGAGAACATTTTGCAAACGTTCTTACAGCAAACGGTGCTGTGAAAGAAATGCTGTGTAAACGTTCTTACAACTCTAAAACAACTGGGAATTGTTAGTTGGGTGGCGAGGCTGAAGGTAGTTGCCTTGATGTAGGTAATGAGGAAGCCGATAGGCTGGCCAGAATCGGCATCGGGGGTCAGTTTTTTGTAAAGATTCATCAAGCTCAAGTAGCTTGAGTTTTTTCTTAAATACTTGACTTGAAAGCTTAAGCTTTTGAAAATTTGATATTTAACTTGACTAGATTTTCGATCTGAACTACTTGACATGATATCAAGAAAAATCAAACTACTTGATATTACTTGATATCGATCTGTAAAATGCGAATAGAAGCGTTAAAATAGGGGAATCACCGAGGTTACGACAGGAAGCAGGCACTCGATGACGACGCGCTCTTGCTATTAGTATTACAAAATCACTAAACATTACGAGCGAACTAACTGGATGTACTGTGTTGTCCTAATTCTAGACCCCGACATAAAGTGGAAAGTTGAAGATATTTTTTAAGCACACTATTTCAGGACTGACTCTCTGCAGATGTCTGAGCTACAACCATCAGTTCCAGTTCCAGTAGCATCATCTATAAACCATAGTGGTGTCGAAAAGTTTGAAATAGATCTACAGTTTATTTAATAGAAAACCTGCCCATAATGCAGGCGACGATATGGCCTGGTGTTACGAAATCGACAAATAAATCTCTGAGTCAAGAGCTGACAGTACTGAAGACATTTTAGAATGGTGGAAAAGACACCAATGTATTTTTACAAACCTTGCCGCAATGGCCAAAGACTTTTTGGCAATGCCAGCTTCTCCAGCTCCAGTTAAAAGGCAGTTTTCTAGAGCTACCTTAACTCTTACCAAAACAAGAAATCGATTAGGATTAGGTGATAACTCCGTTAGAAGTCTTATGTGTCTCAAATCATGGATGCCAAATGAGGATATTAAATATCTATTTTAGATATTCACTGTTTTCATGTTTGAGTTTGTTGTTTTTCTATGTATTATTGTCAGAATTCAGAATGTTTCGTATTTTTATTTTATATTATTACATTCATTATTTAGCTAAGTTTGTTGGAGTTTTGGCTTTCGGTTGTTTTTTTAAATGAAAGATCATCTTTATATACATAGATTTTTATTGTTTTTGCGTTTTGGCAGTTAATTAGATTAATATAAAAAAATTACTATTTTTTCAAGAAAAATCAAGTAGTTAGCTTGAAAAACTTGATTTTCAAGTTAGTTGATGTGTAACTACTTGACTTGAATTTCAAAAACAAATACATGACTTGATCTTGACTTGATATCAAGTCAGGTCAAGTCAAGTAGCATGAAAATCACGTCAAGTCGTGAATCTCTGGTTTGTTGGCCCGGAACCGTTATAGTCAGCAGGTAACGTCAGCCCTCGAAGAGTGGGGGAACGATACCGGCAAAGTGTGGGATGCAAACAAGCCAATGATTTTATAAAGGGGCTGAACACATCTAGATCAGCATAGCTATGAAACTAAGGCCGATGGACAATCAGAAACCTCTATCACTATTAGGAATTGAGAAGACTACCTATGTATAGGCTGTGGACGGGCCTATGAGACGGCCTACTTCCTTGCGGAAGGTGAGTGGCTACGCGGGCTGAGATACGAGATCTTTGGATCCGATAGACTCCAGCCAGAGGAATTACCCTCCCTAAGTTGGGCCCACATACTGACCTTTGTTAAAAGTTCGGGAAGGTTTGGTAGGGAGGGAGAGACAGGCAGTGGTGGTCGAGGATGGCATAAAGGGCCTACAGTAGTTTGTTTGATGTTTCTGCAGAATTTATAAGTACTAGGATATATCAGCATATAAACTGAACTGATAGTACAAGTTCTTTCTCTTTGTTTGGTGGAGTAAAATACCAACTGAAACTTTTCACATGATTGCCCAGATGACAGTTTATCATGATGTAGAGTGCATAAGAAACTTAAATACGGTTGTGAATCAGTTGAAACGGTACGATTAAGCTAAAAAAAATTATTCATGAAAAATATTTGGATTCTAAAAGTGACGGCCGATGAACAAAAAGCAAATCGAGTATCAATTTGCAGCTGAGGAAAAGGCAACTGCAACCTCATCCACGAATAATGTGGTTACTTACAATATCAGAATCATATCAGTTGGTTACGCATATTTCTGGTGGTTAAATACCACTACCATGTGTTCATACATAAATTATTGTTAACTTCCAAACCAGCATATTTAAGGGAGAAACTGATCTATAGGAGTAATGTACATAATATTATTCATGTACAAATGCTATTTCACAGCATAGTGAACATTTATTTCAGCATTGTTTTACATATAATGCAGCCGTATTATACAATTCGTTGAGTCCATCTTATAAAAATATGAACCTCAGTTATAAAAAAACTTTATGTAATTTGTAAAACTAATGTTTGGTTACTACCAAAAATTTTAATCTCAATGCCTCAAGATACCATTTAAAACTGTTGAGGATATCGTAATAATCAACATGTCAAAAAATAAAATGTATGATTATTCTGTCATTTTTGAAATACATTCATGAGAAACTTGTGGTTTTTTTTGTCATAAAACTAAGATATGGAATGTTTTACGGAAAAGTTAGAACTGATAAATTTATTACTTATAACTTTTAGCTAGAAATCGAAAATTCTGAGATAAGCGCTCTTTTCTGTTTTCTTTGACCTTCTGTCTGATCATTGTTCGAGGCAAGCGATTAATTTGAACATCTGTCAAGGTTATTAGTCATCATTTATCCGAATATTCATGAACATAGGCGTAACTGCGTGGAGGCTCGTGGGATTGTCATTACAGCCCCCCTCAGGTTAAATAGCTGGGTCTTCTGTTTCCCCCAGATACATTGGGTAATATTATACAAATGTTAGAGATAAGTTATCTTAAGACCATCATTAAATAAATAACATGTGCAATCTCAGTATCACATAGCTTTACCAAATATAAATAAAAGCATCTGATTTGTGAAATTGTGCATTGTTGTATGTATGTACATAAGAATCAGGCAAAAATAATGAATTATTGGCATTGGCTAAAATTAGAATATGCGGAAGAGAGACATGTACTCAGCTGTAGACTGGGAATTGGTATATTTTAGGAAAGTGTACTGAACATCATCTAATATGATCCTAGCTGTGAAATATTAGGTAGTAGATTAGATATTTATTTCTGTGCCTCGGGGGTAAGGGATAATATGTCCAATTTTGAAGGCTGTAGGGATATTGGTATGAAACGCAGAAGTATAAAAAAATCTCAAATTATTTTATTATCTTATCCACTCTGGCAACCGTTTTTGGCATGTTTAAAAAATTTTAGATTTAATTTTTGTTTTCTAAAGTTCATTTATATTGAAGTTATACTCTAAAAAGCTAGATTCTCAAAATAGTTCGAAAGAAGCTGAACTTCATTTTTAAACGTCTTGGTTTGGAAATTTCGATAAACATTATCGGTACGAAATTTTTCTATTCGGGACGGAACCGTTAGCTAAAGCTGAATGAATGTTTAGGAAAACGGATAAAAACGTATTTTAAAATATAAAAATAATCGCATGTGCACAGATAGATTACTGCTTCCGATGCAGATATTTATTTTGAGTTAAAGGTCATTGAAATAATATCCTTTCATTCATAATAGTGCTATCCAAACAATAATTGTTGCTACTGTTTCTAACTACTTTATCTAATTGACTAATTCACTAATAAATTATATACATAATGTTAGATGCTTTATATTATGCACATGGTACAGTTAACAAGATAGTAGACGGCGTATCAGTATGCTAGGTTTGACTCTTCAAACAATTTTCTAATAATATCTTTGACCACATATCAACTAATTACATAATACTAAATTGGATCAAAATGAAGTACTTAGTATAATATCATTATTTAATATTTATACATAAATTACTGTTAACCCTAGGGAAAAATATTTGCTACCGATAACTACAGTACCTAAGTCTTAAAAATCAAACGCAGTTTTTCGTAAGTTGTTACACTGTGTATTTTTTAATAATGAAGACGTTTATTATTATTATTCATCTGACCTTATAAGTTCCTCTCGCATAGTTGCGGTAGCAACAAGTGTTGACGGGTTGTGCCAAGTCAACACCCACACTATTATTGATCGCAATTTAGGAAGGATCGCACAATATTACAGGTCTTCAGAATTACAGACTTTTGGAATACTTTGTGTAACTTTTCGTCCAGGCCCAACTGCTGAAGGTGTTGTGTAAACGTGTTTGGAGTAAGGCCTAAGACAGACATAATGAGGGGGACAATTGTGACTTTGTTTTGTTTCCAAAGTCGTTTTATTTCCATGGCAAGGGCCGTGTATTTAGACATCTTCCCAGCGTAGGTGTTTTGGCTATTCACATCATTGGGAATGGCAATATCCATCAAATAGGTAATTTTGTCGGCCTTTGACTGGAAAACTATATCTGGTCTATTGGCTGGGATAGTCTTGTCTCTATGTATTTCAACGTCCCAGTATAGTTTGTATTGATCGTTTTCAAGTACTGATGTCGGAGTGTAATAATTGTGATACGGATCTGTGTTTTCTATTAGTTTGTTTGTTGTGGCTAATGCTTGGTGTATGACCTTGGCCGCAGAGTTATGTCTTGCAGTGTATTCGGTACCGGCAAGAGTTTTGCACCCACTTGTTATGTGATCTATTGTTTCTTTTTGTTGTTGACATTTTCTGCAGTTATCGTCTGTTATGGATGGATCTTTTTGGATTATTATCATTATCCTGATTTCTCAAGTTTCTCTCGCATGACTGCGGTAGCAACAGATGTTGACGGGCCGTGCCAAGTCAATACCTGAACCAAGCACGTATCCAGGATTTGGTTTTGGGGGGGGGGGGGTATTATTATTATCTAAATAATTGTTTGTTCCATTCGGAATTGAAGAGCTTCGTATTGACAATGCATCAGAAAAGTTCCAAACCAAGATGTTTAGAAATGACGTTCACCCTTTTTTGGAACTATTTTGATAGTATATAGCTTTTAAAGTATATCATCAATATAAAGGAACTTTAGAAAAACAAAAATTAAATCTAAAACGTCTAAATTTCTTAAACACGCTGAATACGATTGCCAAAGTGGAGAACGTATAAAATGAAATGAGATTTTTTGATACTTCTGCTTTACACCGATTAGTCTAGGCGGTAGGGGTTTTTTGACAGCTAAATGTGGGAAAGAAATAAAGTTTAGTGAGATGGTAGGCATTGGCTCCCTGAACCTACACCTAAGTTTGCGACCTCGGGGGGTTGCCGCTCGAGGGATGGAGGGGGTGAAAGCTCTGCTTCGCGACGATTTTCGAAAAATAGCGTCTTTTTAGTAAGTGGTATCGAAAAAAGCTTCAAATGATTTATGGAGGGCACAAAATTCTGCATAATTTTGGTCTTTACATTTTTCGTGTGCGACCAATAGTTTCACTCCTACAGTGCACAGAAGTTAGGGGTTGGTTTGTGACTTTTACTAAAATCAGAATTTCATTGAAGATTAAGATGAAGAACTTTTATCAAAAAGTCGTGAAACATTTTTGGTTCTCTAAAAGAACGATATCCATTTCTTTATTATTTGCAGGTGCCTGAACTCACGGATCTGGTTTTTTTTTTAAAATTAGGAACACACCGTTACCTACTACCGATATCTGCTGTTGCGAAAAATATCCTATTTGTGCATATTTTTAGTGAAAATGATACTACCTCGGCGTTGTTTAATTAAGATAAGGTTCAATTTGCGACCTCTTGAGGAGGCTCTAAAAAACAATTTTTCGTCAAAGAATCTAAAATTCTTTTTGTTTGCTATTACAATACTTCCTCCATCCATTGACGTGAGAAGCCAAATAATTATTATGGATATGTTATGTAAATAAGTTAAGTAAATGGTCGGGGAATACCGTTTTAGCAAATGAATTTTTTGCAACTGGAATGTAAACAGGCTGCCTGGTATCCATTATGCAACAATCAAATATTTACCGATGCACTGAACAAGTGGTCGACCACTTCAACATAGTTGGAGAGATATGTTTATTAGTATACTGGTTTGCAGTGACTTAGAAGAAATCAACGCATTGAAATAACAAACTCTGGTGACAACTGTGCAAGATTTCATTATACATCCTTAAGGGTCTAGGGTATAGCGCGCGAAATTGATAATCCAAGAAAGGACGTATTCCCGTGTTAGCGAGGAGACGTGGCCGCCTGTTCCAATTCTCCAGTGTGTGTCTAAGATAAGGGGAGATAAGTCCAAAAATCCAAAGGTAAGGTCAAAAGGTCCAAAGGTCACTATAAAAATGAATTTCGCATTTCCAAGCTCCTGACGTTACCTTTAAACATACAGTAATGATTCAAAAAGCAAATTGAAGAACAAAGCTTGGGCTTTGTCACCTATTTGGCCTTTTTTGATATCATGTTTGGTTGTTAAATTACACACATTTGAAGAATGTATGATTTTGCATTGCGAGTTTTTTGTACACTAAAAAACTTTTTTGAGAAAATCACAAATAGTTGCCCTTCATTAAGGTCTCAAATATAACCTTCTGAAATACTGTGTATGTAGTTTAAAAAACAAATGAGTTCTGTTCGAAATGGTGTATTAACATGGTAAATAGATATGTATAGCTGTGTATACCCAGGCCCTTTAAGGCTTAATAGTCTTTCTAATCCTAGCTGCTGGAGCACCGTTATGCATCGAGGAAGAAAAATAAGAACGCATGATGACCGGAGCCAATGGGTGCATTCAGCAGACTCAACAGTTGCGGAGCAGCTACCAAATTTTCTGCTGAACGCGTGCGCTACCTAGCAGCTACCGCTCCAGCGGTCGCCATTTTTTGTAGCGATAGAAAAGTCCGCTCACTTGGAGCGGAACGGAATAAGCTACTTTTGACCTTGTGAGTGTTACATGTTATGACACTTGTGTTATAGGTTATGTTGTCGTATTTAAAAGAAAAACTCCACACTACTTTACACAGTCCAAAACTTTGATACAATTTGACATATATTTTTATTTTTAATAAGCTCAAATGTGACCATTCATTTGACATTTTACTGACAACTGACAGTCGACACAAACTATTTCTCGTGATATCTCAGAGCGCACAAATAATGCTTTTCAGCAGAACGCCAACTGTTGAGATGTAGCGGCTACAAAAGTAGCGGCTCCCGATCTTTCTGCTGAATGCAACCAATGCCTGAATGACCAAATAGCTGGATTATTAGGATATATTGCCAAAATATGTTGTGAATGTCATAATTGCCAATTCCCTCATACAAGGTATAACCTTCGTGGATGGAAATATTTGTAATACACTTTTACAAATAAATGAAATAAATATAGTTAAAAAAACTAAAAAAAACACGCTTATAATGAACTTAAAACAGAAAAGTTCCAAATAATTTTTAAATAAGCTTAAAACAACAACGAACGAGAAATACTAGTATGATTGTGGAAAAAAGCATGGGCGTTTCTGCCATATTATTCGTAAATCGAGCGCCCGATGCTTTTTTCACAATCATACTAGTATTTCCCATTCATTGTTGCTTTAAGCTTATTTAAAAAATTATTTTTAACTTTTTAGTTCTGAGTTCTTTAAAAGCGTGTTTTTTTTAGTTTTTTAAACTATATTTATTTTTAATTTGTTGGTTAACTCTATCATTAAATCTTTTTTTAACTGTATTTATTTCATTAATTTTGCAGTTATAAACCAGCGGTCCCGACAGACGTTATCCTGATTGTAGCGCTGCCTGCCAGACCTTATGTAAAACACTCCCCGATTAACAACAACAACTTACTAATTTTAAATTTTAAATTTAAAATTTTAAATTATTATTATAGAAACCAACCTCTATTAAAAAATAATATTACAAAAACAGCTAACGACACGCAGTGTTTACAAGGGGTCACCCAAACAAGTACTAACCGCGCCAAACTCTACTTAGCTTCGGCGATCGTCGAGAGACTGCGTTTTCACCGTGACATGACCGTTACCTAATAAAACAGTTGACTATGCCCCATATTCAAGCGTGCTTTGTAAGTCAGCACGTCGATCATTTTGTAGCAAGGCCTTAATTATTTCTGTTATTTTTGTGGCAAGTCGCGCAGATTGTGGTCGACCGGTAAGAGGTTCGGCCATTTGATACAATACAATACAATTTTTCTTCGAACTAACAGTGCTGTTCCTATAGTGGCGCGGGGAAACAGTAACAAAACCTAGAAAGCACTCGATGCCGATGACACAGAAGTAAAAAAAACAACCACTTCAGTCTGGGAAGTTCCTAGAACGAGGTCTACTTCGTTCAACGTCCACATTTTTTTTATGACTTTCAGGGTGTGTACACACGATCCGGCAGGCCTGTCAGTTCGAACTGAACAACAGTTCGCCTGAAAACCGGTCGCCTGAGCGTGTGTATATTCCGGTCAACTTGTCAGTTAAGGGTACGCGCACATAAATCGGCATCGGATGGACGGTACGGATGAAACGGCCAGTACGATACGGATTTTTCATTAGGGTATCGCACATAGCTGATCGGAATCGTCAGAAGAATTGGAAATCAGTTGCAAAATATGCAAATGATCTGCACGCAGTGTTGCCAGGCAGATCAGATTGAAATTCGCTACTGAGCCGCCTAGAATGTCGCTACGTTGTCGCCACACAAAAATAACGTATATTTCAGCCTATGTATAATTGATGTTAGGTATATGTATAATATAACCTTTCATTCAAAAATAGTGGATTACCCGATTCATAGTCTCGACACAGCATAGTAAACAACCAGCAGAATATCTCTGAGGATTTCCTATATAAAAATGGTTCCCACAAAATTCGACCTTCGGATGATTTCACGGGTGTGAAATCTGGGTAGAGATGCGAAAATAAAAATACCGATATCGGTACCAATTCGATATTTTTTAGCCAAGTACAGAGCTGTACACGCCAATGGAGGCGCGTTTGGTTCATAATTCAGTTCGTAATTATTTTCGATACCGATACCGCTACAAAAGTAGCGATACCAGCTTGGAATCGCTCAAAAAGTATCTAAGACAAAAATATTGGATATTAGTGCAGTAGTATTAATACATTTCAAGTATCGAAGTATTGTTAGCATCCCTACAAATAATCATACAAAAGGAGGGATGCGCGTGTAATTGCCGCCAACCTGAGATATTGTGCTGATTGTTTACTTTGCTGTGGCCTCGACACTAATACAAGGCAGTCTGGGCAAAACCGAAAAAAAGAATAGAACAAGCAGTAATCAGTGGCGAAAAAAATAAAGTAGGTAACAGAATTTTTCAAAAAATCGCTACAATTCGGTTTATTTTGTTAAATCGCCGCTACTCTCAACTCAACGTTATCAAAATGTCGCTATTTTCGCGACAAGTTGCTATGAATGGCAACACTGTCTGCAGGCAGTACAGGTAGAAACTTGGAAAATGCCGACGGTGCCTCGGCAATCGCCGATCAGCATCGCACATACGTCGGTATCTGCACGCACGGCACGCATCGGCCGGCTTTATTTCTAGTTGCTATATTTTCGCCGGATCTTGAAAATCCGATACCTACCGTCCCGACGTATGTGCGATGGTCCATTAAATTTAATAGAAAGTAACTTTTTCCGATCCGTACCGTCCGTCCGATGCCGATTTATGTGCGCGTACTGTTCAGGCGGGCGCGGCCGGAGTAAAATCAAAAATATGTTCGTTCATCCGTCCGGCCTGACGTACTCAAAGGCAAATCTGAACGCGTGTATGATACAGCCGCCTGTCGGGACATCAGGCCGTCAGGTCAAACAGTTCAGTTTAGTTCAGAAGTCGTTACCATGTCGCGCGAAAGAGAAAATACGTGTTTAGAAGAATTTATGGCGATTTATCACAATGAGCTGTGTCTATGGCAAGTAAAATCGAAAGATTATCACGACCGTGGCATATTTGAAATTGATAGAAAAATTGAAGCAAATTGATCCTTCTTGTACGAAGTCGACTGTTCTCATAAAAATTCATAATTTGAGCAGTAGTTTTCGAAAGGAAGCAAAAAAAGTGAAGGATTCAATGAGGACGAGATCAGGTGCCGATGATTGAGACTGATATATTTTGGATTCGCCTGAACGTGTCGTCGTCCATTAGGCGACCGGGTTTCAGGCGAACTGTTCAGTTCGAACTGACAGTTCCTGCCGGATCGTGTGTAGCCGGCATAAGGAATACTGAAGAAAAGTAATCTTAGCCACACTCCAATATTTACGCATCTAAAGTTAGCACAACAAAGTCAGCGGTTCAAAGTATTGATAACACTAAAATTCCTATTAGAGCACCTAATTAGCCTTTAGTTAGCTCTTCATCATGGCGTTATTTTTTAAGTATGACCATTATATACAGGGCTGCTCTGCTAACTTTATCTATAGTTAGCAGAACATGCGATTTTCAGTAAAAAAAGTGGAGAATTAAAATTCTTACTAGGACATTTAATTAGCCTTCAATTAGCTCTTCAGTATGACATTATCATTTTTTAATTATAATCATTATATACAGGGTTGCTCTGCTAACTTTTTCTCAAGTTTAACATGCGATACTTACTAAAAAAAAGTGGAGCATTAAAATTCTTATGAGGGCATTTATTAGCCTTTAATTAGCCCTTTAGTTTTGCATTATCATTTTTCAAGTATGACTATTATATACAGGGTTGCTCTGCTAACTTTATCTAAAGTTAGCAGAACATGCGATTTTCACTAAAAAAAGTGGAGCATTAAAATTCTTATTAGGGCATATAATTAGCCTTTAATTAGCCTTTAATTGTGGTGTTATCAATAATTTGTTCTGCTGACTTTGTTCTGCTAACTTTAGACACGTCCAATATTTCGAGATATTTAATGGGTTGCAGACTGCTATCCTCGCTGCTATCGTAACACACCGTATACGGTTCATTCAGATTTAGTCAAACGCACATAAGGTTGCTATAGTGCACGAACACGAAAATAGCATATTTATGCACATAATTTCCAACCTCAACTACTAATGTATGTTATTTAACTTAGTTGCGACAGTGGAATTTTTGCCTGAATCATTCGCTGCCTGGTTGAATAACGATTAACGATGAAAAACAAAAAGCTGCGCTCACTAATAACATTAGAGTAATACTCCATTCATACTGACAAACAAATGACGAGTAGAGATTTTATTATTGAATGTTCTGTTTGTAATCATTAATTAAGGTAGTTTGCGTGGTTAATTTCTTTTGAAAATTACTATTATGGATTTGTTTATACCGGTCTATTCACGATTTCTATGGCTAAAGTGGCCCATACACCTTGCGAACTGTCCGTGGGGCCAACGCCTTAAATGTCAAATGTCTAGATGTGCACTGGGGTCAAACGTTTATAAAAAAAATGAAGTCAAGTTGATTGACTCAGTACTTCCCACACATTACGGTGATACCTGCTTATCATTTTCCCATAGCATTAAGCTATGAGTCTCCCATCCTCTTGGACCAAATCGCCCGCACCCCAACAACATAAAAAAATTTAATGCCGCTAGGTCCTTCTTTTACGGGTCAATGGATAGCCTATTATAAATATAACAGTTATTCGAGTTTTACAACCCCACCTCCCAACCACCACAATTTCACTCCTACCCAAAAGAGGCAGAAAATGATCAGGGACCCCTAAGATGCCTAAAAACTAAGTTTGAGCTGTTTTTATATTATTACTGCGACGCCACTGACACGATGTCTAAAAATCGTAAACGTTTTTCTTCCTCGCCATGGTAGTAATTGCTGTATGGAAATTTCAATAAAATCAATCTAATAGTTTCCACGTTACACGATACAGAACGATAAGAAGCAACTAATGTCTGTATACTTCAGAAAATTCTAAGTCCCTTGGTTTCTGCAATAGCCAAGCAATGTTCGGATGGACCCAAAAATGTGCACTATGACGCTAGGTCTTTTTTTCACAGGTCGGTGGACAGCCATAGACAGAATACAACAAATTTTTATTTTTTACAACCTCCACCCCACAACCACCCCAATTTCACCCCGACCAAAAAAAAGTGGAAAATGATCAGGAACCCCTAAAACGTCTAAAAATAAGTCTGGGGAGTATTTATTTTTTTTGCTAATTACTTCGCCGTCCATGCACCGATTTTCAAAATTATAGGAACATTACCTACTCAGGCCCCACAGCATTCGCTTCCCACATTTCATCATCACAATGCATGCAGCGGTTACTAAGATTACGAGCCTAGAAAAACGCGTATACACAGACAAACAGACAGGCAGACCGACGGAGATGAGTGACGTGGATGGAAAAAGCGTATTACCTCTAAATCGAAAATTTTCGCGATCACAAAACTCCCCTCGCGTATCAGTATGGGAAGTAAAATAAGTTGATTTTATGACAAAGATTGTAGTTTTGTAATTTTATAAAACTATACCTACCACAAATCAAGTACGGATCCGCTATTGCATTTTTTTACCGTCTTCGCTAGTCAATAACTGCTTACAGTTGAACTTAAATGGTAATTCTTATAATTGATGGAAGAAAGGTAGAAATGCTGAGTAAATTACTTCAATCCCTATTATTATCAAAGCGTTTCATTGAAAAGTATGGAAAAATGCAGAGAGCGCTAATACGCAGCGTTTAAAGACGTTTTAGTGAAATTAGAAATCAATTAGCGTAAGCAGGTGCTAAACTGTTGCTGTGTGTGTTTAAATTACCAATTTTAGATAAGTCAAATGAGCCGTGCCCGCTTTCTATAATTCGTAATATCGTTATACTGTGACGTAGAAACTGCAGAAAACCGAAATACATAGCGTGTCTTTTATTTTTTTATTTAAATGCTTTTATTTAACTTTCAGTGTATGTATAGAATGTATCTATGTATGTACCTATGCATGTTTGTTCGGGTGGAATCTTACTATTCAATTTTGAAGCAGATAACTTCAACCAATTGAACTGAAACTTTGTATATGTTACGGCCACTGTTGTAAATTGGGCATTGATGACATTGGCCGGGCATTAACGTTAGAAGCCAAATATGCAGGCCAATATCGTTATTGCCCAGGCTATAACGAGAATGCCCGTCTGTCGTGGACAAGGTTGAAAGTATTTTAGTTTTTGCATCTTTGTCCGGCCATTCACGGCATCGACCATCAATGCATGGCCAAAGTCGATATTACAGGGCAGCTGTTTGATAAAATATGAGGACAATTTTAACTTCAGGCCACATCCTATGTAATTCTAGCAGAACAGAGTTTACAAATTCTCTGCCATTATCTGAATACAATATTAGAGGTGCACCAAATGTTGTATAAATCTCCAATAAATAGAGGGAAACTTCTTCCGCCCTTTTGGTTTTTAGGACTCCCAGCAACACAAACTGAGTCAAGTGGTCTTGGTATCCATAATGAAGCGATACTCATTGTAACTCTGCGATTGCATATCAATCAGATCAACCTGAGCTCGAGAATTAAACTGTGAATGTAAAATTGGTCTAGAAACTAATCCTTTATGTCGGTTGCTTCTTTTTTTCTGACACTGAGGGCAAAGGCGTAAATAAATCATTATGCACTCTTTCGTAATGTTGCAGTACTGTTTACTTATTTCGGAAGCCATTCTATTTCTTCCACCATGTCCGATGGCTAAATGTGCGTTATGTATTATTTCAAACAGCTCTTCATTTGTCGCATAATACAATACTTGTGACTGTGAAGTTTCCGCAACAGGTTTAATCAAGCGTTCCTTCCCGTTTATTGAAATTATGTCATATTTACGTATTATTCTGTAATGTTTCGTTGTTTTCTTAGACTTCTCGGTACAAAGCACTTCTTTCGCGCCTTTTAATTTGCTAATTTGCTGTTCGTATTCACTTCCACTCAAAAACGCCTTATTATCATTTCGCTTTGATTTAATAAGCAAGTTCAGCTTTTCAATGAATTTTTCACGCATTGCACTCATATCTATCACCTACTGTATGCTTAAAGCTGTTAAACTCACACTCTACTTACGCAAACAGACACAAAAATGGCAAAAAGAGAATAACGTAACCTATATTTTATTGAAACCTTGACAGCCCAGTCTTGAGCGGACATTAACGAGATAGCCTGGGCAAAGTCGTAAAAACGTAAATCCATTCCCAGTTTAGCAACAGTGCCCAGTTTACATGGATATTCACGCTATTGGCCGGTCATTATCAGGACGTCCCGCTGTAATAGGACATTCACGACAATGACCGGCCAATATCGTTAAAGACCGAAATATCATCTTTGACCGTAACATATACACGTTTAGTTTGACAATACACGATAAGCTGTGTGACGTCACTCTAAATCCAATATGCCGGAACATCCAAGATGGCGGAACAGTTATTTTTCATGCACTTCTGCAATATGGGTATCAAATGAAAGGGCTGGTTGAGAACAACTAGAAAACTGTTCTGACATAGTGATGATGTGATTAATAGTGATTAATCCAATATGGCGGAATTTTGAAGTTTTTTATGCTTTCTTATAGTATGGATATTAAATGAAAGGATCCGCTGAGAATACAAATGCAGGTTAATAACTGAAAAGTAACAGATTAATTAAGAAAAAAACTTTTATTCAAACGCTTTAAAAAGACGAAAACACAATTTTCGTTTAAAATTTTAACTATCAACTTATAGCCTCATTATATACAATATATATGATCTTAGAGTGTGAGACGGAGCTCCTCGGCTACTTGTCTTGCTGTGTCAAAAAGAAAGGCTCTTGCTTTTGCACGACTGGTGCTGTTCGTTACATAGCAGGCAGTGGCGAATACTACCCTGTTGTGCAGACGCTCCAAGCCCAATAGTCCACGCCCTCCCAGGTGTCGCGGGAGGTATATCCGCGAGACAGAGGACTTAGGATGCAGACTTCTCTCCATATTCATCCTTTTGCGGGTCTTCGCGTCTATCTCTTTTAGCTCGTTCACTTTCCAGTGTATAGAACCAAAGGTGTATAATAACAATGGGACTGCAAGCAAGTTTGTGGCAGCGACTTTGTTCTTGCCGGACAGTTCTGACGATCGGTGCAAATACTTGCGGCGGAGACACTCTTTGACCAATTCTGCCTCTTGGACATGACGCTGTGCCACTCCAAAGTAAGTATAGATAATCTCCGTTATGCAGTTGTCACAAGATTTTCCCATCAACGAGCTGTTCCTCATCTCCACTATCTCCGCTTCGTCGTTTCTTGAGATGAACCAATGCACATTTGATCCGAACTCCATTCCGAGAGTACGACAGATGGGTGACCTTGTGCCTCCGGTAATTAGGCGTGCCACAGCTGTATCCTTCAGTACTTCTCAACGCTATGGACAGAGGCAAAAATAAGATGCAAAAGAGCAAGGGACTCAAGGAATCTCCCTGGAAGACGCCTTTTTTGAATGACACCAACTCCGTCTGAACCCGAGTTTCACCACATGTTATAGTGAACAGGATCTTCCAGAGTGGCATCAGTTGTTTGATGCATCCCACTATCTGATTATCCACCGAAAGACATTCCAACAGCCGCACAATGAGCTCATGAGACGTGGTGTCGAATGCCTTGCGATAGTCAATCCAGGCCTTAGAAAGGTTTCGCTTGTACTGCACGGACTCCTGCGTGGCACATCGGATGTAGACTCCTCTCCATATTCCTTCTTTTGCGTTTATTATTACATAACACTTTCACGCTAACGTGGTTACGGTACAAAGTTAAGGCTCGTTTTTATCAAGACGCGCAACAAAGGTTTTGACCTATCAGAGCAGCTCATTCAAGAACATGCATGTGTCAAAGTTCTCTGAAAATTATTGATTTCTCTTGAAGTTTACCTGAAAAAGGTCAAAAATGACATGATTTTTATCGAGATTTACATACAATCGACCATTGTAATGTTTAACAAAGATTTTAGCAATTGCTAATGTCAACCAATCAGATTCCACAAAAGCAGTACATTTGATCACTGGATTGTTGGTCTATCAAATGATAATGATGACAAGAAATTCAAATTACTGCATTATTTGGATAAAAAATAATTTACTATCGATAATAATTATAAATACCTGCAACATCCCTTTGTATTATAGTAAAAAGGGGTAAACATAACATTTTGTAGCATTACACAAAGCTAAACACACGATTTAACTGTTGGCTAATCTGTTTGCCCAAGTTAGCGTGCAACGTGCATTACTCGTTGATTACCCTGAACGGAAAAGCTCGCGGGCTGGCGTATAACCTATTTTTTGTAAACAAGGCACCTGTCGTATAACTCGTATAGTCAGAAAGTGAATCAGGTGCTTTATATACTTTTCAGAGAAAGGGGGCAACTAGCAGGATTCTTATTCAGATATTCAGATGCATGCCTTACAATGTGTTTTTCATAGTATTTGCGCTAAGTTGTCTTTTAACCAGTGCCGCCTCGCTGCACCTTTACATCCTCTGTGAATATTTCTATAAGAAGGTCTATAACAAACATGCATCCAGTAGATAGAAGATTCTTCATAAAAGTATGTATTTGTCAATAATCTATCTGACTGACTGGGGTGGGATTATTAATTATTAGATAAGGTTGCTGTGCCTGATACTATTTTATGATTCTGTCACAAACTATCGCAGTGTGCAATTAGTAGTTATACAATAATTATAAGGTAAACATGAAAAATCTGGCATTAGTTTGCAAATCAATCGCTTTGTTCTGATTTTCCGCTTGATTATGATCCATGAATTCTAAAATAGTTTTGACAAAAGTGTCATCCAGCTTTCACGTTTTGTTTCCAATACTGATAAAATGCTTTTGGATGATACCTATTAAGAGCCCAGATCATCACTCGAAAACGGAATTACATTTTACAGCCAAACGATGACAAAAATTAGAAAATTCACAAGTATACTTGTCTCTTAGAATGTAATTGGAGAGAGGGGACAAGAATTAGTTTTTCAAAATTTTTCAAAAAAGTTTTTCAAAATCTTTATTACTCAATTTAACTAAATTTTAAATCTTGTCCCCCCTTCCTAGTCATTTCCTAAGCAACTTTTATTATTTACATTTTTTAATATCTGTGTCAGTTTGGGCGTAAAATGTAATCTCCAAAAAAATCGCTAATTCCGGTTAATTACTTAAGACCTGCAATGCGCGTGATGAAAAAGCAACAGTCGTTTCGGTACCACGCAATGCGCGTGTGCTGTGGCCAGCGCGGTAGTTAAAGCTCAAACGCCCGAATGAGCCGGTTTCGCAGTCGCAGTTGATCAGCTGATGATCCGGCCTCTTAACATAGCCCTCAATACCCAATAGAAATCTTTTGCTAAACAACACCTTTGTTAAAATATACATGTTGATAGAATCAGGCGTAAGACTGTTGCACGTGTGTACACCCCTTTACTTGTTGATTTCCACCACCGACGATAAATAACATCGCCACGGAAGCTGCGATCCCGGGGGGTTGAAAACGGTCGACCTCGTTAATATTATGTATACAGCAGCCATGGCGTTTAAACAGTAATTAAGAGAAGTAGGGTGTCAAATGTAATTGCCGATATTCTATTTTATTAGAGATAATGCGGGGAACGCCGCCGGCGTCAGACCGGTCCGCCCAGCGACGCTGACGACAGAGCCCCCCACCCCCTTCCCCCTCCCCCCCATCTGCGAAACGGCGCCGCGACGTCCGGCGCCTACACAATTATACCGGGGGTGCGATTATGCAAGTTCCGCTTGTTTGTCTGTCGGTCGGTCTGTATATCTATTAGATTTTGTTAGTATATCTGTCAGTGATACTGTGAAAAAATAAGACTCCCAGGCTGCTTGAAAGTGCACAAACACAGTGGGGCTTTTTAGTGAGCGTGCAAGGGCGTGCGAAGGCGTGCAGGTACCGCATGCAGGCTAACCTGCTCAACTGAGTTTTCAACCGCTTACCAGCGTCGGAAGCACGCTTGAACGCCTTTATAGTAACAGAAATTTAGTTTGCTACCTGGTTTCGTCTGTGCCTGTCGAAGATGAGTAGCGATAAAGAGTTACTTATAGCTTCAGTGTTTGCGAAAACCCCTATTTGGGATAAAAGACATAAGCTGCACTATAACCGCACTGCGATAGAAAAATGTTGGAAGGAAATAGGTGCGGTTATGAAAGTAGACGGTTAGTTTATATACAATAGTTATTTGGATATATTATTCATAAGCTTGGAACTGAGGTAATACATCAAGAAATTTGTTATAAATGTGGTAGTGATAGATAAAATAAGAGGTGCTCTGCAAGACATTTAACAAAGATATCTCGAATTGTTTTGGTCTCATTCGGAGGCATTTACTGGTAATTACGCGTAATCCATGTTCTAGCCCGAGATAATGGGGTATGAGGCATTCCTGTTCAAACTGTATATCTTTTCCAGCAAAAGGCTTCAAAAGAAATGGTAAGAGTGGATATGCCTCGTCACTTGTTAGCACAAGAAGTCCCTTTGTTCGTGTTTAAGGAAGATGAGATGGTTTCGGAATGTGAAATTTGCCATAACCGCTAACGTCTATAGTAATGTAGTTAGTTAAACGGCTGTTAATATGATTTTTCATCCATTAAAATCAGTCAATAAATATTCGCGAAAATTGGAAAAACCTGCCTAATTGACTGATTGTTAATAACGTGAAAAATATTTATTATGTGTACATAATAATTAATACCACGAAAATAACGCCATTATCTGTCTTCATCACTGTAAAGGATTATTTAATAAAGCGGAATGGTTGCATCGGAGGTTGATGCGACTGGCCAATCTTTGTACTCTTTTTCTTGTCTGTTTTCACTGTACCATGCACTGGTGTGCTTGACTACGTGTGGAACCGGCGCCAGCCTGCTTCTACCTGCCGAGGGGACTCGGCGTTGGCCAACGCACTCCAACGCTCTCCAACGCTCCTAACTGCCGCTACTGTGCATGCCTACTTAGAGTCCAGAGAAATTACATCAAAACAGGAATGTTTTAGCATTCTCAGCTTCGCAGTTCTGTACAGGGTGGCCTTGTAGAAATGAACGCCGTCAATGTCTCGGTAACCGTTAATCATATTACTTCTAGCAAAAAATATATATAGCCCAGATAAGACCTGCCGTGGTAACTCTGGAGTATTGCTCTCATGTCTGAGGAGCTGCTGACCCTCCTATCCTGTCTATGCTAGATGCCGCCCAGAGAAGGGCAATTCGACTAATTGGCGACTCGGCCTTAACACGCCACCTCCAGCCACTTTCTCACCGGCGTGTTGTTGGTCACCTCTCGCTCTTTTACCGATATTCAAACGGAATCAGCTCCTCTGAGCTATCCTCTATCGTTCCGCCGATCACCGCTCCTATTAGATGCACCCGCGCGATCGCTGCATCTCATCCTAAGGCGGACGTTCTTCATACATCCAGAACCGAGCGGTACAACCGCACATTTATTCTCAGGGTATCCAAGGCTTGGAACGGGCTGCCAGGAGATTTATTTATTGGGCCTGCGGGTATTGGCCCATTCAAATCCCGCGTTAACAAACCCTAACATAACCCCTTCACAGCAGCTGCGGTACTTTGGTATTTAGGCTCTACCTACGCGGTCTGCTCAGGTTAAAAAAAAATATTCCGTGAATCGGCTAAGAGAAATCGCTGGAAATTATTTTCAATACGAGGGTTGCTCTATATCTCCGTCAATCCACCAGTACGCAGACAGCTGTTTCACGCTTATTAGCGATCATCAGTGCGCCATAGGTCGATTGACGGAAATAGAGAGCATCAATTTTTCCATGTTTACTAAACATGTGAAACATGGGAGAGCAGACGGAAAGAATTCTGCCGGTGCGCCATCTGGTACCCGAAGGTAACGGCAACCAAAGAAAGTCGCTGCTAAAACAGCAGCATACTTCTTGGTGGAACGGCTCGGCGCGTCCTCTTTGGGCCACCAGAGAAGCGCGGGTTCTGTATGCTGCTGCATATTAAAGCCGATATACGAGGGTTGCTCTATATCTCCGTCAATCCACCAGTACGCAGACAGCTGTTTCACGCTTATTAGCGATCATCAGTGCGCCATAGGTCGATTGACGGAAATAGAGAGCATCAATTTTTCCATGTTTACTAAACATGTAAAACATGTGAGAGCAGACTGTCTGCGTACTGGTGGATTGACAGAGATATAGAGCAACCCTCGTATATCGGCTTTAATATGCAGCGGCATATAGAACCCGCGCTTCTCTTGTGGCTCAAAGAGGACGCGCCGTGGCGTTCCACCAAGAAGTATGCTGCTGTTTTAGCATCGACTTTCTTTGGTTGCCGTTACCTTCGGGTACCAGATGGCGCACCGGCAGAATTCTTTCTGTCTGCTCTCACAATTATTTTCAAGTTCCGCAAGTAGCCGCTAAGGGGCGTAACTGCTACGATCAATCAGAAAAATGGCTTTTTCTCAAAAAATATGCAAATAAAAGGTATATTATAAATTCTATCATCCTGTAGACTGGATATATTCCGATTTTTTTTGTCAATAGTTTTTTGCTCTACATTGTAAGATGTAGGCCATAACTCTGATATACGTTAACGGAATTAAACAGAGACCTATTTCAATGGACCGATGTCATGTTACCCTTCTTGTTATGTCTATGTTAGGTACTGACTACATTAAGAGCTCTTTCAGACGAGGATACCGTATCTCAGATACGCGTATTTGAGATACAGATAATCCACACATTCAAATGAAGCTGTTCAGACGGCTCCGGCGACGCATACAGTATCGCCAAAGTATCGCGATACTGATTCGAGTATGTCGTGCCATCCAGCCGCCGGCGACAGAATGCGTATCTCAGATACAGTATTACCATTACGTTATACCTACGTGTTCAGACACGCATACTTTTGCAGCGGATTCCATAGGCGTTTTATTCTTTTGTTAGAAGTTGAATTAGCTACACGCATTAGTGCAAGTAACCAAATAATGGAGCATGTCATATATTTGATAATAAAAAATTTATTAGTTTGGTGGAGCCAAATCCATGTTTATGGGTTTATGCACTCCTTAATATCCATAACTTGAAATAATAAGTGCACTGCACTGCCACTGTTTTCGTACTGATGCAGAGTTACCTGTATGCGATACGGTATCCAGAAGTATCACTCACAAATTCTGTATCTCAAATACGCGTATCTGAGATACGGTATCCTCGTCTGAAAGAGCTCTAATAGGACAACTGATGTCTGAGTGCTACCAGAAATACATTTGATGGTCACCTACGTCAATGACAGAGGATTACTCTTAAAAAATTTAGCAATCGTTTCAGCGTGAATATAAAACGACCAGTTTGATGGCCGACTACTACTACCAAGAGCCATCCGTAAATAGAGACTAAGTGGAAACACCGCCAGCGCACATCATTTCTTCCGCCGTTGCCCCTAACCCCCATACCCCCATTCTCCACACCTCCCCCCTTCCCCCACTTCCCCCCCCCCATTCAGGCGAACGGCGTCGGTGTCTGGGACCGTCTGGCCCATATATCCCTGTTACCATGCAAAGCAGAGTCTGTAAAGCAGGCTCTGCCCGAGTGAACAGCTTCATAAAAAACCATCCCGACATAATGTTGTTACTATGTTAGCCTGATGTATTTTTTATCCCATGTTAGAATAGCCAAGATACCTTTCAAAAGGACTGAAGCTGGTTTACATGAGGCCTTTACATAAACTATGATCGGATTAACCGGATCACAAGGATCAGTGATCCTGACGTTCGAAATTGATTTGAGATCGGTCAGAAATACGATCAGTTCACTCTTATACGGTAAGTGATCGCTATCGGGTTGTTCAGATCACTAGCTGCTTTCATTAACCATCCGTTTTGTATTCTTAAACCAACGTTTTCATTGTTCGTTGTTCATTTAATCCACGGAATCATATATCCCACTAAACATCTGATTGACATTTGTTTCCGTAAAGGGCTTTCTTCAATGCTATTGTACCTAAGTCTTAGGGTGCGTTTTCACCAAATGGAGAATGAGCGCAGTGAGGACACAACATAGTAAACAACCAGCACAATAACTCAAGTTGGCGGGAATTACACGCGCATCCCCACTTTTGGATGATTTTTTGTAGGGATGGTAACGGTAACGGACTATTTTTATCTTAGATACTTTTTGAGCGATTCCAAGCTGGTATCGATACTTTTGTAGGTATATCCGCATCGAAAATAATAAATTATATAATTATTGAGGGGTGTAATCAATTGTACAAAATTCTCTGTACGAACCACGTGCGCCTATGAGGCTAAAAAATATCGAGTTGGTACCGGTATCGATATTTTCATTTTCGCATCTCTACCCCAACTTCACAGCCGTAAAATCATCCATAAATCCTCCCAAGGTCAAATTTTGTAAGAAATCCTCAGAGGTATCCTAATTATAAATCCGGCCCCTGTTTTGATTTTCAGTCTCGTTCAACGAAAATGGAAAATCTCCGATGCCTGGATTCTGAGGTTCACCCGCAAAAAATCTAAAATCTTTAATTGATCTTTTATGAGGATGAAACCTCGCATGCTAGATAATTAGGGTATCCTTATTACAAATCCGGCCCCTGTTTTGATTTTCAGTCTCGATCAACGAAAATGGAAAATCTCTGATCCCCGGATCCTGAGGTTCACCCACAAAAAATCTAAAATCTTTAATTGATCTTTTATGAGGATGAAACCTCGCATGCTAGATAACTGGGGTATCCTTATTACAAATCCGGCCCCTGTTTTGATTTTCAGTCTCGTTCAACGAAAATGGAAAATCTCCGATGCTTGGATCCTGAGGTTCACCCGCAAAAAATCTAAAATCTTTAATCGATATTTTATGAGGATGAAACCTCGCATGCTAGATAATTGAGGTATCCTTATTACAAATCCGGCCCCTGTTTTGATTTTCAGTCTCGTTCAACGAAAATGGAAAATCTCCGATGCCTGGATCCTGAGGTTCACCCGCAAAAAATCTAAAATCTTTAATTGATCTTTTATGAGGATGAAACCTTGCATGCTAGATAATTAGAGTATCCTTATTACAATCCGGCCCCTGTTTTGATTTTCAGTCTCGTTCAACGAAAATGGAAAATCTCCGATCCCCGGATCCTGAGGTTCACCCGCAAAAAATCTAAAATCTTTAATTGATCTTTTATGAGGACGAAACCTCGCATGCTAGATAATTAGGGTATCCTTATTACAAATACGGTCCCTGTTTTGATTTTCAGTCTCGCTCAACGAAAATGGAAAATCTCCGATGCCCGGATCTTGAGGTTCACCCGCAAAAAATCTAAAATCTTTAATTGATCTTTTATGAGGATGAAACCTCGCATGCTAGATAATTAGCGTATCCTTATTACAAATCCGGCCCCTGTTTTGATTTTCAGTCTCGTTCAACGAAAATGGAAAATCTCCGATCC
The DNA here is from genome assembly GCA_951848785.1 of Callosobruchus maculatus. NCBI lineage: Eukaryota > Metazoa > Arthropoda > Insecta > Coleoptera > Chrysomelidae > Callosobruchus > Callosobruchus maculatus. The sequence continues at coordinate 1,207,597 of CATOUR010000157.1, read as the reverse complement.
CCGGACCCTGAGGTTCACCCGCAAAAAATCTAAAATCTTTAATTGATCTTTTATGAGGATGAAACCTCGCATGCTAGATAATTAGAGTATCCTTATTACAATCCGGCCCCTGTTTTGATTTTCAGTCTCGTTCAACGAAAATGGAAAATCTCCGATGCCCGGATCCTGAGGTTCACCCGCAAAAAATCTAAAATCTTTAATTGATCTTTTATGAGGATGAAACCTCGCATGCTAGATAATTAGAGTATCCTTATTACAATCCGGCCCCTGTTTTGATTTTCAGTCTCGTTCAACGAAAATGGAAAATCTCCGATGCCCGGATCCTGAGGTTCACCCGCAAAAAATCTAAAATCTTTAATTGATCTTTTATGAGGATGAAACCTCGCATGCTAGATAATTGGGGTATCCTTATTACCAATCCGGCCCCTGTTTTGATTTTCAGTCTCGTTCAACGAAAATGGAAAATTTCCGATCCCCGGATCCTGAGGTTCACCCGCAAAAATCTAAAATCTTTAATTGATCTTTTATGAGGATGAAACCTCGCATGCTAGATAATTGGGGTATCCTTATTACAAATCCGACCCCTGTTTTGATTTTCAGTCTCGTTCAACTAAAATGGAAAATCTCCGATGCCCGGATCCTGGGGATCACCCGCAAAAAATCTAAAATCTTCAATTGTTTTTTTATGAGGATGAAACCTCGCATGCTAGATAATTAGAGTATGCTTATTGCAAATCCGGCCCCTGTTTTGATTTTCAGTCTCGTTCAACGAAAATGGAAAATCTCCGATGCCCGGGTCCTGAGGCTCACCCGCAAAAAATCTAAAGTCTTTAATTGATCCTTTATGAGGATGAAACCTCGCATGCTAGATAAATAGAGTATCCTTATTACAAATCCGGCCCCTGTTTTGATTTTCAGTCACGTTCAACGAAAATGGAAAATCTCCGATGCCCGGATCCTGAGGTTCACCCGCAAAAAATCTAAAGTCTTTAATTGATCCTTTATGAGGATGAAACCTCGCATGCCAGATAATTAGAGTATGCTTATTACAAATCCGGCCCCTGTTTTGATTTTCAGTCACGTTCAACGAAAATGGAAAATCTCCGATTCCCGGATCCTAAGGTTCACCCGCAAAAAATCTAAAATCTTTAATTGATCTTTTATGAGGATGAAACCTCGCATGCTAGATAATTAGAGTATCCTTATTACAAATCCGGCCGCTGTTTTGATTCTCCGTCTTGTTCAACGAAAATGGAAAATCTCCGATGCCCGGATCCTGAGGTTTACCCGCAAAAAATCTAAAATCTTTAATTGATCTTTTATGAGGATGAAACCTCGTATGCTAGATAATTAGAGTATCCTTATTACAAATCCGGCACCTGTTTTGATTCTCCGTCTCGTTCAACGAAAATGGAAAATCTCCGATGCCCGGATCCTGAGGTTCACCCGCAAAAAATCTAAAATCTTTAATTGATCTTTTATGAGGATGAAACCTCGCATGCTAGATAATTAGAGTATCCTTATTACAAATCCGGCCCCTGTTTTGATTCTCCGTCTCGTTCAACGAAAATGGAAAATCTCCGATGCCCAGATCCTGAGGTTCACCCGCAAAAAATCTAAAATCTTCAATTGTTTTTTTATGAGGATGAAACCTCGTATGCTAGATCATTAGAGTATCCTTATTACAAATCTGGCACCTGTTTTGATTTTCAGTCTCGTTCAACGAAAATGGAAAATCTCCGATGCCCGGATCCTGAGGTTCACCACCATCTAAAATCTTTAATTGATCTTTTATGAGGATGAAACCTCCCACGCCAGATAATTAGAGTATGCTTATTACAAATCCGACCCCTGTTTTGATTCTCCGTCTCGTTCAACGAAAATGGAAAATCTCCGATGCCCCGATCCTGAGGTTCACCCGCAAAAAATCTAAAGTCTTTAATTGATCCTTTATGAGGATGAAACCTCGCATGCTAGATAATTAGAGTATCCTTATTACAAATCCCTTTCAGTCTCTTTCAACGAAAATGGAAAATCGCCGATGCCCGGATCCTGAGGTTCACCCGCAAAAAATCTAAAATCTTTAATTGATCTTTTATGAGGATGAAACCTCGCACGCCAGATAATTAGAGTATGCTTATTACAAATCCGGCCCCTGTTTTGATTCTCCGTCTCGTTCAACGAAAATGGAAAATCTCCGAAGAAGAAGAAGAAGAAGAAGAAGAAGAAGAAGAAGAAGAAGAAGAGGGACAGTTTGATGTCAACGTATAGAAAATTAAGAAGCAAAATCAAGGAACCAACCCCGATCACCAGTAAACACAGAAGTATCTGATGGTTTTGAAAAGGTACTCGGGCACAAACGTGCGCCTGAAGTGCGCGCCGCCCGTTTTCCCGTCGCGGTGCGGCCCGGCCTGTAAAATTACGGGCCGTGGGAAGCCACCTTAAGACAGTCTCTACGAGAGACAGTCTCTCCGAGAGGCAGTCTCTCGGAACACGCCGAACAGGTGACATCAGCTTCTGAGGATGCCGACCACTCGTGTTGGAGAAACGTCAAGCGACGAAGCGCGCCGACGCCAAGGCGGCGGAGCATCAGATCATTGATGCGGAGCAGAAACAATGTCGGAGCCAATACCGCTCCCTGCGGAACCCCAGCATCGATGTTATGGAAGGAAGAGGAAAAGCCGTCTACCACGACAGAAATTTTTCGACCTGAGTGGAAGTCTGTGAGCCAACCGCAAAGCTTAACAAGGTGACCGTAGGATGGAAGCTTGTTTAGGAGAGTCGCCTGCCACAGTTGATAGAATGCCTTTGAAATATCGAGAGCAATGTCATGAGCCTTGCCAGACGCATGGATGGGCTTGGTCCACACATGTCTGACGTAAGCCAGCAAGAGATCCCCAGTTCATCCTTGTTGTCTGAATTCATATTGTGTGATGTGTGATGGAGCTCATGAGCTCTTGGTTGAAGCATTTCTCCATCACTTTACTGATCTGATTCTGATTGCTTATAAGGTTGAGAAAAAGAATATTAAATATTGCGCGATTTTCGAATTTTGGTATAAGAGTCACAGTTATTTATTCTCAGATACACAGATAAAAATAATTTCCTAGATGGAGCACAGATGTTTTAATTCAAGTATACCATAACTTCCTATACGCGCAAAGTTATGGTAATCTTAAAGTGAGAATACGATATCTTTGACCATATAAGGGTTAGATTGAGAAAATATCTTCAATGCAAAACTGGGAAATTCTTGACCGAAGTATTTCATAATCTTGACTGAAGCATTTCATAATCTTAACTGGGAGCATTTCATAGACTTGACGCAAGTAGCTCAACTTTATTCTAAAATTGTGATTTTCTTGGATGAAGAATCTAGTAGTATTAATTTGAGCACTCAAACTCTTCTATGAGCATGTAGAAATTTTTCTGGAGAAATAGTTCTGCAAAATTTCTTAAATCACTTTTAATAGACTTAGTACTTATCTAGGAACACCTGAGTCAGCTCTTCGCATCCCAATTTTTTTAATAGCTCATTCATGGTTGGATAGATCCAGTTATAAGGAAGCTGATGGGAAATGGGACGCGACTCAAATGGCGGTGGACCAGCACTACCGGCAGATTCGATGACTGATGGTTGACGGTGGTATAACGGGTATCACGTGGCAATGGCAATTTATTTAACAGTTTGACTAGATACTATTATGTGCTATTATGCAGGATCCAGGTATTACGCTACGGTGCTAAAGACGGCGGCGAATGCGACAATCCGAAAACCTATAATGGCGCGGCGGCGCGGACGCGGACGGGTAACAGGCTGTTCAGTAGAGAGGGTGGAGAGGTTAGGGTTGACCCGTGACACGCTGCACGTCTGCGCACTCCGACGTTGGTAGACGTCAAATAAATGATTTACTTGATACAAATATAGGGTGTGCTTGTAAAACAGCGTTCATTTTCAAACCAAGATTATCATATTGTAAATGAAGGTTCGCATTTGCAAGCTGTCTATATTCTTCATAGAAATAAACTGGGCACCGCTGGGAAAAATGATAATCTTGAGATAAAATTATGAAATATTTGTTATTAAATTATTATAGCCTTGGTTGCAAAGAAAATTATATTTTCTTACGGAGCATATTTCTTTAAAATAAGTATATAAATCAAAAATATATTATTCTTGATACAAATTTTCTATAATTTTCTTATCAAATATTCTTTCTTAGAGTGAGATCCGACATTCTTGTTGTGAGTATGTATTTACAAGAATATAACAATTCTTGACTTGATAATTTCTTTTTATGTGTGTAGGGTCTAGATAGGAGTGGTTAAGTAACATTTATTCTGATCAACAATACAACTGACAGTCCTATTGCACAACTTTCATAATATTATGTGAGTCACAAATCCAAACCCGAATCTCTCAATTGGTTACGAAAACATGTGTGATTATATTTGATGGATAGCATTTCCTCACGATAATTTAATTATCGATATATAGAAATTAATACTCTACATAAATTAACATCATTAATACATGTCACAGCCGATGTTATGGTGATAAATCGAAGGTGATAAATAACTATTACACTACCAGTGCTGTTGACTGCTTTATAGCTGATAAAAATGCTTCCTGTTGACTAGTTCATTGTCAAACAACTGTAGAATTCCGTCAGGATCTTGGCAGTCAGCGTTGGCGGTGTCAGTGAAAGTACAAATACTGAATTTTATATTTTGGTTTGGAGATTTCCACAGGCATTGCCACTAGGAAATCTACACTTCAGTTCTCAAAGATTTAAGGTTGAACATACCCTTATTTTCTTTACTACCAAGCTATACTCTGTTACCTGATACTTTACCTAACTATCTAACTTTTTGGCTGTATCGCAGACAGACGCAAGTCTATAATAGCACAGACTTTCGTCTACAAGGTATCGACATTATATTTGCTTGTTGGGTGATGTCAATATCGACGGGGGCCGATGAGCTGATTAAACGAGCACTACGCGCCTATACGTCACTATTTTTTTATGGTCAACCTCCCGCAAAGACTAAAAGCCTATGGCGCTGTATAAGTGCTGCGAGAGGATCAGTATCGGTGTACGTTAGATTTGAAACGCTGCAGGTTGTAACCATTGGGGAAAAATCCCCGGCAGCTCATTCCACAGCGTCGAAATTCTCCAAAAGAAGGAATCCTGGAGGAGACTGGTTCGGGAAGTAGATACCTCGACCTGGTAAGGATGAGTTCGCAGAGCCTCTCTAGTGTTCCTCGTTCGGACGGTCTTTGGTATTATTATCTGAGAGAGGTCACCCGAACATCTTCCGTGATGTGCCTTGTAGAGCAGCAGTATTTGCTCTGGTGTATACAGCTTCCAACAGCGAAATAAAACTCAAAAGCTTCTAGGATCCCGTTTTAGCAATACTAACGACGTGGTCGTGCCAGGACATGATATTGTTGATGTTGATCCCCAAAAGCTTGACGGAAGGTGACTCTGTGACTCTACTATTGGAAGACCCTCCATTTCCACAGTTGGTAAGCCAACGTGAGACTTCTTTGTCAGAGTTTTTGTCCGAGTGTTCTGTAAGTATGCTTTCTTTACTAATCCCCACTCGAAGATTGTTTCTGATATTTACGCTGATCTGAGAGGAATATCGATGCCGACGTACAGTCTCCTGGGATGATTGTGGCTTGCCTGGTTCCATGCAGGATATTAATGTACTGTCGTCAGTATAGCTGTAGATTGAATTGGATGTTATTTCTAGCAGCTCGTGGATGCACAGCAGACACAGTGTAGCGGAGAGGACAAATCCGTGACGAATACCAGCGTTTATTGAAAACACGTCTGATGAACAGGCTTCGAGTACAACAGAGATCGGTCGTTCAAAAAGCTATTCAGCTACTGACGCAGGCCAGCAGTCTATAAGCAGCAAGCTTGACCAGAAGTCCCTCATGCCACACTCTAGCGAAGGCTTTCGATATGTCAAGTGCAACAACACGGGATTCGCCATGATTTTCAATTGCTCTGTTCCACAAGTGAGTGACGTAGGCATATGATTACAAGAGCCGATCATTTATGATGCGTTGATGACAGTCTCCATAATCTTAGACAAGATACTGAGAAGAGCCACAGGTCTATAGTTGGGTATGACGTCACTGGCTTTTTCTCAGAGTGAACCACATGTACAAAAGCATAGATTTACTCTGATGCAACTCTGATGTTCACAAGCTGTAGATACAGCACGTAACAAAACATATTGACGTTATTTATGCATTTTAAAAATCCAATACCTTCTAGTGACAGATACAACAAGTCCTACCAATATACATAAATATAAAACATCAAAACATATTTATCTTTCTTTGGAATTATACTCAATTGGTTTTATATATTACTGCCCTTAATAACGGAGTGATAATCCATAGCAAAGACCTAATAAAACATATTTTCATTGCTTGTTTTTGAAAAAATAAAAAAGATAAGTGTCGCAAGAGCCTTGGTGAAAAAACAAGAACGATTGATAGTCCAGTAAAGCTTTGAACGATATAACGACATACAACGATAGTCGGTACTACGGTACTACTCCGAAATAGAAAAAAATTGTTGTTTCTATATGTTTATAAACTATTTCCGGCAACTTTCAGCAGGAAATGCAATTTTATGTATATTTTATTCAATTCTTTTTTGACACGCCTTTATTAGCTTCAACTATATGTTTGCTTGTAAGTATGGGTGTGATCTACCTCTTTGAACTCGATTTTGGCTCACTCCAAACGACAGATTCAATTTAAACTTTATACGCTTATCAAGAACCGCTTAAAATATAATAATTTAATAAGATTCTCTCATTAATCTGATCGGGACCTTTTGCCGTTTAAAAATGGTGAATGTGATATATATCTGTCTTTTTGAGAAATGGTGAAAGGGCTTAAGAACTCAAACCTTAATCATGATGTTTCTGGTTTAGATATTGAATTCCACTGCCTAAACAATCACTTTATTCCAAGTCAGGGGAACACAGTATATATAGAATTATTACTGGACTATACAGTCTGGAATGCAGCGTACGCCGATAAAATTTAAAAATATCTCTCGAGTGCAGACCTATTTTTGAATGCAAACGTGCATTCTGAGGTGAAATGTTATCGTTTTTCTGTCATACCACTGTCCAAAAATGATAATGTACTCAGAAATACCTTACAATTGAACACTTGAAACTGATAATGAGCATTCATACATATTTATCTTTGACAAATAAAAACAGACTCATCAATAGGTACCATTATGATATATTTATTTCAATTTTACAGATTGGCAAATGAGTTGTTTAAATTCTGCTTGCTCATAGGATCATAGACGTAGGTAAGTTTTCTAGATGTATTATGGAACATTTTATCTGAAAAAGTTTTTAACCTTTTCATATTTCAACGTGACTGTTCAATGTGAAATTAGGAAGTGACTTTTGAAAAAGTTGATTCGAAGGTTTAGACTACTTTTTCTTTGCATCGGCCAATACTATACACGTTGAAACCGGCATCAGCGTCACCGACTCGGCGTCATGGCTCACCGACCAAAATGGGATTCCAGACTCTGCACCGCTGCAAACCGCAAATACGTGATTCAGTACTACACGCCCTGCTACTTGCATCGTGAAACGTAGGAGTCAATGCCTGCATTGCAGCATGCGTCAACGTCTGTAGGCCGCTTTATATCAAGTCGATTCAGGCATCTCAACAGATTTCGATTTGAGTAGGAACTTAAGCGGCCTACAGACGTTGATGCATGCTGCGGTTCCTGAATCGACTCAAGGTTTAATGAAACTTGCACCGGTTGCATAAGTTCCTATTCAAATCGAAACCTGTTGCGATGCCTGAATCCTTTATCATTGATCCTTTGCTATTTTGTCCTTATATTAAGGGCCCTGGGTACACACATTTATACATATTGTGCCAGTCCGGCCCTGTCTTTTTCCAGCAAATCGGCCGAGAACGCGGAGAAGTCGCTCGAGCGCGACGAGAAGTGGACGGAATTGTCTGGACGTCGAGATCTTTCGAGAGCCGGGGTTCCGTACGATATATAGATAGGCGCATCGAACGGCCGGACAGTTAGAGTCGATACAGTGCAAGCGAGCAGTCGAATACGCGATAGCCCAGTGGCGCGCGCGAAATAAATGAACTGTGACATAAATTAGTGAAGTTAAGGACCAATACAAATTAGTGTAGTGACTTAAATAAATTAGACTGTTCAGTAGTGTACATAGTTAGTGAAACTAAATAGTGAAATCCGTACCAAGTGTTTCTTTGTCCAATCGGACTAAAGACTTGTAACAATATGTATTTACCATGTAAAACACGGATTAGCACTTCGAATAGAACTCGCTTGTTTTACAAACTACATACATACATAAAACTTTTGAAGGTGATGGTTAAGACCTTAATGAGGAGCGATTTTATCAAAAAAGTTTTTTAGTGTGCGAAACACTAGTAATAAAAAATAATACATTTTTAGATGTCTGCAATCTAACAACCAAATACGATATCAAAAAACGGCAACTGTGTTGCCCTAACGCAAGCTTTCTTCTTCAATTTGCTGTTTAAATCATTACTGTAAATTTAAAGAAAACGTCAGTATCTTCAAAATGCGAAATGCATTTTTATGCGATTTTTCATTCGACATCCATGCCCTGATCAACCGGTCGGGCTTATTCACCCACCACCTACCTTTTTATATCCAGATCACATAGACACAGATACTGGACAGAAGGAACGCGTCTTCTCGTTAACAACAGAATTAGTCTTTTATTGGATTCTCAAGGTCGCGCGCCATACCCTAGACCCTTAACGGATCCGTTAATCCCAGAGACACGAACGCATTTCTGCCGCTTCAATTAAATCAATTGTTGCAAAATTGGAATTCCGTTTCTGGCATATCGTAGAACTGCTGTTGTAAATTGACAGTTTGAATCCCCAATTGACGCCTTAGAAACGTAATTTGATCCCTTTGAAACCACTGCTGGAAAAGGTATAGACTTAATGCAGTATTCATTTAAAAAAAAAAACGAACTCTATTTCAATTCTCACAACATCTGACTGTTGAAAAACATGAATTTTATGCACACAATGCTGAACTAGTTCTTGTGTAAATATAATACAGAAAACTCGTTATACTAGTAGTTGTGGACCACGCCTGGCAAGTAGACCACAGCAGGCCTTTTTTGCCATGCTCACCACCCCTCAACCACCACTGCCTGCCTCCTTCTCCCTGCCAAACCTTCCCAACCTTTTAATAAAGGTCAGCATGCCGGCCCACATTAGGGAGGGTATAATTCATCTGAGTCTACCGGATCCAAAGATCTCGCAACTTAGCCCGCCTAACAACTCACATTACGCAACGCCTCTTCACAACCCATACATAGGGGGACTTCTTCAATTCCTAATAGTGATAGATGCCGCCTGAGTCTGCAATGCCCCGTCAGAACACCCACGAAGTTTCTGATTGCCCATCGGCCTTGAATCCGTAGCCTCGCTGTTCTAGATGTGTTCATCCCAGTTATAAAATCCTTGGCTTGTTTGCATCCCTCACTTTGCCTCCATGGATCATGTCACCCACTTTTTGAGGGCTAACGCTACCTGCTGCCTGTCAGGAACCCCCGTATGACGCGGGACCCACATGAAGGGGTGCCCTGGTTCTGGGTCCGCAGATGGCCCTGACTGTCAGAGTAGATGCAAACCTTCTGGTCCGTTCCATTCCTCACCTCCTCATTGCATGCAGCAAAAATATTGCATATACTTTTGCCTAGAGATTGCCCGTCCTCCTCGGTTTTCTACATACATCCCATGCTCTTGAGGCCTGTCCACTAACTAGACGGGAGCCGTCAGTGTAGCATACCAATACATCTCCGGGAAACAGAATCTCCCATAATACTACAGGTAAAACGCTTTGTATAAAACTATTTTTCATTCCAATTCTTTTTCAAAAAAATAAATTAAATCTTGTTCAAGAAATAGTGTAGTCCAATCCAAAACAGTCCTTAGTCTGGATATTATAGAATGTGTATCGACCGTAATTCCCCAATTCCCTCAACGTTTCTATACTGAACTCAAATCCATTCGAATTTAATATTGAGCGCAGAGCTGCCGGAGTCGTTGGTCTTGCCTGAAACAAAATTACGGAGTTGCTACGACAGCAGCTAATACGAATCTAGCAGGCGATGCAATATATAAACGCTGAGAGCTCTATTCTCATAGTGCGGGAGTCATTGTCACTAAGCACTAAAAAGACTCAATTTTTTCAAAAAAATGAGTAATGAAGATTTGTTGGAAGTTGTTTTGAAACAAGAAATGTTCATTTCTGACATTATACCTGTGGACTTCATCAACCTGAAAAGAAAATACTTTCGGCGACAGTACCTAATACAAATCTAAAAGACAATGCATGAGGGTTGAAAGCACTGCTACTATTCATACTGCGGCAGTTATTGTCACTAAATACTAGGCTTGATTAGATTAGGATGAGAGAGAGCAAGATATTATGCCTCCTTCCACTGCGACCCTATTGTGTCTATTGTGGCTCACACCTATTTAGAATTCACTCTACAATCCACACCTCTTGACGAAGGCACTGGTCGTGATGAGTGAAACTTCCTTGAAGTCAGAAGGTTTCGGTTGGATGATTCCAATAGTCTGAAACCTAGCTCTTTCCAGTACTGAACAGGAGCACAAAACGTGCTCCGCTGTTTCGTCCTCTACATAGCAGAAGCGATAGTCCGTTGTTTCTTCAAGACCTAACTTCCACAGGTGGTTCCTTAGACGAGAACCTAACTTCACAGAGGTGGTTCCTCCGACGACAATGTCCTGTCAACAAACCAACCAGAATGCGGAGATCGTTCCTGTTCCCATTCTATGATCTTCGGGGGGAGGGGGGCTGACTAGAGAGGTATCGTATGAACGCCTTCGAGTGCAGTAGCCCTGGTATATTTCGCCAGTGCAGGAGTGCTTTCCTCTCTGCTCAGTCTGAGATGGTTTTCTTAGCGGTGCTTTTCGCAATGCCTGCGAATGGTTCTGCTCCTATGAATACAGATTCGGTTCCTCCTCTTGCGAGTGTGTCGGCTATAACACATTGCCTTACACTCGCTAAATACAAAAATAGTACATTGTCCAACGATTAAACAACAAGTGATTTATTACCATTACCACATAGTTGAACACTATTGACTTGAGACTTCAGAGACTAGCATAACACAAGAGAGTGACTCTGTTGTGGCTCCACGGATACATTGGTGTGCCAGGCAATGAGAGCGGCAATCCTGCTAGGATAGAGTCAAGCAGCTCGTGCATTAACCCTGACCCGATACTTGGTATTACAAGGTGATAGGTCAATGTTACCCTGAACGACAGGGCTTACCAGGAACTGAAGAAATCCTGGTTAGAGAGAGATGACTGCAGGCATGCTAAAAGATTTATAGTAGGCCCTGGCAGGGGCCCAGGGGCCATATGCTATGGCTTCTGAATAAAGGCAGAGTGCCGCTCAACACATTGGTGGGGTTTTTCTCAGGCCATTGTCGGCTGAACAGATATTTGTCACTCATGGAGAGTGGTAGGAGGCCCCATCTGCTCCAGATGCTCGGAGGAGAGGAGTCACTATATTCAGAGAGATGGCTGGACATACTGACTTTCGTCAATAGGTCTGGTAGGTTCAACAAGGAGTTTCTAGAACATATGTTGGTTTCGTGGGGTTGGCAGAAAGGGCCAAAGGTGCCTACTTGCCTGTAGTCACCTCCGCGTCACAACTACCACTAGTTAAATACTATACTTTATCCATCACTGATGGATAGATAGACAGAAGATGGATTTACATACATAATAATTACAAACTATTGCACAATTCAGTCACTAAAATAATAATACTGTATAGACCGTTAATACTGTATAGACCGTTTGAATTAATTTTTTACATTTCACAGCACCCTTTACAGTTATTTAATCATAATGGTCATATTTTGTTTATAGTATTACTTGTTCAAAAGTTTGAAACCATTTAATAACCCAATGAGAGTGGCTAAAAGTAATTAGTATATTTACTTTCAAAATTTTAGTATTAGCTTTCAGGGTTCTAGAGGGCTCAAGAACTGTCGAAGAGACAGACATAATAAGGAACTCTCAGCATTCTCCTCCAAGTCCACATTTCAAAGGCATCTATGCGACATTTTGGTCGCTTTAGTGATGTTGCGGTCACGCCATATTTTAGTAAGCTTTGTCATGGCCACACGTGCCTGTTGAATGCGCCATCGAATCTTTGTGCTCTGTGCTCTACATGATATAAATTTACAAAAAAAGGCACGAGTTTCATTTTAGAAATAAATATGTAGAATGTGGAAATCAAACGGTTGGGAAACTGACCTTGTTCACGTACATTTCTATATTTAACAAATTCCCAAACACGCGAATGTAGAGCGGTAAAGTCAGCGTAACAGACAAAAGTGAAACATAAATTTTAATTATGATTACATCAGAATAACGCATTCCGAACACACATGATGGGAAAATCGACAAAAGTAGAATGTGAATGTTATATTGGATGTGCCAATATAGCCGGTAATCCTCTTGGCTATGAAAAACATTATCTGTCTGACTCGTTGCTTAAAAAATCGAGGAATGTACAATGTGTCTGTTATATTAGATTTGATGTGCTAATATAGTCAATAAACCTCATGTTTATAAAAAAAATATATGTAGCTGATCTGTTTGTCACCCGACGATCTAACAATATCTCTGATATCGCCGAGAAAATTGGGAAAAGTAAACCAGCTTCAATGCATTGATTAATCAAATAGTACATTACGTAAAAAGCACAAAATGATACATATTTTGCACGACTTTGACACGAGAGCAAAATTGCTATTTTTACGAAAAAAAAAACCGAAAGTAGTTTGAAGTATTATGAAGCAATTTCAACAAACTGACTTAAAGACTGCGTTAGATTACACTATTTCTTGTACAAGATTTCGTTCAATATCTTGAACAATATGAATTGGCTAGTATCATGCAGTATTTAAGTAACATTTGGAAAATTAACTGATAAAGCAAAAAACATAATTGAGTGACACTTTGAAGAAAGATGCTTTTCTGTTGTTGAAGGCATATTCGATCGAATGACATGCCGAACTTGAAAGTCTGAAGACACCATAACCTCATAAATTACAGATTTACATTTATTCTGTTCCACAAAATTTCAATGACTAAAACAGGTATACAAATTAATTTTGTATAGAGTATGGCATAAGAACCTTCTCATATTTTTTTCGTGATTTTTTTTGGGCACGGGAAGCCGAGAAAATGAGGAAGATATTGGAATCTCTAGTATCGTGACGTCACGGTCCTATAGGGAAACAGCCAATCAGAAGACGGATACGTGTGCCGTGTTGCCGTTCTAACTTCAGTACCCAATATTTAATGCATACCTTCATGTGATCCTAATACATTCGAAAAAATACATTATTTATACAGGGTTACTGGTAACTCGACCACTTTCCTGCAGGAAATGATAGAGGGACTCAAATGCAATAGATTTAACTCCCCTTATGTAATTCCAAAAACCGATAGTTTTCGAGATAATTAACATTTAGTCTTTTTCAACGATATGTCCAAATTTCCACACTACATCCCAAATTTAGAAAAAACTCTGCTGACGATTTTAGTAATTTCCAATTTAGTTTTTTACTGACAAAACGGCAAATCTAATTTAGTATTTAAATGTGTAAAAATACTAAACAGTTTCAAACTACATACAATTATTTAAAAAATAAAGAACAAAATTTTTACATCCACCGCGAAAGAAAATTGTTTAGCTCAAAAAAGGATACACAACCAGTCAAAAAAATTATTTTAAAAACTTCCTTATCTGATGGCCTACTGCAAGGGCAAGAATGACAGTACAACCACAAGTAACTATTTAACAAAATGTATCAACATAATACAGAATCATCAACAACATGATATTCCAGCATGATGGTTGTTCAGCACACTACCGTATCACAATTCGGCAGTTGTTCGACAACACATACCCGAACAAATGGACAGGGAGGGGTGAACCCATCCCATGGCCTGAGCGGAGCACAGATCTGACACCTCGTGATTTTTACGTCTGGGGTCACATGAAGGCATTGGTTTACGAGACTCCAGTTAATACTGCTGACGAACTAAGGCCAAAAATTATCAATGCGGCGGAGGAGATGAAACGAACTTTTCAACACGAGTTAGAAAAACCGAAGTAAGAAAGCGGATCCGTACTTGTATGCGAAATCAAGGGCAACACATTTTTTAGCGATTTGTTCAACCGTTTGTATAATTTTTTTTGAGCTAGATAATTTTCTTTCACGGTGAATGTAAAAATTTTGTTGATTATTTTTTAAATATTTGTATTTAGTTTGGAACTGTTTAGTATTTTGGAACATTTTAATACTAAGTTAGCTTTGTGTATGTGTTAGTTAAATACTAAAATAAAAATTATCAGAATCAACAACAGGTTTTTTTCTTAGTTTAGGATTTAGTGTGGAAATGTGGACATTTGGTTGAAAAACATTGAATGTTCATTATCTCGAGAACTATCGGTTTTCGGAATTACATATGGGGGGTTAAGTCTATTACATTTGAGTCCCTCTATCACCTCTTGCAGGAAAGTGGTCGAGTTACCAGTAACCCTGTATATGTGGCCAGTGAAGCAGACTTTACTAACCTCGTTCGTACTTGGTTAAAAGGTTTGTGTTTATCAGTAAGGGCAACATGAGATGAGTACTTTTCAAATTATCGAAATTAATCATTCACCGCACAATAACTGAAGACCTAAAAAGCTTTGATTCGAGACATATAACATTATAAGGTTAAGTTTAACTTTACTTGACAACCAACAGCACAATTCATAAAACAAAGCTTTTTCTCACAGAACCTTTTTTCATGTGAAACAGCCAAGAAACCCACCCTTGATGGAAGGAAAATGACAAAAAGTAGTTTGTTTCGTGAAAATTTCGTCAATACCTGGATTTGGAAGTTGACGAAGCAACAACGAACAGCTCATGTATGGCGCGCTTTGCAGTGATTGGATAAATTTGAATTCCTTCTTTGGAAATACTAGTAATAAAATGATGCAGAGATTAACGAAATGTATCAGTACAATTATTTTTGTATACAGCACTAAGAGGTTATGATGATTGTTTTCAAACTCATGATACTAGTCCATTATTGAAGCGATGATGAAGTAATAGGGAGTTATTGAAATAGTGCCATCCACTAATAGTGCCGTCCTTACACTAATAGTGACAGGCACTGCGTGATCTTAAAATTGTCTCTGAAACAGAGTTATTGATGCGTTCGGTTAAGCGCGGATTTAATTCCAACCTAAAAAGAGATGGAACTTCGGTTTCATTTTTTGTACTGTGTTTTGTATGCAGAAGTACATGATTTTCACCTGCGTTACAATCACACGGCAACAATAAAAACTTTTAAAACTATTATCTACTACTCTCACCCATATTTAGATGGTATATTATTAATCAATCATCAATATAGTTATTTGCCAAGTATACAAATAAATATTAGTCCTAGTTCTCAAAACACTTATCTTATTTATGGTTATGTTCAGCAGTCACATCTATAAAATATTAAATCCCGAGTCTCAAAAACGAAAAGAATCATATGTCAAAATAGTGCCTTGGCATAAATAGTGGCAGACACTAACTTTATTACTGCCAGGTAGTATTTTTGTCTTAGTGCGCATGCTTAGATGTCAAATACGGCCAGAAATGATTAGTGCCTTGTAGCGCGTCTTCAATAACTCCCTAATATGATGTATTATTTTTTACAACACGTGACAACGCTGCATTGAATGGCATGCGATATTCAGCAAACTAATATAAAGAATGGATAGTGGCAGTGCTTTGCTTTGGTTTGATCGTTTCCTGTTTACGTATTCGAACTGGTAGGTTTGGAAAAAAATTAAAATTACTGGGCAAAGTCACGCCATATAATTGAACACCCGCCGATGTAGCCATGAGCAACCTGTAAACCGAGAAAACGTCAGACGAGATAACGATCGAAAGAGGAGTAAGACGGGGATGCGTACTCTCTCCGATACTTTTCAACCCCTATTCAGAGAAAATTATGCAAGAGGCTATATCTGAAGAAACTGCGTGAATAAAGGTTAACGGTGAAACAATATACAAATCCGTTTTGCCGATGACACCTTGGTAATAGCCCAGAGTAGCGCGGACCTACAAAGAATAATAAACAAGATCGTACACAACAGTGAAGCAGAAGACTAAATTCATGATAATCAGCAAAACAAATAATGTTCAAGGACGATTATACAGGGTGAGTTTTTAGTACCGGCTCGGTCGATAACTTCACTACTGTAGAAGATAGCGAAAAAAGTTGTATATAAAAGTTGTAGCCATGGATATGCTCCTTGCTCAGAAAATATTTTGATTTATACAGGGTGACCCATAACTACGTGGTGATGCAAACATGCATTTTTTTGAATGATAAACCGTATATATTATTCCAAAGTCAAATTCTACTAATGATTTGCGTTCTTCCAATATAGGGTATTGTTACATTATACAGGGTATTTCAAAAGTTATGACCATTTTTATCTCCAAATCGCTGTCAGATGAACATACTGTATATCACAAAGTTATGAATAAAAAACTGTATTTTTTCTAGTCTAGTCTAGTTTTGAAATCGGCTATAAAAAAAGCCGTAAATCATTAATAGAATTTGAATTTGGAATAATATATAGGGTGTCTCATTTAAAAAAATGCATGTTTGCATCACCACGTAGTTATGGATCACCCTGTATAAATCAAAATATTTTCTGAACAAGGAGCATATCCGTGGCTACAACTTCTATATACAAGTTTTTTCGCTATCTTCTACAGTAGTGGAGTTATCGACCGAGCCGGTACTAAAAACTCACCCTGTATATCCGCTCATAAAAATTTGGTGTATTACAACTATAATTATAATTATACCACTTACAGTGAGATCCGAACACTGAGGAAGAAAAAAAGATGCGGTTCATGAAATGCGGCGAGACTAAAGAAAATAGTTAATAAGCCCATGTTCGCAATGAGGCAGTGGAGAGAGTAAGAGAGTACAAATACCTGGGTACCATTTTGACCGAGACTGGAGGACACTCTCAAGAAATAAGATCTAGGATATGTCAAGCTAGGGCTTAATTTACAAATATGCGGAGAGTATTCTGGTCAAGAGATGTGAATATTAAACTTAAGATCAGATTGGCCAGATGTTACGTTTTCTCGATCCTCCTCTATGGGATGGAGTCGTGGACAACGAACAAAGTTGATCTGAGAAGACTGTGGGTGTATAGACGCATACTCAGAGTTTCTTGGACGGAAAGGGTCACAAATGTTGAAATTTAAAGGCGTATGAATAAACAAACTGAAATAGTAGAAACTGTCAAAATGGGGAAACTTTTCTTAGCTGGGTCACGTTACGCGTGGAGAAAGATACCATATTCTACAACTGATAATACAAGGGAAAATACAAGGAAAAAGAAGTGCGGGGAGAAGACGCACTTCGTGGCTGAAAAACTTGCGAGAATAGTATCACTGTACATCTGCGTCTTTGGTCTGGTGGCCAAAGATGAAACAGCGAGCTGCTATAGCAGAACTAAGCAAGGTGCAAAGACTTGCTTGTCTTTCCATAACAGGGGCAATGAAAAGCGCACCCACTGCAGTCTTAAAGACCATCCTGGACCTCCCTCCGTTGCAAATTGTAATAATGGGCGAGGCGAGAATGGGCTACTCTAGACTACAAACCCTACCAAGAGGAATTTACAAGGATCTTGGGCACAACCAAATCGCAGAATATGTGGGGCACACCATAACGGATGCTAGAAAGGACCACATAACTCCGAAATACATCTTCAACAAGAAATTCGAAACTATAATAAGAGATCGAGAACTCTGTGAAGTAAACAACCTGCATCGGGAAATAGTCTGGTACACAGATGGATCAAAGACCGAGCAAGGCACAGGAGCGGGAATCTTTGGAAGAGGAACTAGACAGAGCATTCCGCTAGGAAAATACGCCTCGGTATTTCAGTCAGAGGTGTACGCCATCCTGCAATGTGCAAGGATCAATAATGAACGATCCTACAGAAACAAGAGGATCGCAATACTTACAGACAGTCAGGCTACACTTAGAGCACTAGAAGCGCCCAAAGTTACGTCTGCTCTAGTCTGGGAATACTTACACGAACTGGGCAGACTGGCAGAACACAACAAAGTAACTTTGGAGTGGGTGCCTGGACACTCAGGTATAAGAGGCAATGAAAGAGCGGACGAGCTAGCAAGACTAGGCTCGTCTGCCCTATACATTGGAGCAGAACCCGCCCTGGGGGTGCCTAAAAGCACAATCAGACACCAGGTGGGAGAATGGGTGAAACATCAGCACAAGGAGCAGTGGAACTTGTTGCCAGGATGTGTTCATGGAAAAACATTCATTAAAGCTCCATGCAAGAAGATAGCTGAAACACTGCTCTCCTTGAGTAGAAATCAGCTCCGAATAACGACGGGTCTCCTCACAGGACATTGTGGCCTGAAGGAACACCTGAATAAAATGGGACTCTACAATGGAGACCTCAACTGCAGATTGTGTGGAAGAGGAACTGAGTCAGCCCTACATGTGCTCTGTGAGTGCGAAGCGCTAGATCACAAGAGACAACAGCTCTTTGGGAAGACCAAGCTAGAACCAATGGAGTACGGCTCAGCACCAGGACCAGTAGGTAAACTGCATAAACTTATGCAGGGATCCAGATTGCTGGAGTGGATACTGTAAAAGAGAGGAGCAATAATACAATAGGCCTTAAGGCTTAAGTATTGACGGGGACAGCAAGGTCGGACGGCTCCTGGAAAAAAAATCACTGTACATCGATATAATTATTCCGAGCAGCCGCATCTAAAGCAAAAAGCGCCATGATGATAACCAACCTTCTTGGAGGAGACGGCACTTAAAGAAGAAGAAAAGCCGATGTAGCCAATCGAAAAAAACCTCGAAAGAAACGTTGTACGATGTCTCAAGTCAATTATTATAATTCCACATTAAATTGATAAATTCCGATCTATGTCAGCAGACCGCCATATGCCCGCCGCGCCGGAGAGAAGCAATCTCCAGTTCTCCATCGGTGTGACGTTATGTAAACTAACGTATATGTATGCATGCAACGTTGGGAAATTTCTCTCCTTAAATTTTCCAATTTTGTAACAAATTTATGAACCGTGTCACGCGGTTTAATATACGCCTTTTATCTAACTATATGTTTATGTATACAAGTTGAAATTTTTACCTACACGTGCGGTGGAAGTTTGGAATGTTTCCTGGTCGGTGTTGACACATACCTGAAATGAAGCGATACTGTTAAATACAACATAATATATAAAATTAGGATCAGTGTTCGTAATATTAAAAAATAAAACCACTCAGATTGACCTTATACAGCTTTGGCGGAACCTCGTGGACCGCGAAATATGTAGCAAAGGAAGTCAGCATTATATAATAATAATGGCCAAACGCTTGATAACATGGACAAGAACGGAACGTAAAAGTACCTGGGCTACAATTAGAACAAGTGAAGGCTAACCTAACAAGAGTTTAGGGCTGCCTCATTAGACTACTGTTATCTGTCCAGCAAAGAAAAAGAGTGATAACGCGCAAGATGAATGAATTTTTGTCGCCTGGCCGTAGCCAAGCTCACACCACAGCAGACAGCCTCTTTAAACGAACACTATGTGGATGGCGTCGTGCCGTAAGGAATTTAACATAATTTTGTTTATAATCGTTTATTTGATACCAAAACCTGGACGTTCCATTCTACATTAAGCATAAATGTCCTAAACCACTGTTCACATTTTGGCGACATCTGTGGGCAAGTTCCTATTCCATATTGTCAAACCAATAATCTAATAAAGAAATTCATTAATCCAGCAGAGAAACGGGAAAACAGGTGAGCAATGAGTGAGTTTTCGTGGCTTGGTCAGAGGCAAACTTACACCACTTGGAAATGCCAATGCCTAAACGCACGCCTGGCACCGACAAATTTGTAGAACAGGCCACCTTTCCTAAAGATTCAAATACACAGCTGTTTATCGATGCCTCCTCATAATATGGCTGCGGTCGTATTGTGGTCTAAACAGGTTTGCCAAACATCGAAAACACATGAACATGAACATTTTTTGTGCCCTGTTTTTCCGCTGGATGAATACAGCAGTATTATAATCCACAATATGTGAGATATACAACATTATTGAAAAACTATAAGTCGTTAGTGTACATAGATTGCTAGATAAAATACGATATCAAAACTGTACATGATTAGGTTGAACGTATTCCTTGAAGGTATATTCGTCGGCAAACCTCGTAGGGGTATTTTCAATATTTGATTAGACTATGAAGCTCGGATGAGTACGCAAAAGCAAGTTGGTTCCTGCTCACGTAAATATCTAAATACAAATAAACATGCTTCTGTTAAGAAACTGATATGATCAAAATTCTACGATGGTCATAATGTCAGGCGGGTCTCCAAGCTCATTCACATTTTGCATAATCATCATTTGAAAGAATCTCAAAAGTCAAGATTTTGAAAACATCTTGAAAAGTCGTGATTCAGATTCAGTGATTGAGGAAAAACAACTTTGTTAAACTCAGCGTACTTCAGCTTATTTGGGAAGATAGGTGGTCCATTCCTGCTAATAAATCTTAGATCTGGTTTGGTAATTTTTTCCTAATTTTACTTGAATATAAAAAATTATATAATAAGAGTGTTTTTTAACTAGAACATTCCAGAAGGCAGCTTAATACATACTACGTTTCCACGGGCTTTGAAAACGTTTTCAAAACGTTTTGAGTTATTAAATATATCGTGGAAACGTAATTTTTGGGATCGTATCGAGATCGAAATGTTGTGGAAACACCAGCTGTCACTTTCAAAACGTTTTGAAATGAACTGTGCACAGTGCGTAGCTGTCTAATGTCGCTATCGTTAGTTTATTGAAGTTTATTTGAATTCTAAACTAAAGATCACCTAAAGATTCATGATAAACATGAAAACAGGTTATAAAATTAAGAAATGACGTTTGGCAAGAGTGTCAGTTGAAAACGTTTTGAACGCGTTTCGAAAACCGTTTCGAAACCTGTCGTGGAAATATCAACAATCCGAAATCACAAAACGTTTTGAACACAGTTTTTAAATCTCATGGAAACATAGTAACAGAACTAATTTTCTCAAAACAACAGATCGGTGGCTCATGTCACTTTTGTATGACACCGTCCATTTGTAGTTCCAGGAAGGACTGACTGTTACCGTTGGTGGTTAACGTGTAAACAGGTCTCGCAAATATCGAGAGCACGTAAACACCACGAATTTTTTGTGCTCCTTGTCTTCGGTGGATCTGGTATAGAAACAAGATTGAATTCCAGAAATCTCACAAAAGCCATTAACACATTTGCGATAACGGCTCTTACATACTCCTTTGACACTGTCAAGTGGCCGCATACTGGAAACATCAACATACTCATACGAATGGAACTCACAAAACCCTGAATGTCACATCGAAAAGCGTGCAAGAAAACAAGGGGGCAGAGGAATTATACACATACAGTGTATAATAGTAAAGTGTTAACATTATAAAATAGAAGATTATGATTTTTTTCGTTGCAGTCAAGTCGGTTTTGTAGGTTAATTTTGGAGTAAGGTGTTGTCAGTTTCTGTCACATTCGGGAAAATGTCCGGCACAAAACACGAAATACTGACACAAGTCAGCAATACTTATATACTTCTTAGAAAGAAACGTCGGATATTCTGTAAAATAAGCATACAAGAAAACGTCACAAAGTGTCGATTACTCGTTAATTGCAGTACTTGCACAGAGTTCAGCCCTGTATTCCCTGCTTAAAAATGGTATAGGCCAAGAGTCATTCTGGGGTATTTTAGTTATCACTAGCCTCGTGTTTCTCTGCCACGGAACCACTTGATTTTTGAGGTTGACAATTATAGCTAGAGGTGGTGTCTGATCAATTTAATAATCACGCTACAGTTGTCAATATCGTCAGCACTTGTAACTTCAACATTTAAATAGCAGCAGAAGTGTAACTTTTGTTCTAGACAGCCTTCGAATTCGTTTTACTTTCTTCCAAACATACTTTAAACGTCCACTGCGAGAGCCCTATTGTTACTCCCAAGACATATCCGTCTCCCCCCGTATCGGAACCGCGTAGCCGCGAATAGCGCAGAAATGACATAATAGCGGGATGCTACACCATGTGGCCACGGCCTACGCAGATTCGCAGACGATACACTCCATTTAATTATTATTATCCGAGCAATTAGATAAATGTTAACCATGTTAGGAAACAATTCCAAGGTCCAATCGGATAGGAATCTCGTGGGAGGGCCGCCGAGTGCCGAGCCTCGGCAAGCGCCCATCGCCGCATCGCATCGCCGCGCCGCGAGTGCCTAAAAGGTGAGCCACGGATTTTTCTGCCATTGCTCGAACAAAGAAAGTGCAAGGATGAGGATCTGAGGACATTGGTATTTGCTCCGAAATGAGAATTCCTTTGATGTTTGGAAAACATCGATGTTTCACGTCCGATGATCGATGTTTTTACCATCGATGTTGTTAACTTGAACCATCGATGAAAACATCGATGTTTTTAAAAATTTGCATCGATGTTTTCTTAAAAGTTTCAATTACAAATTGAAAATATACACAAAAGTAGATTTAGCGAGTCTGCAGTTTTTTGGTCTTCGGTTTTGCCCCATGATTTAAAATACCAATTGAAGGCGCTTTGGGTTCTTTTGTAGAGGTGTGCATTCTACTTCCTTTCAGTGAACTAGTTACTACTATTCTGTACCAAAACAACACCGACGCGATGGTAACTGATTGACGTCATTACGAATTTATGGGAGGGGTGTATAATCACAAGCTACTAGATTCGGCAAGTTGAAACCTCGACTCACATCCTCACAATGGAGTTTTCTATGTGAATTGTTTTTTGTTTGTCCTATTTCAAATTGAGATGACATTTGACATTGGTTGATTTCATCTTCTCAAATTCGCTAAAGTTGAAATGCAATTTGAAAAAGGAAATAGACAACCAAAACTTATTTTCATTTTTTTTTTTATTAAAATTTAATAAAATTTGTTAGTTTAGCTAGTTGCTGGTCTTTATTATTTTCTGTTTACTATATTGTGAAATTTGAAAAACTAATAGTAGTAAAATACATATCATTATTTATCTCTAACATTTAAATTGAACACCAATACCCGAATATATCGATGTTTTTGCGATGTTCAAACATCGATGTTTTGAATACGATATATCGTAGTTATCGATGGCAGACCGTCGATGTTGATATCGATGTTCAACATCGATGTTTTCTTTCGATGTCCCATCCCTACCGAGGACTCCTCCTCCTCGTCACAGCGCGCAGACGTTGGATCGCTTGCCACTCTGTCACATACAAGTGACGTCTGAAGGTGTTGTGGTCAAATATCAGGCCAACAAGGTAACCTTAGCCGGCTTCTGTCCAGTGAAAGACAAAACCGTCCCACCTTGGCCAGAGGTACCAAAATAAGTTCTCTAGCTTGATAAAGGTGTCCAGATATTCCTTTCCATCTCATAAGATGTTGATTCTGCAACCACACGTCTGTTTTCTTTTATTTTTACCTCCTACCAGCCCTACAGCTGGCTCAAGACCCAGGAAATTATTTTTCGACTCTCACGTTGCGAGCACGTCTGCTGTTTCATTACCGCAAATACCAGCACGACTCGGCACCTACGTAAGTGACACCCGAGGTCTTGCCGAAATGTCATACAAATCTTTCTACAACTTACAAGCACTCAATGCTTTCACTGCTGCCTGGCTTCTAAAGCAGATAGTAATCCGCCTCAT
The DNA here is from genome assembly GCA_951848785.1 of Callosobruchus maculatus. Classification (NCBI taxonomy): domain Eukaryota; kingdom Metazoa; phylum Arthropoda; class Insecta; order Coleoptera; family Chrysomelidae; genus Callosobruchus; species Callosobruchus maculatus. The sequence goes on along the minus strand of CATOUR010000157.1, from coordinate 1,183,634 downwards.
AAGCCCTTGAATACGCAGACGACATACACTAATATCATAATATTCATGGAACCAGGGAAGGCACTATCGTCCCAGGAGACGTACGTCGGCGACAGCAACATGCCTCACAAATCAACGTAGATATCAAAACAATTGTCGGGTGGGAAATATAAATAAACTACAGTTTAACGTACAGAAAACTCAGGCAACAACACTGACAAATAAGTCTCACGTTGGCTTACCAACTGTGGAAATGGAGGGTCATCCGATAGTCGAGTCACCTTCCGTCAAGCTTTTGGGGATCAACATCAACAATAACATGTCTTGGCACGTCGTCAGTATTGCTGAGACGCCATCCCAGAAGCTTGGAGATTTGTTCCGCTGTAGGAAGCTATACATGCACCAGAGCAACTACTGCTGCTCTACAATGCACAGATCCGACCATCGTTGGAGTATTGTTCCCATGTGTGGGGATGCGCTCCGAAGCACTGTCTGAAGCTTCTGGACACTATCCAGAAGATAGCAAATGGGCTAATCGATACGTCTAACCTCACAAAGGACCTCCACAGACTGATAATAACACCAAAGGCCGTCCGAACGAAGAACACTAGAGAGGCTCTGCGAGCTCATCCTTACCAGGTCGAGGTCCCTACTGCTGCCCAAAGCAGTCTTCTGCAGCATTCCTTTTTCCCGACGGCTACAGTCCGCAGCATTTCAAATTTGACGTGAACCGTCACTTGTGCTTCTACAGCGCCATACGCTTTCAGCCTATGTGGGAGGCTGACCATAAAAAAAACTAAACTTCCTAGAAGCTATCGACGTAACTCTTTTACTTTAGCCTCCCAGGAGTCCCGACCTATTGCCGATCGAATATGTCTGGGACATGATGGGGAGGGGACTCAACAGTTCAGTACGCCAACCACAAACTTTAGAGGCTCTACGGGCTACAGGTAGGATGGAATGAGTTACCTCATGAAGCAATGGATCATTTGATTGACTCCATGCCAAGACGTGTTCATGAAAAAATATAGCTGGGATGCTATACAGATCTGGCGTATAATCTTCAGGTTACTTAGTACAGTTTTTTATAGCAAAAGTCCCGCGGGTGCATCTAATAAGCTTATAGAGGATTGCTCAAAGGAACAGGTTCCGTTTGAATACCGGTTGAAGTCAGAAAAGTCACGAACCGCAGGGAGATGATAAAGCAGCTGGAGGTGGTGTGTTAAGGCCGGATCACCGTTTAGGCTAATTGCTCTCATCTGCAGGCCAGTTCCAATCTCGGCTTTATACAGCGTAAGATGTTTCCCCTGTCATGTAAGAAAAGATTGATACAAAAAGACAAAATAATGAGCCATATGAATAATTAATATGTACTACAGTGGCTAATGACCCCAACAACACTAAGCATGGAAGACAGAACATCCATTACTCCGATATATATGTATGAATTCAATGGGTAATTAAGTAATTACTGTTTGCAGAAAACATCTTGATAACAGATGATGAGTAGTTAAATCAATGCACGATTTTAGTAAAACCAAGTAATTAATAAAACATGAGTCGTGGCCATTAGTTAAATGCTTCGTCCTAGCAATAACAAGTTTATAAATTTTCATTGAAGACATTACAGCTGATTAATATGTTGTTTGCAATATCTGATTAAGATATACTAACATTGAAGCTATTAGTTGTGCATCTGAAAACAATTAAATATCCCAACCAAAGAAATATTTAGCTAATGACTATTATTTGATATTTAATGTATAGTGCTGATAGAATAATGGATGCAAATATTCTGCCTAAACAAGGATTGGAAAAGAAAAAAATTCAGAAAAATGCTCTCTTTTCTACTACTTGTTGTTATGCCGGCTACACACGTTCCGGCAGGCCTGTCAGTTTGAACTGAACAGTCCGCCTGAAGACCGGTCGCCTGATGGACTGACCACCATCCACACGTTCAGGCGAATCTGAACAGTCTTACATGACAAGTCGACCGGAATATACACACGCTCAGGCGACCGGACTCCAGGCGGACTGATCAGTTCGAACTGACAGGCCTGTCGGATCGTGTGTAGCCGGCATTAGCTGTCAAAGCGGTCCGGCGGAACTTTGTCTTTTTTTCATAGTTCGTCAGTCAGTTTGTCATTATGTCACCCTGGTCACCTAGAAGCCAGATAATCTTAAACGAAATGAGAAAGAGGAAGAGCAAAGAGATTGGAGTACACGTGGTCCGAGCCATGAGGGTCTGACAATGTGCTCCATTCTAATAAATGATTATTTGGGAAAAACATATAGTCAAATCAATGGCAGATTTTGTATTGTCTCCTATGTATGTAGGTGCACCGTTATACAAGAAAATTAAATTTTCTGCGTTTAAAGCTTCCAATAAGTGTTTCCCATAAATGTCGTCCCGAGCTGATCCCCACGCTGTGTGGTGAGTGTTGAATTCTCCCCCAACCATAAAAGGTGTTGGCAATGATTTAAAAAATTCTGACCATTCCTGGCTTGTAGAATAGGCATTGAAAGCTAACTTGATGTGTCTACCTCGTTCTAGGAACTTCCCCGACCCAAGTGGTTGTTGTTCATACATTTGAGTATTTCAGATCATTTAAGTTTTTTAGCCTCCACTTCAGAAAAAAATAACATGTAGTATATCGTTTTAGACATAAAGACACATTTTCTTTCAAATGGTGCTATCAAATGTATATGTTGTATTACATTTTTTTGTGCTCCCCCCACCTTTTCCACCACCCCCCATTGTCTGATCGGCACCAAAACATTTTCAACTCGAAAGGACCTTTACTAATACAAATTTGCCAAATTTGGGAGCAATCGCTTGAGACGTTTTTGAGTAACTAAAAAAAACCAAAGTTTTCCGATTTTCTTCAAATAAAAGTGGGGCGGGGGTGGAGGTACATCAAAAAATAATATCATAACGTAAAATTTTAATGCGACCATAATAAAGAGCATGTTTTCTTATGTCGAAGACGCTATCGCGCATGCCGCAAATTTTTGAAAACGTCGGAATAAAAATTCATAAAGTGGCCGCAACTGTCACCAAAATAATTCAAATAGTTTCAAACTTCACTGCCATAAAGAGGTTTATGTTCTCTATCTTGTCGACTTTTGGTGCAAATCTAGTGCGGAGTGGTGGGGGTTACTTGGAAAAATAACAATATAACATAGCATTTTCTTTTCAGAAAATGAGTCAAGTGGTGATTTTACCTAGGAAATGACACCTCGCACGTTGATTTGGGTATAATTTGCGAAAACAGGCCGATTTTAATAACTTACCCCTCCTTTGTCGCGGGAGTTAAAAAACTGTTATAACCTATATAACTGAGCGAACCTGGCAACCAGACTCTTCTTTTGAGATTTCCTGGTTAAAACATGACGAACATTAGTCCATGTCATCTAATCTAAGGCACTACGGACCACTCTGTCAAACAGACAAATTGACGAGACAATCTAAAGTCTTGTTACTCTTCTTCCTACTTGTGACATAATCCTCCATGATCAAGTTCGGGTATTAATAAATAATTATGCAATTTGTAAATCCATCCATGCTTGAATACACCATTTATCCTACTGAATCCAGTACGCAGAAACAAACGCTGTCGCCGCAGATTTGTTTTTTATAAATCAAATTAAGCGCGACTGGCTCCTGTAACTGGCTTATAAAATCGATACATGATCGCAAGGTCGCAGCTCTTATAAGTGTTAATATAGCCTTGATGGGTTGGCTGTATTGGAAATAGACGAGACAGACTTCTTGAGACAAAAAAAAGACGCAGGGTGTAGAGTTGGTTCTTGTAGGTTCCGTAGAATGTACAGACCTTTAGCTCTGCTTTCTGTAATCAGTAAACAGATGGAGAAATGCGTTAATCAAGAGCTCATGAAATACCTAGAGCTCCATCACTTAATCAACGACAGACAATATGGATTCCGACACCAAAGATCAACTGGAGATCTGGCTTACATCACACATGTGTGGAGCAAACTCATCATCCAGTCATTTGGCGAGACTCACGTCGTTGCTCTTGATATTTCAAACGCAATCGATTAACTGTGGCATGCGGCTCTCCTAAACAAGCTCCCATCTTATGGGCTTCCAGTTAAGCTTTGGGGTTGGCTCACAGACTTCCTCTCAGGTCGGAAAATCTGCGTCGTGGTAGACGGCTTTTCCTTTTTTTTCCATAGCATCAATGCTGGGGTTCCGCAGGGATCGGTATTGGCTCCTACATTGTTTCTGCTTCACATTAATGATCTACTCTCTATCACTACAAACCCAATCCACAGCTTTGCGGATGACAGTACGCGGCATGCAGGCATCATGAACAATAGACCGATCTATGTGGTCGAGCTGGAACGCAGAAAACTGGCAGTGGCAGCTTCACTTTCAAAGGATCTCAAAGACCCAGTATTGTACGCTATCTAACAAGAAGTGCCCAAGCCAACACCAGATCCTAATGAACAACCGGGCTCTGCCAAGAAGCCGCTCATTCAAGCTGTTAGGAGTCAACATTACAGAAAATCTGATCTGGCACGGACACGTTGCGTCAATTGCAACAGCTGCTGGTAAAAAGCTTGGGTACTTATTTAGAGCCAGAAAGTACTTTTCACCATGTAACCTCCTCACGCTATATAAAGCCCAGATAAGACCTGGCCTGGAGCATTTCTCTCATGTCTGGAGAGCTGCTGCACCTTACTACCCTATCTAGTCCAGAGAAGGGCAATCCGACTAATTGGCGACCCGGCCTTAACGCGCCACCTCAGCCACTTTCTCACCGGCGTGTTGTTGGTTACCTCTCACTCTTCTACCGATTTCAAATGGAATCTGCTCCTCTGAGCTATCCTCTATCGTTCCGCCGCTCACTGCTCCTATCAGATGCAACCGCGCGACCGCGGCATATCATCCTATGGCGGTGGTTCTTCATACATCAAGAACCGAGCGCTATGACCGCATATTCATTCCCAGGGTATTCAAGGCTTGGAGTGGGCTGCCAGATGTATTTATTGGACCTGCGGGTATTGGCCCATTCAAATCCCGCGTTAACAAACTTCCCTTAAAATAAGCCTTTCACAGCAGCACAAATTACCCATTCTACTTGGAAAGTGTTTTGTTTATTATAAACCGCGAAGTCAAAGCTTAAATAGCAAAGTGCCGCGGCTGCTAGGAAAATGTTATATTAGAACCCAAAACGTTCTATTCCACCTCTTTTTCTTTCTTGATGACAAGTTTTTTGACACATTTTATTCCAACCAAAATGTTGATATTATTCAATTCTTTGGTGAGTGCCATTGTTAACTGGCAGATACCTCGCTATTAATGACATGTGTGTCCAGAACAGGATAAGAGCATGCTCTAAAAAGGCATGCTAAACAAAAGCAAATGTGTCAGCTTCAAAAGCATGCTAAATTTTGAGCATGCTAATAAGCAATGTGTACACACATAAAAATAATTTCTTAGATGGAGCACAGATGCTTTAATTCAAGTATACCATAACTTCCTATACGCGCAAAGTTATGCTAATCCTAAAGTGACAATAGGATATCTTTGACCATACAAGGGTTAGATTGAGAAAATATCTTCAATGCAAAACTGGGAAATTCTTGATGGTAAGAATACCAAAATCTTAAATCAAGCATATGTTAATCTTGGGGTTGGATAGATCCAGTGATAAGGAAGCTGATGGGAACTGGGACGCGACTCAAATGGCGGTGGACCAGCACTACCGGCAGATTCGATGACTGATGGTTGACGGTGGTATCACGGGTACCACGTGACAATGGCAATTTAATAGTTTGACTAGATACTATTATGTGCTATTATGCAGGATCCAGGATGCAGGTATTACGCTACGGTGCTGAAGACGGCGGCGAATGCGACAATTCGAAAATCGATAATGGCGGCGCGGACGCGAACGGGCAACAGGCTGTTGAGTTGAGAGGGTTGAAAGGTTAGAGTTGACCCGTGACATGCTGCGCGTCTGCGCACTCCGACGTTGGTAGACGTCAAATAAATGATTTACTTGTTACAAATATAGGGTGTGCTTGTAAAACAGCGTTCATTTTCAAACCAAGATTATCATATTGTAAATGAAGGTTCTCATTTGCAAGCTGTCTATAATATTTTTGATAGAAGTAAACTGGACACATGCTGGAATAAATGATAATCCCGAGGATAATCCTGATATAAAATTATGAAATATTTGTTATTAAATTATTATAGCCTTGGTTGCAAAGAAAATTATATTTTCTTTCGGAGCATATTCCTTTAAAATAAGTATATAAATCAAAAGTATATTATTCTTGATACAAATTTTCTATAATTTTCTCATTAAATACTCTTTCTTAGAGTGAGAACCGATATTCTTGTTGTGAGTATGTATTTACAAGAATATCACAATTCTTGACTTGAGAATTTCTTCTTATGTGTGGCTTTAGTTTTGATCCACTCCATCCTGTATAAAAGTGTTAGATCACCGCACGACGAGCATGCCGTGCATCTACATAAACAAACGCTATCGCACGATTCCCATACATCCAATCCAGTTGGCGTGGTGGCATGGCCATCTCGATGCGCGCGGTCTGTTTCATCAGAGTGCAGCAGCAATGGTGCTAATGTAACAGCAGCGGAAAATTGCTTTTGCAGCCGGGCTGTTTTACATTATGTTAACGACGGATAACCCGCTTTTGGCGATCATTAGAATGAGAAATTCACTGTCTTCAGTTGCGTAACGAGCTGCCTCGAAGATAGCTGGAGCACATGTATGGAAAACATGGTGGTACCACATAAAGAACGCAGAGCGAACGGATGGTTTGGGATGCTATTTGTGAACTTAATCGAAGTACGAGAGTTGCTCTATATCTATCACTGACGGAGATAGAGAGACATGAAAATTCTGATGCTGATGTCTGTTGGTTTATCAATGCTCGGTTAAAAGTTCCAGTTACCTATCTGACAGTTTGGCATAGCCAACAGTCAAAGTCCCTGTTAAGTAAATTACTGTTTATCGTGACTTTCTGTAACTGAAAGTTATGTAGCTAAGAGTTTGCGTTGAGTTGGCCACACTGCTAAAATATCCCTAACTTGTTGTTGAATCCTATTGGCTAGAACAAACTGTCAGTTATACGAAATTTTAATGGCAGATGAATACTGAATAGCAGTTTCTAATCGTAAATATCGGTGTGTATATAAATCGGATTAAAATGAGTTCAGCTCCAGAATCGCTAGCAAAGGCTGTCGTAGAAAATAAAAGACTTCCAAATTTCAATGAAAGTGAAAAACAGCTGCTCATAAGATAGATTTAAAATCTTGGTTGAGTTGCAACTACCTGCTCAAAAATGTTCCATTTCAAATATGGGACTATCTATAAAGCTTATTTTATCAATTACAAAAATTAAGCAAAATATGGAATTTCTAAAGGAGCTTAGCTCTTACCGTTATCGGTTGTCAGAATAATAAAGCAATATAAAAAATCCCTACTCTAGATACAAAATATAATCCACACTGAAAGTATTTATACAGTAGCAGCTTCAAAACCAAAGGAAAAAATAAAAAAGTTAGATTAAGGCTGCAATCACAAAACACAATGCTCTGCTGCAATTAAAATCTTAGCTGCCAGTTAACCGCATAACTGACACTTTCAACTTCCAGTCACTTTAGCAGTTACTTTAGCTGGCAGTTAACGGTTAGCAGGAGAAAGATAAACACTTAAGTGCTAGTTAACCGATAACTGTCCGTTGAATTAACTTAACTGAGCACTGATAAACCGGCCCTAAGCGTGAAACAGCTGTCTGCGTACTGGTGGATTGACGGAGATATAGAACAACCCTCGTATATCGACTCTCATACGCAGTTGGCACAGAAGCGCGCCTATCTGGTTAGGTAAAGCGAATGCGTCTTTGCGTTCCGCCAAGAAGTTTGCTGCTTTTTAGCAGCGACTTCCTTTGGTTTGCCGTTACCTCTGGGTACCAGATGGCACACAGACAGATCTTTTCTGCCGCCTACTTTTAATCGAAGTACTTGGTATACGCAACGATTCAAAAATAGTTTTTTTTTAGATATTTGGGATCTGGTACAAAGGACGGACATTTCTGACATGGCTAGTACCCTTCCCCTCTTTCAAGGCGAGAGAGGTGAGGATCGTACCGTTCAACTCGTGAGTTTATAACATTTTGTTACCAGTTGAACTTATGCATCTGAGGATAAATGCATCATGTATACTGGGCGTTTTATGTCGAGTGGAAGATATTGTAGATTGTAGGAGAAGGCAGTACTCCAGTTTCTCGGAACACGCCATAGGGCAACCCTCGTATATCGACTCTCATATGCAGTTGGCATAGAAGCTTGCTCTTCTGGTGAGGCCAAGCGAATGCGCCGTTCCACCAAGGAGTCTGCTGCTGTTTAGCAGTTACTTTTTTTGGTTTGCCGTTACCTTCGGGTACCAGATGGCGCACAGGCAGATCTTTTCTGTCGCCTACTCTCACATGCTTTAGATGTCTGGTAGACATGAAAATTCTGATGTATCTCCGTCAATCGACCTATGGCGCACTGATGATTGCTAATAAGCGTGAAACAGCTGTCTGCGTACTGGTGGATTGTCGGAGATATAGAGCAACCCTCTTATATCGACTCTCATATGCAGCAGCATTTAGAACCGCGCTCTTCTGGTCAGGCCAAGCGGACGCGCCGTGGCGTTCCACCAAGGAGTCTGCTGCTGTTTAGCAGCGACTTTCTTTGGTTTGCCGTTACCTTCAGGTACTAGATGTCGCACAGGCAGATATTTTCTGTCACCTACTCTCACATGATTTACATGTCTGGTAGACATGAAAATTCTGATGCTCTCTATCTCCGTCAATCGACATATGGCGTACTGATGATTGCTAATAAGCGTGAACCAGCTGTCTGCGTACTGGTGGATTGACGGCGATAATAGAGCAACCCTCGTAAAGTGTCCTGGTAATCAACCAATGCGCACGTGTCTATCTATATTCATGTATGGCTGCTCTAACCGGCAAGTATTTCAAAACGAAGAGAAAACTAAGCGAAGGCAAATTCCATTAAAGGCCGAACAAGCAAAAAATGGAAATGAAAAGGTTGAAATGTTATGACTTTGAGGATTGTGTAAGATGATTAAATCCTCAAACAAATTCAACGCGGTGACAAGACTGCTTCCGGAGCACTTTGAGACGTATAGAAACGGTTAATTTCAACGGAAAAATGCTTTCCTCTGAGAAAATTTTATGACCTGAGTTGGTTACGAGGTTTAGGCTAGGCGCAAATTGAGACACGTATAGTGCGTGTGACGTGACGCAGCACAGCACGTTCTTTTGTAACTCATCATCATAGTCACAATGTCTTAACAGATATGTTGTGTAAAATGCATTAAGTCGGAGCTAGAGTATTGCCGACACGAATATTATCAATAGTTTTGAGAACTGTAGCTCGCCATCGTTCGCAATTTACTGTCAGTTCAGTGGCGCTCTTGATACTCATATCTAGCAACTGTTTCGTCGTATCCACCCAGCGTGTAGGGGAACGGCCACGGCGTCGCCCACTCGGGGCGTGACGCTGAACTACAAGTTTCTCCATATTATCGCTTCTGTGAATATGTCCGAAGAATGTAAGCATTCTCATCGACACAATGGAGGATCGTCTCTTTGGATTACCGAGCTCACCCAGTATGGAAACATTAGTTCGATGGGTGGTATAAGGAATTCTCAGCATTTTCCTCCACGTCCACATTTCAAAAGCATCTATGCGAGCTCGATCTGCATTTTTAGCAGTCCAAGTTTCCGAGCCATAATATGGAGAACACAAGAGATTGAACCAGTGACATTTTGGTAGCTTTAGTGATGTTATGGTCACGCCATATTTTAGTAAGCTTTGTCATGGCCACCCGTGCCTGTTGAATGCGCCGTCGAATCTCATTCTCACAGCTACTTGAATTGTCAATCAAAGAACCGAGGTACGCAAAACTTTGAACTACCTCACAACGGCCTATTGACTTTATTTCTCGATGATTGTCATGCTCTCTATCTACGATAATAACCTTGGTCTTGTAGTTAATACCAAGACCATATGCTGCACTGTGTTGTTCTAAAACGTTCAATAGAGCTACTAGTTCTTCCTGAGAAGCAGCAATAAAGGTTGTATCGTCAGCAAATCTTAAGTTGGATATTTTGCTTCCGCCAATAGTTATACCACCATTAATAACTACCGGACTGAAATGTATCAGCGCTAATCAATCAATCAATATATTTATTTGTTAAGTATACAAATAAATATTAGTCATAGTTCGCAGAAATCTAAGCTTTATGCGCGAATACCGACTAGTAGATACAGACTAAAATATTTCATAACCTTCCCTAGATCCAAAGCTCATTCCGCTCGATCATCTCCTTCTGCTCTATATCGTTGTTAATTCTTTAATCTTCAATAGCTGAACTGGATGGGGGTTTCAGCAGCATTTTGGAGCCCCCAGCACGACATACCATCACCAAAAACAATTAAATTTATTTTCGACAGAATCATCTTCAAAATTTGAAGTCCACAAGACGCGGTGTGGCACGACTCGCGCGGCGCAGTAGTTCAGGCACATCATAGTAAACAACCATCATAATATCTCTGACAATTTCCCATGTAAAAATGGTTCCCACAGAATTTGACCTTGGGATGATTTTACGGATGTGAAGTTTGGGTAGAGATGCGAAAATGAAAATATCGATACAAACTCGATATTTTTTAGCGCGTTTGGTTCGTACAGAGCATTTTGTGCAACTGATTACACCCCTCAATGATTATATAATTATTTTCGATACCGATATAAAAGTATCGATACCAGCTTGGAATGCCTCAAAAGGTATCGATGACAAAAATACTCGATATTAGTGCAGAAGTATCGAAGTATCGTTAGCATCCCTACAAAAAATCATCCAAAAGGGGGAATGCGGGTGTAATTATCGCCAACCTGAGCTATTATGCTGGTTGTTTACTATGCTGTGGTTCAGGCTCAGTTTCTCGTGTAACGTATAGTGGTTGGAACAAGTATTCTTCGTTTATTTCGATTCGAATGGCATAAGAGAAGATTATAGACGTTGTACTATACGGAAGATGGTGCTTCTCAACATACGAATCACCGCACGACCAGTATATGACAGGTACACGTACGTGTTGTGTCTCAAGTGTCACGTCACGTCACATGCGCTATACGTGTCTCAATTTGCGTCTTGGCTTAAAAAGGTAGCAAAGATATTTGTTACAGTAAATATCGAACTGAATGATGAATTTTCTGAAATAGTCACCAATTTGAAATTTGGATCGCAAATATGCATAATTTTGGTATAAAAAAAAAAATAATTTTATAATACCCAGCAACACATGGGTCACAGGAAAGTTCTACAGTTTTTGATCAAACTGAAACATAGCTAAACTTTCAAGGTATACACCAGTAAAAATTACGTTCTTTGTTTTTAGTTTCTGTTCATACATCATTATTCACACTTTTATGTGCAAACATATTATGTACTTAACTATTTTTAAGGCTATAGCAATATTTGTACCAGCACTCAGTTGTCCGTTATTCAATTTTAGTATGTGAACAACATGTTTACAAATCGTCGGTATAAACAAATTCTAAACACAGGTTTTAGTCTAGTAGTAGTAACAGAGTACAGGAAATTCCATACAAAACATCTATTCGGTATAGGTCATAGAAGTACGTATCAAAAGCAGAAACATTGGCAGGACTTCACATTATTGTCAATTAATGTATTTTTAGAAAGATCCAATGTATTAGTTAGCAATTGTGTATTCAATAGATATTTTCTCGATTATTTTTTTATTGAAGATTTTAAAAATTAATTCTACCTAAATTTGGAGCAGAAAATCCACAAAAAACGGCAGTGAAACAAGAGATGACAGTACCTCAGTACCTATGTCTGTTGCACTGCCTCCACTCCCATTCTTAGATAATATCTCGATATACTTGCATAAGCTGGAATTCTACTCTTACATTTTGACGATTTGTAACAAAAATGTGGGCTATTTTGACCCACTCTACCAACCAACATGTCTCTTAATGTAAACCTTTTATTATATATGGGCAATAGTTGGCAGACCTATGATAATTACCGTACGTATACTATAATTTTGCGTTTTGTACGGAGAACGATAATTATTGCTATACGAGGGTTGCTCTATATCTCCGTCAATCTACCAGTACGCAGAAAGCTGTTTCACGCTTATTAGCGATCATTAGTGCGCCAAAGGTCGATTGACGGAGATAGACAGCATGTCTACCAGACATGTAAAGCATGTGAGAGTAGGCGATAGAAAAGATCTGCCTGTACGCCATCTGGTACCGTTACCGAAGGTAACGGTAAACCAAAAAAGTCACTGCTAAACAGCAGCAGATTTCTTGGTGGAACTCCACGGCGCGTTCGTTTGGCCTGAACCAGAAGAGCGCGCTTCTATGCCAAAAATGGCGCTCAGTAAAATGGCAGGATTTTGAATGTCAATGGTACAAAAGGAAATAGAATGTGAAGAGATCGTTAGAAGAAAAAGGCGAATTTAGGTTAAAACATCCTTACAATCAAGGAACATTGTAGGAATTGAAGAAAAGTTACTAACATAGTTGCTAGCTGAGCAGGGATTAGCGATCACAATACTCCTCTCACTTATCGGTGTGGGGAATAAAAATGATAATTTTATTTACAAAAATATATCGATCCACCTGTTCTCTGAGAAGCAACAATTTTTTTCTTCTCTTGGTTATAAGTCGAACGTAGATTATTAATTTTTTTCTCCACTATTTCCACCGATATGTTTCGGATATCTGCTATTGCAGAATATGCTTTGTTCCTTGCATATCTTTATATTCCCTACTGCTCATGTCCCATAAACACTTCATATTGTAATATAAGTCGATAAATTGGTCGATCTCCTCAGGCGGTAACTTGTTTTCAGCCATCCTGGATTAATGAAAAACTATTTCACTCGTAGCCGTACTCGGATCTCTCGCATCTTTGAAACAGATACGTATGCGACCTACGAGTTGCCTTTTACACATGCGAAACCGTATACGATTCGTTCACTCGTATACGACCAACTCGTAAATGTAACTTCAGCTTAAAAACAATAAAAATGGTGCAACCGTTATAACTATAATGAACTGGTGGACATGATTTTAGTTTACGGTGAAAGTGGTGAAAATGCCTCTCAGACTTCGCGAGTGTACGCTGATCGTTTCCCTGACCGTATTTACCCTCCACCCTGTCGATTTGTCTCTCTCGTGCAAAGAGCTAGAGACACAGGATGTTTGTACCCACATCATGGTGGACACGCTGGAAGACAAAGACAACTTCGAATGGTCCAAACTGAAGTGGAAATACTTGGGCGCCGCGAATTTCGAACTGTATCTATAAGACTCATGTGACAGGACCGCACTTAAAACTTCGCAGCAAACGAATAATAAGTATTTTCTTACAATTTTTTTTATTCTTCTGCGGCTGATTCACCGCACATTAGCTTTGTCATTGCTTCTGAAAAGGAAATTCCTGCTTTGAATAAGCACTGTAATTTTGTTTCTTTTTGATTCTGATAAAATATTAAGTGGACCACCCCCCCCCCTTTCGAAATCCAGTATCCGCGCCTGCGTACTTTCACCGGAAAACGATAACTTTTTGAACATTAAATGTTTTACGACAATATTGTAACCCTCGTGAGAAGCTACCATGCATAGTGGATGGTACTGTACTGTAGTGTACCTTCCTTGACCCAGATCACTTACGCCAATGCACACTATGAGCGGTAGCTTCATTTAACGCTTGTAGGCGTTAAAATATCTCATAGCAGCACCGTCTCTCAAGGGAGAGCAACTGTCAAGAGAGCCCGTCCACGTAAAATAAGAAACAGGCAGACATGACAACGACAGAGAGAAGACGAATTACTGTTGCTGAGAAATTTATAGTAGGTCAGCTCTACTTGAGTTCCCTTCGCTAGATAGACCAGGAAAATAGATTTGCAAATTCAGTCAACGCCATAGATGTCAACGCGCCCCACAACAAAAAATGTGCAAACTGTCGCTGATGAGTGCCGAAGTGACGGGATACATTGACGGTTCGAACCTTAACGTAGATCACGGTCACCGAATCACGGATCAATAAAAGGGGAACACAAGACAATATACGTACGTACGACCTTAGATCAGGTAGAACGGCAACACGGTACACATATCCATCTTCCCAATGGCTTTTCTGTTCTGGGACCATGACGTTACGATCCTAAAGGGGTTCAAATATTTTTCTCATTTTCCCGGCCTTCCCGTAGGGGGGTATGGGCCTTTACCCAATTTTTTGTTTTTGGACTTGAAATAATGAATGAATGGAATGAAACCTTATAGTATACAGATGCGAGAAATAATTGTCTATAAATTGTTCATCCTATCGATCATGAAAAAAAAGCTTTAAAAAATCGTATTTTTTAAATATACCGCCAAATCAGTGACGTAATGGATAATTCACCAATAAGAATATAGCTTCCTGATTCTGACCCGTTTCGTACTTGACACATGATGATACTGACAGTAAATATAACCTTAAAATATCCCTTTACTGTTTACTTGTGCTTTCCACTTCATAGCATTCGTGTGTACATTCACGTTGAAGTAGATGTCAATTGTCATGTACGGTGTATATTAGGTCTGTTTTTACAGAGAATCACAAACCAGTCAGAGCCAATCAGTATTCCCCATTGCAGTTGTCAAACTATTTCTGACTAGTACTGGCCAATCAAATTGACGCTGACTAGTTTGTGATTGCTGTAAAAACAGACCTATTATTGCAATTGTTACGCCTCTCAGTCTTAGCAACGTCAACCGCCATGTTGTCTATGCCGGAACGTCATCTTTTGTCATCAATTATGTGGCGTCACTGTGATAATGAAACAATGAATATTATTGGTTCATAGGAGGTGACGTATTCATGGGGGTACAATATTATTTTATTTGCAGTACAACTTTCTTTATAATATTATTCTTATTAGATTCAAGTTTTCTGCATTCTTTTTATAGTTAATGGTGATATTTAGCATAAAAAGTAAATCCATAGGACACCAATATGAAGCATTAGTTAGTCACAATATACTGAAAGTGACACATTTTTTAAAGCTCCTGACGAATGCTTCACAACCTTAGAATATAAAGTCAATATCGTCACTTACTACAAAATGGCGGAATATGTAACAATTCATGCATCAATTTCATTATTCCAAGTTTCATTTTTTTGACCTCTTTAAAAAATAAAAGGAGGGGACATTAAAAAAAAGCACTGTATAGTATATAATATTTGATGAATTACTATTTGTCAGATAAAAGTGGATGCAAATACTATTATACTTTATTCATGGAATAGAGAGGTCTGGATATTTTAACCGATAGATAGTTATTCTTGGAATACATTTTATTTATACAAATCCTTCGAATATCAAAGGTAGATAGAATTACCAATAAACATCTGATGTTATTCCGAATAACTAGAGGAGTCAGGGGACGGCTGGTAAAATATAAAATAGAATGAATCACAGGAATGAATGAAAGGCGTTGGACAAACGTTGTCAGGTGCATAACGAAATCGATATATTGTGACACTCTAGAACGTATGTTGGTACAAAATTTTTTCTTAGTACCGACACTAAGCGCTAGAAGCGGTAATTCATAATTTTGCTTAAAAAATCCCACTCTTTATTATACGGGAATAACGCGGATGAGATACGGCAACGTTGCCAACATCCGCAAACCCATTCCCACATTGCGCATACGCTAGATGCTAGAAAAAGAAAACGGTGGTTATCGTGGTTATGTGTTGAAACCTTGTCGATTGCACGCGATAGTGAATTTTTTGTGGAATTTTGACTGCATTTTAAGTGGAATAATCAAAAACTATGTGGAACGACATGGGGAGCTTCAGCAGACACACTGCGCACATCAGCCATTGCAATGGTTTTCTCTACAGCCAAATATTGTGCCCCGGTGTGGCTAAACAGCTGCCACACCAATCTGGTCGACGTCCAGCTGAACCACACTATGCGCCTGATAACTGGAGCAATCCGACCGACACCCACCTACTGGCTTCCTTTGTTGAGCAATATATACTCACCCGCAATTCGTAGGAGCGAGGCCCTGCTTAGGGAATAGCACAATCTACAAGAGAACCTGCACCTACCCATACAGGAAGACATACCAAGCCTACGACGAAATAGACTCCGCTCACGGAACCCCCTGGTGCGGCAAGCAGAACAGCTGGATGCCAGTAATATCGAAGTGAGAGACCTGTGGGATCAGAACTGCCAACGTATTGAAAATTTTGAGGAGCGCGAGTGGTTCCGAGGGTATAACCATGACACCTGCTGGCACTGAACTCGACAGAAAGCTGTGGGTCAAATTGAACAGGTTCCGCAGTGGACATGGCCGTTGCGCGGACTCACTTCACAAATGGGGTGCCACGGGGTCTCCGGCCTGTGACTGCGGGGCTCCGAACCAGACAATCAGGCACATTAGGGACGAATGCCCCCTGCGGTCCTATCGGGGAAGTTGGAGCGACCTTATGAAAGCTGACGATGCAGCTCTTGACTGGATTAGGAACTTAGATATTGATATTTAGTTAGGTTCATGTGTAATTTTTTTCTGTGATTTTTGTTTTTTTCTTTGTGCTACCATTGCATACACTTATTGTTTGTTATGTACCTGTATCTATGTTGTGTAAATGGCATGTAAGCCATACGAAAATAAATAAATAAAATCGCAACATCATGCCGAAACGCTGTAATGTTTACGAAAAATACGGTGGGAGTGATAAAGGACGATCTTTCGCACGTAAGTACCATGTACTCTTGATATTTGTAACCAATCAGTAGCGGGAGCCAAGCCAATCGGCTGCGGGAGTCTCGGTCACGTGTGGTCACATCTCCATTCATAACTGAATGAGCATCAATGCCGGCGTTGCCATATTGTACACAATGCGTTGACATTTGTGTATTCAAGTGACAAATAATATGCGGGTTCCTGCAATTGTAATAGGAAATATTGAACCGAAATACTTTGTTAGTGTTGAGGAGAAACAATACCCTCATTGCCCCTACACTTTGGCTGAATGTTAATTCTATCCACCTTTAATGTTCGAAGTACAAATCCGATAATAGAGACCCTAAAACTCATTGCTTATGGTAAATTAGTTTCCGAAATCCAACAGTAATGTTACTAGTGTAACACATCTGGGAGCATAAAGACTTTGTTATCAACTTACAAGCTATGTTCTACGTGTAAACAATAACTCAGTTCAACATAGTTCACGTGATCCTCCCTCTCAAAAGCAACTTAATGAACCCCAATTAAACTTTGTAGTTAGAGGAGATGCCGCTTCTCTGCTGGGAATTAGAATAATGCACGGTATTTGCACAAAGCACCTCAGATATACAGGCGAATACTGACTAGAAGTATCCTTGGTTGTGATAAGGCTGAGACATAAGGGATTTCGCCTTGGGGGCGGCTTTAACATGCCAATCAAGGTTGACAGGATTTGCATTGAATGATTCAATAGTAGCAGTTCAACGAGCGGTGATCACAGTAATAACTCAAGCAGTTGAAGTTTGCAGCACGAGCCGTAGGAACGTACATTTAATGTATAAGGACGTAGCCAAAGGGTAGGTAACTAACAAGAGGAGACACCCGGTGGAATTCCTTTTATGTTTGGAATTTGCTTCCATTGACCTTGGATCTTTAAATTTTGGTGTGTGGAAGTTGCCAGATGTCTCACGATACCTGAATTAGTGGGAAAAAGCAGTGTTGCCATTTCACATTGATCAGTAATACCCTTACTTTTAATATGGAGTATTATTGCAACAAAACCGGAATGTGTCCTGAAAGGATTGAAAATAAATAAGTAACTTCGTGAAAAAGTGCCAAAGTCCACCTCGAGGTGCACTACGTTCACTCTGGACTATAGCAGAGCAAAATAATAAAACCAAAAGTTTTTAAGAACGCAATGATACAAATTACAAACAAAACGCAATTGAACGCAATGACGAATCGTCCAGGGCGGTTGATCTTGCGTTGGCTCGACGCGCCGCGCCGTTGCCAGTTCTTGTAAGTCTATCGTAAAATCTCAAGCTCCATTACATAGTGTATTTTTGATTAGATTTACGTCAGGAGGATTACCAGATATAATATTAAATAGAGATACTAGTAATTTTTGTATTAATATATCACCGAACGAAATATTAAAGTAAAAATAATTGTAATATGTGGTGTTCCAATGGTGAAACCAAATATTTTTTCTGTCATAACGTCATAATATAGATGTGTCATAACCACATAAAATATTAACAAGCAACGAGCAAACGCATATTTAAATATTATGAATGAATTTAAATTTAGATCACTGATTTTGGCCAATAAAAAAAAAGAGTTAAAATATATCGAAAACCAGTCCGTAAGACTTTTGAATTCATATATATTCCTAAATCATCAATATTGCGATGACGTGTTTCTATATCCCATACATGACGTCGCAGGAAATGCGAAAACAAATCTCAATGTGGCAACGTCTAATACGTTTGACTCCGAACTAGCTCGAGCCAGCTCGGGCGAATTCGAGACCCTTTAAATTTGGGTGTAGCTGTATCTCTGTCTAATTTTATTCGCTCTGTCTGACTGTCTCCTCTTGTTAGTTACCTAGTTACCTACTCTTTGGCAGTGACGTCACACAACTGATGACGTACCGGCGCAGAAAACATGGCGGATGACATTGCTTGCAGTCAGAGGCGTAACAATTGTATTCTCAATTTGAATTGAGGAGCAGACTTTCAGATTGCACTTTTATCCGTTATTACACATTTTCAGGAGGAGCAAAAAACCAGTACAGAGAAACCAAATCATAAAGAAAAAAGGATTTGGGATAATATAATAATATGGGGTATATAGAACTCAATCGCAAACTTTGGTACAAGAAAGTTGAATAACAACTTGAAAAAATTAAAAAAATTTTTAGACATAATGCAGTTTGTCTCTAGTAGACATAATGCAAGTTTGTCACTACTGGACTACTGGACAAAACGTAATTTGAGTTTCGTTGTTAAATAGCAAAAGCAACAATTTGGAAACTATCTGCAGCATATTCGAATGAAAGAACAAAATATAAAAGTGGTATAATAGCATGTGTAGACGATTAATTTTTTTTAAATGAAATCATTTTGATCATTCTCAGCGCATTCAAAAACATCTATAGTTCTATTCTAGTTCCATAAATCACTAGTTTTCCACAGTTTTCTACATATTGCAGCTATCATTTCAGCTTCCGAACTGTACTATTGTTCATAACGAGTAAGTCTTTCATCACAGGAAAGCTGCGCCACCTCTTTCTCAAATATGGAAAATTTGGACAAAATGCATTTGCTGCTCAATTGGAATTATAGTATAATGCAAAACGATGGAAGAACAAAAAGAATGTGAAATCCAAAATATCCACAACGGATATGTTATAGACATTTTCAACGAAAAATTCGAAATGAAATTAAACTGGCAAAGGAAAGATGTATAGAAGCTGAAAGTCTCAGTTTCCATCTCCACAAAAAAAAGTGAAAGAAATAGCCGGACTATAACATAACAAGCCAATAAGTATCATTAAAAATGAACAAGATACAATAATAACTGAGACAGAAGAATTATTGCAAACCTGGAAGAACTATACCACTGGCCTTTCTCACGAAGATAGACCATAAAATCCAGTAAATGAACTACATTCGCTATCGGGATCAAGCATATTGACGAGCGAAATAATATATGCTATGAAATCAATGAAGAACAACAAAGCTTCAGGACACCACAATATGTACTCGGAAAAGATCCACCTAATCAGTGAGCAAAACTTGAACACGATAGTAAAACTCTTCAACAATATGTTCACGACACTGGACATCTACCTGAAGATTAGCCCCTCTCCACGTTTATCGCAATACCCAAATGAAATAGTGCAACTGTATGTAAAGGTTATCGTCTCATTAATTCAATGAGCCATTTCCTAAAATTTTTTTTCGAATCCTACATACAAGACTCCACAAAAAATGCTAGAAGGTAAGTGGAAGCAGTCAGTTTGTATTCAAGAGTGTATGTGGAACCAGAGAAGCCATATTTAGTCTCCAAAGATTACAGAACTGTCAAGGCCAAATAAAATATATCTTTATGTGCTTCATCGAATATGTGAAAGCGTTTGACAATGGGTGATATGAATAATACCAGAGTTTAAACTCCGAGTATGTTCTCATGAGCATGAGCATAAAGTATAAGTTTGTACTCCATTCCATATGAATAAGAATATTTCAATTTGATGAGTTTCTGCTCCTGGTACATAAGAGTAGATACTCGCTATCTATTTTCAAACTTGACAGAGGCTGTCAGAAGTGTCAGATACAAACGTTCGCGTTTGGCATATTTCTAAATCTCTGATTATTATCGAAGGAGTCAGTCATTATTCATTATTGGTACAATGAGTGAAAGCAGTGAGGAAGAAAGTAATAAAAGTTGCGAATCCCAAATGGGATTTGTGCATACTATGTTACGTGGTTTCCCCATACTTTTGTCTAAATCACAAATACCAGCTGTTATAAGCATGCTCTGCCGGAGTATTAGGGCTTCGAAAGGGCACCATTAGCCACGGCGCAATGCCGTATCCCTCATCTCCTAAAAGTAAAGCATTCGATCTCTGAAACTCTCTCTTTGCAATGTTAAAAATTTCTGAGTTGCTCCATATCCATGAATCATGGACAGATCCTGGCCATGATGCGTCTACGCTTGCAAACCACTCGTCTGCATTGCAAGTGGCCTGAACATTGATGATATGATATCCCTTGCGAGTAATATATTCATCACCATGGAGAGGCGATTTTTTAATTTTAATGTGTGTGCAATCGGTCACTTCCACGGCACATGGAAAAGTGTACTTCCCTTGCCATTTTCTTTTGGCTTCTATTACATCCGCCGGAGTGCTAGGGAATTTTATTCACCGTCCACATTTTTCTATCATCTGGTCAGCAACTTTTGTCACTACTTTAGAAACAGAAAATAATTAAAATTAAAAATAAAATATTTTATCAGTGTTACATATAGCACCAACTCTTGTTTCTTCAAATTCTACACCCAAAAAATTATTTGATAGCCACTCGACATTTTCTTTACTAAATCGATACAATGCTTTAAAGTCACGATCGCACGTACTTCTCCTAGGTTTATAATATTTTTTTGAACGCAAATTAAACACGAACTCAACCATAACTCTGCCACGGCCAAACTGAAGTCTGGTGACTATCAGACTTCAAAATTCTGGATTATATTCTCATCCTAAAGAGCATAAACACATTTTTATTCATATCAAAAATGAGAATATACTCACAAGAAATTGTAGATAAGAGTACCTACTAAAGTGGAGTATTTGCTTCTGGTTTTTATTCATACCACGTGGAGTATTTGCTCCAATTTTTTGAGTATAAACTTTATGCTCATTTTTATTCATAAGACCCAATGTCAAACATGATCTCCCCATATCATATCTTGGCGATTTGGGACTTGATGGCAAGGATATAAAGCTGATTAGAAATACAAAACGGAGTTGGACAAGGGTGTATTTTGTCGCCGATGTTATTCAACCTCTGTCGAGAAAGCATTTGCTGAGGCAACCTTGGATTTTTCCTAGCGGCATTAAAAAAAGTAGGAAAGAAGAGATAAGGAGATAAGATGCAGAATTGAACAAGCTAGGACAATTTTCCTGAAACTTCGAAAATTTATTACCAACAAAAACGTAAACTTCAGTCTCAGATAGAGGTTGGTTATGTCTCGTCTACTCCATTGAACGGCGTAGAAGCATGGAGGCTGAAGGCAGCAATTATAAATAAGATCGAGCTTTCGGAATGAGAATTCTGCGACGAATGCTGAGAGTTTCCCGGGTGGATCATGTGAGAAAAGAAAACGTCCTCCAAATATCCAGTTTAGCAGAACGAGAACTTTTTGAGGTTACAAGGAAGATGAAAATAGCTTTCCTAAGACATATTATAATGCATGGGGAACGCTATCACCTCCTGCGTCTCATTCTTCAGGAAAAATAGAAGAAGGGAAAAGAGCATTTGGAAGAAACATCCGTAACTGGACAGAAATAAGCGATTTCCAAGAATTACAGAGGGCTGCAGTTAATAGGATCATCTGATGAGAGAAAGGATGGACGCCTACGCTGCGTAGGCTACGCAGGAACTTGCATTACGCCCTAAAAAGAAGAAGTAGTATGCTTAGAACCTTTGTTATTATTACCATTAGATATTGCATGTTTATGGAATCTTCTCCCGTATTTGCACCATCTTGTTCCTTGGATAAGGAACTCGTCTCAACCTTTGGTTCTTCTTGAACCAACAAAATTTGTTGCCTGCGTATTATATCCGATTTCAAACATGTTTCTCTAAAAGCGTGCACTATGCTTAAAAGGTTTGTAGATGGATCACATATCTGGTGTGATAGGTCCCATTCCTGCAATAATTTAGAAATTGGATAATGATAATAGTTTTATGAAAATCTTTACTCACAACTTGAGGAATACTTCTTTGTAACTTGGTTAACAGAGACACACCATTTTCATCCATATTTGAGACTTGATTAAGAGTCAAAATGTTATTCAAGCAGACACAGCAGCATTCATGTAGGCTGGTCATCTTGTATAATCACCTTTCAACCTTCTAAGTTGCGAATTGCAACTTGTAATAATTTTAAATTCTTCCCGCTAATGACTTATGTTTACGTTAGGTGCTTTCCTTTTACATCTGCACTAACTCAGATCACTTAAAAATCAGATGGCTCAGCAGTTGGAAACCTCAGATGCTCAGATGAGTTAAAGGAACGTGTGCAGTTAAATGTCATTCCTCGAAATTTTTTAATATGCTATGGTTCTATAATCTGTCGATCCTTTCCATAACCTATTTTTTAAGTTTTTCGTAGCTCACCATACACTGTCGACTATCCATACACCACAAAACCCGCTAAAATTCAAGCTTACAAAAAATTGAAACCTCATTTATTGATTTATTTGACATCTAAATCATCTGAGACAACTGATCTACCTTTCGAGCTTGTGCAGATGGGCTTAAGTGGAGGTAAAATATCTCACTTTTGTCTCAGATTCAGAAGACAAAAGGAAGGTACATTGAAATGAGTCATGACGTCACAAGTGGAGATTTATCAGATAAATCAAGTAGCCTGTTACCTACATAAATCAAAAACTATACCACAGATTGACATTTACCATTGGCGATAAATATTTACACATATTTGTTATGATTAGGATTACATTCGGGAAAAGATACAAATAATTGTCATACGTATTGACGTAAACGTCAACAAATCAAAATAGGTTGCAGATCGTTGATTGGTGGTTGCAAACAGAAGTTGCAAACTACTTGTTTTGTGTTGCAAACGACCTCTCTTTCCTTATCTAAGCAAACGACCTTTCACAGGCGACATAAGATGAACGACTATTCACTCTATTCACTTTTACGACTATCTTACCATGAATAGGCATAACAGATGGCGCGCATAATAACCAACTGTACAACTGCATTGCAGAGTCAAAGATGAAACTCTACAAGATGCATCTAATTTTTGTCAAATATAGAGCTAGATAAGTTGATTGAGGGTACCTATAGTTTGTCCACTGAAGAAAAGGAGTAAAAAATTATTTCAAACCCATATTTTGGGGCTTTATTCGGATAAACCGAACTTAATTTTTCTGTTTATAATAACATCGTTTTGTAGATGGTGTGCATATAACCGTTGACCATACAGTAAAAATTTACATATATTGTGCATTGTTACTCCATTTGTTCGGTGGATAAGGTATAACAGTTTTCTACATCTTGCGATTTACTAGATTTTCAAACCCCAGAACTTAAGACCTCGCAACGTACAATTATTTGAATCGATCTACTTGACTGATCTATTTTGGCCAAATCGTTAATGTCGAGCGCCATGCCGTGAGGTGATGAAACGGTAATATTAGTACGCGGGCGGTTCAAGTTAAATATAGCCAAACAATGCCGGCAGTGACGTAACTTTGGCACCAGATCGCACGCTAGGGGAGGTTGGGGCATCGGGCGCCTGTCCGCCCGTCTGGACCTGTGAACTCGATTATGCTAACGAGGTTCAGTCTTCGGATGCAGCAGATGCAGCAATGCATTTACCATCAGTACCGACATTCTAAGAGATTATTACTTCCTTCGACAGTTACCTTGAAAATCACAAAAACAATTATCGAGTGGGGATTAGTAAGTACAGTTTAACGTACAGAAAACTAAGACAACAATACTGACAAAGAAGTCTCACGTTGGCTTACCAACTGTGGAAATGGAGGATCATCCAATAGTCGAGTCACCTTCCGTCAAGCTTTTGGGGATCAACATCAGCAAAAACATGTCCTGGCACGACCACGTCGTCAGTATTGCTCAAACGGCATCCCAGAAGCTTTGAGTTTCGTTCCGCTGTAGGATGCTGTATACACCAGAGCAACTACTGCTGCTCTACAAGGCAGAGATCCGACCATCGTTGGAGTATTGCTCCCATGCGTGGGCATGCGCTCCGAAGCACTCTCTAAAGCTTCTTGACACTATCCAGAAGACAGCAGTCGATTAGCCTAATCTCACAAAGGACCTCCACAGCCTGGAATATCGAATAAGGGTGGCTGACGTCCCTGTTTTACATATTCTATCACGGAAGCTGTTCGAGTGAGCTCTCCCAGATAGTAACACCGAAGCCCGTCCGATGTCGAGGTCCCTACTCGCCGAACCAGTCTCCTTTTGCATTCCTTCTTTGGAGAACTTCGAATGAGCTGCCGAGGAAATTGTTAGGCGACGGCTACAACCTGCAGCGTTTCAAATCTAGCGAGCACAGATACTTATCCCCTCGCAGCGCTTCAACAGCGCCATAGGCTTTGCCGGGAGGATAACCACAAAAAGAACCATCTAGCTATTTGCGCCCGGACTTATGTTCGATTTTTTTTGTACGTCTTCTACATTCCCTCATTTGTTTTAATGCCGTCAAAAATTCTCCTCAATATTTTCCGCTCCCAGATTTCTAGCTTTCTCATATTTTGTAGCGTCATTGTTCATGTTTCACAGGTATATAAAATTACAGGTCGTACTACCCTTTCATAAATTCTAATTTTCGCCCTCCTTGAAACTTATTTCGCATTCAAAATTTTCGATAGCGACCCAGCTACCTTTCAACATTTTTTATGGATTTCAGTTTTCTGGACATTCGTTGGTAAATGACACTCCAAGATAGATAGATGACAGGAGATAGCTGTATTAATTAAATTATATAGCTCAATAAATTGTTTTGCTTTTATTAACAGAACCCTATGATTAATTTTTCAAAAAAGTTTTTTAGTCTGCATGGATATCGTAGCAATAAATCTACTTCTACAGCTTTAAGTGCTCTCATAAAACATGTGGTATGGTGTACCATAAGGTTCCATTTTGGGTCCTACGCTCTTCTTGATTTACATAAATGACATCTCAAATTGCGATCCAAAATCAGATTTGATTCTTTATGCAGATGATACAACAAAAATTGAGAGGATTATTGACCACGATCAACAGGCATCAGTTAGAGCTTGGTGTCTCTCAAACTCGCTGAGTCTAAACCATACAAAGACAAGACATATTGATTTTAAAACAGTTTGCTCATCAGAAGAGAAAGATCAGAATGTGGAATTCCTAGGCGTGACTTTAGATCCGCAACTGTCATGGAGATTACACACTCAGGAACTCTCAAAGAAGTAGAAGTTGTCCAGGACTATTTATCTTATAAGAAATATGAAAAATATAGTAAATAATACAACACTCATGAACTGCTATTATGCATATTTTCAACCAAACATCTCATATTCTATATTGAACTGGGGCTATTCTACACACTACAAAGAGATTTTTGGCATACAGAGACGATGCGTAAGAGTATTGGCCAATCTGAAATATAGAGAGCCCTGCAAACATGCGTTTATAAGATTGCATCTACTTACATTACCTTGTATTTTCATTTTAGAATGCTTATGTCATGTAAAACACAATGAAACATCATATGCCAGACATAATGAATTTCATAGTCATAACACAAGAAAAGCTGCCAATTTTAAAATACAGAGTACCAGAATTAGTAAATCAAGAACGGGCATAAATTATTATGCCTTGCACTTCTACAATGCTCTACCAAGCAGGGTGAAAGTCTTGGAAATTAATACTTTTCGTGACAAGATCAAGGAATACTTCATTAAAAAAGCATTCTATGATCACGAGGAATGCCTCCACAATGACTTCAGTGATTTTAATGTGTAACATATTTGCCAAAATTAATTTGTACAATTTTTTAACTGGGTATCTTTTATTAATGTGTTAATGTGTTATTTTAGGTTAGATGTCAATGTTTTTATTTCAGTTTTAACTATATGTATATTAGTTAATTACTAAATTATGACTTGTGCGAACAAATTTTCTTTTGTACTAGCACCAATAAATGACTACTACTACTACTACTACTACTACTACTACTACTACTACTTCAGTGCAGCCTTTCTGATGTGTTCGGCAAAAACCAACTTTGAATCCAGCCACACACCCAAGTATTTTATGGCATTTTGCGGAGTTATAGTTACTCCTTCCACCAAAAAAGTTACCGGTAGCAGACCCCTTCTTGGTGTTAGCAGAACTGCTTCTGTTTTTGTTGGTTCCACCATTAAGGATCTGTCCCGTAGCCAGGCACTAACTTCACCAATAGCCCAGTTCGCCCTTTCCATCAGCTCTCGTTCATCTTGTGCCACAACCACCACCGCTAGATCGTCTGCATATGCGATGGTTGTCACTTTTTCCGTGAGGTCCAGCTCCAAGATGCCGTTGTACACTATATTCCACAGGGTTGGTCCTAGTATTGATCCCTGGGGTACTCCGGAATCTAAAGGTATCCGAGGAGCATCGGCTGTTCTTTCTAACCGCAGCTCACGATCTTGCAAGTAGCTCTCTATCAGTCGGAGGATATGTTGTTCTACTCCCATTTTTCTGAGATCGTTAATGATATGCTGCCTCGGTGCTGTGTTGAAAGCGTTCTTAATATCAAGAGCAATTAGAGCACACAAACTCTTTTTCCTATTGATTGTCCTCCCTGCCTCCTTAGCTATCGATATAATACACTTAATGGCTTCAATTGTGGATTTTCCTTTCCTGAAGCCAAACTGCTTGCATGATATGCCGTTCTTAGCGGCGATATCTACTTCCAGACGAGCTAAGATCATATGCTCGAGGAGTTTACCAGCGGTATCTAACAGGCATGTTGCTCTGTAGGCCGAGGGTTGGTCCAGTGGCTTACCCTTTTTCGGTATCAGAGTCAGGTTAGCACATTTCCATCGCATTGGAAAAACAGTAGCGGCCTTAGCCAGACTGATGCCTAACGTGGGAGGCCCCAGCTCCAGTAAAAGGCAAACACTGAGCGCAGTAGCCTACTCTACAGCACTGTACGCAGCACCCGTTTGGCAAAGGGCCATGGGAATACAGCGGAGTAGGAGAACACTTGAATCCGTATTTAGGAAACTAGCGATAAGAGTGTCCAGTGCCTATCGGACAATATCTTTGGATGCGGTGATGGTAATTGCTCGCATGCCACCCGTCGACCTCATGGTCTGGGAGAGATGCGAAACATATGGCATCTTAGACGAAGTTAGTCGACAAGCAGCCAGATCCAGACTTCTCGAGAAATGGCAGATTCGGTGGACCAATACTGACAAGGGTGTTTGGACAAGACGCCTTATACCAAACATTGCAACGTGGGTAAAGCGTGACCATGGGGAAGTAGATTTTTACTTGACCCAACTACTGTCTGGTCATGGTTGTTTCAAGGCATACCTCAATCGTTTTGGTATAACTGACGAACCGACATGTTCCTACTGCAGCGAGGAAGACGATGTCGAGCATACATTTTTCATCTGCGGTAGATGGGAGGAGGAAAGACAGAGGTGCTTCAGAAGTATAGGTCAAAGAGCAACACCTGAAACATTAACTGCCTTGATGCTCAAAAGCCAGACAAACTGGTACAGTATAGCAAACCTAGCCAGACAGATTCTTGTTCAAAAGAGGAACGAAATGCCCGCTCAACAGGGACATAACGGACAATAAAACATATCAGAAAAATTAAGACTCCACGGAGCAACGAAGTGATGCCATCCGGCGGTTCCGCTGCTCAATGTGGACAGCTTTAGCTGAGGAAGGAAAAAAAAAAGAAACTACTACTACTACTACAAAAGAACTTGCAATGCAAAATCATACATTATTCGAATGTCATTATTTTGATAATAGAACAGGATATCAAAACAAGGCCACCGAATTGACCTAGCGCAAGTTTTCTTCTTCAATTTTAATCATTACTATGAGTTTAAATGTATCGGCGCACTATCAGTAGACCACCGGTCGGTCTCTCTGGGTCCCCTCGATGCGAAACCGTCTTCGCGGCGGTCGGCCGTCAGCTGTATCGCAAGGACTTTGACCTTCGGACTTGCCTCCCCTCATTTAGACACACATATTTGAGAAAGCGCTGACACGAGATTCTCAAATTCGCTCGCTATACCTTGGCCCCTTAAGCTGCTGTAACTCGAAACCTACAATTTTTAGATACGCCTCTTCATCCTGTTAAGGACGGTAATTATTTTGGTTTTTAATTTCCGCTATAATTTTCTGCGTGCTCTTCTGATCAAACATAAACATTTTATGGTATGGAGTAAACGAGGAGGTAGATGAATCATTGCTTAGCTAATTTGTTTAACGGTAACTAAATATACATAAATGTACCTATAATTAAACAGTCACTGCTTCTGAAAGTATCAAGGCGATATGAAATCAATAAAAAATCTATACCATTATGGCTCGTATTACAATTATACACATATATACATTTATGTAATGTAATCGGTCAGTTTCTCGGTACATTTTTTCGTGACGCCATAAAACTAAATGAAATTGATATGTCTACAGGTACTTTTATTGCATTTTATTTAACAATAATTGGCAATTTTTTGCAACCAGGAATCGGTTAGAAGGCGATGACTTTTTGCGATAACCTGACTAAAATTGAGGTTGGCATTTGTATAATGATGTAGTTTTGGCTTGGCTAAGTTTATTGTGCCCTTGAAACAACGAAACTTGACCTTGGATCAAAGAGTTATGTAGCGGTAAAATGAAAGTCTGATCTATAAAACAGGGATGGCTATTTATCAGCATGAAACTCGTATAATACCAGGATGGTAATACATTTTGTAGATACATTCTGTAGATACTCTATGAAAACAATAGGCAAAAACCTGTAAGAAGCAAGATCCGGATTGTAGGGACAATGCGCGAGAAGTTTAGTTTGTCGTGGTCAGTGGCGTATATAAGGAGGGGGGCCGGGGGCTCGCTCCCCCCCCCCCGAAAGCAGCCACGCATTCAGTTTTGACGTCTGGAAGAGGCTGAAGTTAGGATTATAATTCGCCAATATTATAACGTATGAAAATTTTTCCGATGGAGCCCCCCCCAAAATCGATTTCTATATACGCCACTGGTCGTGGTCAAATATTCGGTACAGGCTTTGGCGCGGTGCGCTGAAGCATTATCAGGTGTCCATTTTACTTCCCACACCGATAGATGAGTATTTTGATCGCGAAAATTTTCGATTTTCAGATAATACGCTTTTTGGGTGCCTTATGATGCCTACATAACGAAAATCCACGTCACTCATTTCCGTCGGTCTGTCTGCCTGTCGGTCTGTCTGTCTGTTGGCGTTTTTTCTAGCCTCATAATCTCAGTAACCGTTGCATGGATTGCGATGAAATTTGGGCAGCGTTATGCTGTGGGGTCGTAGTAGGTAATGTTCCTACAATTTTGAAAATCGTTATACGGGGGCGGAGTAATTAGCAAAAAACTAAAAATTTCAAATATGCGTCAAACTTCGTTTTTACGCCTTTTAGGGCTTCCTGATCATTTTCTACTTTTTTTTAATTTTGGCCGCATGTTGATCGAATAGATCTAATGACTTTTGGCAGGCACTGTTCTGTAAACCAATTAGCTGAGGGGTCTTCTGTGTATCCAAAACGACACGTTCCTCAATTCACAACAAATTTTGTTTTGAGTGTATGTATGGTGGGAAGTGTATACTCATAAATAGACTAAATTGAAATTTTATTATAAAGTTGATGCCTTATATCCGAGATATCATGCAAACACGTTATAAGTTATGGTAGGAAGATAAAATCAATGCTAGGTGAAGTATTTTATAATATCCTTTATTTAATCCTAAAATATTCTTAAGTTAGTTCTGTACACAGTCCTGTATCTGATTATGTCAATTAGAATGTAGTGTCAGATATAATGATATCTGTATAAACTAAAGTTATGCACAAGTAGGTAGTTGTATCTTTTTTGTGCGCGACTAGTCAAGCTCAAAAGGGATGATGTTAAGGGCCCCACAGACAACTCGGTACATGTGTGGCCGTTCATCGTGCAATCACGACGGGATTTTGCAGTGTCGTTCTGGTTGCCTTCGAGTAACCGTATCTAGGGTTAGCGACACCTATCAAAAATGTGCTGTCAGACGTTCATGAGGGGAAATACTTTGACTCATCCAAGAATCCTGTTTCTTTATGTGAGTGCTACTGAATTAAGTAATTCTAAGTATGTTTCTTCATCCATCCTCAAGTAATTGGACCAATCCCCTGGTTCCAGACGCAATTCTTCTAATAGATTTATATGGGAGAATTGGCCTCTTTTTAAAAGCCACTGTTTCACCCATTTAGAACGTTTTTCTTGCGGTATTTCACTTTAATAGCTAAAGCCGCCGCCAATGCTAAAGTATTATCCATGTTAGCGGACCAAAAATTTGCGAGAAACTGAAAGAAACCGAACAGTGTGTGGAGGTATCGTTCCATCGGTTCAACCGACATCGGTTGGCACGTCGTGCAAACCTGATGAAAAGGAACGATGTCTGTGGGGCCCTTTAAGCAAGTTATTGCTCTTCTTACTGGACATCGCTAGACATCTAAACACTTTTGGAATCACCAACAAAGAACAAGAGTGTGGACTTTGGCATCAGTCCCAAGAGACTGCTCTACATACCAGTTTGGTCTGCGAGGCCTCGGACTGAGGAGAAGGACTCTGTTTGGTGTGACGCAGCCAGATGATGAAACTAGGGGAAAGCTCCTTGACCTCGTCAGGGGCACAGAAGTTGACTTATCCGACTAATAGGCAGATGGCACACACTTCTTGTTTTTGATATACGCTGCCGATTTGTCCAAACATAGTACTTTTTCAGAAATTCATTCATAAGCTGAGGACACTCAAATAGTTCATACTTTTCGCCCTGAAGATGTTCAGTACGTAAAAGAAAATTTTCAACATGATATCGCGCAGGTTATCAAATACTCTACAGATCATAATTTATCAGTAAATCCAGAAAAATCAAGTATAATACTTTTTTGTCCAGAAAATCAGAGGCAACATATACAATCAGTTTTGAAATTGAGCATTGGAAGCCAAGAACTCCAGTTTGAAGATTCAATAAAAATATTAGGCGTAACAATAGATAATCAATTGAAATTCGCTGCTCACATAAAAAATATAATGCAAATATTTAAAATGAAGAACGTTATACGCACACAGACATATTTTAAATTTTAAAATGCGCAAAAAGCTGTCTGAGGCCTTGGTACTATCTGTCTTCAACTATTGCAGTATCGTCTATTTTTATTTTATCAACGAGCAAACTAAGAACAGAATCCAAATTGTACAAAACAGTTGTGTCCGATTTATTATTAGCTTAAGAAAATTTGACCATGTTTCGGAATTCTTCGTCAGACTAAATTGGATGAGAATGGTAGACCTCATCAAATACCAATATATATAGTTTTTGTCCATCGTATCATGATGAAATGAAAACCCAGCTACTCGCGAGACAAACTTATTTTTCGTTGTGATACTCATAGTAGGCACTTGAGGGATCTCTGTATTCCTTACCATCCTACCCTCTTTAAAAACTGTTTTTCATATTTATCTGTAAAATTTTATAACAGTATTGATAGTACCTGGAAATCCTTGCCATTGCTAAGTTTCAAAAGGAAAGTTAAATCTTTTATCTTAGGCACTCTTTAATCCCTGTGATACATTAGTTCGTGAATCAGTTTGTGTAAGTAGATAGATATGTGTAGATAGATATGTTTTTTTTTCCATAAAATTATCCTCTGGTCCTTTTAGATAGTTATTTACGTTGTTTTGTACAACATTTCTTTGCCTATCGTTGTATTTTTACATTTTATGTTTGTTTTGTATTTTTTCTTACACCTTTTATATACTGTGTTGGAGGTTAAGTGTAAGAGTAGCTTTAAGCTAAACTTCGCCACCATAACACTCACTCTAATAAGGTATTGTACCGTTGCAAATAGGGACGATTTTATTGTTATCACTATTATTATAATAAGCTTCATTTGACATGATTGTGAGAGGCAGGGTCCACCCCCAAACAAATAAGAGAACCATCAGAAAGAGAGCAGCTGTAAAGGGCCAAGCTTAAAGTGTCCCTTACTCCATTTCTGTTGCGCCCATGTTCGATGACCCTTGATACGGAAAAACGTAGTACACGTAGCTAAACACTCGAAATGTGGGTGATGTGTTCCAATTACCAGTAAAATACATTTCGGTATGGCTGTTGCGATTCGTGTAGCTGAAATTAGCATGTATCCAAGTTAAAATTACCAACAGAGAAATGTGTGATATGCACATGAGCCAAAAAATGTACTGTTGACCATGTGAAAAATGGAAAGTGAAAAGTCACGCGGCGACCCGCGCACGCGAAAAACATGTATGTTTATCATATGTGAAATACCTATGGCTTTACGAAATGCGAACACGGTATATGAGAGTGCGTTTTTGCATCCCACACCGATAGGTGAGGGGAGTACCTATTGTGATCGCGAAAAATTTAGATTTTGTGATAATACGCTTTTTGGGCGTGTTATGATGTCTATATTATAACGAAATTCCACGTCACTCATTTCCGTCGGTCTATCTGTCTGTCTGTCGTGTCTTTCTAGCCAAGTAATCTCAGTAACCGCTGCACTTTTTTTCATAAATAAGCAGACCGCGCAGGCAGAGCCTAAATACCGGACTACCGCGGCTGCTGTGAAAGGGTAAGGGTAAGAACGACCGTCTTAGGATGAGATGCAGCGGTCGCACGGGTACATCTGATAGGAGCAGTGAGCGGCGGAACGATAAAGGATAGCTCAGAGAAGCAGATTCCGTTGGAATATCGGTAGAAGAGTGAGAGGTCACCAACAACACGCCGGTGAGAAAGTGACTGAAGGTGGCGCGTTAAGGCCGGATCGCCAATTAGTCGAATTGCCCTTCTCTGGACGGCATCTAGTATAGACAGGGCAGTAGAGGCAGCAGTTCCCCAGACATGAGAGCAATACTCCAGACAAGGTCTTATCTGGGCTTTATATAGCGTGAGGAGGTTACATGGTGAGAAATACTTTCTGGCTCTAAATAAGTACCCAAGCTTTTTACCAGCAGCTGTTGCAATTGACGCGACGTGTTCGTGCCAGATCAGATTTTCTGTAATGTTGACTCCTAACAGCTTGAATGAGTGACTGCTTGGCAGAGCCCGGTTGTTCATTAGAACCTGGTGTTGGCTTGGGTACTTCTTGTTTGATAGCGTACAATACTGAGTCTTGGAGGAATTAAATTTAACCATATTCTTAAGCCCCCAAGCGGTAATGGTATCGAGATCCTTTGAAAGTGAAGCTGCCACTGCCAGTCTTCTACGTTCCAGCTCGACCACAGAGATCGGTCTATTGCTCATGATGCCTGCATGCAGCGTACTGTCATCAGCAAAACTGTGGATTGGGTTTGTAGTGCTAGAGAGTAGATCATTAATGTGAAGCAGAAACAATGTCGGAGCCAATACCGATGCCTGCGGAACCCCGGCGTTGATGCTATGGAAAGAAGAGGAAAAGCCGTCTACCGACAGAGATTTTCCGACCTGAGAGGAAGTCTGCGAGCCAACCGCAAAGCTTAACAGGGAGCCCATAAGACGGGAGCTTGTTTAGGAGAGCTGCATGCCACAGTTGATTGAATGCCTTTGAAATATCGAGAGCAACGACGTGAGCCTCGCCAAATGACTGGATGAGTTTGCTCCACACATGTGTGACGTAAGCCAGGAGATCTCCAGTTGATCTTTGGTGTCGGAATCCATATTGCCTGTCGTTGATTAAGTGATGGAGCTCTAGGAATTTAATGAGCTCTTGGTTGTGATTAAATTTTGGTAACGATATGCTGTGGGGTCGTAGCAGGTCATGCTGCTGTAATTTTGTAAATCATAGCACGGGCGGCGGAGTTAGCAAAAAACAAAAAAAATGTTGTTGGTTGTAAAACTGTATTCGTAATAGACTGCCCACTGACCTGCGAAAGACCTAGCGGCATAATACACTTTTTTAGGTCCATCCGAAGATTGCCTTACCCATTACAGAAACCAAGCGACTTTTCTCATGTATATGTTATGGACCAAGGGATTAATGTAAGTAATTAATTAATAATTTATAATGCCCGGGCATTATGAATAATTGCTAGATATATTGAACCAACTGATTAATTATTATCTCTATTGTTTATCACTTTGCCTAGTCATTATGAATATATCTAGGTGACCATTGGTTATGGTCTAGGGAGAGAAACAAGTGCGTGACACGCGTTAACCAATAAGAATCGGAATGGCAGCATGCGGAGACCAAATGCTTATTGTTTCGAAGATTTTATAAAACAAAGAACTGCAGAAGAAGAAGAAGAAATATTTCCAATCGGCTTTCATCAAGGATCTAGGATATAGCGCGAGAAATTGAAAATCAAAGAAAAGACATATTCCCGTTTGAGCGAGGAGGCGTGGCCGCCTGTTCCCTTTTTCCAGTGTATGTGTGTGTCTAAGATGAGGGTAGGTAAGTCAAAAAATCCGAAGGTAAGGTCAAAAGGTCCAAAGGTCACTATAAAATTGAATTTCGCATTTCCAAGCTCCTGACGTTACCTTTAAACTTACAGTAATGATTCAAAAAACAAATTGAAGAAGAAAGCTTGCGCCTTGTCAGCTATTTGGCCCTTTTTTGATATCGTGTTTGGCTGTTATACAGACATTTGAAGAGTGTATTATTTTGCATTGCGAGTTTTTCTGCACATTAAAAAACTTTTTTGAGAAAACCGTTGTTTGTAGTTGTCATTCATTAAGGTATTAACTATCACCTTCCGAAATACTGTGTATGTAGTTTGAAAAACAACTGAGTTCTGTTGGAAATGGGAATTCGTGTTTTAACATGGCAAATACATATGTATAACTGTGTATACCCAGGCCCCTTAAGTTTATGTTATATGTGTTTTCAGTTTAGGTTTAATGTCAAATGCTACTAGATATTGTATAATTTTTATTTTCTATTTTATGTTTTGCGTTACATATGCATATTTTTAATTTGATATTAATTAAACTTTAAGAGCTGGAAACTAGTGGCTTCTAAATCTAGAAGCCTTGATAATTAATCCAAATAATAAGGTTGATTATTTAAATTGTTTAGACTTAAAAATTCTATAATCATAGGTCAAAGGTTCTATGAAACAAAGAAATGTGAAATATTTGTTTTTTAGTTTGACCTTTATTAAGTTTGTGTTCATTGCGTTTTCAGTTTAGGTTTAACGTCAAAAATAAAAATAATCGTAAGAAACATATTTATTATTACTTTGCCCCATAGATGATGTACATTATGTATAATGCCTGGTCAATTTATCTAATTATTATTATTATCAAATTGCCCCATCATATTGGTCATTTTTCATAATGCCCGGGCATTATGCATAATGACCCATTTATCACTTGGTCCATAGCACGTATACATAACAGTATTGCTTTAGATCGTTCCGCATTGTGTAACGCGGAAACAACTGAATTGATTTCAATGAATGTTTGACACAGTATTATTACCGTTGCGAGGATGGAAATCGCGTATGGTTTTAGAAATCGTATTAGTGACGGCGCAGCTATAACCTAAAAACTAAAAATATAAAAGCAGCTCAAACTTCGTTTTTAGGTGTTTTATGAGTTCCTAATCATTTTTCGTTTTCTTGTTCAGAAGTGAAATTGAGATTTGTCGAGAAGGTTTGTAGTGGAGGAATTCCGAAACTTTTGTATTATCAAGAATGTGGAAAGTACTGAGTAGAGCCACTTGGCGACATTAAAGTACAAAATCGATCTTCCTCGAAGAAATAATTAGAGGTCACGGTCTCGTGGCTATCACAATATGAAAACAAGATTTGCGAGGCAGCTATGGCGTATTATTTTTAAAACAAAACATACAGGACTTCACGTGAATGTCAGTCACGTTAGAGTATGTCTAATTGGATTAAGGTGAACACACTGTCGTTGACGTCATGCCAGATAACAGAAGTAACCGGTAGGGAATCTATAAAAGTTTTGTTTGCTAAATATGTACAGTAGCCAGCTGAAAAAGGCAGTATATGGCGAGGCAAGCTTTAACTACAATAGCTGTTTTCGCGGACCTATAGTCCCGAACAACAGTCAAACGATACCGCAATACACTCATATTATGAAATAATTGCCCAATATATTGAAGATGGTGAATGCCCAGTCGGTATTTTCTGTGATTTAAGCAAAGCGTTTGACTGTGTGGATCACAGAAAGTTACTTGACAAACTTACCCGATGTGGAGTAAGAGGAAACGGTTTGAACTGGATAGATTCTTTCCTAATAAATCGTCGACAATTTGTGTGCATAAATGAGGATACCATCTCTGAAACACTAACTGTAAATATAGGTGTACCGCAAGGCTCAGTCCCCGTCCATTCCTCTTCATAATATATATATCAATGATCTGGACAAACTAGACGTTGCAGCAAACTTTACCATATATGCAGATGACACATCAATTATTATATCCCATAAGGACGAGGAATCATTAAAACTCAAATGTAATTCTGTATTATCGAAGGTTAATGGCTGGTTCATAGAGAACGAGTTATTCCTAAATGTTAGTAAAACATCCGCCTTGCGGTTCCATAACAGGGAGAAAATCTGCCCTCCTATATCATTATTAGCCAATAACGAACTTATAGAGTCGTGTAATTTTCAGGTCACAAAGTTTTTAGGTATACATCTTGATGAGCACTTAAGCTGGAGATATCACTGCGAAAGCATTATCTCGAAAATTATTCCAGCTTCGTACCTGTTTAATAACCTTAGACATGTACTGAGCACTGGTCAGTTACTGATGCTATACTATGCGCAAGTGGAAAGTAGACTGCGGTATGGAATATGTTTTTGGGAGATGAGTACACATGCCCAAGATGTTTTCTTATCACAGAAAAGGGCTCTCAGGTCCATGGCAGGGCTGCGCAAGAGGGAAACATGTAGATCACTTTTCCGTGAACTCAATATTTTAACTGTACCTGGTCTTTTAATACTCGAAATGTGTACATATGTATTTAGGGAAAAAAATAAATTAACACATATATATGATATTCACAATAAGGGTACCAGACAAAAGGATAAGGTATACGTACCATATAGAAAATATAATGTAGGATATAATTCTCCAGATTGCTTAGGATTAAGATTATATAATAAGCTACCATCATACATCATAGAATCAACTAATTCAAAGATATTTAAGACACGCTTAAAAAAGCTTCTAGTAGAGCTATGTATTTATAAGCTAGATGAGTTTCTCTTAGGCTGATTTTCATCGCCTAGTACGATATTATGTTATTATTTTTTCTCTTTTTCTCTTTTTTTTGTGACTATTCCAACACAATGTATTTTGTCAACTGGAAAATAAATTATTGTATTGTA
This sequence comes from Callosobruchus maculatus, assembly GCA_951848785.1. Classification (NCBI taxonomy): domain Eukaryota; kingdom Metazoa; phylum Arthropoda; class Insecta; order Coleoptera; family Chrysomelidae; genus Callosobruchus; species Callosobruchus maculatus. Next base: position 1,145,661 of record CATOUR010000157.1, on the reverse strand, counting down.
TTGTATATCTAGCGAAATAAGCAGAATAAATTAGAAACTTATCACATGCGCATACGCATCTTCGAATTAGTTCCAAGATTTTCAGGTCTTCTCTGTATAGAGTGGGGAGGTTGAGTAATTCCTCCCGCAAAGGCTGAAAAACATCCTTTTGTTTTCGAAATTTACCCCATGTTTCATTTAAGCAAAGCATACAATCTATTCAATGTATAAAATTATTACTGTAACAGCACTTCGTGATAATTATTCATCTGATAAAAATTAGTTTGTTGGTTGTTCGCTGAACTACAATCAGAATTTGGCGGGACTGATATCCCGATTCAATGAAAGTAAAAAGAAAGAACAGGGGGATCATCTCAGTGTTATTATCGGCGCCAACCCGCCAACAGGGACGAGGTTGTTTCGTTGTGTTGTTTCGGTGTTAGCCGTGTTGTGTCGTCTCGTGGTTTTGCGTATTACATCAGCAATTATGTGATTTAAATGTGTCCAGTTATATACTAAATGGAGGACGTACTGAGAAATTGGGGCTTAGAAGAGCTAACACCCATATTTGAATGTAGGTATTTAGATTAGTCAGACAGTTTTATTTCAGGTAAAAATGCAACAACTGGTGCAGGCTTATGTCTAATTCTTGTATCATGCTCCTTATAACTTCATACAAAATCACACAATTAAACATCCAAACGAATCGATCAGCTGTCCTCGCAATAAAATTTGTTGGTCCAAGGAAAAGAAAGTAGTTTAGAATCAATTACCAAACACAGATTCGATTCAACGACAGGCTGCGATTAGATTATTCACTGGAATCCAATGACATCTTGTAGTTGAATCGACAATACGATATAATTCGTTACCAACTATACACTTCCCATTTGATAAAACATCGCTGTATTTGAGGAATGCTGAGTGTAACGTCCCATTGAATCCAATCCAATTTTTGCGATTGCAGCGCGACAGGGTGATTACTGAAATCGCCTGAGGCAAAGTTACCTCCTAATTATACATATTTTGAACTGAGTCCTGGAAAATATAGATCAAACCTATCGACTAAGGCGGAAGAAAAAACGTAATCTATCCCAAAATATTAAAACAAATAAACCCAATGCAATTAAACATGGTTTTTCATCCCACTGATTTTATATAACGTTCTTTTTTGTTCTGTTATATTCTTTCATGTTGTAAGTAATGTATGTTTTCTTTACCCACTGAAACTTAATACTTAATTAACTTAATACACCAGATGTTTGCAATTATTACATTTAATATTTCGTAAAAAAATGAAGTCAAGTTGATTGACTCAGTACTTCCCACACATTACGCTGATACCAGTTTATTATTTTCCCATAGCATGAAGCTTTAGTCTAAGATCCCTTGCAACCAAATAATTGCCAACCCCCCCCCCCCCTAAAATTGTCTTATGCCGCTAGGTCTTTCCTTAACAGTTCAATGGACAGCCTATTATCGATACTACAAACTTCTCAGTTTTACAACCCCCCCCCCCCCCAACTACCTCACCCAAAAAACTGGTAGGAAATGATCAGGAACCCCTAAAAAATCTAAAAACCGAATTTGCGTCAAGATTTTTAACAAACATACGCGTTTTCCATTCTCACCACGGTAACAATATACTGTGTCAAAATTTCATTAGAATCAATTAAATAGTGTCCACGTTACAAAATACAAAACGATTTAGACCAATAAATTCTCGTACAGAAAATTCTATGTCCCTTAGTTTCTGTAATAGGCTAGGCAATGTTCGGATGCACCTAAAAAGGTGATTTGTGTCGCTAGATCTTCCTTCACAGGTCAGTGGACAGCCTATTATGTGTACAAGAATTTTTTTAATTTTGCAAACCCCAACCCCCCAACCACCCCAATTTCACCCCCACCCAAAAAAACGCAGAAAATGAACAGGAACCTCTAAAACGCTTAAAAACGAAGTTTGAGCTGTTTTTATATTTTTAGTTTTTGTATTATTTCTGCGCCGCCACTGGCACGATTTACCAAAACCATACGCGTTTTCCATCTTCGCCATGGTAGTAATGCCGTTTCAAAATTTCATTAAAATCAATTCAACAGTTTCCTCGTTACAACGATCTAACGCAATACTCTCGTATGTTTACATCAAAAAAAAAATTCTAAGTCCTTTGCTTTCTGTAATAGGCAAAGGCAATGTTCGGATGGACCTAAAAAAGTTATTTATGTCACCAGGTCTTCCTTCACAGGTCAGTGGACAGTCTATTATGAAAGCAACAAATTTTTCAATTTTACAACCACCCCAATTTCACCCCCACCCAAAAAAAAGTAGAAAATGATCAGGGATCCCTAAAACGCCTAAAAACGAAGTTTCAGCAATATTTATTTTTTTTTTGTTTTTTGCTAATTACTCCGCCGCCTATGCACCGATTTTCAAAATTATAGGAACATTACCTACTACGACCCCACAGCATACCGAAGCCCAAATTTGATCATAATCCATGCAGCGGTTACTGAGATTACGAGGTTAGAAAAACGCGACAGACAGACAGACAGACAGACCGACAGACAGACAGACAGACAGACCGACAGACAGACCGACAGACAGACCGACGGAAATGAGTGACGTGGATTTTCGTTATGTGCACATCATAAAACGCCCAAAAAACGTATTATCTCAAAATCGAAAATTTTCGCGATCACAATACTCCCCTCACCTATCGGTGTGGGAAGTAAAAGGACAAAAATTATACACCATACTATAACTTAATTTGTAATAGGGTTTACTGTAGTTTAGTATATAGTTGAAAATGGTTTTCGCTTAAATCGCTTTCCTCTTTGTAAATTTTCAGCTGCATTAATTACTACATTCCGTACGTGCGTAAAGCACTCATTACATCCCATACTCGCGTATGGCACTCAGAGCTTGATTGGTTCAAAATTTAAATCTGACCAACGGGATTATGCTAGGTGCTGTATACATGTACGGAATGTATAAATGCATACGGTTGCCTTTATTGTTTTGCCCTTTAAGCCACCACATTGTCTTTGTCTGAAGCATGGTAGTATCCTCCATTACACAAGACGTCAAATTTTTTGACGGAACACTGATACTGAATAGGTTGTTTATGTGGCTTACGCATTGAGTTATAAGTAATAGCAGCATTTCATGATATATGAAAGCTGCGTTTAAATAATCTCGTAGTATGTTGTGCTGTCCTAATAACATTGTTTATGAGGATTTTACTATGTAGGTCACTGTTAAACGACAATTTTTCTCTAAGCAACAATTTATGTGTCTATACTGGATAATGATACTTCACCAATTAATTTATTTACTTTCAGTCAATTAAGTACAGGGTATCTATCATCTATCTGATATATGGTTAGATTTACGCATTCTAAAGATAAAACAAATAGAACTGCTCTAAATTGCTTGAATTATGTTCTCCAAGCTCGCAGTATATTTAAAAAATACAGAGATGACTTTACAGTTCATCTTCACTCCAGGGAAGAGTGAGGGGAACGGTTAAAACAATTTTCAAGCAAAGAGTCTGGTACAAAGGTGGCTCTCTAGAAGGTTTATCCAGCTATGGGATCTACAGCGCATGTCCAAGGACGGAGCTCTGCTTCCAGGTTGAAATATGTGGCTTCTCTAGTAGTTCTTAGTGTCAATCAATAGATACTGCACAGGTACCTTAGCTCTTATCGTACCGGCGAATATGTTTTGCAGCAAAGCATGTAACGTCATCATAGTCACAATGTCTCAACAGACAGTGGCGCAGTTCAGTGGCGCTCTTGATACTCATATCCAGCAACTGTTTCGTCGTATCCACCCAGCGTGTAGGGGAACGGCCACGGCGCTGCCGACTCGGGGCACGACCGTGAACTACAAGTTTCTCCATATTATCGCTTCTGTGTACATGTTCGAAGAATGTAAGCATTCTCATCGACACAATGGAGGATAGTCTCTTTGGATTACCGAGCTCATCCAGTATGGAAACGTCAGTTCGATGGGTGCTATAAGGAACTCTCAGCATTCTCCTTCACGTCCACATTTCAAAATCATCTATGCGAGTTCGATCTGATTTTTTAAGAGGCCAAGTTTCCGAGGCATACAAAAATATGGAGAATACAAGAGACTGAACCAGCGACATTTTGGTAGCTTTAGTGATGTTATGTAGCTATATGTAGCTATGCAGGGTGTTCCAAAAAGGTGGTGCCGCTAAACTTAGGGAGTTTATAGAGGACGATTCTTAGAATCTTTTTTACATAAAGTCCGACATGAGGCTTTTTGACTACAGAGTCATTTTTGGAGGGACAAAAGGACTGTTACCTGCTCAATCCTAAAATGGGTAATAATTTTATTTTCTAAAAGGCATACTGACTAAAATCGTGTAACAAAATCTGTCATCACCTTCTGGTCTATTAATCGTTTTGAGTGTTTTCTGGAGATGAACGAAAAAGATGTAAGAAACAATAAACATCGTTTTGTCTCTTGACATAAATTTATGAACAGTGGATTCTTGAATTCTTCTTGAAGTTTTTTTTGCGAAAAAAAGTCTTTAATCTGTGAAAATGGTCGAGTTTACATTTGAGTAACATGCGGTCATGCACCTTATTCCTATGGAAATAGGAGCTAGAATGTGGTTCCAACATGACGGTGCACCTGCACATTTTGCCCGTATTGTACAGGATCACCTAAGTTAACAATTTCCAGGGAAATGGATAGGAACAGAAGGACCTATCAGGTGGCCAGCGCGAAGTCCCGAGTGAACCCCGTTGGTTTTTTCCTCTGGGGTTACATGAAGTCGTTGGAGTATGCAACCCCTGTAACGACTCAAGAGGAATTATTATAAAGGGTGATGGCATTTCTGTACATACAGCAAGTTCTGCAGATCTTCCAACGGGTGCGCTAATGAAAGATTCGAAAGACAAATTTATGAAATGACGTGAGTGGTCGTCATTTTGAACCTTTATTATAACATCCTTCATTCTCTGTACAAGTACTAATGTATTGACGTGTTTTTAGTTAGAAAGGTGAAAAGTACGTCTTTATTTTAAACTTAACATGACTCTGTAGCCAATGTTCTCCTAATAATCTCCTATAAACTCCTTAGGATTGGCACCACCTTTTTGAAACACCCTGTATATCTCTGGAACAATATTCAATTCAAACAATAAAATAGTTCTAGCAATCTTCCAGTCTTTGGAGCCGAGCCAGCTCACAGAAATAGTAAATACAAGTACATAATAATATGTACCGGCTGTGAAGTCTTACTTACGCAATTTCTACTATTTTCCACCAGGTTTTTCATCAGAGCAATGTATAAGCTATACTATTCTCCTATGGAGGTTATGTACTATAGGCCGGTGAATTTTCCATACGAATGATGAATAAATGTTGATAACGGAATCAGTGGTTTGTCGCATACCGCGTATATTTGGTGTCTTGTTCTATTTATAATTGTTTATATAATGATAGGAATGATATACGAATGGAAAAAAATGTAGCGATACGAATTTTTTTTGATAATGGAATTAGTCGACTTATCTGCCCGGGTAGCTCAGTCGGTAGAGCATTGGACTTTTAATCCAAGGGTCCAGGGTTCAAGTCCCTGCTCGGGCGACTTTTTTTAATTTAAAATGGTGATTTGTGATCCTTAAATTGCCCGAAGAAGAATTATTGGTGTAGTCAATTTAATTCGATAGTGTTTTGCAATTTATCAATCGCTCTATTTTGCTTCTTCCATCAAAAAATTGAAATTTTACCAAAAGCTATGCCATTCTCTGCTCCGCGCACATTTTTTTTTGTGTATAATGATTATTCGAATACACTCACTAGAGGGCAATGCCTTGAATGCAGTATTGGCTAAATACACCATAAACATCTTCCAGAACGCATATCTTTGTTTGTCAAATTTAACATTCTTGATACTAAGTTGATTGCCGCATACAGAGTGTTGCTCTCGCGGAAGCTTGATTTATTTGAATATAATAATTATATTATATTTAAAACAAAAACGTGCAGCCCAGACTCTGACACACTGAGCTGCTGTACCATTATCCAGTGACTAATCCTCACACCGTGGCCAAAGCCTGCGAAATTGTCCGAGCAACTCCTGATATTTGGTCCCGTTTTCCTCCTCCTTAAAGACGATATTCACCTCGGCAGGTACCGAAAACTTAATAACGAACATCGTCTTCTGTTGGAAGTCAAGGAAGACTCATTATTCTTATTATTATTTATACTGGCGGCTCGTGTTCTAGTTTACTAGGGGCCTACTTTTAGAATAATAAACATGTTAGATTTTAATTTAATTTGATTTTTAATTTTTGATTGATTGATTTCTTGTATGAGGAGCTATAACTCTATAGCCCGTACAGACCAGCCGCCACTGCTGTTCAAGAAACTGAACCAAATATTGTACAAAAAACAAGAAATTGTGTGGTCTATAGCAGTCTTAAGATGCGTAGCGTGTACAGAGCCAATCTACTTGACGCCATCTATCAAAAGCTCCGAATAACGAGGTAATGACAGCAGTTACTGCGAAAACTTCTGGGCTTGTTGAAAGACTTGAAAAAAAAGATGAAAACAAAGACGAGAATGTCAAGGCCAAGCAACGTTCCTTGTGGTAGCTAGCTGTTCATACATTGTCCAGCGCCAAATAATTATTGCGAACTGGTTCCAAGTGTCCCATGAATATTGATGTTCCACTAATGCATTGCAGGTGTTGGCTGGTACATTATTGAGAACCAGGATACTGGTAGTGTATCAAGGACGAAATAATTTATTTTTCATGCTCATTTGAAAAGTGAATTTTTAATGGTCCGATCTACAGTTTCGCATGTTTCTGTTCAACTGTAGTAGTAAGAATAAAAGTTATGTATGATTACCCTGGCTTGAACTGTAAAATTAACGTCATAGATGAGGATACTGTGTTTTCTCAACGAACGCAGAGACAACAGGGGCCTGCAGCACAAACTTTCCAATAGGGTACTTGCAGTGGTGATAAATTTAGATTAAGAGAATGTTTAGAGGACCTGTATAAAGACGGAGGCAATAAGAGCCAAACTTAATAAGGTTCAACGTTTGGCATGTCTTAGTACAACCAGTGCAGTGCGCACACCTTTGAGTGCCATTGAAACACTATTGAATCTTCCTCCTTTGGATCTGGTAATTCAAGGGGAAGCTAGAAAAGCTGCGTTCCGTCTCTGAAGTCAGGGTAGCTGGACTTTTATGATTCCAGGCAAAGGACATTCGACGATTCTAGCAGAGTTGCATGAGGATAGTCCTATTTTGTTGGCGAGGAGCGATATAGTTTCTCCTACGTATCGCTTCAATCTCAAATTTACGGTGGTGTTTCCGTTAAGGAAAGAGTGGGAGTCTAGGGAAAGACAGCTCATCGAAGGAGGAGGACAGGTCTGGTAGACGGACGGTTCACTCGCTAGAGAGGGCTCGGGCTCGGGAGTCTACGGACCCCATAAAAGACTTTCACTCCCTCTTGGGGGGCACACCACAGTATTCCAGGCTGAGGTCTATGCGATACTTGCTTGTGTAAATCGTATTCGGGAAATTGACGGGTCTAGGAGGCGGATTACTATCTGCTCTGGCAGTCAGGCAGCCATCAAAGCACTGAGTGCTTGGAAAATAACGTCGGGACTGGTCCTGGAGTGCAGGAGGGCTCTTGACGACATCTCAGCTAAACACAAGGTATCACTGATGTGGGTACCTGGGCATGCTGTGGTAAAGGGTAACGACATGGCGGATCATCTGGCTAGGATGGGATCCGGCAACAGTTTTGTGGGCCCGGAACCAGCCTTAGGACTATCTGCAAACTTGATTAGGAAAACAACTGGAGAATGGATCCAGAATCAACACTCTCTGAGATGGAACAACATCTCTGGTCATCTCTGGTCATCTCCGTCAAGCTCGGGAACTATTAGCAGGGCCTGCAGAGAGAATAGAACGATTTTGTCTCTCTCTGGATAGGAGTAACTTGAGATCGCTAGTAGGCCCATTAACGGGTCACAACACCTTCAGGCGTCACCTGTTCGTGATGAGGGTGGTCAACGACCCAACGTGCACGTGGTGTGATGAAGAGGAAGAATCCTCGGCACACATCTTTTGTCGCTGTGAAACCCTGGGTTATCACAGGCAGACTATGCTGTGCTCAAGAACCTTGGAACCAATAGAGATAAAATGGATAGGACCTATAAGAACGTACTTGCCTTTGCTAAAAGGGCAGGTCTCAGGAACTAGCGCGGATAGAGGCGCAAAAGGGCCCATCGTGTGGCCTATGCACCAATCACATTCTGTGCTGGATAGCCTCTGGTCATTATTCATTCATTCATGTTTAGAGGAAGAAAAACGTATTAAAAGGCTGTCTAGAACAAAACTTTCACTCTTGCTACTGTTCAGATGATGAAATTTGTTATCGTAATTTACAGTTTTTTCGAATTTTTCCACATGCCTGAAAACGGTTGCTGAAGTCATAAGATATTACAATAATCTACAATAGTAGCATAACTATTAAATTGATCACACACTATCTCTAGCTATACCATAATTGACAACCCCTAAAAAAGGTTGTTTTTACGTCAATCTTCCATTTTAATTTGGACTTCTGGCACCGATCAATGCCAAAAATCACAAAAGAAAAAATCGGATGCCTAACCTCAATAAAAATATAGCGTCCAGTGTCACAACCAAAATTATCGACCAAAAAGTGTCTATGATACCTCAAATCCCATCCCCATTATGTCTAGTGACGTCAGAGGTTGTTCTCGCGCCGTTTTCACGAGTTCAAATTTATATTAAGAATAGGTCACATAAGCAACTGAAAAAATCAACAACTTCTATTTTATGATTTTTAATACCTTACACTGAATGCTGTAAAGCAATAGCTTTTTTGAGTGCAAGGACCCTATTGTAGCAAGTGTACAACGTGTCCCTAAACATACAAGTTCGACATGATACGGTAACAGGTAGCGAATTGCTATAATTAGGGATTAGGAAAGTTTCTACACATGCAATGAAATAAACTGGCTTGAAAACTCGCTCTACTTAACGACTATTAGTAAATACAGTCTGTATCATCGATACATACCGCAAACGCTGTGCTACTAGCCTTCATCCCCTCACAATGAATGACAATTAATACCTTCTGCCAGGGTGTGAGCCCATACCATCTAACAATTTTGTGTGCAATATACCCGAATTTTTCAAAATAGTTTTGCCTGTCGGAACCTTTCATTGAGTTCGTTATCATTGAAAATAGCGAAGTCCTTTCTCATGTGAAAATGATATTAGTCCGTATTTATAAAAATAAGTATTTCCTTCAAAGGTAAAGGTAAGAGGAAAATGTAAAAGAAAAAAGATTTTGCTTTATTTCGTATCCGTAATATTTTCCTTTTCTTTGCAAGCAAATCCTCGCAGAAAAAAATGGAGTCAAGTTGATTCACTCAGTACTTCCCACACAATATGATGATACCATTTTATTATTTGCCATTGCATGAAGCTATAATCTAAAATCCCCTTGCAACTAACTTATCGCCCATCCGCCCGCAAAAACCCTCGTAGTCTCTTGCGTCTCCCTCCTTAGGAACTAGGGCGCCACAGTTTTTTTCTGCATGCTTGAACTGGACGATGCGAAACGATCAAGAGCCTCCAACCCGTCTAAAAACGAAGTTTGAGCTGATTTTATGTTTTTGGTTTTTTGCTTATTGCTGCGCCGCCACTGACACTATTTTTCCAAAACATACGCGTTTTCTATCCTCGCTGCGGTAGTAATACTGTGTCAAAATTTCATTAAAATCAATTCAATAATTTTCGCGTTACGCAATAGAGAACGATCTAAAACAATAGGTTTCAACTTGCAGTTACAGCGGCGAGATTTGTTGTACTACTAACTATTTACCCACAGTTGATGACTAGTAAAACATGAACTACGAAAAAAATATGTTTTAGAACATCCTGGTAACATTTTTGAAGGCGTATTCATATCTTTCTACCTTTGACCTTAGACGGGAAAAGTTAACATATACAAAACGAATTAAGACGAAATATCCATATGTGCCATAATCGAAAGACTGATAAAGCCAATCCCAAAGTCAATAGATCAATTCATTTCCTGAAAATTCTGTAAACTGTGAAGCGAACATTCCAAGATAAATGTTTGGTGACCATTACCAATTTCCTTATCCAACTTAGTAATATACAAAAAGTAGACCGTTTCAAAATAATTGATAAGTTACAGGAAACTATCGAAATATATCGTATTTATCTATTTATGAAGGATATAGAAGGTGGGCCAACTTGAATTGCAACATTTATGTTGCATTATTTTAAATAGAATCCCCTGTATATTACCGCATTTTAATTCCTTAGTCAATTCTGATGGAACTATTTAAATCGATGCAATTTAGCCTGTATTAATTGTGTAACTCATGTTAACATATTCCAATTTTTGTAGCTTTATATGCCTACCACAAAGTTTCACTGACAGACTTCAAAATTATTGTGTTCCGATGCTGGTAACTCTACAATCTTCAAACCATTTATAAGCAAGATAAATATGGGCCTAAAATAATCATATTTAGTTTATTTACTTGATTCTGTTAAAATTGCGCAGACTTCGCCGTTTCATTGATCATAATCATTAGAATCAATTGGTTTGGATATAGAGTTAGAGTTTAGACCAAGATGTAGACTAAGGGTAAAAACATAGTGGTTGTTTTTTAGCAGGCAGCTGCCTGAAATTAGCTCTATGATTGGTATGCCCAAGGTCACACATCACAAGGTGTTTCGACCCAACGATTAAAAATTAAAAGCAAAAAAACCTTTTTCAGAAGCTTTTATTTAAATACTCTAAAAAGAAGAAAATAAAATAAATAAAAAAAAATAATAAAGAAAATAAAATTTTCCTTTAAATTACACACAATTTATATGATCATAACAGCATGTCGGGCGATTTACTTGTATAAAATAAACTAGTAACTAATTAATTGAGTACTTATAGGTACTTACGCAAACTTCGCGACAAGGTTTTATGGGTATATAAATTGTGTATAATGAGGCTATATGTTGATAGTTCAAATTTAAAAGGAAAATTTTATTTTCTTTTTTTAGAGCATTTCATTAAAAGCTTTTTTGAAAAAAGTATTTTGCGTTTATTTTTTACTTTTTAGTATCGCTGGCTAGGTTTCCGAGTCTGTTCATCTCATTCATCGCATCATTGTTTCAAAGTCGTTTGCCGGTTAATTTTGACCAGTCTAGGAGTCTAGCTCTTCAATAAGGAGACCTTCTAATGATTTAGCCCTATTCAAGGCCACGTATGCTTGACCAGCCGAAAAGAGCGTCGAGTCTCAGTAAACTTGCATTTTTATTCTCAGCGAAATTTTTCTCGTTATTCTCGGCAAGCCCTTTCATTTGATACTCATATTTCAGAAGTGCATAAAAAATAACTACTTCTCCATCTTGGATGGTCCGCCATATTGTACTTCGAATGACGTCACATTACTTTTCTAGTTACTCTCAAAAAGCTCTTTCATTGTGCAAAGACTCTCTTCCCTCAGATCGAAAGCAAGGTTCATGCAGTTTTTTGTTTTAATTTTATTTCACTGATTAACTTATATCAAAATATTTTTTTTTAATTATTCTCGTCAAGCCCTTTTATTTGATACCCATATTGTAGAAACGCATTAAAAATAACTATCCCTCCATCTTGGATGGCCCGCCATCTTGGATTTAGAATGACGGCACCTCAGAGTAACAACTGAACATAGAGGTAGTAAACAACTAATTTTAATAGGCCAACATCTTTTCTTGCGTTGTCATATTGACCACCAGATACGGCAATCATAATTCTTTAGTATCGTCTTAATTGTATAGTATCCAGAAATATTCCATTCTACGTTAGAAATGACGGTATTTTGAGGGTTCAGGAATGATTACAGCAAATTCGCTAGATATGTTAACCTCTACTGCGTTACTGCATGTTTCTTCATCATAAACGTAAATTCTGTCTCACATAAATTTTGAGGAGCTGGCAACGCCTATATAATTTTCCTGCGATTTGTTTACGGTAACCTCCGACCGTCAAACGTTTGTTTTGGTTGTGCGTCTTTTATGCTTGGTTAGTAAAACCGAATTCGCTATTTGTTGGTAACTGTAGTGAAGCTTTACGGACTTGCTGAGCTATATTTGAGTGTAGTTTAACAGTTTTTCGAGATGGGACAGTGCAGAGCAGTGTTTGTAACATGGGTTGCATTGGAAGAATTTTCAGGTTAGTTGGCAATGTTTGGGGGCTGAAGTGTCAAAGATGATGGCTTTGAGCACGTCATGCTGAAGTGGTTTGTTTACTACCTCTATGTTCAGTTGTTACTCTGAGGACGGCACACATCCAAACTAAACGTGTATTCAAAATTTGAGCTCAATCGGTTGAATATATCTGCTTCAAAATTGAGTAGCAAGATTTCACCCGAACAAACATACATATTGCAAGTTAAATAAAAGGTTTTAAAATGCATCACATAGTAACGTAATATCACATCACGTACAAGGTCAATTTTTGATACAAGGTATCCTCTTACAGATCATTCATCTCTCATTATCAATGCAAAAATACCTTTTTATCGCTTTTAGCAACATTTTTACGATTTTTTATAAATTCCCAAACTTAATGAGTTGCATTATACTCATTATAATAAAAAAACAATTAAAAGTAAATAAAATCCGATATAAAGACGTGAGATTAAATTTAACTCTTGTAAATATGCGTTTCGGTGTAATGGGCGATAATAATATTAATAAATTTGTTTTCGTGGGGTCTCCTTGAAGCTAAAGGAAATTCACAAATACAGAAACGATAATAACAACAATGTACAAAAAGAGATAGATTTAACCTTGAAAGAGCATAATCAAACCAGGTGTTGTTCTAAATAAAAGAACGCTTTGGATTGGCAAAAAAGAAACAGGGGTTTTTACACCCCTACTGTTGGATCATTCTCACCAAATGCAGCATATTATGGTAAGCGAGTTATTACTTTTTTTAATTTTTTTGTCTTATATTTTTTGGTCAGCTGATTTAACTTGATGCAATTCATAGGGTTTTAAAAGTCGTCGAGCTCCAAAATTATCCTTTTAGAAAATACTGACAAGCTCTGTCCATATTTGAACTTTTTTTGCTTTGATCATGATTGTCTGCTTTAATCTGTGACTTGCCCACTGCATTTGCAGGAAATAGTTTTTTTTAGGTATAATCGCCTTATTAAAACCTTTTGTGCTAAGTACTCCGTTAAGCAGTAACATTATTATTAAAATGGTAATAATGTTGCTATAAATTGAAATAATTTAACAAGCTAGGTCTCGTTTGAAAGAGTTTTTCTTTCCTAAAGATCTATTGCATAAAAATTATTCGAGTTAACTTTGCCGTGGGTGCTAGAGGGCGCTACTTGAAATCATAACAATTATTATGCTTTATTACGGGTGTCTTTTAGCATGGTTGAATAGAGAACAAAATTCAGATTTCGAGCCTTTTTTCCAACCGGGATTTCAATGAAAAAAACATTATGACAAGTGTCCTCTGATGCGAGACCTTGATATGATAAGGGGTGAGGCGGTTGGCAACGCAAAGATAGCCAAGCTGGCGGTCTACCAAGGTTTGATCTATTTTTCACTTTGACCATTCCCAGTATCAAGGAGTCGAAAAGAGGGAAGATTCAGTTTTCCTAGAGGCATTGGTAAGCTAAACAGACAGTTCTCGCCTAGCTGGTGGACAGGCCTCAGGAGCAGGGTTGTTTGTGGAAAATCGAGGAGTACGGGAGAGTTACTCTTCAGGCACGAAAAACACGATTTTTGAGGCAGAAGTTTATGCAATCTATCGACTATCGTGTCGACTCTCGTAGCGTGCGGACGTATACTGTTATCGTCTATGAATTACATACTAATATCAAGCGTCTAAAATCAGTGAAATATGGTGAATACTAGAAAAGGCTCTTCTAACGAAGAGAGTGAGCAAAACGACGTTATCAAATTTCTGAAAAGTGAGCAGTTCGCGAAAATAGTTGACAATGCAGTATCAGCCAGATTGAATGAACTGCAACTGAAGATCCACAATTTGGAATCGCAGATTACATACCTCCGGAGTCAATCAAAATCTCCCGAAGGTAAAGTTACAACACACCATAACGTGAATGAAGAAATCAGTGCAGGTGATTTAGATTCCACAAATTATTCATCATCATCGCATAATACAGTCGTCGAGCAAAATATAGACGAAATTATAAGCAGCCAAGAATTGCAAAAACACCAGCATTCCAGGCCGATAAGAAATACGGAGTCGATGGGTGCGAAAACTGAAAAACGCAACTCGAAGAATGATAGTCCAGTGAACAATAGACAATTGCCTACAATTAAACAAACAAATTTACACAACGGATACCGCAAAAATACCAGCAGGCCACGCAAGGTAGTTTTTGGTACAGGACAGAGTTCAACCAATATAACCGCTGTTACACGCAAGACATGGATATACGTAGGAAGAATAACTCCAGGAACCGGAATAGAAGGAATTCGAAAACATCTTTTGGCCACTTTCCCGCGGATCCAAGCAGAAGTAGAAGCACTACCCCAATGGAAAAATGGAAAAACCGAGTCATATAAAATAAAAATTGACAATGATCTATTAAAAGATGTATTTACACCTGACAATTGGCCGGCAGGTTGTTTAGTTAAATCTTATAGATTTTTTCGGTCCGAATGAATCCTGTAATAATATAGGTTACGACAGTCTCATGATAATGAATCTAAACATTCAGTGTATGAGGAATAAACTATTATTATTCGATAGTTTTATAAATGAATTACAAAATGTGAAAGTAATTTGTATTACGGAGCACTGGCTGAAAGAAGACGAAATTGCTAACTTTACTGTATCAAATTTTCTCTTGAAAGCACACTTTTGCAGAAAAGAATATACACATGGCGGAGTGAGCATTTATATTCACAGATCATTACAAGCCAGCGAAATTGTGAGCATCAGGGGTCTGACTCAGGAGATTCACTGTGAAATGTGTGCAATCTACATAAAAAAGGTAAATTTAGTAGTTATAGTTGTATATAGATCTCCTTGTGCTAATTCTGATTTTAACATTTTTTTTAACATATTTGAAGAAATGCTACATAAAATTGAAACAACTTATCCTAAGGCAAACATAGCTATAAGCGGCGATTTTAACTTAGATTTTATGGCACCCAATAATAGAACTAAACTGTTTTGCGACCTGTTGTTACAGTATAACCTACATCAAACTGTATTTGATTACTCTAGACAGACTAACAGATCTCGGACATGTCCAGACAATATTTTTTCCAACTTTCCTTGCAACCCAGCTGTCATTTTGCATCCTGGGATATCTGACCATGATGCTCAGGTCCTGTCATATGAATATCACCCCTATGAGGACATTAACAACAACTATAGACATTTCACAACTCACAATAAACATGTATTTGAAAACTGCTTGAAAATTGAATCGTGGAGTAAAGTTTATGACGCAACGACAGCAGAAGCAAAAGCTGTTGCATTCCTTGATACTTTTATGGATCATTTCAATAACTCTTTTCCAATTACATGTAAAAAGTCAGATAAAAGAAATAAAAAATGGATAACACCCGAATTAAAAAACCTCAAACAGCTAATGTTATTGTATCACAGTAATTTCAAAGAGAACCCATCAGATGCCAACAAAAATTTATACAATCAGTGTAAACAACGATATAACAATCTTTTAAAACAAACCAAAATCATGCAAAACAAGAGAAGTATAAATATATCCGACAATAAAAGCAAAGCAGTATGGTCTGGTCTGGTAGGACTAATCACAAGGTAAGCGAGGAGTCTATTGATATCGAGAGTTTCAACCATTATTTTGTTAACCACGCTGAACAAATTGTGTCAGCGTGTGATACATCGGAAGATTTTACCACCAAATATATAACACCGACTTGTAGTAGTATGTTTTTACGCGCAATAACGGCTAATGATGTTTTAACATACATTTCAAAATTAAAAAACAAGAAGACTCCAGATATTTATGACGTAAGTTCGGCACTTTTGAAAGAGTTTGCAATATATATTGCCAAGCCCATGTCACACATCATTAATACATGCTTTCAGGAAGGACATTTTCCTTCTGTCTATAAAACATCTAGGGTTGTCCCTCTACACAAAAAAGGGGACGTAAGTGACCCCCAAAGCTACAGACAGATCCATATTGTACCAAGTATCTCCAAAATAATTGAATATGCAATTCTCGACCAGCTAGTTACATACACTGAAAAAAATAACATAATAAACGATAATCAATACGGCTTTATGCCAGGAAAACGTACGATCGATGCTATGATGAGCATCGTAGAAAATATACAACAAGCTTTTGAAGATAATGGTACATACGTAACGGTTTGTACGGATCTGTCTAAAGCTTTCGACTGCATCAGCCACAATAAATTGCTAAGTAAACTTGACAAATATGGTATTAGAGGCACTACTAATAATATTATAGAGTCATTCCTAACAAGTCGGATGCAGAGAGTACATCGAAATAACAGGTTTAGCCAACCTTTAATTTCTAAAAGAGGCGTCCCTCAAGGTTCAATATTAGGGCCATTTCTTTTTATTTTATATATAAACGATCTCGTTTGGCATATGGCAGCACTAGATCCAGCTATAACAACAACTATGTACGCTGACGACACAACTTTCAGTTTCAATGTAAACCCTGAAGTCTTAAGCGAAACACAACATGCGGATACCATCATAAGTCATTCAAAAAAATGGTTCAATTCGAACGAACTCTTTCTTAACAGTAATAAAACTGAAATTTGTTCTTTTTCATTAAAATTAACCAATAATTTTTCACATGTGAGATTCCTGGGAATAGATCTAGATTCGTCTCTATCCTGGTCTTTCCACATAGAAAACCTGTGTAGTAAGTTATCACGAGCTGTTTATGCGATAAGAAAGGTACCTCAGACGGTGGACACTGAAGCAGCAGTGACTGCTTACTATGGTTTATTCCACTCTTCACTAAGCTATGGAATTTTAAGTTGGGGTAATGCCTCCTTTAGTCAACTCCAGAAAATTTTCATCACACAAAAAGCTGCTGTGCGTGGCATAGTGAACGCCAGACCTGTCGAACATTGTAAAGATTTGTTTAGACATTTTAAAATAATGACCTTGTTTGGGATAATAGTATTTGAAAACCTGATGTACATAAAAAATAACATCAATAAGTATATTCAGTTATCTTCTGTGCATATGTATGAAACAAGAGGTAAGAATAAACTGATACAACCCCGTAGAAGAGTGAATAGATCTAAGGTCTTAGGAATCGAACTATATAATGCTTTACCTGACGAAATTTCAAACCTGCCAATTAGTGCTTTCAAGAGAAAAATTAAACATCTACTAAAAGATATAGCTCCGTATAAAACAGATGACTATATCAATTATATGAGGCTAAATGCCAGGCTAAAGGCTCAGGACTAATGTCCTTATTTTGTTTGTTATTAGTAGTATTTGTTAATGTATATGTATATTGTAATTTACACTTGCATGTTGATTTGTAATATTTCAAGGCTTTATGTGACGTACCAACAATGTATGTACATTTACTGGTTAATAAATTATTATTATTATTATTATTATACTCTCTGCTGCAGGCAATGATGAGGTGAGAAAGCGCACGGAGCAGAAGGTTTGCATCTTATCTGACAGTCAGGCGACATTGAAAACCTTCTACAGGCGCCCCTGGTTCAGAAGTGCACGGGGAGACTGCAAGAGCCGGCGAGGTTGGAGGAAGATACCTTGATGTAGGTCCCGGGTAATGAGTAAGCCTACATGCTGGCCAGACTCGGCACCGGGGGATCGTTTGTTGGCCCGGAGCCTGTTATAGGATTAAGTAGATAGAAGATAACGTCAGCCCTCAAAAAGTGGGTAAATGATATACGATGGATGAACAGTTGAGCCAAACTGAGGATTGCAAAGAAGCCAATGATTTTATAGCCGAGGTGAACACATCTAGATCAGCATAGCTACGGACCCAAGGCCGCAATCAGAAACCTCTTGGCTGTCCTGACGGGGCACTGCAGGCTCAAACGGTATCTATCACTATTCCTGCTTCACTGAAATCCATAAAATGTCATATTGTATACAAAAAAAAGTCAAAAAATGGATAATGGACACACCCAGAGATATTTTTTCAAATGTTTTTAACAGGATTTTGAACTGACACACTTACAAGTTTTTAATATAGTTAGTATTAGTTTTAATATATGTATTTGTAAAATGTATTGCAATGTAACCCACGCACAAGGTTAGCACCTTGTGTGGGTCAAACAATTTACCCTCTGTATTGTTGGTGAATAAATTATTATTATTATTAGACAGTGAAGAAAACTCGCTATGTATGCGCTGTGAAGAGGGCGATGAAACGACCTTACACTTCCTTGCTGAACGTGAGTTGCTAGGTGAGCTGAGATATGAGGTCTTTGGATCCGATAGACTCCAGCCAGAGGAACTATCCTCCCTAAGCTGCTAAGCAGAGGTGGCTGAGGGGTGATAGTCAGCGATGGCAAAAGGGCGAACTGGGGGTTACTTGCCACGCGCGGTAGCCCCACAGCAACTACTACTACAACTAGCGTGCTGTGAGTTTCAGAAAAAAAATTGTGCCTTACAGGTATATAACCTCCGTCACCACGTTTTAGTGTGGAAACGAATTCTCCCTAACCAACATCCGCTGACAATTTCATATGAGAACATTAATCACTTATGAATAAAATGCTCTTATGAATGTAAATTATCGCATATAAAACTCTTATTTTTAATTTTGTGATAGCCGCTTAGGTTAGAAGGCCAAGAGATAATTAATATAGATTATTAAGGTGAATTTTTCAAGTACGGGTCAAGTTCGCCTTTTGATTTTTGTATCCTGTACTAATTTTGGAATTCTAAAATCTCCACCAAGTGGATATAGCGTTTTGATAATAGTATAAATGGCCGTATACATCTGCATTTATTTTGTAAAGTTAGTCGATTATGTTTGATTTCAATACATCCAAGAGACAAGAGATCGCTTTCTTGGAAGTACGTCTTTAGTGGAAATGTTTTGCGAAAATAGCTCCCAAACTGTAGCTTGTCTCTCAGTCACTCCAGTTTACAAAGATCTTAAATTATACGAATAATTCGTTCTTTCTTTGCCTGTCTTCAGAAAACAACGGAGCAATGACATTTTCTGAAACGCAGTATTTTAGTAGATCAGAGTAAAGTAACACTTACACGGGTCAAGTAGCTGCTCCAATTACTTGTACTAGTACTGAAAGCCAGTAACTATGTTCACAGGTATTGAAGCCGACAAAATCCTCCAAATATCGTCAAATTCTCTTGCATTTACATCAAAAATGAAGTCATGTTGATTGACTCACATTACGGTGATACCAGTTGCTTAGATTCCCATAGCGTGAAGCTATAGTCTGAGATCCCCTTGCAACCAAATCATCGCTCGCAAAAAAGTGTGTTATGCCACAAGGTACTTCCTTCACACGTCACAACCTCCCAACCAGCCCGATTTCACTTCCACTCAAAGAAAAGTAAAAAAAAATGAAGTCAAGTTGATTGACTCAGTACTTCCCACACATTACGCTGATACCAGCTTATTATTTTCCCATAGCATGAAGCTTTAGTCTAAGATCCCTTGCAACCAAATAATTGCCACCCCCCCCCCCCCCTAAAATTGTCTTATGCCGCTAGGTCTTTCCTTCACAGGTCAATGGACAGCCTATTATCGATACTACAAACTTCTCATTTTTACAACCCCCACCCCCCCCCCCCCCCACCCAAAAAACTGGTAGGAAATTATCAGGAACCCCTAAAACAT
Source organism: Callosobruchus maculatus (assembly GCA_951848785.1). NCBI lineage: Eukaryota > Metazoa > Arthropoda > Insecta > Coleoptera > Chrysomelidae > Callosobruchus > Callosobruchus maculatus. Next base: position 1,125,747 of record CATOUR010000157.1, on the reverse strand, counting down.
CTAAAAACCGAATCTGAGTTGCTTTCATACTTGTCCCGTTCTTTGATTATTGCTACGCTGCCACTGACAAGATTTTTAACAAACATACGAAGTTTGAGCTGTTTTTATATTTTTAGTTTTTTTATTATTTCTGCGCCGCCACTGGCACGATTTATCAAAACCATACGCGTTTTCCATCTTCGCCATGGTAGTAATGCCGTTTCAAAATTTCATTAAACTCAATTCAACAGTTTCCTCGTTACAACGATCTGACGCAATACTCTCGTATGTTTACATCAAAAAAAAATCTAAGTCCTTTGCTTCCTGTAATAGGCAAAGGCAATGTTCGGATGGACTTAAAAAAGTGATTTATGTCGCCAGGTCTTCCTTCACAGGTCAGTCGACAGTCTATTATGAAAGCAACAAATTTTTCAATTTTACAACCCCCCACCCCCCAACCACCCTAATTTCACCCCCACCCAAAAAAAGTAGAAAATGATCAGGGACCCCTAAAACGCCTAAAAACGAAGTTTCAGCAATATTTATTTTTTTTTGTTTTTTGCTAATTACTCCGCCGCCTATGCACCGATTTTCAAAATTATAGCCCAAATTTCATCACAATCCATGCAGCGGTTACTGAGATTACGAGGGTAGAAAAACGCGACAGACAGACAGACCGACAGACCGACACACCGACAGACCGACAGACCGACAGACCGACAGACAGACAGACCGACAGACAGACCGACGGAAATGAGTGACGTGGATTTTCGTTATGTACACATCATAAAACGCCCAAAAAACGTATTATCTCAAAATCGAAAATTTTCGCGATCACAATACTCCCCTCACCTATCGGTGTGGGAAGTAAAATGATCAGAAACTCCTAAAACGCCTAAAAACGAACTTTGAGGAGTAATTAATTTTTGTTTCTTGCTAATTACGCCGCCACTCATGCACCGATTTTCAAAATTATAGCAACACACCTACTACGACCCCACGGCATATATCTACCCAAATTTCATCACAATCGATGCAGCGATTACTGAGAAGAGACTAGAAAAACGCAGACAGACAGACAGAGCGACACTACCGACAGACAGGCCGACAGACCGATACACAGATATGAAGTGACGAGGATTTTCGTTATGTAGATATCATAAAACGCTGAAAAAGCATATTATCTCGAAATCGAAAATTTTCGCGATCATAATACTCCCCTCACCTATCGATGTGGGAAGTAAAAGGGTTTAAAAAAGTTCATATTTTATATATAAGGGCACATTATGAACCATCTAGCGTCTGATTTTTTTACCATAAACGAATGAAAATAGCATTTTGCTGTTTATCCTCAGCCAACCAGATGTCGGAAAATCAGTAGCATTTGGTGACTGGATTTTCGGTCCATTAAATAATTATGATGACAAAAAATTAAAAATAGTGCATTATTATAAAAATGTTACAATCTGGAATAATTATAAATTCCTATGAGTTACCTTTGTATTACAGTAAAAAAGGGGTGAAAATAGTATTTTGTCTCCATGGACTGTTGTCCCTGGTTCGATGAAATAGGACCACAAACTCTCAAAAGATTATCCCGCCTACCTAAAGTTCCGAATATTTGCGAGAACATTGTTATGATGATTACCTACAGCACAAAAAAATTAGTAACATGGGCATAACCTCGGTTCTACCCACGTTACTGTGCATGTGTTCGCGATGTATATGTGCAACACCAGTTGAAGATCTCGCTATTGCTATTCTGAAACCAGTTTGGTCTCCTAGTGAAAGGGAAAATAAATTACACATAAGGCAGGACCGGTCCTATAAAATTTGTTAGATCTGTACATGGCGACTTAGAAGTCAGCCTGCAATTTATGGTCATCTCGAACCAGTTTCGCTTGTGGATTATGCACAATCGAGCAAAGATTTGCTTTTGGATTACCTATTCGTTTATATGATTCAAGTCCACGAAATTAAATAGGGTGCGTTTGCCCATATTGAATTGTCTCCCAAACTGAACCTTTGCCGTTTTTGTTACTTTCCGTAAAACTTGGCAATTTTGCCACCACGTATTCAACACCACACCTTTGAATCTTCTTGCGACTCAGTTGATATTTAGATTAGGACAACATAGTACAGATCTGTGAAGTGTTGAAAATTTCGACCACGCGCAATGTAATATTTCATGAACTTGGCAAAGGCTTCAAATCTAACTAAAACAATGTAGGTTTGCTCTTTTAATTTTATAATTTGTTTATTAGATAGCACTGTTTTATAGCGCTGCTTAACAATAGCATTGTCAAAAACTTATTTAAATATGGGATTAATCCTGATTTTGGAGCTAGGTGATCATATTGAACCACTTAAGGAACCTCTAATCTCTAATTGAACTCCAGTTCAATTAAGGCCATTCTAAATTTTTAACGCTCCTGAACCTGTACTTTTGTGGTTCTGTACTGAACGAAAAACCACGTTGAAATGGTTCAGTGCCTACAATGCCACACCTCGTTTAATTGCAAGTGTGTTGGTGTTGGGCCAAAAAAAAAGGTTCAAGTGTTCATCTCTTGCAGTACAGAATTTTCTTACACATTTTGTTAGCGATTATCATTCAAAAAAATTATGTTTCGGTACTTACAAGTTTTCTCAGACATGAATTTGTTTTCCTGGAAGTATTATCCCTACTTTATCAAGATCTGGGGGCAGGTTCAATTTTAGCAGACCTGGCTGCCTAAAATGAACCATTTGCAACATCATCTTAATTTTGCTTTTCTATTGGTGTTAACAAATATATAAACAATTTATACTACTCAAAATATTCCTCAAGATTGAGAGATTTGTTTTGTATTATCAATTTATTTAATTTTTTTAATGGCACACATTTACTGACAATTTTTCAAAATTTGGTTCAATATGGGCGACCTCACCCTACTGATGTCCTACTAACTTGTCTTTTTGGGAAGTGAAATAAATAAGTGCATGTTCAGTTATTATTTTTTTCCGATGAGGACAATAAAATGTTTGAATTTTTCCGAGAGTTTCTCTTAGTTTTTTCAGTTTCTTAGATCTCTCAAAATTTGATCGAGATACTTGGTCCATGATCCCAAGTAAGGTCGTCCCCCACTAATTTGCTTACCGGGTAAAAATTATATTTTATCAATTAAAATATTATTCGAAACACCCACCAACGGGGTTTCCAAAAAAAACAATTAGGAATCAATTAAAATTATGAAAGATAATAATTTTGACACAATTTTAAATACAGGCCCTTAAAAGAGTTATACTCTATTTCAGCATGACATAAAGAACTAGATTACACGGGAGTACTCCTACTGGTACAGTATAAAGTAGTAGTAGGCCACTTTTGGCCCTTTTTGCCAACCCCACGTAACCAACACTAAAAACCTACGTCCTAGAAAGCTCCTGGTCGAACCCATTAGACCTCTTAAGAAATCCAGTATGCCCGACCATCTCAATGAATGTAATGACTCCTCCCCGAACTTCATCGTGCCGAATATCTGAACCCTAAGGTTGTGATACACAGCACATCATCTGCCGAGGAAGTGGACCGCTGTTTCGTCCTCCTCCCAACATCTGGAGCACATGAGGTCCCGTACCACTCTCATGAGGGACAAATGTCTGTTCAGCCGGCAATGGCCTTTATTCAGAAGCCCTTGTCAGGGCCTGCCTTGGAGCCTGCTATGAACCTTTTAACATGCCTGCAATCATCTCTCCTCAATCAGGCTTTCGTAGGTTCCTTGTAAGCAGTTGGCCAGGACAACATTGACCTGGCGCCTGCTAATTTCAAGCAGGCTATAAAACTAAAACTAAACTTTTAAATTTACAACAATGTAAACCCAAGGTGTAGTGTAAGCCAAAATTCTAAACACACGCGTGTGAACATCTATCGTCCGAATAGTTTTTATGGCCGAGTTAACGACCAAACTGACCATACTTATAGAAAGGACAGCTAATAAATTTTAGCATAAAATCTCTGCCATTCGGTACGCACCGGGAATCGAGCTACTAGTTTTTCAAGCAACTGGCTTGTAGGACTATAAATGCGGGCAGCTATATAAACATTACCAACTTTGCATGTTTAATCCAGCCTTTCAATGAACTCTCCACCTGAGGGTAATGAACCTCGTTACTGCAGGTCAACTGTATTGGAATAAATATGGTTCAAAAAACTAAAAATTCGCTTGTGTAGCACTAACAAGTGAAAACAATTCTTAATATAAGCTGAAAATAATAATGAACAAAAAATACTACATAATATCATTGTGAAAGGAAGAGTAGGAAGCTTTTGTGGCAATTTTTCGAATATCGAGCAACTTACGCTTTTTTCACAACATTACAGAGTGATCACGCGCAAGATGAGTGAATTGTTGTCGCCTGGAGGTAGCCAAGCTTACACCACATCACATCTTGAAACGAACACGATCTGGATGGCGTTGTGCCATTTGGAATTTAACATAATTTTGGTTATAATCGTTTATTGGATAGCAAAACCTGGACGTTCCATTCTACATTGGGCATAAATGTCCTAAACCACTGTTAACATTTTGGCGAGATCTGTGGGCAAGTTCCTATTCCATATTCTCAAACCAATAATCTAATGAAGAAATTCATTAATATCCATCCAGTGGAGAAACGGGAAAATAGGTGAGCAATGAGTGCCTTCTCGTGGCTTGGTCAGAGGCAAGCTTACACCTTTTGGAAATGTCAATGCCTAAACCTACGCCTGGCACCGACAAATTTGGAGAACAGGTCACCTTTCCTGAAGAATCAAATGCACAGCTGTTTGTCGACGCCTCCTCATAATATGGCCGCGGCCGTATTGTGGTCTAAACAGGTTTACCAAGCATCGAAAACACATGAAGATGAACATCACATTTGTGCCCTGTTTCTCCGCTTGATAGATATAGCAGTATTATAATCCACAATATGTGAGATATACACCATTATTGAAAAACTATAAGTCGTTAGTGTAGATTTCTAGATGAAATATGATATCAAAACTGTACAAGATTAGGTTGAACGTAAATATGTAAATACAAATAAACATCTCTCATTTGAAAGTATCTCCAAAGTCTAGATTTTGAAAACATCTTGGAAGAAGTGGTCGTGATTCAGATTCAGAGACTGAGGAAAAACTTAAACTCAGCCACGGCCGGGGTGAATCAGCGTACTTCAGCTTATTTGGGTAGCTAGGTGGTCCATTCTTGCTAATAAATCTTATGTCTGGTTTGGTAATTTTTACCTAATTTTATTTGAATATAAAAAAATATAATAAGAGTGTTTTTTAACTAGTGCAGTCCATAAGGCAGCTTAATACAAAACTAATTTTCTCAAAACAACAGATCGATGGCTCACGTGACTATTGTATAACACCGTCCATTGGTCCAGTCTTGTTACCGTCGCGTCGGTGGTTACCGTGTAAACAGGTCTCGCAAATATCGAGAGCACGTGAACACCATGAAATTTTTGCGCTCTTTTTCTTCGGTGGGCCGATAGTATTTTTCATTTTTATTTTGTGTCAACTGCATCGACTGCTTTGGTCATTAGCCTCGTGTTCTGTGTAGGGTTTGTTACTGTTTCCCGGCGCCACTCTACGAATATCACTCTTAATTAGAAGCCACCAGTTACTGCTCAGGTGGAGATTCTCGCCCAGCTTTTTTTATGGAAATTTACTTCTGATTGAAAAAAATGCGCGGCTGCTACTATGCACGTATAAACATGTCTCAGCATGTAGCAACAAGCAGCATCCTGCGAGTCATTATTACATCATATTGCAAAAGTACGATTTGTAGTAACCAACTATAAAAGTTTTAACAACATTTCTTCTATACCGAGCCAGCATTCTTTCTTTGTAGAACTTCAACGCTGTGGAATGAGCTGCTGCCGGCTAGGCTGCAACCAGCAGCGTTTCAAATCTAACGTACAGTCAATTATCCTCTCGCAGCGCTTCTACAGGACCATAGGCTTTCAGCCTTTGAGGGAGGCTGACCATAAAAAAAACTCTCGGAGTTATAGAGACGCCAAAAATTCAACGGACAGGCAGACAGAGACATGTAATGGAATTAGTGACGTAGTATTTCGTAATGTAACGTCATAAAACGTTCAAAAAACGTTCTAAAGTAAAGTTCTAAAATTTTCTCGTCTACCTGGTATTGGCGTGAGAAGAAAAATATAACAACTGAATCCAGGAATGTGAATAAGGATAACGTTGAGAATAGGAAGCTACGAGCACCAATAAATATTCGTATTTCATGGCTTTCCGTTTATATAACTACTTCTGTTTTATGTGCCACTTTATGGGTTCTATCCAAGCTATTTCATGAACGACGTATTTCCCTCTGTTTCTCATTTATAACATCGATGCACATTTCATTGTGAAAAACACTCGTATTTATAGTACCGACGAAGATTTCCAGCTTATAAAGCAATGGGTGTAAGTTTAAAGAATAGCATAAGACCAGTGGTTCCCAAACTATCTTCTGATATATGCCATTGTAAACTACATTACGTACGATGTTTTATACATTTATGTCCGATTGTTATATTTATTGGTTATTAATAAATTATATATTACTTGTGTACTATACTCTATATTTTAATTTGTTTTTTTCATTTTTTTTTTTGTGACGTGTGCAATTTATTGTATGTAGCATCAACTCAAGCACCAATAAATAAATATTATAAATCGCGTCCCATATTTGCCTACCCAGGGGTATAATCTCGATCCAAGAAAATAATAATTATTACTGTCTGTTTATCATTCATTCTGATTTTGGAAATACTCTATTTGACAGTGTCCTCTGCGTACTGCACTTGTTATACTGACACAAACCTAGCGTTTCAGCTTTGCTTTGGTTGTTTCCACTTTGGAAGTCAGCTCTCAGTTCACTCCTACAACCCTTCTTCATGTCCATAACGAATTAAGTGCCTTATTGACTTTATGTTCTACATGTTGTCTCTATCCAACACTAGATGACGCGTATATTGACCTCAAATCCTACAGTTCGATAACTGTAATCTCTAATTTAGATTTCAGACAAAAAATTAGTCAAAAATTACTAACCACAGTAGCCACAGTAGCCACAACGCCACCCCATCATCATTTGCAAAACTTTGTTAGCAGTTACCAATCATTTTACTGTATATGAAATACTACTTTATTCAAATAATAACTGGTCATATGAGAATGAAAAGGGCCTAAGTCCAACAGGAAGAATTCTGGAAAATCAGCTAAATCAATTTTTGGCTTCCATATTTTTTTCATTATTTATCATATATTTTCCAACATCAAATATTTGATATTTTAAATACCAAAACTGATAGGACACGCCAAAAAATACTACAAAAAAAATATAACAAAAATATGGACTTGGGCCAGTTTTATTTTCAGACTACAGAAAACATTTTTTTCTGATATTAACACTCCAATTTTCAGGTTTTCTCTTTATTTTAGGCGTTATTTCGCTATCAGAATCCATTTCGAGGGAAACCAGAGTGACAGTGAAAGAATAACATAACATACTCGTGATGCAACAGTCAAAAATAAAACGGCCCTAGGACGGTCCCAAACTTGGGCCCGATTTTACTTCATACACTTTTCATGCGGCACAAATCAGGTTTCAATCGTCGACTTGGGCCTGTTTTCACGGTCAGTGATGGAATGAAGTGTGAACTTTGATTGTGCGCAGTTAAGTCAATTTTTAAAAATATGGACTTAGGCCGATTTTATTCTCATATACTCAATGTTGAAGAATATCCTGTATAAAACTTTATCAGAGACTAAAGTATTCATCCAAATTATTAATCAGTTCAAACCTCGGTTCAAACATTTTGCGCATTTTGATTAAATGAGGCGGAAGGAATTAAATTGCAGGTATTTGCCTCATTTAATATTCGTCTTGTTAAAACAATGTTGGCGAAATGCCACAAGAGTTATTTTCTAAACGAATATTCTTAGAAAGATATTACGAACTGAGAAAGGTAGGTCATTATTGAGGTATTAAAGTACATAAAGAAACATCAGTTAGAACAAAGAACCCGTCAATCTACTATTAAAATACCGCTTCTGTGAACGTGAGTTTCTTCTCAAGTTGAATACAAAAACCTTTCCCTTAGACTTTTTTTATCATGTTCGGTTGGGATACGCTTTCATATTTTCGGTGAAAATTCGTAACCGAGTTCGTAACAGTTGAAAGGAAGTTCGGACTTAAACTCCCAAGGCCGTTTTTATGACTGAGTCATTGGGTTATTGTAGTTGTGAACGCTTGACCAACTATCGTGGCTGAATAGAATCTAAGATCCAAAGCTCCAAAAAAAGGCTGTTTTTATGAACACCTTCATCAAAATATTACAAAGGTTTCTATACTACTCGTACATGAAATCCCAAAATTGAAAAAAAGTAAGTCAAGTTGATTGACTCAGTACTTCACACACTTTTGATACCAGCTTAATAACTTCCCATTGCATGAAGCTATAGTTTGAGACCTCCATGCTACTAAATCGTCGCCCGCCAGCCCAAAAAAACGTGTGTTATATCGCTAGGTCTCTCTTTCACGTGTCAATTGACAGACTATTATGAATACGAAAAAATTTTCAGTTTTACAACCCTTCACCTCCAAATCACCCTAATTTTACACCCACCCAAAAAAAAGTAGAAAATGATGAGGAACCACTAAAATGCCTAAAAACGAAGTTTGAGGAATATTTGAATTTTTTGTTTTTTGCTAATTACTCCCCCGTCCGTGCATCGATTTTCCACATTGCAGCAGCATTACCTACTACGATCCCCCCAAATCGTTTCCTAAATTTTAGTACAATCCTTGCAGCGGTTACTCAGATTACGAGGCTAGAAAAACACCAACAGACAGGCAGACAAACCGACAGACAGTCAGACAGACACGCAGCTAGACCGACAAATAGGGAGACAAACCGATAAACAGACCTACAGGCCGACGGAAATGAGTAACGTGGATTTTCGTTAAAAACGCTCAAAAGCGATCTCAAAATCTAAAATTTTCGCAATCACAATACTCCCCTCAACTATCAATGTGGAAATTAAAATGGATGCGGATCATGAAATATGTAGATATGTGTTACACTCAATACCCGAATTCGGGCAATGCCCGAAAAAAATACGCAGAACTAGTTTTGAGCAAGGAATATTCCCAAACCCGAAATATTAATTTTATACGGCTATTGAGCATTACCAAATAGGCAGAACTAGTTTTGCGCATCTTGAAATGCACAGAACCAGTTTTGCGCAACTTGAAATGCACAGAACTAGTTCTGTGGTATTTAATGGCCAGCAGCAGTTATATTTAAAAAGTAAGGTTATGTTTATGTTGTTGCTTCGAATGTTTTTTGTTTCTGCTTGTGGAAAAAATGCAAGCTAAATTCGAATCCAAATTAGTTCGGCTACTTGAAGCTTCAAGCACACAAAAACATAATCTCATGACAAAAGATCATTGCCTCACTATATTGAATGATCCTAACCTAACCTTAACCTTCATGTCTCTACAATAAAAAATGTATCATCAATGTATCGAAAAAAAATCTCCTCTACAATTCTAAATGCCACCATGCCAAAATATACAGAACTAGTCCTGTGCATTTCAAGTTGCGCAAAACTAGTTCTGTGCATTTCAAGATGCGCAAAACTAGTTCTGCCTATTTGGTAATGCTCAATAGCCGTATAAAATATAATATTTCGGGTTTGGGAAATATTCCTTGCTCAAAACTAGTTCTGCGTATTTTTTTCGGGCATTACCCGAATTCGGGTATTGAGCATGACATATGTATAAAACAACAGAACAGGTCAAAGCCAGGTGGGCCTCCCATGTTGACTAATGCACTTCCAAGCTGGCCTTACAGCAGGCTCCAGTTCGTCCAACGTGGTCAGAGTATTGGTTAAATCGCGAATATTCCGACTCATCCGATCTCATACTTTTTCAATAAGCGATAAATCAGGTACTCCTCGAGGCAAGGGGAGCATCCCGACTTTCTGTAGAAACCTCATCGACACTCTTTCAATATGAGGATGTGCATTATCTTGCTGGAAGAAACCCTCTTCGAGGCCTCGTACATAATATGGAACGGCTATTGGTTCTAACACCTCATTCATATAACGTTTGGCTGTCATTGTGCAACGAATCGCAAGTAAAGGTAACTAGCTGTTGAATGCAATGAAACCTCAAATCATCAAACCAATAGGGCGGTTTATTATATTGATTTAACAGTTGATATCCCATAGATGAAATCTATGATGCATTTATAAGCTATTACCAGTAATAGCGTTGTGTATGAATCTAAGCAGATATTATGTTTGCTTATTTACAACTTTACTTTAGTGTTGTGTATGAGTTTTTGAAGATATGACATTTGTTTCTAATCCAGCTCCCATTTTCTAGCATCTAGATACAGATACCACACCAGACATAAACGAATCGACCTTGAGATGCACTATCTGGTTTCAATTTCCGTTTTCAAGGAAAATGCATAATTCGATATGAATTCAAAACTGAGCCGTAGTAATTATTACATTCAAACATTCTAATGCTCGCGAAAACATAATGTGACGTCAGAGGCTGGTAGTCTGTAAGGGGGGCATCAAAAACATCTCATAGATTAAATTTATCACACACACTACACACAGAAGCCATAAATATAAGGTCTTACTGTGCGTAAAGTATGTAAACAGATAAAAATATTTAAAAGAAAATGCTTGTTAGCTGTCAAAACAACATATGATATATATAAGATATTAAGTCAATTCTTGGTAATGGCAAGTATACGCAGTGTTCCGTGAAGCCAAGCATGCACTTATGTCAGACGTCTTAGACAAACTGAAACTACTGCTATATGTTGTAATTTTTTCAGTATTTAGCGTATGGTTACAATATGTAGTACAACATATGAAAAAAGTCATAAAAAAGTAAAACAATTTATAGGGTATAGGTTAATATCGAGCCTGAAAATCCATTCTATGGTTGAAGGTTTGGCCTGGTGTTGCCTGGATATGCTCTAAGGCCACATTCTTGCACTATATGCCATTCCTTTCGGTGGAGCTCAAAACTAGGGGGTTCTTGACTAACAGATAGATTACTGTGCACTTCTGGTGTTTGGGTCGCCCAAATTTCTGCCCATTTAACTGTAGCATTAAAACCATCAGACTCCTGTTGGAGAGCTGTTGTAATTGGTGGTTTTCCGGACTGCAAACTCCTCAAGGAGAGATCAGGTGTATATCTTCGTGAATTGGCAGTGAGGGAGTTGTTTTGATTTTGCTATATTCTTTTAGAAAAGCATTTTCTCGACGGATGGGCTGAGTGTTGGAAGCCAGTAAATTGGGGTCGATTTGATGCATCTCGTAATAGTTCTCATAGAAGTGTAGTATGTGAGCTGTTCAGCCACACTGGCGATCAAAATTCAGCCGCAGAGAAACAGAGGCTCAGGGCCGAAGTACGGAGCGTAGAAGTGGAGGCGCCCCAAGAGGTTCCACATAATTTTTGCAGGATATTATTGCTGCAGTTTAATATGGATGCGATGGACTGAATATGTTTTTTGAAAGGATAGTGCCCTATCCAGTGTGACACCAACAGTATATTCAATCCCAAGATAGACTCCACATAAACAGTCGCATGCAGCATTAGCGTGGGTTACTGTCCGCTGCCATCTGCGAACGCGCCAGCTTTAGTCCAGTGCAATTATGGAGTTTTATATTACTATTTAAAAGAGTTGCCCTATTAACCCATTGCAACTTAAAAGTAGCCAGTTGTCAGTTTGAAATGATCATTTAGGCAATGAACACTTGACGTCGCATATTTGGATCTGATTTCCAGTCAGTCTTGGGGATTTTTACTTGCCGGATTATAACATACAATTCACACATAGTGTACTGGACTATTAGGGACCCTACCGATATGAGCCGATCACGCATGCGGGCTTGTTTTCATTTGGTCTAGCTTGGCTGTGAATACAGTATAGGTATTTAGGGTGTGGGATTATTGGGTAGCTAGGTTCTGTTAAGGTAAATATTTAGTTCTCTTTTTGCCATTTTATTGTTAAGGTGAAAACACGATGTTATTGTTATTGCTCCTACATGGCTTTAGCTTCCACCTGCTGAAGTATGATCCCGGGATTGAAAGATCGGCAGTTAGTGTGGACTCTAGAATGTCAAGGTTGGTATTTCCGTACGCTAGAGCCAGGTTATCTTCATATGCGAATTTCCAGGAGGATAACTGTGGAAGGTCCGAGGTACATATATTGAACAAGACGGGTGATAGAACGGAGCCCTGGGGTTTCGGTTATTACGTTGTCATTATCACTATTAGGATCAATCTAGCACCACCAATATCGCACATCCAATCAAATGCTTAACATGGTCCCAACATAGTTTGACGTCTGGCTGCCCTTCCATGAAATCCCGCTGAGCTTGCATTACCACCTTCTTCAGTAGGTTAGATATTAGTGATGAACACTCAGTTGTGAGGGATATTTGGGACGATTTACAGGGGGCCCAATGGGGCAGATCACCCTCTATCCAATACAGAATCTCCAATTATATCAAATGTACTAATTTTCAAAAGTATCATATTGCACATTAGATTCACTCGCTCCTTAACTATAAGCAATACTTTATAAGAGTGAACTTGAAGCACGTAGCCAGCAAATTTTATTGATTAGGCTCGCTTTAGCCAAGAAACTACGAAATTTACTGACCTGGCACAACGAAATAGTTATTTTTGGGTTTCGATTGAAATAAACTACTCTATGAAAGTCTCGACGGAAGTATTCCAAGGCAAGAGGTCTGAAAATAATTGTGAATCATTTTTGATTCAGATGTTTAACACATACTTGCTGAGTGAACTAAGTAATCTCAGTTCGTAAGTCTATTGTGGAAAAATGTTATCAAAGCACGACTCTAAAGCTAGCAGAACAAAATCAGCAGAACTAAAGTCTGAAAACGCCACAGTTAAATACTAACTGAATGCCCTATTAATAATTTAAGTGCTACACTAATTAAAGGACCTATTAAGTATTTTAATGCACCAGTTTAAAACATCGCATGTTCTGTTATCTTAAGAAAAATTTAGCAGAACGAGTACAAACACAATGAGCAGAACAAAAGACTAATAATGCCATAATAATCAGTTAATGGAGGGCTAAGTAAAAGCCCTATTAAGTATTTCCGGAAGCTCTGATAAGAAAAAGTTAGCAGAGCACGCACAACCACAATGATCAGAACAAAAAGCTGATAATCAGTTAATTAAAGGCCCTATTAAGTACTTCAACCCTGACCACAACGCACCACTTTAAAAAGTCGTATGTTCTGATAACTAAAAAAAAGTTAACAGAGCAAGCACAAAAATTAATAATTGCTTAATAGTCAGTTAATTGAACGCCCTATTAAGTATTTCAATGCACCACACTAAAAAAATCGCAAGTTCTGCTCACTTAATTTAAAGTTGAGCAAATCAAAAAAATTATAATTCCATCAGTTACTTAAAGGCTAATTAAAGACAGTATTAAATATTTCGATGCAACGTTAAATAAATCGCATGTGCTGCTTATTTAAGGAAAAGTTAGCAGACCAAACAAATTCAATGAGCAGAACTAAAAATATAGCAGAAGATGTGAAGTGGAACATTTGAATGAATAAGGCACTTGATTAGCTCTTCCTTATGACATCATTGTTCTACTCATTGCATTCACGGTAACTGTGTTAACTTTATCCTCGACTTTATCTAAACTGAGCAGAACAAACAATTTAAAAAAATGGAGCATTTAAATTTCGATTTAAATATTCTTGATAGATCACTTAATTACCCTTTAATTATTTTGGAGATGTCATCCTTTTTGTTCTGCAGAATTTGTTATGCTATAGCACCGGTTTAGTCATTTTGCAGGTTACTTCCTCATCCTAGTAGGTGAAAAACAGTAGCAATTCACATCCCCAAATAATGTTTTCCTCCCAGATATGATGTAACTTGTCTGCTTTGGAGCGTACAGCAATTTGAGGGGTAATTTACTCCTTAATGCGAGCTCCATTTCCCCAACCATACTATGTCGTGCACAGCCACAGAAATGGGAATGGAAAAAAGCTCGGAAAAAAAGGAACAAGCATTGCATGTGGCTTCATTTCCCAAATTATTTATTAGTTCCATCGGCGTACATGTTTCTAGATTTTTCCCTGAATATTCTTCGCTGCTGTGCACAGTGTAGACCTCGCTCTAGACATTAAAAAAATTGGCGTTTTTTTATCGATAACGTTATTTGTCACTTTTTGATGTTTTCGTCAGGGAACAACTCTGAGAAAAATTATAAAAACTAGAAATAACAACAGTTGCCACGTAGGTAAATGTCAAGGTAAATATACGATATTTTTTTGAATGTTCCATTGATTAGTGTTCTGAAAAATATGGACGTTGAACGAGGTAGACAGTTAGACCCAGCCGTAGATCTCCGTCTAGAAACTTCCCAGACTCAAGTGGTTGTTGTTCATACATTTGAGTATTTCAATTTATTTGATTTTTTAGTATCCATTTCAGAAAAAAACGACATGTGATATATCGTTTTAGACATAAAACACACCTCGAAAGACACATTCTCTTTCAACTGGTGCTATCAAATTTGTATGTTGTAGGTATATTACATTTTTTTTGTGCACCCCACCCCTCTCGCCACACCTTTTTCCATCCCCATTGTCTGATCGTCACCAAAACCTTTTCAACTCGAAAGGACCTTTTTATTAATTCAATTTAGCCAAATTTGGGAGTAATCGCTTGAGGCGTTTTTCATTAATCGTAGGAGAACTAAATCGCGGACGTACAGACACACACAGACGGACATCAAAAAACCCAAAGTTTCCCGATTTTCTTCAAACTTGACTTTACGTTTCTTTAAAACCTTCCGAGCTTGCTTTCGAGTCATAGAGGAGCCAAAGATTACCAGACAGGCACCAAACAAACAGACAGACAAGAGATAGATGTCGTAAAACGTTCAAACAACATATTTCAATTTTTTTGCTAATCAAATACTCTTTCACTTATTGAAATGGGAGGTAAAAGCCTTCATATATCCGACCCTGTATAGACTTTATCTTTCAACTTGTGACGGTAGTTCATTCAGGCGAACAACGTTCATAATAGTTGGCACTTTACGGGATTTTTTGTCACGACCATTACAGATAAAAATTACTGTTGAAAGTACTAAGCGTGCGTCATTCTATGGTGATAAGAAAATTTACCGAATATAGTACACATTAGGCGCTCGTTCGCATCCAAACCCTGAGAACGTCTAATGCTATATTGAAAAACACGAGGAAAAACAATTACATATTCTGGATGATTTTATTAGACACAACGGCACTATATGAGCCTCGATATGAGCCTATCGGGGGTTAATATTTTTTTGTACACATGTTGCCCCTTGTATGGCTCTTGTTTACTTGGCAAATTATTATTGTGTTAAAATTTGGACGTGATTGATATCAACAAAAAATAAGTTCAATACTAGTATGACAAGTTTGACAGTTTGAACAAAGCTCATCTCTTATTAAACGTAGGCTATCGGAATTATAGAAAATAAAACGGATGTTGTTACACGGACAGAAAAAGACGAAGACTGGGAAAGATAACAAACATATTTAATTTTAGGAGACCTGAGGGTTATGCAAGAACGAAAGACATACGTTGTACGAATATTCAAGATTTATTTCTATTTGATCTAATATAATTATGGCAGGTTCTTTAGTCACCCCGAACCTTAAAAATATGCGGTTGTCAAAACTATAAAAATAATCCATCCTTTGGTATATTCTTCTCTGAATTCTGTATATATAATGAGATTTAGCTCGTCTATTTCGTCTAAAACTCCATAATATTCGAAAAACGGCTTAACTACGTCTTTCCTTAGTCCACAAACAACCGCACAAGCGTCACGAACTGACATGTGAATGAATAGGTTAAGTGCTACTTAAAAATCTTCAGCTTAGATTTTTGGTCTCAAAGCTTCAGTTAAAGTTATGAATGACAGTGGTGCAATTCAAATGTTTGGGATAAGGTCCACCTAAGATTAAGCCTAAGTTAAGCAAGCCGGTGCAGGCGGCCATTATACAACGCCTAGGACGAGGCCTAGGATTATTATTATACGCCTTTACGGAAACTATGATCCTGACGTTCGGAAAGTGGCCTGGGATCGGTCAGAAATAGGCGAGGGGTGAACCGGTCGTGAATTGTGGTGTACAAGTTACAGGAATTGGCATGAATTGTCATGAATTGCCTTGAATTTGCCAAGAATTGTTGTGAATTTCATGAATTACCATAAATTGCCATGAATTGCCAGAATTACCATGAATTGTGTCGAATTCAATAGGAATTGTCATGAATTGCGATGAATTTCTCAAATTTTACCATCCACTGCGCATGATCAGTAGATCCCGAATCGTCAACACGTGTTATTCCGATGGCGTCGCTTGCGAGATTTTGTAGTATTGTACGCGTCAAAAATATAAGAGCAGTTTACATTTCTGTCTTCCCACGGAGTGCCGAAACTACAAAGGATCAAAGAAGCCCGACGAGTGGGGTGACTGTTTGCCTTTAGCATAGGCGTAGTTAGGTGGGGGCTTGCGGGGCTAAGCCCCCCCAGGAATGAAATTAGCCCCCCCAAAAATCCAAAAATAATTCGTTTTGTTAAGGTTAATGTATCTTGGGCAGTCCCCAGATCCAGGGACTTAAGCCCCCCCCAGATTCAGGGACAACTACGCCTATGGCCTTTAGGCATGTTTTATTACTCTGGCGATAAAGCTGACACGTTCGTTAGTATAGTCAAAATTGTATAATCAGATGTAGATCAATTTATTTTGTTTTTATTTATTGCAAATTGGTATTTTCGATTATTTTGATCTCCTATCACTTTCTGAATTGTTATAATGTATATTTTGTATATATATAATTACGGTTGTATCATTGCTCAGGTCTACATAATACCATAACCGCACTATAGAAGTGTCGACACTGATTGAGACCTGAAAGAAATGTAAACAGCTGATATACAGGGTGTCCCACGAAGATTTAAGACAAGCAATATATCGGAACTGGCAGTAGTAGCGAATTATAATTTTGGGGGTGTAAATTAGAGCAAATGTAGTATCTGTTCCTATTATTGTGTCACCCAATGAGGTATTTGTTTTTGATCACGTGACGTCAGATTCAAAATTTTTAATGGGACACCCTGTATATTTGGGACTTTTTGTGTTCCTCCCGATAAATCAATTCCAACAAGCTAACACACTTGATGTCTAAAGTGATTAATTCAAGAGCTAGGGGTACTTACAAGATGGTACCACTACACTGATTATGACATGTACCCCTATAGTTATTATTTTGGTAGTGTTTTTTGAATGTAACACTGTATGGTTGTATTTTAAATCGGAGTCTCTACTAATACCCTATCTCGCCTTGTAATTTTTTTTCGCGTTTGCGACGTTGCCAAGTTATAAATTATTTTTCCAAAATTTCAAACAAACATATTTCCGATTTTTATGGATCGAACACACTGTATATTTTATTTAACATAAGGCCTTTACGGAAACTGTGATCGGGTTAACCCGATCAGTTGGATCACTGATCCTGACGTTCGGAAAGTGATCTGGGATAGGCCAGAAATAGGGTAGTTCACTCTTGTACAGTAAGTGATTGCGATCGGATGATTCAGATCAGTAGCTGCTTTACTTTACCATCTGTTTTTTATTTTTCGTTGTTCGATGTCCGTTAAATTAATGGAATCGTAAATCCCACTTGACAGCCGTTTGACATATAACTGATCTATCCGGATCCAGATCAGTGTTTCCGTAAAGGCCTATAGAAGTACTCCCTAGTAATGGTTTACGGCGTGAGCAAGTTTTAAGTGGTCATACTATCTATTTAGAATACAGGGTTAGTAAAAGGTACAAGAACGCTTAAATATCTCCACAACTTGCACAGGTGGAAGGTTAAAATTCAATACCTATGCGTTTTCCGATATGTATGCAGAATTCAAAAACTCTAACAGCAATGTTGCCAGACTGACTACTTTTACGTTACACGTCATAGTTTTGTTATTTTAAACAGAATGCTCTACTTATTTTTATTTCAATGAATAGTGCACGTTGGATTTAGTGAGGCCTCACAATTTCAATTTTTTTTTACTAATTACTGAGCTACGGCATCACTGCTGTTTCAGTAAACAGTACGGGAACGCTTTAATATCTCCACACTGCCACAGCTGAAACGAAAAACACCAATACCGGAGAGTTGCAAAATAAAAAAATTCTAACATCAGTGTTGCCAGATTTACCACTTTTACGTTGGACTTCATAAATAGGGTATTCCACTCAAAATTATGACAAGACAGGTAAAATTGGTAAATCTGACAACACCCATGCATGTTAGCATTTTTGAATACTGTATGTTCAGAAGCCCCCAAGTATTGAATTTCACCATTCCAGCTGTGGTAGTTTTGGGAATATTAAAGTGTTCGGGTACTGTTTACTGAAAAAGCGGTGTTGCCGTATCTCAGTAATTAATAGAAACAAAATTTTGAAATTGTGAGATCTTGCTAAATTCTACATGCGCAATTCATTGCAATTAAAATAAGTAAGAGGATTCTATTTAACATAACAAAATTATGACGTGTAACGTACCTAAAAGTGGTAAATCTGGCAACACTGCTGTTAGAATTTTTGAATTCTGCATGTTCGAAAAAATCGAAAACTTGCAGGTATTTATTTTATCGTTCCAGCTGTGCAAGTTTTGGAGATATTTAAGCGTTCCTGTACCTTTTACTGACCTGATATTCGAAATAGATAGTATGAGCAAGGAAAACGGTTTTATTTTTTTAGGGACACCACTTAAAACTTGGTCACGCCGTAAACCATTACTAGGGAGTACATCTATGTTAAATAAAATATACAGTGCATTCTATTAATAAAAATCGGGAATATGTTTGTTTGAAATTTTGGAAAAATAATTTATAACTTGGCAAAGTTGTAAACGCTAAAAAAAATATTACAAGGCGAGATACGGTATTAGTAGGAACTTTGATTTAAAATAAAACATACAGGGTGTTACATTTAAAAAAACAAAGCTAAATGACTTTCACATTGCCATAATTTAAAATTCTGCCAAAAACACCCTGTAGATGCGCATAGTTAGTAACATCCAAAATAGAGAGTTTAATAGTTCTTTTACTCGAATCAACAATCAACAGTCACACATAATAATAATAATACCATTTTCTTGTTTTCCCATTGCATGAAGAATAACCCAAATGATATTTAGCCATATTTAGCTTTGCAAAACGAGATTCATAGGCCTAATTTACCAACTCTGGGGTCCGCAAAATATGTGGGTTGTGTTGGTAAACTGATTGTGTTTAAAAATGCATGAATACATAATTAACCACAAGAGGAAATATTTGAAATCGAGGCATAAATGGGTAAAAATTTATTACAAAAAATCGCATTATTGTAGATGTAAGGATATGAGTACAGTCTAGGTGTCTCAAATAATAAGTGTAGTGTGGTGTGCAAAAACATCAGTACTGAATTAGCATGAATTGTCAGGAAGTCCAATGAATTGTTTGAATTGCCATGAATTGTCTCGATTTTTTATGAATTGTCATGCAATTCCTTGAATTGTGTGAATTGTTTGAATTTTTTGAATTGTTTTACATGGGAAGCATATGAATTGTGTGAATTGTTTGAATTGTGGTGTACAACATTTCCGTGACCGGTTCACCCCTCGGAAATAGGTCAATCCACTCTTGTACAGTAAGTGATTGCGATCGGATGATTCAGATCAGTAGCTGCTTTACCATCTGTTTTTTATTGTTAAACCAACTTTTTCGTTGTTCGATGTCCGTTAAATTCATGGAATCATAAATCCCACTTGACAGCTGTTTGACATATAACTGATCTATCCGGATCCAGATCAGTGTTTCCGTAAAGGCATTGGGTGAACCCTTCATGATGCAAGAAAATCTGTTACAATCCATAAAAAAACCAGTCTACATGTTCTATGAAATTTTCTTTATTAAATCTATACCGAGATCTATACAATACTTCAAAAACACGATCACATGTACTTCTTGGTTTGTAATAATAATTAGAATGCAAATTAAACATGAACTCATCCATAGCTGTGCCGTGGTCTAATTGGATCTGCTGCCTAACCGACTCCAAAATTATGGAGTAGATACTCAAAGGGATCAGAAATTAGAAATTAATAGCAAAGGTGAGAATATACCCGCAACAAAATTTACATGAGATTACTTGCTGGAAGGGAGCATTTGTCTGGTTTTTAATCATATTATTATCATCGAGATTATCATATATGCCAAATTATTAAAAAAAATTATTTAAAAAAACAAAATGCTCGTTTTTATTCACATGACCCATTACATGGTGTTTAAGTTATTTGTCAAGCAACATAATGAATTTAGTCGATTATAAACTCGATTATCATGTAAGGATATAGGGTGAGTTTCTAAGTTGATATTTTTTTTAATTGTGTGTTGAGGTCGTTGGAATAAACAACTTTCAGAAAACTGATAAATAAGCAAAATGATACAGAATAAAAGAAGTATATCGGGACTTGTGCACAGCATAGTAAACAACCAGCACAATATCTCAGGTTGGCGGCAATTACACGCGCCTCCCCACTTTTGGGTGATTTTTTTGTAGCGATGCTAACGATACTTCGATACTTGTACTTCTGCACTAATATCGAGTATTTTTATCTTAGATACTTTTTGGGCCATTCCTAGCTGGTACATCGATACTTTTGTAGGGTTTTCGGTATCGAAAATAATTATATAATTATTGAGGGGTGTAATCAATTGCACAAAATTCTCTGTACGAACCAGACGCGCCTATTTGGCTAAAAATATCGAGTTGGTACCGGTATCGATATTTTCATTTTCGCATCTCTACCCAAACTTCACAGCCGTAAAATCATCCCAAGGTCAAATTTTGTGGGAACCAATTTTTATATAGAAAATAAAATAATAAAAGATATTGGGCTGGTTGTTCACTATGCTGTGGCTTGTGTATCAACGCATGCCTAGTCTGTTTATGTTTAGTTTTTTGTTTGGATTTCTGTCAAATCGATTAGGCACTGTCATTGTACCTGTCACATAGTGCAGAAGTCACTTTTTGTTTATCGTTGTTAATTTTAAATTGGTAAATCCTCTAATTGGCACATTATTATGAAACAATTTTTGGATTCACCAATTTAAAATTAACTATGATAAACTGATGGTGACTAGTACACTAATTGACGGATGCTCGGACTGATGGGTAAGATCAAAATCCGAGCGAAAAATAAACATAAACAGACTAAGTACGTTTTGAGACAAGCTCAGATTTACTTTTTTTTGATTCTGTATGTTGCTTATATTTCAATTTTCAGGAATAAGTTATTTGAAAAGGTTGTTTATTTTAACGTCTAATATACACAGTTTAAAAAAAAAGTAACAGCTAGGACTCACCTTGTATACGGGACTTAATTTAAGAAAATTCAGTACATACGATATAAATTCTGGGAATTTCTATCATTGCAGAAAAAACATATCAAACACAAATAAACAATTCTACAAAAAAAAATAATAAAACAAAGAAAGTGTCTAACGAGGATTCTTTGGGTATAAATACTAACCTAGAAACTGAGAACTAAACATTTTAGGTATTTGGAAATTGCGCAGATTGACAGATCACTTGAAAAAAGTAAAAAGTTACTACTGCTCAACAGCATCACTTCTAGCACTGTGTTTACAAACATATTTTTTCACTTTTTGCAGCTAGATACGTCAGTAACTTCAACACAAAAATAATTCATACATGGCAGATATTTGGAACAGTAAAATCACTAGCTGTAAAAAAAGTGTTAACTGCTGGACAGTATCAGTTCTAACCATAGGCGTAGTTAGGTGGGGGCTAATTAAATAATTCATTCTGTTAAGTTTATTATATCTAAGGCAGGAACTTGAGCCCTCCGAGATCCAGGGAATTAAGCCCCCCCCCCCCCCCAGATTTAACTGCGCCTACTCTTCGAACTCTGATGTTTTGAAAAACATTTTTAGTTTTTGCAGCTACCAGTAAATTCGACACACAAAATCATACAACGGAGATATTTAGACCTGATTTCTAACTATATTTTTTTTTTTTAGTTTTTGTACCATACATCGGAGACATTTTTGTACTGTAAAATGACTTGCAATAGATTGTTGCATATTAAAAGAACACAAAAAATTAAATAAGTTACACCTGCTCAACAGGATGACTTCTAACTCTAATGTTTTGAAAAACATTTCAGTTTTTTAGTAGTACCAGTAACTTCAACACACATAATCATACATGGGAGATATTTGGAACAGTGAAATTTATTGACGCACTAGATAACACACCCCAAATGGTGGACAGCCACCAAAATGCAGGTTGGTCAGGCCTGAATTAACCATGGGGCTAAAGGGGCTGGAGCCCCGGGCCCCGCGGTTCAGAGGGGCCCCGCAGGGGCCCAACTTTTATTTAATGTTACAGAGCCAATATTAGATCAATAGATAAACAATAAAATCAGAAGATCTACTGAAAACTTAATTTCGAGATTTCAATCAAACCAGCGTTTTTCAATTTCCCTACTTATAAGCAAACTAGCAGGCCATGAAATATAAACAAAACCGTGTTCAGATAGAAGAAAACATCTAACTTGGCAGAAAGATACAGACAAACTAAAGTAAAGGGGCAAGGTTATAAAAATTCCCTACAACCATTGAACTTGACTAGAAACAACGCCGGTAAGATGTCTAAGATCAAAGAGAAGCTGAAATACGACAGAAATGGATAATTTTTACAGCTTACTAGCTACAGCTAGCATGTATTAGAGATTAAAAATTTCCAAAACCATTAAACTTTCAGCGATAGTTACTAGCAGTCTAATATCTTCAGCAGATATTTCAGATTTAATGATTGATAATGATCATTTTAGTCAAAGTCAAAAGTAAGGATACCTCTGACTGTCCCACTGTAGCCCTTCTAATTTTTCATATCTATTAGCAAGATCGCAAAAAAAAGAATACTGACAAATCAGATTTTAATTTTTTGCCAGGTAAATATGTTTTATAATTTGATTTGATTAGATGTGTTACCTCTGTTATTTCTGATTAGACTTGATTTGTTGTAATTTTTATAATTTTAACTGTTTACTCTAGTTCGTCTGTTTCTTTCTGCTAAGTTAATTGTTTTCTTTCACCTAAATAGTTGTTTGTTTGTATTTCATGGCCTAAGTGGCTTATAAGTAGGCAAATTGAAAAACATCGGTTTGGTTGAAAATTTGAAATTAAATAAATTTTTCAAGCAAACCTATAACGCTCCGTTTGCAAAGGATTGCACTGAAAATAGTTCTCGATTACTAAGCAAACGCAAACATTGAGAGCAGTGCTGATACTATAGGCGAGGCGTACTTATAAAAAAGTAGTATAGTATTTTTTGTTAGGTATATCGGGAATACAGTTTCATAAATAATAGTATGTGCATTTTATTTATAAAGGGCCCCTTAAAATTATCATAGCCCCGGGCCCCATAAAAGCTTAATTCGGCACTGGGGTTGGTAACTCTAACCATCTAACTATGAGCTCGTCTGGAAAGATTTTGGCGACACATTTGGCATTTCGCAACCACCAGTGGCACAGTTTCCCGTCCACCCACGCAGGCGTACGGGCCTGCCCGGAATAGTCACGTACTAGCGTTCCAGAGCGAAATACCAACCTGTGGAACTTGCAGCTCTCCGTCTCCCTCCAGGTCTGAGATCTGCACTCCATCCAGATCCGAGTAGAAGGGGCCACTGCAATCACCGTCCGAAATGACACTACTCCCGCAACTGTGCCCCGAATCCTCCATATTCGTCAGGTCGGCATGCTTGTATTCCGATCCCATGCCGCCGTCCTGGTGCGGCACTTCTACTACTTGACGAAAGATGCACGAAACTGTAAGTTTGCGAAACACTGAGATACACGCGGCGGCGGGCGAGCGAAAGAGCAGACGACGAACGACAACCACACACAACAACGATCCGCGGCACACTGTCAATTTCTCGCGAATTCGAATCGGCGTTGGCGTTGGCGACGGCGACGTCGGACGGAGACGGGAGCACGCGAAGCGACACTGAGCATGCGTCATTCGCGACGCTACCAGAATTTGTAGATCCCTCTCGCTAAGCGACGTTGCCACTGCCACCGTTTTTCCTTGAATCACGGATTTTATACGACTGTGAGGAGGAACTCTACTCGGTCCACCGAAGAAAAAAAGCGCAAAAAATGCATGGTGTCACGTGTTCTCGATGTTCGCGAGACCTGTTTACACGATAACCACCGACGGTAATGGTCAGTCCTTCCAGGACCGACAAATGGACGGTGTTATGCAAAAGTGACGTGAGCCACCGACCTGTTGTTTTGAGAAAATTAGTTTTGTATTAAGCTGCCTTCTGGATTGTACTAGTTGAAAAACACTCTTATTATAATTTTTTATATTCAAATAAAATTAGGAAAAAAAGTACCAAACCAGACATAAGATTTATTAGCAGGAATGGCCCACACCTATCTACCCAAATAAGCTGAAGTACGCTGAGTTTAACAAAGTTGTTTTTCCTCAATCTCTGAATCTGAATCACGACCACTTCTTTCAAGATGTATTCAAAATATTGACCTTGGAGATTCTTTCAAATGAGAGATGATTATGCAAAACGCGAATGAGCTTGAAGACCAGCTTAATTTATGACATTGATTAACTTATTTAGGAAAATAAGTTAATCAATGTTTATGACCTTCGCAGGATTTTGACCATACGAGTTTCTTAACAGAAGTATGTTTGTTTGTATTTACATATTTACGTGAGCAGGAACCAACTTGCTTTTGCGTACTCATCGTAGCTTCATATTCTAATCAAATATTGAAAATACCGCTACCTGATCTGCCGACGAATATACCTTCAAGGAATACGTTCAACCTAATCTTGTACAGTTTTGATATCATATTTCATCTAGCAACTTATAGTTTTTCAATAATGATGTATATCTCAAATATTGTGGATTATAATACTGCTATATTTATGCAGCGAAAAAACAGGGCACAAAAAAATGTGATGTTCATGTTCATGTGTTTTCGATGTTTGGCAAACCTGTTTAGACCACAATACGACCGCGGCCATATTTTGAGAAGGCGTAGACAAACAGCTGTGTATTTGATTCTTCAGGAAAGGTGGCCTGTTAGTTTTATCATAAGAAACTGTGTAGTAGAATATACCTACTATGGAGCGATGGTTTAATAAATTAACGTCTTGTCCACGCAGTAATAATTTTATATCTTCCTAGAGCTAGAACGTGGTTCATGGAGAGTCAAAGAGAAGATATATATGGCCTGGATGTTAACAGACTGTGCCAAAGTTATAGGCTATGCACTTTGAGCCAATAATGTTTACAAATAGTACATGCAAATGGTTGAAATTGAACGCTATTCCAACAACATCCAGTCATTAGAAGGTTGTTTTAAATGTTCATTGATTATTCCTTCACCGTTTGAGGACGTTCCTTCACGAGAATTAGAAGATGATTTTTTTTCATTTCTGATAAGTATAATAAGATAGTAACTACCCTCAAAAATTCAAAGCTTCTTATCGATCATTTCATAAAGTTAGTAACTGTTAAAAATCAGAAAGTTAACACGAAGCCCTTATGACAAATTCGCAATTTTCAGTATTTGTAGGTAGAATAGACATATTTTAAGAGCAGATACAAAAATAAATAATGTTAAATAATAGGTATTTAACTTAGCAATATGTAGTTTATAATATTGCATTAAAAAGATGGGGTTGACGACTGTTTCAATTAGTTAATAATTATTTTAGTCATGGTAGCTACACAACTACTTTGGAAATTAAGAGACCACATTAAAAACTGACAGCAGTACGTTATTTTACAAACACACAGCCTTCTCGATGCCGAAAAACTCGATTTTGGCAGATTGATTAAGTAAATACAATAAAGTCAAAATAATAACTAAATTAACTGATATTTTAAGTAAAGGCACTATAAATACCTATTTTATATAAAAATAATTTATTGCAAGATGATTATTATGTTATCTAAAAGATACGGAGACAGAAAATCAACGCAAACGGGCAAAGAATTTCAGTTTAAACCAAAAACATCTCGAGGAAATATTTCTTCTTGATAAACATTTAATTGATTTTGAGATATTTCGTTTATCGTTATGTGCATTTTAACATATAATGTCCATACAACTGCGCTACTACTCCAGCTACCATATCAACAATACGAGAGCTAGTTGAGAGATGAGCTCCAATAGAATCTGCTATGCACATCAAATGGCTCCCAGTTGCACAGAATCTCAGAAAGACCAATAGTTGGTTCATTGTTCCTAAAATGAAATACAGATTCGTTTCAAAACTGAATAGGTATGTTTTATGTCGTTATTACTATAATACTTCGTCATCCTAAACCATTGAAATAACGTGCAGTTGTCAAAACTGTAAAAGTAATGCATGCTTCTCTAAATTCCATATACAGGGTTATTCACGTTATTCGACACGGAGCATTATGGCCAAAGTATTCGATAAAAAATAAAATAATAACTTGGGATGGTTAGAGACCCATAAAGGCTACATTTTAAAAATATTTTGATGTTATACAGGGTGTCCCAAAAACATGAAATGTATCAAAGTTATGTTTTTTTTAATGGAACGCCCCATATATTATTGCATATTCAGATTCCTTGGTGAATTCTAGTGTGACTTTATGTATCATACATGGTACCTAAAGCGAACCGTTAATGTGTAAATCACCATTTTCGGTATAAGTAGATATCAGGAAAAAATTGAATATCGCAGAGATTACAAAATATGGAAGGCTGTGACTTTGCCGTATTACTAAGCATAAAATGCATCAGCTTTGATGAGACTGTCAAATTTAAATTACGTTTATGCTTGGAGAAATCGGTCGATGAATTAAGGAAACTTCGATCAGCGATAACTTGATTTTTTCAAATGGGAATGCCTAATTTTTTTTATACGGTTAAAAGTAGAATTTGATAACCTTTCTAATGATATAAGGTTGTGCATATCATTCTCTGGTAGTTTTCATTTAATTTTAAATTTTCAAACAAATCGGCGTTTTTCAATTTGCCTACCTATAACCAACGTAGCAGGCCTTGAAAAGTAAACAAAAACCTGTTCAGGTAGAACAAAACAACTAACTTAGCTGAAAAATACGCGCGAACTAGACTAAAGGGACAAGATTATAAAAATTACTCACAACAAACAAAGTCTAACCAGAAACAACGGCGGTAACATATCTTTGGTCAAAGAGAAGCTGGCTTTTCACGGCCTACTAGCTACTGCAATGTAATAGAGATTGGCAATTTCCAAAGCCATTAAAAATTTTGAAATAAAGTAAAAACTACTAGAGAATGTTGTAAGCAGTTTATTATTTTCATAATAAAATTTCACATTTAATGATATAAAAAAGCATGCAATTCTGTCAAAACTCAAGTCAAAAGTACCTCTGACTGGAGTTCTGAAAATTCTTCAGTACCTATTAGCAAGGTCGCAGAAAATGAAGAATGAATTAAAATTTGTTCAAATTGTAAAACATAACTTAAATGGCAGAAAATTTAAATCTGATTTGTCAGTATTCCTTTTTTGCAATATTGCTAATAGACATTGAAAAATAAAAGGGCTCCAGTCAGAGGTATCGACTTCGATGCAAATTAGTACTTTTTACACCATTACATATGATTGATAGTTGCGTGCTGGAGCAACAGTCGCTGGTTGTTTCTGTTTCATATGAGGGTTTTTGATTGCATTGGAAATTTTTAACCTCTAGTAAATTTCGGTAGCCAGTAGACAGTAAAAATATCTGTTACTGCCATACTCCAGCTTCTCTTTGACATTACAGATGTTATCGCAGTTGTTTCTGGGAGAGTTTATTTGTTGTATGGAATTTTTATAATCTTGTCCCTTTAGTCTAGTTAGTGTGTATTTTTCTGCTAAGTTAGTTGTTTTCTTCTACCTGAACAGATTTTTGTTTATACTTCATGGCCTGCTACGTTGCTTATAGGTAGGAAAATTGAAAATCGCCGATTTGTTTGAAAATTTAAAATTAAATGAAAACTACGAGAGATTGATATTCACAACTTTATATCATTAGAAAGCTTATCAAATTCTACGTTTAACCGTATAAAAAAAACTAGGCATTCCCATTTGAAAAAATCCAGTTATCGCTGATCGAAGTTCCCTTAATTCATCGACCGATTTCTCCAAGCATAAACGTAATTTAAATTTGACAGTCTCATCAAAGCTGATGCATTTTATGCTTAGTAATACGGCAAAGTCACAGCCTTCCATATTTTGTAATCTCTGCGATATTCAATTTTTTCTCGATATCTACTTATACCGAAAATGGTGATTTACACATTAACGGTTCGCTTTAGGTACCATGTATGATACATAAAGTCACACTGAAATTCACCAAGGAATCTGAATATGCAATAATATATGGGGTGTTCCATTTAAAAAAACATAACTTTGATACATTTCGTGTTTTTGGGACACCCTGTATAACATGAGAATATTTTTAAAATGTAGCCTTTACGGGTCTCTATCCATCCCAAATTATTATTTTCTTTTTTATCAAATACTTTAGCCACAATGCTCCGAGTCGAATAACGTGAATAACCCTGTATAATGAATTTATTATAATGAATTAATATAATTTAGTTCGTCCATTTCGTCTAAGAAACTTCCAAAATGTTTGAAAAACAGCTACGTCTTTCCTCAGACCACAAACTGCACAAACGTCACCAACTGACATGTGAATAAAATAATTATAGGTTAAGTGCTACTTAAGCCAAATAAATCTTCGGCTTAGATTTTTGGCCTTCAAGCTTCAGTTAAAGCAGGTGTTGGCAAGCTTTTCGGACGGCGGGCCACTTTCAAAATAAAATTTTGTATGGCAGGTCGCTCATTCCAATGTAACTTAGATACTGCTCATATCATATACGAGTATAACTATTATAAAAAATAAATATATTTTTTTTATTGAGACGCTACAGGTACAATAATGTCAGAAAGCAAAAAATTACAATGTTTAGAAAGGAAATAAAAAGAGAACATGGTTACAATTACAGGTGTTTAAATATGTAAATATTGCTTGGCCTGCTGACATCACAAAAATTGGCGTATGGCCTGTAACTGATGAAAATGACATCAGTGACAATGGCAGTTACGCATTTGTTGATTTTTCCTAGCATTATAAATATACAGGGTTGGGATAAAGTATGGAACCAAGCAAATAACTTTGGAACGGAAAGAGTGATATTGCTGAAAATTTGCACGCAAGTGTAGTGACGTCTAATGCATCCGAAGACATTATGTTAGCTATTAATGTACTTCCGGTTTAACCGGAAGTACCGTCAACTTTTTTAATTTAAATGGGACACCCTCTATATTTTTGCAGATTTTAATACATCATTTTTTCCGAATACGTCCATAGTGGGTTTAGTATTTGTTTCTTAAAAAATTTGTCATACAAATTCGTCCGTGGCGGTCTGCGATCTTCCTGTTTGATGTAATTTTTTTGTATTTTTTATTTTAGTCACCGTCAAACGTGTTATAGGACCCCTGTCGGGACGTAAATCATTAAAAGTTGACACACTTCTTTGTGAGTTCTCACGTGATCGCCAAAACCGACTTTGAATGACCGGCATTTTAAACACCTGAAATGATAAAGAAGCTTTATCTTTCCCGTTTTTACAGAAACTAATGCTAACCCACTATGGACGTATTCCGAAAAAAAGATGAATTAAAATCTGCAAAAATATACAGGGTGTCCCATTTAAATTAAAAAAGTTCAGGTTAAACCGGTTAAACCGGAAGTACATTAATAGCTAACATAATATCTTCGGATGCATTAGACGTCACTACACTGGCCTGCAAATTTTCAGCAATATCACTTTTTCCGTTCCAAAGTGATTTGCTTGGTTCCATACTTTATCCCAACCCTGTATTGGTGCTTTGGCGGGCCATCCAAAAAATTGTAAATGGCCGCAGGTTGCCGACCCCTGAGTGTGAATGACAGTGATGCAAGGTCCACCTAAGAGTAAGCCTTAGTTAAGCAAGCCGGTGCAAACGGCCAACAGTTGGTTAACCTTGGCCTGTCTAAAGCTCTGTTAAATAAACTCTCTTTTCCAGCACATATGTATTTAGGCTTTGCCTTTGAGGCGGCTGAAGTATAACAAAATCGCTTCATAATATCATCTAACAACTGTGTTACGTACAACGTACGACCCAAATCTAAAAAGGCACAATCTAAATACTAAACACCTATTAGCCTCCTTTACAACATTTTTTCGATACACACGTAACAATTAAATCGCTGCATTTACATTACAAGTACAGCCTACATCAGTATTGAATTCAAGTTTTCGCCAAACGATTGCAGATTTGCAGCCAAAGGCACCAAACCAAACCGGAGAACGCTGTGCTATGCTGTCTTGCTGTCCACCTCTCACCAGCCACAGCCACCGCAGACAATTTCAATGAGAATTTCGCCAAGGTCGCTCAGCTGACGACAGCCGAGGCAGTGTGGCAACACCGCGCCCGCGGTCTGCCTGGCCTGGAGCTCTGGATGAAAACGCGAAAATTGAAAAGTCTAGAGGGCCGTGCGGTTACTGCGGGGACTCTGACAGTCTGGTTATTGGTTTTCCTACATAAATGATATTCCTATTTTATTTAAAATCTTGTGGTTATTTTATACGCAACCCTATTTTTTTCGTAAAATCATAAGCACAATATAAATAAATAAGAATTTGTTTGACACAAAAAACTGATGAAAAGGAAGACTAAGGGGTTTTTAAGGGTACTGAATGACCTATCATACATGCTTTCGAAAACAAATGTCTTTTTATCATTTTGTATTACGAAAATATTACACCTGAAAAAACCCTTATTTTATTTATCTGATGATTTGACTTTACGAAAAAAAAACTGTTTTTTTGCACTACAAACAATGACCTCATTTATGTAGGAAAAGCTGTGGATAGCTATTTGAAAAAAAATGTTGGCGGTGAGTTTTAGGGGTTCAAGTACAAAAATTAGTTTTCAAAGTATGATATGTCCTATATGTCCTTTAGTACCCTTAATACGCCCACTTAGTTTTCATTTTTATCTGTTTTATTATAAATAAATATGAAGCCTCAAACAAATCCTGATTTTATTTATAAAATGACTACGCAAAAAATAGGTTTGTGTATAAAATCAAAGCTATACTATAAGATTTTAAATAAAATGAAAGACTTTTTTGTAGCACTATTGAAAGCTACATAAACAAAATGTTGATGGGAGTTTTAACGGTTGAAGTACAAAGAAAATGTTTTCAAAGCATAGTATGATTGACCTTATAATACTTTCAAAAATTCCACTCAGTTTTCGTTTGAATTTTTCTGTTGGGAGAATAATATCACGTGTCAAGGAAAATTCTGACACACCCTGTATACTACAGCTCCTATATCCTCTTTTGCTACTACTGCTACTGCAATCATGACAGCTATAATGACTATGTACATAATTTTGTGAATAATAGACAATTTTATATCATTTGGGTGCGTTTAAGTTCAACTTTTAACCTTCTCACGTCCAAACGATTCTAGTTAAATAGATATCAACTGGCTCCATTCATCACAAATTCAATTTTCTATAAATTCATTCATATACATTACTTTTGTATACTTGACCGTTTTCTCAGTATTTCAAGAAAATGCTCGTAGCGCCGAAATGTCGCTATTAATCCCTGCAGATACGTGCGGCGACTGGTGTGACGTCACACGCAGCACTATCACGCCCGGTAGCTCTCGACGGCCCCGTTTAGGGGCGGTGTTCGACCGCTGTGGTCCTGTGGCTCGCAGGCCTAGGGTGCTGATGATTTGATTCAGCCAAAATATTGTGTCTAGATTTGTGTTGTTTTTTATTGTAGGAACTTGTGTCAACTTAAAACGAATTTTACTTGTAAAAAAACTAATGTCCTCTTTTACTTGGCGTGCGCAATACTGAAACAATTCAGACAAAAATGTGGCTGATTCTCGCAGGATCCACAGTATGTAACGACTTTCTTCACGCGGTTTTTGGTTATTTCTCCCTGTAACTTCCTACTGTAAAGTGTAACACCCTTTGCAGAATTTTTGTTTAACCAAATGCGTGAGTTTAGGTAGCTGCAGATAATAAAAAAATGTTACACGACTTTTTGATAAAGTGCTTCGCCTTAATCCGCCTTTAAATTCTGATTTTAGGGAAAATCACAAATCAACCCCTAACTTTGGCGCAGTGTAGGACGGAAACTATTGATCGCACACAAAAAATGTAAAGACCAAAATTATGCAGAACTTATAATAAATCATTTGAAGCTTTTTTCGATGTCACTTACCAAAACGGAGTTATTTTTCAAAAATCGTCGCGAAGCAGATATTTCATCCCCCCACCCCTCGAGCGGCAACCCCCCGAGGTCGCAAACTTAGGTGTAGGTTTAGGGGATTAATGTCTACCACCTCACAAAATTTCATTTCTTTCCGACCTTTTGCTGTCAAAAGCCTCTTTTTACGACGCGACGTAACGATTGGACTACTAAATGAATCTGAGTAGGACACTGGCGCCGCCAGAAAATTGTACAGGAGGGGGGGGGGGCGACTTACTTAAATTGAGTGCTCAAATCAGGGCAGGGGGGACAAATTTGGTTTTTGCTTATACAAGTTTTTCGTCTTCGCTGCTCCAAGGGGGGGGGGCACGGTCCCCCCTGCCCCCCTCTGCTGGCGCCCATGAAGTAGAACTCAGTCCAAATACATCTATCTGATGATGTTAAATACTTAGGATGTATCTGGGAATGTTCTTTGAACCGGATTGAACATGTTGACGTTGTTTGCAAAAAGCTAAATAGTGCCTTCTATGCACTCAGCCAGCTTAAAAGCTGCCTCGATATAAATGGCCTAAAGTCTGTTTACTATGCCTTAGCCTTTCTGTATATTTCTTTTAATATACTAAACTGGGGTCACAGCAGTGCAGGTAACAGTCTTCATTATTCAAAAAAGAATTATTAGACTACTTTTTAATTTAGGTCCCAGAGAGACATGTAGGTCAACATATATTAAGGAACATTTATTAACTTTGCCCTCCATTTACATCCTTCACTGTCTTGTGTTTATAAGATTGCATTGGGAAGATTTTCAGAAACATCTTACAAGCCACAATCGCAATACTAGACACCGCAATCTAATACAAATCCCTGAGCATAGAACAGAACATTTTAAAAAATCGCCACTTTACAACTGCATCACTTTCTATAATAAACTACCGTCTGCAATAAAATCATCCTCCTCAGTCGAATCATAGAAGAAACAGATCACCGATCTCTTTGTGACTAAAGCTTATTCAGCATCAAAGAATTTTTAGAAGACAATCTTTAGTGAGCAATACCGGTTTAATTTTCTCTATTGCGACTATATTGTTAAATCATTTTAAATACCTAGTATTTGTAATGTGTGATGTGATGTGTTTTATGTACCTATTTGTTTTTCTACATTCTCTATATTTATAAGTATCTATTACTTTTACATAATTTTGACGTGCTAATGTACATTTGATGTATCCAAATAGCAAATAAACAAACAAACAAACGAACAGAGCTTCGTCTGATCTGATCATAAAAAGCGATCTGAAAAATGCTTCTTAGGTATTCAGTTGAGGAGTGCATGACTGCCGACATGATTATTATAACCATTTATGTCTGTACTTGTATCTCGTACTTATAATTATTGTGATACTGATTGTTATGTTTTGTTTTTTAACTTGATATATGTAAAAACGTATTTCGTTTGATACAATAAATACTGATGACTGATTTGCTCACTTGCCCTCGATTGTTGAATGGCACAAAAAGCGGCAACACCGCGCGCCGTATCGCGGTGTTCCAGATGAGAGTGGAAAAGTCCAGTGGGTAGAGCGGGACGGAAGCCTGTTCGACCTCCTTGTCTCTTCCATTCGGAAAATCCAGGCC
This sequence comes from Callosobruchus maculatus, assembly GCA_951848785.1. Lineage (NCBI taxonomy): Eukaryota > Metazoa > Arthropoda > Insecta > Coleoptera > Chrysomelidae > Callosobruchus > Callosobruchus maculatus. Next base: position 1,091,608 of record CATOUR010000157.1, on the reverse strand, counting down.
CCCCATCAACAGTTGGGAGATTTATCTCTTCGCTTTTCCTCCCTTTGACTGGTTCAGGGTGTTTGTGAATAATATATGGTGGTTTGTTCCCACTTGGTAGTTTTTTCTCTACCCTTTTCCACCTGTGGATGCGGAAAATCTGATTCAGAATATCTGCAATAGAACATAGGCGTACTTAAGGGGGGTAATGGGGGTAACTGATTCAGAATATCTGCAATAGGACTTGGGAGAGCAATGGGGATAATAACCTTCCACGTCACTCCTTAAACGTATATTACCTTTACCTATATCAACAATAATACAGAGTGAGTCTAAAGTATGGAAAGCCTCAATTATCTTGGAAGCGGTTTGCACGATTTTCATGGATTTTGGGATAAGGAGGTTTTGTATTGTGTAAGACTTTCGCGGCCATGATCAGATGAACTGTTGATTCTTGGGCTCTTTAGGTAAAAAATGAAGTCAAGTTGATTGACTCAGTACTTCCCACACATTCCGATGATACCAGTTTTATTATTTTCCCACAGCATGAAACTATAGTCTAGATGCCCCTGCAACCAAATCATCGCTCGCCCGACCGCAAAAAAAGTGTTTTATTCCACTAGGTGCTTCATTCACAGGTCAATGGACAATCTATCACGAATACAACAATTTTTTGTGTTTTTAAAACCCCCACCCCCGAACCACCCCAATTTCACCCCCACCAAAAAAAAAACATTTAAAATGATCAGGAACCCCTAAAATATCTAAAACGAAGTTAGAAGTGTTTTTCATATTTTTAGTTTTTTTATTATCACCGCGCCGCCACTGAAACGATTTCTAAAAACCATATTTGCTTTCCATACTTGTCGCGGTAATAAATTAAAATGTAATGTCAAAATGTCATTAAAGTCAATTCAAAAGTTTTCACGTACACAATACAGAACGATCCAAAGTAATACCCGTATGTATTTTGTATGCATCAGAAAGTTTAAGTCCCTTGGTTTCTGTAATCGGCAAGGCAATGTTCAGATGGACCTAAAACGTGAATTATGCCGCTAGATCTTTCTTTCACAGGTCAACGGGCAGCCTATTATGAATATAAAAGAATTTCAGTTTTACAACCCCCCACCCCTTAATCATCCCAATTTCACTCCCACCTCAAAAAAGTAGAACATGATCAGGAACCCCTAAAACGCCTAAAAACGAAGTTTGAGCTGTTTTCATATTTTTAGTTTTTTTTTATATTGCTGCGCCGCAACTGAGATGATTTCTAAAAATCAGACGCGTTTTCCATCCTTGCCAAAGTAGTAATACTGTGCCGAAATTGCATTGACGTTAATTCAGTAATTTCCACATTATAAAATACAGAACGATCTAAAACAATACTCGTATGTATACATCGGAAAATTCTCCAAGTCCCTTGGTTCCTGTAATACATAATGCAATGTTCGGATGGACCTAAAAAAGTGTATTATACCGCTAGGACTTTCTCTCTCATGGCAGTGGACATTATGATTGCAACAAATTTTTCAAGTTTACGCCCCCCCACCCCCCAACCACCCCAATTTCACCCCCACCCAAAAAAAGTAGAAAATGATCAGGAACCCCTAAAACGCGTAAAAACAAAGTTTGAGGCATATTTGAAATTTTTCGTTTTTTGCTAATTACTCCACCGCCCATGCACCGATTTTCAAAATTGTAGCAACATTATCTACTACGACCTTACAACATATCGCTCCCCAAATTTCATCAAAATCTATGCAGCGGTTACTGAGATTACGGGGGTAGACAAGAGCGACAGACAGACAGACAGACAGACCAACAGACCGACAGACCGACAGACAGACCGACGGAAATGAGTGACGTGGATTTTCGTTATGTAGACATCATAAAACGCACAAAAAGTATATTATCTCAAAATCGAAAATTTTCGCGATCACAATACTCCCCTCACCTATCGGTGTGGGAAGTAAAATGTTAAAATATGGACAATGTGCTCCTCATTTGTAAACGTCTTATCGATAATTGATGCGCATCCAACGCTACTTGACTCCAAAACAGAAGGCTGCATTGTGTATTATTTGCTAATAAGACATAAAGGCTTAGTCGGGGATACCGACAGGGATCGGATCGTCTTTCCTGACCGCAATATTTGCTTGAAAAAAGCTTTCTCATAAAATATAGTATCCCCTTTCCTTTCCTGTCATAAATATCAATATAATTCCCTTTTCTTTCCTTCTTTGCACTCTTTCCGAATGGTGTATCAACAGTTGGGAGTTGTTCCTTTTACTTTTCACACCGATAGGTGAGGGGAGTATTGTGATCGCAAAAATTTTCGATTTTGAGATAACATACTTTTTGGGCGTTTAATGATGCCTACATAACGAAAATCCACGTCACTCATTTCCGTCGGTTTGTCTGTCGGTCTGTCTGTCTGTCGGTCTGTCTGTCGGTCTGTCTGTCGGTCTGTCTGTCTGTCGGTCTGTCTGTCGGTCTGTCTGTCGGTCTGTCTGTCGGTCTGTCTGTCGGTCTGTCTGTCGGTCTGTCTGTCGGTCTGTCTGTCGGTCTGTCTGTCGGTCTGTCTGTCGGTTTGTCTGTCGGTCTGTCTGTCGGTCTGTCTGTCGGTCTGTCTGTCTGTCGGTCTGTCTGTCGGTCTGTCTGTCGGTCTGTCTGTCGGTCTGTCTGTCGGTCTGTCTGTCGGTCTGTCTGTCGGTCTGTCTGTCGGTCTGTCTGTCGGTCTGTCTGTCGGTCTGTCTGTTGGTCTGTCTGTCGGTCTGTCTGTCGGTCTGTCTGTCGGTCTGTCTGTCGGTCTGTCTGTCGGTCTGTCTGTCGGTCTGTCTGTCGGTCTGTCTGTCGGTCTGTCTGTCGGTCTGTCTGTCGGTCTGTCTGTCGGTCTGTCTGTCGGTCTGTCTGTCGGTCTGTCTGTCGGTCTGTCTGTCGGTCTGTCTGTCGGTCTGTCTGTCGGTCTGTCTGTTTGTTGGCGTTTTTCTAGCCTCCTAATCTCAGAAACCGCTGCATAGATTTTGATGAAATTGGGGTACTGATATGGTGACGGGTCGTAGTAGGTAATGTTGCTACATTTTTGAAATCGGTGCATGGGCGGCGGAGTAATTAGCAAAAATTGAAAAATTTCAAATATGCCTCAAATTTCGTTTTTAGGTGTTTTAGGGGTTCCTGATCCTTTTCTACTTTTTTTTGGGTGGGGGTGAAATTGGGGTGGTTGGGGGGTGGGGGGTTGTAAAGCTGAAAAATTTGTTATACTCATAATAGGCTGTCTACTGACCTGAGAGAGAAAGACCTAGCGGTATAATACACTTTTTTAGCTCCATCCGAACATTGCCTTGTGTATTACAGGAACCAAGGGACTTGAATTTTCCGATGTATACATACGAGTATTGCTTTAGATCGTTCTGTATTTTATAATGTTGAAATTATTGAATTGATATCAATGAAATTTCGGCACAGTATTACTACTTTGGCGACGATGGAAATCGCGTCTGATTTTTAGAAATCGTCTCAGTGGCGGCGCAGCAATATTAAAAAAACTAAAAATATGAAAACAGCTCAAACTTCGTTTTTAGGTGTTTTAGGGGCTCCTGATCATTTTCTACTTTTTTGGGTTGGGGGGTTGTGAATTTGAAAAATTTGTTGTACTTATAATGGGCTGTCTACTGACCTGAGAGAGAAAGAGCTAGCGGCATAATACACTTTCTTAGGTCCATCCGAACATTGCCTTGCCGATTACAGAAACCAAGGGACTTGAACTTTCTTATGCATACAGGTACGAGTATTACTTTGGATCGTTTTGTATTGTGTTACGTGGAAGCTTCTGAATTGACTTTAATAACATTTTGACACAGATTCATTACCGCGACGAGTATGGAAAGCGCCTATGGTTTTTAGAAATAATTTCAGCGGCGGCGCGGCAATAATAAAAAAACTAAAAATATAACAAACACCTCAAACTTCGTCTTAGATGTTTTAGGGGTTCTTGATCATTTCAAAATTTTTTTTGGTTGGGGGTGAAATTGGGGTGGTTCGGGGGTGGGGGTTTTTAAAACTCAAAAATTTGTTGTATTCATGATATATTGTCCATTGACCTGTGAAAGAAGCACCTAGTAGAATAAAACACTTATTTTGCGGTCGGGCGAGCGATGGATGATTTGATTGCAGGGGCATAGGGGCATCTAGACTATAGTTTCATGCTGTGGGAAAATAATAAAACTGGTATCATCAGAAAGTGTGGGAAGTACTGAGTCAATCAACTTGACTGCATTTCTTGTTACAGGATGACGAGATAAAGCAGAAAACTAATACATGTTTTCTGTCTTAAGGTGGGTGCGCACTATCCAAGAAATTTCACGAAAGTCCTATAATAGACAGGTTGGTTGGACAATATTTGTATTACTTTCTTTTTCATTAAAATAGAGAGTACTTTACTGAAAAATGATCAAAAAAAATTCTGAGCGCAAGATATGAATATTTACGAGCATTTGAAAATCAACAATCGACGCGAGGCTACAGAACGTACCTGTGCGCGAGACTAGGCCGCGTGACGTCAGTAGTCAGACAGAGCACCTAGGAGTTATTATCATTGAAAGTCTGTTGTTTGCCTCTATGATTGGCCTCATGGATCTGGCACAGTAGACTAGTGGTGGAAGTGTGATCCTTGATTGACCTTTCTACACATAGGAGAATATGTCGTTTCATCAATAACTCACGCCTTGATTCAGCAAAATTTTTATTCAGTATTCCTCAAATATCTGTTTTATCCAGTGGGAAGGATATATTTCGTAACTAGGTATATCCTGTTATCGATCCAACGAAAAGGTACTATTGAATTTCATTGGGTGATTCAATTACAACCATTACCACCATGGAATTACCATTACCACCCATGCTTTATAATTGATTTTAAAATACGTTTATTTCCAGATTACAGATTCCAGTAAGTAAGTACCTAGTCAAATATGTTTCGTTGAAAAGATCTCCTCAGTCGAAGGATGGCACAGTGGTTAGAGAATCCACTAGTGGATCTCAGGGCCTTTGGATCGAAACCCAGGCCTTCCAACTTTTTTTTATTTTTTTTATCAAAAAATTTATTGGTGTGCTTTTTGCACTTGTTACGCTCATTTTTTCTACGATCAACATAAATATGTGTTTGAATCAAATTTTGTTAGACATATTACTTGCATTGCACAGTTCTTGTTAAATTTTTATGAAAATTTAATATTGTTAAGCTCCATTGCCCAAGGTTAAATGAATAATAATACCAAGTGACAAACAGAATGTGATTACGAGTTTGAGTTACTTTTTTTACATTAAAAAACTTAAAAATGAATGAATCGAATGGATGAGGGATTTTGTTTTATTAACCAACTATTACATTTAAAAAAAAATAATGGCGATTAATATTGAGGGACAAACCTCATTTCCACTTATCTTTTCCACCGCCTCCTGTACTTAGTTTTTGCACTGTGCAATATGTCTAACAAAATTTGAAATAAACACATATTTATGCTGATCGTAGAAAAAATGTGCATAACAAGTGCAAAAAACACATCAATAAAATTTTTGATGAAAAAAATAAAAAAAAAGCTGGAAGGCCTTGGTTTCGATCCAAAGACCCTGAGATCCACTAGCGGACTCTCTAACCACTGGGCCATCCTTCGATTGAGAAGATCTTTTCAACGAAACATATTTGATTAGGTACTTACTTGAATCTGTAATCTGACTTTAACTTCAAACATTCAAAAACATATTTATTTCGATCGTAGACTTCGTCTCGAGCTGCAAACTTAATTCATCGACTGTGTTGCTACAAATATACACTAGTTACTAGTTTAGCAGTACGTATTTTCGCGATTGGCTGGGAATCTAGAATCTAGTCTCGGAGTAGGACGTCGTTGGTCAAAGTAACATCCTTACCGCCATGGTGACGTCACACGGGTTCGGGAGCCGTCGGCGTGTTTTCGGTACTCGATTCAAAAACCCATTTTTATTTTGATATAACTTTTGAATTATTGCGAAAAAAAAAGAAAACAAAAACAGTTTTGTTATAAAACTTATATGTATATGATCTTTCCATTTATCACACAAAAGTCCTTTCGTTCTTAATTCAAAACCTCAATTTCTGAAGGGCGACAGAGCATTCTTGGACCACAGCTGATCTGGCCCTCGGCCGCTTTTAGAGCTGTCAGAGCATATATGTATACATATGGTTTGTTCAGAACACTGTTCGACTTCTGTCGAGTGTGTCGCCATCAATATGGGATACACCTCAGCCAAGAAGACAGTCGTGCGGGTCGCGCAAAGCTTCTCCAGGCAGAAGCCTGCTCCTCTGGATCCCGACTAATTTGAGTGTGATCCGTCAGTGAAGCACACACAAAGTTAACTCGGTCGTCAGAATGCCACGACAACGTGAACAAACAGCTCGGATTGCACAATTCTGAATTGGCGTATGTGTTGATAAGTGGAATACCTACACCCGTAACACATTTGCATTTATGTATTCTATGCGCTTAGTATGCAAAAGCACATACTACAAAGTTAATGATAAAATTAACATGATAATCGGAAAATGTTTTTAAATACGTGCGCGGTTGCAGCATTGAAAAGTATTTCGATTATATGTAATTTAGGATTCACACAGATTTTTGGAAGCAAAAATAAGACAAGGTCATCTTGGAACTAAAATACCTCAGATAGCTTCACAAAAAAAAAAATGGAGTCAAGTCGATTGACTCAGTACTTCCAACACATAATAATGGTACCATTTTATTTCTTTCCCATTGCATGAAGCTAAAAGCTGAAATCCCCTTGCAACCAAATCATCGCCCACCCGCCCGCAAAAAAACATCCAACACAAAAACTCTCGTAGTTTTTTCTGTCTTCCTCCTTAGGAACTAGGACACCACAGTTTGTATTCTGCATGCCTCAACTGGATGATGCGAAAGGATCAGGAGCCTCCAAACCATCTAAGAACGAAGTATGAGCTGTTTTTATATTTTTAGTCTTTTGACTATTGTTGCGCCGCCACTGACACGATTTTTTAGAAACTGGCGCGTTTTCCATTCTCGCTGCGGAAGTAAATTCTTTGTCAAAATTTCATCAAAATCAATTCAATAATTTTCGCTTTGCGCAATATACATCGAACGAAACTAAGTCCCTTTTCTGTAATAATAGGCAAGTTAATGTTCAGATGAACCTAAAAAAGAATATGTCGCTAGGTATTTCTTCCATAGGGCAGTGGACAAACTATTGTGAAGAAAACAAATTTTTCAATTTTACAACCCCCCCCCCCCATCACATCACACATCACAAGTACTTTCTGGCTCTAAATAGGTACCCAAGATTTGTACCAGCAGCTGTTGCAATTGACGCAACGTGTTCGTGCCAGATCAGATTTTCTGTAATGTTAACTCCTAACAGCTTCAATGAGTGGCCCCTTGGCAGAGCCTGATTGTTCAGTAGAACCGGGTGCTGGCTTGGGCACTTCTTGTTTGATAGCGTACAATACTGGGTCTTAGAAGCATTAAATTTTACCATACTCTTGAGCCCCCCAGTAGTAATGGTATCGAAATCCTTTGAAAGTGAAGCTACTACTGCCAGTATTCCGCGTTCCAGCTCGACCAAAGAGATCAGTCTATTGCTCATGATGCCTAAATGCAGCGTACTGTCATTCGCAAAACTGCGGATTGGGTTTGTAGTGCTAGAGAGTAGATCATTGATGCGAAGCAGAAACAATTTCGGAGCCAATACCGATCTCTGCAGAACCCCAGCATTGATGCAATGGAAAGAAGAGGAAAAGCCGTCTACCACGACTGAGTTATTCCAACCAATTTCAAAATCTTTGGAAATGCCTTATTATAATTTAGTAAAACCAAATCAGTATAGATATGGCACGTTATTCACCCATTCTTTTCAAAAACAGTATATCTTTTCTAGTTTTAGCTAAACTATTTTCTTGATTTTTGTGATAAAACATTGTGAGGAATTCATTTCATGCCATCTTCAACTAATTCATTCAAACACTACATAAACTATTATTTGGATCTGCACTTTTAATCATTTGTAAAGCTTACCACTGGCAATTCAAAAATTCATTTATAAAGGCCCCCACCGACGTTGTTCTTTTTTGGCAGCTTTACCCGCGCGGATAAAGCTGTACAGGTGGCCAAAAACTATCCTTCTAGCTACCGTTTAAATATCAGTTCCCACTCGATTTTAACGGACGGCTCTGTTCAGTGTCGTTTACGTTTTTCCGTCCATTCGTGGCGTATATAGAAATCGATTTCGGGGGGGGGGGCATCGGAAAAAGTAAAATTTATTTCATACGTTATAATATTGGCGTATTATAATCCTAACCTAAATATAAAATAACAATGTACTAATATTAACGAAAATAATGGCTATCTACATCTATGATCGTTAAATTTGCCGCTATTTGCTTTATTATTAGATTACATTTTGATGTCGCTGCTAATTTTATTCAGTACTATATTTTTTGACATTACTTTAGCCTCAAGACGTCAAAACTGAACGCGTGGCTGGTTTCGGGGGGGGGGGGGGGCGGTCCCCATGGCCCCCCCTTATATACGCCACTGATTCGTAGATAATTATACCAAAATTCCGATTCTAGTAGTAACTCACTTGAAAGATTCGCCGTGTGAAATTTGTTGACGCTTAAGTAACCATTCTTTAGCCCATTTTGAACGTTTTTTCCCTGAATATTTTACTTTTCTAGCCACTGCGACCGCCTTTGTCAACGTCGTATGATGCATAACGAATTTGATGGGGATTATAGCACTAGGATTTCAGAGAAACTGAACGAAAAAACGAGTACTGTGTGGACATAGTCGTCGTTCGTGTTTAGTCTACCGTTTCACCCGCGCGGGTAAAACTGCCAAAAAGGAACGACGTCTGTGGGGCCCTTTACAAACATTAAATCGAAGTCTACTTAGCAGAAGTACATTAAAGATAAGGCGTTCATGTTTTATTTTGTATGAAGTTCTCAATATTCATTTTTTGAACACCTTGTATAAATATTTTCGGTTCAAATTACTTCTCGCTGTTTTAAAAATGATTGAAACTTGATTTCTCAAAGTCAACCTTGATACATATTCTGTGTTCGTTTGCGGAATTATGCAAATTTTATGCAAGGACGTCTCAGCAGTGACTTGCCTAAACATATCATTTCGTATCAGTTCGTGTGATATATACAGGGTGTAACTTTTAAGGATGTCCACACCTATATTACCGTGTAGCTGATCATTTTTCAATAAGCAACATGGGTCCGGAAACGAACCGCCTCGGAGATAGCGCTACCGGAAGTAGTCCTTTCTGACGCCTGAAGTTAGGCAATTAATTCGACGCCTTGCGGCCAGTAGCGTGGCCGGCGTGGTCTCCGGATCTCAATCCCCTGGATTTTTTCCTGTGGGGTCACCTAGAAGCACTTGTCTACCAAGGGGGTGCACCGCACACAGCAGAAGAGCTGATTGCACGCATCACTGCAGCAGCTGGAGACGTCAGGGGGCAGCCACAGGTAATCAACGCTGCCACTGCTTCGGTCATCCATCGAGCCAGAGTGTGCGAGCAAGAAGGCGATGGGCACGTGGAGCCTCTCCTTCACTGATTTTTGACTGATCTCGGTGTTTTTTGTTGTTGTTTTTTGCAATGTTTTTTTTGTTTTGTTTGTTTGGTTTACTTTTGACATTTTGGCCATGACGATTAAATGTTGACAAGCCGAATCTGTCTTAGCAGCTGATCCGTAACCCCCTCTCTCCTCTGCCAATTACGAGGCGTTGAATGAATTGCCTAACTTCAAGCGTCAGCAAGGATAACTTTCGGTAGCGTTATCTCCGTAACGGTTCGTTTTTGGACCCATGTTGCTTATCGAAAAATGATCAGCTCAGCGAGATCTACATGGTGGTATAGGTGTGGACATCCTTAAGACTTACACCCTGTATAACCGTTATAGATTCGGAATTCTTTTTCAATACACCTGTAGCAATAATACAGGCAGTAAAGCATACAAGTTTTTTTCATTGGTAATAAAACAAAATATAGGTTAGGTTAGGCTAGTTTGAAGGTGAGTGGGGCGATTATGCCTCCTTCGACTACGACTCTATTGTGTCTATTGTGGCTCACATCTGTTTAGAGCTCATGGTACAATCCACACCTCTTGACAAAGGTGGTGGGAGAAACTTCTTTGAAGTCAGAAGGTTCCAGTTGGGCGAGTCCAAAAGTCTGGAACCTAGCTCTTTCCAGTACTGGACAGGAGCACAGAATATGCTCCGCTGTTTCGTCCTCCACATAGCAGAAGCGACAGTGTGTTGTTTGTTCAAGACCTAACTTCAGTAAGTGGTCTTCAGACGTCAATGTCCCGTCAACAGACCAACCAGATTGATCATTCCTGTTCCATTCTATGATTTTCGGAGGGCCTGACTGGAGAGGTATCGTATGAAAGCCTTCGAGTGTAGTAGCCCTGGAGTATCTCGCCAGTGTAGGAGTGGTTTCCTCTCTACCCTATCTGAGATGGCTTTGAACACAGATTCGATTCCTCCTCTTGCGAATTCGTCAGCCAATACATTGCCTTCCACTCCGCTATGACCTGGAACCCAAACCAAAATTAATTTGTAAAAAAAAGTTTTTGACAAAATCCAGTTTTATTATAGACGATAATCCTTTCACTCGTCCTAAAATAGTTTCCAATGAGCATCCTTTTCAGATCAGCATAATAGATTCTCACTAATCATTCCGGAAAGGGGCGATTGGATGAGTGGAAAAGTTAAACTTTCGCCCCACAGTTGGGTGTGCTTCACTGACGGATCACGCTCAAATGAGTCGGGACCCGGAGAAGTAGGCTTCTGCCTGGAGGGAAAAGGATTGCCGCGAAGCTTTGCGCTAGGGACCTGCACTACTGTTTCAAAACCGGTGGCAGCTCCGAGAGCCAGATTAGCTCTGGCAAGAATCAATGCCCTGTCGCCCTGCTGTGGGTCCCCGGATACATGTACTGGGTAGCGAGAGCTCCAACCGATTAGCTAGAATAGGGGCCCAAAACCTATGCTTGGAATTAACAGGCACCAGGATAATGTTGCCCTGGACTACTGGGCGTACAAGGAACTGACGACAGACGACTGTAGTCAAGCTAAAATATTCACAGTAGGTCCTGATAAGGGCCTGATAAGGATCGAATGCTTCTGAATAAAGGCAGAGAGACGCTTAACCTTCTGGTGGAGGTTCTCACTGGCCATTGCCGACTGAATAGACATTTGTCACTCATGAGAGTGGTAGAGGACCCTATCTGTTCCAGATGCTGGCGGAGGACGAGACAGTGTCCGACTTTCTAGGCGAATCTGCTGCGTATCGCAACCTTAGGGTTCAGACATTCGGCACGATGGAGTTCGAGGAGTAGTCACTATATTCAGCGAGAAGGTCAGACATACCGACTTTGGTTATAAGGTCCGGTAGGAGCTTTCTAGGATGTAGGATTTTAGTGTTTTCAATGTTGATTCAGTGGACTTGGAAAAAGGGTCAAATGTGGCCTACTTGCCTTACCTGGCTTCAACTCATCATCACTTTTACTACTACTTAGGTCAGCGGATAAGAGTCACTGGGAGCCAGATCTGTAGAATATGGTGGAAAGCAATTAGCAGCCTGCACACTTGCCCAGCTCTGACTACTTCCTATATCATATGCGATGTAGGAGTATAATTTCGTAATTTTGGATTTCAATAATTCGTTCAATCATCGCTTAACCTTGGCTTATCCCAAAGCCATTAGCAGCTAATATTTATCAAACGCTTCACCACAGCTGTTCATAAAAAAACGATTCAGAACGAATTTAAATTACAGTAAAACTCCATCGAACATAAAACGTGGCATTGATGCAGGCTTCTTAATGTACTTTGTAAAATAATAGTTTGCAATGTTTCGTCAAGAATATATCAGTACATTACGAGTAGGGAATGCAAATTTTCCGGGACTGGAGGATCCTAGGATTGATCCCGGAGAATTGAAATAAATAGACAAAGGCATGATAAGCTGTTTTTAATCGAAAGGAAACTAAACATCTTCAGATAACAATCAAGACAACTACTTATAATCAACTGTAATTTTCTTGGTTTATTTAAACCTTCTTCATATAGCACCATCTCCTGACAAGTAGTGGATGTTAAAGATCCTTTTTTGGTAGCTGAGAACAGCTTCTTATAAACTTTGTTTTCTGGATTATCAATCCCAAGATGGAATTCCCTTATAACAAGATTGATATGAAGTGTAATAACTTCTTTCAATGGTAGAATTTTGTATCACACAAATAATACATAAAATCCTTATCTTTGATGTACAGGGTGTTCCATTTTGGGCACTTTTACGAGGTATCTCGGTTATTTTTGAAGATAGAGAGTTGCGGTTTCCGCAGCAGTGTGCTACTTTTTTGTGAAAATAAGGATGCAGTTAACAAAATTATCATGGCCCTCTTGGTTTTTGAGATACAGGGTGAAATCGAAAACTATCGATTTTGGGACCACCCTCGTATCTTTGTTGTCCTTTATCTTATTGGAAAGTTTAAAAAAAGGTCTTATAGAATTTTTTCTGTAGAATCTACTGGTGTAGTTTGATTTTTTCTTGCTCTAATCATTTTTCAGTTATGAAGCAAACATATATTTTTTTAAATGGAACACCCTGTATAATATTTTTGAAGTCAATCGGAAATAATTCAATCTTTTCAAAATATATACTACTATCAAGTTATTTTGCAAACAGCAATCAAAATTTGATTTTTTCATTTTTTACTTTATTTGTAGCAGTAGGCCATGGTTAATCAACTTAATAATAGAGAATAAATAATAAGCATCTAAGCAGTTATTACTCTACAAGAACCATTCTACTCAAATTCGAAAAAAAACAGGATCAAAATACCTTTTCTTTAAATAATAATGTCTCATTAAAACCATGATTGTGTTATTATAATATTGAGTAGATCGTGGGCTATGACTCATCTATTAAAAACAAAAAAGCAAATCTGTAAAAAAATTGCGAGACTGTCAGTTTTTATTTATATTTTTATTAAATATAGCTTTGTTCTTTCTGTGTTTTTATTTTCATTACTGTCAATTTTCTACAATAAGGGCAGCTTAGATACCCAGAGAGAGCAACCGTTTCCAGATATATTTGCTCGTCTAAAAATATAGTTAGGTACGGATCTTTTATTCAACCATGTCCTAAAACTTATTTCAAGGAGAATAGGAAGCAAAGGAAAATAAACGTATTAGGTTACACAGAAGCAACGCCTTCACCATCTTGTAAGCATATAGAAGAAGCTGTAGTATCAACTGCAGAAAGAATTCTGAAAAAATACAATTACCATCTATACAAGTTTAAGAATGCTTCAACATTTACACAGGATCCAAGTTTGGGAATATTTAATCGCCATAGCACGAAGGAGACCAATAATTCTTTCAAATGCCATTAAAACAATAAGAAATTGTGCCACATTTGCATTCGAGAAAATAGTCTTGAGCTTGAACCAACATCTCTAAAGGCTCCTCGATGTTCTTAGTTTTTATTTTGATACAAATTCAAATTTAATAATGTGTTGATATTCTTCAGACATATGTTGTTTGGTTTTAAGTAATGTAATAATGGACCAAGTAATATTTATTGAACATTATCGCAAATAGTAGTTAATAGCGTATAAAATACAATTAAATAATTGAGCTTAAAAGTATTGAGTATCTTGTATCTTAATAATTGTTTAGTTGGATATTGTTTTTAATAGATTAGTCATGGCCTACTGCTACAAATAAAGTAAAAGATAAAAAAATCAAATTTTGAGTATAATTTTCAAAATAACTTAATATCAATATATATTTTTGAAAAGCTTGAATTATTTCCTATTAACCTCAAAAATAATATTTTTCATTTCATTTAAAAAAATATATGTTTGCTTCATAACTGAAAAATGGTTAGAGTAAGAAAAAATCAAGCTAAACCACTGGATTCTACAGAAACATATGTATTAGACTCTTTTTAAACTTTTCAATAAGATAAAAGACAACCGTGTTACGACGGTGGTCCCAAAATCGATAGTTTTCGATTTCACTCTGTATCTCAAAAACCAAAAGGGCCATGATAATTTTATTGGCGGCATCTTTAGTTTCACAAAAAAGTAGCACACTGTCGCGAAAACCGCAACTCTCTATCTTCAAAAATAACCAAGATACCCCGTAACAGTGCCCAAAATGGGACACCCTGTGCTTTATCTCAGGTAGGTTTTGTGCGCTCATCGAACAAATGAAAGTTGGGCAGAGACATAATATAAAATTTAGTGTTTGGGGAGATCAAACATCAACTGAAGTCTTTGAAATCATTAAAAGTGTATTTTCAGATGATAATTTATCATGATGTAGTGTTTGAGTAGCTCAGACGTTTGGAGGCGGTTGTGAATCAGTTGAACCTCATGCCGGTCGACGACAAACTGCCACAAAAAGTTAATAAAATAAGTAATTAAGTAGTCGAGTCAATACTTTCCGACTACACGTCATCGTCAGTAAAATTCAGTCGAGTGGAGTAGTAGTTTAGCCAAGTAGACCAAGTAACAAAAAATTGTATTTCTGATTTTGAAATCGTTTTTATTGTAAAATAAAACAATGACGTTACCACTAAATTGGCGACAGTTCAATTTCAGTAGCTGTAGCGCTGTTTGTTATGAGCTTTGCTGACTTGCGAGGTGAATTGAGAGGATGAGTGTGACTTATACTCATTTCATAGATTACATTTACAATGGACAAACTTGTTTGTCATTCCACCTTAGAATATACTTACTTCGTAGATATATGATACATATTATGTTTTATTAACGTGGTACCTGTTGTTTTTCTTCAGAGCCCCGCCTAAAACAAAATTCTGGCTGCGCCACTGGGAATATTTAAGTTCCATTTTGAGGTCAACAAAGCTGTTATATGTATACTGAGCACACTCTCAAAAAGTTGTTTCTCAGAAGTTTATGACAAGTGGATAAAATGATGAGATAAGAGCATTGAACAGGATGGAGAATACTTTGAAGATTAAGTGTGGAAGATTTTCGGATAGGTAAGTATTTAATTGTTATTATTATTATTGCTGCTGCGTTGCAGCGCAAAACATTTTCAAACTGCAAAAAAGGGCGGTTAGAGTTTATGTGTGGGGCACACTATCCCGAACATTGTAAAGCTCTCTGTTTCAGGGCCATAAAGTTGTGCTTTTGCCATCTGTATGATCATTTATTTCACGTTATTGAAGATTCATAAAAAAAAAGATAAAGTGCCATCCACGTATAAAAATCGCTCTCACAATTTGAGATCATATTTAATCACTATTCCAGTTCATAGACTATCAAATACGGCTTCAAACCCTTTGTGCTTATAGCAAGCTGCATACATCTATTAAAAATATCTCGAACAAAAAATTTCAAAGACAATAAAGTAGTATTTACGAACTCATTGCTTTTATATGGCAGAATACGAGAATATCTTGCAGAAATTGTATTTTTAATAATTTGTTCTGTCAGAGTAACGAAATGCTGGAAGTGGAGGTTCATTATAACGTTATTGTTTGTTAGTATATTGAAATGCATTTTTTCATATTTTTTTTATTGATTGTAATATTTCTACTTTGCAATTTTGTATTTTTTGCCGATATGCACTTTTAACATGTATTTTATACATCACTGTAACTTGCAAACTTGCTATTATTACAAAAATAGTCAAATAAATCTCCTCTACTCTATAGCACCAGTCTCGTTTTTAACACGCTTTTATTAGATTCACCTGTATGTATGTTTGTGAGTAACTCTCGTCTCTTCTTTGGATTAAAAGTAAGTTGGCTTACTATTGTTATTCTGTCTCTATTCTCAAAAATCCGTTAGATCTAACGAAAAATTGTTAAGTTGTCAACACTGCCTACGTCAGATAAGTATGCTTTCCAATGCTCCGGGCGTGTGCTATTAACTGCAACACATGAGCCATCTGTTGCTCTTAAGCTGTAATGTGTCAGGCTGGAAAACGATATATAGCTGTCAAGCTGGCTTCGTGTCACAGCCACCTACAACTGACAGAACGGAACTTTGGCGCCACCTTTTGTTAATAATACACAGAGGCGTAGGGACGAGAGCTTAAAAGGCGTGAACATCCAACTGTTTGGGAGTGAAGCTTATTCAGAGAACTTCACAGTGAATTATCGTTTATGCAGTAATGGTAATGATTAAGCTATGAATATTGATCAAAAACAATTATACATCTAATTTACACAGAGTATTAATGAATACAGTTTAAAAAAAGACTTTAATTGTAAAGTTAAAAGAATATTACTCGCAAGTGATATCCGTACAGTACTTGGCAGTACCATCTCTAGTACACATGTAAAACTTTTTGCTCATTCAGACACTATTTACCTACATGGCACCTCTAAAAAATTCTAGACATGTAAAAACAAAGCATGGCTTTATGTCGATGCAAAAACGATGATATCTGTTGCAAATGAAGCGAGATGATAGTTGGCTGTGTGAAGATGCCCCCTAGAAGACGACAGTTCCAGTTTACGCACTTAAGCTCCTTTGAACGGGGTCGGATTGTAGGCCAACGACAACGTGGCGCTTCTTTCAGAGCAACTGCTGTAGCCATGGGGCGTAGCGTGGCTACAGTTGTAGCAGCATGGCGCGCGCATGGACCGCAGAAGAGCGAATGCAGCGAGCTAGAAGTCCTGAAGCACGTATAAGAACTACAGATCGGCAAGATCGTCATCTACGGCTACTGGCCCTTTGAGACAGAATGCGATCCACTCGAGCTGTTGCTTACGCTTGGTATGCAGCTATAGGGAGGCCCATTCGAATCCGCACAGTGTTCCACAGATTGAAAGAAATGGGCTTAGAGGATCATATCGTCCGCATCTAGTGCTTCCACTCACTGCAACTCTTTGTCGCCAATGGTTAGCTTGGTGCCAAGAACACCAACAATGGCATGCTGAGTGGCATCAGACACTTGCGTCTAGCCGGACCGTGCAACTTTCCAACCCGCAGTTCCGCATGCGCATTTGTCATGAATACCGAGGATGACATTGACAGTGACAGTTCCGTGTGCCGTTTGCAGAATTAAAAAATGTGTGTTGTTTTTGAAGAATTTCTCTGTTTTCGTGGTGTTTTCATTTTCTGTATCTACCATCACAGATCCAGCAATGTGAGCAATATATAATAAAGTGTTTTGAAAAATGTTTTCTACATTTATGCTATGTGTAGAAAAGTATAGAAAGCCATTTACCCAAAAATGTCCTTCTTATTAGCATTACTTGACCAGTATTGAACCCAGAAAATTTAGCTTATTTAGTGAGGGTATCATTTCTGTCGCATATATTCAATTGAAATTGAGTTTTTTGAGGCATTCATTTTTTTACATTAGTATATCTGATATCAGGGAAAGTTGGTGCAAAAGGTAATGAGGAAAGTTATTTCTTCAGAACTGGGACCAACTTTCTTGTAACAATAAAAATGTTGCTTGGTCATGAACCACCAGTCAACACTTTTATTACTCATAGCAACCAGCAGCTCAATTGGTTTGCATGAGACTAGGGTATGTAGGTGCGTGCGTGTGTGCGTGAGTGCGTGAGTCTAGTTAGCCGCCAAGAAATGAAAAATAGGACAACAATGGTTTAATATAGATTTATTTCAGAATATATGACTGCAGTACATTCTATTTTTTTTTTAAAAACAAGTACTCATCTTCGGAGGGAAGTCCAGGTAGTGCCCTTCCGAAAAGAAGGTGGTGCTCCAGAGGGCTGGCCTCTTCAAAGGGAGCTCAGGTGGTGTCACCCCGAAAAAGTGTTCATAATGGTGGCATGGAAGAGTTGTGGTGCTCTTTCAAAGAGAAGGAGGTGCTCCAATGGTGGTTTTCCTGTGAAAGAGTTATGGCTGGTATTAGCACCTTGTGGAGAACTTCACAGGACTTCACAATCTGTTTCTGAAGTATGGATCTTCTTGCGTTCTTACATTTTGACAAATTGCATTCATATATTTCAGAAACAAATCTATGAAGTAGCATGGGGGAATTAAAAAGCCAAACAGCAAATAACTTTCAAATGTTCACATGGTAAAGATTAAAAAAAAATATAGATATATACAAGAGATAGAACAATAGTTAAAAAAAATTCTTAATGCTTTGTATTTTCAGTCCCACCGAATCTTTTCAGATATATAGTGATAAATAAAATAAATGTACAAAGTATGTTCAAAAATTTACAAACTTTTTCCTCACGCCTTGTAAAACAAAATTACAAAAATGTCCAACAGATCTTTTCATTGCGTTCTCAATTAGCAAATCTCAGTGCTAGGTATTTTTACGTAAGGAATGTCATAAAAAAAATGTGAAACATTAAATACACACAAGATAAGGCATCTTAACACAAAAATATATGGCTAGAAACAGAGAATAATGTTCAGCGACTCTTCTGTTAGATAATTGATAAAAGTACAGTGTATGATTGACTTGATATTTAAAGATTAAAATGTTCGCCATCACATGTTCATGGAAAAAAATGTATAAATCGGAAAAATCACATTCCTACACATAGCTGTAAAATAAAAAGTAAGAGGACTAAAAATATGGCAAACCATAGCTATCAAATCGTTATGATTACCTTGATCATCACATGTTGCACACACACAAAAGATTGTCTTAGAGAGACATAATTATATTAAGTGTTAACTGTTTGAGTTCAGAAATAGAAGGAAAGAGGTATGTGTTTCGACATAAAAGGTAACCTTGGTGGAGAGTGAGAGCATACCCCCACTCATTAAATATGCGCAGACGGTGTAATATGATAATCTTTCCATCTGAAAGAAAGTAGAGATGGGAAAAAGGTAGAGGTGAGAAGCAAAATAGTTATAAAAATGTACTAGTATAATGAGGAAGTTGTTGCTAAAAATGGAAGTTGTACACTATTTGTATATGGTAGCCAAGTAAATAATATAAAAACAATTTTGAAAACAGGTGAACCGTTACATTCTTATATATTTACTGTATACTTCTCCACTAATAATCCTTTACAACTGGCACAATGACTGCGCAACGTTATGTGAATGAGGTGTTAGAACCAATTGATCCATATATCCGAGGCTTCGAAGAGGGTTTCTTCCAGCGAGATAATGCACGCCCTCATGTTGCAAGTGTACTGATAAGATCCCTACAGAAAGCTGAGGGCCGGGTACTCCCCTGGCCTCCACGATCACCCTATTTATCGCCAATTGAAAAAGGATGGGATTGGATGGGTCGATACATAGGCGATTTACCCAATCCTCCGACCACGCTGGACGAACTGAAACATGCTGCGAGGGCAGCTTGGGAAGCTAGACCTCTAGAGTTTATCAACAACCAGATTACGAGCATGTCGCGTAAGCTAGAGGAGTGCCTTCCTCAACATGGAGGACCCATCCATTATTAATCTGTTGTATTTTTTTATAAACTAATTATGGCAAATGAGTTCGTTTATTATTGTAATTAGTCCTACCGCATTTCATCAATTGCAACCTTTTTTTAGTCAGTGTTCGGATTTCACTTGCGAGTAGTTGGTATATTGAAATCAATATAGTTTAACAAACTAAAAAAAGGCTTTTAAATAACATTGGACTAAAAAGGTAAAAATAATTTAAGAAAAGCTTAAAACAGTAACGAACAGAAAAGACGACTATGACTGTAAAAATCACAATCATAAATCCGATGTTGTGTTTTTAGTTTTTTTAACTATATTTATTTTTGATACATGCTTAAATAAATAGAAAAACCTGCATAATCTCTCCGCTACCGTTACGACGAACCTTTCAAAATGTTGCACGCCGGTATTATTTAGCAATAGACGACAAAAACAAAGTAAACAAATAAATATTCGGCCCGTACCGCAGCGTTACATTCCAGCGGCGCGTCCTTGCCTGTTCTACTTTTTTTCCTTCACTTTGGTTCCCAAATCGTAATTTCTCGACAGATTTAAAATTTAAATCGCTGACGAAATGTCGGAAGCGCATCGGCAGACTGGACGTGACATAACCTCAAACCGTTACAACATTTCACTTTCGTTTCAGTGCTTTTACTCGCGATGGTTTATGAACAGGATGACCATCCGATTCGATTCCTGTTGTGCATATAATTGCCATTATTTTGACTTTCTCAGAAGTCTTACTCAGGCTTTTCCATTGGCCATTACTATACAGAAATGTACGAGGTGTGCTAAGAAAATAACGGGAATATTAGTTTTTTTAATTAATCCATCCGTTAGCCCATTTCCATTCCTAAAAAAGACAAAAGACCAATACCATCAATTATACCTGTGGCTCCTCTCAGCATCATGTCTAAGGTTATGGAGACCGTCATTACCACACAGCTCCTGAAATACCTGGACAACAATAACATAATAAATTATCGCCCGTATGGCTACTCTAAAGATAAGGGACGGGTGACTTCCTGGCCTACGTCCACTCACTTGTGGACAGAGCAATTGAAAATCATGGCGAATCCCGTGTTGTTACACTTGACGTATCAAAAGCCTTCGATAGAGTGTGGCATAGAGAATTCTGGTCAGGCTGGCTGCTCATGGACTACTACTACAAAGGACCTCCACAGCCTGGAACATCGAAGAAGGGTCGCTGACTTGTCTCTGTTTCACAGATTCTATCACGGAAGATGTTTAAGTGAGTTCTCCCCGAAGGCTGTCCGAACTACGAATACTAGAGAGGCTCTGCGAGCTCATCATTGCCAGGTCGAGGTCCCTACTCCTCAAAGCAGTCTTCTCCAGCATTCCTTCTTTTGGAGAAATTCGATGCTATGGAATGGGCTCCCGGAGAATTTGTTTTCCGACGGCTACAACTAGCAGCGTTTCAAACCTACAGCGTCATAGGCTTTCAGCCTTTGCGGAAGGCTGACCATAAAAAAACCAATCAAAGAAACACCCACAGGAAAATTTAGTCTCAGTTTCGAGTCTCGGTCTCGTTTGACGAAAATAAAAAATTTCAGATCTCTCGGGCGGGCGGGAGTACCTAAAAAAATCGAAAATCTTTATTTGGCTTTCTCTTGAGATGAAACCTCACATTTCGGATAATTTCAAGGTGCTGATTACAAATCCAGTCGCAGTTTCGAGTCTCGGTCTCGTTTGACGAAAATAAAAAATTTCAGACTTCTCGGGCGGGCGGGAGTACCTAAAAAAACCGAAAACCTTTATTTGGCTTTTTATTGAGATGAAATCTCGGATTTCGGATAATTTTAAGGTGCTGACCACAAATCCAGTCGCAGTTTCGAGTCTCGGTCTCGTTTGACGAAAATAAAAAATTTCAGACTTCTCGGGCGGGCGGGAGTACCTAAAAAAACCGAAAACCTTTATTTGGCTTTTTATTGAGATGAAATCTCGGATTTCGGATAACTTCAAGGTGCTGACCACAAATCCAGTGGCAATTTCGAGTTTCGGTCTCGTTTGACGAAAATAAAAAAAATCAGATATCTCGGGCGGGCGGGAGTACCTAAAAAAATCGAAAATCTTTATTTGGCTTTCTATTGAGATATAACCTCGCATTTCGGACAATTTCAAGGTGCTGATCACGAATCCAGTCACAGTTTTGAGTCTTGGTCTCGTTTGGCGAAAATAAAAAATTTCAGATCTCTCGGGCGGGCGGGAGTACCTAAAAAAATCGAAAACCTTTATTTGGCTTTCTATTGAAATGAAACCTCGCATTTCGGATAACTTCATAGTGGTGATTACAAATCCAGCCGCAGTTTCGAGTCTTGGTCTCGTTTGACGAAAATAAAAAATTTCAGATCTCTCGGGCGGGCGGGAGTACCTAAAAAAATCGAAAATCTTTATTTGGCTTTCTATTGAGATGAAACCTCGCATTTCGGATAATTTCAAGGTGCTCACCACAAATCCATCCACAGTTTGGAGTCTCGGTCTCGTTTGACGGAAATAAAAAATTTCAGATATCTTGGGTGGGCGGGGTACCCAAAAAAATCGAAAATCTTTATTTGGCTTTCTATTGAGATGAAACCTCGCATTTTGGATAATTTCAAGGTGCTCACCACAAATCCATCCACAGTTTGGAGTCTCGGTCTCGTTTGACGGAAATAAAAAATTTCAGATATCTTGGGTGGGCGGGGTACCCAAAAAAATCGAAAATCTTTATTTGGCTTTCTATTGAGATGAAACCTCGCATTTCGGATAATTTCAAGGTGCTGACCACAAATCCAGTCGCAGTTTCGAGTCTTGGTCTCGTTTGACGAAAATATTTTCGAACGACGTTGCATATTATCAAAATTGCGGTATAAAATAGAACACGCTGTTGGCTATAACTTTATCACCAAAACCATTAATATTTATTTAAAAATAATGTCCCGTGTATTTATGTAAATTTTGTAGTAAAAATTACCTATGTGTATCGATTATCCGTTTCTACGTATTTTGCTATCGCAGTTCAACGTAACCGAAAAACATACCGTCGATGATAATATATAATATGCATTAATAGAAAATATGTTGTGTCAGATAACAAAATGCGTGGATGTAAACAGGAAACGGCAGCACTCATCCACATTACCATCCCAGCAATAGGTAAAGTCAGTTTTTATCAGGGAGACCACATTCATGCGGGGTGTTCTTCAGTTATTTTTTGTAGGATAAGGTCATTTAAACAAAAACTCCTCATTTTTCTATATGCCACGTTTCGACTTATATTAAGTCATCCTCAGACAACTAAAACAATTGATGGTGCAAGTTATGAACAAATTAACTTAAACAACAGAAATACACAAAACCTAACACTGACTTTTCATTTTTTTTATTGACAAATGATGGATGCCACTTGCTAAAACGCACGAGTGACTTGATTTGTGTTACAGATAGTATAAAAAATTAAAAAAGCCTCAAAAACAATAAAAGTATTTTTCCCGGTAAGTTAACTTACCAGAAAAACGAAGTTTTCATCGTTGGTGTCACAATGATCATAAGAGTTTAACTAGATAAAGATACTGGAATAATAAGACACTACCAACGGTTTGAAATATTATATTAAATCATCATGACTTATACGTTACAAAATGTATACTGTCTGTAAGTAAATGCTATACAATAAAAGTGCGGATTAGATAAAAATAATGGTTTTCTACCAGACTTCTGTTAGTCTTAAAGTAGACAATAAGTGAAATGCACGGTCTCACAGCTGCCATTGTAGTTTTTGAATACAAAGTTGTAACTAACATTCCGTTTTTTGAAATATATATATCTAAATATTTTTACCGAATTTCACTGACTTTTATGTAAAAAGTTAGGTCATTTCAAACAGATTTATCTTCTCACCCCGGATTTTTCGAAAACCGCAGATTAAAAGAAAAAACGCCGAGACACGTCAAAAGATTTGTCAAGGGGGGGGGGTTGTGTATCTGTTTCCTAGACAAACATCTACGAGTTGGCGGGATCCATTTGGCGACGTTGCCATATTTCAAATATAAGTTATCTCTTTATTTTGCGCCTCTATTTCGTGTTTTGTGCCAGGCATTTTTCCCTGATGTGACAGAAACTGACAACAATGTACTTCAAAATTAATCTACGAAATCTCCTTGACTGCAACGAAATGTCATGTTGGCATTTCGTCATTTGAGTATTACTCTGTGGTATTACTCAAGGCAGCCTTACGTAAGGGACCCTCAATTAGCTGTGGAACACAAAACCTTACTCAAGGGACCCTCAAGTATTAAGGGGCCCTTAAGTATCGACTGTGTCTACGACCCTCAGATAAGCGGAAGGTAAATAAGCGCTTGGGGATTCAAGGATATGGTAAAATTTAATGCTTCTAAGACCCAGTATTGTACGCTATCTAACAAGAAGTGCCCAAGCCAACACCAGTTCTAATGAACAACCGGGCTCTGCCAAAGGGTCACTCATTCAAGCTGTTAGGAGTCAACATTACAGAAAATCTGATCTGGCACAAACACGTTGCGTCAATTGCAACAGCTGCTGGTAAAAAGCTTGGGTACCTATTTAGAGCCAGAAAGTACTTTTCACCATGTAACCTCCTCACGCTATATAAAGCTCAGATAAGACCTGGCCTGGAGTATTGCTCTCATGTCTGGGGAGCTGCTGCCCCTACTACCCTATCTATACTGGATGCTGTCCAGAAAAGGGCAATTCAACTAATTGGCGATCTGGCCTTAACGCGCCACCTCCAGCCACTTTTTCACCGGCGTGTTCTTGGTGACCTCTCACTCTTCTACCGATATTCAAACGGAATCTGCTCCTCTGAGCTATCCTCTATCGTTCTGCCGCTCACCGCTCCTTTCATATGCACCCGCGCGACCGCGGCATCTCATCCTAAGGCCGTGGTTCTTCATACAGCAAGAACCGAGCGGTATAACCGCACATTTATTTCCAGGGTGTCCAAGGCTTGGAATGGACTGCCAGGAGATGTATTTATTCATTTATTGGGCCTGTGGGCATTGGCCCATTCAAATCCCGCGTTAACAAATTTCCCCTAACATAACCCTTTTACAGCAGCCGCGGTACTCTGGTATTTAGGCTCTGCCCTCGCGGTCTGCTCAGTTATAAAAAAAATATAAATATTTTATTTTATGCGGCACTGATTTTATAGATTTGTATAGAACAGTATTATTTCCAATGGCTCAGTATGATAATAGTATCACTGGACGCAGAAAAAATTACATTCTATTATGCTGTATTGATTGGCCTATTTGTTTTACGTGTTTTGCTGTCCGGGTGCGTGGGCAGACGTTATTTAGTTTAGCGGGGGCGACCTGGGCAGCCAGATACGTGAGCACCAACAAATTAATTACCCAGTATGGCGGAAAGTGGTCGCTGACGTTATCATAGGACCTAGATCATGTAAGCTAACTGAACACTAATGCGTGTCTGCATTTGTAATTCTTGATATCCTACGCACAAGGTTGCTACCTTTGTGGATTTATTTAATCGTGTCTACACTCGTCAGTTTTGTATAATTTATTTAAATTATATTTTTTAGTTTTTTTATTTTTTTAGTGTTAGTTAATTAGTAATTAGAGAAAAAGAAACACGATCACAGACGTCAAAAGTCAGAAATGAGTGTTTGTATTTGCTCATATCTCTTTCCAGTGTTTGGCACACTGATGCACTTCCATCTCGTTCGCTTCCCATTGGTCCTGGATTGTGCGGATTGTGGGGGTTTCCAAGGATGAGCAAGATAGGAGATGCTTCATCGTGTGGTTCTCCCCGCAGGCACATAAATCGTTCTCAGAGTATCTCTATCTTACAAGGTTGCCCCCAACATCACAGTCGCAATGTCTTAACAGACATGTTGTGAACTCGTAAAATGCATTGAGCTGGACCCAAGGCCGTAGTTAGGCTTTGACCATGGGAGGGGTTTATGTATAACCAAAATGACTTGATTTTGTAATGTTTTAATTTGCCTAAAAGCTGTATATGTTGTATCGCTTCTCAAACTGCAGAAACTGAGGGTGCATGCGCAGAAAAAGCTAAATAATACTAGAATGAATCACTAAGTTGTACAAAGCATCTTGATTACTTTTATTTTGAATAATTTATCAGTTTATTTCGTTCATGGGCATACTCATGGGAGAGGTTTGGATCCCCTAAACCCCCCATTTGTATACGGCCCTGGTGGGAACTAGAGTATTGCCGACACGAATATGATCAATAGTTTTGAGAACTGTAGCTCGCCATCGGTTGCGATTTACTGTCAGTTCAGTAGCGCTCTTGATACTCATATCCAACAACTGTTTCGTCGTATCCACCGAGCGTGCAGGGGAACGGCCACGGCGCCGCCCACTCGGGGCATGACCCTGAACTACAGGTTTCTCCATATTATCGCTTTCTGTGTATATGTCCGAAGAATGTAAGCATTCTCGTCGACACAATGGACGATACTCTCTTTGGACTACCGTACTCATCCAGTAAGGAAACGTTAGTTAGATGGGAGGTATAAGGAACTCTCAGTATTCTCCTCCACGTCCACATTTCAAAAGCATCAAGGTTATCCCAGACCTGCCCATTTGGCATCTAATCCTGATGAGACTTTTTCAGGTCCTCCATTCCAGTTGTGATCCGGCAGGGAGACTTTCGGTTGAATTCCAAGTTGGCTACTGATTTGGAGACTGTCAGTGGGTTTCATGACATAACGCACATTTCCTAAATTTAAGTCTGGATGCGGGGGGCTTGTGCTCATGTAGAGGATGTCTTTTATCTAATGACTGTCTATTTCGTTCTCATACATGAGGCTTTTCGCCTGATTTGTGGGGGGGGGGCTATTCCTGTTAACATGAATAGGTTGTACAGGCACAGTAGAGTCATCTGGACCATGCATATTCAGTTGAAGCAAAGCACATGGATGGCAAGGTATAGGTATGTCGTTCTTGGTTTTTTCTAGTGGTATTGCGGTCAATTACATGAAACAATTTTCCTTTCTACGACGTTTCGGTTTATTATATCTAAACCATCGTAAGGTGTATTTTGCTTTAGTTTGTTACATATTTTTTAAGTATTATATAGAGCGAAACCGTCCCTGAGGATTCAGGGAACAGATGGTTTAGATATAATAAACCGAAACGTCGTGGAAAGGAAAATTGTTTCATTTAATTGACTGCAATACCACTAGAAAAAACCAAGTTTGAAATCTACGGTCACGAAAATATAAAAAGGTATGTCGTTCGCAATACGCCAGGGTGAGCTCCCCATTGGAAGTTGATTTGCTTGAGAATAACGAATAACACAATATTGACGTCTAAGACGTCAACCGACACGAAGTGTCAGAATTGAGTCTAGCGATTTTTATTAAATAATTTGTGCAAAAAGCAGCTATAAATATGGAAGACGAGTTTGGGGGGTCACTTGGTGGTCCACGGCCACAAATGGGGGCAACCCGAATTTCGACCAGCTTCAGATCCAGCAGCAGAAATTAGAAAGCACGCGGCACCAGACCGAGACTTCTACTGTGACAGCTGTGGAGAAACACGGCGGCACCTATGGAGCAGAGCAGCAGGATAAACTACACCGCATCATTGCAGACCAGACTCAACAAATCAAGGACCAGGCAGAGCAAATCAAGAGACTGACGGACTGCGTTGAGTCACTAAATACCCAGGTTTTTAATCTCAATAATCTCCTTAATAAATTCATGCCTAATAATGACAGCCCTTCCAAATTGTCAAAGCGCAGACATGACAGCCCCACTAGCGATTTACATACTGAGACTGACGATGATACACAGGGTGGTGATTTCACTACTGCCCGACGACGTCGCAAGAAGCGAACATTTAGTAAAGTAGACGAATTTCCGCCTTTACCGACACACAGATCCCCAATAAGCGCAACGTCAGTAAACCAAATACCGCCTGAGTCAGTTCTTTCTACTTCTGCCAGCCAGCCAATGGGTGTGCAAACCCCAACCTCAAAACAGGCTGAAATGCCTATTTCACTATCACCAGCTGCCCCATCGGCTGGCAGCAACATTGCTGTTTCGCCATCTCAAGCTACCGTTGATACACAGGATCAACAAACTCGTCAAGGCCGAGTGACCCCTGTTGTATTAAGAGATGCGACGAAATGGCGCACCATTAACCATTCTTTCATTAGCCTTGGCATAAAGATTACGCGCGCAGTAACTGTTGATGCTGGGATACGTATAGTACCCAAAAGCGAGGACGATTATCGGAAGATAATTCGTCTTTTTAAAGAGGAAAGTATTCCTCACCACACATTTCCTCTGCCCTCCGAAAGAAACATCCACGCTGTCATCAGAGGGATCCCAGCATCAATTAAAGAGCAGGAAATCAGAGAGGAGCTCGAACAGAAGGGTTATGCTCCCCACCACATAATTCGCCTGAAGCGCAACGGTGGCGTGCCCATGCCTTTGGTAGTGGTGATTCTGCCAAAGACAGAAAAATCTCAGCAAGTTTTTAATGAGCACGAATTTCTAGGACTATCTGTCAGAGTTGAGGTGCAAAAGAACTCCCGATTGATAGGACAGTGTCACCGCTGCCAGAAGTATGGACACGCTCAGTCGTACTGTACTGCTTCTCCAAAGTGTCTGAAATGTGGCCAAGACCACATGACACATCTGTGCCCTCAAACAGGACAAGAGGTGCGCAAATGTGCGAACTGTGGTGGGGATCATCCGGCAAACAGTCCCACCTGCAGATTCACTCCTAGGAGGAATCTACAAGTCATCGCACAAAGGCGACCCAACTCATACGCGGACGCGGCCAAGGTTGCAACCTTGACTACTCCTGCTGCCTCGAGCTCACCTTCGACTGCTCAAAGCGTGGACTTGGCAACAGCGCTCAAGTCCTTGCAGCAAATAATTAGTCCTCTGATAAGGGCCACACAGGCCTTGCAGGCGATTTTTCCGGTAAATGTCTAGGTACAATAGTAGACAGCCTGCATTTATCAAAATTCTTTTTTGGAATTGTTTAGGTCTAAGGGACATTCCCAAAAAACGGGAATTTCACCAAGTTCTTTTGGATGAATGCATAGACGTAGCTCTGCTGCAGGAAACGTTACTTGATCCGGGAGATCGCCTAGCTTTCTCGAATTATGATGTCATCCGCGCTGATAGACTGAATGGACGGGGTGGCGGCTTGGCGGTGCTGATCAAACGTGGTATTGACTATCACAGAAGCACAAATGGTGAGATGCAAACCATCGAGGCAGCTTCTGTGGTGGTCAATATGGCAGGAGGCATCCCGTTGAAGATCACATCGGTGTATGTCAGGTGTGGTGCCAGGTTACGTGAGGCGGACTGGGAAGTTCTCTTGGACTACTCGGGTCCGCTTCTCGTGGCAGGGGACTTCAACTGCAAACATCGAGCATGGCATTCCAGGCTAAATTCTACTAGTGGAATTCGGCTGTATAACCATGTAGTACGAAATGGGTGTCTCATACATAGCACTGACGAGCCTACACACTATCCATTCAATTATCTTCAAGCACCAGATGTAATTGATTTTGCAATATCTAGAAGCTGTAGATACAATATTACTTCTTGTGTCATGTATGACATCTCAAGCGACCATCTTCCTGTAGTTTTGGAGGTGGGTGATGGGAATACTTTGGAGGAGGAAACTCCTCCAAAGAAACGCGTTGATTGGGAACTATACAAGTCCCTTCTCAGAGAGTTTCCAGATATCCCGATCATAGATGATGAGAATGAAATAGATGCCGCTCAAATGGAATGGACAGGGTTTGTTCAACAAGCTCTACAACGTGCAGCCGTTCTTCCTGTACGGAGACCGGGCAGACCTTTCCTCCCTGCCGACATCAGGCAAAAAATTTCTGACAAAAGGTCAGCAATCAAACAAGCGAAAAGATCTTGTCATCCCGACGACATCCGTAGGGCAACAAATCTTGTCCATGAAGTGAGAAACGCACTTCATGAATTCCGAAACGAGCAGTGGAGCGACTTTCTGGCGGGAATGCTTGATTCAAGTGTTCCTCTCTGGAAAGTAGCAAAATCGCTCAGGAATGGCAAACGGGAACAACTTCCTCATATCCACGGTCCTGGAGGTGTTGTCTTCACGACTGAGGAAAAGGTAGAGGTTTTTGCTGATGCCATGGAAAATCAGTTCTCACCCAACTATGATCTGGATAATGACCTCGACGAGGAGCGACAAATTGTAAGATCCGTCAGGAGATATTTTAGGGCCAATGGCGTCAGTGGCGATGATGCTTCTATTTGTGATTCCTCTACTGAAGATTCTTCTTCGGAAAATTCTTCTACAGAAGCTCTACATAGCACACCCGAAGAATCACAAGTGATTCCTCATTGCACACCAGCAGAGCTTCAAGGTCATATTAAAGACCTAAAGGTGCGTAAAGCACCTGGAGAGGACCAGATCACAAATAAGGCATTAAAGTTACTTTCGTCGAAGGCTTTGACATAGCTGGTGGCAATAATTAACGCAATTCTCAGAACTCAGTACTTTCCAAAGGCATGGAAGGTTGCTGATGTCATCATGATTCCAAAGAAGGTGGGTTCGATTTTTCCGCAGGATTATCGCCCCATTAGTCTACTGTCTGCGCCGTCTAAGCTTGCCGAAAAGGTGATTAAACGTCACCTTGAGAATTGCTGGTCAGATCACAACACGATTCCTGACGTTCAATTTGGGTTTCGGTCTGAGCACAGCACGGAGTTGCAGGCAGTCAGGATGGTGGAGCGTATAACCAGTGGATTCACCCAAGACAAAAGTACTGGCATCTTGCTTCTGGATGTATCAAAGGCTTTTGACAAGGTGTGGCACGAGGGCCTCCTCTATAAATTAATTCAAAAGGGTTTCCCTTTTTGGCTTCTAAAACTTTTAAAATCCTTTCTCGAAGGAAGGAAATTTAGAATCAAAATTAACAATACTTTTTCGACATTACGGCCCATAAAGGCCGGTGTCCCTCAGGGTTCGGTCCTTGGACCTATCCTTTATTCACTTTTTATTCATGACGTCCCTTGCCCCAGCAACTGTGAAGTATATCTCTACGCTGACGACACTGCGATTGTAGCTCAGTCGCGGACTGGAGATCTGGTCCGCGATGGGCTGCAGCTTGCGGTGGATGAAGTGTTGGAATGGGCGGATCGGTGGCTCATCAAAATCAGTCATTCGAAAACGCAGGCTATATATTGTACCAAAAAGCGTCGTGGTGCCCCGTTAGAGGTCTCACTGAACGGTGCTAGGATTCCATGGGAAAATTCTGCCAAGTACCTAGGAATTACCCTCGACAAGGGCATGACTTGGCAGAAGCACACTGAAGCGTTAAAAACAAAATTCGAAATTACGTTTCGTCAACTCTACCCTATGTTATGTAGAACTTCAAAATTAAGTTTGGTGAATAAAATTCGACTATAATCACTAACGCCCCATGGTATGTTTCTAACGACACCCTTCACAGAGACCTCGACAACCCTTACTTGAGGGATTACATTAAACAGCAAGCGCAACGACGTTATAGTCAAGCGGAATCGCACAGCAACCCTCTGTTGCGCGAGTTAGTGAACTACACAGTCGAGCAAGTTAGCAAGCACACAAGGCCGCGGCTCGCATTGTGATCAAAATTAAGTCGTGCAATTTTGAAAACTAAATTTTTCCCTTTTAGACATGTAACCTCAAGATTAACTCCTGGTCAAAGCCAAAAATTTCCGAACTTTAATCGGCTATGTCAAGCTAAACCCTCTAACTGACGAACTTCCTCCTCTTTGCTCTTTTCCTTCCTTCCTTTTCTTTTTCTTCCCTTACTTCTCCCTGACTTTGTCTGGTTTCTGGGTAACCAGACCTGACAGACCGATCGATCGACACGACCGCAACTAAGAGCAAAGGTCCACCGGACCGCTCTGCAGACAATGACGAATTGTAACGAATAACACAATACATCGTATTCACTTTTGCTCTAGTCTTTTCTACGTATTTTTTATACGACATAGATAAACTGGATTTGAGCTGTGCTGTAGCCTGGTCGAATTCCATTCTATTTGCGGTTCCCTGTTTGCTTGCCGGTTATCAGGATGGAATAGGCAGCTTTGAGTTTTATTTGTGTTTGAGCATAGCTGGTTTAACTTGTAGTATTCGACCATACGTCGTTTTGTGGCTAATGAGTGTTTAGTTGCCCTCTCTTTTTCGAGTTGGTAAATAAATGTTTCTTATCTGTTATACAATGATTACCAAACTATACTAAGTGAGACAGAATACAGAACACATAGTAGTAATGAATGAATCCTCTCTCAAACACCTGTCTAGGCACCCCATACAAAATTAAATTCAATTCGTCCACTCCATCATTTTCAATTTTACAGTCCATTTTTCTTTTCCCGATATTTTTTCCACATTACGTCGACTACTCATTATATCGACAACAACGAGGTTAAGAGGATTGACAACAAACTACAGAACTTAAAATAGTACAATGTGAAGCTAAGTATATCTTAAGCCAGAAAAATCTAAGGCTTATCTTGACCACGGTTTACCTTACTCTTGACTGCTCCTTAGACAGCAGTGCAGAGCAACACTGTCATCCTAGGTCCACCTAAGTAGCAAGTTGACCTTAGGCCTTTACGGAAACTATGATCGGGTTAACCCGATTACAAGGATCACTGATCCTGAAGTCGGAAGATCTAGAATCAGTCAGAAATAGGGAAATAGGGTCAATTCGCCCTTGTACGTTGAGTGATTACGATCGGGTTATTCAGATTAGTAGCTGTTTGTCTTAATGGTCTAGGGTATAGCGCGCGAAATTGAGAATTCAAGATAAGACGTATTTCCGTGTTAGCGAGGAGGCGTGGCCGCCTGTTCCCTTTCTCCAGTGTGTGTGTGTCTAAAATGGTGGGAGATAAGTCCAAAATTCCAAAGGTAAGGTCAAGAGGTCCAAAGGTAAGGTCTAAAGGTCACTATAAAAATGAATTTCGAATTTCCAAGCTCCTGACGTTACCTTTAAACTTACAGTAATGATTGAAAAAGCAAATTGAAGAAGAAAGCTTTTTGTGCAACTGTTTAGCCTTTTTTTGATATCGTGTTTGGGTGTTAAATTACAGGCATTTATAGAATGTATAATTTTGCATTGCGAGTTTTTTTGCACATTAAAAAACTTTTTTGAGAAAATCAAAAATAGTTGTCATTCATTAAGGCCTTAACTATCGCATTCTGAAATATTACATATGTAGTTTGAAAATAGAGAGAGTTATGCGAGAAATTGTGAGTCCATGTTTTACATGGCAAATACGTATGTATAAATGTGTGTATCCAGGCCCCTTAACCATCTGTTTTTTTAATCAGCTTTTTCGTACTTCGATGTCCGTTTAATCCACGAAGTCATAAATTCCACTACTGACAGCTGACAGCTGACAGCTGACTGTGATAGATCCGGATCCAGATCACTCTTTCCGTAAAGGCCCCTTAAGTGTTACCATTGATTAACTTATTCGTGAATAAGTTAATCAATGGTGTTACTTAGTGCAACTACCTTTCTTTCTTGGGTACTGGGTTATAATTTCATATAATCCAGCAAGCTCCACGGTTCGGAGGTAAAAATATACTAAAATTCCAAAATGAGGAAGCAGCGAGCTCAGATTATAATACATTATTCATCTAAAGTACGTACTAATACATTTTACGGCTGTTGTTTAATAGTCCAATCTCGTATTTATCTGTTGTAAAGAACAAGAATATTCCGTTGTATACCTTTAGCGTTTAATAATTCATAACCATAGTGATAACTTACCATAAACGATTTATAAAAAAATAATGTAAACATTTAATATGCGTACAATGAGTATAATTATAGTTATATCGGAGTAAACATAGACTATTGTAAAGCCATACTCAGGCTTACACTTGTTACTACAAAGATTTTATTTCACAAGTATAGATAGGCGATAGATTGTAATCTCGAAAAAAAATACAGTACGATTTAAAACGTTTTTGGGTGTTTTATATCAGCTACATTGTTCTTGAGGCGAGATGTTTTAAAGTCAGGATTCTCAAATCAGTAATTATCAGTTTTGTTAGACGTTCCAGCGAAGATAAAAAAATATAGAAATTTCTACTGACAGTTGAAAACACACGGAACGCTGATCAATGAAAGCGGTGTTGTCAGTTATTTACTGGAGGCCGCTGGTGATAGTGAACAAACATATTTTGTATCATCTTTCAGAGATTTCAGTACTCTAAGTAGGACATCTACCTGAAGATTGGCTTCGCTCCACGTTTATCTCAATACCAAAATCAAATAAGGCAACATCATGTAAAGATTATCGTCTCATTAGTTTAATGAGCCACTTCCTAAAACTTTTCCTTCGAATCTTACATACAAGACTCCAGAAAAAATGCGAGGAGGTGAGTGGAAGCAGTCAATTCGGATTCAAGAGTGGATTTGGAACCAGAGAAGCCACATTCAGTCTCCAAACATTAGTACAAAACTGCCAAGATCAAAGAAAAGATGTCTTCATGTGCTTCATCGATTATGAGAAAGCGTTTGACAATGTCAAGTACGATCTCCTCATATCATATCTTGGCGATTTGGGGCTGAATGGCAAGGAAATAAGGCTGATCAGTAATCTGTACTGGAAACAGAAAGCAAATGTTCGAGTCCATAATGCAGGATCAACAGATTATGTTGAAATACAAAAGGGAGTTAGACAAGGGTGTATTTTGACGCCGATGTTATTCAACCTATATGTGGAGAGAGCATTTGCTGAGGCAACCTTAGATAGCCCTATCGGCATTAAAACAAACGGATTTCCAATCAACAATCTCCGATATGCAGATGACACTGTCATACTAGCAGACAATGTGAATGACCTTCAAACTCTACTGAGTCGCGTTAACGAGGAAAGCCAAAGGCTGGGTCTGAAGATAAATATCAACAAAACCAAGTTCATGGTGGTTAGCAGAAACCATATCCCAAACACCCGAATCCACTTGAATGGAGGGGACATCGAACGGGTCAGCAAATTACATGGTAAACGAAAGATAGGATCCAGATCAGGAGATAAGATGCAGATTTGAACAAGCTAGGACAATTTTCCTGAAACTTCGAAAATTTCTTGCCAACAAAAATCTGAACTTCAGTCTTAGATACAGGATGATGTAGTGTTATGTTTGGTCTACTCTGTTGTATGGGGTGGAGGCGTGGACGATGAAGGCAGCAATTGTAAATAAGATTGAAGCGTTCGAAATGTGGACTCTGCGATGAATGCTGAGAGTGTCCTGGGTCGACCATGTAAGAAATGAGAACGTTCTCCAGAGAGCTGGGCTAGCAGAACGAGAACTTTTTGAGTATATAAGAAAGAGGAAAATAGCTTACCTAGGCCACATAATGCGTGGGGAACGCTGTCACCTCCTGCGCCTCATTCTTCAAGGTAAGATCGAAGGTGGGCGAAGAGGAATTGGAAGAAAAAAGCTATCATGGCTGCAATTAATAGGACGATCTGATGAGAGAAAGGATGAACGCCTACGCAGGATTCTGCATGGCACCCTAAGAAGAAGAAGTAGGGAAAAAATTGAGTGAAGTCTAAAAGAGCTCTATGAAACAATTGGTTGTCGTTTTAATGAAATCGCCTGATTTCTAATAGAATGCCTCGTTAGCACAATAAAAATACTACAACAAAGACGCTTTAGAAACTACAGCTGGAAAAGGTGTAGTTGCTAAAACATCATTTAAAGACTGAACATGCAGGATTTCTACAAATTCAGAAATACATCAAAATAAATTCGTTGCTTAATCCTGTATTCTGTTACTTACTCATTCGATAGACATCTGCTCACAAAAACATGGAGCGATAACAGACTTTTCTGTACGGCTCTCAAACACAGAAGACATTGGTTGCATTCAGCAGAGTCAACAGTTGCGGAGCAGCTACCGAATTGTCTGCTGAACGCGTGCGCTACCTAGCAGCTACAGCTTCAGCGGTCGCCATTTTTTGTAGCGATGGAAAAGTACACTCACTTGAAGCGGAGCGGAATAAGCTACTTCTGACCTTGTGTTGCATGTTATGACACTTGTCTTATAGGTTATGTTGTCACATTTTTTTAAAAAATCAACGGTATGATGTATGTATGATCTATGAAAAAGTCGTTGTCCACACAACTTTACACATTCCAGAACTTTGATACAATCTCACATGTTTATTTCATTTTTAATAAACACGCCTACCCTAACCTCTTCTTCTTCTTCTCTTCCTGTAGACTCATGTGACCATTCATTTGACATTTCACTGAAAACTGATGGTCGATACAAGCTATAGACCTTTACGGAAACTATGATCGGGTTAACCCGATTACTTCGATCACTGATCCTGACGTTTGGAAAGTGATCTAGGATCACTCTTGTGCGGTGAGTGATCCCGATTGGGTTATTCAGGTCAGTAGCTTTTTTCTTAACCATCTGTTTTTTATTCTTAAACCAACTTTTTCGTTGTTCGATATCCGTTAAATCCATGGAATCATAAGTCCCACTTGACAGCTGTTTGACAGATAACTAATCGATCCGTATCCAGATGACTGTTTCCGTAAATAAAAATAAATAAAATAAAAAGTAAAAATAACGCTTTTCAGCAGAACGCCAACTTTTGAGATGTAGCTGCTACAAAAGTAGCGGCTCCCGATCTTTCGTACAATACTTTGATAAGAAATATCTTCAACTCAACCTCGAGGACCGAGAGATAATTTCCTGGGTCCTGGGTCGGCTGTGGGACTGGCCTGGTTGTTAAATCAATAGCTTATGAGATTAATAGGAATCTCTGGACCTCTCCGTCCAGGTAGAGAACTTATTTTAGGACCTCCGGCCAATGTGGAGTGATTCTGTTTCTCACACTGGACAGAAGTCAGGTAAGTCTACTTGTTGACCTGCTGTCTGGCCATAATATCTTCAAACGTAACTTGTATGTGATAAGGGTGGCAAGCGACCTGACGTGTACACGCTGTGGCGAGGAAGAAAAGAGCTCGATACATGTTCTGTGTCGCTGTGAAGATCTTGTGTATCACAGGCAAACCATACTGGCTGCAAAGGTTCTTAAACCTGAAGATATATGATGGGCAGGACCCAAGGCTATCCTCACCCTTAGGATGAGGACTGGTGTTGGGAACTAGGGTAAGGAGAGGTGCAAAAGGGCTTGCTTAAAGGCCTATGTCTATGTATTGGTGGTTCTGGTCACCAGAAAACCTCTCTCATTCTTTCATTCATTCATAACCCTCATAAGTCTTACATACGCTCTATGCTTCATTGTTTAAGGCAACGAATTTCTGCGTTTTTGTGCTTGAATTTTTGTGCTGTTGGAGTTACATTTTGTTAATACTACATATATAAAACAATAGTGAGAACGCAAAATAGATAGTGGTTGTCCAGAATCTTTGGGATTGACATCGCGTGGTTTGAGATTATATTTATGGGAACAGTGGCGTAGAATTAACGTTTTTGCTGTCGAACTATTGAACTATTGTAGTGCAGCCAATCATCTGAGCTTGACTCCCCCTCCTCCAAGCTAAAATAAAGATCTTTAATTATTGTTACTACAAAATGCGCCTTTGTACTTGAAGGCATTTACTAGATCGTCAATTTTGATACGCCTGTGTTTTCAGTAACAGCAATTCAACAAAATTGGTTGCTGATTGAATGGGTAATATTTTAATTTAATTCATTCCACTGGACATTCTTACATTCCGTTTATAAGAATACGTGTTTTCTGTTTATTTAACAAACACTGTACAGCCCGACAATTCACCAAACTGATTTTTTAAAATTTGATACGTGTTTCGCTAAGTATATCAGCATCTTTAGTGGAAGATTTAATGTAAATCTTCAGCACTGTATATCCAATTATACAGTAGCGCAACTCCCTAGAAATCATGCAGACAATTTCCGAAAAACTGGCCTCTCATAACGCCCCATCGGCTCCTCAGCACGAGCCGCGAGTATTGCCGTTTACGTTTTGAACACAGGGTCGGCTTAGAAATAATCGAGTGAAGAAGCGTAATTATTGTGTTGCAATAGGTTTAATGGACGCGATATGTCTCGTAAATAGTAAATTTTGAGAGCAGTGTGGTAATGTGATATTCTCCATCGAGGTTAGGCAGTTGTCTTTGGAATTCTGAATTACAATTTGTAAGTTATATCCATGCATTCGCATTTATTGTACGTGAAAATGTTTTGTACTGATTTCTAATTCATCATGGATTTTTTGCATATAAATGGGGTGTAAACATTTTTTTAGAAGCAAAACAAGAAATAGTCGGTGTATGAAAGAAAATTGTTAACCCCGAGAAAATGGGCAGCTTTATCGTTTGTAAGTAAATTACAAAAATGCGAGATTTATTCAACTTGATTTTATCTTATTTTACTTAACCTCAAACATTTAAATAAATATAAAAACTTTATAATACCTTATATGATTCAAATATGGGAATATGTAACGACGTAGCGTCCAAAACAATTTATGTCTAGTTATCCCACAACCTTTAAATTAATCTTCATCAATCATCATAGAAAAACGTTTAAGGTACGAAAACGTGGTAAACAGCAAATCCGATGAAAACTTGTTAGGTGTACATAAAAAAATAATGATCAATATGTTTATAACAACGATCAAATATACTAAACTGGTCGTTATTCATAAAAAATTGCAAAACTGTTTTTTATCTAGTCTAGAGTCTAGTATTTAGAAGACTACCTTTCTTTCTATATTTGTATATTACATATGAATAGGTATATTGAACAAAAGAATCCATGTTTATAGAGGAAAATGATATATTTTTGAAACTAGCATGTTGATTCTTTTTATTGCGAATTTTCTATTTTAGCATCCATTTAAATGGACTTCACTTCCTGCTTAAAATTTCATAATATTGGAATGCATAATCACATTCATTTTGTTATATGTCGTGAAAGATATTTTGAACGTTGTGGTGCTGTGAGGAAACAGTGAGAAATTATTATTCTGACTTTAGGCTCATAATTAAGGAACAACTTTTCGTAACGTCTAACTCTTCTAAAAACTGAAAAAAAAACACACACAGCTACCCTAATACCCGACAGACTTTGTTAGAGACAAATGGAGCTATGCTAACACACTTTAATATTATTAGGTAATAAAGGAGCACATTAAACATTGGAGGAATTGCATACTTGGCAGCATCTTGGGGAGGCTTAAAAAACTATAGTCACAGTTTTTGGAATTGTTAATACAGCCTACAGCGGTGCAACATTTGAGTTCACGCGTCCCGATATCCATATCAGCGTATCACCAAATTCCTTAATCCGGTTCTGTCAAAGACACTACCTTCACTCTCATAGACTGAACACGAGTAAGGCGATCGCCGTGCTAAACATCCTGCGAACGATGCGCGGGATGCTATGCGCGAACCACCAAAATTCTGGAGAGTTGCGCTACTGTATAATTGGATATACTGTGTCTTCAGTGTTTATTGCCAAAGAGTGAAGAGTCGATTTACTATTTATGTGCATTTATTATTTTTGAGAATATGACTCTCAATATTTCGCATAACAGTTCTATGTTTGGTCGTACCTCATGATACGCCTATGTCATATGAAATCTATCTGTTGGCCTTCAAAACGCGACAGAGTAATCGGGGGCTAGGGTCGGCCATATTTGCTGATTTATGAATTAATTTCCCTGTTTAAATTCAGGCGCCATTACATGATCATATGGGCGGTGAATATATTATAAGTAAAATAGATATTGAATATAAAAACGACATGAGAATTTTCAAGAATTTAGGAGGGGGCCTGGCCCATGGCGCCCCTTATAACCGCCAGTGTGTCAAAATAACAAATCAGTGACCTATGAATGACTTGCCATATCTATAAGGCTAAGATGTCAATGGCCGTATGTAACCCTTGATTTGTCACGGTATTTTTCATGTCGAGAAAAAACAAAAAGTCAGTTTTTTCAGCCTATTCTGAAGATACTGCTTCTGTCGACGATAATGAACTAATTTCGTTCGAATAAGCAAAATTCACCGCTGTGCGCCGCCGTCACTTGGTATGCATTCACCCATTAACCTTGGCTTGCACCATGCTGCACCGTTGGGCCACACTGTATGAAAAAATCATCAATTGCAACACTCGCGAATCATCTTTCGCTAAACTGGGTTAATCACTTTATAGACTAGCTGGATCCTTGAAGTGATCGAACAGTGTCCT
Organism: Callosobruchus maculatus; assembly: GCA_951848785.1. Taxonomy (NCBI): domain Eukaryota; kingdom Metazoa; phylum Arthropoda; class Insecta; order Coleoptera; family Chrysomelidae; genus Callosobruchus; species Callosobruchus maculatus. The sequence continues at coordinate 1,051,927 of CATOUR010000157.1, read as the reverse complement.
GGCTGACATTTGCCATTTTTTAATTGCACTACAACTAGCGATGCTAGGTGTGCTAATTCTCTCTGATCATTCAAGTGTTGTAGCAAAATGCATAAAAATTGACGCGCACTTTGGGTATAGTCTGAGAGACATAGATTTTTTTAATCTGAAAATGTACAACTTGTTTAGGGGAGCTACTACTCCTACAGTTGTTTGCACCATTTTGGATTTACCTGGCCTGTGCCATTGGCTACCACCTGGCCTGTGCCATTCTTATGGTAAAAGCGGCACATTATTATAATGCAATTTTTAGGATTTACCAATTTAGAATTAACTACGATAAAGTGAAAGTGACTAGTGCACTAATTGACACGTACAATGCCTGATGATATGGCAAAAATTCGAACAAAAAACTAGACATAAAGACACTATACTGTATTCACAGCCAAGCTGGACCAAATGAAAACAAGCCCGCGTGAGAGATCGGCTCGTGTCGGTGAGGTCCCTAATAGTCCAGTACATTATCGGCAAATTATGTGTTATTATTTGGCAAGTCAAAATCTTCAAGGCTGACTGGAAAGTAGATCCAAATATGCAATGTCAAATGTTCATTGCCGAATGATCATTTCAAACTGACAGCTGGCTACTTTTGAGTTGCAATGGGCTCATAGGGCAACTCTTTTAAATAGTCATATAAAATTTCATAATTGCACTGGACTATAGCTGGCGCATTCGCAGACGTTAGCGGACAGTAACCACGCGAATGTTGCATGCGACTGTTTATTTGGAGTCTATCTTGGGATTAAATATACTGTAGGTGCGTCTTAATACACAAGTCCAGACCAGGGCTAGACTTCCTTTTTTTGATGCTGTGTTTTGCTTATTTTAAGTTTTCGGATAAAAGTTATTTGAAAAAGTTGTTTATTTCAACGACTTCTATACACAATCAAAAAATGAATCAACTTAGGACTCACCCTGTATATATACATAATATGGAATGATAGATGCTTGCTTACCCCGCGAGAGGGAGATGATTCCAATCATTTGGTTCACAGAAAAATCGGAAAAATGAATGGTACCGGCTGGATTCGAACCAGCTTCTCCGGCATCCTAGGCCAGCGCGTTACCAACTATGCTACGGTGACCCGATTTTTTCTGTGAACCAAATGATTGGAATCATCTCTCTCTTGCGGAGTAAGCAAGCATCTTTCATTCCATGAAATCCTGGCCGACTGAGGAGTCGTACTTCAGTAACATAGAGAGCTGTCGTGCAAATAGCGGTGGGAGATTCACACTCACTCACTCACTCTCTGGATGACTGAAATACATGGTTCACGGAGAGATACGGGGGAGCGGTGGGTGTCGATGGAGTCGACACCATGTCGTCGGCGCTTATATCGGCTGTGGTACGGGTTACCGTTGGTAACGCGCTGGCCTAGAATGCCGGAGACGCTGGTTCGAATCCAGCCGGTACCTTTCACTTTCCGACTTTTATGTGAACCAAATGATTGGTATACATAATATATTATGAAAAAAGAAGTCAAGGAAAATTTATTGCGGGGGGGCCCCGGAAAGTATCTTGCGGGGTGCCCCGAATTTGATGTTACGCCACTGTCCGGCATGCGACGCTGTGCCTTGTACATTACATGTTTCATGCCAAATTAGGGCCATAAAATTATAGCTGAGTACAACTCGAACGTTTTTAATAGGGATTCATCAAGCCAAGAACTACTTGACTTGATATCAAGTAAAATCAAACTACTTGATATTACTTGATATCGATCTGTAAAATGCGAATCAAAGCGTTAAAATAGGGGAATCACCGAGGTTACGACAGCAAGCAGGTACCCGATGACTATAAAACTTTACAGCCAACTGACACAGAATGGTTGTTAATTGAACGAATTTGCCAGTACTTTAATATTTTTAAAAGTATTTCCATCATTTCTGCAGCTCGATAGACTAGATTCGTGGGCTATAGAACTTGACATTAGACCTGATCGAGATAACACCGATGAACGGATTATAAATAGTATTCAAGCGGCAAGGAACAGTACTGAAGACATTTTAGAACGGTAGAAAAGACACTAATGTATTTTTACAAACCTTGCCGCAATGGCCAAAGACTTTTTTCCAACGCCAGCTTCTTCAGATCCAGTTGTAAAGCAGCTTTCTAGAGCTGCCTTAACTCTCACCAAAACAAGAAATCGATTAGGTGATAACTCCGTTAGAAGTCTTATATTTCTCAAATCATGGATGGGAAATGAGGATATTAATTTTTTTTACTTCTGTGTTATCGGCATCGATTGCTCTGGTCATTAGCTTCGTGTTCTGTGTAGGCTTTGTTTCTGTTTCCCGGTGCCACTCTAGGAATAGCACTGTTAATTAGAAGCCAATAGTGAGCCCTAGGTGGGGATTGTTCGCTAAGCTTTTTTTATGGATATTTATTTTTGATTCCAAAAAAAAACAGAAATAAATTTCCACCTCTAACGAGAATCAAACCCGGGACTTTCCAGTCACGAGCCCTCGACTCTAACCAATGAGCCAACCCACCCCCATTTGAGTTTGTTGTTTTTCTATGTATTATTGTCAGAATTCAGAATATTTCGTATTTTTATTTCATATTATTACATTCATTATTTAACTAAGTTACATCTTTATATAGATAGATTTTTATTGTTATTGCGTTTTGGCAGTTAATCAGATTAATATCAAGAAAGAATTATTTTTTCAAGAAAAATCAAGTAGTTAGCTTAAAAAACTTGATTTTCAAGTTGCTTGATGTGTAACTACTTGACTTGATCTTGTCTTGATATCAAGTCAAGTCAAGTTGTGAATCTCCAGTTTTTACTATTCATATTTAGAGAAACATAATTTAGAACGCTTTAGTGTACTTCTGCCAAGTGATACCACTGCTGCGCCCTTGGCAAGGGTAATTCTAAGGGACTTGGCAAAATTATCTCATGGAATCTGAGCACAGTAACGATGACATTATACAGTCGGACTCGTACGTCCATCAAAAGTGTGACATTTTACGTGGGCCTTGCAATTTTTCTGCCTAGATATTTTATGAGCGCATCGGGACATTTAAGGAGGCATTATATCGATCAGTGTGTGCAAACAGATCGATTAGCATTACAACATAACTGTTCACCTAAATTGCTGTCCCACTAATCGAGTTGATTTAATCAACTCTTTGACAACCCACCGGGAGCAGTAAACGCGAGACGAATTACTGTTTGTATTGAATAGAATTCCATAGAGATTTCATAACAGCGGGATACCCAGCATTTGGGTATCTTTAATACCTTCAGTATCGGAGAATGAGGAGTTGCAGGGCCGATACTGGGTGGTCGCCCCTGTGCCAATACGATTTTGGCCGCCCCAAGTTTAAACACATTTCCTATTTTTCACAACTATGTGTATATGATATGTAGGTACCTATCTAATTATTAATTTGTTTAAGCGAAATGACTGATTTTATTATACGTTCAAGTACTTCAGAGAGGTGTGGGTTGGTGTTGGTGTTGGCAATGGGTTTCGTGATAGGGATCCCGTTTCGAGATCTCTGGATAAAAATCTAGAGAATCTAGATCCCAGGATCCCGAGATTCCGGGATTAGCTTCGGGATTAAACTTAATAAATTTTTAAACACTAACATTAGTTACAGCAATGATAAAAATGCGAAAACATCGTAAACAAAGTAAGATTTTATTAAAAGAGCACAGAAAAACATATTTTTACTAAATAAATATCGAACGAAGTCAACTCTGGTTATAAAGCTGAAATTTGGAACTACACACATAAAAAGAAAAGTCAAGAATCGTGATATTCTTGTAAATACATACTCACAACAAGAATATCGGTTCTGACTCTAAGAAAGAATATTTTATGAGAGAATTGTAGAAAATTTGTATCAAGAATAATTTATTTTTGATTTATATACTTATTTTAAAGAAATATGCTCCAAAAGAAAATATAATTTTTTTTGAAACCAAGGCTATAATAATTTAATAATAAATATTTCATAATTTTATATCAAGATTATCATTTTTTCCAGCGGTGCCCAGTTTACTTCTATTAAGAATATAGACAGCTTGCAAATGCGAACCTTTATTTACAATATGATAATCTTGGTTTGAAAATGAACGCTGTTTTACAAGCACACTCTATATTTGTATAAAGTAAATCATTTATTTGACGAGTACCAACTTCGGAGTGCGCAGGCGCGCAGCGTGTCACGGGTCAACTTTAACCTCTCCACCCTGTGTACTCAACAGCCTGTTTCCCGTCCGCGTCCGCGCCGCCATATCGATTTTCGGATTGTCGCATTCGCCGCAGTCTTTAGCACCGTAGCGTAATACCTGCATCCTGGATCCTGCATAATAGCACATAATAGTATCTAGTCAAACTGTTAAATAAATTGACATTGCCACGTGATACCCGTGATACCACCGTCAACCATAAGTCATCGAATCTGCCGGCAGTGCTGGTCCACCGCCATTTGAGTCGCGTCCCAGTTCCCATCAGCTTCCTTATCACTGGATCTATCCAACCATGAATGAGCTATTAAAAACATTGGGATGCGAAGACCTGACTCAGGTGTTCCTAGATAAAATATTTTTCAAACACCCTCTTAGTAATAATAAAATATGGCCTTATAAAAACCAGAGTTTAGAGTCGATTCTTTTAAGCGCGATCTAAGTTTGTTCGCAAATGAAATCGCTGAAAAAAAGGTTCTCTCAACTTCCATACTCGTAGGTAGATATTATGCAGGCGCTTTTCTTTGCTCGCGAAATTTTACGCCACTGTAGAGGACCAAGGGAAATTTCTTGCAAGGGGGCTCCGAATTTGAAGTTACTCGCCACAACGGCTGATTACTCGGCTCTCGTTGTTAGAGCATGCTGTAAACATTTCACTTGACTGAAGCCATCTATCTAACCAAGCGTTAGCCATCTTGTTGTAGACCAAATAATCATCCATGTCAAATTTTTGGGAAATGGCAGCAAAACGTTCGGAACTTTTCACGCATTCAAAAATTTGATGTTGAGACTGTAAATTCATTTTAACAACAAATAGCTCAGTCGAGGGGTTATCTGCGGTACATATACAGGGTGGCTATTTGAAAATTTCCCACCCGGATTTCTCGAAAACCGTCCCTTGTCTCCTTTCCCCCTATAGGATCATCCCCTTAAATATTTTAAATGACAAGGGATATCGAGTAATAAATTGTTTTTTAAGGTATGTCAAGTACTTTATTTTGACGTTTGATTTTTTAAAATCGGTCGATTCGTTTTCGAGAAAATTAGAATCTTTATGTAGCCTCACTTGTTCAAATAGAATACAAAAATACACGAAAATATCAGTTTTTATTGGAATAAATGTTCAAATGTTGCCTGTTATTGGCCAAACATGGATATAGGCGATTTTCAAATTCCTGACGGGCAGTTCCCCCGTGTGGGGGCGGGTTAGAATATCTCCCATCGTCTATCCTGCGTGTCGTAAAAGGCGACTAAAAGGAACCGAACTACTGTCGGTATAAGCAGCAACCTCTTCTCAACCAACAGCTTTGGGTGGACGAGTTGAGAAGAGTCAGGACACCCTCTGGTCCTTGGGGTGAGAAATTGCCCCTAAAGGCGGATGAACCAGTAGATACCATCTGGTCAACGACATGAGGATGCAGAAAGCAAATGGGAAACTACTACATTAAAGATCTTAAAGATATCCCAAGAGAAACTCGTAAAATGAGTAAATGCATTTTACGAGTTCACAACATGTCTGTTAAGACATTGTGACTATGATGATGGCGGGCAGTTGCAAAAACATGTTGTGGGATATCATGGCAACTTGCGATAGCGCGTTGACAAGGGTCATCCAAACTGCCCAGTCATGAATTTTGTATTCTATTCGAACAAGTTAAGATACATAAAGATTCTAATTTTCTCGAAAACGAATCGACCGATTTTGAAAAATCAAACGTCAAAATAAAGAGCTCCGACATGCCTTTGAAACAAGATATTACTCGATACCCCACGTCATTTAAAATTTTTTAGGGAATGATCCTGGGGGACAGAGGATTCAAGGGGGTGAGTAGTTTTTGGTTAAATTGTTGTCCCCTTGACATATCTTTTGACGTGTCTCGGCGTTTTTACTTCCCACACCGATAGGTGAGGGTAGTATTGTGATCGCGAAAATTTTCGATTTTGAGATAATATACTTTTTGGGCGTTTTATGATGCCTACATAACGAAAATCCACGTCACTCATTTCCGTCGGTCTGTCTGTCTGTCGCGTTTTTCTACCCTCGTAATCTCAGTAACCGCTGCATGGATTGTGCGTAGTAGGTAATGTTCGTATAATTTTGAAAATTGGTGCATATGCGGCGGAGTAATTAGCAAAAAACAAAAAAAAAATTAAATATTGCTGAAACTTCGTTTTTGGGCGTTTTAGGGGTCCCTGATCATTTTCTACTTTTTTTTGGGTGGGGTTGAAATTGGGGTGGTTGGGGGTGGGGGGTTGTGAAATTGAAAAATTTGTTGCTTTCATAATAGACTGTCCACTGACCTGCGAAGGAAGACCTGGCGACATAAATAACTTCTTTAGGTCCATCCGAACATTGCCTTGCCTATTACAGAAAGCAAAGGACTTAGAATTTTGAAACAGCATTACTACCATGGCGAAGATGGAAAACTCGTATGGTTTTGATAAATCGTGCCAGTGGCGGCGCAGAAATAATAAAAAACTAAAAATATAAAAACACCTCAAACTTCGTTTTTAAGCGTTTTAGAGGTTCCTGATCATTTTCTGCGTGTTTTTGGGTGGGGGTGAAATTGGGGTGGTTAGGGGGTTTGGGGTTGAAAAATTAAAAAATTTCTTTTACTCATAATAGGCTGTCCACTAACCTGTGAAGGAATATCTAGCGACACAAATCACCTTTTTAGGACCATCCGAACATTGCCTATAGCCTATTACGGAAACTAAGGGACTTAGGCCCGGTTTCATAACCAAACATAATTCAGCCATTATGCTTAATCCGAGCATTAGGAAATAAATGGTTTTCATAATCGCTAAGTGACAGATTAAAATGACATAATTCTCCAATAAGTTAATGACTCGCTCTCGACCAGTTAAAGCGGATTAATTGAAAAATCAACCTATAAATCTGACATGTCGTTTGTATGACGTTTAAGAGTTGACACACATATCAGAATTTCATTAGGTTAAGGTTGAGTTGCCAGTGGATGTTCACTTTTATCAGTGTTTATAAAATAAAACAGATTACATCGATTCATAGCTACTTTTGAGCACAATTAAAAGCAAGTATTCATCTAATTGCATAATGTTTTCTTTATTCATCTCTATATGTATTTGTAGACGACCGTATTATATCCTCACTCATCAGGTACCTACCTTCTCCTGATTGTTCACTTATATGTAATTTTGCATTCTATAATGCCTTTGAATATTGCTACTGTACGAGTAGCAGCTCCTCTTTAGTTTAGTAAAGTTACTATCACGCGCACTTTTTGCTTTTTTTGGATTTGATTCCATACCTTTCTAATAAGAGTAATAATGCTTTAATAGAATTGCAAACTTGTCACAATTTGACACATTCACTTTTACAGGTTAAACGAAATGTCATAATGTAGTTCAAACGGCACAAAATGTGGCATAAAACCTACTTTCAGGTGTACCAACCACATTTTATTGCATGTTAATTAATTGACGTTTCCAAATGCATTATGAAACGCGCATCACTTTAATGGAATGATTAAGTTTATAGGTACATTTGCTAATCAACGCATTAGTGAATGATTATGAAACCGGGCCTTAGTATTTTCTCTATACTATACGAGAATTTATTGGTTTAAATCGTTTTGTATTTTGTAACGTGGACACTATTGAATTGATTCTAATGAAATTTTGACACAGTATATTGTTACCGTGGTGAGAATGGAAAACGCGTATATTTGTTAAAAATATTGTCAGTGGCAGCGTAGCAATAATCAAAGAACGCGACAAGTATGAAAGCAACTCAAATTCGGTTTTTAGATGTTTTAGGGGTTCCTAATCATTTCCTACCAGTTTTTTGGGTGGGGGTGAAAGTGAGGTGGTTGGGGGGTGGGGGGTTGTAAAACTGAGCTTGTAGTATCGATAATAGGCTGTCCATTGACCTGTGAAGGAAAGACCTAGCGGCATAAGACAATTTTGGGGGGGGGGGGGGGGGGGCTGGCGATTATTTGGTTGCAAGGGATCTTAGACTAAAACTTCATGCTGTGGGAAAATAATAAACTGGTATCAGCGTAATGTGTGGGAAGTACTGAGTCAATCAACTTGACGTCATTTTTTCTTTTAATCAGCGTTTTCGAGAAATTTAGGGTGGGCGGTGGGAAGTTTTCAAATGAACACCCTGTATATATAGACACGCCATCATAATCTTCTAACGTTTTTACTGAATCTGTGAGATCAAATGATCAAATTCAGTATACGTTGATTTGGAACATTTCGATTTAAGTTACAATACAAGGGATACCCAGAAGGCCCTTGGTATTTTTTTTAAATAACTTCAAATTGCCAACAAAATGAAGACCAGTTTCTCATGAAAAATTAATAAAGGTGATATTTATTGTAAAACGTCAGTCAAATATCATCATCATAGTCACAATGTCTTAACAGACATGTTGTGAATTCGTAAAATGCATTTACTCATTTTACGAGTTTCTCTTGGGATATCTTTAAGATTTTTAATGCAGTAGTTTCCCATTTGCTATCTGCATCCTCATGCCGTTGACCACATGTATCTACTGGTTCATCCGCCTTAAGGGACAATTTCTCAGCCCAAGGACAAGAAGGTGACCTGACTCTTTCCAACTCGTCCACCCAAAGCTGTTGGTTGAGAAGAGGTTACTGCGTATACCGACAGTAGTTCGGTGTTCCTTTTAGTCGCCTTTTACGACACGCAGGATATACGATGGGAGATATTCTAACCCGCCTCCACACGGTGATAATCAAATATAATAATCATAGTATTAATACTGTACGATGACCTTTCGTAGCTACTGTAACTGTTGGAATTTCAATGTAATAAGGCGCCTGTGTCTGCACGCTATACATTCGTTTTGAGGTTAAAATGCGGTTAGTTCACTGGATTACCATCACCACACGACAACATAGTTTCCTTTAACTGGGCGAAGATATTGTTACAAAAAGTGTATTGAATATCCATATAGCTATTTATATGTAAATTCTTTGAACTAGTTCTACTTTTTTACACGCTTTTAATAGCTTCACCTGTATGTTTGTTAGTTACCGAACCGTTTGGACTAGATTTTGACCCACTATAAATGAATCAAGTTAATTTAAATTTTGTACACTTATCAAAACCAGTGGCAATACAATAATTTAATAAATTCGTCATTATCGTGATCAGGATCGCCAGAATTGAATAATTTAAGAACCAGCTTTATTCGAAGATTCGATATAATGGTGAAGGTACCAGTTAAATAACCTACATCGATTTTTTAGAAATAGTGAATGGACACCAATTTATCGACAATATTGATGATGTTCGTCAGGGTAGGATAACTATGTACTATACAGGGTGGCCAATCGGGTGACGATAATAATTTTTTTTTAGATAGCTCGTACCGAGACCTATCCAAAACATTCCCATATATGTGTACCGATTATTGATAGGTTTCGAGTTATGATTTTTTTTTGAAAACTTAGAGATTTTCCAGTTTTTCCAAGAAATCGTCAAAAACAAAAACAAGAATACTTTTTATCTTTTATTTTTATCGTCAGTTATACTCAGTATTAAGCCTATTTTAATATCCAATAAAGAGAACCTGTACATCCGAACAATAATTAAGTACATTTTGGGCCCAAGGTTTGAAATCTCTGTTTTTAGTCAGGAGACCAAAACCTTCAAAATAAAATTAAAAATACTTATGCCTGGCCCTGGAGCTTCAAACTAATCTTAAAAACTTTGCAATACATTGCACTTTCGAAATAATAATGAAAAAGTAGCACTTATGGGAACATTTTACGCCGTACGTGAGTGCTAAAGCATTGTTAAAGGTAAAAAGGTGATAATTCACGAATTTCCAAAATGATTTAAAAAACTATTATTTTGCTTTATTATGACAAATTAAAGAAAAAAAACTCCTAACAACTAACATACAGACTGACAGGCAGAACTACGGAAATGAGTGACGCGGATTTTCGTTATGTAGACATTATAAAACGCCCAAAAAACCTATTATCTCAAAATCCAAAATTTTCACGATCACAATCCTCCCCTCACCTATCGGTGTGGGAAGTAAAAGGGATGGCGTATGCTACGATAGCGCTTCCCAGGTAATCCGCCATGGAATTAAAAGTCAGATTGTTGTTTTATTATTCCTTTCCTTTGTTAACTTTCCATACAACTTAATTTAGCAGAAGTTCAATAGTACACAGCAAAAAGCACAGGTATTAATTTTTTTATTAAAAGTAATTAGAACATCAATGATTATCGTATTTATTAGTTGTTATGAGTTTTTTTTTCTTTAATTTGTCATAATAAAGTAAAATAATAGTTTTTTAAATCATTTTGGAAATGCGTGAATTATCACCTTTTTACCTTTAACAGTCACGTACGGCGCAAAATGTCCCATAAGTGCTATTTTTTCATTACTATTTCGAAAGTGCTAGGTCTTGCAGAGTTTTTAAGATTAGACTGGAGCTCCAGAACCAGGCATAAGTATTTTTAATTTTATTTTGAAGGTTTTGGTCTCCTGACTAAAGACAGAGATTTCAAACTTTGGGCCCAAAATGTACTTAATTATTGTTCAAATGTACAGGTTCTCCTTATTGGATACTAAAACAGGCTTCATACTGAGTATAATTGCATAAAAAAATATAAGCCAAAAAGCATTCTTGTTTTTGTTTTTGACGATTTCTTGGAAAAACTGGAAAATCTCTAAGTTTTCAAAAAAAAATATTAACTCGAAAACTATCAATAATCGGTACATATACATGGGGGTGTTTTGGATAGGTCTCGGTACGGGCTATCTAAAAAAAAAATATTATCGTCACCCGATTGGCCACCCTGTATAAATGTAGATATAATTTAAACTTTGTACAACTACCAAGAATCGGTGACAATAAAATAATTTAATAGGTTTTTTCCTCCCGCAAAGGATGAAAGCTTATGGCGCTATACGAACGGTGCGAGAGGATAAGTGTCGGTGCACGTTAGATTTGAAACGCTGTAAGGTGTAGCCGTTGGGAAACAAATTTCCCGCCAGCTCATTCCACGGCATCAATGTTCTCCATAAGAAGGAATGGTGGAGGTGACTGGTTCGGGGACTAGGGACCTCGACCTGGTAAGGATGAGCTCGCAGAGCCCTTCTAGTGTTTCTCGTTGGGTAGGCATTTGGTGTTATTATCTGGCAGAGCTAACTTGAACATCTTCCGTGATAGAATCTCTGAAACAAGGACAAGTCAGCCACCCTTCTTCGATGTTCCAGGCTATGGAGGTCCTTTGTGGGATTAGGCGTATTTAGAGAGTGATTCGGAGTACGGCTCCCACACATGGGAGCCGTACTCCAACGATGGTCGGATCTGTAGAGCGGTAGTAGTTGCTCTGGCGTATGCAGCTTCCTACAGCGGAACCCAACATAGCACTGGATGATATGAGAATATTCTGTTCACATTCACTACAGATATTATGAATATTGTGACAAAATTCCATGGATAATTAGAATATTTACAGAATATTCCGTAAACGTTCGAAATGGGAAAAACACGCTATATTCCTAGAATATTCCGCCGAATATTCCGCACGGATATTAGATGAACAATCGTAGAAGAATGATTTTGAATATTCTAGGAACATTTTGTCTAAATTACCTCATATACGAAACATTTTTAAGGAATTATGGATACTGTTCCAAAACTAATGACACCTATCTAGTGGCAGATGGTCACAAACGTTAAGTGGTTAGACATCTCAGTCTAGATGTCTAGATAAAGTGTAAAAATGCAAACTTGTTGCATTTAACCTCAAAATTCTACTCACATAATATAATGAACCATACACCATAGTAGGTCACCATAATTTGGAACAGTGTCACACACTTTATAACAACCAGCAACTTTATTGTACAAAATTGGGTATAAATGCAGGCCTTTCAGGAATAAAACTCGTGAATTTGTGAATTGCTAAAATGCCCACATCACATGTTGAAGCACAGAATGACAGAACATTTGAAGCGAAGAATAGAGTGACAACCAGACAAGATTGACAACTGACGATACCATAGTCACCATAATATAAGCATAAGATGCTGTCACTTTATCGTCGGTGGATGCCGTATCTGTATTGCTGGCAATGGCTAAAAACGAATGAAGGTTTTTTTTTTAATTCACTGAGAAACGTGCAAATATAAATTGATAATACCTCATATTGAATATTTGCCTACATACAGATATTTCTATTACAAATATTACTAAATGTTCGTCAGAAAATAGCTACATCTTGTTCTTAGTAGATTATTAAAATAATATTCTATGAAGAATATTACTGGTATTTTCTGGAATAATTCAGACATTAAACGAATAATCACTGATTATCCTAAGTGGATAAAATAATAATATTCTATAAAGAATATTACTTTAATAATCCAGAATAATTAAGAGAAATACCGAATATTCTATGATTCTACTGAATATTCATGGAACATATAGGAGATTTAAAGAATATTCATAGAATATCCAGTGCTATATGGGAACTAAACTCCAAGCTTCTGGGATGCCGCTTTAGCAATACTGACGACGTGGTCATACCAGGATATGTTATTATTGATGTAGATCGTCAAAAGCTTGACGGAAGGTGACTCGACTATTGGGTGATCCTCCATTTCCACAGTTGGTAAGCCATAATCTTGAACTAAAAAGTGAAAAATAATTCTCAATATAAGCTGAAAATAATAGTGAACGAAAAATACTAGTATTATTGTGAAAAAATCAAGGGTAGTGATATACGAAAAATAATGCACAAAGCGCTCCAAACTTTTTTCACTATCCTACTAGTATCCTTCGTTCATTATTATTTATATTAGCTTACATTAAGGATTATTTTTCACTTCTCAGTGCTATAACAGTATCTTTCACAGTTGTAGATCAATCTCTGTAAAGATTAGGAGAACAAAATATAGAGAGACATTATTTTCCTGCAGGTGACACTAAGATTTGTATGTTTAATACTAGAACCTGGGAACAAACTTTTGGGGTGGTTGGGAGGTGGGTGATTGTAGAACAGATTTTTTTTGTATAATGGGTTCTCTGCTGACCTGTGAAAGAAAGGCCTAGCACTTTGATAAACTTCTTTAGGTCCACCCGAATATTGCCTTGCCTATTAGAGAAACAAAGGGACTTTCTGATGTATACATACAAGCACTGCTTTAGATCATACTTTATCGTGTAACGGTTATTATTGAATTGATTTGAATGTAATTTTGACACAGTATTACTAACGCGTATAGTTTTTAGAAATCTTATCAGTGGCGACGCAGCAATAATAAAAAAACTAAAAATGCAAAAACAGCTCATACTTCGTTTTTAGGCGATTTGAAGGTTCCTGATCATTTTACATATTTTTTAAAGGGGATACATTTGTCCTATAAAGAAAAAACATACAAAACACACAATATCCAGAACAATATCTGACTGCTGCTCTACCTTAGACAAAACATGATTTTTTTTTAAATATAAAGTGATTCTGTTCATATCACAGAATCAGTTTGCATAAGAATTTACATACCGGGCACGCCCGTAATCATACTGTGCATGCACTTTTTATCCGAACTAGTCCCAAGCCAGTCCGGGACGTGATCAGCGAAAACATCTTCTGTCAATCTGTGTAGCTCATTACTAAACTTATAGCAATGAAATTTTTTAACTGTACTGTAGCCCGTAGTAGATCGATATAGCCTATATGATTTTTGAAAAATTCAAACTCGGTTTTTTTGTATTCTGGGGATATCTGATCGTTTTCTACTTATTTTTTTGAAGTTGTTAAATGACCCGAGGTAGGATGGGGTCTCGGATTGATACTGATAATATAAATCTATTTTTAACACGTTGACTGCCGTCATAAGGATCTTAAAGTTATTCCTCAGAGACCATAGTGGAAAATTCATAGTTTAAGCCATTTACGCTTGTTTTTGGGATATATTACACCATAAATAGAAGGTGTTCAATGCAATTTTTCAAAAAAAATTGTGATCCCGGTGATGCTCATGGCACCTCAGTAATGATTAGACACCCGTGATGCCGTGAGCATCATCAGTGGTCTCGCCACTAATAGATTTTTATTTAATGTTCAAACCAAATGAAGTACATTTATATATTACAGAAGGTAAGTATTTAACTTATGTTAATGTCTACTTCGAAAACAGACTGCTTACACACAACAGAAACCCAAAGTATCTCGGAGTCACTCTCGATAGAACCCTATCTTTTAAAGAACATATCTCAAAGACAGCAGAAAAGGTGAAAATAAGAAATAACATCATATAAAAGTTATGTGGATCTACATGTGGGTCCTCTGCATCAGTCTTAAGATCATCTGCTCTTGGACTTGTCTACTCGGCAGCGGAATACGCAGCCCCGGTCTGGCTCAACAACAGACACTGTAAACTCGTTGATGTCCAGCTTAATCAGACAATGCGAATGATTTCGGGCACATTGAAGTCAACACCAACATACTGGCTTCCAGTCCTCAGCCATATCCCACCCTCATATTTACGAAGAGAAACAGTTCTTCTCAGAGACTTCAAAAAAATCCAGAATAATCATCTTCTACCGATCCATCTTGACATAAATAACATAGAAATAAACAGATTGCGCTCCAGACACCCTCCAATAATAAAAGCCAACTCCCTATTTCAATAAAACTTTGATATCGCTGGCGCCTGGCAAAATAATGCGCCATACGAAATCCAACAAATGCCATGCATAGTCACCAAGCCACCCGGAATGGAATTACCGAGGAAAATATGGACAACGTTGAATAGAATCAGAACGAGCCATGGGATATGTGCTGATACTCTTCATAAATGGGGTAAAGTTCCCAATCCACAATGTGATTGTGGAGATCCACGGCAGACTATCCGCCACATCGCTGAAGAATGCCCTCTAAGATGCTTCAATGGAAGATTCAATGAGTTCTTGACCGCAACGGAAAACTCCATTGACTACATTAAAACATTAAATGTTTGTAATTTTCTATGTCCTTTCGTTTTGGCACTGGCCGGTTGCTAGTTTTATGCATTTCATCAGCCTAAACTAGTAACTATCGCACAAGGCCCCATTACTGACATAGTATGAAATATAATCCGTAGTAGAGAAAACCATAAAACTTCCCATAATGCCGGTATTCGTAATCCGACATTAGAGTGAAGCATGATTGAGACCACCGGTGATGCTCACGGCATCGGATGAACATTTTTTCGTGAACCACCGGTGATGCTCATGTCAGTTAACGTGTTAAATCTCGGAAAATCGGCTGCGATGTGATTAGGATATCACTTGAAGATTGCATAAAATGTTGAATATGTCGTCATTGTCGTGCTAGTTGCTACGGAGAGAAATGCAACAAACTATTTACCAGAGTTTTTGAGTGGGATCTTTTTGTCGATAACTAATTGCACGGGGATCTTATACTATAGCTTCATGCAATGGGAAAATAATGAAACGGTATCACTGTAATGTGTGGGAAGAGCTGAGTTAATCAATTTGACTCCATTTTTTTATTAAATCACGTACTTCGTTGTTTCAGTGCAACAGGCTTTTGTCAAAACCGCCTTCAGTCGCACAGTGAAAATCGGCAAACGCAGTCAGATGTCTTGTGTACGGTGCGGATGCATGCATCCCGCAAAGTAGGCCGTGCAACATGCAGTTGTTTCTAACGCGGCGCGGCGCACATGCGGCGGCGGCGGCGGCGGCGGCGGCGGCGGCGGCGGCGGCAACGGAGACGGCGGCGCATTTTTGTCTCAAGGTTTACGGTTAAAATGAAAGTAGAACTGCTGGTGGACTTTTGTGGAATAGCTAAATTGTCTTGCGCTTGATGGCGCGCCAGCACAGCTCCGCGGTTATGTAACGCGACTTGCTCTATGCCGTGCTGCCCGGTGTTGCCAACAGAAGTTGGCCAAATCGCACCCCAAACTCAACTGGAGATCTCCTGGCTTACATCACACATGTGTGGAGCAAACTCATCCAGTCATTTGGCGAGGCTCACGTCGTTGCTCTCGATATTTCAAAGGCATTCGATCAACTGTGGCATGCAGCTCTCCTAAACAAGCTCCCGTCTTATGGGCTCCCTGTTGAGCTCTGCGGTTGGCTCGCAGACTCCCTCTCAGGTCGGAAAATCTCTGTCGTGGTAGACGGCTTTTTCTCTTCTTTCCATAGCATGAATGCCGGGGTTCCGCAGTGATCGGTGGTGGCTCCGACATTGTTTCTGCTTCATATTTATGATCTACTCTCTAGCACTACAAACCCAATCCACAGTTTTGCGGATGACAGTACGCTGCATGCAGGCATCATGAGTAATAGACCGATCTCTGTGGTCGAGCTGGAACGCAGAAGACTGGCAGTGGCAGCTTCACTTTCAAAGGATCTCGATACCATTACCGCTTGGGGGCTTAAGAATATGGTTAAATTTAATGCCTCCAAGACCCAGTATTGTACGATATCAAACAAGAAGTGCCCAAGCCAACACCAGGTTCTAATGAACAACCAGGCTCTGCCAAGGAGTCACTCATTCAAGCTGTTAGGAGTTAACATTACAGAAAATCTGATCTGGCACGAACACGTCGCGTCAATTGCAACAGCTGCTGGTAAAAAGCTTGGGTACCTATTTAGAGCCTGAAAGTATTTCTCACCATGTAACCTCCTCACGCTATATAAAGCCCAGATAAGACCTTGCCTGGAGTATTGTTCTCATGTCTGGGGAGCTGCTGCCCCTACTACCCTGTCTATACTAGATGCCGTCCAGAGAAGGACAATTCGACTAATTGGCGATCCGGCCTTAACGCGCCACCTTCAGTCACTTTCTCACCGGCATGTTGATAGTGACCTCTCACTCTTCTACCGATATTCCAACGGAATCTGCTCCTATGAGCTATCCTCTATGCGATCGCTGTATCTCATCCTAAGACGGTCGTTCTACATACATCAAGAACTGAGCGGTACAACCGCACATTTATTCCCAGGTTGTCCAAGGCTTGGAATGGACTGCCAGAAGATGTATTTATTGGGCCTGCGGGTATTGGCCCATTCAAATCTCGTGTTAACAAACTTCCCCTAACATAATCCTTTCATAGCAGCCGCAGTACTCTGGTATTTAGGCTCTGCCTGCGCGGTCTGCTCAGTTATAAAAAAAAACCGAATCATATCCAGAGGCTCTCCCTTTTATGGTACGCGCACATAAATCGGCATCGGATGGACGCTACGGATCGGAGAAAAATGCTTTCTATTAAATTTAATGGACCATCGCACATACGTGCGGACGGTAGGCGTCGAATTTTCAAAATCCGATAAAAATATAGCAACTAGAATTAAAAGCCGGCCGATGCCGACGTATGTGCGATGCTGATCGGCGATTGCCGAGGCTCCGTCGGCATTTCGCAAGTATCTACATAGCACTAACCTTTCTTTTAGTCTAATAGGTCGGCGAGATGGACATTTTTCTTCAGTAATGGCTTCACTCATGGCCTCCAGTAAAGAATAAAATTTAAAACGAGTCATTCTGAAGTAATTGAAGAACTTTTTTCCATCATTCATTAAGCCCGGAAATAAATGTACATATTCCCTAAAAACTGCCCTTCTCTGACATACTCCATGAACCCACAGCCGTCTACGCTTTCTACATTTTTGAAAATTTTTTTCTTCCAGAACAATCGTCAACTCGTTACCGTTCGAAGATATATTTGCAACTGCCTTCCCATTCTTTCGTCGATTCCGATCAGATATGTGCGATACCCTAATGAAAAATCCGTACCGTACTGGCCGATCCATCCGTCCCGTCCGTCCGATGCCGATTTATGTGCGCGTACCTTTAAGGTACATTTAAATGAAGCGAACGAGTGAAAAAACGAATTCGTTCGTGTTCTCGCAATTAGACAGATAGAAAGATAGATATTTGGATACATTGGATACATTGAAGTACAAATAATACAATTGCAGCAACTCCAAAAAACAAGGAATATAAAGTACAAGAATAAGAGTACGTGGATTTCCGTTGAGTCTGATCAAGAGTTATCTTAGCAATCGCCAAATTTATGTTAGTATAGATCATGAAAAGTCGCGAATAAAGTTTATGGAACATGGAGGACCTCAGGGCTCTGTACTTGAGCCACCTTTATTTATCGTATATGTAAACGTTTTTTTTTCCACCTCATGGATTAACGTCGGCGTAGAAATGTAAATTATGCCAGTTTCCAAGGCCG
The DNA here is from genome assembly GCA_951848785.1 of Callosobruchus maculatus. NCBI lineage: Eukaryota > Metazoa > Arthropoda > Insecta > Coleoptera > Chrysomelidae > Callosobruchus > Callosobruchus maculatus. The sequence continues at coordinate 1,033,455 of CATOUR010000157.1, read as the reverse complement.
TTATTATAAAATGTAGATCGACTCGACTTGAGCACGACCCCAATGACAGAAATTCATTCTGTTTTCGAAGTTTTGTGTTTCAAGAGCTTGATTTACCTGTACGTGATAAGGATGCTATTTGTTCTTCGTTAAAATCATTTTCACAGATGTTTGAGCAATGCTCAAATCGCGACTAATTTCTGCTGTACATACTCCTATGTGAAACGTCAAACTCAATATCTTCATTAACTACATGTCTCCTCTCATATTTTACGGCGATGTAAATCCAAATTTTGAGAGGTTTGTTGGCAACCAGCATGGAGCCTAAACATTTGGGGTGGTGTTATGGGAAACCGCATAATAAAGTAACGTTTTCCAAAATTTTCTATATGAAAAATATACTATAAAAGCCCCGAAAATGTTTTAGCAGCCGGTGCATCTTCTGGTTCCCCCAATAGTTCTAATCACTAAAGCCTACTTGGGCAAAAGTGCATTAAAGATCAGGCTTCAATGTCTCATTTTGTTTGTTATAAAAATACAGGGTGTCCCACGACGATTAAGACAAGCAATATATCGGAACTGGGTAGTAGTAGGGAATTATAATTTTGGGGGTATAGATTAAAGCAAATGTTGTGTCTTTTGTTGTTATTGTGTTACCCAATAGGGTATGTGTTTCTGATCACGTGACGTTCGATTCAAAATTATTAATGGGACACCCTGCATATTGGTGAATTTTTGTGTTCCTCCCGATAAAACAATTCCAACAAACTTGGAGCGTGAAGTGATTAATTCAAGAGCTACAGGTACTTAAAGGGTTGTACCACTACCATTGATTATAACATGTACCCCCATGCTATAATGTGTGTGTCCTAATGGTAATGGTACAATCCTTTAAGTACCTGTAGCTCTTGAATGAATCACTTTAGACCTCAAGAGTGCTAGTTTGTTGGAATTGTTTTATCGGGTGGAACACAAAAATTCACAAATATACAGGGTGTCCCATTAATAATTTTGAATGGAACGTCACGTGACGAAAAACAAATACCTCATTGGGAAACACAATAACAGGAAAAGATACAGCATTTGCTCTAATTTACACTTCCAGAATTATAATTCTCTACTACTGCCTAGTTCCGATATATTGCTTGTCTTAATCGTCGTAGGACACCCTGTATATCTTTGAAAGCAGTTACAACACCAGTCTCTTTATACATATACCGATACGTCCTCGTACTTTATAAAGGGTTTAAAGAGCAGCCATCACCTAAATCACCTCAAAAGCTCCTTCGTTCAACCGCAAATTAGAAACGTTAATTGCAGCTCAACAAGTCATTTCCACATGGATTTGCCTGTTGAATCCCGCCCTCGAGTTTTGCGCTACTGGTGGTTTTAATTAATACCGTAAATTAAACGAAACAGATTTAGCGAGATGAAAAAATGGCGCAGCGTTCACGGTAGATAAAAGCCCTTTCACGCGAAAAGTACTATTTTGCTGGAAGCTGCGAAACCTAAGTTATTACATGGAAAGGGCACTTTTCGTTTTTAGTCTGGCCTTAGTAGTAGTAGTACTGTAGTAGCAAGTGAAGCAACTCTCAGATATAGAGCAAATATTTCTTTGGATGAAGTTTACAACTGGATGACCGCAAACAGACTAAGGTTAGCACTGCAGAAAACTGAAGCTATCTTTACTAAAGGTGCAAAGAGAAAAAGACATGGTTTTTAAAGTGGGTGGTTTTAGTTTCGAGCCTATCTATCCTTCTATCAAATATCTAGGAGTTATCATAGACGCAGCATGCAGCTGCTGCCCTCATTTGCAACGGTCAAGAAGGCGGCTGACAGGACTAAGGTTATATCAAGAATAATGCCAAACATGGGTGACCCAGGTAGCGCTAAGAGGGCAGTATTAGAAAGAATGCGAGGCAAAAGAATGCGGGCTGTTGTCAGATGTTCCGCTTGATCTGCTATTTTCAGTATCTTCCTATAATGTTACTGAACGATGATAAAAATGCTCTACATCACGCACTTTCATAACATGTACAGCTGTATGATCCATATTTTCAAATACCGGATCGGCCGATAGCTCGACTATTGCAGAAAATATTTTGATTTATACAGGGTGATCCATAACTACCTGGTGATGCAAGCACACATTTTTTAAAATGAGACACCCTATATATTATTCCATATTTAGATTCTACTAATGATTCGCGTTCTTAAAAGGTATCGTAACATTATACAGGATATTTAAAAAGTTATGACCATTTTTATATACAAATCTTTATCAAATGAACGTAGGTTTCCTAGGGACCTCTTGTTCCGGTTAGCCCAGACTGGGCCGGCAACGCCCCCTATAAAAAAGTAGTAGTTGTTGTAGTCGCTTTGGGGTGGCAGGCCTTTCTTCCATCCCCGAATATCACCCCTCAGCCACCACTGCCTGTTTCCCCCTCCCTGTCAAACCTTCCCGACCTTTTAACAAAGACCAGTATGTCGGTCCAGCTCAGGGAAGGTAATTCCTCTAGGGTTATCGGATCCAAAGATCTCGTATCTCAACAGAAACAGATAATCTTGTTCAATTCCTAATAGTGAAGGATGCCGCCTGAACCTGCAGTGTCTTGCCAGAGCACCCACCAGGTTTCTGATTGCCCATCGGCCTTGGTTCCGTAGCTGTGCTTGTTTGCATCCTTCACTTTGTCTCCACTGTTCATCTATGGTATGTTTTACCTAATTTTTGAGGGCTGACGTTACCTGCTGACTACTTAATCCTATAACGAGCTCCGGGCCTACAAACTGTCTTTCGGTGCCGAGTCTGGCCAGCCTATCGGCTTCCTTATTACGAGGAATCCCCGTATGATCCGAGACCCAGTTTGGCTTTAGTGCAGTTTTCAATGTTGTTATAGCCTGAGATGTGAATAGTAAAACACGACTAGAAATAAAAAAATACCTAATTATGGTAAATTACGAGGTGAATAATCGATTTTCGTTATTGGTAATTTACTATAATTTGCCATAATTCATGAGTTTGTCTTATAATTTACTATATTTTTCTGAAGCGTCGATCCAACATCCAACCTCTCGATAGTTCAATGACAACATACGGGATTGGTTCGGGAAATCACTCTAGACAGTAGGAGATTATTAGTAGATCTACGGTCCGTCAAGGATTTTTGAACATCGCCTATATTATTGTTTGGCCAATAACGGAAATGATTTTTAACACTTAATGCAATAAAAAGTGATATTTTCGCGTGTTTCTGTTTTCTTTTTGAACAAGTTAAGATACATACATATTTTTGTAGTTTTCTCGAAAATCGAATCGACTGGTTAAAGAATCAAACGCCAACATAAAAGACTTCGACATACCCTTGGAACAAGCTATTACTCGATACCCCTTGACATTTTAAATCTTTAAGGGGATGATGCTGGAGGTCAGAGGGTACAAGGGAGGGAAGTAGTTTTTGGTTAAAAAGTTGTCCCTCTTAACAAATCTTTTGACTTCTATCCATTTAGTCGGGCGGTTTTCGAGAAATTTGTGGTGTAAGGTGTTCAAATGAACATCCTGTATATGATGGTTGGTGCTACATATACATACTTGATTAGCAAACGACCATCTATAGTTTCTTATAACCCTTCGACTGAGCTATTTGTTGCTAATATGAGTTTACAGTCTCAACTTCAATTTTTTTAAGGTTACAGTATCAATGCGTGAAAAGTTCCGAGACGTTCTGGTGCCATTTCCCAAGTGCTTGACCTGGATGATTGGGCCTACAACAAGTTGGCTAAAGCTTGGTTAGAGAGATGACTTTAGGCAAACGAAAAACTTTACATCACGCTCTGACAACAAGTCGAGTGATCAGCCATTGTGCTGTTGCTTTGGATTTTTTTTGAAGGTAGGTACCATAAGAGATCAAAATTAAAAAGCTGTTCCCCTTGACAACTCTTTTGACATGTCTCGGCGTTTTTTTCTTTTAACTAGTGGTTTTCGATAAATCCGTGGTGGGAAGTTTTCAAATCAACAGCCTGGATGGTTCAAACAAACAAAATCTTTGAATGAAAGGGGCTTGCCTACTCCGCAAGAGGGAGATGATTCCAATCAGTTGGTTCACAGAAAAATCGGAAAAATGAAGGGTACCGGCTGGATTCGAACCAGCGTCTTCGGCATTCTAGGCCAGCGCGTTACCAACTATGCCACAGTTCCCGTAACATAGCCGATATACAGCACCGACCTCATGGTGTCGACTCCGTCCTTTCAGCACCTTTCATTCTATGAAATCCTGGCCGACTGAGGAGTCGTACTTCAGTAAAAAAGAGAGCTGTCGTGCAAATAGCGGTGGGAGATTCACACTCACCCAACTGCCGACTAGATGTCTCTGGATGATGAAATACATATGGTTCGCAGAAAGATGCAGGGGAGTGTACTCCGTCGACACAATGTCGTCGGCGCTGTTTATTGGTTATGTTACGGGGAACCGTGGCATAGTTGGTAACGCGCTGGCCTAGATTGCCGGAGACGCTAGTTCGAATCCAGCCGCTACTCTTCATTTTTCCGATTTTTCTGTGAACCAGCTGATTGGAACAAAATCTTTGTATACTTCTAACCTACTTGAATTCCTCGAATCCACCGGTTCTAAATTGTACAGTACCCGTATACCTGTTCATACGCAAAATCCTTGACGCCTCTCCATCCCTGAACAAGTTCCTACGACAATAGTCCGTTTTTTTGTTATTCTGCTTTTGTTTTGCAAATCCACTCTCTGTACTTTTATAGCGTTAAGGTAAACCGGCGAGCGGTAGCCCGGCTGCTAAAACCTTAGTACCTGGGGCATTACGATGCATTAAAATGTAAACAGAGACAAGATGTGGATTATAAAAACGTTTTTACAATACCTGCAATTAATTACGCCCCGATATTATCGCTAAATTGAGAGCCGGGTATAATTTAACATCGGCCTCAATACTCCAAGAGATTTATAGCGGCTTGTACAAAAAATTGAGTTTTATCGAGCTACTGTTGTTATTAGGTGGAGAATCAGTCGCCATATTTGTCTGACACTGTACAAGAACAGGAATTTTGCACGTCAGGGTGAGGACGCATTCTACCTTGTTACCATAATGGACTAGTATCATGATTTTTTTAGGGCAGCATGCGATAAAGTATGGAATAAAAAACTCATATTTTTCCGCTATTTTTTTGGGCACGAAAAAGCTGAGAAAATGAGGAAAATGTAGGACCGTGACATCATGGTCTTATAGAAGAACATCCAATCGGATGACGGTTATGTGTGCCGTGTTGTCGTTCTAATTTGAACTCTTTATGTGATCCTCTACACACTTAAAAAAATACTAATCCTTTAGTATCCTTAAGTACCTGTAGCTCTTGAATTAATCACTTTAGACCCCCAAGTGTGCTAGTTTGTTGGAATTGTGTTATCGGGAGGAACACAGAAAGGCACAAATGTACAGGATGTCCCATTAATAATTTTGGATCGGTCGTCATGTGGCCAAAAACAAATACTTCATTTGGTAACGCAATAATAGAAAAAGACACAACATTTGCCCTAATTTACACCTCCAAATTATAATTCTCTATTATTGCCCAGTTCCGATATATTGCTTGTCTTAATCGTCGTGGGACACCCTGTATATGTTTGTATATTGTGCATTTATATATTATTCATTTCATCAAAGCAAATTCCATGTAATGACTTTTGTTTTGCATTGAAATTATAATTTTAGTTTTACATATAAAAGAATGTAGCGACGTGCAGCAATGAAAAATCATGAACACAGGTCCACAATAATACAAAATGTAGAGGAGCAGAAATGCCAATGTTCCTTGCAATGTGATTGCAGTTTGATTTGCCTAAATTTGATTTAGATTGCGAAATAAATGTAAAATGATGTTAAACTTAATTGATACATGTGTATTAATTTAGATTTGAATTCTCAAGTAGCAATACATATAGCACCTTTTTAGCTCATTTACCTTTACATATATAAAATGTTTGTCTTAAACGTACTGAAAACAGTACTTTATTTATGTTTCATTTTATTTACAGCTGTGGTGTTAAGAGGTGAATGTTTTGTGGTGAGTTATAAAATGTGAGCCAACTCGTTTCTTTCATCTAAACATGGTGCGAGTTTTTCGTCCCAAGAAATGAAGTGATATTTGTCTCACATGTGAAAGAAACACACCTTTTGACGGAGTTAACACCAAAAATTTAGGTTAGGATTTGTTTTTTGGCTGAAGTCGATCTGATAGATGTCAGCTCCATTATTTTTCTTCTGCGCACTTTAACGCGCAGTTCTGATATCACATTTGCTAGTATTTAGAACAATTTCTAAATAGAGCGAGCGACAGAGAAGATCTGCCTGGGCGCCATCTGGTACCCAAAGGTAACGGCAAACCAAAGAAAATCGCTGCTAAACAGCAGTTTCTTTTCTTGGTGGAACGCCACGGTCCGTTCGCTTGGCCAACCAGAAGAGCATGAGTTCTATATGCTGCTGCATATGATGAGAGCACCTTCTGATAGAGAGCATACAAAACGCGTGAAGAAGGGATTGACTTTACTGAGGAGGAACGCTCCTACCCAAACAACGTTTTCCCGACCCTTCTCGATCGAAGACATTAATAATGCCATATCAGATGTTAGGCCTGGAAGGGCTCCTGGTTTCGACGGCGTCCTGCCGGAATTTCTCATTCACGCAGGTCAGCAAACAAGAGTGTGGCTATCTCTCTTCTTCACGAACCTCCTTAATACGGGAAACCTCCCGCGGGAGTTCAAAAGAACGAAGGTCATATCAATATTAAAACCTGGTAAACCGAACGATCAACCCGCCAGCTACAGACCTATAGCCTTGCTCAGTTGCTCCTATAAATTACTAGAAAGAGCCGTCTACAACCGATTGAGCGCGACTATCTTAGACCGGGTCCCGATAACCCAGGCTGGTTTCAGACCGGGTCGCAGTTGTTGTGATCAAGTACTGTCCCTCACAACGCATATAGAGGCAGGCTACCAGCAAAACATGAAGACGGGAGTGGCGTTTGTTGACCTCACTGCCGCATACGATACGGTCTGGAGGGAAGGTCTCCTATATAAGTTGCTGCAGGTGATTCCCTGTCAGACCACTACAAGGCTCATAAACAACATGTTATGCGACAGAAAGTTCCAAGTAATCCTAAACCAGAAAGCAAGCAGGCAGCGCAAATTGAACAACGGACTTCCACAAGGCTCAGTACTGGCCCCTTTACTTTTCAATCTATATATATCTGACATGCCAGAAACAGTCAGTTACAAGTTTTGCTATGCGGACGACATAGCCATAGCTTTTTCCGATAAGAGCTTCAAGAACGTTGAGCATACTCTTTCTAACGACTTGTTAGCTCTAAGCAACTACTTCAAGAAATGGAGACTAGTACCGAGCCCCAACAAAACCGAAGTTTCCTGCTTTCACCTGAATAACAAACTAGCTAAATATGAAGTGCAGGTACTTTTTGCAGGCGAACCCCTGAAGCATAACCATTTCCCAAAATATCTTGGAGTAACGTTAGATCGCACCCTCTGCTATAAAAAACATCTGGCAAACACTGCAGGAAAACTCAGAACACGCAACAACATTATCCAAAAGCTGTGTGGAACGACGTGGGGTGCCACTGCTCCAACTCTACGAACCAGTGCACTAGCTCTTGTCTATTCGTGTGCTGAGTACTGTGCGCCTGTCTGGATTAACAGCCACCATACCAGACTAATTGACGTCCAACTAAATCACACTATGAGACTTATTACAGGCGCAGTTAAGACAACCCCAACTCAATGGCTGCCTGTACTCTCTGGAATAGCCCCACCGCAGCTTCGAAGGACTGACGCCCTTCTAAGGGAGTATAACAAGATTACGGCCAACAACAAACTGCCCATCCACCGAGCAATACCCCCGTTGCAGATAAACAGACTCAAATCCCGACAACCACCAATAAGGGATGCAGAAGGGCTTAAAACCAATAACTTCGACTCCTTAAACCAATGGCGCTCCCAGTGGGAAGGTTTTGCGGAACACCACTCGCGATGCGCATTTATGGGGGCAGCCTTACTTCCAGGATCAGATCTACCCCGGAAAGAGTGGGTAAAACTTAATAGAGTCCGAACAGGCCACGGCAGATGTGCCGACTCCCTTTACAAGTGGGGCTATGTGCAATCTCCCTTATGTGACTGTGGCGCGCCCCGCCAAACTATAAACCATATTACGAGCGAATGTGAACTGCGTGCGTTTCAGGGATCGCGAGAAGAGTTCGTCACAGCCACACCGATGGCGCTGAAGTGGTTGAAAGAACTTGACATCAACCTGTAAATACCAAAGACTATGTATATTAGTTTGTAGCTGTATATATTTTATTTTAGTATAGGTTATAATAGTTTTTCTTTTAATCTATATTTACTGTTGTCATGTTTTTGAGCCATACGATAAATAAAATCCACCAGTACGCAGTTCAAGCTGTTTCACGCTTAGCTGTCTGCGTACTGGTGGATTGACGGAGATATAGAGCAACCCTCGAATTTCTAAATAATTTGATATCAAATTTCATATCAAATTTCATCTGAAATATTGGCTGAAAAACACGTATGATATTTTTAAGAAATTTCATAACAAATTTGATATGAAATTTGTTAGTAAATTTAGTATCGTGTCATACGGCTCTAAGGTACCCGAACTTACTGAAGTAAACACGTCGATGAGCAATCAAGGTTGTCAGCTCTTCTTTCGCCAGTAGCTTATTCGGTGCAACATGATGAAGAAAATACCTTGGAAACAAAACCAACTCACGTATGCGCTTATGCTGCCTGCTGCCCATATTCTCATTAATTACACTCTCAATTATTCGTTGACATATTACAAGCTCGTAAGGTATAATAATATCGCTCGACAAAAGGCCAGCTTTTTATACCGGAATACATTTATTTCGCGATTTTTCTCTCTACCCGGATCTGAAGTATCGGGTGCTGCAGGAACTTAATGGATTTATTAGAGGCCGCTAAGCCCCTGCGCACACGGGCCCATCGACGACGTGGTCGATGCGAATCCTGTCGCACTTCCACTCAGCTGTTCATGCAAAGGATTGCACCGTGAATGGGTCGTGTGATGGTCGTCTCGAAATTCACGTTTAGGTCTTCTCCAGAATGGAAGTGGTGTTTCTAGCGGTTTGTGTCTGATGGAGGTAAATTTTTGATGGTATACTGTCATATCTGTCTTGACTTTGTAATTGAGGGGCCCAATGTGAAAAGTGCCTAGGTCCCATATTTCTGTTTTTGAGAAAAACGCTTTTAAAGTACAGTACAAATACAGGGTATCCCACGACGATTGAGACAAGTAATATGTCGGATCTGGGTAGTAGTAACGAATTATAATTTTGGAGGTTTAAATTAGAGCGAATATAGTATCTTTTCTTATTACTGTGTCACCCAATGAGGTATTTGTTTTTGATCATGTGATGTCGGATTCAAAATTTTTAATGGGACACCCTGTATATTTGTGACTTTTTGTATTCCTCCCGATGAAACAATTCCAACAAACTAGCCCACTTAGGGTCTAAAGTGATTAGTTCAAGAGCTACAGGTACTTAAATGATAGCACAACTACAGTTAAATTACTTTGGTGTTTCATAATGGTAGTGGTACAGTCCTTTAAGTACCTGTAGCTATTGATTTAATCACTTTAGACCCCAAGTGGGCTAGTTTGTCGGAATTGTTTTGTCGGGAGAAACACAAAAAGTCACAAATATACAGGGTATCCCATTAAAAATGTTTAATCCGACGTTACGTGATCAAAAACAAATACCTCATTGGGTGATACAATAATAAGAAAAGATACTATATTTGCTCTAATTTACACCCCCAAAATTACAATTCGCTACTACTGCCCAGTTCCGATATATTGATTGTCTTAATCTTCGTGGGACACCCTGTATAAGTAAGATATCACCTTTTCGAATAATCATTTGATTTGTTATAATCTTGTATTTTATCAATTTTAAAGTGACAGAATTCAAGTAAAAGCTAGTTTTCTGGTCTACTTTCCAAGACATTGTTTTTTTAATGGACTCAGGCGCTTTCTTCTTCTACTTCTTTGGTGTCAGAGTCTATTATTGGTTCATCAAGATCTTCATTTTCTGAGCCAGGACGCATATCAGATGTATTATAATCTGTAAGTCAGATCTGTGATATCTATAAGAGAGAAATCTGATAAAATTGACATTTTTGCATTATATGATATAATTTTTAGGTTATCTCAGCATAAAACAGGATTTTCGTATACAAACACAATATTATCGACAATATTACCTGTGTTTCTTGTACTATTTCTTCATAGTTTTCCAACTACAGACGATTAGACAAATTGAATGAAATAATAAATCAGTAGGAGCACGCTTCTATCACTGAATGGAAAAACCAATGGTAAACCACAAATTGAGCATAAATAACATGCTAGTGGAGTATGGCAATTTTCGCGTTGAAGTGGTCATTCATAGTTAACTAACAGACCGTATATTTAGGCTCATCTTCCATTGAAGATATATTATCTAATAATTGGCTGGACTTAAGAACACGTTGCACTGAACTGAGAACTATTAAACAACTCATATGATCATATAATCACTTAGGTACATCTTACAACAATTTTAGATATACTACCAGAAAGCTAACAAAAAGTTCGCTGATAGTCTATAATTGATGAAAGTATGACTAGTCACTTCTTGTATTGAACCCCTCAAATATGTATACTAATATGTATGAGGAAATTACAAGCTTCTGGGCTCCAGATAATCTACATAATGATAATAACAATAAGTAATAATAATGTGGTATTGTTCGATTTAGAATCAACTACCATAGACTGAAAGTAACTAATTGACAGGTACAATGCCTGATCCATAGCTTAATCCTAGCAAATATTTACTTCTTTTAGCTGGAAGAAGAATCAAGTTCATTTAAGGAAGAGTAAAAACTGAAAGGGAGTAATATAATTATTATTAAGGACCTAGTGAAGAGTAGGTACAAGCTGTTACTTTAAGGAGAAATTGAGAAAGTCACTCGTCTGAAAGTTGATCAGTTGCAGTTGAGCAAAAATAAACGCGTTTAGCTTTTCACCGGACTTCCCTGTCACTGTTCACAACTATTTTAGTTCACTTGCGGTCACCTATATCGACAGTCAATGCATGATCAGTAATAAATTATATGTTCATACATATACATATCTTCTTTTCTTCGAAGTCACTTACGGTCACCTATATAGACAGTCAATGCATGATCAGTTATAAATTACATGTTCACACATATATCTTCTTTTTTTTTAGAAGACCCATGCCGTGCTTATTCAAATTAGTTGCATTCGATTTTGTAACATCATCGATTTTTTCCTTTTCTGTCTGAAGACATCTTCTAATTTATGAATTCGAGATAGTCGTCCAGATAAAAAACCTCGGGAGGTAGGCATTTGCCACAGCTGGCGATGGTGTTTGAATACGAAATAAGAACGATAATTTTTGTCAATTAGCAATTCACTGGAGTGGCTGTGAAAAAACGAGATGCAACATCCAAAGGATCTTTTTTTGCTAAAATCCTGTCTATATCGAACGCCTTCGCTTGAGAGTTGGCTCCATGAATCCACCATAAAAAAAAGCACGTGAGGAAAGCGACCTTGCGAAAAAAATGACACGGGGTTAGTTATGTTCATTTTACTTTCGATGAGAGATCTCGTTAGTCAAGTTTGAAGGCTAAGGTCAACCCGAAACTGGTGGAGTAGCTTTTTGGACGATATATGCAATATTTAATTATTTGGAATAAAATCAGTGTGATCAACCAACACGTCGAGAATACTATGTAGGAATTCTACAGCTACTGAGCTACTGTCATTTTGAGGTAAAATCGTCAACGTTATCCCTATAGAATAACCTAAATCTGACGTAAATTTAACAACAAAAAAGGAAACATGATACTTCTAATCCCTTCTTTCATAAACATGGAACTATGGGTTATAATAAGGCTATCTGCTTGTATGGATGTAGTGCTGGCTTCCGTATAATGATGATACCTATAATGGATTGATTTTCAAAGTCGTTCTTTGGTTACAAGGAAATAAAAATTCTATGCGGAATAAACTTTTTAGTGAAATGTGGACATATCAATTACACAAAATTAAGGCATCTTAAAAATAAGCCTTCTTAAGAAATTTTGTAAATATTTTTTTAATAAGGGATTCTGAAACCCATATAATCTAAAATTATATACACGTATTTTCTGGCATGGTTGTTAACTATGTATATAGAACGACATATTTATTTCATGTTTTATTTGTTATTAGAAGGATTGATATGGCATATTTGAAGAAATACGAACTAATATTTGATTAGATGTTAATTAAAGATGTTAGCTTGTAGAATTTCAACCTACGGCGAATTTTTTGCCACCATTTTCAACCAATAGCACAACAGGCATTCCGTAACGATGTCAAAGTAGAGGTGCATTTTCAACCTTGTAGGCAAAGTTTCCTTATTGTAGGCTAAAGAACTACTTCAAGGTCAAAGTTTTTTTAAGGCGAATCTAAGACCTGTTGTAGGGTCAGATTCATGTAGGTGACAATTAAGTGATAATTCAGTATAGGGTGCGCTCAGACTTCCAATGTTCAGTGTCCCCTAGGCACCCAACATGTGGTTAATGAGCCAATGTAACATTTTGTTTATTTTTGATTCATCCGTTGAACAAAATTTAACTGTTAAAAGTAATCTCAGCTTTAGAATAATTATCCAGCACCACTCAAAAAGCACACACGTGTAATGGCGCTACCCATGTTTCTGTTTTTCGTAATAGTAGAGCCTATTTTTCCTATTTTTTATTACTCTACAATACTCTATAATAACTTTTCAGCTTTTGATTTCTAGCTTTAGGCATCTTAGTTTCGTAACCTGAGGTGCACAAAATATCACAACTGCTGCTGTTGTGCAGGATACAGTATAATGGTACAATTTTGGGCACTTCAACTTTGAGAGAGTATTTGCAAGTAATTTTAACTTCGATCAAGACACATGTTGTTATAGGCCCATAGTTATTCCTCTTAAGGTTAATGCCAAAGTTAAAAATATCCATATAATCTCATGTCATTATAAATTCAACCCCTCTTTTACCTATTTATGTTGTAAACATATTCTAGGTTAATGCTAGGTAAGCTATTACCCTAATGTTTGTAGATACTGATGAGTTATATTTCTTATAATTCTGAACCAACTATTTCAACCTTTTTGTCACCTGACTATTAGATTCAGTAATTAGGTAGATTGTGACAAATTTTCGTCAATGAGTTCAACGGTCAGAGACATTCGACTGATACCTATAGGTTAATTTTTTTTGGGAAGTAGACTGTTTTAATAAAATTCTACTTGGAATTTGGCGCGGAGTGCTGGAGCATTATCGTGATGGAGGAATTAGGTGTCAAAAACGATTCGTTCTACAATTCCATTCGATTTGAAAAAATACAGCTATCATTTCCTTCTTTACAGATCGGGATTTTGACAGGTACGGGTATATCCTCATCATCAAAAATTCAAACTTTGTTTTGAGCCTTGGTCGACACATTGTAATAGTACAGCCAACTCTTGTCACCTGTCACCATGTTGTTCACATACTTGAGCTTGACCCTAATCAAACTTACTTAGCATCTCTCGGTACGATGTGTCTGCTTTTCAGTCAATTATTGCGGCACCCAGAGAGAACAAAGTGTCTCCATGTGTAATCAATCAGGATCAAACGAACTGCTAGTGCATCCAGACCTAAAGTATCCTCCATCTGTTGGTAGGTTACTCGTCTGTCCTGGCAAAGCATTTTCCTCAAGCAGCAACGTTTTCCTCCATAACTGACATTCGTGGCCTTCCCGACCTCTCAGCATTTTCCTGAGTGAAATGTCCCCTTTGGAATTCTCTAGACAACCTAAATTTCACGTATATCAAGTATCACTAGTGCACAAGTTATTTCTTCTAAACACTGGTTTATAACGTGTATAACGCAAAACTGTACCTCATAGTACCCCCATTGTATATTGGAAAAACGTTGAATTTTGAAAAGGTACCCTTCAAATCTAGCGCAACATTTGCTACTCAATGCTCAGTGAAAAAAAAGGAAAATTGAAAATGTGACCGATATGCGTTACTTGTATTAGACAATTTTGCTTGCTTACCATTATCCAGTTATGTACGATAGAAGAGGATATGAAAAAAATGCTTTCTCTAATTTACCAATGCTTTTACGTCACTTCTTTGCTCACCATTGTGAAGAGTTATTATTTTAAAACAATTTTTACAAAGGCGAAAAGGTATTAACTCAATTTAAACAAAGGATAAAGGAACTTTACCAATTCTTCACGTAATACATGACTCCATGAACTACGTCATTGATACAACTGAATATAGCAAAATCGTGTGAAAAGCAAAAGTTCAATGTCAATTGCAGTGCTTACTAATGGCATGCGTTATATGATTTTATGTAACTACACATTATCGTTATGGTATTGCTGTATGCCTTTTACATTATGCCTTGCGATTACCTTTAATAGCCAGATGAAGCAAATCGGAATAAATATATCCAAACAAGCTCCGCGAATACAAATTTAATGTCCGATTCGCTTATCTAACGAATGACACTCTAGAGTTTGAGTAGTTTGACCAACCTTAGACGTTGGAACAGAATAATAAGAAACTGTGGTACGGGTTTTTAAATGAAAGGTCCACTGCACGAAGTGTCTAAGTCACATTTTCATCAATTATAATATATTATAAGGTAGTATATCTAAAATTGTTGTTAGATGTCCCTAAGCGATTTTATGAGCATATGGGTTTCCGAAAATAGTTCGCAGTTCAGTGCAAGATGTCCTCAAGGCCAGCTAAATATTAGATAAAATATCTTCAATGGAAGATGAACCTAAATACAGCCTGGCAAGTGTAGCAAGAGACTTAGGAATTTTGCCGCTGTCTCACACGCACACGTTATTTCATATCCTCTAGTCTCTTGCTATCCTTGTCTATTTCATATTTCACACGGCTCTTGTTACACTTGTCAGGCTATACATGGTCTCTGTTAGTCAGTATGATGATCACTTCAACGCAAAAATTGCCTTAGTTCACTAGCAGGTACATATTTATGTTCTTTATGCTCAGTTTCTGGTTTACCATTAGTCTTCCCATTCACTGATAGAAGCGTGCTCCTAGTGATTTCTTATTTCACTCAATTTGTCTAATCGTTTGTAGTTGAAAAATTGTGGAAAAATAGTACAAGAAACACAGGTAAGTGTTTTTTTTTTGTTAATATTGTCGATAATATTGTGTTTGTATAGGAAAATCCTGTTTTATGCTGAGATAAAACCTAGAAATGTTATCATACAAAGCAAAACTGTCAATTTTACCACATTTCTCTCTTATAGATATCACATGTCTGACTTACAGATAATCTGATATGCGTTTTGACTCAGAAAATGAAGTTCCTGAGGAAGCAATAGACTCTGACGTCAATATTTATGAATAACTTAAGTATTAGTAATGCATTTTGTATTCTCATATATTATAAAATAAAAATACTTCAAAGTACTCGTATGTTGCAGGTTTTTATTACCCTTTTGAAGTCGAAAGAAAAACGTACCTAAGTACAAAGTTCCTCAGATTCGGGGACTTAACTATGCCTATGCCGAGTTTGTTTACGGGGGTGCTCAACTGTCCGAATGTATTAATTGTGCAGAAAAATATCGTATGAAGTTTCACTGTTACCGCTAATACCAAATTATGCCATAGTATTTTTTTTCAAAAATGTTAACCCTCCCCTGTTTGTACATCAGTGAATTATTTTTTTTTATGGTCGGCCTCCCGCAAAGGCTGAAAGCCTATGGCGCTGTAGAAGCGCTGCGAGAGGACAAGTATCGGTTCACATTAGATTTGAAACGCTGCAGGTTGTAGCCGTCGGGAAACAAATTCCCCGGCAGCTGATTCCACAGCGTCGAAGTTCTCCAGAAGAAGGAATGCTGGAGGAGACTGGTTCGGGGAGTAAGGACCTCGACCTGGTAAGGATGAGCTCGCAGAGCTTCTCTAGTGTTCCTGGCTCGGACGGCCTGTGGTGTTATTATCTGAGAGAGCTCACTCGAACATCTTCCGTGATAGAATCTGTAAAACAGGGATAGGTCAGCCAGCCTCCTTCGATGTTCCAGGCTGTGGAGGTCCTTTGTGAGGTTAGGCGTATCGATTAGTCTAATCGCTCTTTTCTGGATAGTGTCCAGAAGCTTTAGAGAGTGCTTCGGAGCGCATCCCCACACATGGGAGCAATACTACAGCGATGGTTGGATCTGTGCCTTGTAGAGCAGCAGCAGTTGCTCTGGTGTATACAGCTTCCTACAGCGGAACAATACTCCAAGCTTCTGGGATACCGTTTTAGCAATACTGACGACGTGGTCGTGCCAGGACATGTTATTGTTGATGTTGATTCCCAAAAGCTTGACGGAAGGTGATTCGACTATGGGGTGACCCTCCATTTCCACGGTTGGTAAGCCATCGTGAGACTTCTTTGTAAGTGTTGTTGCCTGAGTTTTGTGTAAGGTGAACTGTACTTTATTTGCTAATCCCCACTCGACAATTGTTTTGATATCTGCGTTGATCTGTGAAGCATGCTGCTGTCGCCGACGTACCGTCTCCTGGGATGATAGTGGCTTGCCTGGTTCCATGCACGACACTAATGTACTGTCATCTGCGAAGCTGTAGATTGGATTGGATGTTATTTCCAGCAGCTCGTTGATGTACAGCAGAAACAGTGTAGGGGATAGAACAGATCCCTGAGGAACACCGGCGTTTATTGAAAATACGTCTGATGAACAGCCCTCGACTACAACAAACAGAGATCGGTCGTTCAAAAAGCTATTCAGCCACTGGCGCAGGTCAGGAGGTAGTCCATAAGCAGCAAGCTTGACCAGTAGTCCGTCATGCCACACTCTGTCGAAAGCTTTCGATATGTCAAGTGCAACAACACGGGATTCGCCATGATTGTCTATTGCTCTGTTCCACCAGTGAGTGACGTAGGTAAGGAGGTCACCTGTAGACCTGTGCTTACGGAAGCCATACTGGCGATCATTCATGATGTTATAGTTTTCCAGGTATTTCAGGATCTGTGTGTTGATGACAGTCTCCAAAATCTTAGACATGATGCTGAGAAGAGCCACAGGTCTATAATTGGTGGGATCAGTTTTTTTGCCTTTCTTAGGGATGGGTTGTATGCAGCCAATCTTCCACGAAGCGGGAAACACGCCTTGTTGATACGAAAGTTTGAAGAGCTTGCAAAGAATATGTGTAAGCTCAGCGGCATAGCGTTTAAGGACAATGGCTGGAATTTGGTCAGGACCAGTAGCTTTATTGGTGTTCAGTTTTTGGAGGATGCTTTTTACATCTCGATGTTCAAATTTGACCTCTGCCATTCTCGAGTTCACGCTTATGGTGGTGGTCGGAGTACTTCCTTGAAAGTCTACAGTAGAATTGGCTGCGAAGAGCTTCCCCAAGATGTCTGCTTTTTCTTTAGGAGCAGAAGCGATGGACTTGTCCTCTCTGGTCAAGGGTGGTATTGACGAATAGGAAAAGTTCTGACTAACAGCCTTAGCTACAGACCAGAATGTTCTGGACGAACTAGGACGTGAGAGGAGCTTGTTATTAATTTTTTGGTTGTGTTCCTCCTTGCTGCTGTCAATCACGCGTTTACAGCGATTTCTGGCGTCGATAAAACTGCGGTGGCTCTCAGCATTTGGATTTTTCCTCCATTCTCTGTAATGTTGGTTTTTAGAGGTAACTGCATCTCTACAACGCTGATTGAACCATGGCTTGTTTTTGGGGGGATGCTTGACGACATGAGGAATATAGGCTTCCATGCCGAATATTAATACCTCTGTTATTTCTTGGGCGCAAGCTGATGGGTCTCGTGACTTGAAGCAGACGTCGTTCCAGGGAAAGGACTGGTAGTATTCCCTTAGGTCGTCCCACTTTGCTGATCCGTAATGCCAGACCCGACGAGGCTTTGCATGGTAGAGATCTGGAGAATGCATTCTGCATAGCGTCGAGACGGTGTTGTGGTCAGACGATCCCAGTGGGGCGGTTACCTTCACTGTGTAGACCGTTGGAGTACTTGTGAGATATAGGTCCAACAGACTAGCAAAATCTCCGTGGCGGCTGGGAATCCTTGTTGGTTCTTTGACTATCTGCTCCAGGCCGCAGCTGATAGCGAAGGCTTCAGTTTCACGTCCCTCGTCGTCCGTTTTGTTTGAGTGTTTCAGCCAGTATGAGTTGTGAACGTTGAAGTCACCCAGAAAGACTATCTCTGAATGAGGGTGATCTGATTGCAGCGCGTCCACAGTGGCTGAAAGCTTCCCGAAGAGCTCTTTGCAGTTGTTACTGCTTGGTGGCCTATAAATGCAGCATATAAATTTGGAATGATTTTGGAAGGATATTTTGAGCCATATGATGTCAAATCCTTCAAGTTCGAGCTCTTCTTCTCGATGACAAGAAAGCCCAGATAACGTACACGCATACGCCAAACCTACGTCTAAATCGGGTGTATAAGTCATATCCGGGATATCTGAAGCAGTTATCCATTGTTGAAGAGCCGACTTGAGTTTCCGTAAGAGCCAGAATGTGTGGCTTCTCTGCCTGAAGGTGTTGATGGACAGAGTTTATGTTGGAGGCAAGACCTCGCATATTTGTAAAGTCGACTCTGAAAAAGTTTCTCTGGCCTTCGGGCCTGTCGTCAGTGCGAAGTTGCTGTTGTTCTGTAGTTAGCCTGACGAGGAGTGGCAGCACAATTCTTTAAACAAACTTCACTTAATGTTCCCCCCGGACCACCTGGCACCCGGAGATCCAAACGGCCAGGTATTTTACCTCCGGAATCTTTTGATCCTGGAAGAACCATTGAGCATTTACTTTTAATTAATCCAATTTGTCACTTATGAGAAACCGAGAACATCAGCCCAGCGACGGAACATGAACCGTGAGGCCATCTGGCGCCGCCAGAACCCATTTCTAGTTTCCCGGAAACATTCCGATGTGGGGGTGATTGCACCGCGGGCGAAGCTATGTGACTGCACTTCTCCCCCCTGTAGCTGATTGCAGAGATAATAGTACATGATGCACCGTCGTCGGTGCAATGTGTACCATCACCTCTGGGCGATGGGGTCGCCACATCCCTACGCCTACAATGTGTATACGTATTTAAAAAATTTAGTCAAGTTGATTGACTCAGTACTTCCCACACGTTCCGATGTTACCAGTTCTATTATTTTCCCACAGCATGAGACTATAGTCTACAATCTAGATTCTAGATGCCCCTGCAACCAAATCATCGCTCGCCCGACCGGAAAAAAAGGTATTTTATTCTACTAGGTGCTTCTTTCACAGGTCAATGGACAATCTATCAAGAATACAACAAATTTTTGAGTCTGACAAACAACCACCCCCGAACCACCCCAATTTCACCCCCAACCAAAAAAAAAATTTAAAATGATCAGGAACCCCTAAAACGTCTAAGACGAAGTTTGATGTGTTTTTTATATTTTTAGTTTTTTTTACTCGCTTTCCATACACTCGTCGCGGTAACAAATCTGTGTCAAAATGTCATTAGAGGCAATCCAGAAGTTTCCAAGTACACAATACAGAACAATCCAAAGTAATACTCGTATGTATTTTGTATGCATCAGAAAGTTCAAATCCCTTGGTTTCTGTAATCGGCAAGGCAATGTTCGGATGGACCTAAAAAAGTGTATTTTGCCGCTAGGTCTTTCTCTCTCAGATCAGTAAACAGCCTATTATGAGTACAGCAAGTTTTTCAGCTTTACAACCCCCCACCCCCCAACCAACCCAATTTCACCCCCACCCAAAAAAAAGTAGAAAATGATCAGGAACCCCTAAAACGAGTTTGAGGCATATTTGAAATGTTTCGTTTTTTATTAATTACTCCGCTGCTCGTACACCGATTTTCAAAATTGTAGCAACATTACCTACTACGACCCTACACCATATCACTACCCAAATTTCATCAAAATCTGTGTAACGGTTACTGAGATTAGGAGGCTAGAAAAACGCCAACAGACAGACAAACCGACAGACAAACAGACCGACAGACAGACAGACCGATAGACAGACCGACAGACTGATCGACGGAAATGAGTGACGTGGATTTTCGTTATGTAGGCATCATAAAACACCCAAAAAGTAAATTATCACAAAATCAAAATTTTTCGCGATCACAATACTCCCCTCACCTATCGGTGTGGGAAGTAAAATGAAAGACAATTCCACTGAAATCATAATGCTCATATTTATTTTTTTGTCTTACGTTATGTCTTACATTTTACGTGACTCTGACCGCTCCTTTAGTGTTCACAACATGCAGCTACATATATATTATGAATGTGCTCTAAATTTGCTCACTCGTACTAAGTCGTGCAAGATTGACGAGTCCTAATTCCTTTAAAAGATTAAAATATTCATTAAGAACATATCTATTTGCAGCTTGCTAAAAATGAATCTCTGGTATGATTTCAGATCAATACCATTACCATTTGTACGCTGCAGCTCTGTGTGCATTTCACCACGTCCCCGATGTCAGTAAATCATTTTGCAATGATTAATGATGGCATTTCCAACTCGATCTGTCTTTCGGTTACTGTGCATTGTTAATATTCAGCTTAGCAAACGAATTCGTGTACTTTGATAGTTGGCTGCTTCTTGATATGCTACCAACAGCGCATGCGACATTGGCCTGAACTTGGTTCTGTTTCTACTTTTTACATGAGAACCATGGAAAAAACTGCATTATACGGACTAAAGTGAAAAAACAATATCTAGTGAATGGATTCAATACCAACTACGCATTAATAATAATAAACTTCTTCATATTAATGCAGTAAGGCTTAGTTCAGAGGACGGGCGTTAAGCCGGCTCCACACATGCGGTATTTGCGAAATCTCAATTTCTAGAAAGAAGCCAAGAATTAGTGTGCCTCGGTTTGCGACGATTTACTGACACCCGACGGAAAATATTTGGTGTTTGGCGAATACCAAACATTTACATAAACTCCTACGCTAACACTACCTAGTAGATTTAAGTAGATGTTTGCCGAATTGAAAATAATCGATGCTCGTTGTTTTCCAAATGCTGCGTGTAGCGCATGCGCATGTAGTGTAGCGCGGACTCTAAATTTAACATGTCTGACGTCAGTCAAAGCCTACCATAAGTATTTCGAATTTTCGTATAAAGAATATCGGGTTGAGTTAAGAGAAAGCAAAGTATTTGGAATCTACCAACTTTACGTATAAGACATGTTTATATGAAAATACAGAGAATTAATCAGACAATCCGACAATACTAAAACTAAAATATACAGGAGGGGGTCCGTTCCATCTACAGTATTTCGAATTTAATAAAAAAAACATGGCGTTGAATCAAAAAGCTTCAAATGATTTGCAATCTGTCAACTTTAGGTATATAATTATGAAAACACAGAGAATTAAGCAGGGAATTCGATCAAACCAACATATACAAGGAGCTCTATTTGAAATAGTTAAGGTTTCGGTGTCTGAAAAATTGTTTCTTTCAATGACTGTAGCAAGCATCCTGCACATTATTTCTCAATAAATATACAAAAACTCTTAAATTCCAGTTTCTAGTAAAACTTTTAGAACAGAGTAGTAGTGACATGTGTCTTACAGACGTTAAAATGTGATTTTTAGAAACATTGATTTTTCGAAAAAAAAGTGTAATTTCGATTTAAACAAAAACTAGACAGAATTTGAAAAAAAACTTAACAGCAGAAATATTGGGATTTGAGGGCGTAATCTGAAGATTGAAAAATATAAAGAGTGTTCCATTTGAAATAAAAAAATGGACCTTGACTGAGGCTCAATGGGCCACCCTGTATATACAAAATTATTTGATGATAATCTTGTAAGTGTTGAATACTTGGATGATGATGTCATTGTCGCTTCTGTGTCTTCTTCAGTTTATAGTGATAACGATGAGGAGTCAGAAGATGAAGAGCCTGTGAGTATAGAATTGAGACCAGTTCCACCCACATCAGAGGCTTTTAAACATATTGATAACCTTCGTTATTTTCTTCAATCACGAAATAATCGGCAAAGTGTTTTTAATCAATTAGCCGAAGTACAATTACATATTAATGATATTCATTTCACAAAAATAAAACAAACTAAAATAAAAGTTTTTTTTAAATTAGACTCTTAAGAACAGTTGTTAATGTATATGTATATTATATTGCTATATTACGAAATATATTTTATGTGCCCTCATATCTATGTATTGAATGAATAAGGACCAGAGGCTATCCAGCACGGAATGTGGCTGGTGCATAGGCCACACGATGGGCCCTTTTGCGCCTCTATCCGTGCTAGTTCCTAAGACCCGCCCTTTTGGCAAAGGCAAGTACATTCTTAGGTCCTATCCGTTTTATCTCTATTGGTTCCAAGGTTCTTGAGCCCAGCATAGGCTGCCTGTGATAACCCAGGGTTTCACAGCGACACAAGATGTGTGCCGAGGATTCTTCCTCTTCACCACACCACGCGCACATTGGTTCGTTGACCATCCTCATCACGAACAAGTGACGTCTGAAGGTGTTGTGGCCTGTTAATAGGCCTACTAGCAATCTCAAGTTACTCCTATCCAGAGAGAGACAAAATCGTCCTATTCTCTCCGCAGGCCCTGCTAATAGATCCCGAGCTTGACGGAGATGACCAGAGATGTTGTTCCATCTCAGAGAGTGTTGATTCTGGATCCACTCTCCAGTTGTTTTCCTAATCAAGTTTGCAGATAGTCCTAAGGCTGGTTCCGGGCCCACAAAACTGTTGCCGGATCCTATCCTAGCCAGATGATCTGCCATTTCGTTACCCTTTACCCCAGCGTGCCCAGGTACCCACATCAGTGATACCTTGTGTTTAGCTGAGATGTCGTCAAGAGCCCTCCCGCACTCCAGAACCAGTCCCGACGTTATTTTCCAAGCACTCAGTGCTTTGATGGCTCCCTGACTGTCAGAGCAGATAGTAATCCGCCTCCTAGACCCGTCAATTTCCCGAATACGATTTACACAAGCAAGTATCGCATAGACCTCAGCCTGGAATACTGTGGTGTGTCCCCCAAGAGGGAGTGAAAGTCTTGTATGGGGTCCGTAGACTTCCGAGCCCGAGCCTTCTCTAGCGAGTGAACCGTCTGTGTACCAGACCTGTCCTTCTCCTTCGATAAGCTGTCTTTCTCTAGACTCCCACTCTTCCCTTAACGGAAACACCACCGTAAATTTGCGATTGAAGCGATGCGTAGGAGAAACTATATCGCTTCTCGTCAACAAAATAGGACTATCCTCATGCAACTGTGCTAGAATCGTCGAATGTCCTTTGCCTGGATTCATAAAAGTCCAGCTACCCTGACTCCAGAGACGGAACCCAGTTTTTTTAGCTTCCCCTTGAATTACCAGATCCTAAGGGGGAAGATTCAATAGTGTTTCAATGGCACTCAAAGGTGTTGTGAGCACTGCACTGGTCATACTAAGACATGCCAAACGTTGAACCTTACTAGGTTTGGCTCTTATTGCCTTTGTCTTCATACAGGTCCACCACACTATGGAGCCATATATTAATGACGGTCTGACTATTGTAGTATAGAGCCAGTGCACCACTTTTGGGCTCAGGCCCCAACTACTACCGACAACTCTTCTGCAGGCCCATAATGAGTTTCGAGCCCTGCTTATCTTATAATCCACGTGCTGCCTCCAAGTCAGCTTGTGATCTAGTATGACTCCTAGATACTTTACTGACTGAGACAATTCAAGTGTCGTTCTGAAAAAGGTAGGCCTCACGAGGCCTTCCATCTTCCTTCTCCTAGTGAACATAACGAGCTCCGTCTTTTCAGCGTTCACTGACAGATCTACCTCATTACGCCACGTCTCCACAACGCGCAGCGCGCCTTGGATTACCTCGGAGACTGTATTAATGAATCTACCCCTGACCACTATGCTCGAATCATCGGCATAGGCCTGTACGTAGACCCCTGTGTTGCTTAGTCTCACGAGTAGGTCATTCACAACCAAGCACCATTAATACTTGTATTAATAAAAATACCAAATCTTCTTTATTTATCGTTTATAGCGAACTTCGCTTATAACGAACCGTTTTAACCCGTCCCATGAAGTTCTTTATAACCGAACATTACTGTATTAGCAAATAGCCTGCTCCTCAAATCCTGTAGGTCGCGATCTGTGGTTTAAAAATTCTATTATACAATAATCTACATTGGTATTTGGGCTTAGCCCGCTTGGCTGCCCAACTGCAAAAGATCTCTCAGAACTAAATAAAACTGTATCTGTTAAGAAGCGCTTGAGCGACAAAGAGATGATGCAACCGAGCTGATATTCGTATCCGTTTCACTTGCCCGTACCACCGACTGGTGGTACTATATACTTCGTAGCATATATTTCATAAACAAGGACGGGCACTCACCTTCCGTACTTGCCTCGTTTCAACACATTTACTTTCAATACAGCTCTGAAATCTCGGCTCTTGCGTTATCTGGACAGGCTGTGGCGATGGAAATATTAGATCTTATTACAAGATGAGCCTCTGTGTCTCGCGAAACTGCATGGAACCCAAGCTGCCAGGGCCGTGCCTACCCGGTGGTGCAAGTAGTGCAAGGCACCAGGGCGCTGAACGTTATGAGCATAGAAGTTTAAAATAGGTAATTTAACGACATTTTCTACAAAAATGTATTATTTATTGGTAAATTTGGTCATTTTTTCCCTAAGTTTACGCCTACAATTTTCGAAACTAATCCTTTTGTTTAAATGTCTGAGCCTGACGTATATTCTCGTTCGTATTAGATATAATATTATTTTGTCAGGAAATTGTTTGATGGTTTCCACTCGGGTCTATCTCTAATAATTTTTTAAATATGTTTGATTGTTTAGAACACGACTGTCCATGGAATTTATCGAACTCTATCTCAACCAAAACGGGCTACTTTAATCATCTCCTCACTTGGATATACAAGACTGACTCTAAATAGAAACTCAATCCAGTCTGGGGCCCGATTAGAAGAATGAAATTTGGTTTGCGCCCCCAAAGCTAGATTAGGATATTCGTTTTTGAATCTGTAGGCCACATAGCCGTCAATAAATTTCAGTTTCTCGTTGGAAATCGTGTCTGGCATTTTATTTTTTTTCCAATTGACACAAAAGGTCATGTTCTTCAGAAATAAAGTTATCTAGGTCATAATCTGGACTCTGAAAGGTAAAGTTGGAAAAATGAATATCATTTGAATCATTCTCTGTCCCAACAATATCGCTGTCAAGAAGAACGTTCTTGAAAAACTCCTGAGTAAAGCACACGTCATCAGCTTCGATGTTAGAATTACTCGAAAGTAAGTTTTTCACTTGTAATGGTTCAAGTAGGCACGATTCATTGCTTTCTTCTGCATATTCATTCATTGAAAATACGGCAGGTGAATATTTTCCGAGGATGTACCATAAAAATTCCAGTTTTAATAAATGTTTAATGCTAGTTTGTGAAATGATTACCATTTTTCATATTAATTTCGTCCTTTCGGCGGCAAGCATTACTCCATTGCATTGCGAGATTTTAATTTTTCGGGAACTTATAGAATTTAACATTTGGCTGTTTCATCTTACTATGGTTTTTACAACCGACAACTGCACAATTTGGCATTATGTATACAAATTACAGTCTTCTATAACTCAAAATAAGGAATACAAAGTAAATTAAACAAAAATTGTTAGCGATTCTATTTAAAACGCGATTAAACGGGCCGTGGTATCACGACGTCTAATAATTCCCCGCGCGAAAAATCTCGTTGCTGACGCAATGCGCAGAGCGATCGCAATTTCGTACGGCTGACGAGCACACCATGTATACTCGCACCACGGTTATGGGGCAGAGAAAATTTAAATCTGATTTGTTAGTATTCCTTTTTTGCGATCTTGCTGATTTTTGCAGTCAGAGGTATTTTTACTATAACGCAAATTACTACTTTTTTACACCATTACATGTTATTGATAATTGCATGCTGGAGCAACAATCGCTGGCAGTTTTTCTTTCATTCCAGGTTTTTTAATTGTTTTGGAAATTTTTAACCTCTAGTACATTACAGTAGCCAGTAGGCTGTGAAAAATATCTATTTCTGTCATACTCCAAATTCTCTTTGACCTTAAATATGTTACCGCCGTGGTTTCTGTTAAAGGTGATTAGTTGTAAAGAATTTTTATAATCTTGTCTCTTCACTCTAATTCGTCTGTATATTTCTTCTAAGTTAATTATTTTCTCTCATGTAAACATGTGTTTGTTTATATTTCATGGTTTGCTAGGTCGATTATAGGTAGGAACAATGATAAAACACCATTTGATTGAAAATTTGAAAATAAATGAAAGCTACCAGAGACTGATATTCACTCCCTTATTTCATTAGAAATGTTATCAAATTTTACATTCAATCGTATAAAAAAAATTAGGCATTCCCGTTTGAAAAAATCAAGTTGTCTCTGATTGAAGTCTCCTTAACTAATCGACCGATTTCTCCAAGTACAAACACAATACAAATTTGACCGTCTAACGTTTATAATTAATAATAAATTTTATAATTTTTGCAATGTTTAATTCTTTCAGACATCTACTTGTACCGAAAATGTTACCTTACGCCTAAACGGTTCGCTCCCAGGTGTGGTACTTGAATTCACACTAGAATTCACCAAGGAATTCGAATATGTAATAATATACAGGGTGTTTTATTTAAAAAATGTAACTTTGATACGTTTCGTGTTTTGGGAACACCCTGTATAACATGAAAATATTTTTAAAATGTAGCCTTAATGGGCCCCTATGCATGCGAAATTATTATTTTCTTTTCCATCAAATACTTTAGCCATAATGATCCGTGTCAAATAACGTGAATAACCTTGAATATAATATACAAGTATATCACTTTTACTGATTTTAGATCTAATCCATCTACACTCCATTTTATCTCCCGCTATGACCCCAGGAATGGCACTGCAAGCTGCATTTCAAAAAAGTAGAAGAGAACTTTTTTATGACTAAGCAGACCGCATAGAAAGAATACTGATGCGGTTTCAATGAACTATTTGTATTTGGATATTTTACCATTGCTTTAAATATACAGGGTGCTTCCTAGGTTAGGACATTTTTTCATAGGGTTTATAGTATTCGCCAAAAGGAGTGATTTTTTTCAGTAACGTATAACCGAAATGTTTAGAGGTCTCAAGGTATTGACCTATAATGAAATCCTCATTTCTAATTCGTCCTTGTGCGATTCATGCAAAGCAGAGGCAAACACGAAAAGACCCGATTTTTTCGGAGGAAAAAAACGAAAAAAATCCAGTTTACTATGGAGCATAGATGTAGGTATCACCGCGCATTTGACGTCTCTTAAGTTGCTGTCATGCTACATACCCCCAGTTAAACACTTCTGTGAGAACTATTACGGGATGCATCAAATCAACTCCAACTTACCGGCTACCAACACTTAGTCAAATAGCTCCACCATCCATCCATCGGGAAAATGCACTTCTAAAAGAATATAATAAAATCAAAACAAATCCCTCACTGCCAATCCACGAAGATATACCGGATTTCGGGTCAGAAAACCACTAGTTATCACAGCTCTCCAACTTGAATCTGATGGTTTATTTAACCCTGCAGTTAAATGGGCAGAAATAAATTTGGGCAACCCAAACACCAGAAGAAGTGAACAAAAATCTAACTATTGGTCAAGAACCCCTGGTTTTGAGCTCCACCGAAAGGAGTGGTCAACCCTAAACAGAATTCGCACGTCGCATGGAGTGTGCGCTGATTCGTTGTTCAAATGGAACAAGCGCGAATCCCCACGATGCGACTGTGGATCGGAATGCCAAACTGTCAGGCATATTGTGCAAGAATGTGGCCTTACAGCTTATCCAGACAACAACAAGGACTTCCTCCAAGCCAAACCATCAGCCCTAGAATGGATTTCCAGGCCCGATATTATCCAATAGCCTAGTTACTATTTAGATCGCAAAAAAAAAACAAAAAAAAATCCTTTTAGCAGATCAGAAGATGCTCGGAGTGACAACTGCTGCAAGGCAAATACTGTTTGTGATAGTGATTTTGCTAGCGAATCACCATGGGCTTTCCAACATAATTTTGAATCTAAATCGATGCCTAAAAGCTTTGCAGAGCTGGCGCTATCATTTTTTTTTCCAGGAGCCGTCCGACATTGCTGTCCCCGTCAATACTTAAGCCTTAAGGCCTATTGTATTATTGCTCCTCTCTTTTACAGTATCCACTCCAGCAATCTAGATCCCTGAATAAGTTTATGCAGTTTACCTACTGGTCCTGGTGCTGAGCCGTACTCCATTGGTTCTAGCTTGGTCTTCCCAAAGAGCTGTTGTCTCTTGTGATCTAGCGCTTCGCACTCACAGAGCACATGTAGGGCTGACTCGGTTCCTCTTCCACACAATCTGCAGTTGAGGTCTCCATTGTAGAGTCCCATTTTATTCAGGTGTTCCTTCAGGCCACAATGTCCTGTGAGGAGACCCGTCGTTATTCGGAGCTGATTTCTACTCAAGGAGGGCAGTGTTTCAGCTATCTTCTTGCATGGAGCTTTAATGAATGTTTTTCCATGAACACATCCTGGCAACAAGTTGCACTGCTCCTTGTGCTGATGTTTCACCCATTCTCCCACCTGGTGTCTGATTGTGCTTTTAGGCACCCCCAGGGCGGGTTCTGCTCCAATGTATAGGGCAGACGAGCCTAGTCTTGCTAGCTCGTCCGCTCTTTCATTGCCTCTTATACCTGAGTGTCCAGGCACCCACTCCAAAGTTACTTTGTTGTGTTCTGCCAGTCTTCCCAGTTCCTGTAAGCATTCCCAGACTAGAGCAGACGTAACTTTGGGCGCTTCTAGTGCCCTAAGTGTAGCCTGACTGTCTGTAAGTATTGCGATCCTCTTGTTTCTGTAGGATCGTTCATTATTGATCCTTGCACATTGCAGGATGGCGTACACCTCTGACTGAAATACCGAGGCGTGTTTTCCTCGCGGAATGCTCTGTCTAGTTCCTCTTCCAAAGATTCCCGCTCCTGTGCCTTGCTCGGTCTTTGATCCATCTGTGTACCAGACTATTTCCCGATGCAGGTTGTTTACTTCACAGAGTTCTCGATCTCTTATTATAGTTTCGAATTTCTTGTTGAAGATGTATTTCGGAGTTATGTGGTCCTTTCTAGCATCCATTATGGTGTGCCCCACATATTCTGCGATTTGGTTGTGTCCAAGATCCTTGTAAATTCCTCTTGGTAGGGTTTGTAGTCTAGAGTAGCCCATTCTCGCCTCACCCATTATTACAATTTGCAACGGAGGGAGGTCCAGGATGGTCTCTAAGACTGCAGTGGGTGCGCCTTTCATTGCTCCTGTTATGTAAAGACAAGCAAGTCTTTGCACCTTGCTTAGTTCTGCTATAGCAGCTCGCTGTTTCATCTTTGGCCACCAGACCAAAGACGCATATGTAATCATGGGTCTCACCACCATTGTGTATGTCCAATGCACCATGGCTGGACTTAGACACCATGTCTTACTATGCGAGCGCCTCGATGGCACTAATGCCATCTCGGCTCTTCTTTTGACTCTTTTGAGCTGAGGGTTCCAGGTTAGCTTAGAGTCTAGTACTACTCCTAATTATTTAACCTCCCCTGACAGCTGTATTTGGCTACCCAGAAGTTGTAGAGGTCCTAGTCCTTCGACTTTTTTCCTTCTGGTGAAGGCAATTATGGACGTTTTGGAGGGGCTGACGTTCAGTCCCTCCTTATGGGTCCAGCTTGTGACAGCATTTAGAGCCCTTTGCATTTTGTCTCTAACCGTGCTGTTGAATTTTCCTTGCTCTAGAATTACCAGATCGTCCGCATATCCTAGAGTCCTGTGTCCATCCTTGTCTAGCGCTATCATACTACTGTTCAATATTTTAAGTGGTAAGGACCATCTCTGCAGTTTTGGAATCATTCAGCCTTAGGTGATTCATAGCAAACCACGACTTTAGGTAATTGGCAGCAATTGATTTATACTTTCTACCTTAATAAATAGTGTTGTGTCGTCAGCATAAAGTAAACAGTCTTTGTCTGTTAAAGTCAGTCGTTGATGTAATGGAGGAATAGCGCTGGCCCAAGGATAGAACCTTGTGGTACGCATTCTCTTACATCAATCATCTCTGATCGCATCTCTCCTAACCGCACTGTTTTTCAGGTAATGCGAGAAAATAGAACTCCTTGTTTCAACAATTTTATATCAACCTAAGTAGATTTTTATGATAATAGCCAACAATTTATTCTTTGATGTATTTCGTGCAGGGTACTATTTTATGACGTTCCATATCCCGCACACATCAATAAAATTTAGCATAATTATATTTCTATTACACCCTGAATATTTTTGAAGGTTTTGACAACAACTGATAAATTTATACTAAATCAGCTGTTGGTTACAAGCGATAAGTTATTCAAACTATAAAAATAACTGTATTCATGCTTCTTTAAAACAATGCGCCGATTAACTAATTTTATGGGACCTTTTCTTCGATATCGATTCAATAAATTCACAAAGCTTCGAGGTTGGTACTGATACCTTATACATTAAAATAAAAACAATGGGTAGCCCAACAGCGATTTGCCATAAAAAAGTATTTTCAGTCCATTGCTTAGACATTAAAAAGTAATGAATTGGTGTGTGGGCGATAAAAACATGATAATACGAAACTTTTATAAACACATATCACCTGCATAGCAATATTGCTGTCAAACGGAAAATATAGCATACAGAGTGTTCTCAAATTTGGGCCTTTTTCGAAAATGACTTCCCTTGGAAAAGTAAATAAGATAACCACCTTTTCTCATCATCACTATCATATTTCTTTGATATATTTACACAAAGAAGAAAGAAAATAAAATACTGGGTCTGTTAGCGAAGCAATCACGATACTGAATTACGTGCTATGAGAGAATGTCATGACAAAAAATTAATTTTGAATGACAAACTATTATACTTCGATAAGGCCGCAGAGTTGAGATTGTCTATTCTTCAAACGATGTCGTCCGAATACTACACTACACCATACGTTCAATATGGTTGAGGTCTGTTGACTCCGCTGGTCACTGAAGAACCTAAGAGTCGTTCTTCTGTTGGAATACAAATCCCAGAGGCACCTCTCGCTCAGCAAACGTAAACATAGCATTCTGCGATCCATAATACCGTCTATACAAAATGTAACGGGCTTACTCTACTCCACTAAAAAAAGAACCCCATAAAAATACATTACCATTTCCACGCTTTGTGGTTAGCCTAACGTACTTTGGATGAAATCTTGTATTAACCGGATGCCTCACACGTCTCATTCCATCAGAGTTAAAAAAACTTTGTAATGAGTTTCGTCGCTAAACAACACTTTTTCCCAATATTGCGTTGTCCAATTCAAATAACTTTGAGGAGTTTCGATTCTGGCACGGCAATTTCTTCCGGAAACCAACGCCTTCTTGGCTGAACATCTGATATAAAGCTTCCCCTCAACTAATCGTCGCTGAACAGTTCTTGCACTTACTCCCAGCTCCGGAATATTAGCAATTATCCTTGATAACTACGGATCTCTTTGAGAAGTCCATTTGATTCCCCTATTTATCTAAAATGTAGTTTACAAATCCTGTTGCAGTTTTGAGATTCAGTCTCGTTAGGCGAAAATAAAAAATTTCAGGTCTTTCACATCTTTGAGTTTAGGACCTAATAAATCGAAAATCTTTATTTGGCTTTCTATTGAGTTGAAACCTTGTGCTTTGGATAACTTGAGGGTGCTGATTACAAATCCGGTTGCAGTTTTGAGATTTAGTTTCGTTAGGCGAAAATAAAAAATTTCAGGTCTTTCACATCTTCGGGTTAGGACCTAAAAATTTGAAAATCTTTATTTGGATTTCTATTGAGTTGAAATCTGGTGTTTTGGATAATTTGAGGGTGCTGATTACAAATCCGGTTGCAGTTTTGAGATTCAGTCCCGTTTGACGAAAATCAAATCTTTCAGGTCTTTCTCATTTTAGGGTTTAGGACCTAAAAAATCGAAAACCCTTATTTGACTTTCCATTGAGTTGAAACCATGTGTTTTGGATAATTTGAGGGTGCTAATCACAAATCCGGTTGCAGTTTTGAGTTTCAATCTTGTTTGACGAAAATCAAAACTTTCAGGTCTTTCACATTTTAGGGTTTAGGACCTAACAAATCAAAAATCCTTATTTGACTTTCTATTGAGTTGAAACCCTGTGTTTTGGATAACTTGAGGGTACCGATTACAAAGCCGGTTGCAATTTTGAGATTCAGTCTCGTTTGACGAAAATAAAAAATTTCAGATCTTTCACATCTTCGGGTTTAGGACCTATTTGGCTTTCTATTGAGTTGAAACGTTGTGTTTTGGATAATTTGAGGGTGCTAATCACAAATCCGGTTGCAGTTTTGAAACTAAGTCTCGTTAGGCGAAAATAAAAAATTTCAGGTCTTTCACATCCTCGAGTTTAGGACTTAAAAAATCGAAAATCTTTATTTCGCTTTCTATTGAGTTGAAACCTTGTGTTTTGGATAATTTGAGGGTGCTGATTACAAATCCGGTTGCAGTTTTGAGAATCAGCTGTGGTCTTATTATAGAGTGCTTGAATTACGATACAAAATTACTTGCTATTAGTTTTATAGACACGACTGGCAAGATTGGAGTGTGAAATCAGCAAGGCAACTCTCAGAGAAGGCAGCATATGGGTAAAGCCATCAGTTAAAAGAGACACTTATCTAGCCCCTCATCGTCCTACATTCCCACTACATACAACTTCGAGGAGATTACATCAAAACTGATATGGTACATTTCAACACTCTCTGTTTACTAGCCTTAACGCAATGCTGTACATCTCAGTTGGGTACTAGGCCAGTATAAATTCTCTATTATCTTTTCCTTATGGCCAGTCTCCCTTGAGGAGCAGCAGTAGTTGCTTTGGTTTATAGAGCTTCCTACAGCGAAACAATAATTAAAACACTTTATTTTAAGACTTCTAAGGGTTTTTTGCTAATTGCGAATCAAATCCAGCTTTTCAAATACATATTGTTTATTTTCAGACATTGGGGCGTTTTTGCACCACCAGAAATAACGAACTTCGTAGCAATCGTTGCTTTGAGCATGCGCAGTAATAAGAAATAGGTGAATGATTTCAAATAGCGATAACGCAGTTCGACCAATTCTACTTGCCTGCTCTCTCTCCTAGAAGAGTCACTATATGGTCAGTGTCAATTGTAAAACAACCGGCAATATTGTCGCTTCATGCGGCTAGCCCTTATTTTTGTGGGGAAACCAATGGAAGGGATGTTATATGAATTTTATTCTAATAATGTGCTTGATGTAAATCTAAGATTTCAGTTCAGGATGATAACTGTCGTCGAAGTACATACACTCTTACATAACATACAGTCAGACGCTTTTGGTGCTGACAATGTCAGTGCAAAAATGCTCAGGCTTTGTAGCCCTTTTATAGATAAATATATTGTACATATTATTAATTGTTGTATTGAGAAATCTTATTTTCCGAGTCTATGGAAGTCTGCAACTGGTATTCCTATAGCCGAAAATACTGTTCCAAAAAATTTTTCCGACCTTAGGCTGATATCCATTGTACCAGCTGTATCAAAAATTTTCGAAAAATTCCTATCCACACAGATGTATGAATATTTTTCAACAAATAATATACTTCCTGATTGCCAGTCGGGTTTCCGCTCTGGAAGAAGTACAGAAACTTCATTAGCCACCGTAACAACAGATTTATTGACGGCATACGATCAAGGGTTGTCTAGTGCTCTTGTGCTTCTGGATTTCTCCAAGGCATTCGACACGATAAATCATGAACTGCTTTGTTCCAAACTTAAGTACTATGGTTTTAATAATTCCTCATTATATTTATTATGGAGTTTTTTGATCAGACGGTCCCAAAAAATCAGTGTTAATGGCTCTTATTTATCGTGTTTGGATATTTTATCAGGGGAGCCGCAGGGTTCCATACTTCCATACTTCCCTCTGTTATTTATCATATATACAGCAGATATCTTAACGAAAATTCAAAAGGCCAAGGTTCAAGCATATGCCGACGATATTCAGGTTTATTTCAGTTTCCACATGAGAGATTTAGCTGAAACTTTGCTCAATGAAGAACTTGATTTAATTAGAACGTTATCCGAACATCATAATTTAAAGCTTAATTCAGAGAAAACAAAATTTATTTAGGCAACAACAGTAATATGCTTTCCTTAAATAACAGTTTTTCATTGAAGATATCTAATGTCCAGTTGGAATCTTGTGAATCGGCCCGTAACTTAGGACTTTTTGTAGATGCTAACTTACGTTTTACAAACCATGTCCAAGCTTTAGTAAACAAAGCCTTTAGTGCCCTGAAAATTATTTACAGTAACCGTAATATTTTGGCGCGTGGTCTTAAAAAGTCTTTGTTTGAAACTTTAGTTCTCAGTCATTTTAATTATTGCAGCTTTTTATATGGGCCTTGTTTAACCATTGCTGATGCAAACAAAATACAGCGAGTTCAAAATAGCTGCTGCAGGCTTATATACGGAATAAGAAAATATGAACCGATCTCACACAAAATTGAAGAATGTGGTTGGCTCAATATGAAAAGCAGAAGGCTACACCATTTAAACTGTTTCACACACAAACTCCACAACAATCCCAACCCTTCGAGCTTAGTCAAACTTTTTTATCTCGCAAGTATGTCCATCACCAAAATACTAGATCTAAGTCACATTTCTCCATACCTCAACACAAAACTTCTATGTTTCATAGATCATTTAGTTATAATGCTATCAGGATGTATAACTTACTTCCAGAAGAGTTCAAGCTTCTTAACATAAACAAATTCAAGTACAAGCTTAAGCGTTATTCTTGATATGCAGTAGATTCAATGTGAACCCCGCCATTATTATTATGCCATATACATATCTGTACATATTTGTTATATATTTTGGTCCAATACCAATTTCAATGTGCACATCATGCCTGTTTCGGATTTGACGATGTATTGTGCTTGCGTATGTAATGCGTATGTAAATATGTTTAATATATATGTTTGTATATATAATATTTATACATTTTGTTTTAGTAGCCTGTACTTTTGCTGTGGATATTTATCTTTTTTTTATACATTTAATATTTTTATTCTGTGTTTCTGAATTTTGTTTTTGCAAGTCGGCTCTGCAAAGGCTTTTCTATTTTTATTTTTTTTTCTGGCCATTGATTTATTGGGTACTGCCCTCCGGTGGTTGAGTGGAGTAGCTTGAAGCTAGACTCCGCCACTGGTTTATTGTATAAAATATTATTATTGTATATGCATTGTATCTCTATAATAAAGACGGTTTATTATTATTATAAATACCCAAAATTCGCCAACTCACTGTGTTTTACGCTACCAAAAGTCGCCAATTATCCACCTACGATTTTTAGTCGCCAACTCGGTCTTAACCATCAAATTCCCACGCTATGAAAATCAACGTAAATACCCATATAAGGGGTCCTGTAGAGACTCCAGCAAAATACTGGTATTATTAGTCCTATAAAGATTACATTAATTAGGCCTAGGTAATAACAAAACTACACTTTACACAAGTTTACTAAATAGTTTAGAAGAGAAAAAAACATTAAATTCATATTTCCAGATTATCTTTGGTCTCCGAAACACTTTCTATAGCAAAACGGTTATCTGCAGAAATATCACTTTCATAGTCAGTTTCATCATCAAAATCCCAGTTTTCGCTATCTGAACTAACTCGTGTTGTTTTAGGGGTCGCGTTCTATTCCAAGCACTCATTTTGATGACTTTAAATAATTAAAAAATATAACACGTGTTCAAAATGAAAGTTGGGTCCGTAAATGATCGTCCGGGTTACCAGCGGGACTCCACTAAACGAAATCACGTGTCACTCTGCTGTATTCGCTGCGAAACGTGGCCGCATACTGAATTACGGTCCCAAAGGTCAGAAGAAGCACATATCGAGCGGTAGCGTTGCCAATGCCTTTAAATAAAGTATTTAGGCTACGATTTTTTGATATGGGGTTCTTAAACGACCCCCCGTTGGGAGTTTAAGGATTACGAGTATAGTCGCCAAAAATGGCGTACCTGACAACTCTGGCAAACACGTGTTCTAAAGGATGGAAGTTGGAGGTAGGAGATAAGGTGTTCTCTGTTTAACCTGTTAAAAGCTTAAGTTATCGTCTCGCGTATCTACGTCTGCTTGCCAATGATATATACAAAACTTTGTTAATCCCCATGTTTTGCCTACTATTTTCCTGTGTTCTTAGGCGTTCACTAGGTCAACTCTATATATCTAAAACGACTATACATGTGCCGATATATCATAGATTGTGACAGGAAGTATGAAAGGCGATATATATGTACTGGTATACCATACACGAGCTGGGCACATGCATATCTACCTAGCTATATACACTTATATTTCAGTTTCGACATCGGAATTTTAATAAAAGAGAACAGGAAAGATTGTGAATAGTTCTTTCCATCGGAATAATTTCTACTATTACCACAACAATTATACACTTTTGCTTGCAAACTATTTTAATTAACATGAAGCTCCGCAAGGCCACCTTTCGATATATACGATTTTTGCGGACGCTGCTTGAGGATGTATAAAAAAATCAGGTCAAATGGGTGCAAGAAGAACTTGCATACAAAGTGTCTCAAATGCTACTAGAACTGTCATGACCTCTATTATTTTGGCACTGCTCAACAAACAATCAGCTGTCTTACTCACAGTCGGTTCCTTTGTGATGACGTGTGGCAAATATCTGACGTCAGCGACGCCATTTTGGGATAGTTTTATTCGACCTGACAGGGGCGGAGTAGAAAAAAGACTACAACAGGGCAGAATTACGAAATAATACTCAACCCATGTGGTGTAAAAGGGAGGTAAACATTAAAGACAACATAAAGTTTATGTTGTCCTTAATGTTGTCTTTAATTTTTACCTCCCATAAAGCACTAGATTTGCGCTAAGATCTATATTATTTATCTCTATACTCATATTCAATGTAGATAGCCATGTGTACAACAATTTGTAGACTAATGGTGAAGTCTAGCTGAAGCTACTCTACTCAACCATTAGTGGGCAGAGCCCAAAACATAGATCAAATTATAATTTACTAGAGAACATGAGTATTCATAACACTTAGTAACAAAAAAATATATGTGCATATCAGGACTAACAGATTATATTTACAGAAGTTCATAATATTGAAACTGAACCAATCTAACCCAAAATGTCGTTGCGCAAAGGGATCGGCGCAAAGCATCCCCAGACCTTGAGTAAGACAGCTGATTGTTTGTTGAGCCGTGATTTTGGTATGCGTCATGGTTGTCAGATTTCGTTTTCTATGATTTATGCAAAATCTGCTTGTTTCCTATTCTCATTATAAGTACTTCTATAGGGTGCTGCATAAAATACTCCATATTTCATGAACAAGATTTGCTTCAATTTCTCGAATTGTATAAATTGGTTAGTACCATAAAAAAAATGAGCCTACATCCAATTTTTTGACTTACAGCAACCTAAATAATTTTTTACAAATTTCCTATTACATCTATCATGAAAAAACAGCGTCTAAAAATCATATTTTTTAAATGTATATTTATCCCCAAATCGTGAGGCATGCCAATCATCCTAATTCTAACCCGTATATATAACCTCAAAATATCTGTTCATTGTTTAATCCATAGCGTTTATAAGAGTAGATGTCAACAGTCATTTAATGTGTATGTTCTATGAGACGCCACTATAACTAAAGTGAGATTGTCAAATTAGTAAATATGAGTTCTATTAGGCCTGCAAAAGGAACAGCTAAGCACAGTAGTGATGTAACGAATATTCGCATTCGCGGATGTTCGCATATTTTTGCATATACGCATTCGCGAAATTACCTCGAGTGTTTTGCGAATACATTTTTTTATTTGATAATTGGTTAATAAAACAAAATCCATTCATTTATTAAGTTTTTGAATGCAAAAAAGTCACTTAAACTCTTAATCACATAAGTCTTCTGTTTATCACTTGGTGTCATTTATTTATTTAACTTTGGGCAGTGAATCTTAACAATTAAATTTTCATAAAAATTTAACAAACAGAAATATATACTAAATGCAATGTAAACAAACAAAAATAATTCTTCTCTGAATTTTTACTGAAGTTTTAATGGTATAATTATCTTCTTGAACAAAACTAAAAATAATAATCATTAAATATACTTATACAATAAATAAACTATAACTATGATTATTTTACATGAGGGTTAACACTTTAAGGAGATAAATAAATTAAATTTTTTATTTTAATAGATATAAAACTGAATATTCGTATTCGCGAATGTTGGCAGCAGACATTCGCATTCGCATACATTCGTTACATCACTAGAGCAGAGTTAATCAGGTTACAACCTAAAATCAACAGTTTTCGACATTTTCGTTACGTCATTTGAATTGAGTGGATAAAAAAAACACGCATTGAACTGATTGAAGCTTAAGTGAGCTGACATTTTGTGTAAAACGAATGCGCCTTATAGTACAAAACGTACGTTACAGTCGACTGAACTTCATGTTCCAACAGTCCGACATTTCATGTTGCCGTTTGCCACGTGATAGGGAAACAACAAATATATTTATACTCTCTGACATACTTATGATGGGTTCAACATTATTTCAATTTGCAGTATAACCTTTTTTATCATATTGTTCTTATTAAACTCAAATTTTCTGCATTCGTTTTATAGTAAATGATGATAATTATCATCATGAGTAAAACTGTAGTACACAAATTGATTTGGAGACTTGGCGATCGAAGAGTACGACAACGATGTTGAAAAAAAACTGTAAAAGGGGTGATACACGTACGAGCAAGTACGCGTACTTATGGCTGGACGACCTTTTTCGCCTGTGTGTCACCTTAAGTACGCGTATTTTAAAACCGTCGCGCAAACCGCCGGCGATCCAACTGGTTTGAAATCTTGCTCGTAGCTTGTCTCGGCTCGTACTGCGAGCCGCGGGCCACCACTTTGTTTTGGCAGGCCATCGATGCGCAACGCCTTTTGTGTTTTCCGTTCGTTAAAAGTTTTGTTTATTTAGGTAAATTATCAAAATGAGTGATTTCAGCTTCACGTGTGTCACCGACGTCGAGCCGAGTAAGTTCGCGAACTTAAAAACCGCGTACTTAAAGTCCGTACGTGTATCACCCCTTTTAGATTGGGTAAACAGAGAAAGACATAGCATAGTATGTATGCATTTACCTACACAAAGATGTATATTATTATTCTACTGCAGTATTTCTCCCCATAGTACCAATTTATACATTAAAAATTATCGAATAATACAGGGTGTTTACGATCCTAATGCGGTTATGTAAAGTTCGAATATTACACATCACTGTAATGCTTTTAGCACAAATATAATGCGAACATCCCAAATTTGAAGTTTCAAAAGATATCGCAACATTTTCTGATAACACAGAATATGCGGCAACAAGTTTAGAGACAATAACATTTGTTTACATAGTGAATATCTCCAAAAACACCTGACAGAAACTAGGTCGAATACTGGGCAATGTTGTGGGATTGTGATTTTGCAGTCATACTTTTTTAATTTTTTTCTGTTTAACTATGCGTTAACTAGTGAAATGGTACTGGGGTTTCAGGTTCGAAACATCATGGTCTATCGTTCCTCCAAATTAATGCACTAAGATCGTAAACACCTTGTATATACTACCAGTTTTGTGCCTCATAGAACACCTACCTGACGATACGATTGTCAAAATGAAAAATTCTGACAAACACAATCTTTATACCACAGAGGAGAGATTTCCCTCCTCTGTGCTTTATACCATAGAGGGGAGACTATATACAGGGTGGGCCAATAGTGCGTGGACGGAGGATTGTGGGCTTACTGAAAAATATTTCAAAAATCTGTCACTTGACCATGGTAGGCACCCTTGAGGGCTATAACGTAAAAATATTTTCACTTAAATTCTGACGTTTATACAGGGTGATTCATATCAAACTTACACTTTTTTTAATGGAACCCCCTATATATTATTGCATATTTGGATTCCATGGTCAATTCTAGTGTGACTTTATGTATCACACATGGAACTTTAAACGAACCGTTTAGGCGCAAATCACCATTTTTGGTATAAGTAGGTATCAGAAAAAAATTGAATATCGCAGCGATTATAAAACTTAGAAGGCCGTGACTTTGCGGTACGACTAAGCATGAAATGCGTCACCTAAGGTCAGACGGCTAAATTTGAATTCTTTTTGTACTTGGAGAAATCGATAGATTAATTAAGGAAACTTCAATCACAGATAACTTGATTTTTTTAAATGGGAATGCCTATTTTGGTTTAAAGAATCAAGCGTAAAATTTGATTACCTTTCTAACGATATATCGTTCTTGATATCAATCTTTCTTGGTTTTCATTTTATTTCAAATTCTTAGTCAAATCGGTGTTTTTCAATTTTCCTGCGTGCAAGCAATCTAGCAGGCCATGATAAATAAACAAAAGCTCGTTAATATGGAAGAAACCAACAAACTTAGTAGAAAGATGCAAACTAACTAGAGCAATGAGGCAAGATTATGAAAATTTCTTACAACATATTAGCTCTAACCGGATACAGCAGCGGCAAGATATTTAATGTCAATGAGTAGCTGGGGTATGACAGAAGTGTTTGTTTTTCACAGCCTACTAGCTATTGAGATCTACTAGAGCTTGACACTTTTCCAAAACGATTAAAAATTTTGAAACAAAAGGAAAACTACCACTGATTTTTGCTTACAGTCTAACATGTTTAGAATGAAATTTCACATTTAATGGGATAAAAAAATTAGTCATTTCCGTTTAGTTAAGTCAAAAGTGAAGATATCTCCAACTGGAGCATTCTGAACATCTATTGAAATAACTGCTAGAATTGTTTAATCACGCTATGTTGTAATTGCGATTATTTCATGTAGTTTTCTACAAACTAAATTATGTTTTACAATTCAAACAGACTGCAAATCAAGTTTCATTTTCCACGATTTTTCTAATAAATAGAAGAAGAATTTGAAGGGTTCCAGTCAGAGGTATCATTTCTTTTGACTTAAGGAAATGGCTACTTTTTCATAGCATTAAATGTGAAAATTTATTCAGAAGACATAGATATTCTACTGCCAGCAACAATCACCAGTAGTTTTCCTTTGATTAAATATTTTTTTACTGACTTTGGAAATTGGCTAATAGCTAGTAGGCTGTGAGAAATGAGCGTTCTTGTTACCACTATTGTTTCTGGTTAGAGCTAATATGTCGTAAAGAATTTTGATAATCTTGCCTCGTTGCTCAGGTTAGTTTGCATCTTTCTGCTAAGTTAGTTGCTTTATTCCATATTAACGAGCTTTTGTTTATTTTTCATGGCCTGCTAGATTGCTTGCATGCAGAAAAATTGAAAAACGCCGATTTGACAGAAAATGTGAAATAAAATGAAAACCAAAAAAGATTGATGTCAAGAATGCTACATCGTTAGAAAGGTAATCAAATTTTACATTTGATTCTTTAAACCAAAATAGGCATTCCCATTTGAAAAAATCAAGTTATCTGTGATTGAAGTTTCCTTAATTTATCCTCTGATTTCTTCAAGTACAAAAAGAATTCAAATTTAGCCATCTGACCTTAGGTAACGCATTTCATACTTAGTCGTACCGCAAAGTCACGGCCTTCTAAGTTTTATAATCGCTGCGATATTCAATTTTTTTCTGATACCTACTTATACCAAAAATGGTGATTTGCGCCTAAACGGTTCGTTAAAAGTTCCATGTGTGATACATAAAGTCACACTAGAATTGACCAAGGAATCCAAATATGCAGTAATATATAGGGGGTTCCATTCAAAAAAATGTAAGTTTGATATGAATCACCCTGTATAAACGTCAGAATTTAAGTGAAAATATTTTTACGTAATAGGCCTCAAGGGTCTCTACCATGATCAAGTGACAGATTTTTGAAATATTTTTCAGTAAGGCCACAATCCTCCGTCCACGCACTATTGGCCCACCCTGTATACGCATAATCCTGAACTGTTTTGTGACCAATAAATTGGGTAAATGCAGTACAGGTAAAATTCTCTATCAAGCTATTCAATCCAAAACCTGTTCAATGAGTTGAACACAATCTCGTTCAAGAAATAGTGTAGTCTGAATCAATCTTAACCAGATGTAGTATGCAGAAATAATATATTGCTATAACAACAGTCCATTCAAAGTAGTATAAATTTAATATTTGATTGTTACACTTTCTCAAAATTTCAGCGTTCTAGATTCGTACCAGCCATAGTGAAACAAGACGCGTGTAAAGTAGTCCCCCGTTTCAGTCCATTTAACTCTACTAGGTGTACTACCTGTGGTACTACGGTACCAGTTACTGACCTTGCGCAAACATTAAACATCATGTAAGAAAGGCGCATATTATTAGCTTTGTTCCAACCTCGGATCAAAAACAGATTTCAAACACTAGGAAATTATTCATATCCGGATGGAATCTAATCTAACATCTAATCTAAATCTTCCCCTGAAGATGCTAACATAGTTAGCAAAAAAACGTGTCAAGTTTGAAAAAATCGGTTTGGTCAGACTGTATAGTGTTTGTTAAATACACAGAAAAAGTGTCTTTTATAAATGGAATATAAACATCGGAAATATGTCAACATCGGATATACAAATTTTCAAAGTCGTCAGACAGGGATGCATATTGTCGCCATTGCTATTCAACTTATACTCTGAGATGAGAAGGAATTACAGTACATAGTGAACAGAGTCAACAATGTTAGTCAATCTTGTGGTCTCAAAATAAACATAAAGAAAACAAAATTTATGGTCATCACTAGATTAAATATTAAGAATGTAAGAATAGAAATAGACAATCAGGACATAGAAAGAGTAAAAAGATTCAAATATTTGGGGTGCTGGATAAATGATAAATGGGATCCTGATGAAGAAATTAGAAGCAGAATCGAAATAGCCAGAAATACTTTTTTCAAAATGAAAACGATACTCTGAAACCGAGATTTAAGTTTGACTACTCGATGGCGAGCAACAAAATGCTATGTACTGTCCACATTATTATACGGAGTCGAGGGATGGACATTAAATGCTCGGACCATGTCACGTTTGAACTCTTTTGAGATGTGGCTATACAGACGCATACTAAGGATATCATGGACCGAGCGGGTAACAAACACTGGGGTACTAGATACAATGAATAAAGAACAGGAACTTTTAACCACAATAAAACGAATAAAAGCAGAATATTTTGACCATATTTTTATAAATAGTAAGTACGAGTTGTTACAACTGATCGTTGAGGGAAAGATCGAAGGACGACGAGGGATCGGGCAAAAAAGTTCTCCTGGCTTCGGAACTTATGTCAGTGGTTTAATATAAGAGAGGCCTGCACAATCATTCGTTTAGCCCAAGACAGAGAAGAGTTCCAAAAGATGGTCGCCAACCTCCGCTGAGGAGAAGGTACTGAAAGAAGGAGATAAACTGAGTATAAGACACTCAGAGCCTTCAGTGAAAGCACTTATTTTGTCTACAAAAAATTAAATTAAAGTATTGCTCATTCAGCTGGTAACGAAATTTTGTTATTTGTTTAAAACAAAATAGTTCAGATATGTAAAAAACAATTTGTATAGATGTGAAAAACAATAATATAGTAACCAATATTTTAATATGTCAACAAAAAAGACACTTGCATCTTTGTGAATACATTTTAATAATTTATTAGAAGTTAAACGTAAAAGTTTGTGAACAGAAGAATGATAACGCCACACCAATCACTAACAAACAACATAACTTACTTATAAAACGATATTTTTTTACTTCCAGCTTTTCCTGCTCCAATTTTGCACACATAACACCTTTGTCTCACCCTCAGAGTAACAGCTGAACATAGAGGTAGTAAACAACTAATTCTAATAGGCCAACATCTTTTCTTACGTTGTCATATTGACCACCAGATACGGCAATCATAATTGTTTACTGTCGTCTTAATTGTATAGTATCCAGAAATATTCCACTCTACGTTAAAAAAGACGGTATTTTGAGGGTTCAGGAATTATTACAGCAAATTCGATAGATATGTTGACCTCTACTGCGTTATTGCATGCTTCTTCATCATAAACGTAAATTCTGTCTTACATAAATGTTGAGGAGCTGGCAACGCCTATATACGGTAACCTCCGACTGTCAAACGTT
This sequence comes from Callosobruchus maculatus, assembly GCA_951848785.1. Taxonomy (NCBI): domain Eukaryota; kingdom Metazoa; phylum Arthropoda; class Insecta; order Coleoptera; family Chrysomelidae; genus Callosobruchus; species Callosobruchus maculatus. Next base: position 989,019 of record CATOUR010000157.1, on the reverse strand, counting down.
TGTTTTGGTTTGCGTCTTTTATGCTTGGTTAGTAAAACCGAATTCGCTATTTGTTGGTAACTGTAGTGAAGCTTTACGGACTTGCTGTGCTATATTCGAGTGTAGTTTAACAGTTTTTCGAGATGGGATAGTGCAGAGCAGTGTTTGTAACATGGGTTGCATTGGAAGAATTTTCAGGTTAGTTGGCAATGTTTGGGGGCTGAAGTGTCAAAGATGATGGCTTTGAGCACGCCATGCTGAAGTGGTTTGTTTACTACCTCTATGTTCAGTTGTTACTCTGAGGTCTCACCATAGTTTATAATTATTGTCCGGAAAATACAGGCAAAAACTAGAAAATAAGTCAATCTCACTGCAACACAACGCACAAGAAAATACTGCCACTAAACAGTCTAACGGCAACCCGTCGCGCACGTAGTCCATATTTAGGCAAGCATACAATGAACAGCGTTGCCATTTCGTGCCGTACGGTGCATGGAGAAAACATAAGTTAACAATGACGCTAGTTATAGTGAAATAAAGCATCCTGTATTTGAAGACCTAAATAACATTCAGGTGTAAAATATTATTAAAGTTGCTTCAAAATATAAGAACAAAAAGATTTCCATGAAACCACTGAACTGTAAGAACTGAGAAACGCCATATAAACGACAAATTATGCGTCAAACGAGTGATTTACATTCTACTGCGCATGTCAGTTCACACAGGTCTGTTGGAAATAACCTTATAACTGTGTTGGGAACATACCGCAGTTAATGGGCAGCATCCTGACTGTAAGAAACTGTTTCTGACGCGGGTTGGAACGAACCTATTATATAATCTTATGTCGTTCTGTTTGATATATTCTTGTGATTCAAATATTACATCCTTGAAGGAGCTCGCTCGATGTCAAATCATATCCGCAACCGTGTTTGAATTCATTATGGTATTGTTTTGGAATGCTCTCTTCATTGCTATTCATGTTGAAATATTCGCGCCTTGCGAATGAATATGTTGGAAATTAAGATTGGGTGTTCATATCTGCGTCTTATTTGTGGGGGACAATCCCGTTGGGATAATATGTGATGCAGAGGTAAAAACATAGACAAGAGATGTCGCAGACGATAGTACATGGTGCATGGAACCAGGTAAGCCACCATCATCTCAGGAGACAGCAACATGCCTCACAGATCAACGCAGATATCAAAATAACTTTCATGTGGAGATTAGTAAATAAAGTACAGTTTAACGTACAGAAAACTCAGGCAACAACACTGACAAAGAAGTCTCATGTTGGCTCACCAACAGTGGAAATGGTGAGTCACCCAATAGTCGAGTCATCTTCCGCCAAGGTTTTGCGAATCAACATCAACAATAACATGTCCTGGCACGACCACGTCGTCAGTATTGCTAAAACGGCATCCCAGGAGTTTTGTTCCGTTGTAGGAATCTGTATATAACAGAGCACCTTTTGCTGCTCTACAAGGCACATGTCCGACCATCGTTGGAGTATTGCTCCCATGTGTCGAAATGCTCCAAAGTGCTGTGGACACTATCCAGAGCAATTAGACTAGTCGATACTCCTAACCTCCCATAGGACCTCCACAGCCTGGAACATCGAAGAAGGGTGGGAGACATGTCCTTGTTTTACAGATTCTATCACGGAAGATGTTCAAGTGAGATCTCTAAGATAATAACACCGAAGTTCGTCAAAACGAGGAACACTGGAGAGGCTCTGCGAGCTCATCCTTACCAGGTCGAGGTCCCTACTCCCTGAACCAGTCTCTCCAGCATTTCTTCCTTTGGAGAACTTCGACGCTGTGGAATGAGCTACCGGGGAATTTGTTTCTCGACGACTACAACCTTCACCTTCACAAAGTTTCAAATCTAACGTGCACACACACTTATTCTCCCGCAGCGCTTCTAGAGCGCCATAGACTTTCAAGCTTTGGGGGAGGCTGAGCATAAAAAATTGTCATACATGTCATACAAGACATTTCTACATTGCAGAACCAGTCTTAATGTAAATCTACAAGCAGTGAATGCTTCCAATGCTGCCTAGCTGTGTGAGCAGATAATAATCCACCTCCCAGGCCCCTGAATTTCGTGAATACGAGAGCCACAAGCTAAAACCGAGTATAATTGTACATATCTGCTTGGAATTCCGTGGTGTATCCTCCAAGAGAAAGGGATGGATGGCAATAAAAGTACACGCACACAAACAGATCAACACGTCATAAAAAGCAAAGAGATTTCAATGCCATTCTTTAGGCAGCGCTGGAGGCTTATTACACAGGGTGATTCACGGTTGATGGTAGATTAGACGTTTCTGGAAAACTAGCCATAGGATTGATCTGAAAACTTGGCAACCTAAGTTTTCGCACCTGCTCTATCGATCTAAAATATTTGCATTCCTGCGACGTTGCCGCTTCTTCGGAAAAGTAGCATCACCTTTGATATTTTAAATAGAACACCCTGTATATTGTTTCATTTTCAGATCCGCCATTGCTTTGTGATTATTTCTGTATGATATGTTCATATACCTATCTGTAGTGGTTTTCGAAAAAATAATTATTTTCTTTATTTTTCGACTAAAACTTTACAATAAATTACCGCTAGATATCAAAAAATTAAGCTCTATTCACACTTTCAATCAAGAGGACAAAAAATTACTACTCATGCATTCATTCTACTCCATTGACGAATATATGAATTGTACCCTTGACATGTAGGCAGCTATATTTTTGTTCACTATTTCTTTGTTTATCTGTTTGTTGCTTGTTATTTCTTGCAATAATGTATTTACTAATGAAAATTGGTTTTGTTTGTTTTTTATACATTATTATAATTGTTGACTTGATTCCAACACTCTGTAAGAGTCGTACGGAAATAAAGAGTATTATTATTATCATCATTACAACTGACGCTTCGAATAACAACTGGAAAAGGTGTAGTTTAGGATCCATTCCTCCATTCATGTGCTTTTTCCTCAGGTAAAGATCGTATAGCCGATTCCAGGTTAGCAACAATCTCTTCAGTTGGTATTTCTTTTGGTGTAATTGCAAAGTTGCCTCCTTTCTCTGTTTTGGCGGATGGAGGCAACATGTACCAACATGTGCGAACAAATTGAAGGTGTAGCCATGGTAAGCCCTCTAAGCCCGGTAGTAGCGGACTTTGTAATGGAGAAGGTCGAACAGGCAGCCTTGAAGAGCGCTCAATACAAGCCCAAGATATGGCTCAGATACGTGGACGAAACGTTCGTCATTTGGAATCACTGAAGAGAAAAGCTAGAAGAATTTTTAGAACACCTGAACAGCGTGCATGAAAACATCAAGTTCACCATGGAGGTAGAAGAAAACAAAAAACTCGCCTTCCTTGATCTTCTTCTAACAATAAAAGGAGTTACATTAGGACACAAGGTATATGGAAAGCCAACTCATACTAACCGGTACTTAGATAAAGAATCAAACCACCACCCGTCTCAGAAGTACGGAATTATTAGAACTTTGACAGAACGGGTTAGAAAAGTGTGCGAACCAGAAGAACTCGACACCGAACTGCAACATCTAAAGAATGCTCTTAAGGCTAATGGTTACACAGAAAAGGAAATAACAGGAACAATGAGAAGAAATAGGGCAAAACCACAACCTAAACCAATAGCAAAAGCTTTTCTACCCTATGTGCCTGGAATAACAGACAGAATAGGAAAAATGTTACGAAAGTAAAACGTCAAGACCATCTACAAGCCCACAAGAAAGATACAGGAATATTTGAGAACGGTGAAGGATAAAAGAGACCCACTCACAACACCGGGGGTTTATCGCATACCATGCACATGTGGGAGTCTATACATAGGAACAACGAAGCAATCTATAAACGCAAGAATTGCAGAACATAAGGCTAGCTGTCGACTAGGCCATACGGACAAATCAGCGGTAGCCGCAGCGATTAAGGAGGGAAGTCACAGGATCAAGTTTGAAGAAACTCCGGTTCTTGCCGCAACGTCTGCATACCATGCCAGACTTCACAGAGATGCCATCGAAATACAAAATCATCATAATAATTTCAATAGGAAAGAAGAAACACAGAAAGTCAACCGGACATGGGTACCCCTCCTAAAGGACCTGAAGACACTACCATATCGCGAAGGGGCGGGGCTACCAACGCTACCTGGTTGGGCCACGTCACCATTAGCAGGTATAAATACAGGTGCAGATCCACCAGCCGTCAGTATTTTGGAAGTCGCCGAAGTGAAATAGCTTCTGAAGATGCCATCCACTCGTGGTGGCGAAACGTCAAGCTTTAACGCTAAACGACGCCGGCCTAAAAACCCAAGAACCACAAATTCGTTACAATGAGAAGACCAACTACAATCAAACTATTGAGTTTATTATTGTCGGCCAGACGGTGATAGTATTTGTGTCTGTATCAATGCGCTGTGACCCACTTTTGCTTCACTTTTAGCCAGCCATCAGATTACGGGCGGTTGTAATGAGGCTACTATAGTAGACAAGACATACATTCGCTAAGGTTTTTTTGCACTATTTTCAGCCAACGACATCGAAAGTGTATGAATGCTGGTCTTTTAGAGATAAGCCACAATGTATATTATTTATACAGCAGAGCCCGTTATCAATTTTATTTAATGTTATGCATAAATTGTTATCTATAAATTCATATATCTGTAGATTTATGTGACACCGTTAGTGTGGTTAATTTGTTCAACTGTCCAACCCAGCACTTAGCTGGGGTAGTGCTGTTGATTATCACATTGAGTTAATTGACGCAATACAAATAAATGAAGTCAAGCTGATTGACTTAGTACTTCCTACACATTACAATGATACCATTTTATTATTTTCCCATAGCATGAAGCTATAGTCTGACATCCCCTTGCAAACAAATCATCGCCCGCTCGACCAAAAAAAGTGTGTTATGCCGAAGGTCGTTCTTTCACAGGTCAATGGATCGCCAATTTTTTATTCAAAAATGTTTTGCGTTTTATGACTCCCCACCCTCACTACCCAATTTCACCCTCACCAAAAAAATAGTAGAAAATGATCAGTAACCCATAAAGCGCCTATCTAAATACGAGGTTTGAGCTGTTTTTAAATTTTTAGTTTTTTTTATTATTGCTATGCCACAACTGAGACGATTTCTAAAAACCATAAACGTTTACCATCTTCGCCACGGTAATAATACTGTAAAAATTTCATTAAAATCAATCCAATAGGCAAGGCAATGTTCAGATGAACCTTACAAAGTGTATTATGACGCTAGATCTTTCTTTAATCGGTTAGTGGACAGCCTATTATAAATACAATAAATTTTTCAGTTTTCAACCCCTCAACCACCCCAATTTCACCTCCACCCAAAGAAAAGTAGAAAATAATCAGGAACCCCTAAAACGCCTAAAGGTGAAGTTTGAGGAATATTTAATTTTTTTGTTTTTTGCTAATTACTCCACCGCCCATGCACCGATTTTCCAAATTATAGAAACATTGCCTACTACGACCCCACAGCATATCGCTGCCAAAATTTCACCACAATCCATGCAGCGGTTACTAAGAGTACGAGGCTAGAAGAACGTCAACAGACAGACAGACAGACCGACTGACAGATAGACAGGCTGACAGACAGACCGACGGAAATGATTGACGTGGATTTTCGTTATGTAGACATCATAAAAAGAACAAAAAGCTTATTATCTCAAAATAGAAAATCTTCGTAATCACAACACTCCCTTCATCTGTCGGTGTGGCAAGTAAAAATTCAAATATGCCGAGAGTCTGTGCTTAGACTCCGTGAATTTATTTTCTTAAAATTTCATTGTTTTCCGAAAAAAAAATTTGGGTGCTCGACATCTTTTGAAATCCTATGAATTGCATCAAGTCAAATCAGCTGACCAAAAAGTATAATTTTTTTTTAATTTGCTACCCTTCTGAACTTGATGAGAATGAGCCTAATATAAAATAATAGACTAATCTGCAAAAATGTGGAAACAGGCTGCTGGAATGGGTACTGTAGAAGGAAACAGGCACGTACCTAGGATTTACTTTTGGTGGGGGGGGGGGGGGATCCAGATTATGGTTTGCCACCTTTTCAACTTTCTCTCGCGTGGAGGGGGGGCTGTATATTTCATATTTGCGGATTATATTTTTATAACGCTTAGGGGGAGGGTCCTAATCCTTGGGAGAAGTCCAGATTGCTAGTCTTTGCTTTTAACTTTACTCTCGTCGGGGGGGGGGGGGGGTTGATATTTGCGGATTATATTTTTTGGACGGCAAATATATAACGTGTCGGGGGGGGGACCCCCTGGGCGCCCCCTTTAGACTTGCGTCTAGCCGGACCGTGCAACTTTCCAACCCGCAGTCCCGCATGCGCATTTGTCATTTACAGTGACAGTTCTGTTGTTCTGTGTGCCGTTTGCAGAAGTCACAAATGTGTGTCGTTTGTTTTCGTCATGTTTTCATTTTCTGTATCCACCATCCAGATTCAGCAATGGTGTTTTGAAAAATGTTTTCTACTTTTATGCTATTGTGTAGCAAAATCTAGAAAGTCTATTCCCCAAAATTTTCTTCTTACTGGCATTACTTGACTAGTACTGAACCTAGAAAATTTAGCTAGTGAGGGTTGAAATTCATTTTGGGTACCGTAATTTCTGTCGCATATATTTAATTCAAATTGAAGATTTTTTTGAAGCATTCCATTTTTTACATTAGTATATCTAATATAAGGGAAAGTTGATGCAAAGGGTACCTAATGAGGAGAGTTTTAGTCCTCCAGAATTGGGGCCGTCTTTCTTAAATAATATTACGTTTATATGATCAGAGAGAGTTTGTAACTTCTTCACTAATAAATAATCAACAACAACTAATTTAAAACACAGTGATAGGTATAATATGTACTACATTTGCTTTTTTACAGTAATTCAAGGGGACCAGAGATTTTTTACTCTTAAGGTTAAGGACGAATTATTTTGTTCTATATTTTTTTAAAGATGATAAATTTCACTATTTATTGGACGATTCAGACTTTTTTTTTGAAATTGGTTCACGAAATATATTATTTTTTAGCCACAAATAATCTTCCACATCTATCCCCAATTCTGTGTTGCAGGAAAATAGAAAACTTTTGGATTATTCATTAAAATGTTCTACTTTAATTTTTTACATTTTGAACTGTCAATAAAGGCAACTTTTATCGTTTTCTCCCTCGATGAAGCGTCTTCCTAGAATAGTGAATATCCATTATCTAATAAATGACATCAGCCTTTTCATGTAATAAAGTCTTGAATCATTGATATACAAGACGCTAGATTTAAATTTGGCGCCGTTGTGGCATCATCGGATAGTAATCGGAAACCCTCGGCGGTCTTCGGGACTGCGGGTTGGAAAATTGCACGGTCCGGCTAGACGCAAGTCCCCCTAAGCCCCCTAAATACGTGCCTGTAGGAGAAAACATGTCAAAAATGAACTAAAGAAAAGCCCATCCTTCTCGTCATGTCTGAGAATCTCGGGTCTCCAACCTTTGGCAATAATATGACCCGATTTCCACAAAACTTAATTGAACGGTATCGACAAAATATATAATCAATACAAGCGTGCATGGTAATGATAATGCATGCAGCGCTGCTAAATCAAAGTTAGTGGGCGTTCAAGTATTTATATGTCGCTATAAATTCTAACAAAATTCAAGTGTAATTTATGATATTACGTAACAATATTACACTTATTTTCGTAATGAGGGTTCGCAGAAACATACTTTGACGTAATTATCGAAAGTAATTGTGTTCGAATATTTCGCCGAGCATTACCATACGGTCGACGTTATAAATGTTCGAATTTTTGCCGATAATGAACCAAGTCATACTTACACCTACTATTTATTTTTTATTCGTTTGCTTGCGTTCAGCTTCTAAGGTGTGGCATTAAAGTGCAATTGAGGCGATAAGTAGGCCAAAGTGGTTTGTTTACTGGCTACGGTTTTTATTGTAATGAAAGTAATTGAAAACTAAAGGGTTTTTCATTAACGGCGGGTCGATTTTGGGATAAAATAAAACAAGCTGAGTGTGAAGTACCAAATATTTTTGTTTATATTTGAAACGTCTGTACTCCATTACGTATCTCGTTCATACAGGTTGAGTTTTTAGTACCGGCTCAGTCGATAACTCCACTACTGTAGAAGATAGCGAAGAAAGTTGTACAAAAAAGTTGTAGCCACGGATATGCTACTTGCTCAGAAAATATTTTGATTTATACAGGGTGATCCATAACTACGTGGTGATGCAAAAATTTATTTTTTTAAGTTTTTTTGAATAAATATATTATTATATTTTTAGATTCTATTAATAATTTCTTTTCTCACAATATAAGGTATTATAACATTATTCAGGGTATTTCAAAAGACCATTTTTATATCCAAATCGCTGTCAAACAAACGTACCAACTAAATACCAAAAAGTAATGAATTAAAAATTATTTTTTTTACCTGGGAAGATTAAAAATATCCTCTAGTTTTAAAATCGGCTATAAAAGAAGCATGCGACGCATATTCGTATACAGGGTGATGTAGAATGCAAAATCCAGATTTTCTCTTTTTTTCGAAATGTAACCCCCAATATTTTATTATACCAAAGAATTGCTTTTAATATGCTCTTTCATCTTTGTAGCACTTGTTGTACCTACGTCCATTAGTTTCCGACATATTTCGATTTTTCGGTAAATTTAAAATATAACTTCTATTTGTGTACTGAAATTTATTTATTTTGAGAAAGTACTATCGAGTTTGTCAATTATTTAACGAACAACTAAATTATAAGGTCATGATAGTATTTGATGAAGTCAAAACCCTGAATCATCGAGATAATAAAGTCAAGTATGCTGAGGAAACAATTTTGTAGGCATGGTGCATAATTATCAAGCAGATTTAGGTAGGCTTTGGAAAATTGACAGTTTTCATAACTTGCTCAATAATTCCGTACTGTGTGAAAAACGAGCTTAAAAAATTAATTTTTCCATTGGGGGAATTTAGGAGAATCTTTGAGGAATTGCCTACTTGCCTCTAGAATATATCAAGTATGAACAGCAATATCCAGAACGGAGGCACTCTAAAACTACTGCGTGTGAAAGATTGAAGAATCGTTTTATTTGGACTGTGTCGTTTAGTATTTCATAGCCTACCTGATAGATCTGCTTGATAATTATGCATGACATCTATAAAGTTGTTTCCTCAGCACACTTGACCTATCCCACAAGAAAAACTCCAGTGGGGTCAAATAGGACGATCTTGGTGGAAAATTCACATCACCTCTGCGTGAGATAACCCGACCCTCAAATCATTCGTGCAGAAGGCTCAACGTGGCGTCCGCTGTGTGGCAGGTAGCGCCATCCTGCTGGAACCACATGTCGTCCACCTCCATGTCGTTCAACTTGGGCCAAAGGAAATAATCGCTCTATAGTGCCTGCTAGTGACGGTGTTGGCTTTACCAATGTTGTTTTGGAAAAAGTACGGACGAATAACGTCACCGCCTCAGAATCCGCACCAAACAGTAACTTTTTGTGGATACATTGTTATTTGGTGAATCTCATGAGGGTTAGCGTTGTCCCATATATGGCAATTCTGCTTGTTGGCACAGCCAAAAATGCGCCTCGTCACTAGAGATGACTTTTGACCGAAATTGGGGTCCTATTTCAAATGCTCCGAAGCCCAGCGAGCGAACAAATCGATTATTTATGGTCACCATATTTGAGTTCTTGAGTAATTTGGTCTTTGTATGAACGTAGGCCAAAAATCCCGACGCAAAAGTTGCAAGGTTGAAGTCTGCGAAATAGCGAGCTAGAAGATCAATAAGTTAATGAAACTGATGCAAAAGGACAAACACTGGCATTACCATAATGAGCCATTCTAGCGATACTGATACGTTAGGTAGTCGAGTAGTGTGAGTAGTGTTCAACAACATCCGCATAATGTAAATTAAAGAACTGTCTCAATATTGAAGAATTTATTACAACACCTTTAGTATTCTAAAGTATTCAGTAGCAGTTCAGTGAATCTGATCATAAGTACGAGATCCTAAACAATAAAAAATAAGAAGCCTTAGGTTTCAACTCAGACTCTAAACTTTCATCTCCATAGATTTGCACTTCACTGCTTTTCGTTTATTGTAATATCTTCAATCGTCCTGAAGAGAGAAATGTACCCGTTCTTTTGTTTTCAAGGTAAAATGTGAACAACTTATTGTTTCATCTCCAATCCTCAACTGAAATACCTTTATACGACTAGCATATAATCTGAACTTTGTCCTTTGTTCAAATATCCAAGTCGCAAACGGAACCGCTTTAAAAATTGCTGTATGACAAAGTAGAGTTTCCAAATAAAAGGAAAATCTTACTTGAACAACGAAAATACTTCACAAAGTACACTCCATTAAACCACCCAGTTTGATAAATTCAATAATCTAAAAATAGCACTTCCAGTTTCTATCCGCAAGTTCTCAGGGCAAAGAAAACTAAAAGAAAATTGAACATCCATACCGAGTGACTCAAAGCAGTTTTTGTCATGGCATATTCTATACCACATCCCTCGTGTGGGGGCGGGTTAGAATATCTCCCATCGTATATCCTGCGTGTCATAAATGGCGACTAAAAGGAACCGCACTACTGTCGGTATAACCAGTAACCTCTTCTCAACCAACAGCTTTGGGTGGACGAGTTGAGAAGAGTCAGGACACCTTCTTGTCCTTGGGGTGAGAAATTGCCCCTAAAGGCGGATGAACCGGTAGATACCATCTGGTCAACGGCATGAGGATGCAGAAAGCAAATGGGAAACTACTGCATTAAAGATCTTATAGATATCCCAAGCGAAACTCGTAAAATGAGTAAATGCATTTTACGAGTTCACAACATGTCTGTTAAGATATTGTAACTCTGATGATGATGATTCTTCAACATCACTATATTTATATAAAAATATGAACGTTCTAGGAACTTCCCCGACTCAAGTTGTTGTTGCTCATCCCCTGTCCTTGGTTTACCTAACCCCCACTCCCTTAAACCCTTAACAGTCCAATAGGATAGAGTAATATTATTTTGAGGTAAAGGAGAAGTTATTTACGACTGTCTAATGTCAAAAAAATCAGTGCACAAATACACCAATAACGACATTTAGGTATATCCCAATTATTTATTTCTTTAGCCTCCATTTCAGAGAAAATTAATATGTAATATATCGTTTTAGACATAAGGACATATTCTCTTTCAACCTGGTGCTATTACATTACATGTGCAACCCCCATTATCCGATCGACATCAAAACCTTTTCAACTCGAAAGGACCTTTATTAATCCAAGTTAGCCAAATTTGGGAGCAATCGCTGGATGTGCTTTTGAGTAATCATTGGAGGACGAAATCGCCGACGTACGGATAGGCAAACACACAGACGGACATCAAAAAACTAAAGTTTGCCGATTTCCTTGGTCGCTATATAAAGGTTATTATTAGAAACAAAAATCTAGTTTTTAGACCCGCTGCGATGATAAGAAAATGAAGTCAAGTTGATTGACTCAGTACTTTCCACACATTACGGTGATGATGATTTTCCCATAGCATAAAGCTTTAGTCTGAGATCCCTTGCAACCGAATAATCGCCAGCCCCCCTTTTAAAATTGTCTTGTGTCGCTAGGTCTTTCCTTCACAAGTCAATGGACGGCCTATTATCAATACTACAAACTTTTCAGTTTTACAACGTCCCACCCCCAACGACCTCAATTTCACCCCCACCACCCAAAAGAAAAAGATAGGAAATGAACAGGAACCCCTAAAACATAAAAAAACGAAGTTTGAGTTATTTTCATACTTTTAGCTTTTTGATTCTTGCTACGCTGCCACTGACACGATTTTTAACAAACATGCGCGTTTTCCATCTTCACCAAGGTAATAATACTGTGTCAAAATTTCATTAGAATCAATTTAATAGTGTTCACGTTACAAAATACAAAACGATCTAAAGCAATAAATACTCGTATTTATACAGAAAATTCTAAGTCCCTTAGTTTCCGTAATAGGCTAGGCAATTAAGGCAATGTTCGGATGGACCTAAAAAGGTGATTTATGTCGCTAGGTCTTCCTTCACAGGTTAGTAGACAGCCTATTATGAATACGAGAAATTTTTCAGTTTTTCAACCCCCCACCCTCTAACCACCCCAATTTCACCCTCACCCAAAAAAAAACGCAGAAAATGATCAGGAACCCCTAAAACACCTAAAAACAATGTTTAAGTAATATTTTTTTTTGTTTTTTGTTAATTACTCCGCCGTCCATGCACCGCTTTTCAAAATTGTAGGAACATTATCTACTTCGACCCCACAGCATATCGCTGCCCAAATTTCATTACAATCCATGCAGACGTTACTGAGGTTACGATGGTAGAAAAACGCCAACAGACAGACAGACCGACAGACAGACAGACAGACCGATGGAAATGAGTGACGTGGATTTTCGTTATGTACACATCATAAAACGCCCAAAAAGCGTATTATCTCAAAATCGAAAATTTTCGCGATCACAATGCTCCCCTCACCTATTGGTGTGGGAAGTCAAAGGGGTGGGGTTGGCGGTAACTCAAAAAATAATATCATAATGTGAAATTCTAATGCTACTACAACAAAGCGAATGTTTTCTTATGCCGCAAAATTTTCAAATTGGCGAAATAAAAACTCATAAAAAGTAGCAAATTTTCGAACTTTAAAATGATTCAAATAATTTTAAACTTTACTATCATGAAGAGGTTTTTGTTCTCTATCTTTTGGTCCACTTTTGATGCAAATCTAAGGTTTAGTGGTGGTGGGGTGGTGGGAGTTGCTCGGAAAAATAATAATATAACATAACATTTTCTTTCCAGAAAATGAGTTGGGAGGTGATTTTACCTTTGGAAATCATACCTCGCACGTTGGCTTTGGTAAAATTTGCTGCAACGGGCCGATTCTTTTCTTATCCCTCCTGTGTCAGGGAAGTTAAAAAAAATAAGGTATTGGTCCAGGAACCGAACCCTGACGGACACTGGCCCTGATTGGCCATAATGTTATCGACAGTACATTTCCAATTATAAAAGTTTTAGGAGTCAAAAAGTAAGGCCCTTTTTGGATTAACTTCAATCAAAGACACAATCATGCCATATCTTGTCGAAGACCTTCGATACATCTGGAAAGAAGAGACCAGTGCTCTTGTCTTCAGTGAATTACAGACTTGTACATTCCTCATTGCCTGCAGCTCAGTTGCTATGTTCAGTAAATGGGTGACACCAAAATGAGCACTTAATACAAAGAGGTGAGAAAATATGCCTATGTAAAATTAACTACTAACTGCAGATCTAATTCGTCCTTGAACTGTGACCCAGTGTAATTGGCATCATTCAGAAGAATATTTAATCAATATTCTGTGAACCTAAAAGTAAGCCAATGTTATAAGTTCATCCAGACTTAACTTCATGGCTTTCTGTAAAAATCTTTAAAGTACATTTGCGTTGTTATGAATGCAGTTTTGAATAATGTTTTCATAAGAGCTATATTTCAGATATACAGTCCTGTAAAAAAATATAAACTCATGGAGAAAAACCTAATTCAATTAGTTTAAGTCATTTATTTGGAAATCTGAAGAACAAAATACATTATTTAATATATACTGTAAATGATTAGATACAATTTTAATAAACAATTATATTGCTAGGATTACCTACAATTGAGACAAAATACCAAAACAAATCTGTGAAACAGTATAAACTCAAAAACGTTCTGTTTCAATTATTAGCACATTCATTTCAATAATGAGAACTTCTATCTTGTTTCTTGATTACCTCCAACAGTCTTTTGGGAACACTTCTCACTAAATTGATTGAAGTGCTTTTTGCTACGGCTTTTCAAGCTTGTAAGATTCTTTCTTTGAGCTCAAGAATATTTTAGAGTTCTGATTTTTAATGTCGTAGACTTCTCTAGCAATGATTTGAGGATTGAAATCTGGACCAAAAGCTGGCCAACCAAGACATGAATCCCAAAATCTTGAAACCATTGTCTTGTAGAGCCTCCAGTATGAATCCATCAAAAGGTTTCATCTTCGGCAAACCATTCTTTGTGCAATTACGGCTCTTGGTGCCTTCTTCTATGATTGAGCCACCTTGTAGGTAGGTTGAGCGTACAACACAGCAACGAACTCGCTTCGAAAATGCATTGAATATGTATCTGGATGACGTAACCAACCTACGAAACAAAGGCAATTCGAGAATATAAGCATGTGATGAACTTTAAAAGAGCATTTTGCAGTGCCAGTGCGCCTTGAAACTTCTGTCACGATCGATTTATTTACCGGGTGATAACTGTAAGGCAAGTCTAATTGGCGACACACTTCTTCATATCGTAGGAAAAAACAGGATTAGGAATACAATTAAAAGATTGCGAAAAGTAAATTGACTTCATAATTATGAACTTTTAAGTTACCCTAAATGTCCATAATAAAACATTTGTCTATATTCCAGGTTAGAGAAACAGCAAAAAATATGATGAAAAAAACGACGTCGAGTGTCATAACTCAGTACTCTGAAACATCTAAAAAATGAGGTTTGCGCAATTTTGAAATTTTTCGGTTTTCGTTGACTTGTCCTCCGCCCATTGTGAGAGTTCCAACACCAAGCTCTCTCAACCCGTAAAGGCTGCTTCGCAAAAACGAAAATTTATAGAAACGTAACCGACATCTAAAGGGGCTTCTAAACGGGCTACACTTTTACTGCAATGTGTGGCTGCAATAGTGTAGCCGGCAATATTCTCGGCAACAACGGCCAGACAGAGCAATATTCCTTGTATCGCCTGGCCATATAGCCACATATATTCGGCATTGCCGATATATTTTTATGTGTTGCCGGCACATGGCCGGACGATCGCTTGGCTACCGAAAACATCGGCAATATTGCTCTATTTCAGTGTTTGTTTATTGTTGATATTGAACATTTTGGTAGGAAAATGGCTAATACTTGGACCAAGGAGAGGATTATTGATTTCATCAATGAAATACACTTACATTTTGAGTTATGGAAAGTGGAAATTCCCAGAATATCCTTGACACTTCATATTGTAACAAAAAAAGGTCGAACAAAAACTGAGTGGTATTTTTGGAAGTAGTATAGGGTCTATCATACCATGCTTTCAAAACTTTTTTGTGTACTTCAACTCTTAACAATTACCCCCAACTTCTTTTTTAAAATAGCACCCCACAGCTTTTCCTGCATAAATGAAGTCATTATTTTATTTAACATCTTGTAGTATCCTTGATTTCATACACAAACCATTTTTTTCGTGAAGTCTTAAGAATAAAATGAATAAAATAAGAATTTGTTTGAGGCGTAATATTTTCGTAATAAAAAAGGATAGAAGAGACATTTTTTTCGAAAGCTTGGCATGATAGGTCACTCAATACCCCTAAAACCCACTTGGTTTTTGTTTTTTTGTTTTTTGCAACAGTATTAGCTGTCAAATAAATTCTTATTTAATTTATATGATTTTACGGGATAGAAGTTTTTGTAACTCATTGATACAAATAAATTAAATTAAATAAGTTTGCGTATAACATCAAAGGTTCCATAAGATTTTAAATCGGTGCTATATTTGAAATCAAAAAGGTAAGGGCGAGTTTTCGGGGATGACGTACAAAAAAGATTTTGAATGCATGATATAGTCCCTATAGTATCTTCAGAATTAGTTCTTGCTTGGACCGATTATATATGCATCTCCAGTTGCTAAAAAACGTAGAGTTATCACCAGTCTTGAGGTAACAGGTATTGTTTTTTTCATGTAAAGTCGAATCCACCGTCTTCTCTCTTTTTTATTTAATGTTTTGTTTAAAACAGTATAAGCCACTGCGTCAGCCATTGCTGCCCGATTATATAGCCCGTCTATGAACAAATTTTTGGGCTATACTATTGCAGAAAATATTGCCGGGATATATATTGCCGAGCCATATGCTGCAATAAAATGTTGTCGTCATAGCCTGGCTATAGTTACCAGGAATATAGCCAAATATTGCAGTAAAAGTATTGCCCGTTTAGAAGCCCCTTAATATAAATACACCTGAAGGTGGTTTAAATACAATAAACCGAAACCTAGTGAAGAAAAGAGCTAGTTTCAATGTTTGACCCAAACCCATGAAAAACAACCAAATCTCAAGAAATGACACACACATCTGAAAGGAACGCACTTTTTGGTGGCGTTGATCACGTGACCAATATATGTCAATTCGCCAAAAGGTTAGGTTACGATTTGTTGCTTTTGACAGACGTCAATCTGACAGATGTCAACTCCATCATTCTCCTTCTGCGCACTTTTACACGCAGTGTCTAATTTGCTAGTGTTTAGGACAACCTCTGGATAATTTTATATCAAATTTCATCTCAAATATTGGCTCAGAAACCGGTATAACTTGTTAAGAAATTTCATAACAAATTTGATCTGAAACTTGATAGGATAATTTGGTATCGTGTCAAAGTACGGCTCTAACTTTCTCTGGTCGGATCAAGACAGCCACGAGCGGCGTTGCCAGGTCTACTGATTTTTCAGTAGATCTACTGCTTATGGGTCTTTGTCTACTGAATACTGTTTTTACGGCGGAATCTACTGATCTTTTTTCGGTACAATAGGTATAACAGGTTTGATTTCCAAAGCGATGTTCTGAAGAATGTATCATTGGTTAAGCCCTCAGCAGCTTTGGGCAGACAGTATATCCTTCAGTGATGCCACTTGCCAAACATCTTCCAAAATCAGTCAATCCTAATAAACTCCAATAGCTCGATAATGAGTGGCGACTTCTACAAAATTGTGACCTCACGTGGAAACAAAGCAAAAGTGCGACTGAGTTTTGGATAAAAGTAAAAAACACGTCTCTTTTGGAGATGATGTATTATCCGAATTTATGTTGAATACACAAGTTTTTGCCACATTCATCCGCAAACGTGGAAAGAATCGAAGAAAGAAGAAGAAGAATCTCAGATGCTAATTTTCAAAAAACAAACGCATATACGCTATCATCTATCCACGTCAAGTGTAGGTATGTGCTTTGGCATTTTGCATACAATGAAAACGTGAATCCGAAGATGCTTTGATGTGGATTTAAATAATTGTATTAAACTACATAACAATATAATATGTACCATGTACCAAAGAAATGCAGACTTGTCAGATTCAGATCTAGATCAATGAAGGCGTGTATTGTTGTTTATTATATTTTAGTTTTATTAGGTAAGCCATATTGAGAGTTTCTGGGCTCTAACATGTTTTTTGTGGTTTTGTAATAAAAAATGTGCTAAGAATTTTTGTTTTGTCTTTTGATGTTACACTGTTTATTTACAAAAAAAAATCTACTGTTTTTTTGCAAAATCTACTGATTTTTTCATCTATAACCTACTGCTTTTTTAAAATTCGACCTGGCAAGGCTGGCCACGAGATGGTCGGATAGACGGCCCGTCGAGCCATCGAGAATGCGGACGATTCGCAATTGTTTCTTCACCAGCAAATTGTGCTGGCCACCGCTTTACCGCTTCACCGCCTGCCGCGCATCTTTGAAAAGTAGGTCGACATCCCGAAGCATTTCCGCGTTGCGTTGCGATCGCCATCAAGATTTATTGCAGCACGGCCTTAAAGTGCCCCTACATTATTGACGTTGAAGCGATATTTGTTCTTGTTTTGGTCAACAATACTGCTGGTTCCCATTCCTAAGCTGAGCTCTTCATGAACTATGCCGAGGAAAATGCAAATCTATGTATGTTTTGAGTACTTTCTTAGAGTTTGGTATACAGAGTGGGCAAATAGTGCGTGGACGGAAGATTGTGGGCTTACTTACTAAAATAAACTTTAGAAACTTGTCACTTGATCATGGTAGGGAACCTTGAGGGCTATAACATAAAAATAATTTCACTTGAATTTTGACGTTTATACAGGGTGATTCATATCAAATTTACATTTTTTAGAATGGGACCCCCTATATATTATTACATATTTGGATTCCTTGGTCAATTCTAATGTGTCTTTATGGACATATGGAAATTTAAACGAACCTTTTAGGCACAAATCACCATGTTTGGTATAAGTAGGTATCAGAAAAAAATTGAATATCGCGGCGATTATAAGACATAGAAGGCCGTGACTTTGCGGTACCATCAAGCATGAAATGCGTCACCTTACGTTAGACGCATAAACATGAATTCTTTTTGTAGTTGGAGAAATCAGTAGATTAATTAAGGAATCTTCAATCAAAGATAACTTGGTTTTTTCAGATGGGAATGCCTATTTTAGTTTAAAGAATCAAATGTAAAATTTGATTACCTTTCTAACGATATAGCATTCTTGATATCAGTCTCTTTTTTGGTTTTCATTTTATTTCAAATTCTCAGTCAAATCGGTGTTTTTCAATTTTCCTACGTGCAACCAAACTAACTAGAGTAACGAGGCAGGATTATGAAAATTCCTTACAACATATTAGCTGTAACGGATACAACAGCGGCAAGATATCTAATGTCAATGAGTAGCTGGGGTATGACAGAAGTGTTTGTTTTTCACAGCCTACTATAGTTGTTGAGGTCTACTAGAGCTTGACAATTTTCCAAAACGATTAAAGATTTTGAAACAAAAACGGAAATTGGCTAATAGCTAGTAGGCTGTGAAAAATGAGCGCTCTTGTTATCGCTACTGTTTCTGGTTAGAGCTAATATGTTGTAAGGAATTTTTATAATCTTGCCTCGTTACTCTATTTAGTTTGCATCTTTCTACTAAGTTAGTTGGTTTCTTCCATACTAATGGGCTTTTGTTTATTTTTCATGACCTGCTAGGTTGCTTGAACGCAGGAAAATTGAAAAACACCGATTCGACTGAGAATCTGAAATAAAATGAAAACCAAAAAAGATTGATATTGAGAATGCTATATTGCTACGGAGGTAATCAAATCTTACATTTTTGATTCTTTAAACCAAAATAGGCATTCCCATTTGAAAAAATCAAGTTATCTGTGATTGAAGTTTCCTTAATTAATCTACTGATTTCTCCAAGTACAAAAAGAATTCAAATTTAGCCGTCTGTTTTAAGGTAACGCATTTCATGCTTAGTCGTACGGCAGAGTCACGCCCTTTAGTTTTATAATCGCTGCGATATTCAATTTTTTTCTGATACCTACTTATACCAGAAATGGTGATTTGCGCAAATATGCAATAATATAAAGACGGTTCCATTCTAAAAAATGTAAGTTTGATATGGATCGCCCGGTACAAACGTCAAAATTTAAGTGAAAATCCGTCCACGCACTATTGGCCCACCCTGTAGATGTACTGAAAAACCGAATTCGGCCACTGTCCAAAATGTATACCCAGGACGCGTTAAGAATTTCGCTAATCTCTCACACCGCGTTCCGGGTAACCATTGTATACGCAAAACGCGTTTTGGGTAAATTACAAAGGCCCACAATGCGAAACTTGTCGGAAGTACACGACCATTTTTTTGCATTATGGGCAAAACAAATATTGACACAAAGCGAAACTTGTTTTAAAATAAAAAACGTAAAAGGGTGTGTTATGTGGGCTGTATGCACAATATCAAATAATCTGCTCACGATTCACGAAAATTTAATTTCCTTTTCATTTCTATATACCTCTTAACTACCAATTGTCCATTTTGCTCAATTTTTATAATTTAATTTGTATCGGTTCAGCTTTCGATGCCGTTTAGATAAAAGACTCTTGCCCAATTTTCACAATTCATGTGCTTCTTTAACCTCAGCTATGATTTTTTCTTCTTCTAAAAATATAGACCTATCAGATGAATCTATGTTTTTAGAGTCTATTCAAGCCATTCTCGAGTTCTTTTCGAAGTGATTCTGTCGATTCACTGTTTTTACTAAACATTTTTCTGAATAAAGGAAAAAAAACACTTGTTGGGGTTATATTAGGTTATTAAATTTTCGCTTCTACGCAGTGCCATGGATACTGCAAAGTATACATAGGAGAAACGAAAAGACCTCTAGGAGCGAGAGTTAAGAAAAAAAGTGCGAAATTTGCACCTCAAAATTCTTTGGGAAGATGCTAAGGTTATGAACAAAGACCTCAATGGTATCGCCGAAAATTCAAAGAAGCAGCTTATCTCGCCAGCAATAAGAAGGTGCACAGCAAGCCTAGAGTAGTAATTAGTCCAATATGGCCGCCTCTCATAAGAAATACAGAAAAAATTAAAATTGGACAGAACAAACATGGACACAAACGTGGGACGCAGTCACCATCGAACGGTCACGTCAGAGCAGTGAGAGCCAACGCCACAACACAACAGCGACCGGTAAGAATAAGCCGCGAAGAACGACCCGTCATCAAGAACTGAGGCACTCAGCAGAACGCGGTACCGACCAATCAGAAAAAGCCACAAAAAGATGGTATGTCAGCTAGATGAGCATGAATAGCAACGAAAGAAACATGTTCCACAGTTCACCTGAAGACGACTGAAGATAGCAGATAAATCAAAACGTTGTACTCAAATATTGTATAGAAAATGGAAGTCCGAAACAGACCTTTTGAAACTGAAAATATTTGTTATACTGTAGCGCCAGTCTCGTTATCTTTTGATATATCATCGTATTTTGTTTTTTTGTAACTCCCTTAAAATTTCTAATTCCTGTTAATATGCCTTAATAAAAAAATTGATAGGCATCAAGTCAGGGAACGATGGTTGGCTAGATAATGTGACTTTCGTAACCCTTTTATTTAGAACGCAAAATCGCATAACATTTCAATATGCAATAATATCTTCTCCATAGTAGTAAGATGACTGAAGCCTAACTGCATTGAAAATAATTGAATAAGTGTATTAGATATGATCCTATTTTCCTTGACGTATTCCACCTCCGCAAGCTAAACACTACACTACACGTGAATGGAAATATTTGTGAATGGGAATAATTATTTTTCTAGACATGCAACGTACTTATCCTATTTCCATTCCTATACCTTACAAACAGCTAAAACCCCCTTCGTGAAACCCTAACCTTCTTGCGGAATTATGAAAAGCCAAGAAGGAATTAGGTCGATGGAAGGAACAAAAAGAGACCTCGAATTGGGAAAACATTCCAACTCAAAGACAGGTGAAAAAGTTCATAACTATTGAGAGTAGGCGGCAGAAAAGATCTGCCTATGCGCCATCTGGTACCCGGAGGTAACAGCAAACCAAAGAATGTCACTGCTAAAAAGCAGCAAACTTCTTGGCGGAACGCAAAGGCGCATTCGCTTCACCTAACCAGATAGGCGCGCTTCTCTCCAGGAGATATAGATTCCGTTATGAAAAACGAGTGATGCTGGATTTACTGCAACTACTCGTTCCCCACGCTCGAGCTTGTACAGGTAAACAAGCCCGACATAGTCCTCCTCAACCACCAACAGAAGACGATGTTCATTATAGATTTTTCGGCACCTGCCGGGGTAAACATCGTCTCTAAGGAGGAAAAGCGGACCAAATATCAGGAGTTGCTCGGACAGCTTCGCAGGCTGTGGCCAGACTACACTATAAGTCTGCTGGTTATGTTCATTGGATCCCTAGGTGGAATGAGGAATACGGTTTTTTGCACTGCGAAAAATGCCGGTGAACCCGTGCGGCGGCGCACATCTTAGCCGCCAGATACCAGAAAACAGTCATCCTTGGGTCCCTTCGCCTACTTAGGGCGTACGATTCGTGGACCCAGTGATTGCTCACCTCACGGTGTGACGAGTAGTGATTGGATCATGGAACAGCAGCTCAATGTGTCGGAGCTGGGGCTGCACTTTTTTGTTTGTAACTAATAATAAGGTTTTAAAGAGAAGATTAAAAACCATCATCTTTTAAAATATATAATTACTATTTGTGTATACCTCACGCCATATTAACTACCTAATAGCCTTTAAACTTTTAATAATTGCGCTCCCTACAAATATTATTACGAGATGCACTGTTGTTTTTATGAGAAGACCCAAGCTATATATATTATTTTTTAAAGATTGACATTTAGATCGCTTAATGGTCTAAGGCGTTAAGCGAATATCCTCGCTACGCTAGTATACCGAGCAAAGCGACATATCTGTAATTTTAATTACTGACAGTAGTAATTAAATTGTAAATAACAACGGTTCAGGTGTTTCGTAAACTGTGAGAAAATATAAGCCTAGCGCGATTTAGCAATTAACTATTACAGGTAGGCGTTTTATAGCAGAAAAAGAATACAGGGGAGATTATACATATTGTCCAAGAAAAACTGCCGAGAGGCATCCTGTACACTGGTTTCATTTGGAATTTCAGAAATAATTGCTGCTAATATAATTCCCTTGTGTCTGGCATCCTATGCACTGGTTTCATTTGAAATTTCAGAAATAATTGCTGCTAATATAATTCCCTTGTATCTACCGGAATAATGTGGAGAACGAGAGATGCTGGATTTACTGGAACTACTCGTCCCCACGCTCGAGCTTGTGCAGGCAAACAAGCCCGACATAGTCCTTCTCGACCACCAACAGATGACGATGTTCGTTATAGAGTTTTCGACACCTGCAGAGGTAAATATCGTCTGTAAGGAAAAGGAGAAGGTCATTCGATTTCTAGGTGGAATGAGGAATACGCTGCTCATCACTACACTGCGTACAATGCCGGTATGCCGTGCGGCGGCGAACATCTTAGCCGCCACAATTCAGAAAGCAGTCATCCCTGGGTCCCTTCGTCTACTTATGGTGCACGAATCGTGGACGCAGTGATTGCTCACCTCGGTGTGAGGGGTAGTCATTGGGTAATGGAACAGCAGCCCAGTGTGTCGGAGCCCGGGCAGCACCTTTTTCTACACTGTTGGCCTGCTGATTTATAGTCATTGGATCCCTAAGGTGGAATGAGGAATACGCTGTTCATTTCTGCAGTGCGTGCAATACCGGTATTTCATGAGGCGGTGCTTTAGCCTCCACATTGCACAACAAGGCAATCATCCTTGGGTCCTTCATCTATTTTGCAGACCCAGTGGTTGCCACCTCACGGTGTGAGGAGTGGTCACTGGGTAATGGAAAAGCGGCCCAGTGTGTCGGAGTTCGGGATGCATCTTTTTGTTTTAAATAATGAAAATCTAACTTCAAAAGGCTCAAATCGAAATACAAGATCGGCACTGCGATGAACTAAAATTGTAGTCTCAGGCGTCATACTGCACTGTGATTTTCCCGTGGAATAGTGGAGGAAAGCTGAACAAATCAGAAGCATGTTCTATCCAGAAGTTAAAAATTTTCTATCGACAATGCCTGTGGGTATTATCAAACCAAGGAGTTCGGATATTTGTTAAAGGAGTTCTTGCCCAAGATCTTATAGAAATTTAAATAGTTAAAGTACTGAAGAGTGCTAAAGAACTTCTCGTTACCAAAATCTTTATTGTATTTTGTGGGAATACCAACATGAAATTTTACTGTTTCCCAATTTTCTGCACAAATATTGATCGAAATTTACTATCCTCAATTCTTTTATATCCTAGTGTGACCTCAACTTGACCACTACTATCGTGATTCGGTTGCCAACCAGTTAGTGTATTTGAAATATATTCATTTTTATATCCTCGCATTGTCATATGTTTGAGATAGATTTTTTGATATATCAGGTTTTTTTAAATGACTTTACTAGAAGCAATTCAGTCTTTTTATGGCCAGCCTGCAGCAAAGGCAGAAAACCTGTAGGAGCGCTGCGAGAGGATAAGTGTCTGTGCACGTTAGATTTGAAACGCTGCAGGTTTTACCTATGGGGCAACAAATCTCCCGGCAGCTCATTCCACAAGGTCGAATTTCTCCAAAATAATGAATGCTAGAGGATACTAGTTCAAGGAGTAGGGAGCTCGACTTGGTAACGATGAGCTCGCAGAGCCTCTCTAGTGTTCCTCGTTTGGACGGCTTTCGGTGGGAGAGCTTACTCGAACATCTTCCGTGATATAATCCGGAAAACAGGGACAGGCCAGCCACCCTTCTTTTAATGTTGCAGGCTGTGGAGGCCTATTATGAGGTTAGGCATATCAATTAGCCTATATCCTCTCTTCTAGATAGCGTCCAGATGCTCTAGAAGGTGCTTCGGAGCACATGGGAGCAATACTCCAACGATGGTCGGATCTGTGCCTTGTAGAGCAGCAGTAGCTTCTGCTTCATGGATGTCGTTTTAGCAATACTGACGACGTGACCATGCCAGGACATGTTGTTGTTGATGTTGATCCTCAAAAGCTTGACGGAAGGTGACTCGATTATTGGGTGACCCTCCATTTCCACAATTGGTAAGCCAATGTGAGTCTTCTTTGTCAATGTTGTTGCCTGACTTTTCTGTATGGTAAGCTGTATTTTATTTACTAATTGCCACTCGAAAATTGTTTTGATATCTACGTTGATCTGTGAGCCATGTTTCTGTCGCCGACGTACCGTCTCCTGGGATGATAGTGGCTTGCTTGCTTCCATGCACGATACTAATATACTGTCGTCTGCGAAGCTGGGGATTAGACTGGATGTTACAGTGTTAGAATGCCTGTGGAAATGATCAAACCAAGCAGATATTTGTTAAAAATTTTTATAGCTCCCTTCGTTATATAGAAATTTAGATAATTAAAGTATTTCTCTGAAGAATTTCTCCTTGCCAAAATGTTTATTGTGATTTTTTAGAATACCAGCATATAATCGTTTTCCCAATTTTCTGAACAAATATTGATCGAAATTTACTATCCTCAATCCTTTTATATTCTGGTGTGACGTCAGCTTGGCCAGTGCTATCGTGATTCACTTGCCATCCAGTTTGTGCATCTGAGATGTTCAGTTCAATATCCTTGCTTGAATCATTGTCATATGTTTGCGATAAATTTGACATTCAGGCTTTTTTAAATGACTTTAGTAGAAGTAATGGACTAGTATCATGATTTTTTTTTCGGTTGCATATGATAGAGTTCGTCATAAAAAGCATCTCATTTTTTTCTCCAATTTTTTTGGGCACAGGAAAGCCGTGAAAATAAGGAAAATATTTGAATTCTCCTAGGGCAGTGACGTCACTGTCCTAAAGGCGAACAGCCAATCAAAAGACACATATGTGTGCTGTGTTGCCGCATTCTGATGGCGCGCGAAATGCCGGAGCTGTACGCGGGCTGGCGCATCTATATTGTCTTCTGTTTCCGTCTGCGAGTCGGAGCTATTCTTGCTGATGATTCGCGCGGTTGGCACTGATTGGCTGAATTTGAATTCTTTTCTTTGAACTTTAGAATGGAATCACTAAAAAACAAAATTATGTAGAAAGTAACGAAATGCAGCAGTACGTTTATTTTTGTATGCACTAAGCGGTTATAACAATTAAATCATTGTTTTTAACCTCGTGATACTAGTCCATTTGGAGTTTCGAAATACGTGGCTATGTCTTTGGTTGGGATCGAAATTGAAATGTGAGTATGCACTCACTTCTTTATGAATGATTTGAGTTTCAGTTATTGCATGACATCTTACTGCTAAATCAGTTCTACTGAATATGTGCCTCAATGACAGCTCTATGTTGAGCGTGTTTTCCACTATATATATTTTTTTAGCGGACTGCCACTAACCCACTTCATAGATATAGTTTCATTATGTTGGGATATATAAGGTTCTTCTGAAGATATTTGGGGATGTCCTATGAACCTAAACCATTCGCTACTCAAATCACCAAATCCGAGGCAAAACATATGAAATTTCTTTCTGTTAGGAACTATACCAAGACACCCAGTATATCCGAATACAAATATGGAAGAATTTTCTGCCTTTCAGTCTGTGTTGGCGACCTTGCTTTCGACCTTTCAGTCAGCCTATTGGATAATGCGCGAATGTGTGTATACATATATATCATATCAGGTGATCCGGTTACTGGTCCGGTGTGGATTTATGTATCAGTCCGGGAGCTTATAACAGTAAATAGTTTAAGCGTAACATTCACTTGAGTAAGATTAAATAAATGGTACGTTTTGATGCTATTTCTGCTGAAACGTTAAAATGCTTGGGTGACGGCGGCACCTCTCTTTTACATAATACTTGTAAGAGTGTCTGGTCCTCCGGCCAGATGAATGGTGCACATCAATTTTTGTTCCACTTCATAAAAAAAGGGATCTCCAACAAATCCAGACAATTATCGCCTACTTTCGTTAATCTCTCATGCAAGCAAGGTTCTACTATATATTTTACAATCTCGTTTGGAGGGTTTTATTGGCTGGCAAATTTCTCAGGCGCAGGCAGGTTTCGTAAAAGGACGCGGTACGCGTGAACAGATCTTAAACTTAAGACAAATTATTGAAAAAGCCATAAAGCATTATTTTCCCGTTTTTATCTGCTTTGTGGACTATTCTAAGACGTTTGATAACGTAAAGTGGCCTAAACTGTGGGAAATCCTCATCTCTATGGGAGTTCCTAATCACCTAGTGTTTCTCATACAGCAACTCTACGAGTCTAATTCGGCTCGTGTAAGGATTGATGGTAACCTGTCTAGTCAAACTGCAACCAGAAAAGGAGTTCGTCAGGGATGTGTATTACCTTCGATGTTGTTTAATGTTTACTCTGAATTTGTGATGAGATAGGTATTAGACAGCTGGAATGGCGGTGTAACTATTGGCGGAAGCAAAATACCCTTATGCAGGACGAACTAGTAGCTCTACTAAACATCTTAGAACAACATAGTGCAGCGTATGGTCTTGGTATTAACTCGAGAAATAAAGTCAATAGGCCGTTGTGAAGTAGTTTAAAGTTTTGTATACCTCGGTTCTTTGATCGACAATTCGGGTAGCTGTGAAAATCAGATTCGACGGCGCATTCAACAGGCACGTGTGGCCATGACAAAGCTTACTAAAATATGGCGTGACCATAACATCACTAAAGCTGAAAAAAATGTCGCTGGTTCAGTCTCTTGTGTTCTTCATATTTTTGTATGCCTCGGAAACTTGGACTGTTAAAAAGGCAGATCAAGATCGCATAGATGCTTTTGAAATGTGGACATGGAGGAGAATGCTAAGAGTCGCTTATACCGCCCATCGAACTACGTTTCCATACTGGATGAGCTCGGTAAACCAAAGAGACTATCCTCCATTGTATCGACGAGAATGCTTACATTCTTCGGACATATACACAGAAGCGATAATATGGAGCAACTTGTTGTTCAGGGTCATGCCCCGAGCGGGCGGCGCCGTGGCCGTACCCCTACACGCTGGGTGGATACGACGAAACAGTTGCTGGATATGAGTATCAAGAGCGCCACTAAACTGACAGTAAATCGCGAACGATGGCGAGCTACAGTGCTCAAAACTATTGATAATATTCGTGTTGGCAATACTCTAGCTCCGACTTAATGCATTTTAAGAGTTCACAAGATGTCTGTTTGTGACTATGATGATGATGATAACGTTTTCTCAAAAACAAAACAGGTCTCGTTGGGCAGAATGTAAAATTACTACAAGAGTGATGACACAATTGTACATAAATATTACTGTCGGAGTCGGAGTTACGATAGCGATCGAGTGTTGATCTTTTCAGATTTGATTGTACAATGTGTAGTTAGTCACTCCGCTCAAAAGTTGCTTTTTTGTCATAAGCTGGGGTCCAAAATAATGATGATCGACGTAGATATCAAAACACTTGTCGAGTGGGGATTGGTAAATAAAGTACAGTTTAACGTACAGAAAACTCAGGCAACAACACTGACTAATAGGTCTCACGTTGGCTTACCAAATGTGGAAATGGAGGGTCACCCAATAAGCGAGTCACCTTCCGTAAAGTTTTTGGGGATGAACATAAACCACAACATGTCCTAGCACTTCCACGTTGTCAGTATTGCTAAAACGGCTTCCCAGAAGCTTGGAGTTTTGTTCCGCTGTAGGAAGCTGTATACACTAGAGCAACTACTGCTGCTCTACAAGGCACAGATCCGACCATCGTTGGAGTATTGCTCCCATGTGTGGGAATGTGCTCCGAAGTACCCTCTAAAGCTTCTGGACACGATCAAGAAGAGAGCAATTAGACTAGTCGATACGCCTAACGTCACAAAGGACCTCCACAGCCTGGAACATCGAAGAAGGGTAGCTGAGATGTCCCTGTTTTACAGATTCTATCACGAAAGATTTCCGAGTGAGCTCTCCCAGATAATAATACCAAAGACCATCCGAACGAGGAACACCACAGAGACTCTGCGAGCTCATCCTTACCAGGTCGAGGTCCCTACTCCTGAAACGAGTCTCCTGCAGCATTTCTTCTTTTGGATAACTTCGACGCTGTGGCATTCCAGCTCAGTGCTGCCGGGGAATTTCTTTCTCGACGGCTACATTCCGTGATCTATTTTAGTTACATCCTTTATAGAAAAAACTAGGCTGACTTTTAACAACGTTTCTACGCTGCGCCGAATGCAAATTGACAAAGTCACGTCATCCGGAATAAAAAACTCTTTTGATTGGTTGATTTGATAGAACTGAAGTTCAGAAATTTAAAGAAGGTTTCTTTTTCTGAAAATTGCCTCGTGATCGCTTCCTGGATCGGTCATTAAAATCAACTCCATGAAGCACTAAATTTTGTTTGCCAAGGTAAAATCCTGGGTTCATTTAAAAGTTTATTTGAAAATTAACCTTTGAAATTGTTAGTCAATTTTATTTTGAAAATTATTTCAGTATTAGTAAGTAGAAATGAGCTGTTAACAAAGTACATTAATGACATTAACGTCAAAGCTTTTGCTATTTTAGACCAAATAAAAAAATTTTCAGATTCAATTATTCTTCAGGTCAATCACTTGACTGTTCCCCGCAAATTATGTCTGGTGTTTGCCCATGACACATAAAAGTGATAGTGAGCAAGATTAAAAAGGTGCAAATCTGATGAGCAGATAGCGGATGACATTACCATTATGTATATGGAAATGAGATTCGAACAGCGGCGGAACCTTAGCTGCAGATAAGGAAGGCAAGAAATTACTAAATAATGTATGTACGTGTCGTGTTACTTGCTTCAGCTTTTACTCTGCATGACTTCTCTCAAAACTTCTAAATTCATGATTTGGGAACGACACGTAACATCAGCTACAACTGCTGCATCTGTTTTGTGTTGACCCAGATAGCACAAGTACGTCCTAAGAAGTTTGAGCAAGAGTTTCATCTTAAGAAATGAATAAAGGCCCTATCACTAAGCACATGCTATTTGCTTTAGGCCCGGTTTCATAATCATTCACTAATGCATTGATTAGCAAATGTACCTATTAACTTAATCATTCCATTAAAGTGATGCGCGTTTCATAATGCATTTGGAAACGTTAATTAATTAACAGGCAATAAAATGTGGTTGGTACACCTGAAAGAAGGTTTTATACCACATTTTGTGCTGTTTGAACGACATTATGACATTTCGCTTAACCTATAAAGTTGAATGTGTTTCAGATTGTGACATAGGTTTTCGTGTTTGCAATTCTATTAATATTGTTATAACATTATTACTATTATTAGAAAGGTATGGAGTCAAAGCCACAAAAAGCAAAACGTGCGCGTGGTAGTAACTTTACTAAAGAAGAGGAGCTGCTACTCATCCGTACAGTAACAATATTCAAAAGCATTATAGAATGCAAATTTACAGATAAAGTGAACAAGTGAATGCAGGTACCTGATGAGTGAGGATATAATATAGCTGTCTACAAATACATATAGAGATGAATAAAGAAAATATTATGCAATTAGATGAATACTTGCTTTTAATTATGCTCAAAAGCAGCTATGAATCGATGTAATCTGTGAAACAAATTTTATAAACACTGATAAAAGTGAGCACACACTGTCAACCCAACCTTAACGTGATAAAATTCTGATATGTGTGTCAACTCTTAAACGTCATGCAAACGACATGTCAGATTTATAGGTTGATTTTTGAACTAATGCGCTTTAACTGGCCGAGGGTGAGCTATTATTGGACAATTATGTCATTTTAATCTGTCAGTTAGCGATTATGAAAAGCATTTATTTCTTAATGCTCCGATTAAGCAAAGTGGGTGAATTAAGTTTGATTATGAAATCGGGCCTTAATTATTATTTAACGATTACCTGGTTACCTGATGCTGCGGGTTTTCAACACAGAGGTCCGGAGATCGATTCTGAATTTATAGGAGGACCTTCTTTTCCTAATTACATGGAATAAAATTCGTTGTCATTAATTCACTTTTCTAAGGTTGTTGACTGGTTACTATGGTAACTTTATAGGCACGCTGAGGAGCAGGCTTTTGCCTGGAAGGAAAACGGGTGCAGGGTCCCCGGGCACATTGGTGGACTGGGCAACGAGAGAGCGCACCGTCTAACTAGGAGAGGGGCTGGCAGCTCCTGAATCAACCTCCAACCAATGATTGGAATTAGAAAAGCGTTGCTCTGGACGACTCGTCTTTCTAGGAACTAGCGAAAGCTTTGTTAGAGAGAGATGACGGCAGGCAAGCTGAAATATTTGTAGCGAGACCTAGTACGATGCGGCTTTTGGATAAAGGCACAGAAACGCTCTACCTTTTGGTGGGAGCTCTCACAGAGAGTGGTAGGGGACTCCATCTGCTCCAGATGCTGTAGGAGGACGAGATAGCGTTCCACTTCCTGGGCAGATGTGCCGTCTATCACAGCCTTCAGATATTCGGCACGACGGAGTTCGGGAAGGAGGCACTATACTGAGTGAAATGGTCAGACATATTGATTTCTGTCAAGACGTCTGGTAGGTTCGACAAGGAGGAGCTTTCTAGGACGAATAGTTTTCAGTGATTTCAGTGTTGGTTTCGTGTGGTTGGTAAAAAGGGCTAAAGGTGGCCTACTTGCTTGCCTTCGCCTCCTCGTAACTGCAACTACCTTTTTCATTATAGAGGGTTTAGGAAAACGGCTTGATCGCAATGATAAAAGTACCCGCACATCCGGAAGTGTGAGAGAGAGTCTGCCCGCCCGACGTTGAACCACCTTGAATCCTCTGATGGTATGTAAAATGGACGCAAACAGGTCCATCCGACATGTCACCACGCCCAACCGGCTAACACCCATTCCCTCTTTTCTTACCTCAATATCATTATAGGTATCATGTTATCTGGGGCCAGGTCGTCAAACAGGTTCGCTCTCGCTTCGTGCTTGTCGCATTCAAATAGAGTATGCTCTACTGTGCTGCTCTGGCCTCAGTGTCGACAACGATCGTCCGTCGCTCGCCCTATTTTGTTTCTGAATACCCGAAAGGGACCGTGACCTGATAACGCCTGTGTTAGGTAATAGCAGGATGTCATGTGTTTAAACTTTGCCCACTCTCGTACGTTTGGAATCAGGCGCTTAGTCCACTGCGCCACCTCCGTTGTCCTGGACCAGAACCCCTGCCTGTTGTCCATTGTTTTCTGCCTGGCGGCCCGCCACCTCTCTGGCAGAGCACCTTCCGCGATATACATATATATCTCCTCTCCATGCAGTAGTGGTATCGCTGTTATTACCTGCAGCGCTTTTGTAGATACGCACTGGTCACCCTTAGTAGAGACTTATTTTGCACCCTGTGTATGGTTTGCGGTTTCCTCTCCATCGCTTTATACCATACTGAAACTCCGTATAGCATGACTGAGTAGATAATCCGTTCAAGATCTGTCTTTTTCTCATACTTGAGCCACCTACGTTTGGCATTATACGTGACAGTAATGCCGCCTTTTTTTCTGCTTTCATCGTAGTTCTCTTTATGTGTTCGTTAAAATATCGCTCGTTATCTACGGTAATCCCCAAGTATCTATCGATTTGCTGGGTACTATTTGCACCCATCTAAGGCAGAAGCTCATTTGGTTCCTAGTGATCCTAGGACCTTGGAGAATGACTGCCCCAGTTTTGCTTGTTGCCAGCTAAAGTTGGTGCTGGACACCCGCTCATCTATCCCTCTCAGTGCCTCGTTTGTCGTTTGCAACAAAGTGTTCTTGTCTTTGGCGGTAGCTACCAGAGCAAGGTCATCCGCAAACGCCACAGCCTTTGTGTTTCGAGAAAGAGCTGAAACCTGGAGATCTGAATTTATTGACTTTTGTCAAACGAGACTGAAACTGAAAACTGCGACTGAATTTGTAATCAGCACCCTCAAATTATCCAAAACACGAGATTTTATTTTTATAGAAAGCCATATAGGAATTTTGGTATTCCAGGTAAAGCTGAAAATCTGAAGGTCCTGAAATTTTTGATTGCCGTCAAACTCAAAACCGCGACCGAATTTGTAGTCAGCACCCTCAAGTTACCCACAACGCGAAGTTCCATCTTAATAGAATGCCAAATAAAGATTTTCGATTTTCGAGACAAACCTGAAGATCTGAAAATTTTGAAAATATTGATTTTTGTCAAGCAAGACTGAAACTCAAAACTGCGACAGGATTTGTAATCAGGACACTCATATAATCCAAAACACGAGGTTTCATCGGAATAGAAAGCCAACTAAAGATTTCGATTTTTTATGCAGACTTGAAGATCTGAAAGATCTGAAATTTTTGATTTTTGTCAAACAAGACTGAAATACAATACTGCGATCGAATTTGTAATCAGCACCCTCAAATTATCCAAAATGAGAGATTTGATCTTAATAGAAAGCCATTATACAGATTTTCGATATTCTAGGTTCCGAAATTTTTGATTGTCTTCAAACGAGACTAAAACTCAAAACTGAGACCGGATTTATATTCAGTACCCTCAAATTATCCAAACACTAGGTTTCAAAACCTGAAGATCTGAATGCTCTGAAATTTTTGGTTTTCGTAAAACGAGACTGAAATTCAAAACTGCGACCGGATTTTTGATCAATACCCTCAAATTATCCAAAACATTAGGTTTCATCTTATTAGAAAGCCAAATAAAGGTTTTCCTTTTTTTAAGGAAAACCTGAAGATCTGAACGTTCTGAAATTATTGATTTCCATCAAACGAGGCTGAAACTGAAACCTGCGACCGGATTTGTAATCAGTACCCTCAGATTATCCAAAACACGAGGTTTCATATCACTAGAAAGCCAAATAAAGATTTCCATTTTTTAAGGAAAACCTGAAAATCTGAACGATCTGAAATTTTTGATTTTCATCAAACGACACTGAAACTCAAAACTGCGACCGGATTTCTAATTAATGCCCTCAAATTATCCAAAACACAAGGTTCCATCTCACTAGAAGGCCAAATAAAGATTTTCATTTTTTTTAGGAGAACCTGTTGATCTGAATGTTCTGAAACTTTTGATTTTCATCAAACTAGACTGAATCTCAAAACTGCTACCATCTTACGTTTGGAACACTAGCGCTATATATCTTCCTATCGACTACAAGTATGTTCAAAGTATGATATTGAAATAACAAGGTCGCCAGCTTACAACCCCATCATACAGGATATTCCAGAGTAGAGGACCATATAGTCGGTGCATGAGGGGACCCAACGCCGATCCACTACTGCTACTACTATAGGCACTCTGTGCGGTAAACTGTTTTTTGCTCACGCTTCGTGCTATAGTACAATCAAATATAGCACCAATAAAAGAATGTTTTCACATGGATTTATGATTGTCATGCTAAAGATTTTTTTTCTATAAAAAAACTATGAAAAAGCATTCCTATTTCTCATGGTAAAGGTTTGTTGGTGTGCCTCTGGCATTAAGGCGTTGTTATGATATTCAAAGCCATTGGTATGAAAATCAAGCGTCCGTTGTTTATAGGTGCAATAAACACATTTCGCGTGTGCATGACTGTATGCGACTAGATCGTAATCGGAATGCTCATGATTTTTGCATAAATTAAAGTATAATGGGCAGAACTATGAGGAGGAAGGAAGATAAAATGTTCGAGGTATAATATAGATTGTGGTCATATTAGCTCTAATCATAAGGCAGTTGGACTTTGGTGAACGTGCTGAGGTCTTTGGGTTGCTAAAAGCTTCTAGTAGAAGTTCTAAATGGTGAACGATTTAATAGTTAAGACAATGACGCCAATTTTAGTGTCAAGAAAGAAACCGGATGACGCTTCGTATTTGAATTCTACTTTTTTGTCATTGCACCATAACCCCAAAATGGGAGGGATCGAAGTTAAAGGGGGGGGGTGTTAAAACGTGAAAAAAATCCCATGTAATGTTGCAAAAAATCGTCATCCGAAATCTACGGGCGGTTTGCACGTACCGATTTTTTTTAACTGAAAATAAAAAAATCGTAGCGATACCGGTCGGAACTTGATATATAAAGTTCTTTGTGTTTTGTAGATAACACAAAAAATACTGTCATCCGTTTCTGCTGCCAGTTTTTGAGAAATTTGAGCTTAAAGTTCGATTTTTCAAGTCATTTTCGGTAAAAATCGTTGAAAAATTGTTAATATTATTTAAAACGGAATACGATTTTTATACATGCTTTTGAGAGGCCCAACTATGACATGTATCTATTTTATCCGTTTTTATTATGTTTGACTCCATTTTTCAACCCCTATAGGGGGGTGACATTATTGAACTCCTTCTGCAAGGATACGGAATGTGTTGTTTAATTCAGGGACATTGATCACGGAATTTTGCTGTGCTTAAAGTAGATGAACAGCTTTGCATTCCGCGCAGGTCTGCATTTTCAGCAAAAATATTTTTTTGTGAATGCCAGGTCGTAGAGCCTATTTAAGTACACCATTGTATTCAGCTCTATGAAGTGCATTCGTAAACAGATGTTTGACAGAAAATTTATCTCAGTCTGGTAGTTGTAAAAGTAACTCCGTTTCTTTGAGCCACTGACCACTAAAGGGCTTTAACAGATTATTATTAAAGGATATGAACTTTGGACTCGATCTTACAAATTATACATAGGGCAGACTCATTTTTCAAATTGAGACGCTTTTAATTTTCACTAAACTTCGAAAGCTTATGAAGTTCTACATCTAAATGCGACCAGACCTCTACCTTGACATTCCTTCGAGGTCGGAACACGACAAAAAAAAAATAAAAAACAAAAAATCTAGAAAAATATTTGTAAAATCTAATCAAATAATAACCTAACCTAAAGGAAAACGTATTTTGAGGTTGATCAATACACGCAAAATTTGGTACACGGCAATTCTTAGAGCCCCTGGTCTTATCTTTCAAAACCTAAATAGAATAATTGAAGTAGGTACTCAGAAAAGGTAAGTAAACACTTGAGTCTGCATATATAATATAATAAAATAAATAATATCTCATGAACGAAGTGATTAAATAACTCTGCGAGTTTTTTTCACATGACTGCATGCTATCTGCTATCTGTTATGTAATGTTTATATTAGATAGTTAAAAAACGAATTAACGGTTAATACTTAAGAAGTTATTTATTATAATACATTATTCTAATAGTAAAATGGTATAATGTTTACAGAGTTATTAGGAATTATGTACACACATTTATTAATTTTTTTCTAAGCGAAAAAAAAATGGCAACTTGATATTTTCAAACGAACAGCTTTACTTCTAGTTTTGCAGTTTATACTTTCACTTTTATTTCTCACAGCAACACTAGCAAAGGAAGTGGTAATCAAGAAAAAATTATTCAGGTGGTATAGAGAATTTCAAAAAGGACATTTCGCTATGGACAGGCACGTATTTAGGAGGGACGTCTATCAGTGGTTTCGGATCTCCCCCTCCAGAAAAGTTAAATAATGCACTTAAAAAACTAATCTACAAACATGCAGACGTCTGGCGGTCAAGCAATAGTCTACATGCCCCTCCCCCTCCTATGTTGGTTAAAACTTTGGACCATTTCTTGCTCAACAGATTTTATGCCTGGAAAGTATATTAAACATTAGGGTGGGCCGATTTATATAGAGGATTTGAGAATTTGTTAGTGCTCATATCTGCATGTTAAAAATAGTTGTGAAGTAGGAGGAGAAAAATATTTTCTTAGAAAAAAAAATTGATATTTTAATTTTTTGAACTGCCACAATGACACTAAATTTTTAA
Organism: Callosobruchus maculatus; assembly: GCA_951848785.1. NCBI lineage: Eukaryota > Metazoa > Arthropoda > Insecta > Coleoptera > Chrysomelidae > Callosobruchus > Callosobruchus maculatus. Next base: position 953,084 of record CATOUR010000157.1, on the reverse strand, counting down.
TTTAAAAAAATTCAAATTTTCATTTTATGCATGTGATAAAAAGTTAGATTACTTGAAAAAAACAAATTTTCTTTGAGAGTTGTTTCCCTATTTTTGCAATGTGAACTGCCACAAAGACGTTTTCTGAAATTTTAAGTGTTGAAATAATATTACTGAAGGAAAATCAAGTTAGTATTTATTATAAAATGCATTGATAAGTTTGAAAATAAGTAAAATGAGAATATTCTTATAGCTCACATAATAATACGTCATATTTTTTTATAAAGCTAACTTAGAGAGAAGGTATATTATCAAAATAAGTTGAAAAAAAATTAATCCAATTTATAATCTTGCTTGGACCCAAAAGAAGGCATAATTCCACGTGATTCCAATTTTGCCCTTATCATACCATCTCTGTTATCACCACCACAAACTGCAGCTGAAGCTTCCGTCACAATTTTCACAGCCCGTTCAACCGCTTGCGTATGACATGGATACGACTTTATTTCAGAAGACAGGATTGATGTAGCCGGATTTTTCACGATGTCATTCAAAACTTCTCCTGATAACCCCATTGTTAATGGCGGTTCTGTTATAACAGAAGTACTCCAATCAATTAAGTCCATATAACTGGAAGCGCCCATATTCAGCGAATTTGGAACTTCAAATTTACGTCGCGATTGCTGTTTGTTACAATTCCGAGCTTTGAGAATTCGCCGCACAGCAAGCTCTCGAATATGTTCTCTTGTGTCCCCTAGCATTCCAAGCAGGATGTTTTCGGGGTGTGCGAAATAACTATTTCGCAATATTACTGGATCAATCACCACTTTCAATCTTTCCGGTAAATACCTTGATAGACTAATCATTCTCCAGACATTGAAGGCTCCCTGCAAGCATGACGGTTTTGCTTTAATAATGAACCACATTGGACTATATACTTTTAAAATAAAAGTTACCAAGGTAACCAAGTTTTCTGATGGTTCAGCTGTTGAAACGTATAGCCGCAGTATGCGATTAGCCGTTGTCAGCCATCTGGAATGCACAATTTTACCAGGGCTTCGTTTGGATAAGTTTTCGTTCACAGTTCCTTTTGAAATAGCATTACATGTATCAAAAAGATATTTTTGATCTGTGCTGAGTTCAGTCGAAACAGACTCATCTAGTACCGGCATATTCGACTCAATTATGTTGAAATCAACTGGAATGAAAAGTAAAAAAAATAAAAAATACAAAAGGTAAAATAAAAATAAATAAATTACCTATGGGAAGACTCTCACATCCCTTCAATGCCTGTCCAATAGGCCCACAGAGGTCCTTAGGCCCAGTTGTGCTACCATCAAGAAAATTTATGAGATGTCGCAAAGGCAGTTCATTTGTATGCAACTGGCAAATAAACCACTGCAACGGTCTATCTAAATGTTTTTCTAAATTAACAATTATTCCGGAATGTTTTCCAACATTGACGTTTGTTCCGTCACATCCTATCACTCTAAGATCATCTGTTGTAATCTGTGATTTATCGAAGTACTCCAAAATACATTTTATGATGTTCGACGAAGTTCCTGATTCAGGACAAACATGCGTCAAGTATACAGACTCTGGCATTTTTATGAGAGTAATGTGCTCCTCCCGGATTTTTCGTCGACGACTGTCTTCCATCTTCAGCGTTTCATCCTTCCTTCCATCAAAAAACAGGCCACGTAATGATAAATTTTGATTGTTTTCTAGTAAACCTTCACGTTTCTTACTTCTAGCACGACGAATCTTGTTCTTATCTATGATACTGGTTTTGTCTATGGTATTAATAATGCCGACATCCTGTAGAACGGCTGAAGCTACTGCAGCACCAGCTCGATCAGAAATACCATAACGATCAAGTGTTCTCGCAAGCACGGGTATTTGTAACGAATTACGTTGAATTTGTAAACATCGTCGAGGAACGGTAGAAACCTGTTGAGAAGTACTGGGTTCTTGCTGGGATCTTTCTTTTATCTGTAAATCTTTTTTCATCTGTACCAGATTTTGAATTCTTATCTAATTCTCTTCTTGTTTTCAATAACTCGTTTCTTTCAATCCGCTTCTGATTTATTTTAGTTGTCTTTACATCCACGGAACTAATCAACATTTTTCTTACGGTCCTCTGATCCAATAGAAAAGTACGTTCTGCTTGTGGAACTTTGAATACTTTATCGCAGACACATGTATTGAAGTCTGAACATTTACAGGTAGCAACATCAAATAAAACTTTGGATTTTGTTCTGAATTCCTGTAACTGCTTTTGATAGCTTATGACTTTGTTTCGTTGCTTATAAGGTTTTAATAAATTCCTTATTTTAAGACGATAGCTTGTTATACGTTTGATGATAGTACACTGAAGTACAGTGGGAATCGAAGCTTTATTCCAAATTTCAACAATTTTTTTGGCAACAGCTTTAGTTGCTTCAGTTGCGGTTTGCTGTGGGTTTGTTGATAGAGGCTTAAGTTCATATTCTATCCAGTTGAAATACCTGTTCATATCTTCATATGTCGGCAGAACGTTTTCACGAATACAATTGGGAGCTCCAAATATAGGGCATTCCAATTCACTTCGAGTTTTACACGACATTTTATTAAAACTCAACTCTGAATACTCGCACGTCGTACGGTCAACATAAAGCAACTGATAAACGTGGCTCCCTGGCTGTTGTACGCGCAAGCGTCACAATCACACAGTTGCCGTACGGCGCCAGTGACGTGCGTTGGTTAAAATATTATGTGATATAATAATAATAATAATACTCAATCAAGGACATATCGTTGATGTGGTAATTTAAAACATGAAGCTATAGGAAAGACTATATTAGGAGAACATTTCAGCATTCTTTCTCACAATTGTTTTTCGTATGCAAATATTGAAATGTCAATTTTGAAACTTTATTGCCCATGTGGCAGTTGAAAACGTAAAAATTCGGAATATGTCATTTAACGAAAAATGTTTGCTTTTATGTTCCGAACAAGTTTCAAAGTTGCAGAATTTGAAATTCAAAAAATTCAAAATTCGGAAATAAACTGTCATTGTGGCAGTACAAAACAAAAAAATATATTTTTTCGTCAAATAAAAAAAAAGTTTGTTTTTTGGTTTTGCAACTTTTCCAATGTTGCAAATTCTTATTTTCGAAAACCACTAAAATCGGCCCACCCTATTAAACATATACTGTTACTTGCAATCCGTTCTTGAATTGCAGTTAGTCTTGAATTTTCATTTTAATGATATTTCTCCTGGCAAAACTAACTTAAGTGACTTTTTTATTAACACGCTTTATTATTATTATTTTGTTAGCTTCACCTGTATGTGCGTTTGTGGGTTTGTGATAGATAGATAGATAGATAAAAATACTTTATTGTCTAAGAAATTACAAGACTCTTATTGACAAAGCTATAACAAAATTTGTAGGATATTTACTAAAACCCGTCATAGAACTCATCCAGTGTATAATACGGCTTTTCTAACAGAACATTTCTAAGTTTTTTACGGAAAATTTTCAAATCATTTAGAATTTTAAAAGAGTGAGGAAGTTTGTTGTAAATCTTCACTCCATTGTATATAATTGAATCTTTAATGAGTGATGATTTAGGGGTGATTAATTTAAAACCACTCTTATGCCTTATATTATATTCTATATTTATGGTCTCAAATTTCGTTTTATTTTTTATTATTAGTGATGACGTTTCCAAAATAAATAGTGCAATTACGGTCATAATTTTGTATTCTTAAAATAGTGGCTTGCATGAAGTTCTAGGTCTACTCTTGGCAATGCATCTAATTGCTCGCTTCTGTAAGACTAACAATTTATTTAAGTAGGTATGAGTGAATTGAATTTGAATTAAGACGAAGTTGGCTATTACTTCTCTATTCACAAAACAATTTGTTACATCTAACGAAAAATACATTAAGTTGGCATAACTGCCTACGTCAGATAAGAATGCTTTCCCATACTCCTAGAAAGTTAGTTCTTGAATTTTGCCATGCATGTGATAGTAACTGCATCACTGCGCCATCTGTTGTCTTAAACATAACCATCTACAACTGACGATGCGGAACTCTGGCCGCCACCTTAAGTTTACATTATCTCCGACAGGTAGCGCTGTAATCAGAACGAGGTCTTTCGGGAGCGCTAATTTGTTATCATTTCGTAACCTAATCATCTCATCAATAAAATAAATTCAGTTTGAAAATACCTGAAAAAAAGCTTTAAAGAACTAAAACATTAAAAATAAGTATAGTCTAAAAAAATTAAAAAAAACTTTAGTGACAAAGTTATCTGGAAATTAAAAATAAGTATAGTTTGTAAAAACTAAAAAAAAACAGCTTTTAAGGAACGTCGGAACAAAAAGATAAATACAAGCTTAAATACTTAAAGAAAAATACTTGTATTATTGTGAGAAAAAAGCGTGGGAGCTTTATGCCACATTATTCGTGAATCGAGCGCTTTTTCAAAATAATACTAGTATTTTTAGTTCATTATTGTTTTAAGGTAATTTTTAACTTTTTAGTTCAATGTTCTTTAAAAGCGTTTTTTTTAGTTTTTTTAAACTGTACTTATTATGATTCTGACTTTGGTTCAAATATAGTCCAGAGGTTAGTAAACCTCTTTAAATAGAACTCATGTCTTGAATAGCTGTTCAGTGTGGTGGAATAATAAGATTGTGAGGTGCATGTGTTTAAAACCGGTGACATTTCACTCTCTAGATATATGGGTACAAAAATGGCAGTGACCATTGTTACTAACGACGCCGCAGGGACCTAATATGGCGGACATTCTCGCTAAAGCATAACTGTCACCTCCAAGGTTGCCATATTGGGATTTTTCGCCTTCTGTATCTGATTTTCTTATCAGGACACCTTCAACTAACTGTATAGTCAGATTTTTTATACATGGATGTCTTGACTTTTGCCTTGTGTCATCAGTATGCCTCAGCGACTGACAGCGTATGATAAGATATTAGAAACCCAGAGGTTGGTGGAGGTAAAGTAGGTAATGTTAAATATAAGTTGCCTAATACATTACCTAACGGGGATAGCACCAGTACATTTGCTGATAAAGGGCCCCACAGACATCGTTCTTTTTCATCAGGTTTGCACGACGTGCCAACCGATGTCGGTTAAACCGATGGAACGATACCTCCACACACTGTTCGGTTCTCTTTCAGTTTCTCTCCATTAACATGGATAATACTTTAACATTGGCGGCGGCTTTAGCTATTAAAGTGAAATACATCAAGAAAAAACGTTCTAAATGGGTGAAACAGTGGCTTTTAAAAAGAGGCCAATTCTACCATATAAATCTATTAGAAGAATTGCGTCTGGAACCAGGGGATTGGTACAATTATTTGAAGATGGATGAATAAACATACTTAGAATTACTTAATTCAGTAGCACCTCTAATAAAAAAACAGGATACTTGGATGAGACAAATTATTTCCCCTCATGAACGTCTGACAGCTACATTGAGATTCCTTGCTACGGGTAGAAGCTACGAGGATTTGAAATTTTCAGTTGCGATATCTCCCCAAGCTTTAGGACAAATTATACCTGAAACATGTATGACTATACAGGGTTATTCACGTTATTCGACACGGAGCATTATGGCTAAACTATTTGATAGAAAAGAAAATAATAATTTCTGGTGGATAGAGAGTCATAAAGGCTACATTTTAAAAATATTTTCATGTTATACAGGGTGTCCCAAAAACACGAAATGTATCAAAGTTATGTTTTTTTAAATGGAACACCCCATATATTATTGCATATTCAGATTCCTTGGTGAATTCTAGTGTGACTTTATGTATCATACATGGGACTTAAAGCGAACCGTTTAGGTGTAAATCACCATTATCTGTATAAGTAGATATCAGGAAAAAATTGAATATCGCAAAGATTATAAAATTTGGGAGGCTGTGACTTTACCGTGTTACTAAGCATAAAATGCGCCAGCTTTGATGAGACTGTCAAATTTAAATTACGTTTATGCTTGGAGAAATCGGTCGATTAATTAAGGAAACTTCGATCAGCGATAACTTGATTTTTTCAAACGGGAATGCCTAATTTTTTTTATACGGTTAAACGTAGAATTTAATAACCTTTCTAATGATATAAGGTTGTGAATATCAATCTCTGGTAGTTCTCATTTAATTTTAAATTTTCAAACAAATCGGCGTTTTTCAATCTTCCTACCTATAAGCAACGTAGCAGGCCATGAAATATAAACCAAAACCTGCTCATGTAGAAGAAAACAACTAACTGAAAAATACACACGACCTAGGCTTAAGCGACAAGATTATAAAAATTACTCACAACAAACAAAGTCTAACCAGAACCAATGGCGGTAACATATCTTTGGTCAAAGAGAAGCTGGAGTATGGCAGAAATGGATTTTTTCACGGCCTATTAGCTACCGCAATGTACTAGAGATTGGCAACTTCCAAAACCATTAAAAATTTTGAAATGAAACGAAAACTGCTAGAGAATGTTGTAGGCAGTTTATTATTTTCATAATAAAATTTCACATTTAATGATATAAAAAAAGTATACCATTCTGTCAAAACACAAGTCAAAAGTACCTCTAACTGGAGTTCTGAAAATTCTTCATTACCTATTAGTGAGATCGCAGAAAATGAAGAATGAATTAAAATTTGTTCAAATTATAAAAACATAACTTAAATGGCAGAAAACTTAAATCTAATTTGTCAGTATTCCTTTTTTGCAATATTGCTAATAGATATTGAAAAATAGAAGGCTCCACTCAGAGGTATCGACTTCGACGCAAATTACTACTTTTTTACACCATTACATATGATTGATAATTGCGTGCTGGAGCAACAACCGCTGGTTGTTTTTGTTTCATATCAGGGTGTTTAATTGTCTTGGGAATTTTTAACCTTTAGTAAATTGCGGTAGCCAGTATACTGTAAAAAATATCTATTACTGCCATACTCCAGCTTCTCTTTGACCTTAGAGATGTTATCGCAGTTGTTTCTGGGAGAGTTGATTTGTTGTAAGGAATTTTCATCATCTTGTCCCTTTAGTCTAGTTCGTGTGTATTTTTCAACTAAGTTAGTCGTTTTCTTCTACATGAACAGGTTTTTGTTTATATTTCATGGCCTGCTACGTTGCTTATAGGTAGGATGATTGAAAAACGCCGATTTGTCTGAAAATTTAAAATTAAATGAAAACCACCAGAGATTGATATTTACAACCTTATATCATTGGAAAGGTTATCAAATTCTACGTTAAACCATATAAAAAAAACTAGGCATTCCCATTTGAAAAAATCAAGTTATCGCTGATCGAAGTTTCCTTAATTAATCGACCGATTTCTCCAAGCATAAACGTAATTCAAATTTGACAGTCTCATCAAAGCTGACGCATTTTATGCTTAGTAACACGGCAAAGTCACAGCCTTCCAAATTTTATAATCTCTGCGATATTCAATTTTTTCCTGATATCTACTTATACAGAAAATGGTGATTTACACCTTAACGGTTCCCTTTAAGTCCCATATATGATACATAAAGTCACACTAGAATCCACCAGGGAATCTAAATATGCAATAATATACGGGGTGTTCCATTTAAAAAAACACAACTTTGATACATTTCGTGTTTTTGGGACACCCTGTATAACATGAAAATATTTTTAAAATGTAGCCTTCATGGGTCTCTATCCATCCGAAATTATTATTTTCTTTTTTATCAAACACTTTAGCCATAATGTTCCGTGTCGAATAACGTGAATAACCCTGTATACCAAGTTTTAAAGAAAGATTATTTCAAGGCAAGAATATTTGTAGTTTTATTAAGTATACAAAAACAATAATTTAAATAAATCTTATAGAATGGTACGTATTCGTGACCGAATAATTCATACATTTATAAAAACATAAAATCTAATTCTCAACTTATAAGCTATTTGCAGAGGGATCTATATCTCTCCATTTTTTCAACAGTTCTCCGTAGGCCTTATTTTTCTTGTCTCTGTCTGCATACTCAGCGGATTTGACTTTCCAGAGACACGGAAAGCTCCTATACATGTGTATGAATTCCATCATAAATTGTTTGCTATTTTGCCGTGTATCGCACATTTTTGATAGGTGTCGCTAACCCTAGATACGCTTACTCGAAGGCAACCAGAACGACACTGCAAAATCCCGTCGTGATTGCACGATGAACGGCCACACATGTACCGAGTTGCATGATGACGTTCGAAACCGACGGGTAAAATCAAGCTCGGACAGATTTTTTGGAACGACGGTCAACACGACGGTTTTTTGGCACACATGGACCGAAATGAGTGTGATCGGTTGGCACGTCGTACAAACCTGATGAAAAAGAACGATGTCTGTGGGGCGCTTAAGGAGCGCAGGCAAGTGTATGAAAGCTCAGAGGAACCTTGGGATGGAAAATGGAAACTGGCGTGACAAAATACAAGGACTGACTGGCAACAGACTTAATAGAATAGAATAGAAACCAAAGCGCAGTGGACCAAGAAACTGATTCCCGATATAGCTGCATGGCCATGGAAGGTTCCGCACATACACAAAACGTATGGACATTGCGGAGGAGGAAGACTGTGTATTCTGTGGAAACTCTGATTTGACGGAACACAATTTTTCATTGTCTAAAATGGGCTGATCCCAGAAACGTAACCTCTAGGGCAGTAGGAGAAACTCTAACTGCTGACAACATGGTGCGCAAAATGTTAGAAAATGTAGAAAATTGGAAATGTATTCAGAACCTGGCAAAGACGATACTGACAACTGTTTTCCATTTTCTTTCAAGACATTATCATTCGATTTTACTTTCCACACTTTGAGGGAAAAATGTCACGAAATTATAATATGGCTTTTAGACGTTTTATGATGCTTAAAGCAGGATAATTTAGAAAACTGATTTTCGTCGTCGGTCTGTCTATTGCACACTCATTCAGGGCAACATTGACCTGGTGCTTTCTAATTCCTGGCATGGGTATGGTACCGATAATAAATCTAGATAGACGCCTTTATTTACGAAATTTTGTGGTTTGAACATTGTAGCACTGTTTCACGAATGCAATGTAGGAAAGCAAAATTTATGATATACATGTTCATTGTTTTGAGTATCATTATAAATTATTTCAATTTTCTTAAATCGAAACCCCTACTTTCCAGAAAGGAAATGAAGAGCATTGAAAATCGATTTGGTTTTGGAATGACCTTGATATAACCTTGAACGTCAAGGTCAAAGTTACCATATATGTCACCAATGGATAGCCAGGAAAAGCTCCTACGACTTTTGTCTCGACTATCTTTTCGTGCAATCCATATTCCTCAAGATACCCTGTTGGTCTCATTTTGACCTTGATTTTATCATTCAACGTCAAATTTTCCAAAAGGAAAAGTTATTTTGGGCTTTCCATTTTCGACGTGAAGATTATGGGGTTTCCATTTAAGAAAATCCATTGGACCTTGATGTGACCTTGACGTCAAGCTCAAGGTCGTCATAATGATCACCATCAGATAGTCGGGAAATTTTCTTACGACTTTCGTTTTAACTAATTTTTTGTACTGCCTCTACTTCCCTAGATATTCATTTTTTTGAACACGGTATATAATGCTTGAGCAATGTCTAAATACTCAACACTAAACAAGAATGTAGCTTGTAGTACATACGTGGGAGATGTATTTTGGACTTGGCAACGTTGCTAAACGGTATACCAATTCAATTTCGTTAACATCATTTTGTCATTCGTAGTAAAAATTAGTTGCGTTGTGGTTATTAGATATACAGGGTGGTCCTATAAGCGCTGGGTGCTCTCTATCGGCCTTACCGTTCAAATTAGAAGAAAATGTTTGTTTCTTTTCAAATGGTCTACTTGTAGAAAATAATTTTAAAGATGGCGGACATCCGGATACTCCGGAAGTAGGTATCAACTTCTTTATTTTAAATAGAACACCCTGTATATTATTACGTTTTTGAATTCAGCATTAATTTTTAGGTCTACTTTGTTAAACATAGTTTTTTTTATGGTCGGCCTCCCGCAAAGGCTGAAGAAAGCCTATGGCGCTGAAGAAGCGCTGCGAGAGGATAAGTATCGGTTCACGTTAGATTTGAAACGCTGCAGGTTGTAGCCGTCGGGAAACAAATTCCCCGGCAGCTGATTCCACAGCGTCGAAGTTCTCCAAAAGAAGGAATGCTGGAGGAGACTGGTTCGGGGAGTAAGGACCTCGACCTGGTAAGGATGAGCTCGCAGAGCTTCTCTAGTGGTCCTGTTTCGGACGGCCTGTGGTGTTATTGTCTGAGAGAGCTCACTCGAACATCTTCCGTGATAGAATCTGTAAAACAGGGATAGGTCAGCCACCCTCCTTCGATGTTCCAGTCTGTGGAGGTCCTTTGTGAGGTTAGGTGTATCGATTAGTCTGTCTAATCGCTCTTTTCTGGATAGTGTCCAGAAGCTTTAGAGAGTGCTTCGGAGCGCATCCCCACACATGGGAGCAACACTCCAGCGATGGTCGGATCTGTGCCTTGTAGAGCAGCAGCCGTTGCTCTGGTATATACAACTTCCTACAGCGGAACAAAACTCCAAGCTTCTGGGATGCCGTTTTAGCAATACTGACGACGTGGTCGTGCCAGGACATGTTATTGTTGATGTTGATTCCCAAAAGCTTGACGGAAGGTGATTCGACTATGGAGTGACCCTCCATTTCCACGGTTGGTAAGCCATCGTGAGACTTCTTTGTAAGTGTTGTTGCCTGAGTTTTTTGCTAATCCCCACTCGACAATTGTTTTGATATCTGCGTTGATCTGTGAGGCATGCTGCTGTCGCCGACGTACCGTCTCCTGGGATGATAGTGGCGATAGTTTGTCTATGAAGCCCATTTTCGATGTTATTCAGCAATTTTTAGAAAATTTGACGCTTGTAGTACTTTACAAATTCCTACGCGCCATAACTGAATAATTACAAAATCGTAAATCGTAATCGTAAATACCTTGAAAACCATAAAAAATAGGACCGCATAAGTATAAGAGAATTTAATTTCGCAACCACTGATGTGAAACTTATCATACCATTCCATTTGAAAAAAAAAAGTTTTTAACCTTTTAAATTTTCTTAATTTAGAAATTGATTTAATGAGCTTTTGAAAAATGATCTTACTGAGACACAATTATGTTTAATGCTCGTTTTGAAACCGAAAACCGCATCTCTCTGTCGCGCTTAGTTTCAGAGATATTAATATTTCTTGTAAAGTACTGCAAACGTCAAGTTTTCTAAAGATTACTGAATAACTTCAATGTACAGGGTGTTATATTCAGTGGCGTATATAGAAATCGATTTCGCGGGGGGGGGGGCTCATATACGCCACTGGTTTTATTTAAAATAAAGAAGCTGATACCAACTCCCGGTATATCCGAAAGTCCGCCATCTTTGAAACTATTTTCTGCAAGCAGACTATTTGAAAGTAAAAGTTTTCTTGTCAGGATATTTTCTTCTAATTCAAACGGTTAGGCCGCTAGTGAGCACCGCGCACTTATTGGACCACCCTGTATAAAACTGAAATAAATTAGAATTTGAGGTTATAAATATCTTGACCTACAAGGCAGCCATTTTAGTTTACCTGCAGTTCCTTCTACCCGCTGGCCTACCTTTTAATGTTCCAACGTAAACAAATCTGTAATAACGAATGGGATGCGGTGTCTAACCTATTTGTCGTCCCTCAAGCCTTGAGGGATCCCTCACGTAAATGACAAACATTTTGACATACTTCCGAAGGTTTACATTCCACTGATCCGGCAACCTTGGCCAGCGAAGAATTGCACAACGTCGTGTGCGAGATGCGATGGCCAGACAGGCCTTAATGAAATTCAATTTTGATTTGCTAACTAGATTTTGCCACCATTATTAGAGTTGCCAATTACCGCGACATGTCGCCAAAGGATAATTAATTGTTTACTTAAAAGGTCTGATGATGTGGAGGATATTTATGACGAAAAGTCCGATATACACCGGATTGGAAAGGGTACCTATCATTTAAACGTGTACAACATTACATAAAATATATGTATAAAGTAAAAACGTTTGAGATATATCCAGCAGCTGTTATTTATCGTATGACTCAAAAACATGACAATAGTAAATATAGATTAAAAAAACTATTATAACCTAGCCTAAAATAAAATATATACAGCTACAAACTAAGATACATAGTCTTTGGCATTTACAGGTTGATGTCCAGTTCTGTCAATCACTTCAGCGCCAACGGCCAACGGTGTGGCTGTGAAGAACTTTTCTCGCGATCCCTGAAACGCACGCAGTTCACATGCGCTGGTAATATGGTTTATAGTTTGGCGGGGCGCGCCACAGTCACATAAGAGAGATTGCACATAGCCTAACTTGTAAAGGGAGTCGGCACATCTGCCGTGGTCTGTTCGGACTCTATTAAGTTTTACCCACTCTTTCCGGGGTAGTTCTGATCCTGGAAGTAAGGCTGCCCCCATAAATGCGCATTGTGACTGGTGTTCTGCAAAACCTTCCCACTGGGAGCGCCATTGGTTTAAGAAGTCGAAGTTAATGGTTTTAAGCCCTTCTGCATCCCTTATTGGTGGTTGTCGGGATTTAAGTCTGTTTATCTGCAACGGGGGTATTGCTCGGTGGATGGGCAGTTTGTTGTTGGCCGTAATCTTGTTATACTCCCTTAGAAGGGCGTCAGTGCTTCGCAGCTGCGGTGGGGCTATTCCAGAGAGTACAGGCAGTCATTGAGTTGGGGTTGTCTTTACTGCGCCTGTAATAAGTCTCATAGTGTGATTTAGTTGGACGTCAATTAGTCTGGTATGATGGCTGTTAATCCAGACAGGCGCACAGTACTCAGCACACGAATAGACAAGAGCTAGTGCACTGGTTCGTAGAGTTGGAGCCGTGGCACCCCACGTCGTTCCACACAGCTTTTGGATAATGTTGTTGCGTGTTCTCAGTTTTCCTGTAGTGTTTGCGAGATGTTTCTTATAGCAGAGGGTGCGATCTAACGTTACTCCAAGATATTTTGGGAAATGGTTATGTTTCAGGGGTTCGACAGCAAAAAGTACCTGCAGTTCATGTTTAGCTAGTTTGTTATTCAGGTGGAAGCAGGAAACTTCAGTTTTTGTTGGGGCTCGGTACTAGTCTCCATTTCTTGAAGTAGTTGTTTAGAGCTAACAAGTCGTTAGAAAGAGTACGCTCAATGTTCTTGAAGCTTTTATCGGAAAAAGCTATGGCTATATCGTCCGCATAGCAAAACTTGTAGCTGACTGTTTCTGGCATGTCAGATATATATAGACTGAAAAGTAAGGGGGCCAGTACTGAGCCTTGCGGAAGTCCGATGTTCAATTTGCGCTGCTTGCTTGCTTTCTCGTTTAGGATTACTTGGAACTTTCTATCGCATAACATGTTGTTTATGAGTCTTGTACTGGTCTGACAGGGAATCACCTGCAGCAACTTATATAGGAGACCCTCTATCCAGACCGTATCGTATGCGGCCGTGAGGTCAACAAACGCCACTCCCGTCTTCATGTTTTGCTGGTAGCCTGCCTCTATATATGCGTTGTGAGAACCAGTACCTGACAAAGACAACTGCGACCCGGCTCTTTCTAGTAATTTATAGCAGCAACTGAGCAAGGCTATAGGTCTGTAGCTGGCGGGTTGATCGTTCGGTTTAACGCGTTTTTTTAAAATTAATCTGCTTTAATAGCCAGGAACATGTATTGCATAACCTATAGTGTCGCGTGCCGGATGTTGAGGACAGAATCATCCAGGCGACCTCAAAGAAGAAAACCAAACGTCGCGTCGATGCCTATCAGACTTTTGATAGATATTGATCAACATGATAAAATGTAAAATGAGTACCTACCATTCAAACCTACATTCTAACATCACTTAAGAATACATTGAGGAAATAAAAAAGTCGAAATTCATATTCACATTAGTAGCTATCATTCGAAATACATTCGTGTATTTAAAAATGGTGACTCTACTTTTATAATGTGTCCAATGCAGTTTTACCACTTTTCTTGGTTTAATAAATGTACCTAATATCCAATAAGATTTAGGACTGCTGATGGGCTTCCGGTCTGATTATTATACTTTCCGATATTTCTTTTTAAATAACTCCATATTGATTCAATCGGATTGAAAGTACAAAAATAGGGTGGAAGTCTTAAAACATCACACCCACTACTTCGTGCATTTCATCAAATTTGTAGCTTTTTACTAATTTCAATAACCGATTTTTGTTTTCATTTAGTTTAATTTAACTTCCTCCAATAATCTCCAATTTCAATTTCTGTATTTTTTCTATTCTTTCTATTCCATAGAGCACCGATTGCAAGGCTCGTTTCCGGATTAATCGTAATAATTTTCTACCTGAATCGCAAATCACGTAGTCCACTGTTTTAAGAAATTGGCTTTCCGTACAGTCTGACAACAGTACAAGTAGAGATGTAAACATTTAGATAATTCGATATTGTGCGGAAATGATGATCTCACTATTAATATAGAAATTACTTCAGTACTACCCTAGACGGTGTCGTGCGATTTCCGGTCATTCCGAGATGCGCTCAGTGGGAGATGCGATCACATTTTTTTTCTTACCTATGTAGATCGAGTACGAGATCCGGTCAGAGGATACGGGGGTATATTGTTTTAACACACTTTAACCAGTGCAAACCTGGGCAGATATATTAGTTGCTTTTGTTGTTTGACAAGTGAACAGTTGCATTTGCTTTTGTGAATGCAATTATAATGTCGAGTTATATAGGTACTATAGCAAAAGTCATAAATTCAAGTTATTTCTACAAGTAAAGGAAGACATTTTGCAATACATAACGGTTACATGTATGGCGAATATCGGAAAAGTAAATATATCGTTACATAGGTTTGCCTCAAAAAAAAGAAGTCTTTGTTGTCTAAACTAAAGATAGCTCCCCAATCAAACTTGGAAGGAGTAAAGTGAAAAAGAAAATATGTTCAACTAGATGACATAATCGACAGAAATACTACCAAGTACGAGCGAGACGGAAATGTCAAGATTTTTGTCTATTATTTCTAATATTGTTAATATAGCATAAAGTTTGAATAAAGAATTAAAAAAACATAAAAAATCTAGCATGTAGTACTTGTGCATTTCAGAAAACTAAATAAAATTCTAACCCTGAAATGAATGCAGAGTGGAATTTTTTTCTTCCTTGGTATAAAATGCTGAAATTGACAATAATTTCTCATTCAATTGATCCATAAATAGCACAAGGAATACCATATGGATTTGTACAATTTTTCGTCAACCGCATCTCCCACTGCCTCCGCTTATATGTATAATAAAAACACCTGCACCTTACGACCGCAAGTCCCACTGCTTCAGCTTTGACCGGATCTCCCACGACCGTAAGTCCCACAGCTCCCCCTGGACAGAGAATGGGTGTGTAGTAAGGGTTGTCACGTATTAACTGTGGTTTTGGGAGATTAACTTTTGAGACGTACTGCCGGGTATATTTCGAACGTTGATACTATTACTATTATACTAATACCTTGAAATGCTGCTACTTGTTGAAATTGGAGTTTGCACTGTATTGACATAATTGGTCGTGATGCCGTTTAAAGCCCGGTCAAACAGAGGGCGTTCTAGAACGCGGCGTTCTCTAGCAATACAAGGCAACGCGGCTTTGGAGAACGCCGTAACGCCGCGTTCTAGAATGGCCTCTGTTTGACCTAGCCTTGGGTTCCTCTATGTTTGAATCACTTGACATAAAAAATGGCGTAACGGTTTTGCTCAACCCGTCAAACAGGCCTGTTAGGTACAAGCAACGGCATGCGGTAAGGCGGCGTTAGAGAACGCCGTAACGTCCTCTATTTGACCGGGCCTTTAATCTTATTTAAAATGATCAGTGAAGTGTTATATTCTGAAAATCAAACACACTTTGCGATAACTAATATCTATTCTTGAAAACAGGTACTTAATTAGTATCACTGGCAGTTCGATTCCAAATATTTCAAACCTTTGGCTTACATTTGTGACACCAATTGCATTTTAAGGATTTCTTTCACTTGTAACATAATTATGTACATTTTATATTTTTTATATATTTTGTATAAATGCACTGTGCGGACATCATACGATATATAGCAAATTTAAGTGAAAGCATGATAAAATTTAAATTTCAAATAACAGCGTCATTCATTTTTTGGTCGATTGGTTGTAGGTCCTCGAATATTACAAGTTCCTTTAACACATGAGTGCTGATAAATCTAAAATGATAACCAGTAATGCACTGCTACTTCAAAATTACAAGGTTGTTTGTATTATGACAGATTAACGTAATAAACAACATTAATTAGCATAACTGTATGAGACATATTTTTCGTTATCTAAGAACTAAAAACAAACCTTAGGAAGTTGTAAGTACAATATAACTTTTTGTAACTGTTTACTTCATACTACAGATATTCTAAAGACTCACAAGTATAACATTTGCCGCAGATACAGTTTATGTATATGATATGAAGTTATGTGATCACCAATAGCAGACGTACTAGACAAAACTTATATTGTGGCTAACAATCACCAAGTGTTATTATAACTTTTTTCATACTTATTATGGTAGTACTTTCCAGTCGCGCATTAGAAGCTTAATTGTTGTTAATTTGCATTTTTTGAGGTTTTGTGACAAATTAGGAGTCATAATGAGTGAGAGTTTTGAAAACATTGATGAAAGTCATTCCCAATAATATACAGGGTGTCCCGGAATTTCCTTGACACGTGATATTCTCTTAAAAAAAATTTCAAACGAAAACTGAGCGGAATGTTTGAAAGTACTACAGGGTCTATCATACCATGCTTTCAAAATATTTTTTTTATATATCGTCCCTTAGAACTCATCCCCAACTTTGTTTCTTCAAATAGCACCTAATAGTTTTTCCTACACAAAATAAGTCCCTATTTTATTTAAAATCTTGTGGTACCTTTGATTTTATATAAAAGCCTATTTTTTCGTAACTTCGTAAGCATAAAACAAATGAAATAAGGATGTTTGAGGCGTAATATTTTCGTAAGAAAAACAGATAAAAAAGAAAACTAAGTGGTTTTTTCAAAGGGTACCGAATGACCTATCATACCATGCTTTCTAAACATTTTTTTACTTCAACCCCTAAAACTTACCCCCTACTTTTTTCCCAAATAGCACCCCACAGATTTTCCCACATTTATGAAGTCATTATTTCATTTAATATTTTGTAGTGCCTTTGACTTCATACGCAAACTATTTTTTTTCGTAAGGGCATTAACATATTATAAATAAAATGAGCATTTGTTTGAGGCGTAATATTTTCGTAATAAAAAAGCATGAAAAAGACATTTGTTTTCGAAAGCATGTATCCGTTTTTTGCGTCAAGCAAATAAAAATAAAATAAGTTTGTATATAAAATTAAAGGTTCTGCGAGATTTTAAATAATATAAGGACTTAATTTGTGTAGAAAAATATTTTGGTGCTATTTGAAAAACAAAAGTTGAGGGTGAGTTTTAAGGGTTGAAGTAGAAAAAAAATGTTTTTAAAAGCATGGTGTGGTAGACCCTATAATACTATCCAACCTTCCACTCAGCTTTCGTATGAACTTTTTTTTGTTACGAGAATATCACGTTTATGAACACCAGAAAAAATTCCCTTGGCTTCTGTTATAGGCAAGGCAAAGTTGGGATGGGCCTAAAAAAGTGTATTGTGCCGCTAGGTCTTTCTTTCACAGATCAGTGGACAGCCTATTATGAATACAACAAATCTTTCAGTTTCACAACCTTCCACCCCCCAACTGCCTTTATTTTGCCCCCACCCAAAGAAAGGTAAAAAATGAACAGGAATCACTAGGTTTTCCAAAAACGAAGTTTGAGGAATATTTGAAATTTTTTTATTTTGTTAATTACTCTGCCGCCCATGCACTGATTTTCAAAATTAGAGCGCCATTACCTACTACTATCGCTATCCGAATTTCACCCCAATCCATGCAGCGGTTACTGAGATTACTATGTTAGGAAGACAGACCGACGGATTGGATTTTCGTTATGTAGATATATTAAAATGCCCAAAAAGCGTATTATACCGAAATCGAACATTTTTGCGATCATGGGCTGTGGTGAAATTTGGGATGTGGTATGACGTGGTATAACAGTAGGCAAAGATGGAAGATGTGGAAATGGGAATAAACGTGAATGGCAAATACATTAACAACATCCGGTATGCTGACGATACGGTACTCCTAGCTAGCGATGAGAAGGAATTACCGTACATATAGTGAACAGAGTCAACAATGTTAGTAAATCTTATGGTCTCAAAATAAACATAAAGAAAACAAAATTCATGGTCATCACTATATTAAATATTAATAATGTAAGAATAGAAATAGACAATCAAGACGTAGAAAGAGTAAACCGAATATTTGGGATGATGGCTAAATGATAAATGGGATCCTGATGAAGAGATTAGAAGCAGAATCGAAATAGCCAGAAATACTTTTTTCAAAATGAAAACGATACTCTGCAACCGAGATTTAAGTTTGGCTACTCGATGGCAACAAAATGCTATATACTGACCACATTATTACACGGAGTTGAGGGATGGACATTAGAAGCTTGGATCTTGTCACGTTTGGACTCTTTTGAGATGTGGCTATACAGACGCATATTAAGGATATCATGGACCGAGCGGGTAACAAACATTAGGGTACTAGAGAGAATGAATAAAGAACAGGAACTTTTAACCACAATAAAACGAAAAAAAGCAGCATATTTTGGCCATATTTTTAGAAATAGTAAGTACGAGTTGTTACAACTGATCGTTGAGGGAAAGATCGAAGGACGACGAGGGATCGGGCGAAAAAGGTTGTCCTGGCTTCGAAACTTACGCCAGTGGTTTAATATTAGAGAGGCCTGCACAATCATTCGTTTAGTCCAAGACAGAGAAGAGTTCCAAATGATGGTCGACAACCTCCGCTGAGGAGATGGTACTGAAATAAGAAGAACCGTAGGCAATGCAAGGCAATTTTCAAAAATCGGTGCATTGGCATCGAAGTAGTCAGACGCTTGAGGGGTATCTGATCATTTTCCATTTTTCCGTGGAAGGGGGTTGGTTACTAGCTTGGATGTAATGAAATCTGAAGATAAGTTTCAAAATGACTCATGTGTGAGGTTAGTTTTTCCTATGCTTTATGCGTACATTCGGTGATCCTTATAAGACCTGCTGTGCTTTCACAATGACCTGTCGAGCACCTGTCGCAGTCAGGAATTCAAAACATCCAGCTGTTTCTCTTTATACGATGAATGACAAATCAAATGAATGAGACGATTCGAATCGGCAACGGCAGGCAGCTCAGCCTGATGACTCAATAAACCGATGGACGACGATGATGAAATCCTAATGAGGCTGTGCATCGAGAGTGCACTATGCTCGCAGTAGGCTGCGATTGCAACGCTAGACAAGGGCGTAAGGACGATTACTCACCAACCAACAAATATCTGGGATGCACAAACGTTCCATACTGCTTAGATGAGTCACCACATGCACACTAAAATGGTAGCATCAAATTTGATGGTAAGTTATTATATGCCAAATGGGTTAGAATTGAAGGACCCAATGTAAAAAGTGCATAAGTCACATTTTTCTGAAATGAAAGGTGCTTGCTTACTCCGCAAGAGGGAGATAATTCCAATCATTTGATTCACAGATGTAAGAAAGAGAGCTGTCGTGCAAATAGAGGTGGGAGATTCACACTCACCCAACGGCCGACTAGATATCTCTGGATGACTGAAATACATGGTTCGCAGAGAGTTACTGGGTGTTGGCGGAGTTGATACCTTGTCGTCGGCGCTGTATATCGGCTACATCGCGGGGGACCGTAGTGTAGTTGGTATCACGTTGGCCTAGAATGCCGGAGACGCTGGTTCGAATCCAGCCGGTACCTTCCATTTTTTCGATTTTTCTATGAACCAAATGAATGGAATTATCTTCCTCTTGCGGAGTAAGCAACCCCCTTTCATTCCATGGAATCCTGGCCAAATGAGGAGTCGTACTTCAGTAAGAAAGAGAGCTGTCGTGCAAATAGCGGTGGGAGACTCACACTCACCCAACAGCTTACTAGATATCCCTGGATGACTGAAATACATGGTTCGCAGAGAGATACGGGGGAGTGGTGGATGTCGGCGGAGTCGATACCATGTCGTCGGCGCTGTATATCGGCTACATCGCGGGGGACCGTAGTGTAGTTGGTATTGCGTCGGCCTAGAATGCCGGAGATGCTGGTTCGAATCCAGCCGGTACTCTCCATTTTTCCGATTTTTCTGTGAACCAAATGGTCACATTTTTCTGTTTTTGAGAAAAACACCTTTTTTATTTACATATTGGCGTCAGTCCTAAGGCTATTGGCCATTCGGTGGGATTATAGATAAAGCATAACATTGTCGGTAGCAAAATTTATTATCGTTGGTCGTCAT
Organism: Callosobruchus maculatus; assembly: GCA_951848785.1. Classification (NCBI taxonomy): domain Eukaryota; kingdom Metazoa; phylum Arthropoda; class Insecta; order Coleoptera; family Chrysomelidae; genus Callosobruchus; species Callosobruchus maculatus. The sequence continues at coordinate 932,592 of CATOUR010000157.1, read as the reverse complement.
TGGTCATTAAATTTTATAATACTCGTAATTTTCCGTTTCTGTTAGATACCTAAGAATTTTATTATATTCGAAGGCGTTGGAGAGTATGGTTTGTATATCTGCATTGATATGCAAGCTAAAATGTATTGCACTATGATTTGGGTAGGAAATCAACATATATTCGACCGTTAATGCGACTGAACATGTTGGACAGGAAGGTCTCTGACTTTTAACTGGTTGACTGCCAGGTGAAAAATAAAAAAATGTCATCTGGTGCCAAGTTGAAAATAGTACACTTGATAGTGCCCTGTATATGCGCCACTAACTTATTTTATGCATTTTTCAAAATACAACAGCATATTTGCAAAAATCCCAGAATTTCGGGAAGACGTTATAAGGTCTCTTCTTAATAATCATAGCAATGCACATAGAAATAAAGTACGTATAGAAAAAGCAATCAAGAGATCAACCAACATGCACACATTGCTCCAGAAGGAGGACCAATTTGACAAAGTGAGGATGTACTGCAAAGAGTTTTATACTAAGAAATTACAGCGAGAAATAACCAAAAACCACGTGAAGAAAGTCGTAACATATTGTGGATCCTGCGAGAATCAGCCACATATTTGTCTGAATTGTTTCAATATTGCTCATGCCAAGTAAAAAAGGACATTAGTTTTATTTTACAAATAAAATTTTAAGTTCACCCTATATCCTTTGTATTTTGAAGTAAGTCTGGAGTTCCTACAATAAAAAAACAACACAAATCTGGACACATTATTTTGGCGGAACCAAAGAGGTATTCAGAAATCTGCATCAGCACCCTAGACCAGGTAAGCCACAGCGGTCGAACACCGTCCTTAGCGCCGGTGCACACTTGCGGCTGTTACTGTCCGGCGTCGTTGCGGCGCCGCTCCGGCACCGCGAGTTTGCCTGCCTGCACACTACTTGCGGTTTTGTAACGGCACCGTATCAATCAGTGTTGAGAGAAAGAAAACGACGGCTCGCACCGCGATCGGACGGCACCGCAGCGGCGCCGGACACAAATGTGCATCTTGCACCGCCGCGCCGTGGTAGTCAACCTGTTGAAGTCTATAGTTCTCTCTGGAAATATTACCTTTTCGAATAATCATTTGATTTGTTATAAGTTTGTTTTTTTTATTCTTTTTCTTTGGATTTCAAAAGGGCTATAGAAGCCTGTAAGATACCTTAAAGTATTTTTATGATATAATATACGAGAATACAAAACGAATCACGAATACAATGATTATTCATAAATATTGGTGTCAGATTCTATACTGCTTCATCAAGAACTTCATTCTCTGAGCCAGGACGCATATCAGATATATTATTATCTGTAGTTCGCATGTGATATTTAGGTATAAGAGAGGAATGTGATAAGCCTTATATGATCAAATTTTTAAGTTAGCACAAAACAGGATTTTCTTGGACAAACACAATATTGTCGACAACATTAAAAAAACCCACTTACCTGTGTTTATTGTACTATTGCTCCTCAATTGTTCAACTACAAGCACGCTACTATCAGTGAATAGAAAAACGATTGGTAAACCACAAACTAAGTGTAAATGATATACTAGTGAACTAAGGCAATTTTTATGTTGAAAAGGTCATTCATAGTGACTAACAGACCGTGTACTTAGGCTCATCTTCTATTGAAGATATTTTATCTAATAATTGGCTGGACTTAAGCACATGTTGCATTGAAATATCAAATGGCAATCCATTTGATATTCATTGACTTGCAAAAGGCATATGATACCGTGCCTTTAAGTAACCTATGGCCATGCATGAGAAATAATGGTATCTCTAAAGCCTATATCGACGCAGTCAAAGCATTATATTCGAACACTACGAGCTCTGTGAAAATAGGCACACGTCTTTCTCAGGATTTCAAAGTGACCACAGGTCTGAGACAAGGCTGTTCTCTTGCTCCCCTGTTGTTCAAAAGATATCTTCAGGAAGCATTAAAATCATGGACGCGAAAGTGCAGTAAAATGGGTCTGCACATAGATGACGATACTCTCTACACGCTGTTATTTGCTGATGATCAGGTTATTATAGCAGAGGATGAAGATGATGCAAGCTATAAGTTTCGCAAGCTGCAAGACTGCTATAAGGACTGAGGTCTCAGTATCAATATCAAAAATACCAAGTATGTGGTTGTAGGGGGAAAATGACAAGATTTGGATGTAGAGGGCGATAAAATAAAAAGCTGTGACTCGTTTAAGTATCTGGGTGTTACCCTCTCTTCAAATGGAAGGAGTACGGCAGACGTCACAAACAAGATAGGCCAAGGAAGAAGAGCAATTCGTCAGCTCAATTCTCTACTCTGGAGCTCATCAATAAGAACAAATACAAAAATGACCATATACAAGTCAATAGTAGAGAGTATTGCCAATTGAGGTTTTGAATTAAGAAAAAAAAATACTTTTTTTTGTGATAAATGGAAAGATCATATATAAGTTTTATAACAAAACTATTTTTGTTTTCTTTTTTTTCGCAATAATTCAAAAGTTATATCAAAATAAAAATGGGTTTTTGAATCGAGTACCGAAAACACGCCGACGGCTCCCGAACTCGTGTGACGTCACGATGGCGGTAAGGATGCTCCTTTGACCAACGACTTCCTACTCCGATACTAGATTCTAGATTCCCAGCCAATCGCGAAAATACGTACTGCTAAACTGGTAACTAGTGTATATTTGTTGCAACACAGTTGGTTGAATGAAGTTTACAGCTCGAGACGACGTCTACGATCGAAATAAATATGTTTTTGAATGTTTGAAGTTGAAGTCAGATTACAGATTCCAGTAAGTAAGTACCTATAATCAAATACGTTTCGTTGAAAAGATCTCCTCAATCGAAGGATGGCCCAGTGGTTAGAGAGTCCGATAGTGGATCTCAGGGTCTTTGGGGTTTTTGGATCGAACCCCAGTCGTTCCAACTTTTCTTTTTTATTTTTTTTATCGAAAAATTGATGTGCTTTTTGCACTTGTTACGCACGATCAACATAAATATGTGTCAAATTTTGTTAGACATATTACTTGCCCTGCACAGTGCTTGTTAAATTTTTATGAAAACTTAATATTGTTAAGCTTCATTGCCCAAAGATAAATAAATAATAACATCAAGTGATAAACAGAATGTGATTACGGGTTTGCATTACTTTTTTTACATTAAAAAAACTTAAAAATGAATGAATTGAATGGATGAATGGATTTTGTTTTATTAACCAACTATTACATTTAAAAAAAAATAATGGCGATTGATATTGACGGATAAACCTCATTTCCACTGATTTTTTTAATTGTCCACTGCCTCCTGTACTTAGTTTTTGCACTGTGCAGTGCAAGTAATATGTCTAACAAAATTTGATTCAAACACATATTTATTTTGATTGTAGAAAAAATGTGCGTAACAAGTGCAAAAAGCACATCAATAAAATTTTTGATAAAAAAAGTGAAAAAAAATTGGAAGGCCTGGGGCTCGATCCAACGACCCTGAGATCCACTATCGGACTCTATAACCACTGGGCCATCCTTCGATTGAGGAGATCTTTTCAACGAAACATATTTGATTATAGGTAATTACTGGAATCTGTAATCTGACTTCAACTTCAAACATTCAAAAACATTTATATCGATCGTAGACTACGTCTCGAGCTGCAAAATTCATTCATCAACTATGTTGCAACAAATTTACACTAGTTGCCGGTTTAGCAGTACGTATTTTCGCGATTGGCTGGGAATCTAGAATCTAGTATAGGAGTAGGAAGTCGTTGGTCAAAGGAGCATCCTTACCGCCATCGTGACGTCACACGGGTTCGAGAGCCGTCGGCGTGTTTTCGGTACTCGATTCCAAAACCCATTTTTATTTTGATATAACTTTTGAATTATTGCGAAAAAAAAGAAAACAAAAACAGTTTTGTTATAAAACTCATGTATGATCTTTCCATTTATGACAAAAAAAAATTTTATTCAAAACCTCAATTTCGGAGCTGAAAGCTGGGAACTGAATAAGAGAGACAAAAATAGATTGATGGCCCTGGAAATGGACTTTTTACGATGGGTCTAGAATCTAACATTCTAGACACTATAGACGCAAAAAGGTTACTTTGGTATGGGCATCTCCAAACAATGAACAACGAGAGATGGTCTAAGAAAGTATGGCAATGGATACCTCGAGAACGTCGAAAGCGTAGAAGACCACCTAGAAGCTGGAAGAAAGATATAGAGGAAGCTATGGAAGCAAGAGGTCTGCAAGACGGAGATTGGACAGACCGGAGAAGATGGAAGTTGAGAAGCGAGAAACGGTTCCAGCCGTAGGACCTCGCGTGTATATAAGCATTGAAATAAGAACTATTATTGAAAACTCAGATGCTCATATAATTACTTAGGTACATCTTACAACAATTTTAGATATCCTACCAGAAATGTAACAAAAACTTCGCATTTATGGGTCCATAATTGATGAAAATATGACTTAGACACTTCTTGCATTGCAATTGAGCTTACGATATATGTACTTCAACTACAACTACCTGTAACTCACCTGAAAATTCTTTAGTTTATACAGATAGCATTATTCCATATACAGGGTGGGCCAATAGTGCGTGGACGGAGGATTGTGGGCTCACTGAGAAATATTCCAAAAATCTGTCACTTGATCATGGTAGGGACCCTTGAGGGCCATTACGTAAAAATATTTTCACTTAAATTCTGACGTTTATACAGGGTGATTCATATCAAACTTACATTTTTTTGAATGGAACTCCCTATATATTATTGCATATTTGGATTCCTTGGTCAATTCTAGTGTGACTTTATGTACCACACATGGAACTTTAAACGAACCGTTTAGGCGCAAATCACCATTTTTGGTATAAGTAGGTATCAGAAAAAAGTTGAATATCGCAGCGACTATAAAACTTAGAGGGCCTTGACTTTGCAGTACGACTAAGCATGAAATGCGTCACCTTAAGTCAGACGGCTATATTTGAACTCTTTTTGTACTTGAAGAAATCAGAGGATAAACTAAGGAAAGTTCAATCACAAATAACTTGATTTTTTCAGATGGAAATGGCTATTTTGGATTAAAGAATCAAATGTAAAATTTGATTACCTTTCTAACGATATAGCATTCTTGATATCAATCTTTTTTGGTTTTCATTTTATTTCAAATTTTCAGTCAAATCGGCGTTTTTTAATTTTTCTACATGCAAGCAGCCTAGCAGGCCATGAAAAATAAACAAAAGCTCGTTAATATGGAAGAAAGCAACTAACTTAGTAGAAAGATGCAAACTAACCTAAGCAACAAAGCAAGATTATCAAAATTCCTTTCAACATATTAGCTCTAACCAGAAACAATAGTGGTAAAAAGAACGCTCATTTTTCACAGCCTACTAGCTATTATCCAATTTCCAAAGTCAGTAAAAAAATATTTAATCAAAGGAAAACTCTTAGTGAGTGTTGCTGGCAGTAGAATATCTATGTCTTCTGAATAAATTATCACATTTAATGCTATGAAAAAGTAGCCATTTCCATAAGTCAAAAGTAATGATACCTCTGACTGGAACCCTTCAAATTTTTCTTCAACTTATTAGAAAAATCGTGGAAAATGAAACTTGATTTGCAGTCTGTTTGAATTGTAAAGCATAATTTAGTTTGTAGAAAACTATATGAAATAATCGCAATTACAACATAGCAGAGCTGTCACAAGTACTAGTAAATAGTATTTCAAATACCAATTACCAATTACCAGAGTCGCATGCGTCAAAGTACAAATACCAAGTAATTTTATTTTTGAAAGTACTTCAAGTATCAAATACTTTAATTTGGTACTTGATTTTTCAAATAAAGTAATTCAAATACCATACTAATATTTCAAGTACTTAAAAAAGTAATTCAAATACCATACTAATACTTGAATTACTTGATATAGTATTTCAAATACGGCGATGGATATTTCAAGTATTTCATAATTATTGTTGAGTAATAAAAAGTACCTTATGAATGGAAAAACGGTATACATTTCAATAAAAATCGTCGCGTATGCCATGCAAATGAAGGTGTTTAACATTAACAGATCCATCAAATAATTTGAATTGTCAGCATACAAAGCGCCGCTTTTCTAGCATTTTTCTGGTGTACATAATGAATAAAAAGCATATCCACTTGTTTGATTCTTGCATACATTCATTCACAGAACTCGTGAAAAGTATAACAGAAATACCAAGCAATGACAACAACTCAAATTCATTCATCAAGGGAATCCAAATGTCAATCCGAATGTGTGAAAACATATATAGGGTGTCATTGAAAATTCAGAGCCTAACCTCACTTCCGGCTAAACCAAAATAAGCATACATTTGTTTTCTCATGGCTATTGTGCATCTCCGTTAACCATATAATTCTCCAAAATTTCAAACCTCCATCTAGGATTGTAAAAGAAGGGAGCTCTGTATAACGATTCCATTGCCACCCGGTATATGAATTTTTTCATAAAGAGATGCTTGAGAAAAAATACCTTTTTACATCTGCAATAATTCGTAACCACCACGACAAAGTACAGAGTTTTGAAGATTGTTATTATAATGGCAGTAAATTCACAGCTCACATTCACAGATTATTTTAACCTCAATCAACATCAACAACGCATTTTGTTGAACGCAACAAGACGAACTGATATTTTGTGATTGTGTCGATTGTGATGAGACTGTCCTGTAGAGTCAGAGTGTCGCGTAGACTATCCTATGTGTACGACAGAGACAGCGCAAGGCGACGCGATGCGTAATGTTGATTTGTCCATACTTGTCTAGACTTGAGCATTTAATGCTTGAAATGTGTATTTCAAGTATTTTTATATTTTCATCGAGCTATACTAATATGTATTTCTTACTCACTTTAGTATTTCGAGTATAAATGTATAAATTTGAATTATATTTTTTGTGTGGAAGTAACAAATAGAAATACTTCTTATAGCATTTGGGAAATAAAATTAATTTGAAATACAGTACTTCAAATACCAGAAAGTAATTGAAATACATTTTTCAAGTACTTTACTTCTTTAGTATTTCAAATAAAAATGCCAGGTATTTGAAATATATTTTTTGTGCTACAAGTACCAAATACAAATACTTCTTAGAGAGTATTTGGGGAATCAAGTACAAATATCACAAAAACAATGTATTTGAAGTACAGTACTTCAAATACCAGAAAGTAATTGAAATACATTTTTCAAGTACTTTACTTGAAGTAATGACAGCTCTGCAACATAGCGTAATTAAAAAATTCTAGCAATTATTTCAATAGATGTTCAGAATGCTCCAGTTGGAGATATCTTCACTTTTGACTTAACTAAACGGAAATGACTAATTTTTTTATCCCATTAAATGTGAAATTTCATTCTAAACATGTTAGACTGTAAGCAAAAATCGCTGGTAGTTTTCCTTTTGTTTCAAAATTTTTAATCGTTTTGGAAAGTTGTCAAGCTCTAGTAGATCTCAATAGCTAGTAGGCTGTGAAAAACAAACACTTCTGTCATACCCCAGCTACTCATTGACAGATATCTTGCCGCTGCTGTATCCGGTTAGAGCTAATATGTTGTAAGAAATTTTCATAATCTTGCCTGGTTGTTCTAGTTAGTTTGCATCTTTCTACTAAGTTGGTTGGTTTCTTCCATATTAACGAGCTTTTGTTTATTTTCCATGGCCTGCTAGGTTGCTTGCACGCAGGAAAATTGAAAAACACCGATTTGACTAACAATTTGAAATAAAATGAAAACCAAGAAAGATTGATATCAAGAACGCTATATCGTTAGAAAGGTGATCAAATTTTACATTTGATTCTTTAAACCAAAATAGGCATTCCCATTTGAAAAAATCAAGTTATCTGTGATTGAAGTTTCCTTAATTAATCTATCGATTTCTCCAAGTACAAAAAGAATGCAAATTTAGCCGGCTGACTTTAGGTGGCGCATTTCATGCTTAGTCGTACCGAAAAGTCACGGCCTTCTAAGTTTCATAATCGCTGCGATATTCAATTTTTTTCTGATACCTACTTATACCAAAGATGGTGATTTGCGCCTAAACGGTTTGTTTAAAGTTCCATACGTGATACATATCACACTAGAATTGACCAAGGAATCCAAATATGCAATAATATATAGGGGGTTCCATTCAAAAAAATGTAAGTTTGATATGAATCACCCTGTATAGACGTCAGAATTTAAGTGAAAATATTTTTAGGTTATAGCCCTCAAGGGTGCCTACCACGGTCAAGTGACAGATTTTTGAAATATATTTCAGTGAGCCCACAATCCTCCGTCCACGCACTATTGGCCCACCCTGTATAAGACTAGTCAAGTGAAGCCTTACATAGGTTTAATTCAACCACAAGATACTCAATCTGACACTAGAATATAATTGAAAAAATCAGTTACAGGACCAATTTAAGAATTTAAATTCGTACCAGAAGATTGGTACTCCGACGCTCTCATCAGTTGAGCCTCGGTCCCCCTGTTACCTCAACTTTTTGCCATTTGCACCCCATTGAAAATTCAAAACCCTTCGCGCCTGCCTGGGTCACCCTGTATAAAAAACTGATAATGCAAAAAACACCGACCAGCAACGTACACCGCTATTGCAATTCTTTCTAACGTATCTATCTCAATGAATATGCATTTTAGCCAATGACAATGCCGTTGCGCAACCGTTCGATAGCCAAGAATGGGCGCTGAAACAAATAATCTGTAATTATTGATCGAATTATCGATTAATTACTACAAGCATTGGGTCTGCTCGGCTTTGCTCGGGAACCAAAGAAAAAAATCCACTACATAGTAGCATATTGGCGGTGATTGTCGTTTGGTTTTGCGAACGAACGTGCGTCTGAAAAATGTCAAGGCCTACTGCGGACACCAGCCGACGGCATATTGTGTCGGCGCAGCCTGAGCCTAGCGGTGTCTATCAGTGGCATTGCACAATCCACAAAATAGAGGTAATGCCAATCTGACAAAAAAATCAGCAAGTGCTTCCAGTTTTCCAGCGCATCTTCACAAGATAGTTGAGAGAGTTAAGGATCTAGGGCAGGGGTTCCCAATCTTTTTCAACCTGCGGCGCACTTTCAAGTTTGGCAATTTGTCACGGCGCCCTACCTTAGACAGCTATATTAAATAGATACTGTCGAAACAAATAGATATCTACAATAATAGTAGACACAAAAATAAAAAGTTCCTCAATATGAAATAAAGTTTATTTTATTATATTTGTAAGAATTCAGAATTGACACAAAACAAAAAGAAAGACTCAAGAAAAACAAAAATAAAATACGACAGCCAAATGAATGTGACGATTGAGCTTGGTGATCTCCGCATAGTTTTTCAAAACGGGGAATAAAATTCGACACTGCGATTCTCATTTCTTGCTCCTCATTGATCCTTGAGCGATATTTGTTCTTGATTACAGCTACGGCTGAAAATCCAGCTTCATATAGGTAAATATGACATTGCGAATGGAATACAAATTCTTAAAGCTTTTGAAGTTAGGTTTGGATATTCATTTTGAATCGATAACCAAAGCTCCACCAAATCGGATTTGGAGAATTCTGGCGGTGCTTGCGTATGAAAGGGATTTTGGATCCACGCAAATTTTTCGACATCATCATGTGCAAAGTATTTCTAAAACCATTCAGTAAGCTTCCATAAGTGTTCCGTGAAAAGGGCCATCAGGTCTTGTGAGACAACAAGTTCATTGGATCCCGCATATTTATACAATTGTGGAAAGCAATCTTGACCGCCGCCTTCATTCGTCTTTTTTATCCAAACTTGTAGTTTCTTCCTGAACGTTGTAATCTTCCCAGTAGTTTCAAAGTGTGGCGAGCGTCAAAATAGGTATTGTTGCTTTTTAGGCACCCACAAATATTTGTGCTTTAGACTTAGAGGATCGACTCACGGCGCCCCTCTTTACTTTCTACGGCGCACTAGAGCGCCGCGGCGCACAGGTTGGGAACCCCTGATCTAGAGTATAAAGCGCGAACTTGAGAATCCAAAAAAATACGTATTCCCGTGTTAGCGAGGAGGCGTGGCCTCCTGTTCCCTTTCTCCAGTATATGTGTCTGAAATAAGAGGAGGTAAGTCCATAGTTCCGAAGGTAAGGTCCAGAGGTCGCGATAAAAATGCATATCGCATGTAGAAGCTCATGACGTTGCCCTTAAGCTTACAGTAATGAATGAAAAAGCATACTAAAGAATCAAGCTTGCACTAAAGTAACACAGTGGCCTTGTTTTGATATCATGTATGGTTGTTGAATTACAGACATTCGAAGAATGTATGACTTTGCATTACGAGTTTTTTCCACACTTAAACACATTTCTGAAAAAATCGCTCTGTGTTGCGCTTCATTAAGGTCTTAATAATCACCTTCTAAAATTTCATGTAGGTATGTAGTTTGAAAAACAAGTGAGTTCTTTTACATACGAATCCGGTCCAACAGATAAAACGAGTGATTGACAGCAGCAAGGAGGAACACAACCAAAAAAATGAAGAACAAGCTCCTCTCATGTCCTAGTTCGTTGAGAGCATTCTCGTCTGTAGCTAAGGCTGTTAGTCAGAACTTTTCCTATTCGTCAATGCCACCCTTGACCAGAGAGGGCAAGTCCATCGCTTCTACTCCTAAAGAAAAATGAGACGTCTTAGGGAGGCCTTTCGCAACCAATTCTACTGTAGGCTTCCAAGGAGGTACTCCGACCACCACCATAAACGTGAACTTGAGAATGGCAGAGGTCAAATTTCAACATCGAGATGTAAAAAGCATCTCCAAAAAAGGAAACGTAGCGTGCCTTGGCAGGGCCTCGTATAAAAATCTGTTTTGGGGCCCTTAGGAATTGTAGAGCTTTCTCACAAAAGCAAAAAAAAATGCGTTGGTCTGGGGGTCCCGTATAATTGGTACGGCAGATACGGCGGTACCCACGCCCCTATCCAAAAAAGAAACACAAAGGAAGCCTCTGGTCCCGACCAAATTCCAACTATTGCCCTTGAACGCTGTGCCGCTAAGCCGCTATCAGTGACGCGAGTTTCCCGCTGCATGGAAGATTGGTTGCGTACAACTCATTCCTAAGAAAGGCAACAAAAACCGAATAGACTTGTGGCTCTTCTCAGCAACATGCCTAAGGTTATGGAGACTGTCATGAACACACAGCTCCTGAAACACCTAGACAATAATTCATAAATGATGTCTACGGCGACGAATCCCGTGCTGCTGCACTTGATATATAGAACGCCTTCGATAGAGTGTGGCATGAGGGACTCCTGGTCAACCTTGCTGCTTATGGACTACCATATGGCCTGCGCCAGTTTCTGAATAGCCTTTTGAATGACCGATCTCTGTCTGTTGTAGTCGAAGGCTGTTCATCAGACGTATATCCAGTAAACGCCGGTGTTCAGCAGTGATCCGTCCTATCCCCTACACTGTTTCTACTGTACATGAACGAGCTGCTGGAAATAACATCCAATCCAATCTACAGCTTCGCAGACCACAGTACATCAATATCGTGCATGGAACGAGGCAAGCCACTATCATCCCAGAAGACGGTACGTCGGCGACAGCAACATGCCTCACAGATCAACAACTGTCGAGTGAGAATTACTAAATAAAGTACAGTTTCACGTACAGAAGACTATAGGCAATAACACTGACAAAGAAGTTTCACGATGACTTACCAACTGTGGAAATGGAGGGTCACCAAAAGTCGAGTCACCTTCCGTCAAGCTTTTGGGCATCAACATTGACATGATCACGTCGTAAGTATTTTGCTGAAAGGGCATCTCAGCTTGGAGTTTTTTCTGTTCCGCTGTAGGAATGTGTATACACCAGAACAACTGCTGCTGCTCCACAAGGCACAGATCCGACCATCGTTGGAGTATTGCTGCCATGTGTGGGGATGTGCTCCGAAGCACTCTCTAAAGCTTCTGGACACTACCCAGAAGAGAGCAATTACACTAATCGATACGCCTAACCTCACAAAGGACCTCCATAGCCTGGATCATCGAAGAAGGGTGGCAGACCTGTCAGTGTTTTACAGTTTCTATCACGAAAGATATTCAAGTGAGCTCACCCAGATAATAACACCGAAGGCCGTCCGAACGAGGAACACTAGACAGGCTCTGCGAGCTCATCCTTACCAGGTCGAGGTCCCTACTCCGCGAACCAGTCTCCTCCAAGTATTTCTTCTTTTGGAGAACCTCGACGCTGTAGAATGAGCTGCCGATAACTACAACCTGCAGTATTTTAAATCTAACGTGTACAAACACTTATCCTCTCGCAGCACTTCTACAGCGGCTTTCAGCCTTTGCGGGAGGCTGGCCATAAAAAAGCAAATATTAAGAATTATTTTCCAATGTTTAGTGCTATAAAAGCGTGTATTTAATTTTGCCTAAACTATATTTGTTTTGCAATTATAATGCCTATTTGAGTGAAGGCTAAAAGCGCTAAAGCTACAATTGGATCAATGAGAAATTTGCTCTCCTCTGCATCTATTTGTACCGAATCCGATTGGAAGAACAAGTAATTAGATAACTATCGCAGTTTTCACCGCATTTCTACGCCACTGATTAACGCCAACTTTGCACGACCTCGACGTCTGCAGTGAAAGTGATTCTTTTGTTTCTTGGATTTTTTACCTCAGGAGGAAATTGATATTTGCAGTAATGAAGAAGCATAATTTCGAAAAACTGCGTATCATTTTGTAATTAGCGATTCGCAAACTCTACAAGGATGTTTTTGGTGTGCCTTCTGAAGGTCAGTATTATTCAGCAATATTGCTTGAATTTCTTCCCAGCTTTTGTACCAAGTTTGTTTGGAACTGCATATGTGTTAGGTAATTCCAATACAGTGATTTTACAAAATTCTAAATTATCCATTTCCTATATTGTTAATTTACGATGAAGTTAATGTTTTTGATAAGTTTAATCACACACTGACAAGGAATTCTCACGTTAGCTTACCAACTGTGGAAATGGAGGGTCACCCAATGGTCGAGGCACCTTCCATCAAGCTTATGGGGATCAACATCATTAATACTATGGCACGACCGCGTCATCACTGTTTCTAAAACGGCATTCCAGAAGCTTGGGGTTCTTTTCCGCTGTATACATCAGAGCAACTATTGTACACACAATACAATATTTATTTTCCGAAAGACAATATAGGATCGTGTTGGAATCGTCTCAGCATTATGTCTAAGGTTATGGAGACTGTCATTAACACACAGCTCCTAAAATACCTAGACAACGATAAAATCATAAATGATCGCCAGTATTGCTTCCGTAAGCATAGTTCTTCAGGTGACTTCCTGGCCTACGTCATCCACTTGTGGAATAGAGCAACTGAAAATCATGGCGAATCCCGTGCTTTTGCACTTGACATATCGAAAGTCTTCGATAGAGTGTGGCATGAAGGACTTCTGGTCAAGCCTGCTGCTTATGGACTACCACCTCGCCTGCGCCAGTCATTGAACAGCTTTTTGAATGACCAATCTCTGGAAATAACACCCAGTCCAATCTACAACTTCGCAGACCACAGTACATTAATATCATGCACGGAACCAGGTAAGCTAACGTACAGAAAACTCAGGCAACAACACTGAGAAAGAAGTTTCACGTTGGCTTACCAACTGTGGAAATGAAGGGCCACCCTCCGTCAAGCTTTTGGGTATTATCATCAACAACAATATGTCTTGGCACGACCGCGTCGTCAGTATTGCTAAAACAGCATCCCAGAAGCAGTTTTGTTCCGCTACACCAAAATGTTCATTGTAATTTTTGAGAATACCAGCATATAATCATACCGTTTCCCAATTTTCTGCACAAATATTGATCGAAATTTACTATCCTCAATTATTTTATACCCTGGTGTGACGTCATCTTGACCACTGCTATTGTGATTCGGTTGCCAGTCAGTTTGTGTATTTAAAATATATTCATTTTTATATCCTTTCATTGCCTTATGTTTGATATACCTATCAGGTTTTTTTTAATGACTTTACTAGACGTCATTCAGCTTTTTTTATGGCCAGCCCCCCACAATGGCTGAAAATCTATGGCGATGCAGAAGCGCTGCGAGAGGATAAGTGTCTGTACATGTTAGATTCGAAACGCTGCTGGTTGTAGCCGTCGGAAAAGAATTTCCCCGGCAGCTCATTCCACAGGGTCGAAGTTCTCCAAAAGAAGGAATGCTGGAGAAAACTGGTTCGGGGAGTAGGGACCTCGACCTGGTAAGGATGAGCTCGCACAGCCTCTCTAGTGTTCCTCGTTTGGACGGCCTTCGGTGTTATTCGGTGGGAGAGCTCACTCGAACATCTTCCGTGATAGAATCTGTAAAACAGGAGCAGGCTATCCATCCTTCTTCGATGATCTAGGCTGTGAACGTTCATTGTGAGGTTAGGCGTATCTAATTGCTCTCTTCTGGATAGTGTTCAGAAGCTTTAGAGAGTGCTTCGGTGAGCATGCCCACCATTGGGAGTAATACTCCAACGATGGTCGGATGTGTACCTTGTAGAGCAGCAGTAGTTGCTCTGGTGTACACAACTTCCTATAGCGGAACAAATCTCCAAGCTTCTGGGATACTATACTAGCGATGTGATTGTACCAGAACATGTTATTATTGTTATTGTTGATACTGATTCCAAAAAGCTTGACGGAAGGTGACTCGACTATTGGGTGTCCCTCCATTTCCACAATTAGTAAGCCAACGTGAGACTTATGTGTTGTTGCCGTACTTTATTTACTAGTCCCCACTCGACAATTGTTTTGATATCTACGTTGATCTGCTCCATTGCCATTAATGTACTACTACTACTACTACTTAAGCTGTAGATTGGATTGTATGTTATTTCCAGCACCTCGTTGATGTACGGCAGAGACAGTGTAGGGGATAGGATAGATCCCTGAGGAACGCCGGCGTTGATTGAAAATAGGTCTGATGAGCAGCCTTCGACTACAACAAACATAGATCGGTAATTCAGGAAGCTATTCAGTCACTGGCTCAGGCCAGGTGGCAGTCCATATTCAGCAAGCTTGACCAGGATAAGTTCTTTTGTTGATCATCGTTTGTGTGTTATCTTTTGATTTATCTGAGAACCGTTGAGTCAATACTGGTAGCCGTCTTTTTGACAAATCGATTAAGTAATCACAATGCAGTCAAAATAATAACTAATTTAGGTTTTGTTTCATACCAGTCAGTAGTGTTCAAGTTGCATGTTATGTAATATGTAAAAACATTCTGCAAAATTTCGTGAAAGGGATGATGTCATGCAATTTCTGCGGAACCTTTTTAACACATACGTACATAATTGCTTCGTCTTTGAATTATTATTAGGATGAAAGGATACTTATTTAATTTATTTATCCTAAAAGCAAGAGTCAATGTATTGTTCATGATTTTATAACTGACCATTCGCCGTACGTAGTAACATAGAGACGAATACTCTCATCAAGTTTTGAAGATAACTTTAAATTAGCAAAATATCTAAGCAATTATACATATTGCCCGTTGAAGATTTAAATGACAATATTATTATGTAAGGAATATAATAGACAGAGAACAAAAACTAGATAGCTCAGATAGTTAAATGTTACGCTTAGTATTTTATCATAACTTATTTACAATTCAATTCTCCCTCTCTCTTGGAGGATGTACCATGGTGTTCCAAGCAGATATACAGGATGTTTCATAAGTTGGGACTTTTTTTCATACAGCGGATAGTACTCGCCAAAATGAGTTTTTTTCCTAGTAACATATAAACTAAATGTTTAGAGAAAACGAGATACTGACCATTAAAGAAATCCTCAATTTTAAGGCCGTCCCTGGGCAATGGCTCACCATATCATATCACAACAAACAAGGCAGCGCTATTGGTGCCCGAACTGCCGAAGTGCCGATGCCGGTGAGAAAAACAGGCAGTTCGCGTCGCGTTGCTGTTGCTACATCTGCCGATCGGACTTTAAAAACAACAACAATGGTGCATGCTTATAACAATAATGAACTGGTGGACATGATTTTAATGTACGGTGAGTATGGTCAATATACCGCTGCGGCTTCGCGAGTGTATACCGATCGTTTCCCTAACCGTAATCACCGTGCACTTCGTCGATTTGTCTGGCTTGTGCATAGAGCTACAGACACAGGATGTCTGAATCCATATCATGGTGGACACGCTGGAAGATCTCGACAACATCGTATGGTCCAAATTGAAGAAGACATCGTAAATCGTACTTTTACCTCTAAGACGCCTGCGACAGGACCGTACTTCCGTAGCAATCAAATAGTGAGTACTTGCTTGAATTTTTTTTTACTGTTTTGCTGCTGGTTCACCGTGCATTAGTTTTGCCGTTTCAAGGGCCGTTGCCTCTGAAGAGGAAAGTCCCAACTTTCAGAACACCCTGTATATGCGATTTCAACTTGTGCCTCTCGTGTTCACGAAATTCAGGGGTCTAGGAAGCGGATTGCTATCTGCTCTGACAGTCAGGCAGCATTGAGTGCTTGTAGGTTCACATCAAGGCAATTTAAAGAGGGCTTGGATGACATTTCGGGAACCTTATGCGGGTGCCGAGGTATGCTGGAATTTGCGGTAATGAAACGGCAGACGCGCTCGCAAGGCGAGGGTCGAGAAATAACTTCCTGGGTCCTGGGCCAGCTCTGGGGCTAACAGCAGGTACCATCGGAAAACATGAACATCTTATGAAATGGAGAGGGTACTCTGGACATCTCCGTCAAGCTGAGATGGTCCTCTCATTGGACAGAAGCCGGATAAGGTGACTTGAGGGCTTCTATCTGTCCATAACATCTTTGGGCGTCACTTTTGTGAGGTGGAGATGGCAAGTGACCCAACGTGTTCACGCTGTGGTGAAGAGGAGGAATCCTCAGCATACATTCTTTGTCTTTGTGACGCCCTTGGGTATCACAGGCAGATTATACTAGGTTCAAGGGTTCTTGGACCTGAAGACATAAGATGGGCAGGACCCAAAGGCCATCCTTACCTTTGCGATGAGGGCTGGACTTGGGAACTAGAGTAAGGAAAGGTGTAGAAGGGCCGGCTTGTAGGCCCTGATAGCTAATGTAGTCATTAGAAAGGCTCTCTCCTTGCTTTCATTGGTTCATTGATTCTCCTTAACTCAAACTATCATCTGCATATGCACTTTCAGTCATTTCAAAAGTTTCGGGTGGTGTTTCATCTAAGCATAAAATTTTATCGAATATCTTTCAAAATCTATAGTGTTTCTGTCCATTCTGCATTAATAACTCACTTTGAAAATTTCAATGTGTCCAGAATAGCAATTTGCAATGGCTTTACGACTTTTTTGTATCTGTGAAGTGTGGAAGGTGAGTAGTCCCGCTGCACTTAGGCCACAACTGGCCCATTGTGCATCCTCCCGTGGAGTTTTTTCCTCAGGTCATCGTCCGGCTGGCAATTTTAGGAAGATGGACAAGTCGCTAGGGGACATCTCCCTTATGTGGGCAGGTGTAGGCCAAGACTCGCCGAAAGCACACTCTCTAATAGAAGATAACTCTGGACACTCACATGACATGTTCCACAGTTTCGTCTTCGCCTTCATATATTCTATACAAGCTGTACCTGATAGAAGAAAATGGTTTCTTAAGACAAATATTCTAAAAATATTTTGAAATATACAGGGTGTTGCGGAATAGTAGTATAGTGATCAACTTGATTTTTTTGTACGAAACTACAACTTTTTCTTAAATTCTTCTAGCTTTCATCATTGATCTATATTCAACCTTAAAATATTTTTTGGATCGGTTGCGATGTTGCCAAGTTATAAATTATTTTCTATTAATTTCCGGATTTGCAAGGTCGCAAGTAATACGTCCAAATTGATATAGTCCTTCAAGTTTTCTCAATAATATTATACAGTGAGCTACTTGAATATTAAGTGGATATAATTTTGAATGCTACCAGCAATTTGTATCTACAGGGTGTTTTTGGCAGACTTTTCAATTACGGCAACTTGAAGGTCATTTTGCATTGTTTTTTAAATGTAACACCCTGTATTTTTTATAATTAACTGAAATATCTACTAATAACCTATCTCGCCTTGTAATATTTTTTTTCGCGTTTGCGACGTTGCCAAGCTATAAATTATTTTTCCAAATTTTTGAGCAACTATCCCCGATTTTAATTTATTTTGAATAGAATCCTCTACTTATTTTATTGCAATGAATTGTGCATGTCAAATTTAGTAAGATGTCACAATTTTAGAATTTTGTTTCTATTAATTACTGAGTTACGACAACACCGCTTTTTCAGTAGACGGTACCGGAACGCCTAAATATTTCCAAAACTGACACAGCTGGAGAGGTGAAATTCAATACTTTGGGGTTTTTGAACATACAGAATTCAAAACCGCTAACATCAATGTTGCCAGATTTACCAATTTTACGTCATAATTTTGAATGGAATGCCCTATTTATGAAGTCTAACATAAAAGTGGTAAATCTGACAACACTGATATTAGCGTTTTTGAATTCTGTATGAAACCCCAAAGTATTGAATTTCATCTCTCCAGCTGTAGCAGTTTTGGAAATATTTAAGCGTTTCGGTACCGTTTACTGAAAAAGCGGTGTTGCCGTATCTCAGTAATTAATAGAAACAAAATTTTGAAATTGTGAGATCTTACTAAATTCGACATGCGCAATATACTGCAATAAAAATAAGTAGAGGATTCTATTTAAAATAAATTAAAATCGCGGATATTTGTTTAAAAATTTGGAAAAATAATTTATAACTTCGCAACGCCGCAAACGCGAAAAAAAAATTACAAGGCGAGATAGGGTATTAGTAGATATTTCGATTTAAAATAAAATATACAGGGTGTTACATTTAAAAAACAAAGTAAAATGACCTCCAAATTGCCGAAATTTAAAATTCTGCCAAAAACACCCTGTAGACAAAAATTGCTGGTAACATCCAAAATAATATCCACTTGATACTCAAGTAACTCGCTGTATAATATTGTTGAGAAAAGTTTAAGGAATATATCAATTTGGACGTATTACTTGCGACCTTGCAAATCCGGAAATTAATAGAAAATAAATTATAACTTCGCAACGTCGCAACCAATCTGAAAAATATGTTAAAGTTGAATAGAGATCAATGATGAAAGCTAGAAGAATTTAAGAAAAAGTTATAGTTCGATATAAAAAAATCAAGTTGATCACTATCCTACTTTCCCACAACACCCTGTATATTTAAATTTTTTTTGGAATATGCGTCTTAAGTAACCAAATAACTTTTGTATTTGACATTTTCTTCTATCAGGTATACCTTGCAACATACCGAAGAATTACACACTAACTGGACACCCTGTTATATCGGTGTGTCACTTAAACTGCCAACCTCTTCAGAGTAATCGACTGAAAATTCTTCAGTCATTTTACGGCATTGCGTTTTGAAATTGGCGCACGAAGAGCCAATTCCAACTGCCAATCTATTCCATCTTATCACGACTTGATACACATGCTTCACACCGCTTTTGTGCAATAATTAGATATTATAACAGTTACATGTTACATAAATCCGTATCACTTTCTGTTTCTTTCACAATATCTGGTGAACCGGCTAATGCTTTAGTTTCATTTGTATAAATTTAATCCTGATAGTTTTTGCATAGATTTTTGTGAACACTCATTGCCCAATACTGCAGAATTGACACTGTTTGCAAATGCACATTCCGTAACACGCCAGGAATGCTAAATGGCATTTGAATTTTGGTAACGGTTCAATTGAATTTCAAATTTTTAATTATTTCTCACACCATAAGTGAGCAGAGGTATCGCAGTCGCAAAAGATGTAGAATTAAATTTTTTTAGCGTCAAGTTGATAGTCACAGCGGTCCGTGAAACTTAGCTATTGTATCATGGTATCAGGTTGTAAGTTTGTTAGGTCTGAGATCCCATCCTAATAATAATATCACAGCATACCAAACTATCAGCAGAATATCTCTGAGGATTTCCTAATACCAAGGGGGCTTATGGCCAAAAAACCTAATAAAGATAAGAAAATCTTGCAAGCTTTCGGCAATGCTTAATGCTATCTTCAAGGCTTTCTACAATAGTTAGAAGAAAAGAAAAAAAAATTGAGTTTTAAAATATCATAATGAGATTTTCTCAGTACACTCACAACGTTGAGGTTTGCTAATGTGAAACAGCCTACATTGAGTACAAAGACTTTAAAATGCCAGCTCTACTGTAATCGTCACAATTTTAAAAATTTAGTATGCCATTATGATGTCTTCAACAATGCAGGTCAGGAACAAACAACATATAAATGTAACATTACAAAAAACATGAAGTCAAGTTGATTGACTCAGTACTTTCCACACATTACGGTGATATACCTGTTTATTATTTTCACATAGCATGAAGCTATAGTCTGAGATCGCCTTGCAACCAAATCATTGCCAGACACCCCGCTCACCCTATTATCAAAACTACCCACCCCCCGATTTCACCCAAACCCAAAAAAAGTAGAAAATGATCAGGAACCCCTAAAATAACTAAAAACGAAATTTGAGCTGTTTTCATACTTTTGGTTTTTTTATTATTGCTACTCTGCCACTGACACGATTGCTTACAGCCAATATGCGTCTTATCCTCACCACGGTAATAATATACTGTGTCAAAATTTCATTAAAATCAATTTGATAGTTTCTACGTTACAAAACACAAACCGATTTAAAGCAATAATATTCGTATGTACACAGAAAATTCTAAGTCCATTAGTTTCGGTAATAGGTAAAGCAATGTTCGGATGGACCTAAAAAGGTGATTCATGTCGCTAGATCTTCCTTCACATGTCAGTGGGCAGCCTATTTACGAATACAACAAATTTCTCAGTTCCTCAACCCCCTACCCCCAAACCACCCCAATTTCACCCCCACCCAAAAAAACGTAGAAAATGATCAAGAACCTCTAAAACGCTTAAAAACGAAGTATATTTCATATTTTTTGTTTTTTTATTATTTCTGCGCCGCCACTGGCACGATTTACATAAACCATACGCATTTTCTATCCTCGCCACGGTAGCAATACTGTGTCAAAATTTCATTGTAATCAATTAACAGTTTCCTCGCTACACAGTACAGAACGATCTGAAGCAATACTCGTATGTTTAAAGAATCCTGCCCTTCGGTTTCTGCAATAGGCAAATGTTCGGATGTACCTAAAAAAGTTATTTATGTCGCTAGGTCTTCTTTCACAGGTCAGTGGATAGTATATTGTAAACGCAAAAGATTTTTCAATTTTACAACCCCCCACCCCCCCAACCACCCCAAATTTCACCCCACCCAAAAAAAAGTAGAAAATGATCAGGAATACCTAAAATGCCTAAAAACGAGGTTTGAGGAGTATTTGGAAATTTTTTGTTTTTTGCTAATTACTCCGCCGCCCATGCACCTATTTTCAAAATTATTGCAGCATTACCTACTACGACCATACAGCATGTTGATGCACAAATTTTATCACAATCCATGCAGCGGTTACTGAGATTACGAGGACAGAAAAACGCGTACAGACAGACCGACAGACAGAGAGACAGACAGACAGACAGACAGACAGACAGACAGGTCGACAGGTAGACAGACAGACAGACCTACAGACAGACAGACAGCCTGACGGAAATGAGTGACGTGGATTTTCGTTATGTAGATGTCATAAAACGCCCAAAAAACGTATTATCTCAAATTCGAAAATTTTCGCGATCACAATACTCCCCTCAGCTATCGGTGTGGGAAGTAAAGCACAAACAATCTTTACATGTTACTTAAACACGAAAGCATTGTAAAATTCGTGGCTTAAATACACACATTTTTAGATCTAAAATTTTATATTATTAAATAAAGACCTTCTTGGTCTAACAGGTAGGTGTTTCCACATTTCACAAAGAAACGGCCATTTTATTATGGCCGTTAACTAAAATGGAAGCGATTTTTCAGTGTCCAGCGATTTGGCAGCACAAGTGTGCTTTAATCCCCAGTGACAGTTAATAATAATAATAATAATAATTGTTTGCAGCAACATACAAAACTGTAAACCATAAATAATTATCCTAAAACTAATATGCTACAAAAAGGACCGAAGATATTATAAATTATCAAGCTCGGCCCCAACGCAAAAAAAATGTCAGCCTTCCATACAATTATCTAACTAAATAATTATTATCCCATCTTTTTAAGGTTTGTACTAAGATTAATTATCAACTTAAATGCTACTATTGTTGTCGACAACTTTTTTACATAATATGTGGTGTCCGAAGCTCGTTAAAGTCATATATAATTTTTTATATTTTAATTTAAACAAACGATAAATGTTAAATGAAAAAGATCTCTCGAAAAATGCTGTTTGATGTGAAGGAGGGAATATGTAACCACGAAATCGGAGACCGATGGTATGTGCGTCGGTGCGAAACTTAATTTTGTGACATAGATAAGGAGGGTTACTATAAAAAGTGATTT
The DNA here is from genome assembly GCA_951848785.1 of Callosobruchus maculatus. Lineage (NCBI taxonomy): Eukaryota > Metazoa > Arthropoda > Insecta > Coleoptera > Chrysomelidae > Callosobruchus > Callosobruchus maculatus. Next base: position 910,068 of record CATOUR010000157.1, on the reverse strand, counting down.
TGTGGAAAATACTGACCAAATTCAGTGTCCTTTTTTTCATAGTTAGCCACTTACCATCCTCTAATTTGTAAATACACTATGGAATTTACGAATACCAAAAATACGTCTAAGGCACGCTTTTTGTCACTGTCCATTCTATCGAAGCAAAATCCATAGACACAGAAATTGGAATGACTTAACACTAGTGTATCACAGAGTATAATTTTCATTGACTGAGAGAGCAAATGTCTGTGGGGATAGAGAATTTTCAAGTTGACAGAATTATGTCTTCTGTACGCATTTGCTAACATGAGGTTTAAATCTCAAGTTAGGACTGAAGTGCAGAACCAAATTTCTGGCGACGGTCACAGCAGATATTAGCTCATGTTTTATTCTTATTTCTAATGCCGAAAACAAGGACTTTTGACTCCGCAGCATTAAGAAGAAGTTCGTGATCCTCTGAGTATCTTATGAGTCGCTCCTCGTTTATTATTAATTCTGCATTAGTACTTCAAGAAGGATGGTAAGAATAATAATCTGCGTGTGATCAGCATATAAATGAACCGAACACCTTTTTAGACAGTTAGTCAAGTTGGAAGTATAGACACGGAACAGCAATGGTACCAGAATTGATCCCTGAGGATGGACTTGGCAGAACTGGTTTCAAGAATAGTTTTGGAGTATGAAGAGGGAGAGGAAATTAGTTTGAAAATATTAAATTAATGAAGCTGTACTGCAAAACTTTCGTAGTACCCTTTATATTTATATGCCACAAATGAACCTAAATGTTATACCTCTGGGCTGTACTACAGCTATCGTAAGATTAACAAACCGTAATTCTGGAGTATAACGTGAACATTCAAACTCCGCAGTAATATCAAAGCAATAAAACTGGAGGCGATAGAGCCAGGTGCATGAATGTCGAATTAGTAAAGTTCAAACGCCTACAATCCTGCAGAGAGGTCAGGCAACAATAAGACAATCTACATTTCGCAAGCCGCAGCTGGGCTTAGGAAGAATGGAGGGCATTTCTATCGGAAACAGCTTCGCAGTGCAAAGCTTGTCGACGCAGCTTATCTGCTTGCTACCGTGCTCTGTGGGTGGGGAAAAACGAGCAATACGAGTTGAGGTCATGCACTCAGAAAATTGTACAGGGTTTTAGAAAAGTTGTTCCGAAACTGTCGATTTTTGGATGAAAGTCCTAAAAAAACAGAATGTTATTGTCAGATTATGGAATTTTGGGTATTGGTCCTTAGAAAATATGCTATCACGTCATTGTCGACTAAAAAAAAGTGATCATGTATCAAACACTTCGCGAGATAGTGTCAAAAGCAGCAAGTGTTGAAAACTGACTCCAAGAAACGATAAAAAAATGAATTTATCTCAAAAAATCACCAAATAATTAACTGGACGCTTTACGATAAAAACATGCCCATCTTTCTAGTTATTCATTGGTACCACAAGTTTGTTGTAAATGTGGTAAACATAGACAACACGCATTTAAGCCTAAAGCATAATGGATCTCCGAGAGCACAACATTTCAACAGATCGTTTGGCAGTGTAGATCGATCATGAACGTACTTACGCTAATGCTGACACTGTAGATGATTTCCGTGCCGCGTAAAGACCGACGACGTGGCCCATTCCAAAAATAGAGACGCAGGCGTGCGTTCATTATTGTCGATTTACAAAACAAAATCTACAGTTTTAGCTTTAGCGTCGTACATTTATGACTGATCCAGAGTGTGTTCACCAAAGATATCATGCTTAATTTTAGACCTAGTTCGGCCTGGATGATTTACGACCTCCCATTTATATACGAGTGAAAATCTACGGATACATGATACTTTATAACGTGGCTTGCAAGTTCTGCTTGATTACCTAGGAACTTTTAAGAGATTAACTAGAGACTTTTCAAAACGAATCCATCTTAAATTACAACTTGAATATTTCTTCTAAAATTATACAAACTTGAGACCCTATATCAAAGTTTTGGTTAACCGATCACTTTTTTTGAATATTTATAATGCAATAGTACATTATTCAAGTACTCATAACAAAAATTAGAAACCCGATGACAAGTGTTTGCCAAACGGTCTATTGAAGCTTTGTACTCTCGGGAATCCATTATGCTTTTAGAGCTCAAATGGAATCTTATTGCATGTGTTTACCACATTTACAACAAGTCTGTATTACCAATGGATAACTATAAAGATGCGCATGTTTTTATCGTAAAGTGCACGGTTAATTATTTGGTGATCTTTTAAGATAATTTCATTTCTTTGTAACGTTTCTTGAAGTCACTTTTCAACACATGCGTATCCTAACACTATCTCGCGAAGCGTTTGATACATGATTACTTTCTTTTAGTCGATAATTACGTGATAGTATGTTTTCCGAGGAGTAATACCAGAAATTCCAAAATCTCACAATAATATTTTGTTTTATTAAGATTTTCGTTTGGAGATTGACATTTTAATGAAAATCTTTAAAAATCAATTTATCTCTGAAACAGTTGAAAATCGGACCCTACTTCACATTTTTTGTTGGAAACAGTCTTCTAAAGTATCTTTCACTCGTCATAAAACACCCTGTATAGCTTCAGCTTGATCAAACTCCACGAGTCACCATTGAAGTCCACAGCTACACGTGCCTTTACGCAGTGAATCTTATTCTCTAAAAATTTTATGACTGCTATAAATCTCGCTGTACCTCACAACGCGATGCTCTTGTGACCAGTGTCCTCATTCTACCGTCAAAGATCAACGATCGCTCGCCGATACAATGCCGACTGATAACTAATAGAACGTTAGTTGTGCTAACGCTAAGGCGTCACAGGAGCAATGAGGACGACCCCAACTGCAGCAATGGAGGCCCTGCTCGGACTGGCGACTGTGCCATCTTGGATTAGGATGACAGCGATGGCAGCACATCTGAGAATGCGGGACACTGGGTAATTGGCAGATAATGGGAGAGGCGTTAAACGTAAAGATAGCCAGCTGGGGGAGGAAGCATTGCATATCTCTGCCTACAGGGTTGTCAAAGCAAACCGCCTATCAAGTTTGGATAAACCATTCCCAGTATCGAGGATTGGAAAAGAGAAGGGAGATTCAGTTTCCCGAAGAGGCATTGGTATGCTACACGGACGGCTCCTGTCTAGCTAGTGAGCAGGCCTCAGGAGGTTTGTATGCGCAAAATAGAGGAGTATGGGATAGTTAGACTTTAGGAACAAGCTCCGAGATTTTCAAAGCAGAAGTATGTGCAATGAGAGGGTGAGGCAGGGCACGCAGCAGAAGATTTACATCTGTTCTGACAGTCATGCCGCACTGAAAGCCATTTGCGTGCACAGAACCAGGTCATACCCAGTCCAGGAGTGCGTACCTCGATGTGGGTTCCAGGTCATGCGGCAGTTCTTGGTAATGAGGAAGTCGATAGGCTGGCCAGACTTGGCACCAGGTGACTGTTTGTTTGCCCGGAGCCTGTCATAGGATTAAGTAGGCAGCAGGTAACGTCAATCCTCAAAAGGTGGGTGAACGGTACCAAGGATCTTATAGCCGGTCTGAACACATCTTGATTCGCATGGCTATGGAACCAAGGCCGATGGGCAATCAGAAACCTCACCTCGTGGGTGTTCTGACGGCTGACGGAGTACTGCAGGCTCAGGCGCTATCTATCACTATTAGAAATTGAAGAAGACTCCCTATGTATGAGCTGTGAAGAGGCTGATGAAACGGCCTACCACATCCTTGCGGAATGTGAGTTGCTAGCCGGGCAAAGATACGAGATCTTTGGATCCGACAGCCAAAGGTAGGGATTCATCAAGCCAAGTAGCTTGAGTTTTTTCTTGAATACTTGACTTGAAAGCTCAAGCTTTTGAAAATTTGAAATTTGACTTGGTTTGATTTTCGATCTGAACTACTTGACTTGATATCAAGTAAAATCAAACCACTTGATATTACTTGATATCGATCTGTAAAGATTAAAATAGGGGATTCACAGAGGTTACGACAGCAAGCAGGAACTCGATGACGACGCGCTCTTGCTATTAGTATTACAAAATCACTAAGTATTACGAGCGAACTAACTGGATGTACTGTGTTGTCCTAATTCTAGACCCCGACATAAAGTGGAAACATTCTCCAAAACAAGTTGGGAAAACGAGTTGCAGATAGAAGTAGTCAAACGTTTTTGGAGATATTTTTAAAGCACAGTATTTTAGGGTTGACTCTCTGCAGATGTTTGAGCCACAACCATCAGTTCCAGTTCCAGAAGCATCATCTTCAAACCATAGTCGTGTCGTAAGGTTTGAAATAGATGTACTAGGTTTATTTAATAGAAAACCTGCCCATAATGCAGTCGACGATATGGCCTGGTGTTACGAAATCGACAAATATATTTCTCACCCAAGAGCTGACAGTACTGAAGATATTTTAGAATGGTGGAAAAGACACGAATGTATTTTTCCAAACCTTGTCGCAATGGTCAAATACATTTTGGCAACGCCAGCTTCCTCAGCTCCAGTTGAAAGGCAGTTTTCTAGAGCTGCCTTAAAACTCTTACCAAAACAAGGAATCGATTAGGTGATAACTCCGTCAGAAGTCTTGTGTGTCTCGAATCATGGATGCCAAATGAGGATATTAAAGATCTATTTTAGATATTAACTGTTTTTATGTTTGAGTTTGTTGTTTTTCTATATATTATTGTCAGAATTCAAATTATTTCGTATTTTTATTTCACATTATTACATTCATTATTTAACTAAGTTTGTTGGAGTTTTCGTTTTGGATGTTTTTTTAATAAAAGATTACATCTTTATATACATAGATTTCTACGTTTTGGCAGTTAATCAGATTAATATCAAAAAAGAACTATTTTTTTCAAGAAAAATCAAGTAGTTAGCTTGAAAAACTTGATTTTCAAGTTACTTGATGTGTAACTACTTGTCTTGACGCGAATTTCGAAAACAAATACATGACTTGATTTTGACTTGGGCCGACATTGGTCTTTGTTAAAGGGTCGGGAAGGTTTGTCAGGGAGTGGGAGGCAGGTAGGGGTGGCTGAGGGGTGATGTTCGGGGATGACTGCCCTACTATAGGGCCTACTTGTCAGGCGCAGCCGCTCTATGGCTTCTACAACTAGTTATGCTAACAGCTTCTACACAGTTGTGACTCTGCAACCAAAACCAACGTTCACTTAATAAAGCAACAGGTTTACTAATAGCATTCGATTCTCAACCGCCACCACTGCTTCCAAGAAGCGCAACTTTCATCTGAATAGACCACGAATGCTGCACTTTTCCCTCATCTTATTCCTTAATACCCGATAATTCGTGATTCACGTTACTTCATTCCGCATATTTCTTCGAAATGACTAAGTTTTTGTTACGTTCACCACAGGCAGGCCGGCGATTTCATACGTAGGTATACTGGCGGCAACTAAAAGTGAAATGAGGAACTACGTGGCCAAGATTGATGTTAAAATGTGCCAACGGTCGATTGAATAGAGACATTATTAGTAAGATCGTGATTCTGCTGTAGGTATACGACCATACTTTCAATGGTAGTGATATGATTGAAAATTGACTAGCATCATGAAGTTGAAAGTAGCATTTTCGCATGCAGGAAGTTGTATGGTATACAAAAAGCGACGAAGGAGCGTTCAGATACTTTTTTTAACCCTAAGGCCCGATTTGATCAACACAGGAATTTTAACAAAAATTATTGATTTCTCTTGATGTTGACCCCAAAAAGGTGAGAAATGACATGTTTTATATATGTACAATCGACCATCTAGTATCTTTTCCAGTCTGATTTTCCATCCTAAATGGGTGAAAAATTGCATTTTCTTGTTTATCAAAAAGTTTAGCAATTGCTAATCTCAATCAAACAGATTCCAGAGAAGCAGTACATTTGATCACTGGTTTCTTGATGTATGAAATGATATGATGAGAAGAAATTCACTCACTGCATTATTTGGATAAAACAATAATTTACTATCGATACTAATTATAAATGCATGCAATATATCTTTGTTTTATAGTAAAAAGGGGTAAAAATAGCATTTTGTTACATTTGAAAAGTTTAACTCACAACTTAACTGTTAGCCAAGCTATTTCCCAAGCGTGCATGGGCATTACTGGTTGCCTATCCAGAAAGGCAAAGCCTGCTATTTAGCTGCGTATAACCTTATTTTATGTACAATGTATACGCTGCACCTTTACATCTTCTGTGAATATTTCTATAAGAAGGTCAATAGCAAACATGCATCCAGTAAATAAAAGATTGATGCTTCATAAAAGTATGTACCTATTTTTCTATAACCCATCTGACTGACGGAGGTGAGATTTGTAATTATTAAATAAAGTAGTTGCTGTGATTGATACCTACTACTTTTATGATTCTGTCACAAATTATCGCAGTCTGCAATTAGTAATTATACAATACTGATAATGTAAACACGAAAAATGTCTGATATCCTCACAGGTTAACATCTCTAGAGGGAGCCTAATTTGAATATTGGCCAGCCAACATCTATAGCGCTATTGCCACTCTTCTTCGTCCGCTTCCAGGTTCTTCAAAATCTGGCAGTTTCCTTAGTTTGAACACAAAGTATTTAACTGGGCATTTAACTATACATTCCAATATACTTGCAATGTAACTGATTTACGTGAAGATAATTTGTATTGATTTAATCAAATCTCAAAAATGGTAAATTTCATAGCGGAACGTCGCAATAACTTCTAATATGTCATAAATCTAGCAACCTACAATCGGCGTGCCCTTAAGCTGTCATGTGGCTGTCATTGTAGTTGCGGTTATTGCGTGTGTGTATTCACTCCAGTTTGTGGAATAATAATGGTTGTTTAATGTATGTTTTGTGCACGCATTACATTCATATCAATCAACATGAATTTTCCAAATTCCATTTTTTACACTATTTGGGGACGTGAAATGCAAAAATGTATGCCACATTTACTTACAGAAAATCTATCTATGATAATTTTATAGAACTGGATATTACCTAATGCAATTATTATATTTTATTGCTGAAGTTAAAAATTCGATGCAGCCATTCCAACAGGCTACCTTTCAGAACACTGTTAGATATGTTTTGAAAAACACTTCATGGTAATAATAAATTATCTACTGTTACGATGAAATTATAATAAGGGTAACTCTCTAAGTATAGCTAAATACTAATACAACTTATTGGTATCAGTTTGTAACATCACAGTAATAATTGAATATATTAATGAACATCCAATTTTAATATAAAGCCGCACGCTACTGGTAATGCCCTTAAGCTGTCAAAAATTCCGTTACATGTTGGCTGGTTAGCGACCTGTGCATTTTGTTGTTTACACTCCCTCTATAGATGTTAACTCTGTGGATATCCTGCTATGATTTTGATCCGTAAATCACCATGAATTTCTAAAATATTTTTGACAAAAGTGTCATCCAGCTTTGTTGTTTTGTTTTCAATATTGATAAAATACCATTGGATGATACATAGCCCTCAATACCCAATAGAAAGCTTTTGCTAAATAACATCCAATAGAAAAGCTTTGTCAAAGCCTTTGTTAAAATATGCTTGTTGATAAAATTGGGCCTTAGTTTCTCGATAAAATGGTTTTGAAACCCAGAAACTGAAATTTAAGTGCAGCCGACAGTTACAAAGCGCGGTTTTAATTGCGCTAAAATTATCTTGGTTTCAACAACTCCATGGTAGACAAAAAGTTAGGCGGTACCACTTTTCCTATTATAAGTGGTTTTCGTTGAAGCTCATTTTCCCATATGCAGGAAAATGTTCAAAAACCATATCAATGTACCAAAATTCACATGATGATATGATAAATTGATAACTTTTAAAATGCTAAATAGACTAACGGACTCACTAACACATAAAAATGAACCTTAAACTGCAAATCGGTCATCGGCCACCTCATTTTCAGAAATGGGAGGTTTCAGACGCATTTGTGCCAACATACAATATACAATAGGCTAGTGCGGAGCTTCGAACTATGTCAAACTGTCATTCTTCATGGCGATTAAGATTTGACGATGTGTCTTATGAATCTGTTGTAAATCGTCAACTATACGTCGTTCTTGTTGTACCATTCTACCGTTCCTACTTTGTGTTACTACTGCGTTTGAGTTCTATGTTTTGGTTGTACTTTTCTATTATCGCTGGTGGTTGTGATTTTCGATTCGTTTCATATAGGCAAAAAAGGCGGTCTGTTGACACTACGTTGATAGCATAGAACGTATGGTACTGTCATCGTATATGTGAATAATTGTCATGCTTTGTGGAAATTACAGAACATTGAGTTTCATTTAGATTGTAATTTGTGATTTTCATCAACTTTAGTTAACCTTATAAACTTTCGTGCTCTAGTTTGTTAACCTTTCCATTTCAACTCGACGCTCAAAAAGTGGCGTAAATGAATCGTAAATTCAATATTGGCAATATTGGCATGTAATGGTCTTTCCATTTACCGATGGTCTGGCTCTTGCCAAATGGATTTTTGCCCGGACTTTTGTCTTATCGATTAAGCTTCGCATCTGTCAGATAGTGCAGTACCTAGTCACTCTCTGTTTTTCTTTGTTAATTTTAAATTGGTGAATCCTAAAAACGGCACATTATTAAGAACGCAAATTTTAGGATTTAACATTTAGAATTAACTACGATAAATTGAAAGTGTCTAGTGCACTAATTCACAGGTACAATGCTTCATTCATAGGACAAAAATTCGAGCAAAAACCTAAACATAAACAGACTAGTTACGTTTCAAGACACAAGTCCAGACTTGCTTTTTTGATTCTAGATCTCGCTTATTTTTTATTTGTTGGAAAAAAAGTTATTTGAAAAAGGTGGTTGTTTTAACGGCTTCTATACAGTTAAAAAAAAGAATCAACTTAGGACTCACCCTGTATATATACATAATATACAAAGATAAGCCACCTTCTTGAGAAGGGCCCCGGGAAGTATCCTGCGCGGAGGGGTGGGGCGAATTTGAAGTTACGCCATTGCAGGATTCTGACTAAACATGCGCTGTCAAGCAATCCCCAATCCAGTTGCAAACTATTAGAAAATAATTGATGATAGAACATAACTATGGATTTGCTCTTATTGAGATTACTTGTTGCTCAACATATGTATATTTGTTAGCAATGTTAATTAGTTTTACTTCCCACACCGATAGGTGAGGGGAGTATTGTGATCGCGAAAATGTTCGATTTTGAGATAATACGCTTTTTGGGCGTTTTATGATGTCTACATAACGAAAATCCACGTCACTCATTTCCTTCGGTTTGTCTGTCTGTCTGTCGGTCTGTCTGTCTGCCTGTCTGTCTGTCTGCCTGTCGCTTTTTTCTAGCCTCGTAATCTCCGCTACCGCTGCATGGATTGTGACGAAATGTGGGCAGCGATATGCTGTGGGGTCATAGTAGGTAATGTTCCTATAATTTTGAAAATCGGTGTATGGGCGGCGAATTAGCAAAAAACAAAAAAAAATAAATATTGCTTAAACTTCGTTTTTAGGCGTTTTAGGGGTTCCTGATCATTTTTTACTTTTTTTTTGGTGGGGGTGAAATTGGGGTGGTTGGGGGGTGGGGGGTTGTAAAATTAAAAAATTTGTTGCTTCCATAATAGACTGTCCACTGACCCATGAAGGAAGACCTAGCAACATAAATAACTTTTTTAGGTCCATCCGAACATTGCCTTGCCTATTACAGAAACCAAAGGACTTAGAATTTTTAGAGTAGAATATGAGAGTATTGCCTTAGATTCTTCTATATTGTGTTACAAGGAAACTGTTGAATTGATGTTAACGAAATTTTGACACAGTATCACTACCGTGGCGAGGATTGAAAACGCGTATGGTTTTTATAAATCGTGCCAGTGGCGGCGCAGAAATAATAAAAAAAGTAAAAATATAAAAACAGCTCAAAGCTCGTTTTCAAGCGTTTTAGAGGTTCCTGATCATTTTCTGCGTTTTTTTGGGTGGGGTGAAATTGGGGTGGTTAGGGGGTGGGGGGTTGAAAAACTGAAAAATTTCTTGTATTCATAATAGGCTGTCCACTAACCTGTGAAGGAAGACGCGTATGTTTGTTAAAAATCAGTGACAGCGTATATAGCAATAATCAAAAAACTAAAAGTATGAAAACAACTCAAACTTCGTTTTTAGATGTTTTAGGCTGTCCATTGACCTCTGAAGGAAAGACATAGCGGCATAAGACAATTTTAGGGGGGGGGGGAAGCTGCCGATGATTTGGTTGCAAGGGAATCTCAGACTAAAGCTTCATGCTTTGGGAAAAAAATAAACTGATATCACAGTAATGTGTGGGAAGTACTGAGTCAATCAACTTGACTCCATTTTTTTAAATATCTTAATGAACACTGAGCCTTACGGTTAGTTATTCATTATATTTCTTCTTCCATGAGTTCCAAGTTACATCTTTAGATTTTCAGGTGTCGTCGACAGCTAAAACACGACAATCTGTTTGTGCGAATAAATATCAAGGTGAAAGGAACCTCGATGCTGTTCCTATCTCCAAACAATAATGATCAAGCTGTATTTTACTTTTATCTGTTTTCAAGGAAAATGTGTACATTTAGTTTTAAACAGCTTACAAATAACTAGTCTTAAATGGTCGAAAATTACGGACGTCGTTTTCATGTAAACAGCTACTTAGAGAATACTTGACGTTTCCAACGTCAGAGAACGTTACTCTTGAAGGCGTCCGCAAATACATAAAAATGTTTCAATTTGCTCTAATTAACAAGTTTTATTTACTAGTGATGTAGTCAAAGAGCCAACTACATTGTGCATAACTCAAAATGCATGGTGGCTTACCAAATAAACCCCAGGCCCAAATCCAACTCTGAACCAGACGATTTCCAGTTTCAGATTCTGTTCTTCAAAATTTTTTCGATCACGAATTATGGTGTCAAAGTTCTTGTTGAAGATACATTTCGGAGTTATGTTGCCCTTCCTTGTGACTACAATGGTATTCCCCACATATTCTAAGATTTGATATAATACAAGGTCCTTATAAATTCCTCTTGGTTGTGTCTGCAGTCTGGAGTAGCCCAATCTTGTTTACAATATTTAATAGAGGAAGTTCTAAGATGGTAGAGAGGTAGAACCAGCATGTACTTCACGAAATCTAACCTCTTTATGTTATATAGGGCCTTATGGCCTGAATAAGGGCAATTCGACTAATCGGTAACACTGCCATAATGCCCTAACTTTTTTCTATGGTCGGCTTCCCGCAAAGGCTGAAAGCCTATGGCGCTGTAGAAGCAGTGCGAGAGGATAAGTATCTGTGCACGTTAGATTTAAAACGCTGCAGGTTGTAGCTGTCGCGAAACAGATTCCCCGGCAGCTCATTCCACAGCGTCAAAGTTTTCCAAAAGATGGAATGCTGGAGGAGACTGGTTCAGGGAGTCGGGACCTCGACTTGGTAAGGATGAGCTCGCGGAGCCTCTCTAGTGTTTTTCGTTCGGACGGCCTTCGGTTTTATTATCTAGGAGAGCTCATTCGAACATAATTCGTGATAGAATCTCTAAAACAGGGACAGGTCGGCCACCCTTCTTCGATGTTCCAGGCTGTGAAGCTCTCTTGTGAGGTCAGGTGTATCGATTAGTGTGATTGCTCTCTTCTGGATAGTGTCCAAAAGCTTTACAGAGTGCTTTGGAGCGCATCCCCATACATGAGAACAATACTCCAACGATGGTCGGATTTATGCCTTATAGAGCTGCAGCAGTTGCTCTGGTGTGTACACCTTGCTACAGCGGAGATACCGTTTTAGCAAAACTGACGCCGTGGTCGTGCCAGGACATGTTGTTGTTGATCCCCAAAAGCTTGACGGAAGGTGGCCCTCTATTTCCACAGTTGGTAAGCCAACGTGAGATTTCTTTGTCAGTGTTGTTGCCTGAGCTTTCTGTGCGTTAAACTGTACTTTATATGAGCCTCATTGCCACACTATCTAAGACTTTTGATATATCAAGTGCAACAACACGAGATTCGCCATGATTTTCAATTCCTATGTTCCACAAGTGGGTGACGTAGACCAGGAGGTCACCCGTAGACCTACGCTTACGGAAGCAATACTGGCGATTCGTTTTTTCTATTCCATATTTCATATATTTGTTCATAAAAATACAAGTACAATATTCCATACAAAAATAAGTTAAAAATTAATTATATAAATGTCATAATAAGTGGGAATTGGACAGATACAGCTGTCACATTAGGCTCGGAAGTCTGTTTCGTAACAACTGCATTGCTCCTTCCATTATATAGAATAACAACTATAAACTAAATACCTATTTTTAGCGGTTAAATATTCTAAAAGTATGAAACAAATTTAAGGAATTATATAATATTGTAACATACTGTATATTATGGTATCGGTGTATTGTGTATTAGTTGTCATGCATGACGTAAAGGTCAAAGTGTTAGGTTAGATCTTTGACGTGTAAACGTCATCGAATCATCTGGAGTTTTTCAGGAATGACGGATGGGCGTTCTAGAATGTCATCTAAATGTCTCTAGATGGTTCGATGAAATGTATATAAGGCGCCACGAGTAGTGCGGCGAGAGTAGTTGAGTCGAGTTGAAGTTTAGAGAAGTTAAGTTGAGATGAAGTTAAGTGTTTCTTTATTGAATTGTGAAGTAAAGAAGTGAAATTACGTCCAGTTTGATTCCTTGGAGTTAATGGAGTTAAGTGACCGTCGTGACAATATATTTTATCTACTTATAAGGAACAAGTGAACGAAGCGGACCATTTATGATGTTATTGTTGTCTAGGTATTTCAGGAGTTGTGCGTTGATGACAGTCTCCATAACCTTATACATGATTCTGAGAAGAGCCATAGGTTTTTAATTGTTGGGATCGGGTTTTTTGCCGTTTTTAGGATTGGGTTGTACGCAGCCAATCTTCCATGCAGCGGAAAACACGCCTCTCTAATACGATAGTTTGAAGATCCTGCAAAGAATAGGTGCAACCTCAGCGGCATAACGTTTAACCCACCCTAACCTTTTCATAGCAACCGCGGTACTCTGGTGTGTAGACCTCTCCTTCCGGATGTTTAGCTTTAAAAGCAGCTTTCCCGATGACGAGTGTGTCATAGTCGTTGGCTCCCTGACTATTTCTCTTAACGGCGTCTGCAAAACCATAAAAATGTTTCAATTCGCTGGAAATAAGTTAATAAGTGACAGAGTGTGCGACAATATACTCGTTGCTTTATCGATCCATTTAGAAGTCGATAAATAAATGCAAGCCTATTAAAAGCCTGTATTGATCCAATTCGATATTGAAATGTCGAAACGTTTATCCATAAGATTTACGTGAGGGCAGATATGACATCAGAGTCGTATTCAGATTCAGATAATCATTTTTTCCTTTGACACCATTGAATTCAATGATTGGCAACTTCTGGCTAGGCTTACACCGAGTGGAAGGTTTTATTGTCTCGACAATTCTCTTTGGTCATCTATCTTCGGGCATCCTTCTCATGTAACCATACCAGGCCAGTTGTTTGCTTTCTATCTTTTCCACAAGAATTTGCTCTACTCCTGTGCTCTAGTCCCATTTGGCTTCTAATATAATCTGATCTTCTGTTCTTAGATAAATCTTGTATAAGCAAGGGAACACAAAATTTGAATCCTATTGCGTAAGTTCAAGAATTAGTTAGAAAGTGGACATAGGTAACAAAAGGCTCCAGGTGGAATCATGTAATAAAAGATTACAACTTGAACATTTAAATGGGGTATTTTCAAACTTGCTAATATTGCCTGTTTAAAGACTGAAATGGATTGCTTGTATCTGATTTGTAATGATGGCAGCGTATGCTCAATTTTTTTTGCCCACGTGGAGTAAAGATAGGTTTTGAAAGTCATCCCTTTGAAAAGAGCTCATTTAAATCTCTTAAACCTCCCGCCTAAGAAATCAACCAATCAAAAGTGATTTTTATGCCGGATGTAGATAGGATGTGACTATTTTAATTTGAGTTGAGCGTAGATTCAAGGTTGTCACGTTGCTAATATTTTGCATAGTTTTTGTATAAAGGATGTAACCTTTATTTTATGTTTATTTAGTTTCCCTTTTTTTGTAGACTATAAATGTTATGTTGCACAGCTAATCCATTTTACTTCCCACACCGATAGGTGAGGGAAGTATTGTGATCGCGAAAATTTGCGATTTTAAGATAATATACTTTTTGGGCGTTTTATGATGCCTACATAACGAAAATCCACGTCACTCATTTCCGTCGGTCTGTCTGTCTGTCTGTCTGTCGGTCTGTGTGTCTGTTGGCGTTCTTCTAGCCTCCTAATCTCAGTAACCGCTGCATAGATTTTGATGAAATTTGGGTAGTGATATGGTGTAGGGTCGTAGTAGGTAATGTTGCTACAATTTTGAAAATCGGTGCATGGGCGGCGGAGTAATTAGCAAAAATCGAAAAAATTCAAATATGCCTCATACTCCGTTTTTAGGCGTTTCAGGGGTTCCTGATCATTTTCTACCTTTTTTGGGGTGGGGGTGAAATTAGGGTGGTTGGGGGGTGGGGGGTTGTAAATCTGAAAAATTTGTTGTACTCAAAATAGGCTGTCTACTGACCTGAGAGACAAAGACCTAGCGGCATAATACACTTTTTTAGGTCCATCCGAACATTGCCCTGCCGATTACAGAAACCAAGGGACTTGAACTTCCTGTTGCATACAAAGTACATACGAGTATTACTTTGGATCGTTCTGTATTGTGTACGTGGAAACTTCTGAATTGACTTTGACATAACATTTTGACACAGATTTATTACCGCGACGAGTATAGAAAGCGCGTATGGTTTTTAGAAATCATTTCAGTGGCAGCGCGGCAATAATAAAAAAACTAAAAATATAAAAAACATCTCAAACTTCGTTTTAGACGTTTTAGGGGTTTCTGATCATTTAAAAAGTTTTTTTTGGTTGGGGGTGAAATTGGGGTGGTTCGGGGGTGGGGGTTTGTAAAAATCAAAAATTTGTTGTATTCATGATAGATTGTCCATTGACCTGTGAAAGAAGCACCTAGTAGAATAAAGCACTTTTTTGCGGTCGGGCGAGCAATGATTTGGTTGCAGGGACATCTAGACTATAGTTTCATGCTGTGGGAAAATAATACAACTGGTATCATCGGAATGTGTGGGAAGTACTGAGTCAATCAACTTGACTACTTTTTTTGCATTGTTATGTAATTAGCAGTTTAGTCTGAGAATGTTTCATAGGTACTTTTCACAATTTTACTCGTCATTCGGGCATTCGGCAACACTCGTCTTTAACAGCCTGTCACTAGTGTCATGCATACATAACCTCCCCTAGTGTCACGACTGTCACGTTATCTCATTTAACCAGATAGATCATGAAATGATCTGAACAAACATCTGTCAATATCAATACGAAGCGGAGGTTATGTCTGTAGATGGAGAAAAGATACAGTCACATTCTAAGGATAGCTCCACGAAAAACTTATTACGTCACGCTTAGATTTATTACGTCACAGCTTTGGCGCGAAACTTTATGTTTGAACCTTGCAGGTGCTTTTAAGCCAATTCGCGTTCACAGTAAAAAGTAAAAATGTTAATTACATGGGTTTTGGGGACGTAACATTAATATTCCGTCATAAAATTTTGTTCGGAAAATACCCCATTACACTGTATACTCTGTATACAGTTATAATTGAAATTGAAATGTGGAGGAATGCTGGTGTGCAAATTTGAAAGCTTTGACAAGCTTTGGTATGACGGTATGAGTAAATTATATCAGTGTGAAAACAAGAATGCCTTGCAGCACTTGGTTTTGCATAATCTTCCGTTTAATGGAAATTTTTCACGCAGAAGCTGTTATGAATGCCTGGGTAAATTGATGGTATGTTTATGTCAGATAAAGTGTGTCAATAAACTAGCACCACTTTATTTAACCTGTCATTTTAATGGGGGCAGTAAGCCGTATAGAATTGTTTTAAATACGCAAAGTGCGCAGATATAGAAGCAATATATCCAATAATTGGAGATTTTGTATCTTTGCTTGTAAAAATATTGCACTGGAGTTACTCTCACTGTATATGCATCAAAGGCAGATGAGCACGTTTTGGGTCATAAGACTATAGAAAAAAAGCACTTTATTAGAGATGCCTGTAACTCATCATGCTAAGTAGCATACAACCCTTATTGCAGCTTCTCAGGAAGAACTAGTAGCTCTATTAAACATCTTAGAACAACATAGTGCAGCGTATGGTCTTGCTATTAACTATAATAAGACCAAGGTTATGATCGTAGATAGAGACCATGATAATCATCGAGAAATAAAGTTAATAGGCCGTTGTGAAGTTGTTCAAAGTCTTGTATACCTCGGTTCTTTGATCGACAAATCGGGTAGCTGTGAAAATGAGATTCGACGGCGCATTCAACAGGCACGTGTGGCCATGACAAAGCTTACTAAAATATTGCGTGACCATAACATCACTAAAGCTACAAAAATGTCGCTGCTTCAGTTTCTTGTGTTCTCCATATTTCTGTATGCCTAGGAAACTTGGACTGTTAAAAAGGTTGATCGAGCTCGCATAGATGCTTTTGAAATGTGGACATGGAGGAGAATGCTGAGAGTTCCTTATACCGCCCATCGAACTAAGGTTTCCATACTGGATGAGCTCGGTAAACCAAAGAGACTATCTCCATTGTGTCGACGAGAATGCTTACATTCTTCGGACATATACACAGAAGCGATAATATGGAGAAACTTGTAATTCAGGGTCATGCCCCGAGTGGGCAGCGCCGTGGCCGTCCCCCTACACGCTGGGTGGATACGACGAAACAGTTGCTGGATATGGGTATCAAGAGCGCCACTAAACTGACAGTAAATCGCGAATGATGGCGAGCTACAGTTCTCAAAACTATTGATAATATTCGCGTCGGCAATACTCTAGCTCCGACTTAATGCATTTTACGAGTTCACAACATGTCTGTTAAGATATTGTGATGATGATGATGAAGTAGCATAGGTATGTGGAAAGTACTGAGTCAGTCATCTTGACGCTGTTTTATTTTGTAAACACAACTTTCCCCATATTGCGTAGAAAATTTTGTCAGTTGCAGTTGCAGTTTATGATGCCCATGGATATACTAATATCGGTATTATTGTTATTATTTTTTGATACGTAACTTGAACCATATATTATGACTAGCTAATAATCAGAAAATTATTAACGCCCTTGGACCTTGTAGTTTGCTAACGGGATTTACAGTACAGTCTTTCACTGTGAATGCCACTTGTTATTTTTCTGCTGTATCATCCAATGTAGGAATAAAAACATATCGCATAACTTTACTGCAATGCAAAGGATTGTCAATCATTTTTTTGAATCCATTGACATTTAGGCATGCATCCAATAGGTCACTTGTGTTGAGATGGAGCATTCCACTTCATCAGATATTTAACACTTTGGAATCCTACAAATACTAAAGTGGACAAAATAATAATAATAAACCGTCTTTATTCGTTTTCGTGCAGATACATATACCTATATGTATGGTATTCAGGTGAGCAGCTCAATGGCGAAGTTTAGCTACAGCTAGCCTCACACTCAACCAATGAGTGCATACAAATTTGTTTAATAAAAATAACAGCTAAATAAAAAATGGAGTCAAGTTGATTGACTCAGTATTTCCCACACATAACAGTGATATCACTTTATTATTTTCCCTTTGCATGAAGCTGTAGTCTGAGATCCCTTGCATTGCAACCAAATCATCGTTCGCCTGTCCCCAAAAAGGATCCAACACAAACACTAGTAAATAGTTTCCTAAGTCTCTCCGTAGGAACTACAGCGACACAATCTTCATTCTAGAGCTTCAACTGGACGAAACAAAACAATCAGGAACCCCCAAATTGCCTAAAAACGAAGTTTGAGCAATTTTTGTGTGTCTAGTTTTTTACTCGTATTATTGCTGCGCCGCCACTGACACGATTTTTGAAAACCATACGCATTTTTCATCTTCGCCACAGTAATAATAGTGTGTCTAAATTTCATTAAAATCAATACCATAATTCACATGTTACTAAATTCAGAATAATCTAAAGCAATACTCGTATATGTATACATAAGAGATTTCCCTTGATTTCTGTAATAGCCAATGCAATATTCGGATGGACGTAAAAAACGTCTATTATGCCTATAGGTCTTTTTTCCACAGGTCACTGGATAGCCTATTATGAATAAAACAAATTTTTGGGTTTTACAACCCCCACCCTCTAACCACCCCAATTTCACCCCCACCCAAAAAAAAAGTAGAAAATGGTCAGGAACCCCTAAAACGCCTAAAAACGAAGTCTGAGGCATATTTAACTTTTTTTGTTTCTTGCTAATTACTCTGCCGCCCTTGCACCGATTTTCAAAATTATAGCAGCATTACCTACTAGGACCTTACAGCATATAGCATTGATTGAAGTATTATTATTAAAGTATACTTTAATCAATGCATATAGTTACCCTAATTTCATCACAATCCATGCAGCGGTTGCTGAAATTACGAGGGTAGAAAAGCGCGAACAGGCAGACCGACAGACAGCAGACAGACAGACAGACCGACGGAAATGAATGACATGGATTCTCGTTGTGTAGACGGCATAAAACGCCCAAAAAACGTATTATCACAAAATCGAAAATTTTCGCGATCACAATACTTCCCTCACCTATCGGTGTGGGGAGTAAAAAACAACAATATCCGTTAGATATGTGTAGTGTATCCAAAATATAAAACATACACACAAGTAATAATTTTTTCGTAAGCCACAAACATTTCGATTAAAGGCCGTTTCTTCTAATTTGGAGAAGAAGAGTTTTGATATAGGTATCTTCTAAAACTATAAAGAGCCATGCTCTTAGCTCTTTGATCAACGTTGTTTTACAAAATGCAAGCATTGTAGATGAAGCATCTTGTAAATACAGAAGAGCTAAGAAGAGGCATTATTGTTATTAGTGAGGTATTGTGTACATGTCTTTGATAGATATTGTTGTCTAAAAATCAATTTCTCACATAATATGTACATAGAACCCAGTAACAACTAGTTAATGAGTAAAAGGTAAAAAATTATATTTAACTATGCCATGCATTTCTAGCCAACTGATTATAGGATAACGATTATTCTATTACACCTACGTGTTGTAGTCTGCTTCGAAAATTAGGTTTTCAAATATTTAACTAATAGTTTCTGTTTATTTTTGACGATAATTACGCCAATGTATTCGTGAAAATACATGAATTGCTCATTCGAATTTTGCAACTGTATTTGACAAAGCTTATAGCAACAACATAACAATATTGTCTATCTACGTGCTACTGCTGCAAGTTAAACACATTAATTTGACAATTCATTTAATAAGCGTCACACAAAGTATAGACCACTTTTTCTATTATTAAACTTAAATTAATTGGAACTCCAAAATGACTCATTTCCAACAACCTCAAGTATTTATGTATTTGAAATCTAGTATCAGAGGCCCATCCAAATTTGAAGAAATATGCAGGATGTTCCATTTAAAAAAACTGAGGGGCTGACCGTGGGGCTGAGGAGGTGAATGTTACAAGGAGTATAGATAAACAAACAGATGTCTCATAAACTGCCCAGCAGAAATGTATGACAGTACTTTTTGTTATCTAAAAAAAAAGAATTTTCCATAAACTCACGACCGGTTTCGTCGCGATTCTTTTTTTTTATTTCAAAAAAATCGTTACGCGCAAACCGCCCGTAAATTTCGGATGATGATTTTTTGGAACATCAGTATGTAGGCGTACTAAAATGCTTTTTTCATTCGGTTGCCTTACGATTTTTTTTCACCTTTTACCCCCTCTCCCCCCCTTCCGCTCGATCTCTGATCCCTCCCAGTTTGGAGTTATATGGTACAAAGACAAAAAGGTTTCCAAACTGCCTCTAGAACTCAAATACCAAGCGTCATTCTTTCTGGACACTAAAATTAGGCGTTATTGCTCTGGATATAATAATAATGATAATATTAGAAATTAATCCAAGATTTTGCTTTGGCTAACAAAATTTAGTACGTCAAAAGTTTAGAATAATTTTGTTTTTTAGTGAACTCAGAAATTAATCCGAGATTTTGCTTTGGTCAACAAAACACCTTGCCATAGAGGTATCTAAATACACAGACCTCAGACCACATAAAAGTAAAACGACTCTGGAAACAAAACAAAGTTGTTATTGTCCCCCTAATTATGTCGGTCTCAGGCCTTACCCCTAACATATTCACACCACACCTGCACCAGCTAGGCCTGACGAAAAGTTACACAAAGTATTCCAAAAAATATGTCATCCTGAAGACGTGTAGTATTGTGAGATCCTTCCTAAATTCATACCAGTAATAGTTCAGGTGTTGATTTGACACAGCCCGTCACCACTTGTTGTTACCGCTATCATGCGCGATGAACTTAGCAAATCAGAATAATAATAATAATAATAATAATAATTATCCGCGAGGGGTTGCTAGATCCCCTCAGTGGCGCCTCCCCAAGGCGGCGGATAGGGGAACGCCTCCCAGATATGGGTGGTACCGGGGAAATCAAATACCCGGGGCGGACCAAAACTAGCACGGTGGAATAGCATCCAGAGGATCGGCTATTCCTCAACAATTAGGACACGACGGATCTCCATGTGAGGAGCGGTACTCCGACAGCGTCTGACTCCATGTTAGGGGCGGCTGATAATACACCCGCAGGAAGCCACCCAACATCAGTAGGCTATCCGGTGCGTGGCGACACCGCAGGGTATACCGAAGCCCAAGGATGTAATCCAGCCGGCAACCTTCGCAGGTGCATCCTCAGGAGGCAATTCGGACGGCTGCCTCCGGAAATGTCGTCTGGGGGCCCTAAGGCCAACCACCTGACGGGCCCTATCTTCGGGTTCGACCACCCCGGAAGAAAAGCACCCACACCGAGCCGGTTTCGGAAGCCGGCGTTGGGCAAGGTGGCGGTGCTTCGAATTGCCCTGTTGACGACCCCCGCAATGACATGGACCGTTTTAGGTGGACGACGGAGCTCAAGGATGACCTACTGAGCTGCTACGAGAGCAGTAGCCCGCGCCGTAGGGGATACATGTCCCGCATGTGTGAGAGGTGGTGTGAAATGCACCCAGAGCATAGCACGCTTACCTCTCAGAATTTGCGAGATTATGTATCGTACCTCCGGAGGCAGGGATATGTTCGTGCTCCAGCTCAGCCTGCCCCTTCGGCGGACGGAAGGCCTGTTAGCCAGGCTGAAAGTTCACCGGTAAGGCCCGCTGAGAGGGAAATCGAACAAGTCGTCTCACCTGGGGATTTCAGAGACCGAAGGGCCTTGCACAACAACGGAAGGTCCTTGAAGCTGGCAGATTTGAAGAGAGAGGATGAGGTTGTGGGTGAACGTCTATCGGAGGCCTCTGACATTTGGAGCATCAATTGCGAAATTTACGCTGCGGCTCTGAGGCTAGCTAGACAGGGGAGAGTGAGAGACTCTCCTGTTGAGAGAGCACAGAGACGGGTGCGCCAAATGGAAGCGAAAATCCAGTTGGCTCGCCAGGAAGCATCCCGTATCCAGTGTGTGATGGAATATAGAGCGGCTGGGAAGCCTTTTACGCGCCGAGTGCGCCAGATAGCCTACGGGTTGAGGCGCGACCATCATACACTCAGTCAAGCGGTACTGGTTGTTGTCAAGCAACACTGTCTTGACAGGATACGGATGCTAATCGCTGCTAAGCGATCGTTGGTGGCGCGGGCGAGAGGTCTGGAGCAGAACAGAATGTTCTACGAAAGACCTTCTCGCCTTTTCCAACAGCCGCCTCCAGCCATAGAGCAGCCGCCAACTGCTGATCGCGTGGAGGCCTTTTGGAGGGACATTTACGAACAACCCAAACCTCTCTCAGCAGACACTCCGGCCTTGGCGCAGTTTGAGTCCGTTTGTAGGAGGACTCCTAACTTGAATGTACTGCGTCATCCGATAAACACGGAAGAAATTCTTGACGCCTTACGAGGCGCAAAGAATTTCGCAGCTCCTGGCCCGGATGGCATAAACACCTACTGGTGGAAAAAGTTCCCCAGTTGCCACCGGCATTTAGCTAGAGTTTTTAACTCGTGGCTAAATCAGGAGCAGCCAATTCCGGCTTGGTTTGTCGAGGGTCGAACCGTGCTTCTCCCGAAGACCGGAGATTTGTCTGATCCCAAAAACTACAGGCCAATAACATGTCTGAACGCGTGTTACAAGCTCTTCACCAGAATCTTGTACATGCGTATCCTTCAAGCTGTGAATCCTGTATTTCTCGACGTGTATGAACAGAGAGGGTCAAAGAAAGGAGTAGCTGGCTGCAAGGAGAACCTGTTGATTGACCGATGTGTCACGCAGTACAAGCGAAACCTTTCTATGGCCTGGATTGACTATCGCAAGGCATTCGACAGCACGTCTCATGAGCTCATTGTGCGGCTGTTGGAATGTCTTTCGGTGGATAATCAGATAGTGGGGTGCATCAAACAACTGATGCCACTCTGGAAGACCCGGTTCACCATAACATCAGGTGAAACTCGGGTTCAGACAGAGTTGGTGTCATTGAAAAGAGGTGTCTTCCAAGGAGACTCGTTGAGTCCCTTGCTCTTTTGCATCTCACTTTTGCCTCTGTCCATAGCGCTGAGAAATACTAAAGGATACAGCTGTGGCACGCCCAATAACCGGAGGCACAAGGTCACCCATCTGTTTTATATGGATGACCTAAAACTTTATGCCTCCGGCCAACGCGAACTACAACTATCGCTGAGGGTGGTGCAGGAGTACAGTCATGCTATCGGAATGGAGTTCGGGACAGACAAATGTGCATTAGTTCATCTCAAGAAAGGACGAAGCGGAGATAGTGGAGATGAGGAACAGCTCGTTGATGGGAGCATCTTGCGACAACTGCATGCCGGAGATACTTATACCTACCTTGGAGTGGCGCAGCGTCATGTCCAAGAGGCAACATTGGTTAAAGAGTGTCTCCGCCGCAAGTATTTGCACCGACTCCGGCAGATCTGGTCGTCAGAACTGTCCGGCAAGAACAAAGTCGCTGCCACAAACATGCTTGCGGTCCCATTGTTATTATACACCTTTGGTGCTATACACTGGAAAGTGAACGAGCTGAAGGAAATCGACACGAAGACCCGCAAAAGGATGAATATGGAGAGAAGCCTGCATCCTAAGTCCTCTGTCCCGCGAATATACCTCCCGCGACACCTGGGAGGGCGTGGACTATTGAGTTTGGAGCGTAGAGTAGTACTGGCCACTGCCTGCTATGTAACGAACAGCACCGATCCCCTGATCCGCTTCGTGCGAGAGCACGAGAATGCGGGAAAAGGAGCCTTTCTTTTTAGCGCAGCGAAACGAGCAGCCGAGGGGCTCAGCCTCACACTCGACTTCAAGCGGAGGTGTCAGCAGTCCATTACGGAACTTGCTCCCGCAGAATTAAAAGCCCACATTAAAACTGCCGAAGTCGACTTCCTCTTAAGACTTCATAAAGATAAGCCAATGCATGGAATCTTCTACAAACATCTAGAAGAGCATGGCTTGTCTGAGCAGTTGACCTTCTCTTTCCTAAGGTCTAGTGGGCTGAAGTCGGAGACTGAGGGCTTTATAATGGCTTGCCAAGACGGTGTCTTCAACACCTTGGTATACCGTAAAAGGGTTATGGGTGTAGATGTACCCGACACCCATTGTAGAGCTTGCCGACAGGCGCCAGAGACGCTTATGCATCTCTTGTCGGCGTGTAAGACGTACGCTGGGACGGCTTACGTCCATCGGCACAACGCGGCTCTACGAGTGCTCTACTATCATTTAAGGCACTCATACGGTATTGATGAGACACCGGTGCTGCCATACGCTCCAGGGGATATAGAGTCCGTTGTGGAGAACGAGAGATGCCGGATTTACTGGAACTACTCGTTCCCCACACTCGAGCTTGTACAGGCAAACAAGCCCGACATAGTCCTTCTCGACCACCAACAGAAGACGATGTTCGTTATTGAGTTTTCGGCGCCTGCCGAAGTGAACATCGTCTCTAAGGAGGAGGAAAAGCGGACCAAATATCAGGAGTTGCTCGGACAACTTCGCAGGCTCTGGCCAGACTACACTGTAAGTCTGCTGGTTATGGTCATTGGGTCCCTAGGTGGAATGAGGAATACGCTCTCTGCACTGCGCAAAATACCGGTGTGCCGTGCGGCGGCGCACATCTTAGCCGCCAGAATGCAGAAGGCAGTCATCCTTGGGTCCCTTCGTCTACTTAGGGCGCACGATTCGCGGACCCAGTGATTGCTCACCTCACGGTGTGAGGAGTAGTCATTGGGTAATGGAACAGCAGCTCGGTGTGTCGGAGCCCGAGCTGCACTTTTTTGTTTAAAATTTAATCATCGCTTTTCACATATAATGTCAACAAGAAAAAATAAATAAGTATATGTAGTTTGCCAGAAGGCAGAGTTCGGGACTTCCCGTTCTTCCACTCAACCTTATTGTAATGACAAAAATAGATGAATAATTCAGTCGTCTAAATGCAAAACTCGACAAGTCACAAATTTTTCAAAATAGGGTTTTATATACCATTTTGTTCATTGTCTACAGCGCTACCATTTTCTATATTTTTCGCTTACAAAACCCGACATTAGACATGAGATATTTGGCTAAGAAAACTAGACTTAGGTGCAAACACCGACAAGTCCAAGCGGTGTTTTATTTCAAACACCGACATGTCCACAGGAGCCAATACGGACAACGGGAGCAAGTCACATGTCGATCACACAAGGCATTCTGACCACTGTGTGTTTTTGTTTTATTCAGTCGCTGAAAATACAAGTGAATTCATGTGTTTTTCAGTTCACTGAGAGAATGAGATTAACTTATGCTGTATTGATAAAAATAACCATGTTTTTTGAAAAACGCTTTGGATGCGCGGATTTTGGAGAGCCTACTTCAACACAAGCTAGGTCCACATTAATGCAGAGGATGGAAGCTAATTGTGAAAATGCATTTGCTAGTTCTGAAGAATTTTGTCAGAAAATTAAATTTTGACGTTTAAACCTTGTAACCCTTGAAATGTATCCTTTCTAATATCTAGCTTTATGTTTATAGTTTCTGTCGTTGAGCACAGTGTTTGATTAGATTCCTTTATATTCAGTAAAATAATCCAAATTGATAAGTGTTTCATTTATTTTGATCCGATTCCACAAAAATAGCAGTCAAAACACGACATGTTACAGTTCCTAATATGCAAAACCCGACGTGTCCAAATTTAAAAGTCAGATTTTAGAAAAACTATATCTCCTAGATTTTGGGGCGTTAAGACTTAACATCATAAAACATCCTATATTATCATACTCTCGATTTAGTATTATTTCGGCTCATAATAAAACTTTGATCTGTTTTTCTTGATTTCTGTAAAATTTGTTACCGTGGACGGGTTTTGCATTTAGACGACTGAATTATATAATAGAAACATAAACTTATAATAATTTAGTGAACAAGAATGAAATGAAAAGAAGAAAATATACAAAAATAAAATTCTCAGTGAGCAGTGTAATTTGGATTTGATTGGATAAAAATCGATGGTATGATACAAAATGAGGAAATTTCAATGGCTATTAAAAAGTGTCAAAAATTGTGCACTGGATATTATGTCCCGTATACTGTTCACCGGCTACTGAGCCTGCCATCGTCAATATGACCAATATTTCTGCCTCGAGTACAGGATGTACTGAACCACAGTTAATTTCCATAGACGAGCATGTTGCAAGCAAAGTTAAGCAAAATGTATCGGTGTTAGTAACAGCACCGGTCGGCTCATAGCCAGCTGGCTTCTAACGGTAGTGCATTAGATATGTTCGTAGATATCCTTGACAAGGCCGTCGAGGTGCGGGCGGTTGCAACTCCCCCTCTCCCCTGCACCCCCCTTCACACGACCCCCCTTCCCCCCGCTTCCCCCTCGGTGCAATTCACCAGTGACCGCGTGCGCCGCCATTCGATTTCTAATCCTAAGGCCGAGCGCGGACTAGCTGTTGTTACAAAACTTTGCAGGACGAAATTGCATACTTTAACGCTAGGTTGACTTGTCTGGTGCATATTCTCTGTTGTTTTTTTTTTAGTAATGAGGAGCTAAGGGTGCAGTTACCCTAATGGTTGCGGCATGTGCATCCCCGATCAAAGTGATCAAACAGAGTCCCATCTTAAGTTCTTTGCGAGCTTTCTTCCCTCCTGGCCTATATTCAGATAGGAGTTCCTGCTTTCAGTCAAGGCAGGACAGTCGAAGATAGCACCGTTAGCAGCTTCCTCCGAACTTCCTGCATAAAGGATTTTCCATGTCGATCCCCAACTTTTGCAGGTGTGCATTGAACGTCTAATAGTCAGTCATAAATGCAAGCACCTCCCGTAGTTCCTTCGTGCTTACTCTGAGAGCGTCTGCAGTGTTAGAACTCAAGGGTCCCAGTGGGGACGTTAAAGTATTCACTGATAAGTAGTGAAGCCATATTTTCAGGAGGACGTTAATATAATGCTTAACTAAAGTACAAAGCTTTAGGTTAATTTTCTTGAAACGTTTATTTTTTCTAGGTTAATTTGTTTTTTATTTGTCACTATCACACACTAACGGTCGCACTCATAGTCGATACTTAAGGATCCCTTAATTCTTGAGGGTTCCTACGCTTCCTAGGCTTCCTTGAGTAATACTCACATAAAAAAATGTCAACATGATATTTCGTTTCAGTCAGTCAAACCGATTTGTAAGTAGGTTAATTTTGGAGTAGGGTGCTGTCAGTTTCTGTCACATCCGGAAAAATGCTCAGCACAAATACTGGCACAAAACAAAAAGAGATGGCAGGAAACGTCAAAATGAGAGACATAGGCATAACAAATTTATTTATATTTGAAATTCGACATCGTCGCCAAATGAATCCCGCCGTCTTAAAGATGATGTCAAGAAAAAAGATACACAAGAAATACTTGAGCAACAAAATGTACTAGAACTTCAGACTTTAATTAATGAACACTCATATAAATACCTGACGTTGTTATGTTATAATAATTAGACAATAAATTTCGATAAGACCAAATCTATGCCATTTAAAAGAAACAATACCATAGTTAATGAATTTCAGATAACAATTAATAATATCATGTTAGAAAGGGTCTAATCAATAATAAGTTTAGGGTTGATGGTGGATAAACGTTTAACTTGGCAACCACATCTAAATCACATTACTAAAAAGGTTACTCTGATGCTGCCAATAATAGTAGTCTAGTAGTATTTATAATGCATCTTTTTCCGCATCTAAGGTAATTAATTCTAACATAGAGAACTTGTTCAGGAAGTTTATTTAAAAATATTCGAACTACACAAACTAAAATTGTGAAAATACTATTTAGTCATAGCACATTATCCAATACAATGTCATAATATGCAGAAGTAGAGGTCGCTCAGCTGGATAAAATAAATAGAACTTGAACAGTGTAAGTTGATACAAAATTAATAATGCAGGCAATCAAACCCTTTCAGAATTTTCTGATCTCCATCAACACAAAAAATGGGAATTTGGCTTAAGCTGCAAATAGGTATGTCATGTAGTATTTCAACTGTGTGTCTCTAGTTGGTAAGTACTATTTAGGAATTACTACAAATGATCGGCATGTTTTTTTCTTGGAAGTGAACTTGTTACCTCGGTTCCTTTGGAGAGCTAACCATCATTGACATTGAATGCTCAATAATACATCACAACAATAAAATTATCTTTTCTCATTATTCTCTTTGTATTTATCAACTTTGCTAAAATCCTCGGTGTGACCTACCAGTTATCTTACCTATAACATAACTGCATGTTTATCGCAATTCGAATTTTTAAAGGTAAATTTCCAAAGTGAACTGTTATATGAAAGTGAGATCGAATCAAAAACAAGAATCACGATCCTATCTCGAAACAAGAATAATAATTACCACTTGAATACATGCATCATGTAATCTAAGCATATAGGTGCATGGAAGTGGAAAACTATTAGACAATCATAAGTAACAATGGCAGTAATGAGATCGATATCTAGCTGTTGTTTTACTTTCAATTAGATCGATTGTAATATGTTCATTATATAAGCCAGTGGCGCATCCACGATTTTACTAAGGAGAGTAGGAGTCAAAATTCGCGAAGTCGTTGAGAAAATTTTAATAATAATAATTATTTATTTACCACCGATACAGTGGGGTATATAAATAGCATGACCTACAGAAGGAAGTAACCTTATGCGTGAGCTTGACATGGTAGACATAAAACACAATATATATGTTCTATATCTACATATATACTTAGATATTTAGGGTGTCACCAAATTTGGAACTTTCTTTTTCAGAAACAGCTGCCCTTGAAATGGCAAAGCTAATGTACGGTGAATCAGTAGCAGCAGAAAAACAAATGGAAAGTACTTACTATTTGTTCGCTGCCAAATTTTAGGTGTGGTCCTGTTACATCTACTAGTGTGGCTGCAGGATTTTATGCAAATATTCGATACCTGTCAAACACCACATCCTTCCCGTTGGTTGATAGAAAGTCCAATATAGCACGTCAATAATTTGAGAGACCTCAAATGCGCGCTGCTACGTACATCTACGCTCCCTAGTCGTTTTACTTCCCACACCGATAGGTGAGGGGAGTATTGTGATCGCGAAAATTTTCGATTTTGAGATAATACGTTTTTTGGGCGTTTTATGATGTGTACATAACGAAAATCCACGTCACTCATTTCCGTCGGTCTGTCTGTCGGTCTGTCGGTCTGTCGGTCTGTCGGTCTGTCGGTCTGTCGGTCTGTCGGTCTGTCGGTCTGTCGGTCTGTCGGTCTGTCGGTCTGTCGGTCTGTCGGTCTGTCGGTCTGTCGGTCTGTCGGTCTGTCGGTCTGTCGGTCTGTCGGTCTGTCGGTCTGTCGGTCTGTCGGTCTGTCGGTCTGTCGGTCTGTCGGTCTGTCGGTCTGTCTGTCTGTCGGTCTGTCTGTCGGTCTGTCTGTCGGTCTGTCTGTCTGTCGCGTTTTTCTACCCTCGTAATCTCAGTAACCGCTGCATGGATTATTATGAAATTTGGGCAGCGGTATGCTGTGGGGTCGTAGTAGGTAATGTTCCTATAATTTTGAAAATCGGTGCATAGGCGGCGGAGTAATTAGCAAAAAACAAAAAAATTAAATATTGCTGAAACTTCGTTTTTAGGCGTTTTACGGGTCCCTGATCATTTTCTACTTTTTTTTGGGTGGGGGTGAAATTGGCGTGGTTGGGAGGAGTAAAATTGAAAAATTTGTTGCCTTCATAATATACTGTCCACTGACCTATGAAGGAAGACCTGGCGACATAAATAACTTTTTTAGGTCCATCCGAACATTGCCTTTGCCTATTACAGAAAGCAAAGGACTTAGAATTTTTTTTGATGTAAACATACGAGAGTATTGCGTCAGATCGTTGTAACGAGGAAACTGTTGAATTGATTTTAATGAAATTTTGAAACGGCGTTACTACCATGGCGAAGATGGGAAACGCGTATGGTTTTGATAAATCGTGCCAGTGGCGGCGCAGAAATAATAAAAAAACTAAAAATATAACAACAGCTCAAACTTCGTTTTTAAGCGTTTTAGAGGTTCCTGATCATTTTCTGCGTTTTTTTGGGTGGGGGTGAAATTGGGGTGGTTGGGGGTTGAAAAATTAAAAAAATTCTTGTACTCATAATAGGCTGTCCACTAACCTATGAAGGAAAATCTAGCGACACAAATCACCTTTTTAGATGCATACGAACATTGCCTAGCCTATTACAGAAACTAAGGGACTTAGTCTGTATACTATACGAGAATTTATTGGTCTAAATCGTTTTGTATTTTGTAACGTGGACACTATTGAATTATAGTGTATAGTGTATAGTGTTATACAGTATATTGTTACCGTGGTGAGAATGGAAAACGCGTATGTTTGTCAAAAATCTTGTCAGTGGCAGCGTAGCAATAATCAAAGAACGCGATAAGTATGAAAGCAACTCAAATTCGGTTTTTAGATGTTTTAGGGGTTCCTGATCATTTCCTACCATTTTTGTGGGTGGGGGTGAAAGTTAGGGGGGTGGGGGGGTGGGGGGGGGGGGGGTTGTAAAACTGAGAGGTTTGTAGTATCGATAATAGGCTGTCCATTGACCTGTGAAGGAAAGACCTAGCGGCATAAGACAATTTTAGGGGGGGGGGTTGGCAGTTATTTGGTTGCAAGGGATCTTAGACTAAAGCTTCATGCTATGGGAAAATAATAAACTGGTATCAGCGTAATGTGTGGGAAGTACTGAGTCAATCAACTTGACTTCATTTTTTTTGGGTGGGGGTGAAATTGGGGTGGTTGGGGGGTTGGGGGTTGAAAAATTAAAAAAATTCTTGTACTACTACTAATAGGCTGTCCACTAACCTGTGAAGGAAGATCTAACGACACAAATCATCTGTTTAGGTCCACCCGAACATTGCATAGCTTATTACGGAAACTAAGGGACTTAGAATTTTCTGTATACATACGAGAATCTATTGGTATAAATCGTTTTGTATTTTGTAACGTCGACATTATTAAATTGATTCTAATGAAATTTTGACACAGTATATTGTTACCGTGGTGAGAGTGGAAAACGCGTATGTTTGTAAAAAATCGTGTCAGTGGCAGCGTAGCAATAATCAAAGAACGAAAAGCAAACAACTCAAATTTGGTTTTTAGATGTTTTAGGGGTTCCTGGTCATTTCCTACCAGTTTTTTTGGTAGGGGTGAAAGTGAGGTGGTTGGGGAGTGGGGGGTTGTAAAACTGAGAAGTTTGTAGTATCGATAAGAGGCTGTCCATTGAAGGAAAGACCTAGCGGCATAAGACAATTTGGGGGGGGGGGGGCTGGCGATTATTTGGTTACAAGGGATCTCAGATTATAGCTTCATGCTATGGGAAAATTATAAACTGGTATAAGCGTAATGTGTGGGAAGTACTGAGTCAATCAACTTGACTTCATTTTTTTGTCTCTGTTCTGATCTAATCGCACAGGGACGGAATTAGAAATGAGCATTTTATTAACGGTCAATATCTTTATCTTAATTCCTACACGTTTCGTTTATACCAGTTTATACTGTCACGACGACCTATTTTCTTCACACCAGGAATCAAACAGGACGTAACTTTCACCGTTTTACTTCACAACTCAATATAATATCTCTCAACCTTATCTCAGCTACACCTCAACTCGACTACTCAACTACTACTGCCACGCTATATGTGGCGCCTTATATACACTTCATCGAACCATCTAGAGAATTCGAGACATCCAGATCATTCTAAAACGCTCATCCGTCATTCCCGAAAACTCTAGACGATTCGATGATGTTTACACGTCAAAGATCTAACCTAACACTTTGTCTTTACATCATGCATGACAACTAATACACAATACGCAAATACCATAATAAACAGTATCTTGCAATACGTTACTGGAAAAACTCACTCCTGTATATGCATCATGAAGAAAAGTCCCAACTTAGGAAAGCCCTGATTACTAGTATAACTAAACTGTCAGTTAGAAAAATACCTCGGGATGTGTGTAATATCCGTTGTTGGACCTTTTTTATATGAGAATTGAGACTTGATGATTGTCACTGAATCTGATAGTTAGATGTATATGCAGCAACATGAATATGAGTCCCCAAGCGATAATGGTCTCCAGGTCCTTTGACAGAGAAGCAGCTGCTGCCAGCTTTCTGCGTTCGAGCTCGATCACATTACTCATGATGCCTGCATGCAAAGCACTGTCATCCGCCAAATGTGGATTGGGTTCATAGTGCTAGAGGGTAGATCATTGATATGGAGCAGAAACAATGTCTGAGCCCATACCGATTCCTGCGGGAATCCCAGAGTTGATCTTATGGAAGGAAGAGGATAAGCTGTCTACCACAAAAAATATTTTCCGACCAGACAGGAAGTCTACCGTTAACTAACCGCAAAATTCAAAGGGAAGGCGGTAGGACGGAAGCTTGTTCAGGAGAGTCGCAGCCACAGTTGGTCGAATGCCTTTAAACTATCGAGAGGAGATCTCCAGTTGATCTTGATCATGACATATGACTATTAAATGTTGATCACTTTAAGAGGTGTTGTTCGCGGAATCAAATTTAATCAGCTTTGATTCGGTTCTATGGAATATAAGATACAAAGACAGATACCGTTCTGTATATCTTAAAAACGTTTACAATGAATTATGTATGCAGAATAATGGTTGCCCAATCACAATGAAGTGAACTATAAGTCAACGAACATTTGATAAAGTGTGTTCGGTTTATGCAGCGGGTATGGGTGTCTCGCGAAATGACGCCTATAAATTACAATGCAACCACGACATGTGTTTAAATAGGAATGTTGCGGAAGGTAACCATTGCCGGTAAGCAACACGTTATATGCTAGTCCAAGAGCCACTCACCCTCAGAAATTCAAGCTAGTGGTAGGTAGGTAGGTAGGTGTATATCAGTGATTCTCAACCTATGTAAATCTAAACGGGAAGAGCCGCGAGTACATATATGAAAAATGTTATGTTGCAGTTCATGGGATACATAACGGACTCCATAAACAAGTAATTTGGATGCTGTGATGACCCACCAGATGAAGGTAACACCATCCTTGAAGATATATGGAATTATATGGATTGGGCGAGTGTATAGGAGAACCGCTGGTGGACCTGTCAGACAATAGGAGGTGTCAAAATGTATTGTATTATTTATCAGCCAATACCCTATACAAGGTGTACTTTCCAGGATGGCATTTATTTGTACTAGCTTGTGCGAATAAAATAGTATAGTATAGTATATATCAAGGAAAAACACAACGACAAATAAACAAAAAAATATTATCGAGGCACTTATTTGACTGAAAAAAACCAAAAACACTCTGACGTAATAAAAAATAAAATATAATTATACATAGAAATGTATTTCACAATGTATTTAACATTAAATAACTAAATAACTTGAATATTACATTAAAAAAAGAAGATTAATTTTTATCAGTAACTCCTTTGAGCCTGTCTTGCAGAGCAGGACTTTTCGAAAGAACTGGAAGCCCTTTTTCTATATTTAGCCGAAATCCGATTTACAGCCTTTTTTGGTGGTGAGGGTGTTAATATGTCTTTCTTCTGGCCTTCATTCAGATGGAAGTTCCTGCTTTTACTCTGTGCAGGACAGTCGAAGATAACATACTTAGCTGTTTCCTCTGCCTCACCGCACTTTCAGCGTAAGGGTTTAGCCACTTCAATCCCCAGCTTTTTCAGGTGCGCACTGAATATCCAATGGCTAGTTCCACATCCAACCACCTTTCGTAGTTCCTTCCTGCTCAATGTGAGCGTATGCGGTATTAGAACACAAGGGTCCACTCAGCATCCTCTTAGACGGAACATTCCCACCACTCTGTCCCAGCTTTTCTGGCATTTGACACCTATCTGGTGACAGCTGTTCATGCCATGTTATATGATATACCTCGTGCTGGTTCTGATCCGATGAGAGAGAGTTCTGCGCCTTTCTTGGCAAACCGGTCAACCCTTTCATTGCCACCCGCTCCTCTGTGACTAGAAACCCAAGATAATAATGTTACTTTCTTGGTCTTCGCCGGTGTCTTTAGGGCATTATGGCAGTCCCACACTATTTTTGAGGGACAATGGTTGCCAAGGCCATCAGAGCCGCCCGGAATTTTGTGTTTAAATAGATCTTTTTGCTGTACCCTTTATCTAAGCATACTTGCCGGTACTTACCTAGCTCTTCCACCATATATGCCTCCTCCTGTACCTGATGAATTTTTGGAGCCATCAATATACCAGGTGATACCATTCGACATATGTCGAGGTTCTCCTAGAGCTCATTCCCATCTGTCCTTTGGTTGACCTTATATGGAATTTCGGTGTCCACGACTCGATAATATAGGTAACGTAACATGCTAACATGGGTTCACGGATATGATGTCAAAACTAAGGTTGAGACATTCTAGCTCAAAAAAGGCCCGTCAAGCGCGTTCAAAGAAACTTTTAATCGACTCTATGTACAAAATACTTTTCAGCAATTCCACAAAAGCGTTTATTTAGGTCTACTCTTCATGCCATTGTTTGCTTCAATGCAGGCACGTATTTAGAGGGGGGGTTCAGGGGGTCCGGCCCCCCCCCCGGAAACTTTATGAAATGTCGTCTAAAAAATGGAATCCACAACCCCCCCCCCCACAAATTTAAGGTGCCAACTCTAATCTGGTCCCCCCCCTCCCCCGAAAGGTAAACCAAGTGAAACCCATAATCTGGACCCTCCCCAAAACCAAATCCTGGATACGTGTCTACTTCAATGCCAGAATTGTCTCTCTTATCCCTCTTCTGTAGCTCTACCTTTTTTTTGATGTGACTGTATACGCTTAAAGCCATTTTTTAGATATGGAATTCTGAGTGAATCTGTACCATAGCCCGGTACCCACTTCAAGGTTATCTGGTTGTTTCGTTATGTTCCGTCAACCCACTAGTTCCTGTTGGCTTTTCCAAACCAGTGCAAACGTAAATCTATAGTCCAGGCAAAATAAGCCTTGAGTTAAAGGCTTTCTGAACCGCTGACAATTTCTTTGTTTTCAGAATCTCGTCAAATCAGTGGTTGTGGCTTATAGTTCGAGTTCTCCAAATTTCTAGGATGCCGTTTTAGCAATACTGGCGACGTGATTGTGCCAAGACATGTTAATGTTAATATTGATCCCCAAAAGCTTGACGGAAGGTGACTCGATTATTGGGTGTCTGGGTTATCCTCCATTTCCACAATTGGTAAGCCAACGTGAAACTTCTTTGCCAGTGTTGTTGCCTGAATTTTCTCTTTGTCAAACTGTACTTTATTTATTAATCCCCAAGCGACAATTTCTTTGATATCTACATTGATGTGAGGCATGCTGCTGTCGTCGTTGTACCGTCTCCTAGGGTGGTAGTGGCTTGGCTGGTTCCATGCACTATATTAATGTACTCTCGTCTGCGAAGGTGTATGAATGAATGAATAAGAACCAGAGGCTATCCAGCACGGAATGTGGCTGGTGCATAGGCCACACGATGGGCCCTTTTGCGCCTCTATCCGCGCTAGTTCGTAAGACCTGCCCTTTTGGCAAAGGCAAGTACATTCGTAGGCCCTATCCATTTTATCTCTATTGGTTCCAAGGTTCTTGAGCCCAGCATAGTCTGCCTGTGATAACCCAGGGTTTCACAGCGACACAGGATGTGTGCCGAGGATTCTTCCTCTTCACCACACCACGTGCACGTTGGGTCGTTGACCACCCTCATCACAAACAAGTGACGCCTGAAGGTATTGTGACCCGTTAATAAGCCTGCTAACAATCTCAAGTTACTCCTATCCAGAGAGAGACAAAATCGTCCTATTCTCTCTGCAGGCCCTGCTAATAGCTCCCGAGCCTGACGGAGATGACCAGAGATGTTGTTCCATCTCAGAGAGTGTTGATTCTGGATCCACTCTCCAGTTGTTTTCCTAACCAAATTTGCAGACAGTCCTAAGGCTGGTTCCGGGCCCACAAAACTGTTTCCGGATCCCATCCTGGCTAGATGATCCGCCATTTCATTACCCTTTACCCCAGCGTCTGCGAAGGTGTAGATTGATTTGATGTTATTTCCAGCAGCTTTTTGATGTACAGTAGAAACGATGTAGGGGATAGGACATATCCCTGAGGAACACCGGCCTTTATTGAACTCAACCAATGGTGCAGGCTAGGTGGTAGTCCATAAGCTGCAAGTCCCTCATGCAACACTCTACCAAAGACTTCCGATATGTCAAGTGCAACAATACGGGATTCGCCATGATTTTCAATTGCACTGTTCCACAAGTGAGTGACAAAGGCCAGGAGTACACCCGTAGACCTATGCATACGGAAGCCATACTGGCAATCATTTATGATGTTATTGTTGTCCAGGACTTTCAGGAGCTGTGTGTCAATGACAGTCTCCATAACCTTAGACAGAATGCTGAGAAGAGAAACAGGATTTGGCTGTACCCAGTTAATCTTTCATGCAGTGGAAAACACGCCTCGCTGATACGATAGTCTGAAGAGCTTGCAAAGAATAGGTGCAAGCTCAGCGCCAGGCTGGAGTTAGGTTAGGACCAGTAGCTTTCTTCGTGTTAGTTCTTGGAGGTTGCTTTTTACATCTCGATGTTGAAATTTGACCTCTGCCATGCTCGAGCTCACGTTAATGGTGGTGGTTGGAGTACTTCCTTGGAAATCTACAGTAGAATTGGATGCGAAAAGCCTCCCTATTTGCTGTACTAAGCTTTAGTGTTGAGTTTGGTTTTTGTGAAAATATTGCGTAAGGTAGTGTTTTTCAGGGTCTCATAAAAGTCTCATATGATAAGCCACCACCACATTTGTAAATCACGAAACTTCATAACTTCTTTACTAGCTGTTACGAAATTAGGATAGTATTATTGCTTGTCTATACTGTAACCTATAAATAAAAGCCAAAGTAAATGATTTGTGCTGCAAACGCTTGAAGCTTAACAGCATTCTATGCAAATAAATTAGGTTATGGGGATTACCAACAGACAAGGTCTTGTCACCTCTAGTTGTAGGATCTCGCTGGAAAAATCTGGGACATAATGTACGTAGATCGAACTGCGCGCCGTAGACGGGTGTGTCTGTTTTGCTTTTCAAACTCTGTCTTAACCTTTCACTTTGCTACCGTCGCCACTACTGGTGACTACTTTAAGTATTGTGGGATTGTGATTAATAATAGCTTAGGAGCAGAGGTCGAAAAATGAATTGCAACTTGTTCCAAAGAGATGGTCATAATTGTTGCCCTTGTTGTTTTTTGAAGAAAAAACCTTTTTCCTATCATGTTTTCGTTACTTATTTTAATACTCTCAGAGCTCAAAATTCCTTCTATTTTTTTCCGATAAATGATTGATGTACGGGATTTTGAAATATCTGACATTAGTACTGGATAGCTTCTTAGAATTATCGGCAATTAGTTTCTGAGGATCTTATT
The DNA here is from genome assembly GCA_951848785.1 of Callosobruchus maculatus. Lineage (NCBI taxonomy): Eukaryota > Metazoa > Arthropoda > Insecta > Coleoptera > Chrysomelidae > Callosobruchus > Callosobruchus maculatus. Next base: position 873,000 of record CATOUR010000157.1, on the reverse strand, counting down.
GACAAGTGATGAAGGAAAATTGCTTTTGAAAAGAAAAGATCTAATTTTATTTGGATGAAATTCGGAATCTGGTATGTTAAGAGCTCTATGTTTGAGATTTCTAGTAATATTGACCTTTTGTCCAAAGGGAGGAGTAGAAATTAATAAATCTTCCAGAAAAGGTTGGTTTCTGGTACCAGCCTACTTTCAGGCGATTCTCTTTTGTACGTATGATTTTTGTATGAAGAAAGAAATAGCGTTATTCTGCTCCACCTTTATATTGAACTGTAATTTACCATGAAAAAAGCTAAAAATAGTTCGTATATCATCAATTTTATCGTTTAGAACAGCAATAACTATATCATCTACATATCTTTTAAAAAAAGGAACATTGAAACGACAATGTGACTTTTTTTATAACTGAGCAAACCGCGTAGGCAGAGCCTAAATACCAGGTTACCGCTGCTGCTGTGAAAAGGTTATGTTAGGCAAGTTTATCAACGCGGGATTTAAATAGACCAACACTCGCAGACCTAACAAATACATCTTCTGGCAATCCATTCCAAGCCTTGGATGCTCTGAGAATACATGTGTGGTCATACCACTCGGTTCTTAATGAATGACGAATGACCGTCTTAGGATGAGATGCAGCAGACGCGCGGGTACATCTGATACTTCTGATAGGATCAGCGAGCTGCGGAACTATAGAGGATAGCACAGAGGAGCAGACTCCGTTTGAATACCTGTATAGACGAGCGAGAGGTCACCAACAGCACCTCGGTGAGAAAGTGGCTGGTAGTGGCGCGCTAAAGCCGGGTCACCAATTAGTCGAATTGCCTTTTTCTTGACGGCATCTAGTATAGACAGAGAGAGGTATTTTCTGGCTCTGAGTAGATACACAAGCTTTTTACCAGTAGATGTTGCAGTTGACGCAACGTGTTCGTGCCAGGTCAGATTTTCTGTAATATTGATTCCTAAGAGCTTGAATGAGTGGCTCCTTGGCAGAGCCTGATTGTTCATAAGAACCGAGTGCTGGCTTGAGCACTTCTTGTTTGATAACGTGTAGTACTGGGTCTTGGAAGCATTAAATATTACCATAATCCTGAGCCCCCAAGCTATAATGGTCTCCAGATCCTTTGAAAGCGAAGCAGCTGCTGCCAGTCTTCTGCCTTCCAGCTCGACCACAGGAATCGTTCTAATACTCATAATGCCTGTATGCAAATTACTGTCATCCGTAAAACTGTGGATTGGGTTTGTAGTGCTACAGAGTAGATCATTGATGTGGAGCAGAAACAATGTCGGAGCCAACACCGATATCTGCGGAACCCCAACATTGATGTTATAGAAAGAAGAGGAGAAGCCATCTACCACTACAGAGATGTTCCGACCTGAGAGGAGATCTGGGAGTCAACCGCAAAGCTTAGCAGGGAGGCGGTAGGACGGAAGCTTGTTTAGGAGGGCCGCATGCCATAGTTAATCGAATGCCTTTAATATTCTACTTAAGGTTATTTATCTCCTTGGCATCTAAATATATCTAAATGCAATTTAAATATATTAATGTTTCGTCTCTCACGTTATCAAATGCCTTCTCATAATTTATAAAGCATCGGAGAAGACATTTCTTTGCTGATCTAGGCATTTCTGGATTAGAACCTGTATCGACAACAATGCGTCTCTAGTTCCCACATCATTTCTAAAGCCAAATTGGGTTCCACCAATACTTTCCTCAATCCTTCTCCTTAGTCTGGAGTGCAGGACACGTCAAAAAGCTTTTAAAGAATGGCACATTAGTCTTATCATCTTTTGGAGATTTTTTGCGGAGTGTAACAAATGTGGATTGCAGCCATTGCCTGGGTATCTCGCCGGTATTGAAAATTCGATCGAACAATTTAAGCAGAAGACTGATGTTTTCATTATCTACAGGTTTTAAAATTTCAACATTTAAATCATTGGGACCTGTACCTTTACTATTTTTAAATCTTTCAGAGCTATAACGAGTTCTTCCTAAGTGATTATAAGAGCAAATGAGTTTTTTAAATAGTTCTCAGTTCATTGCAACATGTGCTTAAGTTCAGCCAAATATTAGATAAAGTATATTCAATGGAAGATGAGCCTAAGTACACAGTCTGTGAATGACCACTTCAACGCAAAAATTATTATTATTTCACTCAATTTGTCTAGTCGTTTATAGCTGAAAAATTGTGGGGTGTCTGGTGTGGGGTATGCGGTTTTTTTTAATATTGTCGATAATATTGTGTTTGTATAGGAAAATCCTGTTTTATGTTGAGATAATCTAAAAATGTTATCATATAAAGCAAAAGTATCAATTTTCTTATAGATATCGCATATAAATTACCTACATAATAGTACATCTGTTATGCGTTCTGGCTCAGATAAATAGAGTTCCTGATGAAGCAATAGACTCTGACACCGATATTTATGAACAACTTTTGTTTTGTTCTGTTTTGTAATGTATTTTATATTCCCATATATTATAAAATAAAAATACTCTAAGGTATATTACAGGATTTTATAACCGTTTTTACATCCAATGAAAAAAGTCCATTTAAAAAAAAACAAAATCTTGGAAAGTAGTACCACCAAACTACCTTCCACTTAACGTCGCTCACTCTAAAAGTAATAAAATACAAGTATATCACTAATCAAATGATTATTCGAAAAGGTAATATATCCAGAGAGAAATATAAACATTAAAAGAGTTTTTCTCAAAAACTTAAAAATGTGACTTACACTTTTTACTTTGGGCCTTTATTGTGTTATTATTATCTTTTAGTACATCCATTCCCAGATGTTAAGCCTTTCCTAGTCTCTTTTGGAGAACTTCGACGCTGTGGAATGAGCTTCCGGGGAATTTGTTTCATGATGGCTACAACCTGCAACGTTTCAAACCTAACGTGCACCGACACTTATCGCAGCGCTTGTACAGCGCCATAGGTTTTCAAACTTCGCAGGAGGCTGACCATAAAAAAAATCTCTAAGCTGCCCCTGTTGTCCTTCCTTTCGCGACGTTCATACTTCAAATGCCTTTTTGGTCTTAGTATACCGGTTTTCCCAAAGAAGTTTTAGCAGCCATTAAACCACAAATGCTCTCACTAGTTCGTTAGCTATCGCGATTTACATAAAATCGCGAATCTCGTTTAGGAATCGACCTTGAACTTATATTCGCCACGGTATAATAATTCTGAAATTTAATTTAACCATTTTGTGGCATTAAAATGCTAACTATATTCCCAAATTAGCAGCCGGGTACAAAAAATGCAATTTCCTGCTCTGAGGTTTTTGATCGGCATACCATTCGACCTTGCATTTTGCCGCGCAACTTCTTGATGTGAAGAAATAGTACTGCAAATGGTACTACTGTATTATTTCAAAAGATACGTCACATATCTAGACACAAAGAGGAAAAAATGAAGTCAAGTTGATTGAATCAGTGCTTACCGCACATTACGGTGATACCTACCTGTTTATTATTTTCTCATAGCATGAAGCTGTAATCTGAGATCCCCTTGCAACCAAATCATCGCCCGCCTAATCAAAAAAAGGTGTTATGCCGATAGGTCTTTCTTTGACAGGTCAATTATTATTACTATTACGAATGATTTTTTTTTTTTGAGTTTTACAACCCTCAACTAGCCCAATTTCACCCCTACCCAAAAATGTAGAAAATGATCAGTAACTCCTAAAACGCCTATAAACGAAGTTTGAGCTGTATTTATATTTTTAGTTTCTTTAATATTGCTGCGCCGCCACTGGCACGATTTCTAATAACTATAAACGTTTTCCATCCTCGCTACACTCATTTAAATCAATCCAATAGTTTCTACGTTACACAATACAAAACAATCTGAAGCATCAGAAAATTCCCTTGGTTTCTGTAATAGGCAAAGGAATGCTCGGATGGACATAAAAAAGTGTATAATGGCGCTAGGTCCTTCCTCTACAGGATAGTGGACAGCCTACTATGAACACAACAATTTTTTCAGATCTACAACCCCCCACCCCCCAACCCCCCCCCCCCATTTCACCCCCACCCAAAAAAGTAGAAAATTATCAAGAATCCCTAAAACGCCTAAAATCTAAATTTGAGGAATGTTTAATTTTTTCTGTTTCTGTTTCTGAATAATTTTTTTAATTTTTTAATTTTTTATTTTCAAAATTATAGGAACATTACCTACTACTACCCCACAGCATATCGCTGCCCAATTTTCATCGCATTCCATGCAGCGGTTACAGAGATTACAAGGCTAGAAAAACGCCAACAGACAGACAGACCGACAGACAGACAGACCGACAGACAGACAGATCGACAGACAGAGACAGATCGACAGACAGACAGATCGACAGACAGACAGATCGACAGACAGACCGACGGAAATGAGTGACGTGGATTTTCCTTACGTAGACATCATAAAATGCCCGAAAAGCGTAATATATCAAAATCGAAAAGTTTTCACGATCACAATACGCCCCTCATCTATCGGGGTGGATTGTAAAATGCACAGGTATGATAAGAAAAAAATTTTGAGTAATAAAGTCCATTGCATATTGCAAGTCTGAAGAGACGAGATAGTTACAAAGCCATTTTGTTACATTAAAATTATTACTGTATGCTGTATATGTATACATCTACGAGCTATTGCTTTATCTTAAAACCAATATCTGCATGAATTCATGAATCTAACTTGCTCAGTAGAAATGAAACCTATAATATGAGGAATCATCTAGTGCTAGAAGATCTATACATAAAATGTCCACAATAAAAAATAACCCAAACCGTTGATTGAAGGAATTCTTCAATCAACGCCCAAACTAACTGCTATTAGAATTTATAGTAAATTGCCACAATCCATAACAGCTATGCCACTACGCTACTTTAAAAAATACATTAAAAAGAATATCATGGCAAAGGCTTATTGCAATTTAGATGAATACTCTGTAGATGTAAAAAAATGGATATAAGTATTTATCTTCTAATTTTCTCCTGCCTGGTCGACTAATTATTTCACTTGCTTGCTCTCTCTACTTGAAGAGTCACTATGGTTAAAATGAGGGGAAAACTAATGAAATGGAAGTTACAAGTAGTCAAAAGTCGCCAATTCACTTTATCTTCTACGTCACCAAAGGTCGCCAATCACCCAACGTCCCAACTATGATTTTTTAGCTCTGAAGAACCATCACAAAGACGTGCAAGGGGCCAATGAGTCCTAAATGCTGTGGTATTTCTTCCAATACAGAATTCAAAACCGATGTAATAAGAATCACTCCTAAGCACCTTTACTTACTAGTGAGTCACTTAGTTCTCCAAAGCTAAATCAACATGAAGGATAACATACCCAAAATAAAAAGAAGCAGAAGAAAGAAACCCATAAGTCTACATACATAAATATATAGTTAGATCCTCCATGATGGGCTACCACAAAGTAAAATAATCCTCAGTTTGAAATATCGTATAATCATAAAAAAAAGTCCAGACAAGAGTAGCTGTCCTTGACAGAAAATTTAGACGACTTGAGTGTCTTTCTGCCATTTAAAATTCACACAGGATCTCATAAAAAATCAAAGTATACAAAACGAATAGCGCCAGTCTGTATATTTTACGTCAGGGGCGTACAATAGGGGTCTTCCAAATATACGCAGAGACATAAGAAGTGTTGGACACAGAACGAAGTGCTTATTTGACATTAAGGGTCTAGGGTATAGCGCGCGAAATTGAGAATCCAAAAAAATACGTATTCCCGTGTTAGCGAGGAGGCGTGGCCGCCTTTGCCCTTTCTCCAGTGTGTGTGTGTGTCTAAGATGAGGGGAGATAAGTCCAAAGGCAAAGTCAAAAGGTCCAAAGGTAAGGTCCAGAGGTCACTATAAAAATGAATTTCTCATGTCCAAGCTCCTGACGTTACCTTTAAACCTACAGTAATGGTTCAAAAAGCAAATAGAAGCAGAAAGCTTGCGCTTTGTCACCTATTTGTCCTTTTTTGATATCGTGTTTTGTTGTTAAATTACAGACATTTGAAGAATGTATGATTTTGCACTGCGAGTTTTGTTGCAGACTAAAACACGTTTTGAGAAAATCGCTAATATGTAGTTGTAATCCATTAACGTCTTAACTAACACCTTCTGAAATACTGTGTATGTAGTTTGAAAAACAAGTGAGTTCTGTTCGAAATGGGAATCCGTGTTTTAACGTGGCAAATACATATACGTATAACTGTGTATACCCAGATCCCTTAAAGGGTAAGAGTGCGATGCTTTATTCTTGCCCTAAGAGCTTTTACAGTTTTTTGCAAAGAAACTTATGGATAAGGGCAATAGGCGACTTTTACTTCCCACACCGATAGAGAGTGGGAAGTAAAAAGTAAGGGAGGATAGATAAGAGGGAGTATTGTTATCTCGAAAATTTTCGATTTCGAGTACGTTTTTTGGCGTTTTACGGTATCTACATAACGAAAATCCACGTCACTCATTTCCGTCAGTCTGTCTATCTTTTTAACGGTCTGTCTGTCTATTGGTGTACCTCGTAATCTCAATAACCGCTACTTGGATTGTGATAAAATTTGAGTAGCGATATGCTGTGGGGTCGTAGTAGATAATGCTGCTATAATTTTCAAAATTGGTGCTTAGGCGGCGGAACAATTAGCAAAAAAAGTCAAATATTCCTGGAACTTCGTTTTAAGTGTTTCCAGGATTCCTGATTCCTGATTGTATTTCTTTTTCTGGGGGTGAAATTGGGATGGCTGGGGGTGGGAGGTTGTAAAAATGAAAAAAAATTGTATTCATTACAGACTGTCCATTGACCTGTGAAAGAAAGACCTAGCGGTATAATACCTTATTATAGAGACCAAGGGACTGGATTTTCTTAACAATTTTCTGATGTATATATACGAATATTACTTTTCATCGTTCTGTATTGCGTAACATGGAAACTTTAAAATTGATTTTAATGAAATGTTGACACAGTATTATTACCGTGATGAATATGGAAAACGCGTATGGTTTAAACAAATCGTAGTAATGGCGACGCAGCAATAATGAAAAAACTAAAAAAATAAAAACAGCTCAAACTTCGTTTTTATGCGTTTTACATGTGACAGGAAGACGGTGGTAGGCGATGATTTGATTGCAAGAGGATAGCTTCATGCAATCAGAAAATAAGAAACTGATATCACCGTAATGTGTGGGAAGTACTGAGTCAATCAACTTTTTTATCCCGTTATGCATTCTTCTAGATTTTTTATTTTGGAACCGATAAGCTTTAAGAAAAAGTGACGGAAGACAGAAAAATGTCTAAACAAATCATGAAATAAAAATCGTATTTTTGCATAAGTTTCTCCTAAAATTTATGTAAGAAGAATGATAGGAGTAAGTCTAGTTCCGCTCCACTTGTTTAAAAAAAAACATGAAAAAAGTTTTGATAATAGTAATACTTCCTTAAAATTTTATTGTACTAAGATAAAAAAAATAGAATTTTATTTTTCCGCTATCTTTATGGCGCGGTATCTCCCTAATCAAGCAAGCAAGTATCCAGAATTTTGTATGTATCTTGAACATACGTGAGAAGTACTCATTGATGCTACCTAAGATTTTTTTAGATAATGCTTCTTATAGAATAATTATAATAACAAATTTTCTCATAAAGCTGTGTACGCGAAAACTACCGTTGCGGCTGTACATACATTACCGCCTAGTGGTACCAGCTCATCTATTTATAGATACATCATCTGCTCACCTGCTAGATATATTATAAAAAGAGAATGTTGTCCGCCAGCATTAAACTATCTTACATTACGTTCACTCTTACCTAATAAGCAAATAAAAAGTATGGATGTAATAGTACGATTTTGCAACTTGAATATAATGTCAGAAGCTTTTATGTCTTGTTTTTGTTGTGCTCACTGTCAGATGGTTAGAAAAAAACCAAAGAACTTTTTGGTTAGGAGCCAGTGTTGTATCTCCTAATTATATGAAACTGGGCAAAATATGAATAAGATGATTCGAAAAATATGAAGTCAAGTTGGGTGACTCAGTACTTCCCACACATTACGGTGATACCAGTTTATTATTTTCCCATAGCATGAAGCTATAGTCGGAGGTCCCCGAATGAGCACCCATTATGTATTATGAATATAACAGATTTTTCAGCTTAACATCCCCCACCCTCCAACCACCCCAGTGTCACCCCCATCCAAAAAAGTACAAAAAGATCAGGAACCCTTAAAACAGTCTCTTCAGGTCCTTTAGCATGGGAACCCATGTCCGATTGACTTTCTGTGTTTCTTCTTTAATATTGAAATTGTTGTGATCTTTTTGTATTTCGATGGCTTCTCTGGGGAGTCTGGCATGGTATTAAAACGTTGCGGCAAGAACCTGAGTTTCTTCAAAATTAGATTACTTCCTTAATCTGTTCGGTTACCGCTGCTTTGTCTGTATAACCTAGCCAATAGCTGGCCTTATGTTCTGCAATCCTTGTGTTTATCGATCGCCTCGTTGTTCTTATGTATACATATAGTCCCACATTTACACGGTATGCGATAAATTCCCGGTGTTGTGAGTTTCTTTTTGTAGCATTTTTCCTATTCTGTAGAATTTTTCCTATTCTGTCTGTTATTCCAGGCACAAAAAGTGAAAAAGTTTTTGCTGTCGGTTCAGATTGCTTGCCCTATTTCTTCTCATTGTTTTTGTTATTTTCTTTTCTCCATAACCCTTTGTCTTAAGGGTCTAGGGTATAGCGCGCGAAATTGAGCATCCAAGAAAATACCTATTCCCGTGTTAGCGAGGAGGCGTGGCCGCCTGTTCCCTTTCTCCAGTATGTGTGTCTAAAATGAGGGGAGGTAAATCTAAAAGTCCAAAGGTAAGGTCAAAAGATCCAAAGGTAAGGTCCAGAGGTCGCCATAAAAAAGAATTTTGCATTTCGAAGCGCCTGACGTCACCTTTTAACCTACAGTAATGAGTCAAAGAGCAAATTGAAGAAGAAAGCTTGCGCTATGTCACTTCGGTGGCCTTGTTTTGGTGTCGTGTTCGGTTGTTAAATTACAGACATTTGAAGAATGTATGATTTTGCATTGCAAATTTTTTTACACACTTAAAATAATTTTTGAAAAAATTGCTCTCAGATGTCATTCATTACGGTCTTAAGGGTCTAGGGTATAGCGCGCGAAATTGAGAACCAAGAAAATACGTATTCCCGTGTTTGCGAGGAGGCGTGGCCGCCTGTTCCCTTTCTCCAGTGTGTGTGTCTAAGATGAGGGGAGATAAGTCCAAAAATCCAAAGGTAAGGTCAAAAGGTCCAAAGGTAAGGTCCAAAGGTCACCATAAAGATGAATTTAGCATTTCCAAGCTCTTGACGTTACCTTTAAACTTACAGTAATGACTCAAAGAGCAAATTGAAGAAGAAAGCTTGCGCTTGTGCAACTATTAACCTTTTTTTGATATCGTGTTTGGTTGTTAAATTACAGGCATTTATAGAATGTATGATTTTGCATTGTCGGTTTTTTTGCACATTAAAAATTTTTTTTGAGAAAATCGAAAATAGTTGTCATTCATTAAGGTCTTAGCTATCGCCTTCTGAAATATTATATATGCAGTTTGAAAATAGAGTCCGTGTTTTACATGGCAAATACGTATGTATAAATGTGTGTATCCAGGCCCTTAACTATCACCTTCTGAAATACAGTGATTGTAGTTTGAAAAACAAGTAAGTTCTGTTCGAAATGCGGGAATCCGTGTTTTGCATGGCAAATACATATGTATAACTGTGTGCACCCAGACCCTTTAAGAGGGTTCTTTAGGTGTTCCAGTTCGGTGTCAAGTTCCTCTAGTTCGCATACCTTTCTAACACGTTCTGTCAAAGCTCTAATGATTCCGTACTTCTGAGTTTGATTCTTTATATTTAAGTACCGGTCAATATGCGTTTGTTTTTATATACCTTGTGCCCCAAGGTGATGGCTCCTTTTCTTGTTAGAAGAAAATCAAGGAAAGCTGCCTTTTGATTTTCTTCACCACGCAGGTACTCCACTCTTGGTGGCAAAACGTCACACGTCAACGCCAAAATCACCTGATCAGTGCTCCTGGTCACATGATAGGTATTACCACTCTGTTGTTCAGGTGGTCCAAATTCAGTAGTCCACGCCGTCACGAGATAGGCCGTTGTGAAGTAGTTCAAAGTTTTGTGTACCTCGGTTCTTTGATCGACAATTCGGTTAGCTGTGAAAATGAGATTCGACGGCGCATTCAACAGGCACGCGTGGCCATGACAAAGCTTACTAAAATATGGCGTGACCATAATATCACTAAAGCTACAAAAATGTCGCTGGTTCGGTCTCTTGTGTTCTCCATATTTTTGTATGCCTCGGAAACTTGGACTGTTAAAAAGGCAGATCGAGCTCGCATAGATGCTTTTGAAATGTGGACGTGGAGGAGAATGCTGAGAGTTCCTTATACCGCCCATCGAACTAACGTTTCCATACTGGATGAGCTCGGTAATCCAAAGAGACTATCCTCCATTGTGTCGACGAGAATGCTTTCATTCTTCGGACATATACACAGAAGCGATAATATGGAGAAACTTGTAGTTCAGGGTAGTGCCCCGAGTGGGCGGCGCCGTGGCCGTCCCCCTACACGCTGGGTATTTACGACGAAACAGTTGCTGGATATGAGTATCAAGAGCGCCACTAAACTTACAGTAAATCGCGAACGATGGCGAGCTACAGTTCTCAAAACTATTGATAATATTCGTGTCGGCAATAGTCTAGCTCCGATTTTACGAGTTCACAACATGTCTGCTAAGACATTGTGACTATGATGATGGCGCCCTCACCGGTGCTATAGAAGGTACATTCACAGGACAGAGATTATAGTTGTTATTGTATGTATTACATGAATTCGTGTGAAGGGTTTGTCTCAAAAAAGTCGTTACGCAGCTCTAAATTAAACTTAACAAACGATGGTAGACAAACTGCCAGCGATATATATCACATGAATTCTGAATAGGTAATAAATAGGGAGGGTATTCACGACCTCATCTTCAGCTTCACGACTCGGCCTGTTACTTATTTGAATTATTTGTTCTAAAAGTTCAAGCACGTAATTGGAATATTTGATCAGAATGTCAGCATACTCAACGGATATGAACGCGTGATTTATTCTTCGCAGGTGCAATTTGTTAAAATCGATGCATCGATCTGAGAAAATTAATTGAAAAAAATACATCGCATTAAAAAAAATTAACCGAAGGACACTTGAATTCAGTTTTGAATAGTTTCTATATTTTTTTTCTTTCCGCCCGGTAAAGTCATAAATATGTGTGGGGAGTATTTATGGATATTTGCTATGAACGAAAATATGAATTGAAGCGTAGAAAAATTGGCGTGGATTTTGAAAGATTGGGCGGTCACTATGCGAAAGGAAGACGGAACCGAATTCAAAGAAGCAACAGTATTTTTGTTGCACCAGTTTACGTGAAAGTGGAACGTTTCAAGTAAACTGTTGCAAGAAAAATACTATATTATAAAATTATGATTGACCCATCCAACAATATAGTATTCAAACCAGCCCGCGATGTCCGCGATGCAATGAGGTAGAAACTACAGGAAGATCCATATAAACGAAAGTGCAGTTCATCATAGTCACAATGTCTTAACAGACATGTTGTGAACTCGTAAAATGCATTAAAACTTGCCATCGTTCGCGATTCACTGTCAGTTCGGTGGCGCTCTTGATACTCATATCCAGCAACTGTTTCATCGTATCCACCCAGGGAACGGCCACGACGCCGCCCCTCGGGGGCGTGACCCTGAACTACAAGTTTCTCCACATTATCGCTTCGGTGAATATGTCCGAAGAATATAGGCATTCTCGTAGACACAATGGAGGATAGTCTCTTTGAATTACCGAGCTCATCCAGTATAGAAGCGTTAGTTCGATGGGCGGTATAAGGAACTCTCAGCATTCTCCTCCACGTCCACATTTCAAAAGCATCTATGCAAGCTCGATCTGCCTTTCTAACAGTCCAAGTTTCCGAGGCATACAAAGATATGGATTACACAAGAGATTGAACCAGCGACATTTTGGTGACTTTAATGATGTTATGGTCACGCCATATTTTAGTAAGTTTTGCCATAGCCACACATGCCTGTTGAATGCGCCGTCAAATCTCATTTTTCACAGCTGCTCGAATTGTCGATCAAAGAACCGTGGTACACAAAACTTTGAACAACTTCACAACGGCCTACTGACTTTATTTCTCGATGATTATCATGCTTTCTATCTACGATCATAACATAACCTTGGTCTTGTTGTAGTTAATACCAAGACCATATGCCGCACTGTGTTGTTCTAAAACGTTCAATAGAGCTACTAGTTCTTCCTGAGAAGCAGCAATAAGGGTTGTATCGTCAGCAAATCTTAAGTTGGATATTTTGCTTCCGCCAATAGTTATACCGCCATTCCAGTTGTCCAATACCTGTCTCATCACAAATTCAGAGTAAATTTTAAACAACATCGGAGATCATATACAGTTACTTGGTAACAGTCCGGAGCTTTCAATCATCATAAAATTATCTCGTCTATTTTCAATGTCCCAGGGATACTACTGAAAATATTTAAAATTTTAAGCAGTTTTATCATGATTTGTTTAAGGCAAGCTATTGACAATTGGATCAAATAAGGGTTTGAGAGTGTCACTGGTCTCCTTTCAGAGACACAGACGCAAATAATCATCTGATATAAATCAGTTTACAATTCATGCATAAATCCCTACATAATGTTAGTTAAAACCAGACAAAACAAAAACGGTTCAATAAACCATGGTGTAAATATATTTGTTGTTAGCCGTCTGATCTTAGCCATTATGGATGTTGGTAAAACATAATAATAATAATAATGTTTATTCCTCATCAAATTAAAATACAATTAAATATAGCAAATGTGCATAAGATGAAGAACGAACATAAAGTTGACCACATAAGTAAAAATACTTGTGCGTGGACAAAATTAGTTACGCAAAATCACAGACACACACGTGCTCATGCTCACATACATCTACACTTTTTAGACATACACACCACAGCGCAATACAATCTGCATTTATCCACATACATAATATGTACTTTTTATTTAGATGTATATGAAACTCAGCAATATCACCAAAAATGTTATTAAGCAATATATAGAAAAAACTAATTTAAATGTAATTTAAATGTCTTTATCTAATGTTTAATATATTAGAAATCGTTGATCAGTCTTCGGTAGCCAACCACTTTTTAACTTCATATTTAAATTTATTGAATGAATTAACAGATTTTATTCTTGCAGGCAGACTATTGTATACTTTTGGGTAAAGATAGAGAAAACAGCTTTGGCCTGCTAGTTTATTCATTAGCGGTACCTCTATATTCTTGGCATCTCTAAACCTAGTTGTATATCTGTGGTACACTACAGGGATCGAATTTCTGTCTTTATAAAACTTGAAAAGCATACTTTTACAATAGAGTTGTTTTGGGTCCAATACTCCACTTTCGTTGTATAATAGATCAGTTGGGTATGTAATGTTTATATCATATATAATTTTTAAAATCCATTTCTGTACAACTTCCAATTTCTTAAGGTAACAATTGGCTGCCCCTCCCCATATTACAATACCATAATATATATGTGATTGTACTAGAGCATTGTATAATATTTTCAACTGGATGAGATTGTAGAAGCCTTTACACAATTTGAATGTACCCAATAAGCTTCGCAATTTAATGACTATATTTTTTATATGTACATCCCAACGTAGATGACAGTCAACATACACTCCTAGGTATTTAATATAAGATTTAGGTGAGATTTCTACAGCTTTGTCAGTTAGTGAAATGCTTAGTGGCTTCATTTCAGGGAGGTTACTCGAATAACTTGTAAATGGTAAGTAATATGTTTTTGAAAAGTTAACTGTGAGCAGCTTAGATTGCAGAAAGTTGAAGATTATTTTGAGGTCTTTTTCTGCTTCATTTTTCAAAGCTTCCCACGTAGCGGATGTATAGAATACATAATCCGAACATTCAACGGCCCTGGAATATACAAAAAATGTCGTCCTATGACAGGTTTTGTCTTGAAAATCCAACACTAAGGAATCTTCTGGAAAGCCAATTTTGAGAATGTATATAGCTATCCAGCTCTGTGTTCTCACTTCTCGACACTTACAATGGTAAGAAATAGGAGTACTAAGAGAGAAGAAAGAATAGTTAAAATAAAGTTGGCAGCCCTGTGGTTGTTTCTCAGTTAGGTATTGTGTCAAATGGCCGAATCAGTTTATTCGTTATCAGTTACAGGTGAACCTCATCCCGGTCGACCACAAACTGCGCGAACCTGCCACAAAAATTACAGAAATTAACGACTTGGTGCAAAATGATGGACGCACTGACGTGCAGAGTAGGCTTAAATATCGGACACAGTCAACTATTTCAACTTTTCAGGTAACGATCAAGCGACGGTGAAAACGCCGACTCTCGTTGATCGCCGAGGCTAAGCAGCGTCGGGCGCGGTTAGTACTTGGGTGAGTGACCGCTTGTAAACACCGCATTGTAATATTATTATTTATCAATAGACATAGAGGTTGGTTTTTATAATCCTAAACGCCTCTTTAACTAAATTTAAAATTAACAAGTTGTTGTTTTGGTTCTTTCTTGTTTTTTAAACTATATTTATTTGATGTATACTATTCTGACATATTTACCTGAAAATATTGACTCTGTCAGCGAATTCTCTGCAAGGTTAGCTCAATATATTCAACTTGTCAATTTTTATTGATGTTTGGTTAGTATAGTTAGATTTGGTTCATTTATTATTTAAACATTTTCAAATGAATCTAGTCCAATTATTATATTTAGCACCAGAGGAAGCCAAATAAATACATAGGGATGAATACCGTGAGAGTAAATACATTTTATGACACTAGATATCCAAATTTATATTAAATTTGTATCCGCTTATTGAAAGAGTTAGGTATATGAAAGGCTTGTGATGAAATAGTTGGTTGTGCTTTGATTGGAATTTTACAAGAATGGCATCACATTTTGTGCATTTTCTAATTGTTGATGAGTTTCCACGGGTGGAACAACGAAATCCATATGGATTCTATCCTTAATCGAGCTTTTAAATACTACTTCAGATTGAGTAAAGATAAAGAAGCTTGTTGGTATTTGGTAAACACATTAGAGCTTTTCATGAGTGGTTGAGGTTTGCTGATTATAATTTTGTAGGTACTTGCAACATTACATTTTCTCAGTGTCTAGAGCATAGGTACTAATTATAACTTATCTCTCATCCATGAAAAAGAGGAAGTATGTGCTTTGAAACCACTGCCAGATTCTTTCGTGTCCTCAAACTTGAAACATATACTTTATAGGCCCCAGTACGTTCTAGTAGATTGATCTTTTAAGCAACTACCGCTATCTCTAGTTCAGAAGGTGTACTTTTCGGACTGTTCTCGTTATATTGGGGCAGGTATTTGGATCCATATCTTATCTTGCAAAATCATTTTTAATGCTCACATTTTCACTGCACATAAAAGGGTACACAGTATAAATCTTGTTTCCAAGTTCCAAGTATACTGCATTAAAGAGTATATTTTATGTATATCCACGTGGTATATAGAGTCGAATTTATAAATGCTAAGGACAGATAAATCTTTGTGAACTTCTCTCGGACATACATTTGCACACACCCGACTATAGGGTTTCTACGAAAAAAGAACAAAATCTTACTGAATACTTGTTTTCAACGCGTCCGGTAGTGACGAATGATTTCTATATAAAAAACCCATAAAAAGGCAACACAAATAAAGACACAATACAAATAAAGGAAGTGGAACAGGTAGGTTTGCTTTTAAGTAGTTGTTTTATATGTACATGCCCTTACCTGTGTTTCAAATAAAAACTTGAAAAGCTGATTCATCGTGCCAAGTGGCGTGGATATAATTTGTTATATACACAGGTTATTCCGGTAGACAATAAGGATATGTTTGAGAAATACTGAATGTTCCAAGACTAACAAGAAAGGTTTCAGAAAAGGATTTCTCTGCCTAACTAAAGACGGGTGTAACAATAAAATGTTGGTTTAAAAATGTAACTTGAAACTATGTATCAAAGTGAACTGCAATCTATTCAATACACCTACCTCATTACTTTATTCATCTGTCAAAAACTTTAGAGAATTCCCATCCCAGGATTGTTGAGCTCTAACTCCACCTGTAATCTTCGACCTCTCAATTCTCTTTTGACTTCAAAAAACAAAACAAAGTCATATGTAGCACGACCGCAAAAAGTGTTTGTGGGAAATTACTGAATAATATCTGAACAGGAAGATCAAACAGTGAACTGAAATATCTATATGAACATCCAAGTATAACAGAAGTAGTGAAAGCTCAAAGATTAAGATGGTTAGTATACATAGCAAGGTTGTTGGATACATGAGTATAAAAAAAATACACATACATGTGCGACAATCAGAGACAAAAGGAGAGAAAGACCAAAATGCAGATAGAAACAGCAAATAGAAGAAGATCTGAAGATGATAGAAATCAAGATGTGGAACCAGGAAGTGGCGACACGAAGACATGGAGGAAAATAACCTACTAAGCCATGCCCCTAATAGGCCTTTAGTCCTGTTATGCAAGGCTTAATATAATTCGACGTATTCCTGTCAGGACATTAAAGCTAACATTCAACAAAATTAGCTTAATACATGTGAACGATAATCATAGTTTTTGAGATTTTTCAATTTCAAGCGAAAATCGGTAACATATTAATTATTTCAGTTCAATACGCTGACACTAATTCAACACATTCAATAAATAGGTGAAAAGGTACGATACTTGAAAGAATGCAGATATTGAGAAAAATAAAATAATTCTCAGTTTCGTTTTTGTTTCAAAATAATCATATCTAGTCATTTGGTTCACAGAAAAATCGGAAAATGAAGGGTACCGGCTGGATTCGAACCAGCGTCTCCGGCATTCTAGGCCAGCACGTTTACCAACTGCGCCACGGTAGTCCGCACCACAGCCGATACACAGCGCCTACGACCCGGTGTCGACTCCACCAACACCCACCACTCCCCCGTATCCTCCTGCGAACCATGTATTTCAGTCAACCAGAGACATCTAGTCGGCAGTTGGGTGAGTTGAATCTCTCACCGCTGTTTGCACGACAGCTCTCTATGTTACTGAAAACTACGACTGCTCATTTGGTTCACAGAAAAATCGGAAAAATGAAGGGTACCGGCTGGATTCGAACCAGCGTCTGCGGAATTCTAGGCCAGCGTGTTTACCAACTGCGCCACGGTACTCCGCACCACAGCCGATACACAGCGCCTACGACCTGTTGTCGACTCCACCGACACCCACCACTCCCCCGTATCCTCCTGTGAACCATGTATTTCAGTCATCTAGAGACATCTAGTCGGCAGTTGGGTGAGTGTGGATCTCTCACCGCTGTTTTGCACGACAGCTCTCTATGTTACGGACTCTCTGGCCGACTGAGCAGTCGTAGTTTTCAGTAACATAGAGAGCTGTCGTGCAAAACAGCGGTGAGAGATCCACACTCACCCAACTGCCGACTAGATGTCTCTGGATGACTGAAATACATGGTTCACAGGAGGATACGGGGGAGTGGTGGGTGTCGGTGGAGTCGACAACAGGTCGTAGGCGCTGTGTATCGGCTATGGTGCGGAGTATCGTGGCGCAGTTTGTAAACGCGCTGGCCTAGAATGCCGGAGACACTAGTTCGAATCCAGCCGGTACCCTTCATTTTTCCGATTTTTCTGTGAACCAAATGATTGGAATCATCTCCATCTTGCGGAGTAAGCAAGTACCTTTCATCCCAATCATATCTAGCTTAAAATATTGCAAAGACACTGCGAGCATACCAACCACTGCAAAAACTTGCCCATAATCTCTGCTTCCCAAAAAAAGGAACAAATGTCGAATTGGAAACCTATACATACAGGAACATAGCCAGGATTTCAATTGGGGGGATTGAGTCTATTGGTTGGGCCATCGACCACCTAGTCTGACGTCCAAATGCTAATGCGCGTAACTACCACGTAGGTGTTTAGTTTTTGCTGCGTAATAGCCCAATACGCACACCACCTCCCCATACTTAAACGACACGACGCGTTGATAGCTGTGTTCCATTTACTTCGATTTATTTTGATTTCTTTTTATTGTGAAGGATAGTATATAGCATACAGGGGCATTTTAGCAGTACTCTGATCCATTATGCCTACAAATAGGTTACACTTTTGGGAAGCTACCTTTTCAGAAAATAAGTTTTCACTTATAAGTGAAGCTTTGGTTATCGTCAGGTAACGATTTGACCTTTGTCGACCTTCAATTGTACAAAGATATACATACTATGGTGCAAGTGATTTACCGTTGTTTACTTTCAGCTTTTTATGGATTCGTGGACTCCTGGCACAAGATTTATGTACACAATGCTGAATGTCTGGCCAGCATGATCCGCTATTAGTCCAGTCAAATTAAAACTTCACTAATAAATATTTTGATGATATAGAAACTCCTCCCTTATAGGATGAGTCATGAATCTTCTACCCTTCGCTTCCATTCTTTAGAACACACGTTCTGCAGAGTTGCCAGGTGTGGCGATTTGCTGCCAGAGTTCTTCTTCTTCTTAAGGTGCCTCATCCTTGAGGACGTTGGCTATATTACAGTTGCCCATTTAATCGTATTTGTGACGGCTCTAAATAATTCTATGGGGGTCTAATTTGACCATTGTCGCAGGTTTTTGAACCAGGTTGATATAGGACAGAGCAGTTCATATTTTTCGTTTCTCATAATGTGACCAATATATTGTGTTTTTATTTCCTTTATGAGGATCAGCAGCTCTGTTATCTTGATCATTCTCCGCAGGACTTCCTCATTTGTCGTATGACTTAGTAAGATATTCTAAGCATTTTACGGTAGCACCAGAGTTTGAAAGATTGTATTCTTCTTTGTGTTGCTTCTGTCATTGTCCTAGCCTCAACGCCGTACAGTACAGTGGAGAAAACATAGCATTTCAATATTCGAGCTCTTAATGGGATATTCAGTTGGCGGCTGCATAGTACCTTTTACATTCTATAAAATACGTTACGCGCTTTTCCTAAAACGGAGTTAGCGACCAAAAATCGTAGCTGGACTATTATCGACTTTTGGTGGTGTAAAACACAGTGAGTTGGTGACCTTTGACACCGTACATTAACAAAGACAAGTAGGGTCACTCGCCGTGTCGACTTTGATGCGAGTCTCACAAATGCGAGCCGCCTCGAATTCAGAGGGGTTCCCTTCGTCCGATCTCGATTACCTACAGAGAATCCGAATCGACGTCAACGGTCGACGTTCACTTTACTTATAGGGGGGTCAATAGAAATTAATTCTATAGTACAGATAGAATACAATTTATTATTCAATAAACCATTCAACACAATAAGATGCAGCTACTGGGGTGGCAAATAGCTCACGAAGTATTATAGATCATGTTTTGTCAGATAGATGTAGTAATTTGAAATGTACGATTCAAGTAGTAAGTAACAGAAACAGTCTGATCATTTATAATTTGTTGTCAATAACCTTAGGTGTAAACATAAAAGTACATGCAACAAAATATAGGAAAGAAGTAAACAGAATAGATCATAAAAAATTCATCTCAAAATTTAAAAATAATATTCAAACCACAGAAGTTCATCATTTCAGGAACTTATTGAACTTATTGAACTTATTGACTTAATCACTTCTTGTAAAAAAGATTCGGAATTCAAAAAGACGTATAAGATACGTGAAAATAACGACTGGATAAATCAAGAAATTCTCGAAATGATTGAAAACCGAGTCCAAATTTATAAACAAAAAGTTAAAGAACCGGGAAACACGAATTTGGAAAATTAATTTAAAAATCTTAAGAATCAAGTCCATAATAAAATTAAAGTATTAAAAACATATATTTTAAAAATCAATGGAAATAAGTAGGCACAAAAAATAATGGGGCCATATACAGAGCATGACGCCGGCATTTTTTTGTGAACTACGCGCAAAACGCTCAATAACACAGAAACACCACTTATTTAGGCACCCCGGTAGATCCGACCGATTGTATCACGTGCACCGTGTCGCGTGTTAAGGTGGTGTTAGGTGGAATGACCCTGTAAACCACAGCTGTTAGCGTTCGGCTACTGTTCGAGATCAGCGGGTGCCAGAATTTGCCAGTGATCCGCCAGCTTGCGTAGTATCCGAGAGCAGAGCTGGAGAGACCACATTGGGGGCGGAGCTTAGAGTGACCCTACTTGTCTTGGTTAATGTACGGTGACATAGGGATAGAAATGTATCCCATGCGACCCCTGGCCTATTTTCTTTTTATCACGCGAGTGCTCAAAGGTTAATAATAACCTGGCAACATGCGATACTCGTTTTAGGTAAGACGTCAATACGCTCCCGATACTGCTTTCTCACTGCGCCTGGCTGTCAATGTAGTGGGAATGTAGGACGTATAAAGGTTAGGTGTCCCTTTTTAACTGAAGGCTTCGCCCGTATTACCGTACATTAAGAAAGACAAGTAGGGTCACTCTCCGTGCCGACTTTGATGTGAGTCTCACAAATGCGAGCCGCCTCGAATTCAGAGAGGTTCCCCTCGTGCGATCTCGTTTACTGTGCTTACAGGGAATCCGACTGTGCGATAATTATTGTCGACGTCAACGGTCTACGTTCACTTTACTTATACGGGGGTCAATAGAAATTAAGTCTATACTATAGTATAGATAGAATATAATTTATTATTCAATAAACCATTCAACACAATAACTGTAGATGCAGATACTAGGGTGGCAAATAGCTCAAGGAGTATTATAGACCATGTTTTGTCAGATAGATGTAGTAATTTGAAATGTACAACTCAATTAGTAGGTGTACACATAAAAGTATTTGGGTCAAAATATAGAAAAAAATAAACAGAATAGATCATAAAAAATTCATCTTAAAATTTGAAAAGAATATTCAAACTACAGAAGTTCAATCATTTCAGGAACTAATTGACTTAATCACTTCTTGTAAAAAAGATTCGGAATTCAAAAAGACGTATAAGATACGTGAAAGTAACGACTGGATAAATCAAGAAATTTTCGAAATGATCGAAAACCGAGTCAAAATTTATAAACAAAAAGTTAAAGAACCGGGAAACACGAATTTGGAAAATTAATTTAAAAAGCTTAAGAATCAAGTCAATAATTAAATTAAAGTATTAAAAACAGATATTTTAAAAATCAATGGGAATAAGTAGGCACAAAAAACAATGGGGCCATATACAGAGCATGTCGCCGGCATTTTTTTGTGAAATACGCGCAAAACGCTCAATATTTATCTAGGCACCACGGTAGATCCTACCGATTGTATCCCGGGCACCGTGTCGCGTGTTAGGTGGTGTTAGGTGGACTGACCCTGTAAACCACAGCGTTCGGCTACTGCTCGAGATCGTCGGGCACCAGAATCCGCCAGCTTGCGTAGTATCCGAAAGCAGAGCTGGAAAGATCACATTGGGGGCGGAGCTTAGAGTGGCCCTACTTGTCTTTGTCTTAATGTACGGTGCCCGTATATACCTTCTCTGTTAGTTGCATTGGAGATTTCGCACTCCAGATCAACTTTTGCCAATCGTGTATAATCTGACTGGAGCATTATTGAGACGTCTTTTGTTTAGACAGCGTATATATTAAAATTTTATTTATGACCTAATAAACATGAAAATCGTGTTTTGATAAGCTAATATAAGTTTAATCAGCGTTCATCTCTTTGTATTACGTTTGTATACCTATTTATCAATGCAAGAAAGGCATCGCACAATTTTATTGTTTGTTTACTTTGTAAACAGTAGTGTGATGTGCATAAAGCAGTTATAAAATTAACACACAAGTGGACGTGAATTGTAGCTTTTTATGACGTCGTCAGAGAAGGTGGGTATGAAAGTAATTTAGTATGTATAGTACAGAAGGCTCTGGTTAAGGTGTGGCACGATGGGCACCTGGTCAAGTTTAATGTATACGGGGTTCCACAGGGTATTTGCCAGTGCACATTTATATTATAAGCCCGGACAAAACTATTTTTCAATCTCGATTTACTTGGAACACTGTAATTAACTGTAGTATGTTCAACGATTGTACTTAGTACACCAAAGAAAGTGATAAACAGCGTATATTTTGAAAAACTAGTAGGTATTCTTAAAAAAAGCAGGTTATTCGGACAGTAAGAAACAAGATTCATCTCAACAGTATGCCTCTACCTCTTCTGTAACATATTCATTATAAGATAGATATAAAATTGATACACAGTTTCTGCAGGCAAGAGCATCGCAACAGTTTCTTTGAGGATTGATTTAGTAGTTTTTCTGGGAGTACCTGACATTTAGAAAAAATTGGAAGCGTCTGTTATAGTGTCAGAAATAGAGCTGAGATGCTGTCTTTTTGAGTATGGTGCCAGAAATAAAATTATGCATCGGTTTTCTATAAAGGATGAACAGGCAGTCCTATAATAATGCATTTTTTATCATTTACCCTACAAAGACCTTTGTAGGATAAATGAGAAAAAATGCATTATTATAAATACCTTTGCAGGGTAAATGATAAAAAATGCATTATTGTAGGTCTGCGGAATCTGGCTTCAAAGAATCGGAAGCCATGCCATGAAGATGATTATCGCTAAATAAGCAGAAGTGGCTTATTTTGGAAATTTTTATTCGCAGCTAAAGTATGGTATAATCTTTTCGGGTCAGTCATAATTTACTATTGCAATTTTCAAATTGTTACACTTTAGGAATCGACTATTCAGGTATTTAATAAATAAGATATAAACCAATAGTTGCTAAAAGTGTATTTATTAAGAATTGTACATATATATTTATTTCAGAATATAAATACAAATTTGAAACAAATCAAAGAAGGAATACTAGCTAGTAATCCTACATTAAGCACACTGTATTACAAACAACAGTTGTTACTTAGTTCAACAACAAATTTGCATATATACAGTTGGATGAGCCAGGATCTCGCTAGCCTTCCTCTTGTAGGAATTCCTGGACTATGTCATCTGGACCAGTGGCGTTTCTAGGTTTTAGTGATTTAATAGCCAATTCTAACTCCCCGAGAGTGAAATATTGTTCTTCTTGGCTGTTTCCCAATGTTTGGGTTGTTTCGTAAGCAGTGGTCATCTTAACGATTTGGTCCAGCTTTCTGTTCAAGAAAAGTTTTAATTTTAATAAATTATACCTATGTACCTATGTACCTTTTAAACAAAAAAGTGCAGCCCGGGCTCCGACACACCGAGCTGCTGTTCCATTACCCAATGACTACTCCTCACACCGTGAGGTGAGCAATCACTGGGTCCGCGAATCGTGCGCCCTAAGTAGACGAAGGGACCCAAGGATGATGCCTTCTGCATTCTGGCGGCTAAGATGTGCGCCGCCGCACGGCACACCGGTATTTTGCGCAGTGCAAAGAGCAGCGTATTCCTCCTTCCACCTAGGGATCCAATGACCATAACCAGCAGACTTACAGTGTAGTCTGGCCAGACCCTGCGAAGTTGACCGAGCAACTCCTGATATTTGGTCCGCTTTTCCTCCTCCTTAGAGACAATGTTCACCTCGGCAGGCGCCGAAAACTCAATAACGAACATTGTCTTCTGTTGGTGGTCGAGAAGGACTATGTCGGGCTTGTTTGCCTGTACAAGCTGGAGCGTGTGGAACGAGTAGTTCCAGTAAATCCGGCATCTCTCGTTCTCCACAACGGACTCTATATCCCCTGGAGCGTATGGCAGCACCGGTGTCTCATCGATACCGTATGAGTGCCTTAAATGATAATAGAGCACTCGTAGAGCCGCGTTGTGCCGATGGACGTAAGCCGTCCCAGCGTACGTCTTACACGCCGACAAGAGATGCATAAGCGTCTCTGGCGCCTGTCGGCAAGCTCTACAAAGGGTGCCGGGTACATCTACACCCATAACCCTTTTACGGTACACCAAGGTGTTGAAGACACCGTCTTGGCAAACCATTATAAAGCCCTCAGTCTCCGACTTCAACCCACTAGACCTTAGGAAAGAGAAGGTCAACTGCTCAGACAAGCCTTGCTCTTCCAGATGTTTGTAGAAGATTCCATGCATTGGCTTATCTTTATGAAGTCTTAAGAGGAAGTCGACTTCGGCAGTTTTAATGTGGAATTTTAATTCTGCGGGAGCAAGCTCCGTAATGGACTGCTGACACCTCCGCTTGAAGTCGAGTGTGAGGTTGAGCTCCTCGGTTGCTCGTTTCGCTGCGCTAAAAAGAAAGACTCCTTTACCCACATTCTCGTGCTCTCGCACAAAGCGGATCAGGGGATCGGTGCTGTTCGTTACATAGCGGGCAGTGGCCAATACTACCCTGTTGTGCAGACGCTCCAAACTTAATAGTCCACGCCCTCCCAGGTGTCGCGGGAGGTATATTCGCGGGACAGAGGACTTAGGATGCAGGCTTCTCTCCATATTCATCCTTTTGCGGGTCTTCGTGTCGATTTCCTTCAGCTCGTTCACTTTCCAGTGTATAGCACCAAAGGTGTATAGTAACAATGGGACCGCAAGCATGTTTGTGGCAGCGACTTTGTTCTTGCCGGAGTTCTGACGACCAGATCTGCCGGAGTCGGTGCAAATACTTGCGGCGGAGACACTCTTTAACCAATGTTGCCTCTTGGACATGACGCTGCGCCACTCCAAGATAGGTATAGGTATCTCCGGCATGCAGTTGTCGCAAGATGCTCCCATCAACGAGCTGTTCCTCATCTCCACTATCTCCGCTTCGTCCTTTCTTGAGATGAACCAATGCACATTTGTCTGTCCCGAACTCCATTCCGATAGCATGACTGTACGCCTGCACCACCCTCGGCGATTGTTGTAGTTCGCGTTGGCCGGAGGCATAAAGTTTTAGGTCATCCATATAAAACAGATGGGTGACCTTGTGCCTCCGGTTATTAGGCGTGCCACAGCTGTATCCTTTAGTATTTCTCAGCGCTATGGACAGAGGCAAAAGTGAGATGCAAAAGCGCAAGGGACTCAAGGAGTCTCCTTGGAAGACTCCTCTTTCCAATGACACCAACTCTGTCTGAACCCGAGTTTCACCTGATGTTATAGTGAACCGGGTCTTCCAGAGTGGCATCAGTTGTTTGATGCATCCCACTATCTGATTATCCACCGAAAGACATTCCAACAGCCGCACAATGAGCTCATGAGACGTGCTGTCGAATGCCTTGCGATAGTCAATCCAGGCCATAGAAAGGTTTCGCTTGTACTGCACGGAGTCCTGCGTGACACATCGGTCAATCAACAAGTTCTCCTTGCAGCCAGCTACTCCTTTCTTTGACCCTCTCTGTTCATACACGTCGAGAAATACAGGATTCACAGCTTGAAGGGACGCATGTACAAGATTCTGGTGAAGAGCTTGTAACATGCGTTCAGACATGTTATTGGCCTGTAGTTTTTGGGGTCAGACAAATCTCCGGTCTTCGGGAGAAGCACGGTTCGACCCTCGACAAACCAAGCCGGAATTGGCTGCTCCTGATTTAGCCACGAGTTAAAAACTCTACCTAAATGCCGGTGGCAACTGGGGAATTTTTTCCACCAGTAGGTGTTTATGCCATCTGGGCCAGGAGCTGTGAAATTCTTTGCGCCTCGTAAGGCGTCAAGAATTTCTTCCGTGTTTATTGGATGACGCAGTACATTCAAGTTAGGAGTCCTCCTACAAACGGACTCGAACTGCGCCAAGTCTGCTGAGAGAGGTTTGGGTTGTTCGTAAATGTCCCTCCAAAAGGCCTCCACGCGATCAGCAGTTGGCGGCTGCTTTATGGCTGGAGGCGGCTGTTGGAAAAGGCGAGAAGGTCTTTCGTAGAACAGTTTGTTCTACTCCAGACCTCTCGCCCGCGCCACCAACGATCGCTTAGCAGCGATTAGCATCCGTATCCTGTCAAGACAGTGTTGCTTGACAACAATAAGTACCGCTTGACTGAGTGTATGATGGTCGCGCCTCAACCCGTAGGCTGTCTGGCGCACTCGGCGCGTAAAAGGCTTCCCAGCTGCTCTATATTCCATCACACACTGGATACGGGATGCTTTCTGGCGAGCCAACTGGATTTTCGCTTCCATTTGGCGCACCCGTCTCTGTGCTCTCTCAACAGGAGAGTCTCTCACTCTCCCCTGTCTAGCTAGCCTCAGAGCCGCAGCGTAAATTTCGCAATTGATGCTCCAAATGTCAGAGGCCTCCGATAGACGTTCACCCACAACCTCATCCTCTCTCTTCAAATCTGCCAGCTTCAAGGACCTTCCGTTGTTATGCAAGGCCCTTCGGTCTCTGAAATCCCCAGGTGAGACGACTTGGTCGATTTCCCTCTCAGCGGGCCTTACCGGCGAACTTTCAGCCTGGTTAACAGGCCTTCCGTCCGCCGAAGGGGCAGGCTGCGCTGGAGCACGAACATATCCCTGCCTCCGGAGGTACGATACATAATCTCGCAGATTCTGCGAGGTAAGCGTGCTAAGCTCTGGGTGCATTTCACACCACCTCTCATACATGCGAGACATGTATCCTCTACGGCGCGGGCTACTGCTCTCGTAGCAGCTCAGCAGGTCATCCCTGAGCTCCGTCGTCCACCTAAAATGGTCCACGTCATTGCGGGGGTCGTCAATAGGGCAACTCGAAGCACCGCCACCTTGCCCAACGCCGGCTTCCGAAACCGGCTCGGTGTGGGTGCTCTTTCGGGGTGGTCGAACCCGAAGATAGGGCCCGTCAGGTGGTTGGCCTTAGGGCCCCCAGACGACATTTCCGGAGGCAGCCGTCCAAATTGCCTCCTGAGGATGCACCTGTGAAGGTGCCGTGTCGCCACGCACCGGATAGCCTACTGATGTTGGGTGGCTTCCTGCGGGTGTGTTATCAGCCGCCCCTAACATGGAGTCAGACGCTGTCGGAGTACCGCTCCTCACATGGAGATCCGTCGTGTCCTAGTTATTGAGGAATAGCCGATCCTCTGGATGCAGACGCTATTCCTCCGTGCTAGTTTTGGTCCGCCCCGGGTATTTGATTTCCCCGGTACCACCCATACCTGGGAGGCTTTCCCCTATCCGCCACCTTGAGGAGGCGCCACTAAGGGGATCTAGCAACCCCTCGCGGCCTACCTTTTAATATTATTTATTATATATGTTAAAAACAAAAAAGTGCAGCTCGGGCTCCGACACACCGAGCTGCTGTTCCGTTACCCAATGACTACTCCTCACACCGTGAGGTGAGCAATCACTGGGTCCGCGAATCGTGCGCCCTAAGTAGACGAAGGGACCCAAGGATGACTGCCTTCTGCATTCTGGCGGCTAAGATGTGCGCCGCCGCACGGCACACCGGTATTTTGCGCAGTGCAGAGAGCAGCGTATTCCTCATTCCACCTAGGGATCCAATGACCATAACCAGCAGACTTACAGTGTAGTTTGGCCAGAGCCTGCGAAGTTGTCCGAGCAACTCCTGATATTTGGTCCGCTTTTGCTCCTCCTTAGAGACGATGTTCACTTCGGCAGGCGCCGAAAACTCAATAACGAACATCGTCTTCTGTTGGTGGTCGAGAAGGACTATGTCGGGCTTGTTTGCCTGTACAAGCTCGAGCGTGGGGAACGAGTAGTTCCAGTAAATCCGGCATCTCTCGTTCTCCACAACGGACTCTATATCCCCTGGAGCGTATGGCAGCACCGGTGTCTCATCGATACCGTATGAGTGCCTTAAATGATAGTAGAGCACTCGTAGAGCCGCGTTGTGCCGATGGACGTAAGCCGTCCCAGCGTACGTCTTACACGCCGACAAGAGATGCATAAGCGTCTCTGGCGCCTGTCGGCAAGCTCTACAATGGGTGTCGGGTACATCTACACCCAAAACCCTTTTACGGTATACCAAGGTGTTGAAGACACCGTCTTGGCAAGCCATTATAAAGCCCTCAGTCTCCGACTTCAACCCACTAGACCTTAGGAAAGAGAAGGTCAACTGCTCAGGCAAGACATGCTCTTCTAGATGTTTGTAGAAGATTCCATGCATTGGCTTACCTTTATGAAGTCTTAAGAGAAAGTCGACATCGGCAGTTTTAATGTGGGCTTTTAATTCTGCGGGAGCAAGTTCCGTAATGGACTGCTGACACCTCCGCTTGAAGTCGAGTGTGAGGCTGAGCTCCTCGGCTGCTCGTTTCGCTGCGCTAAAAAGAAAGGCTCCTTTTCCCGCATTCTCGTGCTCTCGCACGAAGCGGATCAGGGGATCCGTGCTGTTCGTTACATTATATTATTATATTTATTATTAATATTTTAATGAATCATACATCAGATAACCCTACTTGTGGCAGTTTGGAAACATATTTTGATTGACAAAATATAGTTCTCATTCAGTAAGCAAATCAGTGAAGTTCGAACTTACTTCGGATGTTAGACTTTTTTTAGCACTTATAAGTAACTGCCTTTGTTTCACAGCACCTTTTACTGTTTAAAATACCAAGATTTTATTAATACCACATTACCAAGCTACCATCACAAAATATTAACTGCCGTAAAATTAAATATAGCTAGCTGTCTTGTGTTCTGATTTATTGTTAGAAGCAAGTTATTTCATTATACGGTATACTTGAACATAAATTGTCTATAATATGGCAGTAAATGATTGGGTGTTTGACTATTGACATTAAAATGATGGTCACTGCTATGATGTCATGTTTTCAAATTACCGTTATGCATTTATTTATAGATTTACTAAGATTACTAAGGGATCACCAAGCTACCATCTCTCAAAGTGGTGGGGAATGCCCAGTCTAAGAGGGTGCTGAAGGATCTTCGTGTTCAAATACCGCAGACGCACTCAGATGATGTAAGAAAGAACTACGAAAAGTGGTTGGATTTATAACTGGCCATTGGACGTTCAGTGGGCACCTGCAAAAGCTGGGAATTGAAATGGCAAACCCATTATGCAGGAAATGCGGAGAGGAGGAGGATACACCAGGTTATCTTCGAGTGTCCTGACTTGAGTGGAAGTAGGAACTCATATCTGAATGTAGGCCAGAAAGGAAGGCATGAGAGCATAGTCTAATGCATCTTAAATTTCGCAAAGAACTTAGGATACGACTCTGTTTAATCTCGCTAACTAGGGGTGCACAATAAGTCTTAAAGCTGAGCGGCAGCATTTAGGGCAAATTAAGACTTGCACAGACTGGCGCGAACTATTCGTGCCTATCGCGGATTCGCCTTAGTTGCGGAAGTTTCGCTTTAGCTGCGGTAGCGATAGTCGCTTACCTGTTCACACTTAGGCGTCACAACGCCGACGGTGTCGCAAAGAAGGTATTGTTGAAAAATATAATATAAAACACATAAATGACACTTCTACTAGTTAAGACTGACCCAAGGAGGGCAGCAAGAATTTCATTTTTTACCCGACACAAATCCACGGAAAAAACAATGTTTTTAGTTTGATTCCGTTTCGGTGGAGCTACTAACCTGTGAATTTTATTTTTGGTAAATATGGCTAGAAGGAAGTGGAAAGCAGAACACTAATATATTGGAGTGAAGTGAAATAATCTCCAGTTGCAAAAATCCTAATTTCAATTGGTGTTAGTTTAAGCGCCTCTCATGTATCAAGTTAATTATTTTTAGCACGTTACGTCACAATCTAAACGAATTTGAAAATGGTGTTTTGTCACTCTAAGTACCTATATAAAATATTACTAAGAATAATATATTTTTCTCATATATGTCATACGTTTTTGAAAGCCTTTAAAATACCACGTGGGAATTACTTAAATCTGTTTCTGGTTTAGTGTCATTTTATATTAAATTATAGGTATTTACGACTTACATCAAGTTCTTTTGATATTTGGTCCCATATT
The DNA here is from genome assembly GCA_951848785.1 of Callosobruchus maculatus. Classification (NCBI taxonomy): domain Eukaryota; kingdom Metazoa; phylum Arthropoda; class Insecta; order Coleoptera; family Chrysomelidae; genus Callosobruchus; species Callosobruchus maculatus. The sequence continues at coordinate 843,081 of CATOUR010000157.1, read as the reverse complement.
TGATCTTTTTTTGCCCATTCCTATAATCTTCGTGGGAGAAGTAGTATGATATAAGATAATTTTTAACCAGTTCGGTTAGTTTCTCTTGTTTTGCCATTGCGAATCAGGAGCGGTAGCGACCAAAACGCGTTCGAACGCGAAATAAACGCCGTCAAATCCGCAGTCGCGGCAGAAAAATCGTTCAGGTCCGAACAGGCACGTATGCCGCTACGTAAACAGTATGGTGCAATTTTAGCCGCCGCGAATTATTCGCAGTTGTCGCGAATCATTCGCGCCAGTCTGTGTGGACTTTTATGGTAACTGAACCCTAACCCTCTCACTACCAAAAAAAAAAAGATTACTAAAAACGTTAGTCCTAACATGGCAACACAGATCTGCAAATGATTGAGGTTGAGATTGTGTCTGTAGATAATTTCCAAAAGATTTCTCTGGATATAATTCAAACTGAAGATCAGAATTGCAGGATTTAAAGCCAATGACCACGCATTTTATCTTTAAACTTTGAAAATAAAAAGAGATCATGGTTTTTTGTTTTTTGACCCAAAGGGATATGTTATTCCTTGTTGGTATAGGGTGTGCTCGATAGGTAAGGATGTATACTTTACATTTTAGTGTATTTTAACATTTGAATGGAAAATTGTATTATATTTTCAAGTTTCTTATATTTGCATGCAATTGATTAATAGTTCAATGTACCAGTTTTCCATTTTTGACTGTTTTGCCGAGTTAATTTTACAAAAAATGTTAACATCCTTTAAATTTTGATTGTGAACTTTATGTGTACATTTTTTTGAGCTTGTTTGTTAGACCGAATTTTCAAAGCTTATGCTCATCGTTTTTTGCGCTTAATACTTTTTAGTTATATATTCTTCGTCTTTGTATGAATTTCAGCTCTGAAGCAGGCGTAAAATAGACGCCGAAACGTCGGCTCTTTGAGTTAAAACCTATTGCATTAATTCTTACCAAAATCCGAAAAACCTTTTCTATTAGTGGTACTATTTGATGAACTGTTGGTTCTTGTGCTGTTCGGCCGGCATCTACACGCTCCGCCGCCTTTGCGTCGGCGCGCTACGCTGCTTGACGTTGCACCAACACGAGTGGTTAGCATTATCAGAAGCTGATTTCACCTGTTTGGCGTGTTCCGAGAGACAGAAAAATCTGCAGTAGCTAAGCATGCACTTCAAAGAAGCGGTAATCACAAGATAAAGTTTGATGACACACAGGTTCTGGGTACGACCTCCTCCTATTACGCCAGATTGTACAGGGAGGCGATTGAGATTTATAAACATAAGAACAACTTCAACAACAAAGAAGAAGCGTATAAGCTCAACCGCCTTAAGAGACGCAGAGACTCTGGCATGCGCAGGAGTTCTACAGGCATCAGTGGTGCACAGCGCAGCCACCCCCACTTCTGATCCGGGGGATTTAAGTGCCAACCCTGTGACGTGGTCTCAGTCTCCCGGAACACGCCGAACAGGTGACATCAGCTTCTGAGAATGCCGACCACTCGTGTTGGCGAAACTTCAAGCAGCGATTCAAGCGACCCCAAGGCGGCGGAGCGTGTCGACGCCGGCCGAGCAGTCCAAGAACCAACACTTCATCGGATCGTGGCCGCGAAAGTCTTACACAGTACATTAGTGATACTATTAATTTGACCAAGAGCTTGTTGGCCACGAGGCTCGTGATAAGAGTTTTATTTATGGTGAAGGTGCATACACATCATAGATAGATAATAAGCTTTATGTGTTATGATATGATCATATTTTTTACTTTTCATATACTAAAAAAACACTTTCTGTTTTTCAGATAAGTTAGTAGAATTAAGAAACAGAAAACGTCTAAAGTACGTCCAGGTGAAATTATATTGTAATTTCATTTATGGTGAAAGTGCTACCGTATAAAGTACCTTCACCATTATTGGTATTTCACAATGTAGATATAAACCAGACGGCTCCTACGGAGAGCATAAACGGTCATTTTCAAGTGATTTAATCCCAATTCCTGACGCTCTAGTTTTCAATATTTTTGCATGAAATTTTTACATGAAGTTTAAAAGGAAATTACACAGGGGGCTATCGAAGCATTTTTTGAAGAAAATAGATTGAACATGAAATACGATCGCTTGAAGTTGCCTATTTTCTTCGTCAACTTTGTAATTTTTTTAAGAAAACCCAGAAGAAAAAATGAAAAAGTGCTTCGATATCACTCTGGGCAATTTCCTTCTAAACATCATGTGAAAATTTCATGTAAAAATATTGGAAAATGGAGCGTCAGGAATTGGGATAAAAAACATCTGCAAATCGCCTTCCTCTTCAAATTTCGGGCGACGCGCTAACATGACCGTTTCCATTTCTTTCTAATGTAGCGCGCACCTGTTTATTTATCACGCCCATCGTTGGTTCCTTTTCAGCTCCCCGCATCTTCCGGAGAAACTATTCCGGATTGTAGGAGCAGCGCTAAGGGTCTAGGGAGATTGAGAATCTAAGAAAAGACATACCTATTCCCGTGGTGTTAGCAAGGAGGCATGACCGCCTGTTCCCTTTCTTCAGTGTGTGTGCTTAAGATGAGATAAGCCCAAAAATCCAAAGGTAAGATCCAAAGGTCACCATAAAAATTAATTTCGCATTTCCAAGCTCCAGACGTTATACCTTTAAAGTTACAGTAATTATTCAAAAAGAAGGTTGAAGAAGAAAGCTTGCGCTTTGTCACCTATTTGGCCTTGTTTTGATATCATGTTTGGTTGTTAAATTACAGACATTTGAATAATGTATGATTTTGCAAGTTCTTTTGCACACTAAAAAACCTTTTTGAGAAAATCGCAAATAGTTGTCATTCATTAAGTTCTTAACTATCACCTTCTGAAATACTGTGTATTTAGTTTGAAAAACAAGTGAGTTCTGTTCGAAATGGGAATCCGTGTTTTAACATGGCAAATACATATGTATAACTCTGTGTATGTACAGGCCCCTTAAACTGAAAAATTATGTAGCTATAGCTGAAATTTATTTTCCATTATCAAGGATCAATTAAAGTACGACGTCACAGGATTCTAGTGGACAGTTATTCAGAAATAATAAAAAAACAAAATTATAACAGTTGGAAAACACAATAGCCTAGGATAACAATTCATGACATTTGTTTTTTTGCAAATAAGTGTTTCTTAGAACCAATTACGTATTCCATATTACTTATGAAAGCGTAAAATTACAAATGTGTGTATGTTTTCTTTGAATTCATGGGGCACTCAAAACATACAATACCTACCATTATTCTGTAATTTGCAGAACACTTAATATTTAATGCTAAACAGAACATTCTTCAAATTCTTATAATTCGAAATCTCATACTTCTTTTTAATGATGTGTATTGAGTATTGAACATACGTCTGAGTCCTCGAAACTTTTGGAATTCATGTGAACTGCTCGGTACTAAGGAGTGGTCTGATCACTACTTTTCCATACTGAATGTGTTCACCAAATTTTGGCAGGCACTGGAACATCTACCTAAACTAACATTTTATGTATTTAAAATTAGTCTTCTCTTGCTAATTTTTTTCGTCTAGTAGTTACAGTTAGAGCCCGTCCAGATAAAGCGATTTACGCGCGAGTAGACTCGCGCGTAGTCAATTTATGTTTCGTCCAGATATCGCGTTTCACTTGCGTTTCTACGCTAGGAGGGATTTCCTTCCAGTTAAAAACATGGAGTTTGATACAGCAGTTGTGTTGTGGCGTGTATACTGGCGATGAAAGCTAAGTAAACAAAGAGAAAGGCGACAAAATGATATAATTGAGTCATGTAGTACCTACTCATGTATGTAGTCTAAGAAGTCATATTATTAAATAAACTATTCTTCACCCACCTAATTTTTTTTCTTTTCTTCGGAATCACCAGTTTCACAAAATATTTCAACTATTTCTTCCCAGTTCCTACGTTTTATGAGTCTATTGGAATAATCGGATGATTCCATATCCCATATGGCTACTCTTTTTTCGACTTCGTCAATGAAAAGTTCTGTATCGAAGTTATCACGCTCCATTTTCAAAAACAAATCGTCCACACGCCATGGACTCGCGAGTTGTACTGGACTCAATAATGTCGCCAGAGACTCTCGACTCGCGAGGCGCTCGCGCGTACAACTGGCGAGTCGAGAGTCCCGCGCGTTACAAGCGTTTTACGCGCGAGTAAAACTACGCGCGAAAGCATCTGGACGGGATGTATGTAGCTCTAGTATCTCGGGAACGCGCGAATGAGTACGCGCGAGTCCACTCGCGCGAAAATCACTTTATCTGGACGGGCTGTTAGTCTAGTCATTCGCTGGGCTACAGTCAATTGAGTACAAACCTTCTATGAAACATATTCGGGGCTTTGTAAAATTTGCAAGGTATAATAATAATTTCGAATTATTCATAAATTCTTTTTATATAAGCTGGATATCTATGAGGTATCTATTTTAAAATTATCAGTTAATCTACATAAAAAACAACCTAACCTGCCAGAAGACCACTATGCACCGTCACTGTCACTATTGTGAAGAGAGAGAAGGCTGTGGGTTTGTAGAACAGCGCGCTGTTGCCAGTTTTTAATATGGTCTCTTAACTTACGAAATAGTTTCAACTACCATTTGGAGTACTTTTAGGGCAGCTTGACCATCTGAAAAGACTTTTATAGATTTGTTTGTAATGTATTTCGATCAGCCCCCTAACTTTATGGCTGTCATTTTTGCTTGGAGAATCGTAGTACACCTTCCAAGATTTACTGAGATTTCAACTCTTGTATTGGTGCCAGCTACTCCCACTCCTGTCCCCAGTTCACTGAACAGCGCAAGATCGGAGGGTGACATGAAACCGTTGCTCCTCTTACATTCGTCCCTTTCTGGGAAAAGGACGTTGTAGGATCTCTCCGTGTGTGCGTGTGGAACCATAGAGTCAGAGACCATTCCAGTATGTGGTGATATGTAATGTCACCCATGATATCCGTTATATCTGGTCCTAGTTCCTTTTTCTGTTAATGAGCAAGTAATTCAAAACAGGTGTTCAAAACAGTCGTCCACCATATTCCTTTAATCCAATAATATAAATTACATACTCCAAAAGAATACTTTTAGACACTATTTATTTTTGAATCTACTTTTGTTTATACTATCTACCTTTAAATTCAAAACAATGCTAATTTATTATTAGGGTCTATGTTAAAATTCTGATTTTTGGTCTGTAATTATTGATAAGAAGTCTTGAATTTTTGACGCTATATGTGGCGGAGTGTTTTTTTTTATAGCTGAGCAGACCGCACAGGCAGAGTCTAAATACCAGAGTACCGCGGCTGCTGTGAAAGGGATATGTTAGGGGAAGTTTGTTAACGCGAGATTTGAATGGGCCAATACCCGCAGGCCCAATAAGTACATCTTCTGGCAGTCCATTCCAAGCCCTGGACACCCTGGGAATAAATGTGCGGTTGTACCGCTCAGTTCTTGATGTATGAAGAACGACCGTCTTAGGATGAGATGCAGCGGTCGCACGGGTACATCTGATAGGAGCAGTGAGAGGCGGAACGATAGAGGATAGCTCAGAGGAGCAGATTCCGCTGAAGTATCGGTAGAAGAGTGAGAGGTCACCAACAACACGCCGGCGCCGGTGAGAAAGTGACTGAAGGTGGCGCGTTAAGGCCGGATCGCCAATTAGTCGAATTGCCCTTCTCTGGACGGCATCTAGTATAGACAGGGTAGTAGGGGCAGCAGCTCCCCAGACATGAGAGCAATACTCCAGGCAAGGTCTTGTCTGGGCTTTATATAGCGTGAAGAGGTTACATGGTGAGAAGTACTTTCTGGCTCTAAATAGGTACCCAAGCTTTTTACCAGCAGCTGTTGCAATTGACGCGACGTGTTCGTGCCAGATCAGATTTTCTGTAACGTTGACTCGTAACAGCTTGAATGAGTGACTCCTTGGCAGAGCCCGGTTGTTCATTAGAACCTGGTGTTGGCTTGGGCACTTCTTGTTTGATATCGTACAATACTGGGTCTTGGAGGCATTAAATTTAACCATATTCGTAAGCCCCCAAGCGGTAATGGTATCGAGATCCTTTGAAAGTGAAGCTGCCACTGCCAGTCTACTGCGTTCCAGCTCGACCACAGAGATCGGTCTATTGCTGTGATTAAACTTGAAACTAAACTGAAAAAAAAATTTCATCTATCAATACCTCTCGTGAACGGCTATTCAACTAAGCTCATCAAGCGACTCAGTTCTCCTGTATGATCGAAACCCATTCTCATAAATTCATTGTGCCTCCAAAAATGAGGGTTATTAAAATCTTCTCTCACGTCAGCACCAGGCTTCCTTTTATTACCACCAAGCGAAGTGACGTCGTAAACTAAATTTAGCTTTGTTTCTCCATAAGAAAAGTGGGTCACTGTTTACTGTAGGAAGCAGGTCTCATTTTATCTTATTTTATGGCAATCAGAAAAAATGGACGGACAAGAGCTTAATTAAAATACAAGGGTTTAAAGTTAGAAACATTTTTAGAACGCAGATAATAAAATAATAGATGTAGATATGGATAGAATAATAAAAGATACAATAAAATTCCAACGTAACACCCTATACCAGGGGTTCCCAATGTTTTTCAACCCGCGGCGCACTTTCAAGTTTGGCATTTTGTCACGGCGCCCTACCTTAGACAGCTATTTTAAATAGATACTGTCGAAACAAATAGGTATCTACAATAATAGTAGACACAAAAATTAAAACTTCCTCAATAGGAAATGAAGTTGATCTTATTATATTTATAAGAATTCAGAATTGAAACAGAAACAAAAAGAAAGACTCAAGAAAAACAAAAATAAAATACGACAGTCAAATGAATGTGACGATTGAGCTTGGTGATCTCCGCATAGTTTTTCAAAACGGGGAATAGAATTCGACACTTCGACACTCATTTCTTGCTCCTCATTGATCCTTGAGCGATATTTGTTCTTGATTAGAGCTACGGCTGAAAATCCAGCTTCATATAAATATAACGTTGCGAACGGAATAAAAATTCTTAAAGATTTTGAAGTTAGGTTTGGATATTAATTTTGAATCGATAACCAAAACTCCACCAAATCGGATTTGGAGAATTCTGGCAGAGCTTGCGTATGAAAGGGACCTTGGATCCACGCAAATCTTCCGACATCACCATCTGCAAAGTATTTCGAAAACCATTCAGTGAGTTTCCATAAGTGTTCCGTGAAAAGGGCCATCAGAACCTGTGAGACAACCAGTTCTATCTGCTCGCACATCTTTCACATGTTTATTAAACATGGAAAAATTGATGCTCTCTATTTCCGTCAATCGACCTATGGCGCACTGATGATCACTAATAAGCGTGAAACAGCTGTCTGCGTACTGGTGGATTGACGGAGGTATAGAGCAACCCTCGTATATCGGCTTTACGCTGCTTGCGTCAAAATCCGTGCCGCTAGTGCAAAAGCGAACGAGCCTTGTCGTTCCACCAAAGAGTTTACTGCTGCTAGTAGCGTTTCTCTTTGGTTGCCGTTACCTTCGGGTACTAGATGGTGCACCGGCAGAATTCCTTCTGTCTGCTCAGAATAGGTATTGTTGCTTTTTAGGCACCCACAAATATTTGTGCTTTAGACTTATAGAGGATCGACTCACGGCGCCCCTCATTACTTTCTATGGCGCACCAGGGCGCCGCGGCGCACCGGTTGGGAACCCCTGCCCTATACTATAAAATTTGTTTTACGAGGGTGATATGAAAAGAACTCTGATACACTCGAATAGTCAGGATATTGGAAAGACCACTTACTTGGTAAAAAGATGACAGGAAAGATCTGCTGGACAAGAGGTGACGGAAACAGTCGGAGACGGTCCTGTATTTTGAAAACGCTCATGAGTAACTCTTACACTCGACCAGTACATTACATGCACTATAATACTGTTATGTTCTGTCGGTGCAATACTGATATTATCTCACAATCAATGCTGATAGGCCCAGGATGCTTTCGAACTACATCAAAGGCTCCGAACATAGCTTGGGAATGATCTCAGTATATTTTGAAAGATATCAGGCACAATCCCTTAGTACCGCCCGCGTGGTACTCGTCCGTTATCTGTGCACACCGGAGGAAGACATCCACCCAAAGGTGCCACACGAACGGCAAAAGCGCTGTCATGGCTTCACATCTGACTAGCACCCGCCAACATTCGCTTTACGGTAACACCTACGAATGCCGACTCGCAACCCCTGCTATTCGTTAGATCTATCTAGGTACGTACGTCAACAAAAGAGTGAAGGATTTGACGTGGCGACACGTGTCTTAAAAGTGGCAGAGGTAGATTGTACAATCTACCACCCATATCAAGGAGAACGATAGCTTCCTACCACAAGATATGAATCCATTTGGATGATGCAAATTAGCCTCTACAATCTGTCCGCATGGTTGACGCAGATTACTGACTACATTCTATCCACATGGATGATGCAGATTCTTATCTACATTCTATCCGCATGGGTGATGCAGGTTTTCATCTACATGCTGTTCGCATGGGTGATGCAGATTACCATCTACATACTGTCCGCATGGATCGTCGAATACATAAAGTGTGTCCCAGGCCGTGTTTGGAGCGGAAACAATAGTAGTGCAATTACTTGCCAGGATCCCGCTATCCTCCAACGGTGTCCACCAACACAGAAGGAGGGGCGTTCTCCTGCCACCAGAGTGCAATAGGTTCGATGGACGACCCGGTCTTCCCATAGAATCTCCCAGAGGGTCCTGCACTTCGGAACAAGTGCTATATAAGTGGGCTGGTACAGAATACTACATAAGGTACAACCACGGTGCTCCCCAATGATCCCATGGTCCGTACCTTACTGTGCAATACAGTACACCAGGTGTAGTTAGGGGCGTCCCACCTGCAGAGATTATCAGTTGGCTACCCTTTATCTTTATCTGTAAATGACTGTGGGATTTCAAGCTAGTTAACAGCTTTACCAATGCGGCTTATATCAATAATTATTATAATTGGCTTATGAAACTCAAGAACACAATTGTAATGGTTAAAAGTCATGCACACATAATGAACTACGGCGAATGAATAGCTACTCATGTGAAAACTCACCAAAATTAGCTGCACCCACATTCACTGAAGCACCACGCGTTACGATAGTACACGTGTGTTTTCATTTTTCATATTTTTCTCACAGCCAAAAGGCACAGGACTCTTAAATCAAGACCGTCCACTAACTCTCGGTCCTATCTTTATTAAGTGCCATAGAAAATAACCACATGGTACCACATTTTCGTAAACATAGGCGGGTACGTGCAGGATGAGTGTCATGCAGAATGATGGTTAACATAAAATATGCTTACACATTGGCGTAGCCATGGGGGCAGGGGGGCCAGGCCCCCCTGAAGTTCAGATGGCCCCCCTGGAGGATTCTAGTAAAAAAAATTCGTATTAAGAAAAAGCGTATCAGCTTAAGTTACTTATAACTGTATCTTTCATAGAATAATCTTATTTTATTCAAGTAGATTTACAGAAAAGGGTGCAGTTCTTGCCAATTAAAATAATTTTTTATACCTGTAGCCAGTTGATCTCATATCAGAGCCAATAACATAAATAAAAAAATATACCTGTAGCGACATCTATTGAAAAATTACCGAAATTTGACTCAAGAACCGCACTCAAGAGACTACAGAGACAACACAGTCTCGCGTTCCTTCATAATTCATATTTTTGTACTAGATGAGGTGCCAAATATCTTAAATATATTATCTAGCCGCAGTGCTCTGGTATTTAGGCTCTGCCTACGCGGTCTGCTCAGTTATAAAAAAAAAATCTAAAAGCCTTCAGGAGAAAGGTGCTACTCTGGGAAAGCAGTTAACGTCATCAAAAGCGTGATTTCTTCACGAAATGAGAAACGAAAAATGCTACACTGACCTTCACCAACAAATTTCAGAGTTTGCTGAAAAATATCAATTTTTACTGGAAACTCCCTCGTCAAAATGCAAAAAACAAGTCAGTAGCAAGCTTGCCAACTTCGTCGTCTAGACAACTGTAGGGCTAGGTTTGATAGACGCCTCCTCTAAAGCTAACATTGGAGTAATCGGAGGAGTAATTGAATATCGGAAGACAAACATTTTCGACCGAATAGGGTACTTGCAGATTATGTGGTTCGCGCGTTCCTTAGAGCCTAGTAAACATGAAAAAATCACTTGTTTGGTTTTTTGGAATTGGCTGTGAGAGATATTCCAAAAATTATTTCAAATGCCGGAAAATGCCGCGCAAAGAACCTCTGACGTCAGTGATATACTATAGTGATGGGATGTAATGTATTGATATTCGATATCGATAGCCAATGCTAACCTAACATTTTGACATTGGTCATGATAACCACAAAACACAAGGTGCTTTCCTTTTACATCTGCACTATCTCAGATCACATAAAAATCAGATGGTTCAGCTCAGTTGGAAACCTCAAATGCTCAGATGAGTTAAAGGAACGTGTTTGTGCAGTTAAATGTCAATCCTTGAAATTTTGTAATATGCTATGGTTCTATATAATCTGTCGATCCTTTCCATAACCTATTTTTTTACGTTTTTCGTAGTTCACCATACACTGTCGACTATCCATACACCACAAAAACCCGCTAAAATTCTAACTTACAAAAAATTCTAACCTCATTTATTGATTTATTTGACACCTAAATGATCTGAGACAACTGATCTATCTTTCGATCTTGTGCAGATGGGCTTAAGTGGGGGTAAAATATCTCACTTTAGAGTCATGACGTCACAAGTGAGATTTATCAGATAAATCAGATAAAAGGAAAGCGCCTACAGTCACAGACAAATGTACAAAAGTCAAAAGAATAAAAGTTAGGCTAGATTACTAATTCACTTTGTAGGGATGGGCTTGAATTAGATTCTATCTTTGGATTCATTCATAATGGGATGCGCTGAAATAAAATGATGGCTTCGATTAGTTGCGAATCTCGGTCACAAATAGGACGAACTGTGATACCTATCACATATAAAAATGTATTGCAACGAAAATGCTAGTGGGTTAATTGCCTGTTTCAAATATGTTTAAGTATCAATAAATTGAGTCGCATTATTAAAGGATTCAAATCATCTCTAGTTTGCATAGTTGAATCGCTGTAGCAGTATCCATTGTCGATATCGATAAGATACCCTTGTTTTAAGTCACGTGGAAAAATTTGAATACATCTTTATTTTATTTTGCGAATATCTTTTTTTGGGCGTCAGTAATATCATGTTTTTTGTTACCTACTGCTTCTTGGTATGGTTTTCTTTACGCTATGTATACTGCCGAGACGATTTCACGACCTCTGCAAGTACCCTATTGTCAGCGGCGTAACCTCCATTGATGCGGGTGATGCGTCACATCCCTTCAAATGATTATAGTACGTTTTTATTTAAAAAATCCACTAAGATCTCCGATATTAAATCAAAATTTTGAGAATATTTATTCAAATAATTAAAATCTATTACTGAACGTATGTATGTATTGGTCGAGCTTTACAGGCTATGCTAAACGCTAAAATAAAAATATCTCGACAGCGTGATGATGCGACTGTCCTCGTCACATCTTGAATGCCGCAGAACGCGAAGTAGGTCGGTGAGGACGTCTCCACTGTGTTACGCCTTTTCCAGTTGTAGTTTCTAAAGTGTCAAGTAATAATTCAAAACGGTCAAGTTAGTTTTCTAACTCTTTAAACTAACAGGTATAGATTACACGCTTTAGAAACTACAGCTGGAAAATGTGTAGTTCGCTGTTTTATGTCGGTGGGTGATGCGGTTTCCTAAACGCATTTTGTTCGCGGTACAAAATAAAATACCAATGCGCGTCGTGATGAACGATTCTGAGTGCGACTAGAGATTTAACAGATACGTTAACAAATTTCTTTTTCAACCTTTCTACCGAATTGTAGCTACCTAATTACCTACTGTAATATGGTTTCTGAACAATATGTTCTCATCAGAAAGCTGGCTAATCCAGGGGATCTTCTTTTTCAGCTAGATTTTGAGGGATCAGTGGAATTGGTTGAGCAGTACGGTGAAATTTTGAATATTAGCACTTCTGCCTTGAGGGCTAAAATGGCCGCCGTCTAAAAAATTGTATTCTCCAATTTTAGGAAACTGATGCTCATGACTATAAAAAATATAGTAAAATCAGAAAAAAATTCGAATATCTACAAACTATTCAAGGTCGCAAATATACTGCCCATTTGAAGTGCGACATGTGAGAGGCCTTTTTCTGCCAGTGGAAGGATTTTTAATTGGTTGAGAACGACCACGACCCAAGATAGCTATTCAGGTTTGTCTTTGCTTTTTATAGAAAAAGATGTTGGACGTCGACTTGGACAATGCTACAAATTTTATACCCTAGGTCTATATTATAGTTGACATAGTTTGAAAAGCCTCTATGCGTCTTTCTAAAAGGAAGCTACCAACTATAATGTCTTACTGATGGTTAAAAAATATTATCACTGCTTCTCGGTCTATAACTGGCAACGGTGATAGAAATTCAGCACTACACGAGAAAGGTCATCGTAAAGCCTTTCCTAATGAAGATGAATTCAAAGAATCAATTTTTCTCCTCCCGTTGAACGTTGCTACGACAACAGAGGATGCGCTCACAATAGGAAAGGGATTTCCTATTCCAAATAAAAGCCGTCGTGACCAAATATCATCAGTTCGTGGTAAATGCAACTTTAGTACTCTTAAAAGCTGGAAAATTCGTTGAATAGGATCGGATTGAGAGGAAGGAAATGTTCTTTTGATCAGTAATTACCATGAAAGTATTGCCAAGCACGTAGGTATACAGCCATTTCATGCGGAAACAATTCTGGCAAGGTGAGAACATGAAATGTGATCAGTTACGTATAAAATTGCTGGAAACAAACCCAAGTCAAATAATAAGCAACATAACTTGAATTTAATACTGCACTCAGACTACAAAGTGACCTGGGTGTGCAAAATTCTTAAAGGGTAAATAAATGGTATCATATACCTACCTAGTGATACTTTTCGTTTTATACTGAACCAAAAATATGTATCTAGTTATTACAACCTGCATCCATTATTCATATAAAAAAGGATAATAAAGAAGGAAAGGAGGTATGCCGATACTAAAAAACACGCTTTTAAAGAACATCGGACTAAAAAGTTAAAAATCATTTTTAAAATAAGCTTAAAACAACAATGAACGAAAAATTGTGAAAAAAAGCGTGAGCGCTTTGTGCCATATTATTCGTAAATCGAGCGCCCGACGCTTCTTCCACAATAATACTAGTATTTTCCTTTCATCATTATTTTAAGCTTTAAGATTATTTTTAACTTTTTAGTCGGATGTTCTTTGAAAATATGTTTTTTTGGTCGTTTTCTTAAAGCCATCTATTGGTTGTTTGACAAAACTACTTTCGCGGCTCCCATGTTCCACTGCGAAGGCTCCTTCCTTGTTGCAGCTGTGCCATCTACCATAATGTCAAGTAAGCTATTTTTTATGGCACCTGCACTTATTGTTAATCTTGTAACAACTACACGTAGATGGTGCCACATTAACATGGTTTTGTGGGCTGCCATCTATCAGTTGCTCAGCAAACCAGTCGGATAACCTGACCTGACCTGACATCGATTTCACCGAGCAGACCATAGGTCTTTAGCTCGTAAGGGTGCATTTATAGTGCTGTAACGTAAGAGGTAAGGTAAGAGGTATGAAAATAAACCTGTGGAATCAGATGAGAGTGTTTATAGTCGTAACGTTTCTTCTTACGTTACGACTATAAATACTCTCATCTGATTCCATAGGTTTATTTTCTTACGTCTTACGTTACCTCTTACCTTACCGCACTATAAATGCTACTTAAGTCTAGATGAAAGGGCCCTTACGGGACCAGCGTAGACCTAACCTGTGGGGAACAGATTAGTAAATACCAAACACAACTTTTTATGGAATGTGATGAGAGAAGAATGAATTGGTTTTGTTATTGAAGTGCAAGCCTCGGTCTTTTATGTTTGTGAACATCAGCCACGGTGTAGTTTACGGCCTCCCTAACTAGCGCGTTGGAATGGTTTTGGGCTCTTGCATATGCCTTCGTTGCAAGCTCTTTGATAAATTCACTAAGAGGAGGAACATTCAAATCTGTATGAAGTGTATGATTCGAAACGTACCATGGAGCACCCACAATTGATCTAAGAGCTCTGTGCTGTACCACTTCAAGAGCATGCATATGCGTCTTGGCGACAAAACACCAAGCCGCACAAGCGTACGTCATTGTAGGCCTGATGATAGATTTATACAAAAGCAATTTATTTGAGACTGACAATCGGTTGTTTCCTTTGAGTAGCGGGTATAAACGTTTGAAAATACCCACCGCCTTGTTCCGGGCAGAGAGAACATGAGGTTTCCAGGTTAATTTCCTGTCCAGTATCAGTCCCAAATATTTTACTTCGTTCTGCCATGATACGTTTCGATCAAAGACTCGAAGTTGTCTGAATGGTGCACGCTGTCTGCGTTTTGTTAAAAAGATAGCCTGTGTTTTCTGCGGATTGACACGGATTTTCCACCTGCAGAAGTATTCCTCAAGCTGACACATCGCCTCTTGGAGACAGTCCGCAACCTCATCGGCATGCATAGACCTAGTCACCAGGGCGGTGTCGTCAGCATACAGGAACACCTCAGTGTGGTCGAATCTGGGGATATCTGAGGTGAAAATTAAATATAAAGTTGGAGCAAGGACAGAGCCTTGAGGAACACCTGCCCTGATACTCCTTGTACTTGAAAGATTGTTATCAATTTTGATTCGAAATTTTCTGCCCTCCAAAAAAGATTTCAGTAATTTTGATAGCCAGAAAGGACAATTTAGGTGAATAAGTTTGTAGATGAGACCTTGATGCCAGACTTTATCAAATGCCTTTGCGATATCCAGCAACAATAGTCCACTGCTTTGAGTGTGGGTGAATCCGCAAGTTATCGACTCGACCAATCTCATAGCCTGCAGCTCAGTAGAGTGTTCTTTACGAAAGCCGAATTGTTCCTGAGGAAGGACATCTCCATCCCCAAGAAAATCCTGCAATCGTTCAAGAACAACTCTTTCTACGAGCTTGCTGGGAATAGATAATAAACTAATCGGACGATAGTCTTGCGGATTCGCAGTCATTCCTTTTTTCGGAATCATGATAACATGAGCGACCTTCCAATCAGTGGGGAAGTACTGCAGACGAAGAACGGCATTAACAATTGCTAATAGATAGCTTCTAGCTCGATCGGACAAGAGTTTGACAGCTTTGGAGGTAATTTGGTCACTGCCTGGAGCTTTGCGAATCTTGATGGCGTTGATGTGTCCATCAAGCTCCTCAATACTGCAGAGTGGAATTTGTTGCACGAGTGGCTGATTTAAACGGTTTCTAAAATATTCACAGACATATTGCTCAATATACAGTTCTTCATGTCTGTCACCATTCGGATTCTCATTGGGAGAGAACTGTCTCTCCATGACGTCCCCAAAAACTTCCACCTTCTCCGCATCTAGGTAGACTATGCCATTTCCTCCTTGCAGTGGAGGAATTTTTTCCCTTCCTTTCGACCTTAATGATTTTGCTATTCTCCATAGATCCATGCCAGAGTCTAGCAAGGATCCCAGGAAGGAAGACCATTCCTCATTTCTCAGTTCGAAAATGGCATTTCGTACTGAATGAACTAGATTGTTCGCAGCCCTGATATCAGCTGGCGCCCGAGTCCTTCTTGCTTCTTTGACTGCTCGTCGTTTATCACGGATCATTTGTTTAATATCATCTGGTAATCTAGGTCTCTTAGGATGAAGGACATGGGCGACAGATGCAGATTCCATTGCGCCTTGAACAAATCTAGTCCAAGTAATCACTGAAGCATTTAGCTCCTGAGTATCAGAGATTGTGGGAGGTTCCGGGAAGTCCGCGAGACAGCTCTTAAAGGTTTCCCAATTGATCCTCCGAACAATGACATCATCACCGTTCTCCATCTGCGTGCCTACTTCCACAATGAGAGGAAGGTGATCGCTATGCAGGTCATGTGAAAGCTGAATGTCGATATTGTAATGACAATTTCTGGACACCGCAAAGTCAATGACATCTGGCGCATGTTCAGGATTATAAGGGTAGTGGGTGGGCTCTACAGAAGAGTGAATAAAGTAATTACTACGGAGAGAATGGTTATAAATCCGAATTCCCGATGGACAGTTTCTACGGGAACCCCATGAAATGTGTTTGGCATTCCAATCCCCAGCGGCGATAAGTGGACCCGGAAAGTCCAAAAGGCTGTCCAAGTCTACTTCTTGGATTCGCCCACCACAAAGTCCGTAGGTGGAAATGAGTTTCAGACCATAGCCATCCTCCATATTAACTACCACAGAAGTGGATTCAATAGAAGTCATGATGGGATTCACACCTCTGCAATAGTCAATATTTCTTTTCACTACTACTGCAGTGCCGCCACCACGTCCCGTAAGACGGTCACACCTAATCACATCATAATTTGGAATTCTGAGTGAATCACCAGGATTGAAATGTGTCTCCTGTAAGAGAGCCACATCAATCGATAATTCACCCAACATTGTAGAAAATTCGCGTTTCTTTGCGACATCCTTTAATCCATCCGCATTCCAAGATAAAATTTTGAGAAACCCAGGCTTCCTTTTAGACATTGTGCCCATTAACAGACAGCGAAGAAAGTTGTGGTAGAGCAGGGAGCAACTTCTGTAGTGCTTGTGTAGCCTCCATCAGGGGCGTGAATATTTGTTGTATAGCTGCTATCGCAGCTGATAAATCAATGGGATTTTGGGGCATCGTTTGTGACGATCCTGATGATGCCACATTTGCAAACGATACTCCCTGCTGTACCAACTTGCTCCTCCTCTCAGCAATGATTTGCGCATTCCTTTTAGGAAGAAACCTGCAAACGGAGGCATTTGCAGGGTGGTCGCCACCGCAATTTGCACATCGGCGGCCCTCCTCCAGTTTGCGCGGACAAAGGTGCGTCATGTGTTCTCCTGCACAACGGACACACTTGGGGTTCGCCGTACAGTAACTTTGGGCATGTCCATACCGCTGACACCGGTGACATTGCCCAATTAAACCTGTTGATTTTTGAATCTCGACAGAAATGTCGAGGTTGAAAAGTTTTTTGAGTGAAAAAATGTTATTTGTTTTTTCGTTCTTGGGCAATATAGCGCAGTATAGCGGCATGGGCACACCACCGCGTTTTTTCAACCTAACCACATGAACTGGAGGAAAACCAGCCTTTGCTAATTCTTTTTGGAAAGTAGCATCATCTACATGGGTAGGAATTCCGCGTAAAACCACATGTAGGTTCCGCTCTTCTGGAAGGGGAAAGGTATGATAACTGATGCTACTTTCTTTGAAAAGATGAATTATCGCCCTGTAATCCTCGACGCGAGTAGGGAAAATTCTGATGCCGAGATCGATGTTCACAGCACGACTGAACTGGATGTTTTTATCAGTAAATAACTTGGTGACATAGTCCCATTTCTGAGGATCCCTCAACACGACCGGGCACACCTTCTTCTCTAATTTGGTCTGGCCGGTCGTTGAAGATGGATCGCCAGAGACAAGATTTGAAGTCGTGGAGTCCTGCCCTTCAATAACGGCATTAATGGTATGAGATGATGTGGGTGAGATAGTATCAGATGGAGGAGGAATTTGTGACACTGATGATGATTCACTGTTGACGGTTTTGGCAGTAGTGTTTGGCATTTTACTAACCTGGTCCGATGAATTTTCTAATAGAAGTCTATGCATTTTCCTAGATCTATTTTTACGTTGTCTCCTGGAAGGACCCCGCCATGCAGACTCGGAGCTGGCTTTCATGGATCCATCCATGTCAGATTCAGGGGGCTCAACAAACATATCCTCCCCCGCACCCAAAGAGGACGCAGACGAAGATATGGATTGTCGGCCTCTTTTGCGGCTTTTATTTTCCATCAATTTTGACAGGTTCTTTGACATATTCGAAATTTCATTAGTGAGTCTCTCAATGATCTTATCACGCTCCTCCAGCTGCTTCCGTAGTGCCGCGCACTCCTTCAGCAGCCCAGCTTGTTCATTTTTCAGGTCTCTACAAAGCACTTCCAATGTATTTGGCGAGTCCGGTCGGCCGACGTCTTCACCTTGATTTCTGCTATCGTCGCCGCCACCTCCGGGCTCAAACGCCGCGACGATCTCCATTTGGGGTACCGTCCGTACCCAACTGGACACAATCCTCTTTTTCTATATTCAAGTCCAGCAATTCTTCAAAAATTTAAATCTCCCGGAATAGAATACGTGCAGGTCTGATCAGTCTTAGTTTTCTTTTCACCAGTCGGATATATCCCAATTCTCTCTTCGGTATGCTTGCAATAAAATCTGTCGCTCTTGTAATAATCACATATAGATGGAGATAGCATAACATCTACAGACTGTAATCTACAAATAGATTCACTGAATCTACAGTGACAGTGACTGTATGGGGATAGTGACGACAATAGGATATAGGGTGTCTTATTTTTGATTGGTTCCTCCAGCTCCGCCATATTGAGGCAACTTCAACATTAGCAGCATACAACAAAAGCTCAATTTTTACGTATTAAAAGTTGAAACTAAGGAATAATTAGTAAATGATTATCAGTAGGAGCATGATTAAGTTAATTTGTATAAAAACAAAAAAAAACGCTACCGAGACCAGTAATTTTCTATTTATGCGCATTTAAAACTCGCCTTCCACGTTTGCGTCCCTATTCGGCTAATATGCGTAGTTCGACAAAACGTTAATACAGGCAGTATGGCCTAGAGGTAGTGGACATGCGTTCTATGCAAGGGATTGCGAGCATAGTTGCGAGTTCCAGTCTGGCTAGCTACAGCTGGAAAAGGTATAATTAAAAATATGCTTTGAACTGCTGGGTCTTGGGCTGTTCGGCTGGCGTCAATATGCTGCGTTGCCCATTTTATTCATTTTAACTACAACGATATACTTCAATATGAGCGTCACAACAAAATAATGAAACACTATGGTATAAAAATATAACAAAAGAGTGTACCTAATAAACAAGTATACATTTAATAAAATCAAAAATACGACATAATAATACACTGTATATATCCCAAAAATAAATTAAAAATCACATTTTAAGATTATTTGTTAAGCGGGGCTGGAAAATATTAAGATATATTGATAAATAAATACACAAATAACAAATACCTGCCCGAATAATAACTATAATTGAATGGCTAAATTGCGAAACTTATAGTATCAGGACCGGTTTCTCAATGTCCAGTTAAATATTTATCTATTTATCTGCAAGATAACAGCAACTGTTAGATAAATTATTTAAACAATTGAAGGCTAAACTTACGAAGTCACGTAAATCTTATCTGGGGGGGGGGGGGGGGGAATATAACGTTTCATTCAAAAATGGTGGATTACCCGATACATTCACACAGTCTCGACACCAGTACAAGACAGTCTGGTCAAAACCGAAAAGAAGAATAGACAAGCAAAGCAGTAATCAGTGCGAAAAAAAGATAGTAACAGAATTTTTCAAAAAGTCGCTACAAATCGGTTTATTTTGTAAAATCGCCGCTACATCTCAACGTAATCAAAATGTCCCGGACACTGCTTGTGTGACGTCACAGCTAAAGATAGAAACACTGCCACCGAGGCGTTATTGTGACGTCACATGTCAAAATTTATATGTCACTTTGGGTTATGTGACGTCAAAGTCAAAATGACGCGTCGGCGATGGTGTTTCCATCTTCCGCTGTGTCAGCCATGGAGTGGGATGACATTGTTTTATAAATTAAAAAAATATATAGGTACAAAAAGGAAATATATAAAATCCGGGACATTTTCCGGGACGGTGTAAATGCGGGATGGCTCGTCTGAAAACGGGACAATCCCGCAAAATCCGGGACGAATGGTCACCTTACCTTAAGCATGATTAATATAGATGTATAGAAAGAATTCCGAGCTCTCTTTGTATAGATTTCTTCATACCTGTCTTGATGTATGGAGATGTGGCGTCCATATGGGGAAGTATAACTTGGGTTGCAAGTATAACGCCTGTCACTCACACAAAACAGGTACGGGTCACTCATGAGTTCATGACATTTCGACATTTCGTCTGTGGCAATTTTCGTGACGCAGAGCCAACTTGATTTCTTTTAAATACCACTACCAAAGTATTCACATAACATTGTCTTCAGGAAGTTGTCAAACATTTATGTGATTTAGGTGGAACTTTGTGTATTATAACATTTTTAAAGAAAGGTTTTATAATCCTCGGTTTTATACATCATGTTTGTTCAGACCTTTATGATACGTTGGTAATCAATTCATGAACAACTGTTTACTATTTGAATTTTATAGTGCAATAGTATTATTTGGTATCTTTTTTAAAAACAGCTAGTTAGGCGCCTAGAAAAAATTCGCAAAATATATATTATTTCTATATTGTGAACTGTAGTATGAGGGATAAGAATACAACTATTTGGATTACGGAGCCTAGTAGGTCGCAGACACGTTACATCAACCCACTTCTTCAAAGTTAGTTAACAACTATAATATTGACTGAGATTTCGTGTAATAAATATATGCCTTCGTGTTACACAGAGAGATACTAGTAGAGAAGAGTTCTGTTCTATTGAGTTCTATAATGGACTTGTTTAGTTGTAGTATTGAAACTTTTAAAAGAAACATAGACCTTGTACAGATAGACTATATTATTACTGTACTACTTGGAGTTTATCCCTGTATGTACATTACAAATAAATAAATAAATATTTGAAAATAGCTAACATCTACGGAAAAGTCTCTAAAATGTCGCTCTCCATCTGGCTGAAAGGTGTGTCCGCTGCGGGAACCACCAGCATGTACTTCTGGGGAACCACCTGTTGATCGTCCGTCGTTGTCGAAGGCCTAACGATGGCCCCTATGAAGGGCACGCGCTGTCCTATGCCTTGTGCGAAACTCTGGATGCCGCTGCCCACGTTCTGAGTGAAGGTCATGATGCCAGCGCCCATGTTCTGGGCGAACTGACCCACCGTCTGGGCCACGTTCCCTACTCCCGAACCGATGTTGGTGAAGATGTCCGGCACGTTGACTTCGATGGGGAACCAGTCGGAGGAGGCGATCCAGTTGCCTATGAACTGGAAGGGGCCTCGAGTTTGGAGATGGTGGGGGTAGAAGGCAGCTTGAGGTACGGCGGCGTAGACGAACCTGAGGAAAAAGTCGCTTTAAGAGGAGGTTATAGTACGAACATGAGAGCTCTGTTTGCAATGGTTCAGCTGTAACCCTTTTTGGACTATCAATTTTGAGATTTCTGAACTGAAAAAATATGAACATGGAGAAAAAGGACGGTTCTAGAGAAATGTCAACGTATTTTTTGAAATTTCCTAATAGACAATTATTAAAAAATTGCTAAAATTGACGTTCTTTTTACTAATTTTACGGTCTCGTTAATCACCCTGTATAAACTCATTCTAAAATAGGGATCGACATTTCTCTAGATTGAAGTTTTAAGAAAACGCAAATCAGTTTCTTGTGCAAAAATTATTAATATACAGGGTCAAAAATGGTTACAGCTAGAGCCTTGCATTGAACGATCGCGCGACTATTAGGACACTGATAAAGGCGCCACCAATACAAAAGTATGTAAACTACAGTTTATGAATGAGCTGAAGTTCTTCATTTCTGGAATGAGATAGACATTGCTTTGGGCATCAACTAAATTTGTAGTCGGTGGTTTTGGGTGACTTATCCATATACACTGCAAGCCAAAAGTTTGGAACTACTAAAATTGAAACAAATCGCGGTAATTGGTTTTGAGCAGTTATCATTTTCAGGATAACTGCGAACTCTTACAATTTTCAACCAGATTTGTAAGTAATTAGAATTTAAATTGCTGGCAGGCCCAGACCCAGAAGTGTAGAGTCTTGGGCTCACACTTTTCTGCGTCACGGATAGAAATTAGATTTTTTACTTTGTGACATAAACTGATTAAAACCTTGTATTTTAATTTAACATTTTTATTCATTCCAGAAGTCATATTCCTTTGCTAAGTTCCCCACTTTTACGATTTTTTGTGTGCGGACGGCAAAGTAGCAATAGTAACTTTTTGTGACGGAACTGCCAATTGCCAATTGTGGTTTCTCTTTATAACGCACCATTTTTCATCCAAAAAGTCCTTTTTCTTCTCTGAATACCTTCTTCATCAGGTGTCATATTATATCAGGTGAAATAATAAGGCATCTATTATAGACCGCAATTAACATTCGCATTTTTTTATTCATCGCTCAACATCAGAGAAAGCAATTTTTCTTTTTCCTCAGAGTACATGATCGTCTTGGCATAGGTGCATAGGTATACATCTGTGTTGGAGGTGTTTTAGATTTCACAAAGTTGTTAAAATGCGTCCTCTTTTTGAATACTTCATCGAAATACCGAATGTGGCGGCTGTAATTCAGAATGCAGGTAGATATAGTTTCACTATGGGGGGATATATTTTTGGAGGCCTACCGGTGGGGAGAGGGGGCAGGCACAACTTGGTTTATTTCTCTGAAGTTTGTTGTGAATCCAACAATAATGTTGCTGGTGCCTTCTGGGGGAGCTATAGGCAAAAGGTATGAGATGTAGTATGAGTTTTTTTTAATTTATAGTTCCAAGGGGGGGACACGTCCCCCCTATCGCCAATTCTGTAATACGTTTACATCTTTCAGTTTTCCAGCGGCATTGGCATGTCTAAGGAACTGCTCAATGTAAAGTGAACTCCACTAAATTTATAGCTGCTTTACAAATAACATATACACGCATAATATTGTCATTGGTACTTCTTGTTGATTTTTCATATTTTCACCTTATTTTCGCTCTTCTACATACGATAAATTCATTTTTTGAGTGACAACTGAGTTGCACTTATAAACAACTCTTTATACGCATATTATATTTATAATTATGGATATGCCTGAAATACACAGAAAAGAGATCAACTGTGATGCCAGGTATAAATTATACAATGTCTATTTCTCAACGACGGACGATCAAAAAAGGTCTGAATACTTTTTGCACGACGTCAACGGGTCTAAGGGAGCTCGGTTCGGCGGTGGTTCGACATCACCGTCACCAAAGCGTCACAGACCCCTCGGCATGAGAGCGGCGCCTGCAAATATTTTTTATGACTTGGCGGTGTATCTTGGTAGAAGGTTTATAGTAAATAGGCCACGCCCACTGTAGCTCGACTTTTTACCTCTCCCCTTACCCCGCAAATCTGTTGTCCGCCAGCAATTTACTATAACCTCCACTTTCAGGTCAGGTGCTACGTGAACTTATTTTCTATCATTTTTTTTCTATCTGAAAGTGGGGGTTTTAAATATTTTTTTTTATAAATGTACCACTATCATTATGAAACGCAACCAAAATAATTTACCTGCAGGGGTACATGTTATAATCAATGGTACTGGTACCATCTTTTAAGTACCTGTAGCTCTTGAATTAATCACTTATTTAGACCCCAAGTGTGCTAGTTTGTTGGAATTGTTTTATCGGAAGGAACACAAAAAGTCACAAATATACAGGGTGTCCCATTAAAAATTTGAAATCGGAAGTCACGTGATCAAGAACAAATACCTCATTGGGTGACACGATAATAAGAAAAGATACCTACTATATTTGCTCTAATTTACACCCCCAAAATTATAATTCGCTATTAGTGCCCAGTTCCGATATATTACTTGTCTTAATCGTCGTAGGACACCCTGTATATAATCGATGCTGAAGACATGAAAAAATTATAACTCAGTAAAACATATCTAACCTCGCCGGAACAAAAACGATCTGCCTAGCCGAGCTTTCATCTTCAACATAGTTCACGGGGGCACCCAATACCGATCCGTCAATCGCAAAAAGCACACTCGCGACCACTACAACGTTCATTTTCGATTTCCGGACGTACGCGAATACCAGAGTACGACCGGTCGTCTTCGAATGAAAGTTACACCTTTACGGCAACTTTCATCCTGCTTCTGGTCATGTGGGCACTCGTTTTATGGGCGATTTGTCATAATTGATTACGGCCCCAGTCGCATTTATATTCACATGGCTCAACTGAGATGCGCTATCACACATGGGCGGCGACTATGTCTTTACATATAAATGGTACTAGAAAAATTTTGCAATAAACTTTATTTATTTCACTTTTGCAACATCCTCCAAAATCACTCTTTGAACCAGTATCCACTTGAGTAATACCGTTTAAATATGTTAATCAATGGTAATACTCAAGTGCGGCCTTGTGCACCTGTTTCCTAGACAAGACTTACGAGAGGGGGAAAACATTTGGTGACGTTGTTCTATCTCAAATATTAGTCAATTTTTTATGCAGTTTTCTGTTAACTGTTATTGCTATGTGCCAGTGTTTCGTGTTTTTTGGCGGGCATTTTTCCGGATGTGACAGAAACTGACAACACCTTACCCCAAAATTAACCTACAAACATCGCCTTGACTGCAATAAAATGTCATCTTGACATTTTGTTACTTGAGTATATCTCAAGTGAGCCCTCCGTGAGGGACACTCAAGTAGCTGTCGAATGACTGGGAACACAAAACCACATTTAAGAGACTCTTAAGTATTAAAGGACTCTTAAGTATTTTTTTGTATGAACTATAAATACGGCTCAAAAGCACACTCGTGAACCTAAGTCCGCAGAAGGTCATCATCACTAGAAAACTGCTTCAATTTTAGCTTCATTTTCACATGCGAAACTAGTGCAAAGTCACAGGTAGCGTCCTGTCCTGGTCATATATTCGGTGCAGGCTTTGGAGGGGTGTACTGGAGCATTATTGAGATGGAGGAAAATTCTTGACTTTGGCCGCAGATTCTTCATAGATCCAATGACTTTGGATAGGCACTGTTCAGTATACAGCTTAGGTGTGTCTGTCTTCTGTGTTTTCAAAACGACACGTTTCACAACTCAATTCGAATAGAAAAATACAGCTATCATTTTCTTCTGTACAGATCGGGATTTTCTGTCGATTATACGACGGATCTATCCTCCACATAAAAGACCCAATCTTTGTTTTGAGCTTTCGTCGGCACATCGTAATAGTACATGGAAGTCTCGTCACCTATCACGATGTTGTTACACCAATACACTCGTTACACCACATTCACCAATATTGCCCCTTATCAAACTTACTTAGCACTTCCTGGTACCAAGTCATACGTTGCGCCATGTTCTCTTTAATGAGTATTTGATGTGGCGCCCACAGAAAACGGAGTCTCTTTAAGTGCAAATGAAAATGATCATATTTTGCCTCTGTATAACTGACACTCGTGGCCTTTCCAGACTCTCAACATCCTCCAGAGTGAAATCTTCCCTTTAGAATCGCAACATGTAAATAATTATGTGATTTTCGGCGTATGTGCCTGAGTATATTATAAATAGTGGATTGTGGATTACCAAGTCTGGACAAATCGAAAAGAAGAATAGACAAGCAAAGCGGTAATCAGTGGCGAAAACAAGATATTATCAGAATTTACCAAGACTAAATACTAAATTCGCTACAAATCGGTTCATTTTGTTAAATCGCCGCTATGTCTCAACGTAATCAAAAGTCGTTACAAACGACAACACTGACGTGGACCGTTCAGTATTCCGCTCTTTACACAGTAAAGCGCTCCGAAACAGCGCTCAGTTTCGCTGACCAACCATTGTTGGTCGGCTTTGAATAACAAATCAGTACACTGGATGTCAACTTCAGTTTCAGTCCACAGTCAATCGCATGATCAAAATACTTTTATTTTCGGTTTTCAGTAAGCCCC
Source organism: Callosobruchus maculatus (assembly GCA_951848785.1). Lineage (NCBI taxonomy): Eukaryota > Metazoa > Arthropoda > Insecta > Coleoptera > Chrysomelidae > Callosobruchus > Callosobruchus maculatus. Next base: position 817,217 of record CATOUR010000157.1, on the reverse strand, counting down.
CTTCTTTGACGTTCATGGTCTGAGAACACATAATATGGGTACTCGATGTGTGGCTTCATTTTAACGGTATATTATCTACATACGACTATTTGAATATTAAGTATATTCGTTTTTGATGTTTTGTTAATACATCCTTATTTATTCATCTTGTTAGACTGTTACTTTTCCACTCATTTGTTTACAAAACTAGCCCGCCTACTCCTTTGCTTGATAAGAACTATGTATAAATATTTAGAGAGCGTAACGAATAACGGATTTATTTATTTATTCTATGCCATTTTGCACTTAGTTACTATACCATTCTTTTGTTTTAGCGTTTTTGTTATTTTATTTTTTGAAGATCTAAGTTTGAAGCGTGATGCTCGTACTATATGGCGAATTTTTATAACTGTTATGAGTCATAAGCAAGACATGTTTAGACAGTTGGACACGTCTAGTCACTCCTAGACTATTAGTCTGGATAGCAGTGGTAGGGTATACAAGGTTTAATTTCAGGTGGCTAGTTTCCCCATATATGTTTAACAAAGCAAACAGTATCAAACCAACGTAAGAGAAAATAATAGTATATTGTTCAATGAGCGGTATTAACTATAATCACTCATGCAGTTGAAGTTTGCATGCTGTAAACCAACAAGTGAATTATTAGGTTACTACCATTACAACGAGTTGAATACTATACTTTATCTACAACCGAAGCTAAGAAATAGTAAGATTTAAATACCTGATACTTACACAATTTTGACAACTTAACCTCACTTAAAATAAAAAATAAATACTGTCACCGTTCTTTCTTTCTTTTATCCTTATGGCTTCTGCACGTTAGCACAATAATAAACCAGCACATTACGGGGACCGCAACGTAGTCTGGCTCTTGGCCATGTTACAGCCCAAAAAATAAGGCGTCACTTTGCTTCTTAATCAAACCTCGAAAATATCATAATAATTACGTAAAAAGATGAATACCGCATATCACAGTGTATCGATGTTATAAGAATATGTATCAAATCTCATGATTAACAAAGATTAGAAATTGGAAATACTGAAATACACCGGTTATAACGGCCTTAACCTAAAATCGAGTCGGCTGGCTGAATGCCGCAATGAGACTCCAAACCATGGTTGCCAAGAGATCAAAACTAAATTCCTTGCAGATGCCAAACGGATTACTTGCAATTCCTTGCACGTACTAAACAATTACTTGCAATTCCTTGCACTGAACGGAACATGATCATGGCAGAACAAAGAACGTAGCAAATGTCGCTTGCGTTGACGTTCGGAAAGTGATCTAGGATCAATCATAAATATGGTCTGTTCTCTCTTGTACGGTGAAGTGATCCCTATTGGGCTTTACAGATCTGTAGCTTTTTTTCTAACCATCTGTTTTTTATTCTTAATTATTCTTTCATTGTTCGATATCTGTTAAATCCATGGAATCCTAAATCCCACTTGACAGCTGTTTGACAGATAACTGATCGATCCGGATCCAGATCACTGTTTCCGTAAAGGCCTTATAACAGCAAACTGCTATTACCCAACAGTTTAAGCTGTTTACAGTACAGGCTATGGCTAGGTATGGATAATAATAGATAATAGTCGCACAATGGAATTAATAAACGGACCCAGGATTGTTAATTAATTTACTCATCTATTTTCACATCTTGCATATAAACATATTTACGATTATAATATCTTTAAGATAAGTAGACGTAACTTGTATTATGCTTTATGTCAGCTTGCAATCAAATGGATTTAATTTTTCCATCCTCCAAGAGGTTCACATTGCTAATCTGTCATCGGCTGTAAACCTTAATCTTTTCTTTCCTCTACCATTGATGTTGATATTTTGAGATATTTCAGGAAAGACTTTGACAATATAAATACTCCTACATTTATAATCAATTTACCAGGGCCAGGTTCCATCTCAAAAGCACAGACCATATCCCCTTTTCAAAAAATGGAGTCAAGTTGATTGACTCAGTACTTCCCACACATAATGTTTTCATTTTATTGTTTTAGCATTACATGAAGCTATAGTCTGAAATCCCCTTACAACCAAATCATCGCCCACCCACCCTCAAAAAAACGTATTGTACAACTCAAAGCTTTCGTAAATAGTTTCTTGCGTCTCCCTCCTTAGAAACTAGGACGCCACAGTTTTCATTCTCCATGCTTCAACTGAACGAAGCAAAACGATCAGGAGCCTCTAAACCGCCTAAAAGCGAAGTATGAGCTGTTTTCATATTTTTAGTTTTTTTTATTATTGTTGCGCCGCCACTGACCCGCTTTTTCAGACACTGGCGCGTTTTCCACCCACTCTCGCCATGATAGTCAATTCTTTGTCGAAATTTCATTAAAATCAATTTAATAATTTTTGCTTTACGCAATATACATAGAACGAAATTAAGCATACTCGTATATGTATACATCACAAAACTGTAAGTCCCTTGGTTTCTGTAATAGGCAAGAATATGTACAGATGGGCCTAAAAAGGCTATTATACCGCTAGGTCTTTCATTCACAGGTCAATGGACAGCCCATTATGAATACAACAAATTTTTCAGTTTTCCAACCCCCCACCCCCCAACCGTCCCAAACTCACCCCTACCCAAAAAAAAGTAGAAAATGATTAGGAATCCCTAAAACGCATAAAAACAAAGTTTGAGGCGTTTTTAGTTTTTTATTATTGCTGCGCCGCCACTGACACGATTTTTTCCAAAACATACACGTTTCCCATCCTCGCCGCGGTAGTAATACTGTGTCAAAATTTCGTTAAAATCAATTGAATAATTTTCGCGTTACGCAATATAGAACAATCTAAAACAATACTTGTATGTCTGTATCACGTCTGTATACATCACATATTCTAAGTTCCTCGGTTTCTATAATGAGCAAGGCAATGTTCAAATGGACCTAAAAAGTGTATTGTGCCGCTAGGTTTTTCATTCATGGGTCAATGGACAGCCCATTATGAATACAACAAATTTTGCAGCTTTCCAACCCCCCACTCCCTAACCACCCCAAATTCACCCCTACCAAAAAAAGTAGAAAATGATCAGGAACCCCTAAAACGCATAAAAACAGAGTTTTAGGCTTTTTTATTTTTTTTATTTTTTTTTATTATTGCTGCGCCGCCACTGACACGATTTTTCCAATACATACGCGTTTTCCATCCTCGACGCGGTAGTAATGCTGTGACAAAGTTTCATTAAAATCCATTCCATAACTTTTACGTTACTCAATACAGAACGATCTAAAGCAATATTCCTATGTATTTATGAGAAAATTCTAAGTCCCTTGGTTTCTGGAATAGGCAAGGCAATGTTCGGATGGGCCTAAAAAAGGGTATTATGCCGCTAGGTCTTTCTTTTACAGATCCATGGATAGCCTATTATGAGTACAACACATTTTTGAGATTTACTACCCCCCATCCCCCAACCACCCCAATTTCACCCCCACCCAAAAAAAAGGAGAAAATGATCAGGAACCCGTAAAACACCTAAAAACGAAGTTTGAGCAATATTTAATTTTTTTGTTTTTTGCTAATTCCTCCACCCCCCGTACAACGATTTCCAAAATTATAAGAACATTACCTACTATGACCCCACAGCATATCGCTGCCCAAATTTCATCACAATCCATGCAGCGGTTACTGAGATTACGACGTTAGAAAAACGCCAACAGACAGACAGACGCACAGACAGACCGACAGACAGACCGACGGAAATGAGTGACGTGGATTTTCGTTATGTGCACATATTGTAAAGACCTGGGTTTTATTGTAAAGACCTGGGTTCGAACAAAATTTTTTGTTCCGAAAAATGCGAAACAACGAAAAGATCTCAAGAAGAGAGAATTGATAACATTTTCAAGGAAAACAATGAATATCATAGCTTGTTAGAAGTCTTGAAGGTGGAAACCGATGAAAAACTGGCCAAATACGAATCCGAAATCGACGAGCTCGTAAAACGAGATAAAGTAAAAGACGACTATATATCAAAACTAAAAAGAAGGACATTAGATATGGTAGACGAGGCGAGTGATGCGGAAACTAGTCTAGAGGCTTTGGTTAAGGAACAGACAGCTCAAATCGGATGCTTGAATAAAGAAATAAGTGATCTACAACGAGAAAATTCGAAACTGGTCTCTAAAATCAAATCCGATGAGAAAGATTTGGAAAATCTAAGACAAAAATTGAAAGAATTTGACGTACTAAAAACCAACATGTTGGTGTCAATTGATACTCTTACACAAGAAAACAATATGTTAAGTTTTGAGATAAAAAGTCTAAAGCAAAACGAAGCCACATTGCTGGAAAACTTACAAGCACGCAAAAGTGATAGCAACCAGGAAAATCCAATTGAATGCCAGCTTCATGGGAAACTATACAGCGACCTAACTAAAACACTGAAAGGAGATTTCAAGAATATTTTTAACAGCTTTGAACTCAGAGTTAGTAAAAAAATTGAATCCTTGCTCAAAAAGAACGCCGGCGCAAACGATAATCTTGCGAATCGATCTGCGAAGAAGTGTAAAAAGTGCCACACTGTGGCCGAGAAGGGGCCGAACTGTATAATTTCTCAAAGGATTATGCGTCCAGGCTGTGTGAAGTATTACCCGCAAATCAAGGTGAATGATACCGAAATTATATGCTGTACATCGAATGAAACACAAAATGAGGTTAAAAACGACAATCCTAACCAAAACCTCAGCATCACATCCGATGAAGATCTGAACAACACGATACTGAACAACTCTCACTGCTCCTTACTCGATGTTGGAGAACAGTCACAGAATGACGTAATATCAGAATTACTCAAGGAAAATGAAAGACTTTTAAATGAAAACAAATTATTGTTTAAGCTAGTCTCTGAAATGGAAGATAAACACGGCCTCCTACTGTTTAAAATTGGTGTGTTAGAAAAAGATAAAGTAAAAAGCAGCGCATGCCGTAGCCAAGTTAACTCGTCAAATACGCATCGACCATCAGAACAAACCACCACGGCATTGGCATCTTCTTCGTCTCAAAACACCCGCAGTGTGAATACAAGTGTTCCGCATTCTAGCAGTAAAAAAAGTAAACAGCGAGAAAACAACGCAAAACCAATATATAATAATAATGTTATCGTTGGGACAGTGCAACCTGTCGAATCTTCAAATGAAGGTTTAACTGCGACAAATTATAATAATAAGACGATCCTTTACGTATCAAATCTATCCCTACAAACAACACCCGACCAAGTTAAGAACTACATTGTCTCGAAACTTAATGTTATTTCTACAGAAGAGATCCTAGTAGAATCACTAAAATCAAACGGGTACTGTAACTCTTATAAAGTAGGTGTTGACAACAAATATGTAGATGTGGTACTCACTCCTACCTTCTGGAATACAGGAATTAGAGTACAGAAATTTCGTACTCGGCCCTTTCGTCATTATGGACCAAACAGTAGATGGGGTAGAGGTTATCAACCAAATCCAAGGTCCAATCATCACAGATCATATGGGTTCTCACCAGGGTTCTCACAGTACAACAGGGGGCAAAGCAGAAGACGATGAGATTTTAAAAATTCTCCATTTCAATTCGCAGTCTGTACGCAATAAAGCTCTAGAAATTGACGCATTGTTGAATGAAGGTTTAGATAATAGTTCTTATGATTTTGTGTGTATTTCAGAACATTTCTTGAATATAGATGAGGTAGAAAATTTTGTAATTCCAAACTATAAAATATTAGATTACTTTACCAGAGACAAAATGACGAGGGGAGGTGTTATGATACTATCTCACTCTCGACAACTAGCTAATACCTTTAAAAAATGCATAGAAATTACAGCCCTGTCAAAAGAACAAGATTGTGAAGTTGCCGCCATAGAAATCGTTAATATAAAGTTAATAGTGGTAGCTATATATCGATCTCCTTTGACTCCGGTAAGTGATTTCCTACCTATTTTTGAAAAAGTCCTACATTTATTAGAAAAAAGAAAAAAAGAGGTTATTATTTTGGGAGACTATAACATAAAATTCTACTGCGATAAAAATGATAACTGTAGTTTCAACGACTTAATTAGATCTTATAACTATGTGCCACAAGTAAAACAACCTACACGCAGAAAAAACTGTATAGATAATATACTTGTAAATTTTTCAGAAAACTATGTTAGTACGCAAGTATTTGAATCGGGTATTGCAGATCATAAAGCAATAGCAGCAAATATACAAGTAAAAAGGCAAAACTTAAAGACATCTGTCTACTCCACGGTCAAATATAGGCCTATTTCTGAATACGGCAAAAATACTTATCATCAGTTATTATCAGATGTAGACTGGTCGTTTATAGATGATAACTCCCAAAATGTAAATAAAAAATTTTGTAGATTCATGACAATTTTAAATGAAAACTTTGAAATTGCTTTCCCAGAAAAAACTAAAAAAGTAACTGCTAACAAAGCTAAAAGTAAAATTAAATGGTTTACTCCTGAATTAAAACGAATACGGGAAAATGTAAAATTTATGTCTGAACTGTATACTCAATCTGGCAACGAGGTTATCCGCACCTACAGAAATAAATGCCGTCTTTACTACAGAAATCAACTGAAAAGAGCCAAAAAGACATCTTATAGAAATAAAATAAATACTGCTGAAAATAAAGCAAAGGCAAGTTGGGAGATCATAAACGATCATCGTAAAAAAAGACAAGAAGCAACGACACAATTATGCGCCAGCGAACTAAATCGTCATTTTAACAATATCGCTAACAACATAGTAAGGGATCTGCCAGAACCAAAACACCACTTCACAAAATACCTTAACAAAAATCAAAATATCCCATCATTTAGTTTCAATTTAGTTACTTTTAATCAAGTTCGCGATGCCATAGACTCCTTAAAAAACAAAAAATCTACAGATCATTATGGTATGAATGTGGCCCTTATAAAATCTATTAAAAATAAAATCTTGTCACCATTAACAAAGCTAATCAATTTATCTATCGCAAATAATACGTTCCCAGATTGCCTAAAAATTGCAAAAATCATACCAATTCATAAGGGTGGGGATCAAAACTTGCCACAAAATTACAGGCCCATCTCACTTCTACCGATACTGTCGAAAGTTTTTGAAACACTTCTAAGAAATCAAATAAATGACCATTTCGAAATGAACAACTTATACTGCAACAACCAGTTTGGTTTTAGAAAAGGCAAGAGTACAAATGAAGCAATTGCTCATGTATGCAGAAATGTAGTCAAGGGTATGGAGGCTGGTAGGTATTCAGAAATTATTTGCTGTGACCTTCAGAAAGCCTTTGACTGCATATCACACGACATTTTGATGGTTAAACTGAACTATTACAATTTTACATCTGCAAGCAGTAGCCTTATGCACTCTTATCTATCAAATAGGAAACAGTACACCTCAAGTAATGGTCAATGCTCAGGTCTGGATGATTTGCTATATGGCGTCCCACAAGGATCGGTGCTCGGACCTGCCCTCTTCTTGATTTATATAAATGATCTTGTGAAGGGGGTGCCGGGCGCTGACCTTGTATTGTTCGCTGATGATTCAAACTTGTATGCTACGCATGAAGATTTAGAAATGTTACAACTCTTGGTAGAAAAAATGCACAATCAAGCGACTGACTGGTTTATCAGTAATAAACTGTCTTTGAACGTAACAAAAACCAAACAAATGACTTTCAGCCACCGAAACATTCCTGAGGGGAAAGCTGAATGTGTAAAGAGTAATTGACCTAAACCTCTTACTTACTGCATATCATGCTTTATTTGTTTCTCATTGTGCATATGGGATTTTGAGCTGGGGTGATTCAAGTCACATGTCCAGAATTTTCGCGTTGCAACGTAGGGTTGTCAGAGTAATGTTAGGCTTAGGATATCGCGATGAGGTCAGGAAAAAGTTCGTCGAGCTTCAACTACTTACAATTCCATCCTTGTATGTGTTAAAATCTCTGATATATGTTAAAAGCCATTTAAGTGAGTACGCCACGAAATCAGAAAAACAAAAATATAACTTAAGAGAAGGACAAAATATCCGAATAGAGTACCTACGTTTAGAAAGCTCGAGAAATGCATAGAATTACTATGGACCGAACTACTTTAATAAGCTTCCAGATAGTATCAAAACACTTCCTGAAAAAAAATTCTGTCAAACTATCAAAAATATGCTGATTAGAAAAAACTATGAAACTATATATGACATTTTAAATGATAATTTGACAGAAAGAGATTTTATATAGTTGACATTTTGGATTATGTGTGTGCTATTTTTTGTGATATACTATGTGATTGTAACTTGTGACAATATCTAATAAGTGTTATTTTATTTAATGTTCGTTATACGAATTTTGAGACAATATGTGAAGTGAATATTTTCTTTGACATATGTAAAACATTAATGTAATGTTCAAACATGAAATATATATATTCTATTCTATTCTATTCTATTCATAAAACGCCCAAAAAGCGCGCTATCTCAAAATCGAAAATTTTCGCGATCACAATACTCCCCTCACCTATCGGTGTGGGAAGTAAAAAAGTTGTACGTACTACGCATGTCTGTTCACGTTATTTGGCGAATAGCGCCTTACCTTACTCATTCGCAAATTACGCAATGCGGTAACGTTGTTTACGGGCACGGCGCCAAAAATCAACTCGCTCATATAGCAATTGTCAAATTAACATAGGCGCAAATAGCGCATTACAGTATTTGCATTACCGATAATATATGTCTCTATTATAGCGTCTATTCAAACCTCTGCATATCCAAGAGATCAGTACTGGTATCCAGTAGGCGGTGTTCATAACCGACGGTTGGAATGTGAGTTATGAAAAATAATTCACGCTGTTTGTTTATAGCTAGTACAACCCCATCTTCGCAAGTAGTTTGGTAATGGCTATTCAACTAAATGGGAGTAGATAAAAAGATAAAAGCTCACCACTCAATGTTTCTTCTTTGAAGATGATTGTCAGATTCAACTGCAGGTTTGGATCAATATACTTTTCTGTAGTTTCTTCTCTTCCCCCTTGTGTGGTGGTCTTTGGTGTAATGTGTACGTAGGTGGTATTCGCAGTGTTGATGACTTCAAACAACTGTTCGGATATGTCCTCTATGTCCACGTACTCAAAATCATCAAACTTGTGGGTGGTACTTTGGCTCGTAGGTCGAACTGTGCTAGCGGGTTGTTGGTACTTGTCCTCTTTGATTATTTCGAAAAGTTTCTCTGTGGTACTTTCGGAGTTACGTGATGTAGAGATATCGATACCTTCAAAGAGCAAATAGATGCTAATAGTAGAGGAAAGTCAGTGCTTCATATACAGGGTGTTTAAAAAAATGCGTAAAACTTAAGAGGGATTCCTTGGTAAAAATAAAGGGTGGTTTTTTATAATAAACGTTGGATCAAAAGTCAACCATTAGGGAGATATCACATCATCAAAATGGCGGAAAAATGACGTTTTTAATTTTATGTCTTAAAAACAAAACGAGATAGTACAATATAATTATGGAAGTATTACAATCAAAACACACTCTTGCATATTTTTTTTATTTTTTTCTTAAATAGGTCGGGGGGGATTGAATTAGACTTACCCCTATCATTCTTCTTAGATAAATTGAAAAAAAATATGCAATGACATGAGAAAAATATGGTTTTTAGTTTGTTTTATTTAGAAATTTTGTTCATTTGCAATTTTTTGACAAACCTTACCGTTTCCAGATTAAAAAATTAAATCTAAAGCAATTCATAATGAGATAAACAAGTTTAATATTGTATTATGAATAAAACAATTTTTTCAGTTTTCAACCGCCACCCCCAACTAGGTATTCCAATTTCACCCCCACCCAAAAAAATATAAAATAGTCAGGATCCCCTAAAACACAGACTTTGAGCTGTTTTTATAATTTTAGTTTTCTTATTATTGCTGCACCGCCACTGACACGATTTCTAAAAACCATACGAATTTTCCATCCTTGCCGAGGTAACAATACTGTGTTGAGATTTCATTCAAATCAATTTAATATTTTTGACGTTACACAATACAGAACGATCCAAAACAATACTCGTAAATATACATCAGTAAATTGTCAAGTCCCTTCGCTTCTGCAATAGGCAATGCAATGTCTTTCTTGCACAGGCTTTTTAGTGTTACCACCCACCAACCATCCAAATTTCACCCCCCCCCCTTCCCCAAAATAAAAGTAGAAAACAATCAGGAATTCCTAATTAATTCGCCACCAGGCACGTATTTGTGGACCCCCCCCCACCCCAAACGTTGTATAATGCCGCCCAAAAACCTAATCAGCAATATGAAATAATATGCACTCCCCTCCCGAATTTGAAAAGGTGACAAACCCTAACCTGGACCCCCCGAAAACCAAATTCTAAATGCGTGCCTGTCTGCCGCCCATGCATCGATTTTCAAAATTATAGCAGTATTATCTACTACGACCCCACAGCATATCGCCTGCTCAAATTTTATCATGATGCATGCTATTACTGACATTACGAGGCTAGAAAACGCCAAACACAGTCAGGCAGAGCGACAGACAGACTGATGGAAATGACCGACGTGGATTTTCCTTTATGTAGCTACCATAAAACGCCCAAACAGCATTAATAGATCATTACAGTCAGATGTTTTTATTAAATGAAATATTTTTAAAATGTAATTGTTTAGAAGATCATTGATTAACGTTGGTACAAAATACTTACTAAATGAGATATTAGATTATTTTTATAAAATTTCTTCTATTTTTTTCTGTTTTTGTATTTGGTAACTGTTATTATTCGACCGTAAAATAATGTTTGCTGAGAAGCGAATAGCAGTTTTCTCACCCTGTATAGCAGCAAAGTAAACTTGATCTTGCGGCGACAATGTGTAAACCGGCTTGTCCCACGTTGGTGGCCTACTTAGATCTTCGTGCACGTATGTCGCGAACATCGCCTGGATGCGCTGCAGAAAGAACTCGAAAGGTGACGGCAAACGGTCCACTGTTTCTTGGGGCCCGAAAAAGAACTTGTTGGTCAGGACACCGTTTCCTGGGCCCAGGGACACGATTTTGTAGCAAGTCGCGACAGAAGCGAATGTCAACAAGAAGGCGGAGGCTCGTCTTAGAGACATCCTTGACTTTCTTCGCTGAAAACGTGACCGAGAATGAAGATGAGTCGTGCGCGGAAGTGGCACGGTGAAAGATTTTGCTTTTGGCGCCCATTCGCTTCTGATATCTCACAGAATTGGCTTAATACAGGAAATATTGCGAAATAACGTAGGTATGTTGCAAAAGTTTTGAGTTTTTCAAAAAATTAAAAAAATATCTCACAATAATATATTTGAACTGTATAAAAAATAACAATATTTCTTAATGTAAAAACGATATTAAAGTACTGCTAATGGACCATGATCTTCTACGGCTCGCAATTTCCTCTTAATGTTCCCCATTAGGTTTTGGACAGATTCTAAATCAATTTTTCTGATCTTTAGCATCATTCTTCTTCTTAAGCGCTGTTCGTTTTGAGCTTTCCTGCCATTGTTATACACTTTGGCACTCAGTTGGGCCCAAAAAGTTTCGATAGGCCTTGCTTGAGGAAGATTGGGAGGGTTGTCGTTTCGTGGTACAAAAGGTATTCCGTGTTGTTCTAGCCAGTTTCTCGTACGCAAAGCATAATGACTTGAAGCCAGATATGACCAAACATTATATTGTCATTCGCATGGTGGGTATTAATAAAATTGAGTAGTTTAGGCAAACATCTTTGAGTATAGACTTCTGCGGTAACCGCTTCGGCCCTAATTCGTCCAACGTACGGCTGTGAGTTACCATTGTCTGATATAGCGCACCACACTAACACTTTGTTTTCAAAATTTTCTTTTCGTTTAAATTTTACATTATCTGGACAGGCTTTAAAGTCTCTTGTATAAAAACCATCATTACCTTTGATTTTTGAGTGCGACAGCATTGAGGAATTTTTTCCAACTGATTTGGGGAATACTTTGGACATTTTCTTCTTTTTCGGAATTTTAAGTTATTTCTCTTCATTTCTCTACAGATTGTGCTAGCATTGAAGTGAAAATGCGTCCAAGTTTTCGGTTGAAGTTCCAACTCGATGGTCACTTCTGTTTACCATTCTTTGAACTGTAGCAGCATTCAACGCTCTTGGACGTCCACTTTTTGGTAAATTTATACAAGGAATACCTTCTTCCCATTCACGGATCGCTGGACAAATTGTGGCAACAGAAACATTTTGATCTTGATATGGGCGAACTATTTCTTTTTTTTTCAAGTCGTCCAACTAGACTGTAAATACTCTTCCGAATATATAATTTGTACGACATCTTGGCAACATATATTATAACCTAAATGGTTTTATTGTTACGTTTAGATGTTGATTGGTTACCATGGTAACGATTTCTGAATTGTTTCCAACGGCGAAACTACCTCCCGAGTTTTGAAAAAAATTCTCAAAACTTTTGCAACATACGTTAAGCTTCGACGTTTATTTGCTTTCCATACCGAATTGCAAGGGCATATCCAGACATCCGTCTTACGAGGGTTAGTAGAGAATGAGCTTTGCGTAGGTATGCTCTCACCATTTTCTGTAATACAAGGTGGCGCAAAATAAAGTCCCCTATATATTTTTTATGTCAAAGTAAGATTAATAAAACAGTCATATTATAAAAGAAAAATATTTATCGAAACCCTAAAAATTTGTTTTGTTACACAATAAAAATAATATCGACCAAATGGCCATCCAAGCATTAATGTAATGATATGAGCTCCTTTTAAAGCATTTTTCATAACTTTCTCCAACATTTCAGGTGGTATTCTGTCAATTCTTCCACGACGTTGTCTTTTAATGCTTCTATAGTGTTCAAGGATTATTTACAAATACCCTGTCTTTTGAGATAACCCCATATCCAAAAGTCTGGAACAGTTAAATCATGAGACATTGGCGGATATGCAATATCGGTGTTTTTCGAGATAGAGCGTCCAAGAAACATTCTGTCCAAAATGTGGCACCATCTTGTCGATACCAAATATCTTTCTGATTAAGCTCTTCCATTTCTGGAATTAAAAAATCCAACAGCATGCTTCTGTAGCGATCTCCATTTACTCTAGTGGTTCTTCCCCGATCGTCCTAAAGAAAATAAGGCTCTAAAATTTTTCTACCACTAAGCCACACCATACGGTCACTTTTGGCTCTTGTAACAGTTGCTGGTGAATAATGTGTGGAGTGTGGATTCTCACAAGCGATGGTCTTCCCGGAAGCGATGGTTCTGCTAATTCACAGCTAAATTCAAACAAAAATGAGTTTCGTCGCTCATTATGATTTTGTTCCAAGAATCCTCAATTTTGTTTTCAAGGTTTACGATAGCATTACAATACTGAAGTCGTTTTTCAAAGTCTAAAGGCAGAATTTTATGGGTTACCTGTATTATCTAGGGAAACAAGTGCAATTCTTCTCCACCAAAATTCGTTGCAGTGAACGTCGGGTAATGTTTAATTATGAAGATCGTTTTCTTGTTGATATGCTGGGCCTTTCCATCACACCACCACGTAAGCAGTCTATATTATATTATTCCTTGAACGAGCTGAACGCGGTCTGCCAATATGCGGTAGATGTAGATCCAGAAAATTTGTCCCTAATCAGTGAAAAGTCTTTGGAGTTGGAATACCACGTCTTCCATATTTTCTACGGTATTCTCGTTGAGCTAGGATAATTGACGATTTATTTTGATAAAAAAAATACGATTTCGGCACGTTCTCGAGGTGTGTATCGATTCATAATTTTTCCAAGTATCTACTTTGCAGCTGACATGACAGAAAAATTTGAACAGAAGTCCATTACAAACGAAACCATGACAACATTCCATAGGGTGTCTGATTTTGGGCCACCTGTACCTTTGTCGGAGCAGTTCAGGCAGCCGAAAAGAATATGCGAATAGAATGTTATAATAAAGAAGAAGGTAAGCTGCAACTGAAACAGTGGAGTTTTAGCTTTCATTGAAGAGAGCTTATGCAGATCCTCTGTCCGTATACAAAAGATCGCCAAAAGTACTGCTGCTAGAGGAAAACTAAATACAGATTCGGAATCAGCATGAAAAAACTAGTCCGGGAAAAATAAGGTTTCGTTAATATCGCTACCGGTTCCACAGTGAGAGCGCCGTTTGAATTTACTCAAGTAAATTCTTTCCTGCATTTTTGGCATTTTAGGAAGACGAAAAAAAATTGACATGGTACATTTTATTAGCGCAGCAAAAAAACTAAATGATCATAAACACTAAACACTATCAGTCAGAGAGCCTGGGCATTTTGATATAATTATATATTAATACAAAACAATATTTATATTAATTTGTGAAATACATATATGAGTTAAGTTAATCAATGCTTCTAATAATTGCAGTTAACGTTAAGGGATTTCAGAAATTCAACAAGAAATATGTAGTGTATTTTAAGTTATAGAAAGGTTTGCAGAATGCTTCTAATTGCAGTTAACGTTATGGGATTTCAGAAATTCAACAAGAAATATGAAGTGTATTTTAAGTTATAGAAAGGTTTGCAGAATTTTATTTTGAATTGATACCTGACTCATTTATTCCAAAATCGAGTTTTTCAAAAATACAAGGAAAACAAAAATATGCTACAATAGAAATGCTTTATGCAATATGTTTTGCTGTGTTATTTTTATTTGAAATGCAAGAAATAGGAATACGTACTGAATTTACAACAATACTTTTTTTAATATAGATTAAGAGTCTCAAATTTAGATATATGAACCATTCAGTCGTTGGGAAAAACAATGGAATAAAAGTCAAATATTTCAAAACATTTTATTCGTCTCAATATAACTATATACATCTAAAACATTCACTTTTTACCCAAGGGACGACATATCTCATACTTTGCTATGTTATGAATTGAAACAAAATTAGAAATCATTGTTTTTTACTGCGAAGCTAACTACATGTTACACGATACATGTTTATAACGAGCATAAACTCGTTATAACTAATCCTAGTGAAAATCATTTATAGCGAGGTTTTTTTATAGTAGACATAATATTTTGGCACTAACGACCTCGATATAAGCGGATTTGACTCTAAATGCGATGTCGTTTTGGTCGAAAACCAGTGTTTAATTTTTGTTTTATGTTTATATCTTTATAATACCTTCTAAAACAGAGCCTAGAACACTATACTATGATTGACTCTCCCCTTTTGTACTTTTCTACTAGTAACAAGTATTATACGTTAAAAGGTGCTTGGTACAATTTTATTTTCCCCGTTATCACCAATATCTAAATAGATATGATAATAGACTAGAACGATCGAGAGTACGGAATGCGTGATTTCCACGTTGAAATATTCTCCCTTGAGTAACAAGTCAATGATCTAAAAAGTCTTTAAAACACCCTACACATCGTAAAAGTAATGTGCAAGCAGATACCTAATAACAAAAGCCAAACCTGTACAAAGTATTTGTATAACAAGTAAAATGATTGTAAGCCTTTGTTCGTGTAAAGGTCCTAGATAATACAAAACTAAATTGATCAGGGTCAGATTGTTCGTTACCACATAACCGTTCTTTTCCTGCCACCGTATCAATCTGAACAACCTGAATAGATTTATCACAGTTTTACCTAGAAAGCTTAAATCACTATATCGGAAATTCGTCGTGCTGATTTCCATTTTGTCAATCTTGGAGTTGAACTTTGGCAGTCTGTGTCTCGGACACGGTATGAAACGGAACAGTTGGGGTGCCGAATACAAAAAGTTGAATATTTGAGGTATAAAAAACAGGAGAGTTGTCTTACTGAAGTGACCTAGTATTCCTACGACGGCAAATGTCATGCCGCTAAAGTAGCAGAAGGTGTCTCCTACGAAGACCTTCGACGGGTACCTGAAAATCGACATAACTGTCAATGATCTATTGTTTTAATCAACAAATGAACAATGATTTGTAACCAATATGTAAGGGGTTTTAGTTTTGAAATAATGTCCCATTCTTAAAACTTTGATGGGCAACGACGTCTATAGACGCTTTCAATGAGTTCATTTTTTGCTTAGACGTCTATTATGGGAGTCTTTCAATAGAACGGTTAGAACTGGCACAACGCATATACACGTCTGTTCTTTCATAAAATGCAATGGCTTAGATGGGTTACTGTCACAGAAAACATATATGTTATTATGCTGTGTCATTTTCAGTCTGTTTAAATCAGTACCTTTATTAATTTTTATCATTTTCAACAAAATATAACAGGACGCCTTATCATGTCGTTTTCGCTATAAGTAAGTTCATATCTGGTAATTTAGTGTCCAGTTTGGCAACATCTTAAAACTTATAAAAATTTTACTGAGTAGTTAACAAGTTTTGTCATAAAGGTGCAGAATCCGCACAAGAAAAAAGCAGAGAAAGTATACCAGTTTTTGCAGCAAAGGATATCCTGTCTTTTTTTTATATTTGAACTCTTAAAGGGGTGATACACGTACGAACTTTAAGTACGCGGTTTTTAAGTTCGCGAACTGACCGGGCTCGACGTCGGTGATACACGTGAAGCTGAAATCACTTATTTTGATAATTTTCCTAAATAAACAAACTCGTACGTGTATCACCCCTTTGTTTAGACGTTCGTAGTGAGCCTTTTTCGTTGCGTCATATTGTTTCAAATTTTTGTTCTTTTTGTCTTATTTTATATTTACGTTTTGTGCTGGATCTTTTAGTACTCGCAATTATTATTTGCCGAAGAAAAGTACAAAGTAAATATTTTTATTATTTATTATTAATAGTGGTGTTAGAACACTGCTTTTTTTTTAAATGTCTATGAGCGTCTTGACGTACATTTTTCTTCCTCCAGAATGTCCGCTGAAAGAAAGAACGCCTATGAAAGTTAGACGTATATATATATACGTCTGGTCGTTTTTATCGAGTATCATTTATAAGATACGACAGAACGTCCTATGAAATCAAATTTTAACTTACAAAATTTCAAATAAAAACAGACTCCCTCGATGCTCCATGGATCATTTACTTCTAAAAAAATCGTATCAAACAAAAAGAGGAAAAAAAGTTGTCAAAATTATTCCGGTGGGGTCTTAGCGACTGTCCGTCAAACCATGGCCGACTTTACTCACTAGGCCGGAGCATGAAATATGGCAACACTGAATCAGCGGGCCGAGCTTTTATTTGTGGTTATGTCCTGTGTATTCTTCCAGAGCAGAAAATATGGTTGGAAAGTGATTATTAATGCGTTTCTAATTATTTACCTGCACAAACGAAACTATAAAGATAACAAGATGCCTGCAAAGCGTGTAGTACCAGGTTGCAGCCCAGTAGAGGACATACCAAACCATGGCCCAACATAACCTTATTCTAGAGTAAAAAGAACGTTGCAAGGTGATTTTTAATGTGTTTCTATTTATTTACCTGCACAAACGAAACTATAAAGATAACAAGATGCCTGCAAAGCGTGTAGTACCAGCTTGCAGCCCAGTAGAGGACATACCAAACCATGGCCCAACATAACCTTATTCCAGAGTAAAAAGAACGTTGCAAGCTGATTTTTAATGTGTTTCTACTTATTTACCTGCACAAATGAAACTATAAAGATAAAAAGATGCCTGCAAAGTGTGTAGTACCAGGTTGCACTAGCAATTGTGCGTCCAATAAGGGACATAAACAGAAGTGGGTGAAAGGTATTCCTCGGAAGGGCTGGTTATATTTATAAGGATAAAGACAATAATTTACAAACATTTCAAAGGATAAGACCTATTTTAAAGCACAATGTGGTACCTATAATGTTTTCTGGAACTCATCTGGGCATGCATCTGGGGCATACCTACGAAAAGATTTGATAGTGAAAGGGAATCAAGACCAGCAAGAATGGCTTCACAGTGACCTAATAGTGAATTTTTCTAGCTCAAGTGACAATTTATAAAGTAAATTGAGTGTTCATTTAGGTGGAAGTGGCAGCAGGAAACAGGTTGCGTTTATTTTTATTTTGTTTGTAGTATCTGACTGTGATGAAACAGACATCAGATGTAAGTGGTATTAGTAGTAGTAGTTCTAAAAAGTATTTTTCTTAATTTATTAACCCAGATGAACTCTAATACATATAAAATGTAATAATTATTCTGAAACTATAGGCCAACTATTAGACAGCTAAGCCACGTTGCCACATCTAAGGCTCCGGCCTAGTGTAGAGTCGGCCATGGTCAAACAGAAGGTGGGAACTCGCACTAACCACCCTTCACATCGATCGCGATGTAGACTATCCTTAAGCGATGAATCATCAACCAGATGAGGATGACACATGACCGACTGACCGAAAACAAATGAAATATGACAGCAAACTTTGAGGTTAAGAATACAGGGGTTGGGTTGGGATATCTGGAAGATGTGATACTTTGCAGCAGTGTTTTTTTTCTTTTTGGGACTCTGTTCCAAATTTAACATGAATCCCAAAACCAGACGAGCTTTGTATTTCAACAGCTGAGAGCAATACTGTTGTCTTCTGCTTAACGGGGCAGTGAAAACCGAAAATAAGAGTTATGTAGTTAGGTGATAAATGTATTCTTTTCGTTTATATCTCAAAAGAAAGGCTGTTCTGGTCATATTCGCGGTTCAATTATGTATTATATTAGCTTATATCTTTGTGCAGTTCCAATGGGGGGATCAAGAAAACGGCAAAATTTCATTTGTAAGAAACGATGAGTCTACAGAAAGGGTTACACGTACATATCATACGAGCAATTTTGAACTAAAGCTAGTCAACACCAGAGAAAATTATGTGAACTTCAATTCTAGTTTGTGTTTCAAATATGGAACAGATTTGGTATCTATGACTATGTCAAAGGTGAGTACAGATAAGGGCGCGACATTATTTTGATGATATATAAGCTGCTTTTCTGTTTGCTGTAATTTTACATACACTGCATCACTTATTGCCCATCTACTATAACCTTCTTTCTAGACACCTAAACACGGTTTATTATTATTATTTTACAATAAAAAATGCAGATTATAAAAAAAATAATCTTTATATTCAAAGAACAAATGTCATACCCTCGGTCATACCTATACAACATAGAGTAATTTGTAACACAGATGGTGTTACTGAACAAAGAGGAAATGAAAAGAGAAAAATTATGTAAGATGTGTAAGTTGATATCGAAAAAATCAGTTTAAAAAGTTTCTTATTTTAAGTATTGTATTTCCATCCCTTGCTAAATTATAGTATACTTCGATATGCTTCAAGTAAAAATCTCATTGTAACAATACATGTATGATACTCCACAATAATAATAATAATTTATGCTGTATACATTAGTAAAATGTTTGCACATGTCAATAAAAACATTCATGAAGACCTCAAATCGTATAATGAAATATCAGTATATAATGATACTGGGGCATTAACAAGTAGGCTAAAATTCCACCTTTGATGTCTGATAGAAATTAATAACTGAAATGCCATACCCATTGAAAAATGAAAGCCGTGCAAAGTTGTGTGATAAAATTGCATAATCTGTTTCATAAAACAGCAATTAAAACTTTTGAAATGATTAAAGGAATGGGGTAATGTATTGAACACGATGGAGAGTACTTTGAAAGATAGTTGTTGAAGATTTTTAAATAAATATTTCATTGTTATACTATAGTATAGTAACAACATTCCTGATATACCCGGCAGTAAATTTTATGGCACTCTAATGTCTCAAAAGTTTTTCACCCAAAACTACAGCTATATGTGGTTATACATTAAATAACCCTTATTGTAGCCCTCTGTCTAGGGTAGTGCTGAAATAGTTTTTATGTTAAGTAAACCTTATAATTATTGCTGTATAGTGCAGTAATATCTAACCGTTTACATGTTTGCTTGTACTGTTGTCAGACTGTCATTTTCTTAAACCAGTTTACTTATCCTTGATTTAGGTACAAAATTATCATGATTAATCTGGAAACGCGCGCTAGTAAACCGTGCTTTAAGAAATAGAAAGAGTAGAAAAAATAAAAAAATAGAAATTCAAGATTACTGGAAAAAATACTTCAGATTAGAAAAGCTGAGATTATTGAATTTTTTACAAAACAAAATATAACAACTTAACCAGAAATTAAAACAAAAAGTCAGTTACTGGAATTTTACAGCTTTGATAAAAAATGGAGTCAAGTTGATTGACTCAGTACTTCCCACACATTATGGTGATACCAGTTCATATTTTTCCATTGCACGAAGCTATGGTATGAGATCCCTTGTAACCAAATCATCGCCCGCACGCTCGCAAAGAAACATCCACCACAAAAACTCTCGTGAATAGTTTCTTGCATCTCTTTCCGTAGGAACTAGGATGACATATTTTCTATTCTGCAATCTTCAACTGGTATCCTAATCATTTTCCGATATTTAAAAACTGATTGTATTATCAGTATCGACCTTTAAAGGGCAATGGAAAGTATTCCAGGGCTTCCTAACCACCCTATCTGATACCATATCTTACTTTGGCTCAATTCAACTCAAAAACAAGTACTACACGTAGTCAATGATCTGAGATCCCCAGAGTACCTAACAACAGTTTTATATTGTACCACTACGAATACAACAACAATTTCAGTTTCACAACCCCACCCCAAGCTATCATAATTTAACCCCTTCTAAAAAATGGTGAGACCGATCAGGAACCCCCAAATTGCCTAAAAACGAAGTTTGGGTGGTTTTGATATTTGTAGATTTTTCTATAATATAATAATAATTTTTCTATAATAAGCAAGGCAACGTTCGGATGGACCTAAAAACGTGTATTATGACATTAGGTCTTTCTTTAACAAGTCAATGAATCGCTAATTATGAGTACAACATGAATATTTCAGTTTTACAGCCCCCCACCCCTCAGCCGCCCCAATTTCACTCCCCCCCCCCCCAGCTCAAACCTCGTTTTAAAGCGTTTTAGGTGTTGCTGATCATTTTCTACTTTTTTTTGGGTGGGGGTGAAATTGTGGTGGTTGGGGGGTGGGGGGTTATAAAATTGAAAAAATTGTTGCTTTCATAATAGACTGTCCACTGACCTACGAAGGAAGACCTAGCAACATAAATAACATTTTTTGGTCAATCCGAACACTGCCTTGCCTATTACAGAAACCAAAGGACTTAGAATTTTTTCTGGTGTAAACATACGTGTATTGCTTTAGATCGTTCTATATTGTGTAACGAGCGATACTGCTGAATTGATTTTAATGAAATTTTCACACAGTATTACTACCGTGGCGAGGATGGAAAACGCGTATGGTTTTCATAAGTCGTGCCAGTGGCGGCCCATAAATAATAAAAAACTAAAAATATAAAAACAGCTCAAACTTCGTTTTTACGCGTTTTAGAGGTTCCTGACCATTTTCGGCATTTTTTTGGGTGGGGGTGAAATTGGGGTGGTCGAGAGGTGGGGTTTTTTTTTTGAAAAACTAAAAAATTTCTTGTATTCATAATAGGCTGCCCACTAACCTTGGAAGGAAGACCTAGCGACATAAATCACCTTTTTAGGTCATGGCCTAGCCTATTACGGAAACTAAGGGACTTATACATACGAGTATTTATTGCTTTAGATCGTTTTGTATTTTGTAACGTGGGCACTATTGAATTGATTCTAATGAAATTTTGACACAGTATTATTACCGTGGTGAGGATGGAAAATGCGTATGTTTGTTAAAAATCATGTCAGTGGCAGCGTAGCATTAATCAAAAAACTAAAAGTATGAAAACAACTCAAACTTCGTTTTTAGATGTTTTAGGGGTTCGTGATCATTTCCTACCTTTTCTTTTGGGTGGGGGTCAAATTGGGGAGGTTGGGGGTGGGGCATTGTAAAACTGAAAAGTTTGTAGTATTGATAATAGGCTGTCCATTGACCTGAGAAGGAAAGACCTAGCGGCATAAGACAATTTTAGGGGGGGGGTGGCGATTATTTGGTTGCAAGGGATCTCAGACTAAAGCTTCATGCCATGGGAAAATAATAAACTGGTATCACCGTAATGTGTGGGAAGTACTGAGTCAATCAACTTGACTTCATTTTTTGTATTTTTAATCCGATTGAATTAATATACAGTGATTTAAATAGAAATAAGCCCCCATAAGCTCATAAGCAGTTATAAATCTTATTAGAGATCAGTAGATTTATTAACTCAAGAAAAATGGCGAACTCATCTGAATCTGATTTTGGCTTGTGTTAAATTTTTTTCCTAATTTTTCATTTGTATTCTTAAATAATATTTTTAGAATGTAAGTTTGAATGGTATTCATTGTACATTTTATAATATCTATTAAAAATCTAATAGGCAACCACATTTGGTTTTCTTCTTTAATGTTAGTGTTGCCCTGGATGGTTCTGTCCCCAACATCTGGCACGCGATACTGTGCTTTGTACAATAAATGTTTCTGGATATCAAAGAAGATTAACTTTTGAGAAATTAAAGCCATAACTGCCATTTCCTGATGCATTCTTTTGGGAAAAGCTGTAATCCTGGGGAAACTAATCCATCCATAGATGTATGTCATTTCATATCAAATTATTTTTTGTTAGTTGTGTACTTTGAGAAAGGCAGCAGATCTAGTTTTAGTCGCACATCTATAATTCTTTACCATTTTACAGGGTAACAATTGGAGCTGTAAATGTTTACAAGGATGGCATGGAAATGATTGTGGGCAACCTGAAGTGCTTTGGAGAGCCTTATTGGCTCACCATAAACCAACTAAAATAAAAGGACCAAGGACATTCGAAAGAAGACTGATATACCTGTTCAAAGTGAACGAGTTTACGGAACATCTAGCTGATATAAGAATCAATGAACTAGGTAGGTAAGATATAAAAATCTTTGAACTAGTAGTTGTAACGCCTTATCAGCTGCCCAACCAGTTTAATTTTCTATCTCATCAGTTGTTATGGCCTTCCCCAATTTGTTCCAAGACTCTATCATTACTTATGCATATCCAGCTTGTTTTTGTCATTTTCTTCTAAATCCACATTTCAAACACCTGCAACTTTCTCTTACTCTTGAGTTTCGTATTCATATAAAGTATAACTCAACTAATAACTTCCTGTTCTCATTCTTTGTTCCTACACTGTGTCCTCCCATCTTCAAGTCTTCAACATTTGTATTACTGTTACTAGCGTTTGCATTCAAATCTTCCATTATTACTATTATATCATTCCTCTTGTTAACCTTTTGTGATACACCTGTTAGCTTTTCATAAAAGTCTTCTTTTTGCTTCTTATTTGGGACCTCTGTTGGTGCATAGCATTGTATGATAGGGGTTGATCACTCTTTCTATCTGAGACTGGATTCCAACTCAATAGGCTATTCTGGGCATTTTACTCACTACTCACATTACTTGAGCACCGCCGCAAAAATTATTTTTAAATCGTTTATATGCCACGTTATGCGGTACCATAGTTTTGATCGGAGTAATTACAGCCTTTTGCAATTTCCTAAGTACAAACAAACGCATTGGATCAGTATTTTCCTTTGAAGATTTTTCTTTTTTACTACGAGTATTACTGCAATATATCGTCAAACCAGCTATGATGTTTACATTATGGTCTAGCAAGTAAGAAAAATACCTGACTCAGAGAAGATCTGACGACATAGTCAAATAATCATGTGCCACCATCCACCATGGTTCAGACAAACAAAAACTTTGTTTACTCCTTCCAACCTATTCGAATTTTTAACTAACAGCACATTTAATATCCTTGCAGGTAATGTTGTGGACTTGTTCATTCTTTACGAAGACGAAAACACGAACTACCTCCTACACAAACTGAATAACAACTTCTGCAAGGAACACCACAACAAAATCCTCTATGTGCAAGAAACCAAAGACAATCTATGGGAGAGACTAATCCCACTTCTGAAAAACCTCAGAGTCGACGACATTATCCTATCAAACGACAACAATGAAATTCCTAACAAAGACGCTTTGATCTTCCTCAAGTACTACGACCACTGGCCAGAACCAATCAAATTCCGGATGAGATGGTCGGTATTTGGATTCTTCTGGTTACATCCTAGCAAAACCATAACCAGTGGCGGGGCATGTACTGTTTCTTTCCTTAAAGAGTCCTTCAATAATCAGTTCAAATTGCTGAGTGACAACAAAACCCTCTCTAGTCCATTATACAAAGGCCTAACGCTAGGTGATCTGAATCATTATGGCGGCTGGTTTTGTGAATACTGCACCGATGCAGCACATGTTGTTAATTTTCTAGCGAATAAACCTAAGAATATTATAAATTGGAATAAGATTAACTATAAGAAAATCGATCAAAATTATATAGAGGAATTAATAGAAAATGGTGTTTATATTGATGGTGTTCAACAGTTAGAAAAAGCACACAAGTATCGTGATAAGTACTTTGCACCGCCTTTTGTTAGAGATCATGACTGGAAGTATGATTTTCTTCTGATTAATTTTTATTCGAAAATGGATTATTACGAAGGTTGAAGTAAGATGCAATAATGAGTTGTGGAACTTCTGAAACTTGACCTTTTGGTTGTCTTTTGTGATTCGTCACTCTTCAGTGGAACGTAAGTAAAACGACATCCGACAGAATGAAAATAGTACAACTACAAGCTTGAGCTTGGCTTTAACGTAAGCTGCCGTTAAGCCACCGAAGTAGCAAAACGTCTGTTGTACACTGCTGGCTTAGCACCTAACTCCAAGCTTAACATGAACTTGTAAACTGACTAATCATGTAGATTAACCGAGCTTAACGGTGGTTTAAATATAAATGTCATGTGTCAAACAGTAACCTGCAAATTGCTTGTCATTTTATTAAGTTGTATTTTATATTGGAAAGTTTTGTGTGATAAAAGCAAATACAAAAACAGACAGAAACGACCTTTACCCAAATCTGACAAAAACTGTCTCTAGTGATAGGCCAAAAAAGTTTATTTTTTTTGTTATAATTATGACATTGAGTATTCTTCTGGCTCGCGAATCAACTAGGTATAACTAAACCGGCAATTATTTTTGCTTGTACAACTTTAAGCTTAGGCTTAGCTGAGCTTGAGTTTTATACAGCTTGTGTTAAACCAGTATTTGTACAACCGGCGCTTAACCTCATAACTATTCACTTATACCTTGTTACCACAATTAAGGGCGCCAACGACAGGTGGATATCTGTGGTTTGGGCACCCGAGAGGGCATTCGAGACAATATGCAAACCTGTAGTAGACTTGTTAGAAGGATGCGTGAAAAAATTGCTTTTGCTCAGCTTGTATTCCTTTGCTGCCATCATTGGTGATAACAAGGTATAGTATAGAGTATTTCTTATCAATCAATAAACATTAATAAAAAAAAATATTTTCGCTAGATGTAGTTGTATTTATCAGCTAGTAAATATTGTTGAGTATGAATGGTTCCCAAACCTATTATTATTCAAATTCAATCAATTTTTGTTCCATGTAAACCTACTTGTGATAAGTACCACTGTTTTATTGACGTTACATCTGAAATTGGTGCAACTGTAAATTAGGATGTGAAATTTTCAATATTTAGTAAAATGCCTGATAAAACAGTCAATCAAATCTTTATTTATCCACAGCCTCACTTGTTTTCAATCTGCACTATTTTACATCATAGATAATTTTAACCCAATGTTTTTTCTTGTGATTTTAAGATTGTTTTTAATCTGCAACATTAAATTTTATTGTAGGTAATTCTTAATCTTTTGCCTAAAATTGTGATATTATATTTATTGCTTTTTTTAACACTTTCAACTAATTCAAGTATACAAGATTGTATTAACATCCTACATAGAAATAATTATATTGCAACGGCAGGGTCTTATATCATATTTATCATACTGCAATTATTATAATGATTATGTATACATTTATATCACATCTGAACTGAGGTAACTTGATTTATATAATATACATACAAAATTATTAATAAAATGTATTAAAAGTTAATCTTGTGTTTTGATTAACCTGCCCTACCTAAGTATTATATCCAGATATTTGAATCATAATTATAAATCGTTAAGTCTTACTACAATCGGAGAAAGATTGTTGTTCAAAATAGACACGAAGATATGCAAGATTGACATTTGATGTTTTTAATAAATGGTTATTTTTTTATTGTGATAAACCTAACATTAATTAGTAATCTGAGCCTTAAAAGTATTTAAAATCACCATCATTGTATATATTCCATCATTTATTACTGGCCATTTAATTAAACCAACATATTTATGTTGAAACATAAACTGTTGAACAGTGTAAATTTTACATTTACAATTTTACATTTTGACTACCATGAGGTCTTCGTCAAAGTCTATGACATACACAAAAATTAATTTTAGTCGAAATTATTTGACAGCTTTGTTTTTTTTTAATATGACGAACCAACAATGACTAAGAAATCCTACAGAACATAAAGTATTGCATTTGTATTGTTGACATGCCCAAAATGAGGGCCAGTACCACATCATCATGACACTATGGCTCATATGATTAAGCAGTTTTTTATAGACACTAGCAAAAGATTCCTAAACAAAAAAAAACTGTATACATATTGAAACAGTCTTATTTCATTTATTACTTAGAATTCTTGAGCAAATAACTGTGCAACTAGAGAATTGAAAAATATAAGCATTTCTTATCATCAAAATACCCATTGTTTCTTTTATTACTATACTAGCAGTAGGTTCTGATTTACCAAGGGATAAAATAAATCACACATAACTTCTATCTGGCCTTGATACACAATCTACATACTTTTAAAAACTAGTGATCATGATAACCTATTATTCAATTAATAAAATTAATATTGATTTTAGATATATAATCTACCCACTTACCAATTGTACTTGAGCAATGCTAGAGTTGTGGCAGTGTATGGCAACATAAAATAAAGGCTAAACTGGTGTGCTTTCCATAGATTTCCACTCAATTCAATAAAATTGAAAATGATTATGGAAATTGCTATTATAATACTTTGTCCTGCTTCCAGTCCATTCACACCAGCTAAGATATTTATAGCATTAGTGCAAAATACAGCTAACATGCCCATGTATATGTAGTATAATATTCCGATGTCCACAGACAGTCCTAGATGCTCTCTTAGAGGTTTAGGCACAATTATAGTTGTGGAATTGAAGTTTACATAGTATACCATCAGCAATGGTAATGATGCAATTGTCGGGAGAAGTAGTTTGTGCCTCCACAGTAGGTCCAAAACATCATCAGCAAAACCTAACAGCAACATACAGCAGATTGATAGCAGAGCTGCAATTAGTTCCACAAACTACAAAATAGAAAATAATATACTTTGTATAAGTCATAGAGTCCACTATGCTCTCGCTGTTTCTCTCAGATGCTGAGCCCAAGTATATTATACTTACTTCGTTGTGGGGAAAGTCTCCCTCCCAAAGACTCTTCCCAAAAGGCACCGGTATGAACAAAAACATTGTTATTAGGAATGTGCATCCTGTCACCATGCCTAAGGCTTCAGGGCTAGAAATTATAATAAATAATAATAATAACCAGAAGGACCTAACCTTACATTTTATCACTTGTTGTTTTGCTCATATCTATTCCGAACAAGTTGGCTTTGATGAACTTATCTTTAATATTTGGTATCACTTTCACTGTAACGCAGTATGCCCCAATGGACATAACGAAATTAATAATTATAGGTATCCACATCTTAAGAGAATCCTTATCTTCTGTATTTACATCTGCCGCCATAATTTAAAACATAGAACTCGGAAGCAGCAGACCACTTTAGAATAGAGCCACAGAATAGCTGTCAAATCCAAGAGGAAGCATAAACATAGTGGTACGTTGTGAGAGCGAATCGCAAATCAGATAACAGCGCTCCATATTCTAGGCTATACATGCATACAAGGGGCGATCAATATCTTCTGGTCTAAATATTTTATTAACAGGGTAGGAACAGTTAAAAGGTTTCTTATACATCATATAGTGATTAGATGTTCACTTACAAAGTGCAAACCGTTCACCAATTGAGCCCTGCTGATCGTCAAGTCAGAACAACTTACTCCTTGAGCTTGCTGCCCCTGCCTCTGACTAAAAAGAGAGGCAATGTCGGCTTGTCTGAGAATGAGAGATATAGGAACGTGTATGGCACGAGAACCGCTAGTT
Source organism: Callosobruchus maculatus (assembly GCA_951848785.1). NCBI lineage: Eukaryota > Metazoa > Arthropoda > Insecta > Coleoptera > Chrysomelidae > Callosobruchus > Callosobruchus maculatus. The sequence goes on along the minus strand of CATOUR010000157.1, from coordinate 789,054 downwards.
TGCTACACAAAAATAGAGCGATTCATGGAAAGTATCCCGATGTCATCACTCAGGGATGGTAATAATCAAAGATACCAATTTTCATTCGTCATCCCCGGCAGATATGATTAGAATAGGTAAAATTTCAGCCACGTAGCCTTATGTGCTTTAAGACGCATGTCGCATTTACACGTGACTAGTAACTAAATTTAGCTACTATTACTACTTATTGGGTGTTGTAAACAAATTGATTTAGAAATTACTCAAGTACCTAATTTGATGATCTGTTAGTGAATTGATTAGAAACAATGGCTATTTACTTGAGGCAGTAGATTCTCCCACTTCTGTTTTCCAGCAATTAAAACGCCGACTAAACAAGTGTAGACAGATCAGTTTAGTTGAGTTCATTATAAGTAGAGACTACGAAAGTCAGGTATTATACAAGTAACGATTCAAAATGCCATAAAACGAGCCTAAATGTGCATCAACTCTCAGGAGATAGTGTTTTGGCCGATATCATTTTTTAAACATTATCAATTTTACTGCTTCAAATCGTCCCAAAAAACTGGAAGTCATCCAGTCGGTGCGAAAAAAGGATCCAAAGCAGCTGAACCGACTAACTACAAACCTATAGATCGGTTGTCTGTAATAAGCAAAGTTATGTTGAAATGCGTCAACCAAGAGCTCATGATACATTGAGCTCAACGACAGACAATATGGATTCCGACATCAGTGATCAACAAATTGGAGGTCTCTTCCAGACTTTCTATCGGCCGATAGTTTAGTCGGGCTCTTAATCAGCATGAAGATATTGTATCTGAGTGCACGAATTACAATAATTGCATATCGGCCGATAAATAAGTTTGATGGGCTACGCTATTGCTTTTAAGAGCCCCCGCAAACCACAGACTTTTCAATCGGTCGATAGTTTGATCGATAGAAGGTCTGTGGTCTGCGGGGGCTCTAAGGATCGGTATTGGTTACGACACTGTTTCTGCTCCACATCATTGATGTGGAGCAGAAACAGAAACAAATCTATAGTTTTATGGATGACAGTACTTTGCATGTAGTCATCATAAGCAATGAGTAAGCAATAGGTCGATCTCTGTCGTGGAGCTCTATAGCGCAGAAAGGTAGCGGCTGCTTTACTGTCAAAGGACCTGGAGACCATTACCGCTTGGAGACTCAAGAATATGTTAAAATGTAATGCTTCCAAGATCCAGTAGTCCAGGTCTGTACATTTTCAAACAAAAGGAGCTCAAGTTAGCACTCGATTGTAATGATCTATCGGGCGCTGACAAGAAGTGATTTATTCAAGCTTGTAGGAGTCACAAACACGTTTGGTCAATTGCAACAGCTGCTGCTCTCACGTTGTATAAAGCGCAGATAAGACCAGGCCTGGAGTATTGCTCTCATATCTCGTTAGATGGTGTCCTTACTACCACGGATATACTTGATGCAGTCCAGAGAAGGGCAATTAGACTCATCGGTGACTCAACCTGAATGTGCCTCCTCCAGCCTCTTTCTTATGGGCGTGCGGTTGCTGACCTCTCTTTTCTACCGATATTTAAACGGAATCTGCTCCTCTGAGCTATCCTCTGTAATTCCACCGCTCATAAAGCCTATTAGATGCATTGATGTGGACCGCTGCTCTCATCCCAAGGCGGTCATTCGTCATTCATCAAGAATCAAGCGGTACGGTTTGTTCCCAGGAGTGTCCAGGGCTTGGAGTAGACTATCATTTACTAAACCTGCGAGTCCCGAGTCAACAGTAACATAACCTTGTAATTGCAGGCGCGGCACTCTGGTTTTAAGCTTTACCCTTTGCGGTCTGCTCAGTTATAAAAATATAATATTACTTGCAACACGCTCCGTTTAGATAGTTTGATCCACTCGTCATACGTGACGCTTGCAATAAAATTATAAATCCATTCGTCTTCAAACCCGGTCATCAGAATTCTGAAGGCGTTTCGAGCGGATACTGACAGTTGCGAAGTTACGATCAGCATTTCCAAACTGTCAACTTATTAGGTACTTCTGCAATAAGTATCAACGTGTGGGAAGCGTCAAGGCAAGCTACTTGCCTTCAATTTTTCATAAACACACAATGTTGCGTTGAATACATCCAAGCAAATAGCAAATCTCGTACTGGTTGTACACATGTACGCACTCATATAAAAATGAAGACGACATAATCGATCAGCAATTAATCACAATCTAAATAAACTAACAACAACAAATAACAAACAGCATCAGTAACGCGCATGATATGTTGACTTCCCCATACCGCTAAAAAAAGAATTCATAGTCAGGCTTCATAGTGCAGGTCGGGTGGGGTCTATATTGATACATGAAGGGTGTGTCCAGATTTCTGAATTTTAGTCACGGTTATTCTTTTATTTATTTCTTTAACAGTAGGTTAACTTCAAAAACCCTATGTACAGGGTCCATCCCAAAAGTAATGAGCTTCATTTTTTCCGGACGCGAAAGCAGGTTTCGGAACATCCTGACGCTTGGAGCAGGTGGTGGGGTGGTGGTCTACCAGTGCTGCTGCGGTGCATTTTTGAAATCTACTGAATGAAAGCAATAAAATGTAGTAGATTGTACTAAATTGTACTAAAATTCGTGAATTTCATGATAAGGTGGAAATTGGCACACATGGATGCGCTATGATTTTCTGAAGAGCAAAAAGAAAAGCTCTCAAACCTCTACAACCATACAATTTATTGCATTATACATAATTTGACAAGCTTCAGCGTATGAAATGAAGATTTTACGACCGCAATGGTCAAATATATTGATTTTTTGGTCCATTTTAGCTCTCACTGAAGATAGCTTATGCAGAGCCTCTGTCTGTCCGTATATACAAAAGATAGACGAAACTACAGGTGCTAGAGAAAAGCTATATAAAGATTCGGAATCAGCATGAAAAAACTAGTCCGGGAAAAATCCGGTTTTGTCAATACATAGCCGACTCTACACTAGGCCGGGGCCTTAGATGTGGCAACGTGGCTTAGCTGTCAAATAGTGGCCCTATAGTTTCAGAATAATTATTACATTTTATACGTATTAGAGTTCATCTGGGTTAATAAATTAAGAAAAATACTTTTTAGAACTACTACTACTACTTCCTGCTGCCACTTCCACTTCCACTTAAATGAACACTCAATTTACTTTGTAAATTGTCACTTGAGCTAGAAAAATTCATGCCCAGATGAGTTCCATTAACTGTATTTTTCTGTGATATTTGGGAGGTCCAGAAAACATTATAGGTACCACATTGTGCTTTAAAATAGGTCTTATCCTTTGAAATGTTTGTAAATTATTGTCTTTATCCTTATAAATATAACCAGCCCTTCCGAGGAATACCTTTCACCCACTTCTGTTTATGTCCCTTATTGGACGCACAAGTGCTAGTGCAACCTGGTACTACACACTTTGCAGGCATCTTTTTATCTTTATAGTTTCATTTGTGCAGGTAAATAAGTAGAAACCCATTGAAAATCACCTTGCAACGTTCTTTTTAATCTGGAATAAGATTATGTTGGGCCATGGTTTGGTAGTCCTCTACCCATGCCTCTACTGGGCTGCAACCTGGTACTACACGCTTTACAGGCATCTTTTTATCTTTATAGTTTCATTTGTGCAGGTAAATAAGTAGAAACCCATTAAAAATCACCTTGCAACGTTCTTTTTAATCTGGAATAAGGTGATGTTGGGCCATGGTTTGGTAGTCCTCTACTGGGCTGCAACCTGGTACTACACGCTTTGCAGGCATCTTGTTATCTTTATAGTTTCGTTTGTGCAGGTAAATAATTAGAAACACATTAATAATCACCTTCCAACCATATTTTCTGCACCTGGAAGAATACACATGACATAACAACAAATGCAAACTCGACCCCCAGATTCAGTGTTGCCATATTTCATGCTCCGGCCTAGTGAGTACAGTCGGCCATGCTCAATATCGTTTCCGGTTCCACAGTGAGAGCGCCGTTCGAATTCACTCGAGTAAATTCTTTCCTACATTTTTCGAAAACTGAAAACGTAATAGTACTAGAATTAAGCCGTAATGTACTTTACTAGAAATAGTACCTATAAAACGGCAGCACCGGGGTCTACACTTTGCAATGCGACGGATGTCATTCGGCAGCCTTATTATGTATCTTGCGGAAAGCAAGCTACAGGCGGAAATCGCTGTCAAAATCATGACGGACAATATCTGACAACAACGTAACCTACAATGTGCCAGAACTGTCAGCGAATGAAACAAAGCGTTAGTTCTGTCATCTGCTACCCAATCGCTGGTGGCGCTAGTCTCATTACGGAAAGTGCATTTTTGTGACAGCAGACGACCAGCAAGCGTCAGCGTTGGGTAATATGGAACTTTTTGAAAGTTTCCATCGCGTCACTGATGCTCGGTATCTGCTCCATGACCGCTGTCGTGAATTTTTACAGAAGGCTGCGGGTCTGAGCTCTTGAAGCCATAGTGCAGCTCTTTCTTCAGACTTCTGTTTTGAGTTTTCGACATAGCACGAAAGAGTCTAGGTACTATCGAACAACGCTACACAACCAAATTCTGCTTCCGTCTGAGCAAGAATGCAACAAAAATATTTCAAGACTCCTTTAAGGACAATTGCTTATCCATATCCCAGGTGAAGAAGTGGCACAAGATGTTCACCTCTAGAAGAGGTGACCGACGAACCTTGGCTTGTACGCTCATCGGCCCCCCGAAACGATAGCAATGTGCAACGAGTGCGCAATTTTTTGAACTTGATCGTCGGTTTAGTGTTTACTTATCATCTAGAGGTCCTTGAAAGACTGAAACAAAAAGTAGCAAGAAAATACAGCGCGGTCAAAGATGACTAGAAATTGCACCACCTCGCTGTGGTTCCTCAGTCTTGTCTCCCATGATTTTTTTTGTTCCAAGGTTGAAAAAACCGCTAAAGTAAGTACCTGTGCCGATTGTGAAACTGGCCCTGAAACAGATATTTTTTTAGGCCGGTAGCCTTATCACGTATCTTGCAGACGACAAGCGACGGGCGAATAATATCTGCTGTCAAACGTAAATTTCGTATTACGCAACGACGTCATCGTGACGGACAACAACATATAACGATATAACCTACAATTTTACGGTCATGTTGCTGTCATAATTTAGAGGTGAGCCCATAGGAACGATACCGTAATAGGAATCAAAGGAATCGATTCCGAGGAATCAAAGGAATCGATTCCGATGGTTTGGAATTGGAATTGACAAATCCGCGCACGGACTCGGACTCGGTCTGTCGATGTTGGTGTCGGTTAGCCAAACTTAGTAGTGAATCGTGTTGTCGATTCCGTCGCGTTGTACGCCTGACGCTGCTGTAGTGCGGCGTAGTTATTTATGGCAATTCCATTACTTTTTCTTTGTGAAGTACCTTGTACAGAAATTTTAAAAGCTTTTCTTTAACTTGCAATGTATGCTTGTCTGTACGGGTGGAATCTTGCTACTCATTTTTTTTATGTCCATCACCTTTAATGTTCGAAGATGTCAATACGATAAGCTGTGTGCCGTCATTCTAAATCCAATATGGCGGACCATCCAAGATGGCGGAATAGTAAATTTTAATGCATTTGTACAATATGGGTATCAAATTAATGGGGTTGTTGAGAGTAACTCGAAAAAGAATGTGACTTCATTCTAAATCTAATATGGCCGACCATCCAAGATGGCGGAATAGCTATTTTTTAGGCACTTCTGCAATATGGGTATGAAACGTAGGGCTTGCCGAGAATATAATTAGAAAAATATTCTAAAATAACTCTTAATCCAATGTGGCGGACTTTTGAAGTTTTGTCATACTTTCCTACAATATTAGTATTAAGCGTACGGTTCGCTGAGAATAAAATTGCAGGTTAATAACTGAATAGTAAAAAATAAATTAAAAGAAAAAACTTTTTTACAACAAGCTTTTATTTAAATGCTCTAAAAAGAAAATTAAAATGTTCCCTTTTTCATTGAATTACCTGAAAACGTACTGGATTCAGTACAATTGTACCGAAACGGCAGCACTGGCCTGTAATGGACTAAAGGAATCGTGAACGTAGTGAACGAATTGAAGTAATCGATTCCGAAAAAGGAATCGATACCGTGGAATTGAATCACCAAAAGGAACGATTGAGCCCTGTTCTATGTCATATCGCTGCCGCTCCGCGTCTGCTCAGAGACCGATGTCGCGAATTTTTACATGATAAGGTTGCGGGTCCTTAAAAAAGGTGCCATGTGTGCACCGCGCGTTCGATGCGCGTTAAGGTCCGTATCGCTGGTCTGTTCGCCGCGCCGTTTGTCCGCTAATTTTGTACGGGGTTCACAAGAGGTTTGTCGAACTGGAAGATTTGTACCCACCTTATGGATCACCTTAGTGTTTTTCGATATTTTTACTGTACTGATATCTGGTCACAGTGTTTTCAAGCGTTTGACTGCAATATAAATTTTTGTCGATATTTTAATGAAACTGATCTATTTCTACGCTAATTGAAATGTAAACAATCATTTATAACAGTCGCGGTATTCAATTGTACTCGGTAATGTCTCAAGCCTGTCTGGCGCTGTAGTCGACCATTTTTGCCGTTCTATAAATATACCGACCAGTGCGAAGAGTACGATGAAAACAACGACCCTATGCGCTCAATTATGCCACTGTTTATCCACATTCTTCTCCATAAATATCTCGTCCTAATCTAGGTTCCTGGTAAACTAACCATTTTTACGCAGACGTTTGTTGTTGATCTTGCTCCTTACCGTACGAGTGTTTTTCATCAAATAGGAACGGACAGTTAAAATATAAAAATTTATAATAATATAATTTTTACAACTCTCAGTGGTCGAAATTCTTATTATGCCACTTTTCTGAGGAACAAAAGACGTCTTCAGAGAGGCCTAACAAACCCCAAAAACGAACACCATACCTTAGCCACGAGTCAACATTAGCATACAAAATTTGAATGCTACAGCATTAAAACGACACTTTTTAATTGTCTTAAAACATAATTTTCATGGTTCATATAGTTTTGGTATACCAAATATTCATGGATGATATATCCAACAGGTTCTTTTGATATATTCAGAGTTGACATTTTTAACATTTATTAATAATTATAACATGTCTAACCTATTATCTGACCAGCGGATCTGAAGCTACATAAGGAATGCGGACAAAAATGTTCGATGTTGTCAAGTTTATTTATAAAAAAGCAAAATTAACGGTAACAGCAATTTTAGATATTTTGATAGCTACTTTAAGTTAATGTAGTTGTTAATGTATTTTTATTTAATAACTGATATTTTATATATTTGTTAATGTATTTTTATTTAATAACCGATATTTCTTAATCTGCCTGTTATAAAATGTACATATTTTCTGAAGATATCATCAACTTCAGGTGAATCGGCAACAAAACTCACGAATCCTGTCATCCAACGTCTTGTCAGGGAACTTTATTGGTTGAGGATCTGCTACCATGCCGTTGCCATGGAGATTAAATCTACCAGTGGCGTTTTGTATGTTGTGTTTATAATCTTTCTACAGATTGTCCCAAACTTTTTGAATATCTGTCTCGTCGTGTTTATTGTCTTGTCAGCTTATTAGGTACACTGTTTTTCGTCGTTATTAATTGTTATTATCTTATTTAATAATGAACATTTATACAAAAGGAAAGATGCTTCATAGCCAAATATCCCTGAAGTATTCACGTAAAATCCGCACGCCCATGGCTATTTTATGAATGTAATTGGCCATGTTTTTTTACAACTATACCCCTCTTACCGATACCCTGTAGCTTCAGAACCGTTGGCCAGACAATATGTTAAAAAAATCTTAAAAATCTGGAAAATAAACCATTCTATCTAGGAGTGACAACATTGTTTTTACCGGCTTTGATATATCTTCTAATGTGGAATCTGATAATATAATGTATTAATATTACATTAATTACATTACATTAATTATATATATAGACAAATATTTGGGTTATTAAAAAGGATCGGAAAAAATTTGAGCTAGACTGAACCCACAAAAGTGCTACAGCTAGCACAATTGCAAGATACCATATCTATATTCTGTATACTACGAGGTGAAAGGTGGAGGACAAGAGGTTACAGATTTCAACAAAGTGGAAGGTAGTGGAACTATTTTTTTGGTTTCACGATAAGAATAACCAGTGCGGCGAGATAATTGAAATTTTACTGCATTTAAATTAGTATTATCAATTAAATGAGATTGTAATTCTTAGTCCAATAGCCACCCACAATTTGGTGTGTTTCACTGAAGGATCTGCTCGGAGGTGTTGGGATCTTAGTCTCTGCTTGGAAAGTAGAGACGTGCAGAAGAAGAGAACAGTAAACAAATTGTGAATTATAATGGTACGCGCACATAAATCGGCATCGGACGGACGGTACGGATCGGAGAAAAATACTTTCTATGAAATTTAATGGACCAGCGCACATATGTGCGTACGGTAGGCATCGAATTTTCAAAATCCGGCGACAACCCAGCAAACACGATGTCATTTTGACGACACGATACGGCGATATCTTCTGGTGCAATCGTAGTTACTAGATAAAATAGTTTGGACGTTAATTACCTTATAGGATAAATGTTTATGTGATAATGCTGTGAGAAATCTGTGTAGCATTAATTTGAGTGAGGGTCATAAAATATATTAATTCAGAATAAATTAATAATGTATTTCACAGTAAAGACACGATACAAAAATAATGATCATAGCTTGGCTAGCCTTCTATAGAAGCCTGCCTAAATCACAAAGTACTTTTTATTTTCAAACGGCTTAATCCATATAATAAGAGGCTACAATCTAATAAATCCACAATACCTGAGAAAACACTGGACACTATACCTATACCTATTATTATTTATGGTGGAATCCACACATACAAACACTGCACACACAGCCCATAGGGTTAAAATCTCCGTCCCCATGCGTTCACAACTTCATCGTAGAAAACACAAGTAGAAAATGGCGAAAATAGCAATTTGTGCCTTGTGGTGATGATCGGGATCGAGATCAGCGGTTCGGCTGCTGTCAGATCGGGTCGGATTATATGCGATTCATTCATTGGTCTGTACCTTACGTAAGTCGTGCAGCGATTCATCAGTAAACTAAGGCGCGGTTAATACAAAATTACCTCATGCAAACATAAAATCTATCACAACCCAATCAACGGAATAATTAGCCACAATTTTGTCGTATCTGCTTTATTTGAGATATACCTACGTTACCTGAAGTCGAATATATTTTTGGATAATAATTTAGATTTTCTATATCTATCTAATTAATTAATATTTTTTAGTACTTATGCGAGCATAGACATTTTTTCATAAATATATAAGGAAGGAATAAGAAAAGTGAAATCATTAAGTTTTGAGATACATTTTCCACCCACCTTTATCCATTACATTTTGACGTGATAACGAATGGAATGGAATTTAAAACGCGTCATTCTGAAGTAACTGAAGAACCTTTTGTTTTATTCAAGTCCGAAAATATTCCCAATATTCCCCAAAAACTGCCTTCTCTGACATACTTCATGAACCCACACCCGTCTACGCTTCCTACATTTTTGGAAATTTTCTTCTTCCAGAACAATCGCCAACTCGTCACCGTTCGAAGACATATTTGCAACTGCCTTCCAATTATTCCGTCCATTCCGATCAGATATGTGCGATACCCTAATGAAAAATCTGTACCGTACCGGCCGTTCCATCCGTCCCGTCCGTCCGATGCCGATTTATGTACGCGTACCTTAACCGCCTCAGCACCGAGTCGTTTTGCTATTTGGTCGACGCGATTCCTGACGCACGTCTACTCGGTTTCTCATGCAAAGCATTGGGACGCCACTGACGGGTTGTTTGATGGTCGTCCCGAGACGTACGTCTTCACTCGCATGCGATCAGAATGAAAATAAGTTTGAGTGATTCGTACGACTTGCAACAAAAATAGGGTACTTGCAGAAAAAAATATTAAGTCGTTGACGCGTTCCTTAGAGCCTAGTAAACATGACAAAATCACTTGTCGGGTTTTTTGGAACCGGCTGTGAGAGATATTCCAAAAATTATTTCAAATGCCGGAAAATCTCGCGCAAACAACCACTGACGTCAGTAATATCGTATAGTGATGGGATGTAAAGTATTGTGATTCGATATCGATAGCCAGTGCTAACCTAACATTTTGACATTGATCATTATAACCACAAAACACAGTCACACACAAAAGTATAAGTCAAAAGAATAAAAGTTAGGCTAGATTACTAATTCGCTTTGTAGGGATGGGCTTGAATTAGATTCTATCTTTGGATTCATTCATAATGGGATGCGCCAAAATAAAATGATGGCTTCGATTAGTTGCGAATCTCGGTCACAAACAGGATGAACTGTGATACCTATCAGATATAAAAATATATTGCAACGAAAATGCTAGTGGATTAATTGCCTGTTTCAAATATGTTTAAGTGTCAATAAATTGAGTCGCATTGTTAAAGAATTCAGATCATCTCTAGTCGAATGCGCAGTTGAATCTCACTGACCTGCACTGTAGCAGTATCGATTGTCGATATCGATAAGATATCTGTGACGTCAGCCCTTGTTTTAAGTCACGTGGAAAAATTTGAATATATCCTTATTTTATTTTGCAAATGTGTTTTTTTGGCCGTCAGTAAAATCATGTTTTTTGTTTCCTACTGCTTCTTGATATGGTTTTCTTTACGCTATGTATACTCCCGAGGCGATTTCACGACCTCTGCAAGTACCCTATTATCGACTAAGAAAGACTACAATACCTCCTCAGACAAGGAAAGAGAGAGGACCGAACGCGCGACTGACATTTCCGTTACCAAATGGCATCAAAAATGTACCAAAGCTCTATTAAAATAATTAAATTTACCTGTGATACATGATTCCTCGCTCTTTCCTACTGCTGTGGCTTTTACAACCGTAAGCTGCCCCTACGATTATGCACACCACAATATTTTATGATTGGTCTTAAAAACCCTAATAGCCGGTTGTACAAATGCGGGTTTAGCACGAGCTTTGTTAAGCCTAAGCTTAGCTAAGCTCAGGCTTAAAGTCGACACCCGTTTCACAATGGTCGGCTTAGTTAAACCTGGTTGATAATGAAATTCACTACAGTTGGCATCAATGAAGCAATATGTACTGACATAATCATCTGAAAATTACGTTTTTTGGTTAGGCACTTATGACAGTTTGTGTCAAATTTAGGCAACGACCGTTTCTGTATCTGTTCTTTCATTTGCTCTCTTTGTTAAATTAGACACAAATCTTTCAAAAAATATCACCTAATAAAGTGACACGCAATTTGAAGGTTTCTTCTTGACATATCATGTCACTTGTATCAGGTTAGGTTTGATCCTCAGCTAAGCTCGCGTTAAGCTTCGGCTTACGTAGGCTCGTACTAAGCTTGGAGTGGGGGGCTAAGCTAGCATTGTACAACGGACGATTTGCAACTGACGTGGTTTAACGTCGACTTACCGTAAGCCGAAGCTTAAGCTTGCATTGTACAACCGGCCCTAAAATCATAAAAAATCTTTTGACAGCATGACAGCTCTCAAATAGCTATTGATTTTCGATCACAGCATCAAACGGGCGTGCGGTATTCCCTCTCTTTCCTTATCTAAGTATACCTCACATCCCATCGCTACAGTATACCAGTGACGTCACATTTAGTTTTCACGCTATGTTCATTCATTCAAAATATTATTTGGAATAAGTCTCATAAGCAACTTAAAAAAACAGAAACCTCCTTTTTAAGATGCTTATTACGATACAACGAATGCTTCAAAGCAATATTTTTTTGGGTGCAAGGATCATATTAGTTGTGTTCTAGCATCAGATTTCCGCCGATTTGAAATCGTCTGAGTGTGCGCGTGGTGTGCGCAATGAAGAAATCATGTACAAGCAAGATAAAGTCCAGTTTGGAACTAATTGTTGTGCGTTCGAGCAACAACAATTTGTAATTTTATTGAGGAATGGTTTTGGATGGTCAAAACAGTACACAGATTGTAGATTTTTATGTTTCAAAGTTGAGGTTGTGAAACTAACTTTTCTTGTTTTGGGGAGTAAACATCGCGGAAGTAAGCATCATAGGTTTAAATATTATTTATTGTTCTATCAGATCATCCGATTAAATAATAGGACTCGATTGTACTCTTTACGGTCAGACACGCGCAAAGGCTGAAAGCCTATGGCGCTGTAGAAGCGCTGCGAGAGGATAAGTGTCTGTGCACGTTAGATTTGAAACGCTGGTTAAGCCGAACTTACATTACGAAAGTAGTTGCATAAAACTATTGACATCCAAAATTCGCGTTAACACACAAAACCAATTCAGTTTCGTAAAACTGATGCACACGTGATGAAAACGCCTGTTTACACGTCAAAGTAGGAGTGAAACCTCGGTGAAAATATTGTCATCATTCTAGTTTTGAGAAACTAGTTTCATAATGTACATTCGGCTTTATAGCCGTCGGGAAAAAAAATCCCCGGCAGCTTATCCCACCGCTTCGAAGTTCTCTAAAAGAAGGAATGCTGGAGGAAACTGGTTAGGGAAATAGGGACCTCGACCTGGTAAGGATGAGCTCACAGAGCCTCTCTAGTGTTCCTCGTTCGGACGGCCTTTGGTGGTATTATCTGGAAGAGCTCACTCGACATCTTCCGTAACAGAATCTGTAAGAACAGGTCAGAAGACTGGCTTCTTCGATGTTTCAGGCTGTGGAGGTCCTTTGTGAGGTTAGGCGTATCGATTAGTCTATCTGATCTCTTCTGGATAGTGTGCAGAAGCTTTAGAGAGTGCTTTGTAGCGCATCCCCACACATGGGAGCAATACTCCAGCGATAGTTGGATCTGTGCCTTGTAGAGCAGCAGTAGTTGATCTGGTGTATACAGCTTCCTACAACGGTGTAACAAGCTTCTGATATGCCGTTTTAGCAATACTGACGACGCGGTCGTTCCAGGACATGTTTTTTTTGATGCCGATCCCCAAAAGCTTGACGAAAGGTGACACCACTATTGGGTGGTCCTCCATTTCCACAATTGGTAAGCCCACGTGAGACTTCTTTGTCAGTGTTGTTAACTGAGTTTTTATACGTTAAATTGTACTTTATTCCCTCGCAATAATTGTTTTGATATCTACGTTGATCTGTGAGGCATGTTGCTGTCGCCGACGTACCGTCTCCTGGGATGATCGGATTTAGATTGGATAAATGACTTTGACTCCACAGATGATGAAGGGATTATAGATAGAGATATACTGTGGCATTGTCATGAACGCTCATATTTTTTATGTTTCTTTCTACCAGTTATCTTTTCCTGTTACGAACATCCAACAATAGGTTAGGCTTACGTAACAGTACAAAAAGGGTGATTTGAGGCAAAAATAGTAAATGACAAACACAAAAATTGCTGTCATACATCAATTATGATTGTTTTTATTTTCGGAAAAAGTTGGCGGGCGGCGGGACTTGAGCCCACAACCTCCAGATTGTACTCGGGCGCTCTCACGGCCCGCATCTGTGACATCAAGTGATCTGATGACTCGGGGCTGTACTTGGTCTAGATGTCACTCGTCCGGGATAGCGCAGATAACTTTATGTTAGGGGGTGTTAAATCTTATTTTCATGCCTACATCCCAGACACGTATTTAGAGGGGGGTCCAGGGGGTCCGGACCCCCCGAAACGTTATAAATGTCGTCTAAAAAATAGAATCCACAAATTTTTGCACCCCCCCCCCCCCCGGACTAGAGCAAATTTAAGTTGGCAACTCTAATCTGGACCCCCCCGAAAGGTCAAGCAAGTGACACCCATAATCTGGACCCCCCCCCCCCCCCAAAAACCAAATCCTGGATAGGTGCCTGCTACATCCGCATGTGGATTTCCCAATTTAAATTCGCCATCCCGCAGCCTTATCACGTATCTTGCAGACGACAATCGACGGGCGAAAATCGCGCAATATCTGCTGTCAAACGTAATTTTTTTTGTATTATGCAACAACGTCATCGTGACGGACAACAACATATTATAACCTAAAATGTTGACGATACTCTTACCGTCATGTTGCTGTTGCTCGGCATCTGCTCAGCGACCGCTGTCGCGAATTTTTACATAATACGCCTACCGGACGAGTGGCATCTAGATCGGACGTGGTCGGAGATCAATACCGACCCATCAGATCACTTGATGTCACTAGTGGTTCTAGTCGGCGCTTTCGAAGTTGAGTTGACAGGGCGACCGTAGCTCCACTGGTGAAAGCGCTGGAGTACAAATCTGGAGGTCGGGGGTTCGACTCCCGCCGGTCGCCGACTGTTTCCGACGTTTTCTGGTACGAATTTTAATTCTAAATTATGGTCTTACATGCTAATAGGGTATTCTAACAGGACTGATTCCAAACCGTTTCAAACCAGATATCTTTTAGACGGTTATTAACAAGTAGTACGAAACTTATGCTTTGTGAAACTCTTATTATCTCCAAATTATCGTATGGTGATACTGTATATGGTCCAGCATTATTAAAAAGAGATGAAGTGAGGTTGCAACGGGTACAAAATTCATGTTTTAGATTTTCATTCGGCATTCGAAAATTTGAACATATCAGTCATGTAATTAAAGGAAATGATAAATTGAACTTAGCACAACTTAGAAAATTACATTTTTTAACTACAGTGCATAAGACAATAGTAACCAAAGTTCCTCCATATCTGTCTAAGAAACTGAAGATGTTCAAAGATGTGAATGTATTGCCTACAAGAAACAGAAATAAACTTGTGATTCCTTCGCATACCTCTGCTATTTATACTTATGGGTTTTCATATAATGCTAGCAAAATGTATAACGCATTGCCTCTGGAATACCAAGATTACTCCATTTTGAATTTTAAAAAGAAGCTCAAATGCCTGTTCTTACATGAAGACTGATTTTGGTTGCTGAACACTTTTATCCCCACTGTATCTGTACTTATCCTAGGACTATTATGATAATTATGGTAACAATAATAGTATTTATTTAAAAATTTAGTATGATACAATTGGTTTTTTTATATTCTTTTGTTTATCAATGTTGTGTTTGAAGGTAGAGTTGAAAAACACCGTTAAGGTGACACTCCACCTATTCGTTTTGTCATTTATATTATTTGTTGTGTAATTAACAGTTTTTGTTTTATGACAGGCGAATAAAGACGTATTATTATTATTATTATTATTATATCTGACTAGACATGTGCTGTCAAGCAATCCCCAATCCAGTTTCAAGCTATCAGAAAATTGATGATAGAACGTAACTATTGGTAACCATTTTCAAAGCACGATTAAATAGCTGTGCGCCCATAACAGCGTATCGCTGAAGATCTGGAACTTTAAGATTATAAATCGTCCGATAGGCGAAGTGGAAAGCTAGTGCGATGCTGCTGGTCCGTCGAAGTGGTACTGGTACTGCAGCAGCACAGGCACGGCAGCACTCGTGATTCGAGCACCAACCACGTATGCCGTCGCGTAGCCTGCTGTCGTCCTCCGTCCGCTCGTGTTCTCAGTGATGATGATAACAGAGGATCGCATGTACAACCATCACAAAATTCGTGTTCATCCCGACAATTATCGTTCAAGTGACAGTGGTGAACGCCGATTCCTCCTCAACCATCCAAGGTACGACCGGATTAGATTACATTTCTGTTAAGTGACTAATATGTGTGGTGAGTAGACGTAGACTGTTGTAAAGTTCATAGGCTGCGCATAGACGCTGAGGTTTACCTTCCGGCTCGTAAATGGAAGGCAAATCGTATCGTAACAGCCCGTTTAGACGATGTGGTTAAATCACCGTTGCGGTAATTTTGACGAATCACGAACGTCCCAACACTTCGCTTGCATACACATTGCCACTAATTACCGATTAGGTTTTATTCCCAAATCAGCTATTCGGTTTTCGCCGGTGACAACACGCGATCCATCGCTTGAACATGTCTATGTACGCGTCAATGCAGTACACGATAAAAAAATTGAATCGGTGTCGTGCGAACGAGCTTTTATGGTACGTGCACATAAATTGGCATCGGACGGACGGTACGGAGCGGAGAAAAATACTTTCTATTAAATTTAATGGACCATCGCACATACGTGCGGACGGTAGGCATCGAATTTTCAGAATCCGGCCGAGGCACCGTCGGCATTTTCCAAGTTTCTACCTGTACTGCCTGCAGACTGGGTTGCCATTGATAGCAACTTGTCACGAAAATAGCGACATTTTGTTTACGTTGAGGCGTAGCGGCGATTTAACAAAATAAACCGATTTGTAGCGACTTTTTGAAAAATTCTGTCACTATCTTTTTTTCGCCACTGATTACTGCTTGTCTATTCTTCTTTTCGGTTTTCCCAGACTGTCTTGTATTGGTGTCGAGACCACAGCGTAGTAAACAATCAGCACAATATCTTAGGTTGGCGGCAATTACACGCGCATCCCCCTTTTGGATGATTATTTGTAGGGATGCTAACGATACTTCGATACTTGAAATGTATCAATACTTCTGCGCTAATATCGAGTATTTTTGTCTTAGATACTTTTTGAGCGATTCCAAGCTGGTATCGCTACTTTTGTAGCGGTATCGGTATCGAAAATGATTACGAACCAAACGCGCCTTCATTGGCCAAAATATCGAATTGGTCCCGGTATCGATATTTTTATTTTCGCATCTCTACCCAGATTTCACACCCGTAAAATCGTCCGAAGGTCAAATTCTGTGGGAACCATTTTTATATAGGAAATCCTCAGAGATATTCTTCTGGTTGTTTACTATGCTGTGTCGAGACTATGTATCGAGTAATCCACTATTTTTGAATGAAAGGTTTTATTATATTAGACATATACCTGTGGAGCGACAACGTAGCGAAATTCAAGGCGGCTCAATAGCGAATTTCAATCTGATCTGCCTGGCAACACTGCCTGCAGATCATTTGCATATTTGCAACTGATTTCCAATTCTTCCGTCGATTCCGATCAGGCATGTGCGATACCCTAATGAAAAATCCGTACCGTACCGGCTGTTCCATCCGTACCGTCCATCCGATGCCGATTTATGCGCGTATACCATAAGTGGTCTTTTCGGCCGGAAGGCCCGACCTGAACTCTCGGCCTCCAGAACAACTGGATTTAAGGTACGCGCACATAAATCGGCATCGCACGAACGGTACGGATCGGAGAAAAATAGTTTCTATTAAATTTAATGTGTGATGCTGATAGGAGGTTTCCGAGGCACCGTCGGCATTTTGCAAGTATCTACTTACCTTAAGCATATCATCATCCTTCCTTTTGCTCTAATAGGCAGGCGAAATGAACATTTGCATTCAATAATTGCTTCTCTTATGGCCTCCAGCAGAGATTGGAATTTTAAACGCGTCATTCTGAAGTAGTTGAAGAACCTTTTTTCGTCATGCTTCAAGTCCGGAAATAAATATACATATTCCCCAAAAACTGTCCTTCTTTGACATACTTCATGAACCCACACCCGTCTATGCTTTTTATGCCTTTGAGAATTTTCTTCTTCTTTCAGAACAATCTTTTTTCTTCCAGAACAATCGCCAAAAATTTGCAAAGCCATTTCTTAAGGGAAAGAAATAACTTCAAATTCGGGACGTTTACAGTGCACAATTAATGTGGACGTCCTGCCGATCCGAAAGGGCAGAACCAAACGTGCCGCCTGGCATAGGCCGACCGGCCTGATTCAGCATAATGTGGGCGCGCCTTTAGAAATGGCTTTGCAAGTTTTGCGTTCAATTTCCTGCTTTTTGACTACAAATGAAACGGCGATTTCGTTGAGACCATCATGTCCCCGGTTTGTATCTCTGTAGTTGGCATTTTAACTGTCCCACAAGGGGAGACGGGTACGGTACATTTTGATGAGACTCAAGGTCTGTTCGTCTGCCCCTCAGAGTAACAACCACAGCATAATAAACAACCGGTACCAACTCGTATTTTTTAGCCTCATAGGCGCGTTTGGTTCGTACAGAGAATTTTGTGCAATTGATTACACCCCTCAATAATTATATAATTATTTTCGATACCGATACACCTACAAAAATATCCATACCAGCTTGGAATGTCTCAAAAAGTATCTATGACAAAAATAGTCGATATTAGTGCAGAAGAACAAATATCGAAGTACCGTTACCATCCCTACAAAAAATCATCCAAAAGTGGGGATGCGCGTGTAATTTCCGCAAACTTGAGTTATTGTGCTGGTTGTTTATTGTGCTGTGGTAACAACTGCACATAGAGGTAGTAAACAAACCACCTTCAGCATGGCCAGGCACGTATTTGGGGGGGTCCAGGGGGCCCGGACCTCCCCGAAACGTTATAAAATGCCGTCTAAAATATGGAATCCACAAATTTACCCCCCCCCCCCCACCCCGAAAATTTAAGGTGGCAACTCTAATCTGGACCCCCCCAAAACCAAATCCTGGATACGTGCCTGAGCATGGCGTGCTCTAAAGGCGCTTTCCTTTTAACTGATTTATCTGATAAATCTCACTTGTGACGTCATGACTCATTTCGATGTACGTTCCTTTTGTCTTCTGAATCTGAGTCTAAAGTGAGATATTTTACCCCCACTTAAGCCCATCTGCACAAGATCGAAAGGTAGATCAGTTGTCTCAGATCATTTAGATGTCAAATAAATCAATAAATGAGGTTAGAATTTTTTGTATGTTTGAATTTTTGCGGGTTTTGTGGTGTATGGATAGTCGATAGTGTATGGTGAGCTACGAAAAACGTAAAAAAATCTGTTATGGAAAGGATCGACAGATTATACAACCATAGCATATTACAAAATTTCGATGATTGACATTTAACTGCACAAACACGTTCCTTTAACTCATCTGAGCATCTGAGGTTTCCAACTGAGCTGAGCCATCTGATTTTTAAGTGATCTGAGTTAGTGCAGATGTAAAAGGAAAGCACCTTAAGCCATCATCTTTGACACTTCAGCCCCCAAACATTGATCAGCTGTGACCGCGCAGTGACAGTTCAAATTGTAAACAATGCTGTGTAACGCCAACTAACCTGAAAATTCTTCCAATGCAACCCATGTTACAAACACTGCACTTTTTGAGTTCCATCTAGAAAAACTGTTAAACTACACTGGAATATAGCATAGCAAGTCCATAAAGCTTCACTACAGTTACCAGCAAATAGCAAATTCGATTTTACTGACCAAGCTTAAAAGACGCACAAACAAAACAAACGTTTGACAGTCGAGCTTCCACCGTAAATAAGTCGCACGAAAATTATGTCGCGGTGCCAGCACCTCAAAATTTATGTAAGACTTCAGAATTGGCGTTTATGATGAAATATGCAGTAACGCAGTAGAGGTCAACATATCTATTGATTTTGCTGTAATCATTCCTGAACCATCAAAATACCGTCTTCTTTAATTAATTAAATTAAGATGATAGTAAACAATTATGATTGCCATAATTATCTACAATTATGATTGCCATATCTGGTGGTCAATATGACAACGTAAGAAAAGATGTCGGCCTATTAGAATTAGTTGTTTACTACCTCTATGTTCAGTTGTTACTCTGAGGTCTGCCCACAACATGGCATTCACGAAAATCAATTTCGATTAAGGATGAACCACCTTCTAGTATGGACAACCACGAGACTACCTTATTTTTTGTTCAACAGAAGCCGATCGGTGATCGGCCCGTCTACACTGCATGATTTGTACTGATTTCGTTTCGGATTTCTTTAATCCGTACCGATATGGTTCGGTACCGATTCGGCACAAGTCGAGTCGGCTTTCGGCACATCGGGCAGGCCGAAAGAGTCGTCCACACTAATTCGGCTTTTTCATTCGGTCTAAGCCGAATCATGCCGCTCGGCATAATGTGGACGCGCCTTTAGAAAGCTCATAGGGCAGGCACGCATCCAGGACATACGTGTCGTTGCCATATCTTGAAAACATAATTTGCGTTGGTACATTTTAAGAATGGTTAGTGTTCTAGGATTAATTATTGAGAGCAGGTATAATCTCTCTAATAAATCATGCAAGCATCGTTTGTTGATACAGTTTTATGTTAATTGAATAAATAGGAAGTTATGCTAAACCTAGACTATGAGCTTTTGGATGTCAAAATATTTGTATCGCATACCATACTGAAAATAATTGACAACCGACCTTTTCTTGAGTAACTGGTAATTTTTCCTAAAGATTACATGGATGTTTATGTGACTGATATGAATATTTAAAAATAAACTCAAAAACTTTATCCGGTTCCCAAATGTTTACGATTTTACTCTGGAATGCTTAGCAAGATTAAATTGTTCATTTTGTGGCGAAATACGAAAAGCAGTAAATCACCAGGGAGTCATTGGTAAAAAATACCAAAAACCGTTAAAATAAAATTAAAAATAATTGGTAGGACTTGTCAAATCAGAAAGTAAGACAAAGATTAAGGGTACAAACATCATTATGAGGTATGAGGCAAGCGGCGAGGACAGCGAGATTGCGCGAGGGTTGGGTATATTATAGTGGAGAAAGAATGAAGAAGGCATTTGTCTTTTCAAGGCGTCAATATATAAAACTATTTATTGTTAGTCATTTTCAGTTGCTAAAATGTGTTCAAACAGTGAAGATGAATTTTAGTTGTTGGATAATGACACTACGCTCTGTACTGGCACCAAGTAGGCAATAATTTTAAATATTTTTCAGAAGAGGAGTTGTCAACCTCAATCCTCAGTCGCCCACGTCACCTCGTATTGAAATGTGTAGTTCAAATTGGTTATTGGTTTTTATGGTCTGTGGGATAGATCGGTATGACAACCTGCACATCTCTAATAACCGCTTTTAACTCGCGATAAATTGTTGCCGCTCCAAATTGCCGCGAGCCGTAGCTCCCGCTTCACGCGATAATATGTATGCATCCAATTGAAACAAGGTAAGATATATAAGTCGTCCTCTACTGTGTCACTACCTTAGGGGTTCTGCTTATTACCTTTTCACTGAATTTTAAGACATTTCTGATTGGCAGTGTGCTGTGAAAACCTGAATTGAAATCGTTTTCAAAAATCTTTTAGTTTAATGCGTTTCGCTGATTTCGGGGATCCTTGCAAGATCACACGACACCAGAGCGTTTATAAAGCCAACATAGTCTCAGTAGAAGGCTTTTGATACAGTAAGACGCACAAGTGTATGGGAATGCATGAGACAGAAAGGCATACCCCAGAAGGTACTTCACAAGGGGAGAGATAGGTGAAAAGATTAGTATCAAGCGTGGTGTGAAGCAGGAATGTGTACTTTCGCCTTTGCTATTCAACATAGTGCTAGACTGCTTAATGAGAAAGGTATGTGATGGGTAGCCTTCAAGATCTGGATTACGCGGATGATTATCTGCTTAATATCGCACACCATCCAAGATACGCCAAGGAAGATTGAAGTCCTGAAAATGGAAGCAGCAAAAATGGGAATAAGAGTAAACGTGTGACAAAAGAAATGCGGATTAATATAGTCAACCAAAGACATATTCTGCTCTACAAAGAAGTGATTATCTGGGCAGTGTAGTTAATAACACAGGAGAGACAAATCAAGATACTCAGCAGCGTCTACTGAATGCAAAAGAGCATTTAGCCCCCTCAAAAATCGTTGCCATGTGAATATACATACATAGCTATTAAGGGTTGTCTACAGCTAGTGCCGTCTCCCTTCTGTCATCCATATCTTCCATTTTTGGCGGTCTTCCCAGTGTCCGTCTTCCAGCCCTTTTTTTGTCATGGCTTCGTCGACTTCATTTTTCCAGGTTTTCCTCTTCTTCTTGTTCCTCTGGAGCTCCATTCTGCAACCTTGTTTATCCATGTGTTTTCTGCTCTACGTACGTGGCCATACCGTATTAGTCTTCCTTCTTCTATATATTGTTGAGCGTCTTTTTCCACCTTCATTCTCCTCCTGATCTCTTCGTTTGTTATTCTGGCGAGGCCACAGCATCTTCTCCAGTATTCCATTTCGGTTGCCAGAAATGTCCGCCATGTAATATACACTTCTATAATAATCCGACCAATATATGTAATGATCACAGACGTCACAACTCATATATGATTTCCAGTGTCTGGCACACTACAATGCCTTGCTTTTTGCTTCCCATAGGGCTTGGATGGTTCTCAAGGATGGGCAAGATAGGAGATGCTCCATCGTCTGGTTTTCACCGCAGGCACATAAATCGTCCTCAGTGTATCCCCCATGTCACTAGGTTATCCCCACACCTGCCCATTTGGCATCTAATCCTGTTGAGACATTTCCAGGTCCTACATTCCAGTTGTGATCCGGCAGGGAGGCTTTCAGTTGGGTTCCAAGTTGGTATGTGGTTCTCTGTTAGCTGTCGCTTCCACAGTACCCTTGGTTACTGATTTGGAGTCTCAGTGGGTCTGTTGACGTAATGAAATCCTTTCTTGATTTAAGTCTGGATGCTGTGACCATATAGATCTAATAACTGTCTACTCCGTTCTGCCATAAATGACACTTCTCGCCTGATTTGTGGGGGGTGGCTATTTATTATTTCTGCTAACATGTATAGGCGGTTCAGGTTGGTGGGTTTTAGACAGGTATCGTTTGGGGTAGAGTCCAGTTTGTTAGTATGAATCGATCTAGACCATGCGGGCATGCGCATTCGAATGGCGCAAAGCATATGGCAAGGGATGTCGTCCGTAATACGCGAGTGAGTCCCCCATTAGAACTTGACCAGCTTGTGAATTACACCATCTCTCGTATTGACTTTTGCTATAGTCTTGTTTACAGGTGTTTTATAGGCCAGAGTCCTGTCTAAGAAAACACCCAGATAAACTGGATTTGGGCAGTGCTGTAGCCTGATCGAATTCCATTCTATTTGCAATTCCCTGTTCGCTTGCCGGTTATCAAGATAGATTCGGAGGTTTGAGTTTTATCTTGGTCTGGGCATTGCTGGTTTAACTTGTTTACATAAACAAATGACAGAATAGTCGTTCAACGGTCAGTGGTCACAACTAGCGCCTGTCCGCCTGTAGGCGCTTTCTGCGATAGCGCTTTTGCGCTAAGCTCCGTTGAACACTCCCATTGTCTATTCTTATGAGAACTAGTTGAGACCTCATCGATATTTTTGCATCTTTATCTAACACGCGTGACCCTATGGACTAAATTCACTAATCGGCCTCTTACACAACGACGTAAATATCGTGCAAGTTTTTTTATAGTATCAAGGAAAAGCTGAGCGATCTGCGATCGAGTACTAAAAAAATAATCTTGACGCTGCGAAGTCATTGGACTCGAGGAAGATTTAAAATGGCTGATAGCGACAGAAAATATTTTTCAAATGATTGCGTCGACGACCCGATATTATGACCGATTTTAATAAACAAGGGTGTTCAAGTTTAATTCTTCTGGCAAGAGGTATTGTAACAATGACATATTTATTATTTATCTACTCCATTAAATTATATAGCGATTACCAAACTACAATACTTTTGAGCAGGTAATACTGCCTATAAACAAACGTAAGTTGCCTAAATTATTTTTTACGCAATAGCTACAAAGGCGGCTATGCTATGAGACGTCAAACGCTAATTCGATGCTGTACAGTATTTATTTTACAGAAGTGAGGTTAAGTAGTCAATAATTCGTAATTATTATGTATTAAGTCGTACTATTAATTGCTTCGGTATTAGATAAAGTATTGTATTCAACTCACGGTAATGGTAATAACTCGCTTGTTGATTTACAACTTCAACTGCGTGAGTTCTTACTGTCATTACCGCATCGTTGAACAATATACTATTATTTGTACAGTTTACAAATAATACCTTGTTGGTAACTCAAATCAATGCTAGCTAAAATCTACAGCTTTCTAAGTATGAGCTGATGAAGCAAGATAGTGCACTTCAGTTATTTAAAGGTAATATTGAACATATATAATGTCCTATTTGACAGCATTTCATTACATATGGTGACCATGTTACCCAGGGCTGACAGGCTCTTATTATCTAAATAGTAGAGATCATAAGGCAATGTTCTTAAATTTATTTTTGTGACATTACAGGGTTCTGTGATCCAAGGGTTGCACGGGTTAATCATTATGGCCCAGGTTCACAATCATTGGTAACCCCTTAACCGACTTAACTGACAGATGGAAGTTAACCAGTAGTTATCGGACCGCTCCGTTTCAGAAAGAAAACCAGTGGTTAAGCTTATTTATCTTCTATTTGGCAGCACGGATATGTCTCAGAGCACTGCCATAATTGTGTTCTGTGAACACAACCTAGCCCTTTGACAAATAAACCTAACCTTTGTATTCATATTTTTGACTTCTGTCACAACAGACTATATTCAAAATCCATCGACGTCATAGACATCAAGGTCAACATTTTGTAGCCTCCAAGCTCAGAGTAACAACTGAACATAGAGGTAATAAACAAACCACTTCAGCATGGCGTGCTCAAAGCCATTATCTTTGACACTTCAGCCACCAAATATTGATCAGCTGTAACCTCGCAGTGACAGTTCAAGTTTTAAACAATGCTGCGTAACGCCAACTAATCTGAAAATTCTTCCAATGCAAACCATGTTACAAACTCTGCACTTTTTGAGTTCCATCTCGAAAAACTGTTAACTACACTCGAATATAGCACAGCAAGTCCGTAAAGTCTCACTAGAGTTACCAACAAATAGCAAATTCGATTTTACTGACCAAGCATAAAAGACGCACAAACAATAAACAAAGCAAACGTTTGACAGTTGAGGGCATGCAGCGTTGCCAGCTCCTCAAAATTATGCAAGACTTCAGAATTTGCGTTTATGATGAAGAAATATGCAGTAACGCAGTAGAGGCCAACATATCTATTGATTTTGCTGTAATCATTCCTGAACCATCAAAATACCGTCTTTTTTAACGTAGAATAGAATATTTCTGGATACTATACCATTAAGACGATAGTAAATAATTATGATTGCCGTACATGGTGGTCGATATGACAACGTACGAAAAGATGTCGGCCTATTAGAGGTAGTTGTTTACTACCTCTATGTTGAGTTGTTACTCTGAGCCTCCAAGGTAAGCTTATGTGTCATCGGTTGACCACAATAAACGTCACAGATAAGCCATACTTTATCCTTGAGTTAACTCAACTACTGGATAACCGGTAGCCTTATCACGTATCTTGCAGACGACAAGCCACAGGCGAAAATCGCACAATATCTGCTGTCAAACGTAAATTTCGTATTATGCAAAGACGTCACCGTGACAAACAACAACATATAACCTACAATTTTGACAGTCCTGACTCTGTTGCTCGGCATCTGCTCAGCGACGCTGTCGCGAATTTTCACGTAATAAGGCTGCAGAGTGCAGAGCATTTGAAGTTAACCGCCAATTATGAAACGCATTGTGGCATAGTGTTCGCTAACCACTAGTTTTCTTTTAAGCTCTTCTTCTTCTTAGGGTGCCATCTTCTTACGAAGGTTGGCGACCATCATGACAATTTTCACTTTATTAACTGCGGCTCTGAATAATTGTGTTGTGGAGCAGTTATACCAATCCCTCAAGTTACGAAGCCACGAGGTGCGTCTTCTTCCTACATTGCGTTTGCCATCGATTTTTCCTTGCATAATGACATGGAGAATCTGATATCTTTCACCTCTCATTATATGGCCCACAGGTATTGTAATTTTCTTGTTTTAATTTCTGTGACCAGTCCTTTCGTCTTGAAGGGCGGTCTTCAAACTTCCTCATTGGTAACAAGATCTATGTACGATATTCTCAATATTCGCCTATAAAGCCACATTTTAAAAGCTTCTATTCGTTTCATCATGG
Source organism: Callosobruchus maculatus (assembly GCA_951848785.1). Classification (NCBI taxonomy): domain Eukaryota; kingdom Metazoa; phylum Arthropoda; class Insecta; order Coleoptera; family Chrysomelidae; genus Callosobruchus; species Callosobruchus maculatus. Next base: position 763,193 of record CATOUR010000157.1, on the reverse strand, counting down.
TTTCTGTTAGTGTGGCTGCCTCTATACCATATATGATAGAGAACACATAGCAGTATAGGCAAGCCTAAGTCGTTTGCCGACTTTGTTAGGAAACAAAATTAGCTATAGCTGGGAAGCGGCAAAAGATATATTAAACCGAAGTGTACGCTTTAAACTGCCGCTTCCCAGCTATAGCTAATTTTGTTTCCTAATTTGGAAATCTCCGAAAGCTTGGAATTCAGCTTAAAGAGTACACTTCGCTTTAGGGCCGGTTGTACAAATGCGGGTTCAGCACGAGCTTTGTTAAGCCTAAGCTTAGCTAAGCTCAGGCTTAAAGTCGACACCCGTTGTACAATCGTTGGCTTAGTTAAACCTGGTTGATAATAAAATTCACTACAGTTGGCATCAATGAAGCAATACGTACTGACATAATGATCTGAAAAATTACCTTTTTTGGTTAGGCACTTATGACAGTTTGTGTCAAATTTTGGCAACGACCGTTTTTGTCTCTGTTCTTTCATTCGCTCTCTTTGTTAAATTAGACACAAATCTTCCAAAAAATTTGACCTAATAAAGTGACAAGCAATTTGAAGGTTCATCCTTGACAAATCATGTCACTTTTATACCAGGTTAGGTTTAAACCTCAGCTAAGCTCGCGTTGGGCATCGGCTTACGTAAGCTCGTGTTAAGCTTGGATTGGGGGGTTAAGCCAGCATTGTACAACGGACATTTTGCCACTGCCGTGGTTTAACGTCGGCTTACCTTAAGCCGAAGCTTAAGCTTGCATTGTACAACCGGCCCTTAATATATCTTTTGCCGCTTCCCAGCTATAGCTAATTTTGTTTCCAAACACATAGCATCTCAGCATACGAATCTTGAGTTCCTTGCTCAGAGGCTTATTACAGAAAAACTGTTTCATTTTTATGAAGTCATTCCGGGCGATTTCTATCCTTGTTTTTATTTCTACAGTTACAGTTGATAATTATTCCGAGGTATTTATATATTCTCTCTATTACTTGTTTAGATACCCTCAAGTCAGGATGAATATCATTTTTCTTGGCAAAAACTAAAAATTTTGTTTTATTTATGTTCATGTGCAGCCCATATCGCAAGCAGACGTCATGTACCTTCTGTGTGATTCTTTGTAGGTCTAGTATGTCTTCTGCCAACAACACTGTATCGTCCGCGTATCTTAGGTTATTGATAGGGACTCCACCGGCAGTTATCCCAGCTGACTCTTCCTTCATGATAGTCTCCGAGTACAAATTGAAAAGCAACGGAGAAAGTATGCAGCCTTGTCCTACTCCCGTTTGATTTTAATGTCTTCTGATTGTGCGGTCTCTATTTTAATATGCGCTGTTTGCTTGTAATACAAGTTTTCAATAATTCTGATGTCTCGAGTGTCCATTTCTTTTTGGTGTAGAATCTTTATTAGAAGATCATGTCGAACTCTGTCGAATGCTTTTTTGTAGTCGACAAAGCAGGCATCACGTCCTTGTTAACATCCAGGCAACGCTGAGTCAATACATACAGGCTGAACAGTGCCTCTCTAGTGCCAACCCCATTATGGAAGCTGAATTGTGTTTCTGTTATCTCCCAATCAAGTTTCTTGTACGCTCGATTATGAATAATTTTCAGGAATAATTTCAGAGTATGGCTCATTAGACTTATAGTTCTGTGTTTGTTATATTTTTTGGCGTTGTCCTTTTTAGGGATGGCAGTGAAGGTTGACACTAACCAATCTTTAGGTATTACCCCACATTTATAAATGCTATTAAAAAGTTGTGTATGTATATGTATGTTCCATTCTTCGATTAACTTTAACAGTTCTATTGGTATTCCGTCAGGTCCAGGACTTTTTCCGTCTTTCATGTTTTTTAGTGCGTACAGAACTTCTTCATTGGTAATCTATGGGCCGGTTTCAACGTCATCTTTCACTAGTGGCATTTCCTTTCTTTGGTCGTAAAATAGTTGTTCAAGGTATTCTTTCCATTTTATAATCTTCTGGGTCGATAAGTTTTTTCCCATTGTCGTCTATCAGAGGAGTGTTATGCCTATTTTTGAAGTTTCCCACCATCTCTTTGATTTTCTTATGTGTATTAAATGAGTCATGTATCTTCTGCAATCTTTCGATTTCTGCGCATTTATGACTTAGCCAGTGTTCTTTAGCTTCTTTTATTTTCTTCTGAATTTGTCTGTCAATTTCTTTGTATTTACTTTTATCTGTGTTTTTGACCTTTCGTCTGTCTTCCATTAACTTGAGAATATCATCAGTCATCCATGCCTTCTTTTTCCTCGTTTTTGTTGGTTTTAGTTCTGTCATACTAGCCGTTAGCAAAGCAGTTTTTATGTTGTTCCATTTTTCATCTACATTTCTATTGTCCTTTATGTCGACTGATGCTATTTTATTGTTTATCTGTTCCCTGGTTTTGCTTTTAAATTTTTGATTTTTCAATCCTGAAATGTCTATATTATTTCCTTCTTTAGGAGATTTGATTTTTTTCAGTGATAGCCTGAGCGTGGCTACTACAGGGTTATGATCGGAGTTTATGTCAGCTCCTGGGAACTCTAGTTGTTTTAAGCTCTAGTTAACTGCTAATTGTGAAACTGGGCGTTAAATAAGATAAAAACCGACGCGCCAGTTCTTATGGATCGAGCATCTCGTACAACCATAAACGCGTCGACCAGCTCGACCCATGTGCTGCGGCGCTTAGAAGTGGAATTTTTTTTATAATTTGGAGACTGTTGATAACAGAGTCACGTGAATCGAGGATTGTTACAAAAATACAGAACAAGGAATTTCAGATAAGGAAAATATATAACGCGTGCCTATACATTATCTCATTGTCTATTTGCATATATCATGATGGAAATTAATATTATCAACATTTACATAGATTATTATATTATCCTAAAATTGACTGACTCGTATGTACTTACACCAAAAGTCTGGGTTTTATATTTGTAATAAGCCGGCGCCACATATTCGGTATTCGGCGAGCAACGAACCCCGATTATTTGCTATTCGGCTAATAAAGCCGGCGCCATATATGCGGTATTCGGCGAGCAACGAACCCCGATTATATGCTATTTGGCTGAAGCCGGCGCCACATATGCGGGTATTTGCCGAATATCAATATTCGCCGTTTTTTTCAACCTTGCTCGCCGAATAGCGAGCACGTATCGCCGTTTAGCCGAATAGCATATAATCGGGGTTCGTTGCTCGCCGAATACCGCATATCTGGCGCCGGCTTTATTAGCCGAATAGCAAATAATCGGGGTTCGGTGCTCACCGGATACCGCTTATGTGGCGCCGGCTTTAGAGTAAACATGAACAAACATTTTCATATTAACTTGTACTGGCCGTAGTTCATCGTAACGCCGGATCCAAATCAAACAAAAAAAAAACAGCAATAAAACACCAACACAATACAACACAGTTTGCAACAAAAACATGCCCATCTTTCTAGTTATCCATTGGTACCATAAACTTTTTGTAAATATGGTAAACACAAGCAATAAGATTGCATGTATGCTCTAAAATCATAATGGTATGACCGTACATTTATTCCCAGGGTGTCCAAGGCTTGGAATGGACTGCCAGGAGATGTATTTGTTGGGCCTGCGGGTGTTGGCCCATTCAAGTCAAAAACTTCCCCTAACATAACATTTACATAGCAGCCGCGGTATTCTGGTATTTAGGCTCCGCCTACGCAGTCTACTCAGTTATAAAAAAAATGGATATCCGAGATTACACCGAAAGTACAAAGCTTCAACAGAGCGTTTGGCAAAAACTTGTCATCGAATTTCTAATTTTTGTTATGGGTACTTGAATAATGTGCTATTACAACATTAGTCATAAAAAGTGATCGGTTAACCAAGACTTCGGTATGGGATCTCAAAACAGTATAATTTTAAACAAATCAAGTTGTAGTTTGTAATGATTCTAGGTAATCAATCATAACATGCAAGCTACGTTATAAAGTATGTTGTATCCGTAGATTTTCATACTCATATAGAAATGAGAGATTGTAAATCATACAGAATGAGATAGGCCTAAAATTAAGCACGATATCTCTGGTGAACGCAATATGGATCGATCACGAAGGTACGTACGCTAAAGCTGAAACTGTAGATCGACAATAATGGACGCACGTATACGCAAGTTAGGATCCAGTGGGCTGTGACAGCTGCGTAAGCCTCGTTTGTATGATCCCTAAGATAAGGACCAAATTTTTCGGAATTTTGGACAAGATCCTACGCATCCGCCTACACTGTTGCAAATCGCCCCAATACGGTATTTCGCAGTGGAAGGTGTGGTGCACTGCGCACACGACTGGTGTGTATCCATACCATTACACGCCAGTACACGTTTTGCAGGAGGACGACCCCGACAGAAGAATGGAATGTTGTCGATTTATGCTTCATGTGGACACTGAATATGCGACTTTTTTACGTAGGATTCTTTGGAGGGAAGAGTCCATACATAACTGAAAATCTGCGGATATAAGATACTTTATAACGTGGCTTGCATATTCTACTTGCTTGCTTAGCGACTTTTTAAGACAAAACTATATTAAATTACAACTTGAGGTTTTCTTCTAAAATTACGTATACAATTTTGAGGCCCTATATCAAAGTTTTGGTTAACCAATCACTTTTTATGGCTAATCATGAATATCATGATGTAAGAGCACATTATTCAAGTATTTAAGTCAAAGTTAATTATTTGGTGACTTTTTAAGATAAATTCATTTTTTTTGTAACTGTTCTTGAATTCACTTTTCAACACATGTTGAGACAATCTCGCGAAGTGTATACATAACCACTTTCCTTCAGTCCACAATGACGTACATTTTCTAAGGCCTAATGCCAAAAATTCCGAAATGACAATAAAATTTATTTTCATTAGGGTTTTCGTTTGTAGGACTGCAGTTTAATGAGAATCTCTAAAATTCAACTTATTTCGGAAACTATTGGGAATTGGACATGCTATTTATGTATATGGTCAATTTATTAGCTTGCCTCCTCTTAACTATCACCTCCGCAAATTAATTAAATTTAAGTATAGATATACCTATCGTTAAAATGAAAAACTTCAAGATTCACCGTATACACTATATTTGATATAAGTTTTCTTACAAATTTTATCCAGTTTCTTTCTAAAATTTTAATTCTATGAATTACTGGACTTTGGAAAACATGCATTATCTAACTATCTAACTAATGCTCATCATAATAATAAACAATGGATATTAGCAAACATTAGTTGCAAATAGATTTTGGCATAAACAGAATTAGTTATAATCTAATTGTAGCATAAACAAAATAAGTGTTGCATGAGTAGTACGTGTGACTAGAGATTTACATGCATTTTGTTATCATTTATTATTCGCATTATTTTGTCTTTTAATTAACGATATATGTAAATATTTACAAATACCGCAGTTGAACAGTGCCGGTCAAACTTGAGAGTTTACATTTTAAATAAAAGGTAAAATTCGTTTTAGGAACTTCCCCAACTCAAGTGATTGTTGCTCATGCATTTCAGTATTTCAATTGATTTAATTTTTTAGCCTCTACTTAAAAAAAATTAACATGTGATATATAAAAAAAAATGATATGATATGAAAAATAATGTCATAACGTGAAATTCTAGTGCTACCTCAATAAAGAGCATGTCTTCTTATGTCGAAAACGCTGCCGCGCATGCCGCAAAATTTTCAAAATGGCGGAATAAAAATTCATAAAATTTTCGAACTCTAAAATGGCAGTCACTATCACAAATAGTTTTTTCGGGGAAATAATAACATAATATAGCATTTTCTTTTCAGAAAATGAGTGAGGAGGTGATTTTACCTTGAAAATGACACATCGCACGTTGATTTAGGTTAAAAAACGGACCGATTCTAATAACTTACTCCTCCTTTGTCGAGGAAGTTAAAAATGAAGTTTTTTGAAATATATTTGCCAATTACTCCGACACTAATAACGCTCCGATTTTCAAAATTATCAGACCATTACTTACTATGATCTCGTATCATGCCACAGCTATCAACAAAAAACATTTATGCATCTGATATTTATTATACAAATAACAGCCATTACATGAAAAGTTCGATATGTTACAAAAGTAGACCTCTAATTTTACCAAAAAGAAACAGAAACGAAATTTGAAATAATAAATATAAGTTAAAAAACCAAACAAAATAATGATTTTATATTATTAGCACCTAAAGGATGTATAAAGGTTGTCGCTCATTTGCCCGTCACGACACGACCCGATGCTGTCCTGCTGTCCGTCATCCGACTGAGACGGAAAAGTTGTCGCTCATTTGTCCGTGATGGCACGACCAGATACTATTTGGTCATTCACTTTACGCCTGACGAAATCAACATACCGTTGTGTTGTTAGTACCGTGTGGCAGTCACAGATACACCATGCTTGAGAGCAGCAGTTTTGACGAGGGAAATGGTGAGAGGAGCATGTAGGTCCATCTCATTCATTAAAAAAAGCAGGATTTTTAAATAAGTGAAAAGTTTTTGTCGTTCATTTTAAGATCCTATGTCCTTTGTCAGACGACAGACAGACCGACAGCCAGACCGACAGGCAAATAGACTGACAGAGAGACAGACCGGCAGACAGACATACCGACAGACTTACAGACCGACAGACAGACCGACACACAGACCGACACACATACCGACAGACAGACCGACAGATAGACCGACAGACAGACAGACAGACCGACAGACAGACCGACAGACAGACCGACACACAGACCGACAGAATGACAGACCGACAGATAGACAGACCGACAGATAGACAGACCGACAGACCGACAGACCGACAGACCGACAGATAGACAGACCGACAGATAGACAGACCGACAGATAGACAGATCGACAAATAGACAGATAAACAGACCGACAGATAGACAGACCGACAGACAGACAGACACACATACCGACAGACAGACCGACAGATAGACAGACCGACAGGTAGACAGATAGACAGACCGACAGATAGACAGATAGACAGACAGACCGGCAGACAGACCGACGGACAGACCGACGAAAATGAGTGTCGTGCTTTTCGATATGTAGATACCATAAAATGCCCAAAAAGCGTATTATCTCCAAATCTAATATTTTTGCGACCACAATACTTCCCTTAGCTGTCGGTGTGGGAAGTAAAATTGCAAAATTCCCTAATTTTCCCATAGTGCGGCGCGCCGTTTTGCTTAAAACGGACACGTCATCCGCATTCCTAGAAAGACATTAACCTTAATCGGGATGCCGATGCTTCTACCGACAGTCTGAGACCCCCTTTGACCTTTCAAGGTCGCGCAACTTTACAACTTCTCTCAGAGGTTTTGAAACGAGTGTGAACCGCCTGCAATCTATCTCTGTCGGTTTTTGTTTTATTTGTTCGATCTCATCACTCGGTGCATGTGGAAATGTACAATGGTCAGAGCACACAGGTTGACAACACCAATGCGATAGAAATACCACTTTTATCAGTTCTTAAAATAGATCATAGTTCATTTTTTTGTTTATTTGATTTGTTTATCGTATAGCGTTTGTACTTTGCATTTATTTATACCTAATTTAGTTTCTTTAAATTTGTTTAAACCTTGTTTTACTATTTTTATTTTTAAATATACCTACGTGGTCTTACCATATGTTAGGTTAGGTTGAATGTGGGCGGAAATATTGTGCCTCCTTCCAATGCGACCTTGTTGCGTCTGTTGTGTCTCACACCTGTTTATAGTTCACTGAACAATCCACACCTCTTGACGAAGGCGATGATTGTGATGAATGGAGCTCAGTGCTTTCAGGGCAGCCTGGATATCTGAAAAGATTTTTATAGATTTGTTTGTCAGGGGTCTTTTGATCATCTCCCTGACTCCCAACTATTTCGTTATCATTTATGCTTGGAAGACTGGTATACCTCCCAAGAAATACTGATATTTCAGCTAGCCAGCGAACTTATTTTAGGACCAAGATGGGGTGGTTCTGTCTCTCGCTGGATAGAAGCCGACCAAAGTTGCCTGTGAGCCTGCTATCTGGCCATAACACCTTTAAAAGTCACTTGTATGTGATAGAGGTGGCAAGCGACCTGACGTGTATGCGCTGTGGCGAGCAGGAAGAGTCCTCGGCATACATTCTATGTAGCTGTGAAACCTTTGGGTACAGCATAGTAAACAACCAGCACAATAACTCAGGTTGGCGGCAATTACACGCGTCCCCACTTTTGGATGATTTTTTTGTAGGGATGCTAACGATACTTCGATACTGGTACTTCTGCACTAATATCGAGTATTTTTATCTTCTTTTTCAGCGATTCCAAGCTGGTATCGATACTTTTTTGGGGGTATCGGTATCGCAAATCATTATATAATTATTGAGGGGTGTAATCAATTGCACAAAATTCTCTGTACGAACCAAATGCGCCTATTTGGCTAAAAAATATTGAGTTGGTACCGGCATCGATATTTTCATTTTCGTATCTCTACTCAAACTTCACAGTCGTAAAATCATCCATAAATCATCCCAAGGTAAAATTTTGTGGGAACCATTTTTATATAGGAAATCGTCAGAGATATTATGCTGGTTGTTTACTATGCTGTGCTTTGGGTATAACAGGCTCAAAAGTCCTTGAACCTGAGGATACAAGATGGGCAGGATCCAAGCGCCCGCTTGTAGGCCCTTGCACTGGTAGTTTTGATCGCCAGAAATAATCTCTCCTTCTTTAGTTCATTCATTAATTCTTTTGGATAACTCCTAGTGAAAAAACTCCGCTCACGCAAGATGAGGGGAGTAAGAATATACGACCATATGGCCAGAAACTAGAACAGACTGTATAATTTAAAGTCCGTTTAGTTTAGAATCAATCAATGAGGCTTCCCTGCGTTGAACTGCTATCAATGTTATGACTGATTTGCGCTAGTAGCGAAAACGATAACGCGAAATACGCATTCCTTGCACTTTTGAACTTCAAATTTTTCGAACTCTTCGAATTCGCATGCATTTTGATATTATAGCAAAGTTTATGAAATCATACCAATTAGCTTTACCATTGACCTTAGTGTTGTTTTTCACGAATGAAGTTTTACATTGTCATCATTATTATACATGGTATTCCTGGATCATTTGCACAAACAAAACAGGATGAAACCAGACCACAATTTATCGACAAAAATTCTAAGTATTTAAAAGAATGTATAAAAATGTATAATATTTTATTTAACTCCTGTAACACTGACGATGGTGGCGCCCCCAGTTTTCATGGAGATAACTAATCAAAGATAAAAATTAAATATATACTAAAATGAATACGTTCGTGAAATCATACTAAGTATTATGCAAAAATAAAAAATAATTACATACAATGTATCTGAATAACAATTATGATATCAGTGTCTCATTCTTCTCAAAACGATGGTAATGAACGTTGTGATTAATTCCAGTCAAAATATGATTCCTCTGCTAAAATTTAGCATAATATACAGATACAGAAATTATTACAAATGATAATCTCCCAAAAATGTTGCTTGTACATGCCGACAAGCATTGGCGGCGCTAGATATGCAAAGAATTTATTGTGCATTAAAAATACGTCAAAAAATGAGCATTGCTTTTTTCATCATCATCATCATACTCACAATGTCTTAACAGACATGTTGTGAACTCGTAAAATGCGTTAAGTCGGAGCTAGAGCATTGCCGACACGAATATTATCAATAGTTTTGAGAAATGTAGCTCGCCATCGTTCGCGATTTACTGTCAGTTCAGTGGCGCTCTTGATGCTCATATCTAGCGACTGTTTCGTCGTATCCACCCAGCGTGTAGGGGAACGGCCACGGCGCCGCCCACTCGGGGCGTGACCCTGAACTACAAGTGCTTTTTACTTTCTTAGTTATACAGGGTCCCAAAAACTACCAGAACGACCGAAAAACCGATGGAAATGGGTGACCTCTTGTAAAGTAGATATAAAACGGCTAGAAAACTTATTATTAAGTCAAATTCCCAATTTTTACCATTTCAATATACGATCATTTTGTCGGAATGGGAAGTAAAAGTAAAATCAGCAACAAAAAGACAGCACAATTATTCTCCCCCTGTAATTACGTCATAGAAAGGTGCGTCTGACAGCAAAAAGTCGGAAAGAAATGAAATTTGGTGGGATGATAGATATTGGTCCTCTGAATCTCCACATAAGTCTGCCATCTCCGGGGGCTCCGCTCGAGGAGTGGGGGGGGGGGGGGTGCAAAGTTTGCTTCGCGACGATTTTTGACAAATTGCGTCGTTTTGGTAAGTGATATCGAAAAAAGCTTCAAGTGATTTATGGAGATAACAAAATTCTGCATAATTTTCCGTCCCACACTGCGTCAAAGTTAGGGGTTGGTTTGTGATTTTCATTAAAATCAAAATTTAAGGGCAGATTTAGGCGAAGAACTTAACCAAAAAATCGTGTAACAATTTTGTTTCCCTAAAAGAATAATATTTTCCCATTTTTTTTATCATCTGCAGCTGCCTAAACTCACGCATTTGGTTTAAAAAAAAGTTACGGCATTTTTCATTCCCTCCCCCACCCAGATGTCACAAACTCAATCTTATCTTAATTAAACAATGCCGGAGTAGTATCATTTCCACTAAAAGTATACACAAATACGATATTTTTCGCAACAGCACATATCGGTAGTAGGTAGGGGTGCGTTCCTAAATGCCATAATCTTTTTTAAACCAAATGCGTGAGATACGGCAGCTACAGATCATAAAAAAATGAGAAGATATCATTCTTATAGTGAAACAAAAATGTTACACGACTTTTTGATAAAGTTCTTCGCCTTAATCGGCCCTTAAATTCTGATTTTGGTGAAAATCACAAACCAACCCCTAACTTTGACGCAGTGTAGGACTAGGGTGACCATATACTTCATAGATCAATTCCGGACGCTTGGGTTAACGAGGGGGGGGGGGGCGGGGGGTTGAACTGTAAGAGAATGAAGAGAGTGAGATGGGCCGTTAAGGGACAGTAGACACTAGTGCTTTTTTGCCTGTCCGTTAGCTGTATTTGTTCATTTTGCTGTATGTTGTGCCAACTATGTTTGATTGGGCTTCAAATTCCGGACATTTTACCGATTTTTGTGATTTTTTGCATGCCCATTAGCTGTATTTGTTCATTTTGCTATACGTCGTGCCAATTATTTTCGATTACGGCTCAAATTCCGGACATTTTACCGATTTTTGTAATTCTGCCCGAACACGAAATTTAGCTTCAAGTTTCCCGACATGTCCGGGATTTTCCGGACGGATGGTCACCCTATGTAGGACGGAAACTGTTGGTCGCACAAGAAAAATGTAAAGACCAAAATTATACAGAATTTTGTTCTCTTCATTATACGTTTGAAGATCTTTTCGATATCGCTTTTCGAAAATCGTCGTGAAGCAGAGTTTTCACCCCCCGCCCCTCAAGCGCCAACCCGCCGAGGTGTCAAACTTAGTTCGAGATTCAGGGGACCAATGTCTACCATCTCACCAAATTTCATTTCTTTCCGACCTTTTGCTGTCAAAAAACCCTTACCTCCTGGACTAACTTGCGCGTGGCAAAAAAATTATCAGTAGAACTAGGTGCACAAGAGCAAATCCATAGCAAGATCGAACCAACAAGAGATCCATGATTTAATAATTCCAAGGTAATCTAAATATAAAATAAAAAGGAGATAAACGCAACCTCTTATCTCGATGTATTATTAATTTAAATTTGAAACATTAGTAATTAATAGTGTGATGTAAGTACATACAGTACGTACATGCAATGGCGCTAAAATATGGGGTCAATAATATACTTACTGATAGTATGAGTGGCGTAATGGTTCTAAGGTCCCTCTTAGACGTTCATAATTCAATTATCCATCTAATGACATTTTGCATATCGTATCTATTTGTTTTTCATCTGTTTTACTTTATTCGATTTTTTATTTATCTTTGACAATAAAATGGCTCCCTCGCTCCCAAAGAGAGAATAATAGATCATTTTAATATATTATTATTTAATATATTACAAGTGGGCGTGTCTGGTGTCCATACAGTGTTGCCAGATTACAAGATTAATCGTGTAGTTACACGATTTTAGTCCCTATTACATGAAAGGGGGCAAATTCTCACGATTTTTAATACTGCAGATGCGATGTACTTATAGTATTTTTATGACTTTACACGACTTTTGGGAGTCGAGTTGCACGAATTTCTCTCCACTTTATCTGGCAACACTGGTTATACGAATTCGTACACCAGCCACGCCCCTTATGACGTAATATAAAAATGATCTATAAAGTGTGGTCCATCTAGTCATTGGAATTTAAACTAGCGATTATTTGACTTTAAAAACGTCAAATGTCATTCGGGGAGAAACAAGAAACGGATATTGATATTTAGTATAAACTCTGACATTTACGAAAGTTACAAAAACTCAATTTGTAGATTAGTCTGATTAATTGGTGAAACGCTTTAATGATAAAAGTAAACTAAAAAGTTTAAAATAAATAAAAAAAAAACCTCATTTAAGGAACTATAAAAGTGTTATTAGTCTTTTAAGACATATCGATCTATATTATCGCCCCACCGCTAATAATCCTCTCGCGGGTGACGCAATTTATTTTGGAAATTAAACAATAAACGTCGGACTAAGAAGTAAATTATTTTTAAAGTGGGCTTAAAACAATGATGAGCAATAATACTAGTAATTTTCGTTCATTAATGTTTTGCGCTTATTTTAATTTTATTTTATTTTAATAATTAATTTAATATTTTAATTATTTCCATCATTATCAAGGTAGAAGCAGTATGTAAACATAATCGTTGCAGTTGAATTAAGAATTCACATGTGGCATGATATGATTATGTATCAAGGAATGTAAAAAGGGTCCACACATTTTAAAATTATCCAACTGGTTTTAGACAGGTTATTTTGAAACTTAGAAAATTTTGAACACATGGACAGAGAATTCTGTAAGCAGATAAGCAGACAGAACCTCAGAAACAAGCTGCATTGTGTTTCGCCCAAAAACATTACAATGCTTCCTCTGCCTAATTAACTTATGGTTGCAAAATACATTAAATAACATTCTGACTGCATAATACGGTTTAAATGAGGCTTATAACTCTTTTATTTATTGTTAATTTTTTACATTTCATATCTCTACGTCTGGCCTACTCGGTTATCCGTGCGGATTCAAATGACGTAACAACGCAGGCCTTGATGCTGTCGTACGTCACTTAAAAAGCTACTATCTCCGCGAGTTCTAAAAAAATCCATACTTTTATGAATAAATTGCTAATGCAACGTCTCAGCAACCGCTAATGATGGATTAGGTAACTTAGAAGGCGGAATTTTTCCACGATAATTTGGAAACTATCGATAATGGGTTCACGTGAACTGAGGCTTGTTATAAAAATAGAGAGCAAGGAGCCTGAGATAAGAAAAATACACAACGCGTGCCTATAGATTATTTAATTGACTATTTGTATTTCTATATACATATATCATAAGGATCCACATCATTATCAACATTTATATAGATATATTAACCTAAAATTAAAATACAGACACTAATAGGCTTGATAATCTATTTGTTATATGATTAATATTAAATTCAGAAAACATTTACATACCTAATTATATTTTATTTGAGATTAGATTTTTCGTTCGAGGACCTTGCTTGTGACACAAAATAGTAATTATTTTGGAATTTAGATAAATATGTTTGCCTATGGACTGACTTATTACTTCTCAGTTCTCAGTGTTCGAATAACGAATTTATGATATTCTATTATATTGAAAAAAGGCACTGTCGGAATGTTCGAACATCTGGACCTTTTTGACAATACGGGAAATTTAAAAAAAATACCAAATTCAGAAGCAGTTCTTATGTGTACAATTCTGTCAATGGCTTAATAGCTGATAATTATATATTTAGTTAGACGAATTGGTACTTTGCACATCTGATGTATTCAATCATGCTTCACCGACCCATCAGTAAAAAAACCGCATACACTAAAAGATAACTTCAAAAATGTTTCCGGTATTTCTGTACTTATTCGGATTCGATTGTGACTTTAAACGAATAGATTTAATTTAAACTTTGGACATTTATCAAGAACCGATGCCAATACAATATTTTAATAAGCTTGTCTGATTATGGTGAATGTGATCTGTCTTTTACTTCGAATAATATTCGGTTATGTATTTGTAAAAAATAGTGAAAGATCTCAACAAATTAAACTAATCAAATTCTCTCTGGTCTAGATATTAAAACGTATACAGGGTCAGTGGCGTGCCGAAAGGGCCCACAGGGCTCACGGTGCTCAGCCTCGGCCTCGACTACCTCGAGCAAGCTTTGTACATAGTAATAACTATAATACATAATTATACTTAACTTTATAGCGATGGAATCATATTTTTCCGAAATCAAATTCAATATATTTTGCCATATTTTACCTTTTCAGGACTTATTTTATGGCAAAATTTGACAACACGACAACGTAGTCGAACGTAGAATCCAAAAAGGCAGGAGTTGAGGTGTTTTATTTATTTTTGTTACATTCTTGTGTGTTATAAATGTTTAATTTGTGTTGTGGGTTAGTAATGTTTATTAAATAAAATTATATCTCAAATTCTGTAGTTTTCTAAACCTAAAATTCATAGTGGAATATAATACATATGGAGTTTGTTGCATTTATAAGATTAATCGAGGTATAATTATATTGCACCTAAAGTCTATGAATTATTGTTCTTCAAAAACTCGAAAGAAAAAAATAAAAATATAAAGATGAGGTCACACCACATTCTTTTATCTATAAACCGATTTTAAATATTATTTTTTATACAGGGTTATTCACGTTATTCGACACGGAGCATTATAGCTAAAGTATTTGATAAAAAAGAAAATAATAATTTCGGATGGATAGAGACCCATATAAAATATGGAAGGCTGTGACTTTGCCGTATCACTAAGAATAAAATGCGTAAGCTTTGATGAGAACTGTTAAATTTAAATTACGTTTATGCTTGGAGAAATCGGTCGATTAATTAGGGAAACTTCGATCAGCGATAACTTGATTTTTTCAAATGGGAAAGCCCAATTTTTTTATACGGTTAAACGTAGAATTTGATAACCTTTCTAATGATATTAGGTAGTGAATATCAATCTCTGGTAGTTTTCATTTGATTTTAAATTTTCCAACAAATCGGCGTTTTTCGATTTTCCTACTTATAATCAAGGTAGCAGGCCATGAAATATAAACAAAAACCTGTTCCGGTAGAAGAAAACAACTAACTTAGCAGAAAATTACACACGAACTAGACTAAAGGGGCAAGATTATAAAAATTACTCACAACAAACAAAGTCTAACCAGAAATAACGGCGGTAACATATCTTTGGTCAAAAAGAAGCTGGAGTATGGCAGAAATGGATTTTTTCACGGCCTACTAGCTACTGCTATGTACTAGAGATTGGCAATTTTCAAAACCATTAAAAATTTTGAAATGAAACGAAAACTACCAGAGAATGTTGTAAGCAGTTTATTATTTTCATAATAAAATTTCACATTTAATGATATAAAAAAGTATGCAATTCTGTCGGAACTCAAGTCAAAAGTACCTCTGACTAGAGTTTTGAAAATTGTTCAGTACCTATTAGCAAGATTGCAGAAAATGAAGAATGAATTAAAATTTGTTGAAATTATAAAGCATAACTTAAATGGCAGAAAATTTAAATCTCATTTGTCAGTGTTCCTTTTTTGCAATATTGCTAATAGATATTGAAAAATAGAAGGGCTCCAGTCAGAGGTAGCGACTTCGATGCAAATTACTACTTTTTTACACCATAACATATGATTGATAGTTGCGTCTGGAGCAACAGTCGCCGGTTGTTTTTGTTTTATATCAGGGTTTTTAATTGTCTTGGAAGTTTTTAACCTCTAGTAAATTGCGGCAGCCAGTAGACTGTCAAAAATATCTATTACTGCCATACTCCAGCTTCTCTTTGACCTTAGAGGTGTTATCGCACTTTCTGGGAGAGTTGATTTGTTGTAAGGAATTTTTATAATCTTGTCCCTTTAGTCTAGTTAGTGTGTATTTTTCAGCTAAGTTAGTTATTTTCTTCTACCTGAACAGGTTTTTGTTTATATTTCATGGCCTACTACGTTGCTTATAGGTAGGAAAGGTGAAAAACGCCGATTTTTTTGAGAATTTAAAATTAAATGAAAACTACCAAAGATTGATATTCACAACCTTATATTTCTAGAAAGATTATTAAATTCTACGTTTAACCGTATAAAGAAAATTAGGCATTCCTATTTGAAAAAATCAAGTTATCGCTGATCGAAGTTTCCTTAATTAATCGGCCGATTTCTCCAAGCATAAACGTAATTTAAATTTGACATTCTCATCAAAGCTGACGCATTTTATGCTTAGTAATACGACGAAGTCACAGCCTTCCATATTTCACAATCTCTGCGATACTCAATTTTTTCCTGATATCTACTTAGACCGAAAATGGTGATTTACACCTAAACGGTTCGCTTTAGGTCCCATGCATGATACATGAAGTCACACTAAAATTCACCAGGGAATCTGAATATGCAATAATATACGGGGTGTTCCATTTAAAAAAACATAACTTACTTACATTTCGCGTTTTGGGACACCCTGTATAACATGAAAATATTTTTAAAATGTAGCCTTTATGGGTCTCTATCCATCCGAAATTATTATTTCCTTTTTTATCAAATACTTTAGCCATAATGCTCCGTGTCGAATAACGTGAATAACCCTGTATAGAGGGGAGCCTCGGGAAAAAATTGCGGGGGGGGGGGGGGCGAAGGCCTCGGCACGCTACTGTACAGGGTGGTCCACTTTATAATGGCATAACTCCAGGACCTCATAGATAACGGTAAAATAATATTCCCATATACAGGGTGTCCCAGAATTTCCTTGACACGAGATATTCTCGTAACAAAAAAAGTTCAAACGAAAAGGGAGTGGAATTTTTGAAAGTATATGAAAGTAAATAAGTATATATAGTAGAGTCTACCATACCTAGCTTTCAAAATATTTTTTTTGTGCTTCAACCCTTAAAACTCGCCCACAACATTTTTTTCAAATAGATACCCCATAGGTTTTCCTACATGGTGTACTATAACCATATGCTAAATAGATAAAATCTTAACCGAAATCACAATCAAATTTTCCATCGCCGCTAGCATTGGAAAACATACAGAAGACGGCATTTTTTGGAGCTTATCAACTCTTCTTGTAATCTACAACAAATTGAATATTGATGTGTCACATTCCACATAATTATACATATTTACTCCCAGGTTGTTTACATTATCGTTGTACTGATTACTTTTAAGAGCCACATGATGAGTATTATCTTGTCACTAATTTTGTATTGTGAGGACAGAAATAAATGCATCATAACATGCATTTATCTGCATGTAGCAATGCAACCACTACCATAAGCGCCGCAAGCTGGCACTAAAACGTTTTCAACATACACTAATTGAAAACATTTCTCTATCTCTCATAATCAATAAATTACAAAATCAAATTCTCTAAACATTGCGAAAAGCGAGAATCCTTAAAATTTCATAGCTGTGTTTGATGCTTGGAAAAATTCACATATAGGTAGACAAAATTACTAACTAACTACCCCTAAATATATTTTAACCTGTTTGACAAACATTATATAATTATTTATGTTTCTTAAGCTCTCTAGAATTTTGTTGTATGTGTTACTGGCTTGTTGAAATGGATTATTTAGGACTATAATTGTTTTTGAATTTATTTGATAAATATTATTTTGAAACCTGATGGCACTGTAACTGTGTAGGTACATCATTATTTGTCATTACAATAATAAAATTAGATTTCTGCGTTTTGCTTACTATTTTGTAAATTAATTTAATTTGCTAAAACTCCAATACTAGAACTTAAATACTGAGTTCGTTATATAATCCGTCTGTGGTAGCTAATTTATCATAGTTGAATAAAATCTTTAGAATCTTGTTCTGAAGTGTTTGAGCTGCATTAAAAATTAAAACTAGTTTTACAACATGTTCCCCACACTGGCAATAGATATCTGAAATGTGAGAGGAATGAGGCATTGTAGACACTGTACTTAGTGTTATCTGAAAGGTAGTTTCTACATCTATATATTGTTGATATTATCGGCATTATTTTTTGTAGATATATATATGACCCGACCAGTTTAATTTATTATCAATTATAAGCCCTAAATATTTTATATTCTGTACCTCTCGATTTTTTTATTATTATTCCAAATGCTTATACTTTGGAGACGTTTATTTTTTTGTTTAAATGTTAAATTTTGTTTTATCGATGGTTATCTTTAATTTATTTTAATACAGCTAATTTGAATAGCGATCAAGGTCACCATTTACAGTGTTGTTCAATGCCTCTTCTCCTTCACTGTTATAAACTAAGACAGTATCATCAGCGAAGGTAAAGTACTGTACTTCAATTCCAGCCAATCTTAGATTCAATACGTAGAGTGAATACAGCAGTGGACCAATAATGGAACCTTGCGGTATCCCATACTCATTCAACATGTCTTTATTCGCATCTCCTAATCAAATTGTATAAAATTCCTCTAAATCCCAGCAAATAAAGCTTTCTCAATGAAATTTCAGTGCTAACTACGTCGAAGGCTTTTCTCAGATTAACAAACACAGCTATCACAGAAGCCTCTCATCTAATGCCCTAGACTCATAGTTAACAAAATCCAAGGTGTGCAATAACATTCTTTTTTTAATTACCTTCTCTACGATTTTTGAGGAAACACTTGCCAAAAACTACGCACGAAATCGAATTTTTTTTCAACATACATGGAAATTTCGAATAGGTTGCTATGCAGTTCGAAATCGGTGTTCCACTGAGTATACAATTTCACGATAAGAGGAAGACTAGGAAATATCCCATAATGATGATGAGCTGTAGGAGCTTTATTTGAAGACTAGATGGAATTGGCAAAGAAGCAGATACCACCAATGCTGGCAAGATATTTTGGACTGATTTCGGCAATATTAGGTTAGCTAAATTGTAGTGTACATTTCTATAGCCTATACCTCATACAAAGCCTAGCTTTCGAGGTGGCAATATTTGTATTTCACTATTTATACAAATAAATAAATAAATAAATAAAAAAAATAAAAGATTACAGCAGGTAACTAGAATTAAATACTTGGGAGTTGTAATAGATGTAGATTTACGATTTAGTCAGCAAGAATTTCAAAAAAGTTTGTTTCCTGTAGAGAATGAACACAAATTTGTCACGATGTGCGAAACGTGTTATTTACAATACAGTTTTATTAAGCTTAACTTTTAATATTGCTTATCGATATTATTTATGTGCAATAAACTGATTTACACAAAATGCAGTAGCTACAAAATAAATGCATGAGGTTGTTACTGGGTTATAATATACCGAGTGCGTCTTAAATATGGAACGCCCCAATTATCTGGGGGTTTTTTAATAAAGCCGATCTTACGATGGTATTTACAATGTTATCTTATGTACCGTTTATCCGAAATATGATAAACTTTGTTATTTCAAATGAATCACCCTGTACATTTCTTTTTTCTTTTGAAATCTTTGATAAATACTGATTATTTTTTGTAATTTCCTATACCCAACGTTAGACACCTTAAAAAAATAAAACGGATAACAAGCTGAAAAATGACTATTGGTTCTTGACAGTGGCGGATCCAAGCGGGGGGGGGGGGGATCCGGACCCCCCCACTGACCAAGATATGATAAATTTAGATGTTTTGTATCTATGGAATTTCACCTATGACATACAGTAGGTGACTGAGATAAGGAGTAACTATATTAGAACTTTATAAAACAAAACGTCACAATATCACTTACAGTTAAAACATTAAAAAGGCACTAACAAGCTAATTCAAAGTATTTTTGAATTTTCGAGGCTTCTTAAAAAAATTAGAAAGAGCAGACTTTTTCTGACCCCCCCCCCCTGCTTATCAGAGTTCTGGATCCGCTCCTGGTTCTTGAGCTGATCGGCCGGCATCGACACGCTCTGCCGCCTTGGGGCCGGTCACCGCGCTATGTTGCTTGACGTTTCGCCACCCCAAGTGGATGGTATATCTTCAGAAGCTGTTACCTGTTTGACGACTCCCGAGATTCATATCCTGTTGAGAGTTGAGCTTGTGTTTTTTTTTTTTTTTTTTCTCTCGGATTTTTTTTATTATTATTATTATTAACTTACTCATACAATAATTATATAGAAATAAACAGGTTTACTTATTATAGAGATAAATATATACGTATATATATACATATATATACACATATATATTTCCTAACTTAACTTTACTTACAAGCTACGTTTATCTCCTTCCGTTTCAATTATCGAACTTATTTCATTTGTATTGATAACAATAACATAGTACCAGTAGAATCTATATAAAATGAATAATGCAAATTAGATAGTTTGTACAAAAAAAAAGAAACTCAATTATATGTTGATATGATCGAATTATTAACACCTAAGCTGAAAGCTTGTGTGTGTTAATGTACATTGTATTTACTATTAGCGTTACTTGGAAACATCGTGTTTGTTGAGTATAGATATTTGCTAAAATTTCATTTATTCTTCTTACCTTAAAAAAAAAAAGTGACAGTTTTGTATGCAGAGGAGTCAATTATTTAGTACCTAGTGTGCAGCAGAATTGATACCAGAGATCATCTTCGTATTTTCCATTCAATGAGTGAATTTAAAGAGAAATGAAAATAAAAACTCATAATGAATCAAATGATATAGGAAGATAACTTGTTGAAATTCTTGTTTATGTACTTAGTAATATTCTTTTTAAAATCATATTTCGTCATAGTCTTAAACTCATAAGGAATACTGTTATATAATCTTAAACCATTGAATCCAATACATTTTTGACAAACTGATCTATCCACTTTTGTGTAGGCAAAAAATAAATTTTTTTTTGCTCTTGTATTATATATGTGATTTACCGTATCAAGACTATCACAAGAATGAACAAATTTCAATGCAACTAATATATACAATCCTTTTAAATTCAGCACTTCGTTTTCCACATATATGAATTTACAGCTTGTCCTAGAAGAAATCCGGAAAATCACTCGTAAAATGTAATTTTGTGTAATCTGTAAAGGTTTCAAAACATTATTATATGCAGCACCCCATGCACTAATTCCATATGTGAGCAAAGGCACCACCAATGCCGTATAAACCATGAGAAGGCTTTTTTTGTTCAACACATTACGCAGTACAAAAAACCTATGTATAATTCTTCTCAGTTTTGTGTTTAACATTTCCGCGTGACACTGCCACTTCAAAAAACAGTCAATCATGACACCTAAGTATTTGATGGATTCAACTCTTTCTACGGTACTAGCGCTTCCATTTATAACCAGTGGGCGAGTGTTCACAGGCATACCAACTCTAGTGGGTGAAAACGTTATGTATTTAGTTTTGGAAATATTAAGTTTTAACAAATTGCAATCCAACCAAGACTTGACTTTATTCAAAGTTAATTGCGCTTTCTGAATTGCGTCATCCCATGTTCTACCAGAACAGATTAAGACAGTATCATCAGCATACGAGATTATTTGGCAATCAAAGTTACACCTGAGTAATTCGTTTATATATATAAGAAAAAGTGTGGGTCCCAACACAGTACCTTGAGGCACTCCAATTGTTGGGATCATAGGATTGCTTAAAATGGATTCTACTCTCACCTGTTGACTTCTATCTTTTAAATAGTTTTTAAATAAGTTCAGAACATCGCCTCTAATCCCAATCCTATCAAGCTTGTTCAATAATACCTTATGGGATACCGTGTCAAATGCTTTTTGTAGGTCTAAAAATACCGCCACAGTTTTCGTTTCATTTTGAAAGCTATCCAATATATGTGCTACTAGTTCTTGCAAAGATTTTTCTGTACTAAGTCCTTTTCTAAAACCAAACTGACGCTTGGATATTATATTATTTTTGTCGAGATAGGAACATAGTCTGCTATTTAGACATTTTTCGAAAAGTTTACCGAAAATATTAATTATTGAAATAGGCCTGTAATTCGTCATTTGGTGCTTGTCACCGGTCTTATGGATGGGAACTACAATGCTTTCTTTGAACTGCTTGGGTATCACAGAATTTTTGAAACATAAGTTAAAAATGTGTACTAAAGGAGGACTAATATACATACTGATTGCCTTAATCATTTTTGTTGTTAACCCATCTTTACCGGGCGAGGCACTGTTTTTTAGAGTTCCAATCGTCTGCAGTAGCTCCTCGTCATCAACAGGTTTCAAAAACATCGAGTGGGCGATATTTATTGTATGGTGGTCATCATTACTAAACAAAATATTTTGGTCAATCTGGCTCGTTATTTTCTCCCCGATCTCGACAAAAAACTTATTGAGCTCGCATGCTATATCTTTAGGAGACTCCAAACGATTGGCATTGTTGCATATTACTTTAATTTCGCATTCCTTTTTTTTAATATCGTTGACAGCCTCCTTGATAACATCCCACTTTTTCTTGAAATTTTCCCCAGCTGTAATGAATTTATGTGAGTAATAATCGTTTTTAGACCTTTTTATCAAATTAGTTAATTTATTTCTATAAGTTATATAATTATGTCTTAATGTTAAGTTATCCTTTTCTCTCAGTAGGTCCTGTTTCATTCTATCTCTCTTTCTAATAGATGTTAAAATACCAGCAGTCATCCAAGGCTTCAGCCTTTTTGCTTTGTTATTTATTTCAAAATGATATGTTGATTTGTCTACATAACTGTATAAGGTATTATAAAAATTATCCAATGCTTTTTGTACGTCATTTACTGATAATATATTAACCCAATCTTCATTTTGCAAGAAGTTTATAAGTTTATTTTCATCAATTCTTTTGACTTGATAGGTATTGTTATTATTAAAGGAGCTACTCTTATTCAGATAAACAAAATTGGCCAAAACTGGATAGTGGTCAGTCATACTGTTTCTCAGTAGAATTGGTGTGCATTTAAAATTATTATCAGAAAGTAATTCTTTTTTCATTTTTACAAATATATGGTCAATTATGGTAGATGAATTAGCTTCTACTCTGGTTGGTAGATTGATTTGAGATATATAACCATTTTGCTGCATCATGTTAATGTACCTCAAATTGTTGTGTTCAGTGTCTTTAGCAATATCTATGTTCATATCTCCTATTATCATTGAAACATCACATTTTGGCATGCTTTTCAGATATAAATCAAGATCATCGACAAATTTTTTTATATCAGTAGGATTAGGCCTGTATATACTTAAAATATTGTACCTGATTTCATTGAAAGAAAACTGACATTCTAATGCTGTAGAGTCATCAATTGCTCTGATAGACACATTTGTTCTTGTGTTTAATTTATATGAATTTCAAAAACCTCTCTGTGCAATCAAGCGAAATATAAGATAGTGGCAGTAACGTCGGTCTCCTCAAAAGGAACCTTGTGATTACCTATAATATTTCGGAAGTCGCCGAAATCAAATAGCTTCTGAAGATGCCGTCCACTCGTGGTGGTGAAACGTCAAGCCTCAACGCTCAACGATGCCTGCCTAAAAACCCAAGAACCACAAATTCATTGAACGCCTTAGACAGTCACTGGCAGCTCGTGCCAACTTAGAGAGATAGTGCCAGAAAGACAGCCAACATTTTAAACCGATATAAAATTGAAAAAAAAACTTATAACTAGCCGATAAGCCGAATTTAACTGAGTCTTTATGTTCGACTTACCAAGCATCGATAAACTGAAAACATTATTCATATGCACTTTAGAATTTTCATGGTTTTTCATTTTCTTCCATATATGAATAAGATCATTCGTGCCTTTTTTCGCCCAAATGTCACAACCTCCAAAGAGAACACACACAAAACAAAACAGTTTGTTAACTTCTTCACAATCACTTATCCAATTGTTTTCATCATAAATAGTTTTATTAAATTTACGACAACGCGATTTCTGTCCACTACCAATAAGTTTTTCAATTTTTCTTCCAGCGGAATAATACAAGAGTTTATTAATGCACCAATTTTATTCATTTTCGCTCCAATTATACATTTTAATTAAACACAAAAGAGATACCGATCCGAAAACAGCGCACAACTCACTCAAACTAATTTCTAAATTTCAAACCTTGAATGAGAAAAACCGACATCAGCATCAAACATAAACAAATCGAAACTGCTGAAACAAAACAAAAAATCAAGTCAAGTTGATTGACTCAGTACTTCCCACACATTACGCTGATACCAGTTTATTATTTTCCCATAGCAAGAAGCTTTTGTCTGAGATCCCTTGCAACCAAATAATCGCCAGCCCCCCCCCCCTAAAATTGTCTTATGCCGCTAGGTATTTCCTTCACGGGTCAATGGATAGCCTATTATCGATACTACAAACTCAGTTTTATAACCCCCCACCCCCCAACCACCTCACCTTCACCCCCACCCAAAAAACTGGTAGGAAATGACCAGGCACCCCCAAAACATCTAAAAACCGAATTTGAGTTGTTTTCGTACTTTTCATTCTTTGATTATTGCTACGCTGCCAGTGACACGATTTTTAACAAACATACGCGTTTTCCATTCTCACCACGGTAACAATATATTGTGTCAAAATTTCATGAGAATCAATTTAATAGTGTCCACGTTACAAAATACAAAACGATTTAAACAAATAAATTCTCGTATGTATACAGAAAATTCTAAGTCCCTTCGTTTCCGTAATAGGCTAGGCAATGTTCGGATGGACCTAAAAAGGTGATTTGTGTCGCTAGATCTTCCTTCACAGCTTAGTGGACATCCTATCATGAGTACAAGAAGTTTTTTAATCTTTCAACCCTCAAACCCCCAACCACCCCAATTTCACCCCCACCCAAAAAAACGCAGAAAATTATCAGGAACCTCTAAAACGCTTAAAAACGAAGTTTCAGCTGTTTTTATATTTTTAGTTTTTTATTATTGCTCGCCGCCACTGGCACGATTTATAGAAAACCATACGCGTTTTCCATCTTCGCCACGTTAGTAATACTGTGCCAAAATTTCATTAAAATCCATTCAACAGTTTCCTCGTTAGACAATATAGAACGATATAAAGCAATACTCTCGTATGTTTACATCAGGAAAAATTCAAGTCCTTTGCTTTCTGTAATAGGCAAGGCAATGTTCGGATGGACCTAGAAAAGTTATTTATGTCGCCAGGTCTTCATTAACAGCTCAGTGGACAGTCTATAATGAAAGCAACAAATTTTTCAATTTTACAACCCCCCATCCCCCAACCACCCCAATTTCACCCCCAACAAAAAAAAAGTTGAAAATGATCAGGGACCCCTAAAACGCCTAAAAACGAAGTTTCAGCAATATTTAATTTTTTTGTTTTTTGCTGATTACTCCGCCGCCTATGCACCGATTTTCAAAATTATAGGAACATTACCTACTACGACCCCACAGCATACCGCTGCCCAAATTTCATCACGATCCATGCAGCGGTTGCTGAGATTACGAGGCTAGAAAAAAGCGACAGACAGACAGACAGACAGACCGACGGAAATGAGTGACGTGGATTTTCGTTAAGTAGACATCATGAAACGCCCAAAAAGCGTGTTATCTCAAAATGGAAATTTTTCTCGATCACAATACTCCCCTCACCTATCGGTGTGGGAAGTAAAATAGTGAACCATGAATGGAAATATGGCACGATCTACTTCGGATTTTCGTATTTAGAATCTATCCAAACGTCCAGCATAGCGTTCTCTCTGTCACTCGTAAGCGTTTGTCATAAGACTTCTCTCACTCTGTTTGTTTCTTATAAGAAACGGCACAGTAGGCTGTTGCCATCTCGCCGTTTCGTCGCGTCGTCAGCTCTCATCATGTGAGTTGCGAAGATGCCACGTGTTGTCTGGTGCAAGCATTTATGCGCTGAGCCGCAGTTGCCATTTCATATAAAACAGAAAAAGTCGTTGGAAACTAACATAGAATAAGAAAAGTTTAAGAGATAGATTAATATATTTTGTCGAAAATTAAACTAGTGCCATGGCACTGTGGCACTACCTCACCAGCCGTCACTGTACACAGTACCTAGATTTAAAATTTTATGCTATCGCTTCAAAATAATATCTCACACGCGGCGATGAAAAATCAAATTTCCCCACAGTCCTCTATGTGTCCTCCAATGCCATGGCATTTGACAATTATTAATGTACCCAACATTTTGCTGTTATCTAATACCAGACTTATTTTTTCCAAGTTTTAACGTAATGCTAGAAAAATGTATTTTTATCTTATCACACATACTTTGTTTTTTATGAAATTTAATTAAAAATAACAATTTAAGTATATTGGGCAACTCGTATTTTTTCTCATATTTATTATGTAATAATAACGTAGCCTCCTTTGATTTCCGTGAACCTATATGTTGAGTCTACTTCTAACAGATCAAAGATTTATTAATCGCAATTGGTCCAAAAATATCTGGTATCATTCAAATCTTTATAGAATCCATATCATGCCAATAGCTAATCACGTATTTCGCAACATTCCAAAAATATAATAAGGATCCTTCTTAGTTTTCGAGAGTTTTATTAGTTGCAAATCTATTTCTGGCAGATCAAAGATTATCATTCTCGATGGGTTCAACTCTAGTACGAGTATCAGAAAATAATTAGAGTGGTGCTGCAATGAATAATTTAACAATGTAATTTTTCTTTAGATGTTCGATAACCATGCCTTAAAATTATTCTGTTCAATACACTTTTACCAGCGCTTTAACTACTGATCACAATCTTCTGAGAAACCCTTTTTAGTCTGTTCAGTATAGAGGACGTTAATGAGGAGCTTTCACGCAAAAGTCAACATGTCCACTTTTAATAATTGTTCAGGAAACGCAATTTTTGAATAATACCTTTAATAATTATTTATTTGAATCTGTTTTTGCATGATAAATAGTAGCTTAATTTGTTCATATTTTGAGTATGAATCAATATTTTTCAAGAAAGGAGGTTTCATTTTAAAACACATTTTGTTTTGGACTTGTGCACTTTTGAAAGAACGATACGTATTTGTTGAGTTTTGCAGGGATTACATCTTGGGCTTGTTCAGTTTAGAATGAAAAGCTTTTAAATTTTGATTCTAGGTGGAAGACAAAATAAAAATACTTTGTATAAACTATTTTGTATTATTTTATAATTTGTAATTAACAGTAAAATCTAAAAAATCCAAATATGAACTGTTGGCGTCCCTTCTATCAAGCAATCGCAAACGTAGTCCTTATCAGTGTTTTGGTGCAACAGGCGATGATCTGTAGCTATAGATTCACCAACGCAATGTTTTTCGATGAGTTGTTTAAAATAATTGTAAATAATTGTTTAAAATATTTTTTGCGGCGAACTAGTTTATTTTGGGCAAAAAATTCAAGACACATTTTGTGTTTAGAATGAAACAGGCTATCGGAAATTAATGTTTAAATGGTAAACAAATAACAAGACAAAAAGTTGCATTCGAAATAAATGTTAGGGGTTGCGTTTTCCACCCCTTACAACCATGGCATAAACCAAATCAATTACCAGCTAAATGTCTTTTTGGTAGTAGAAAATGTCAGGTTAATTACAACATTGGAACTTTTTTAGTGCTTGTGGTAAAAACTGTTAAACAAATTTTATGTACCCCCTTTAAGGGGCTGTATCTTAACAAGGATGCTCCAATGAAGTTTCTTTATATGAAAGATCCTATCTTTTTTTCGACGAGAAATCACTCCCTTAAATGTTTTACACTTATTTAGTTACACCTTGTATTTTATTTCTACAGTGGTTTATTTCCAGTGCTGTGACCTTTGAACATATCATATTTTTTCCTTTATGTCTACAGTTTTTGGCTTCAAGTTGACATCAGGAATTTTGTACCTATAAATGGTTAACAAATATTTATCCCTCTGACAAACAGAAAACATTTGAAAAGAAACTAAAATAAACCTTTCACGACATTGCAACTCCCATTTTGTGTATTTCTTCTGCCTTTTACGAGTTCCCCTCTTACCCTCCCGAACTGATATATCATTTGAATCGATCCTCGAGTTTTTGCAGTAATAAACACAGCGAACAAACAAATCTAAACAACTAACGGTTTTCGGTTTTTGTACGAGATCGGGGTTATACCGATTAACGCCGTTGACGGTTACCAAAACTACTCAACCAGTAAAGTGCTTTAAATTCCGGGTTCCTAAAATCGCATCGCCATTTCAGTTAGCGCATATCAAACTTAGATGTCTGACTGTTCAGAACTTAGACTTGCCTTGCATAAAAGTCGCCACGCAGCTACAAAATAAATTTATTCCTCCACATAGACAGGCGTGGGTAGACTTGATGAGTTTTGCATAAATTCCTAGATCTAACCCAATGATACTATTAGGGGCTTTAAGTACGCGGTTTTTAAGTTCGCGAACTTACTCGGCTCGACGTCGGTGACACACGTGAAGCTGAAATCACTCATTTTAATAATTTTCCTAAATAAACAAAGCTTTTCACAGACGCCAAACACAACAAGCGTTGCGCATCGATGGCCTGCTGAAACAAAGTGGTGGCTCGCGGCTCGCAGTACGAGCCGAGACAAGCTACGAGCAAGATTTCAAACCAGTTGGATCGCCGACGGTTTGCTCGACGGTTTTAAAGTACGCGTACTTACGGTGACACAGGCGAAAAAGGTCGTCGAGCCATAAGTATGCGTACTTGCTGGTACGTGTATCACCCCTTTTAGGTTTTGTTCGATTTCCGATGAAAAAACTCCTGTAGTAGGACTTGTTGCATTTTGTATGAATGCTTAATATTTCCGTGCTGTTATATGATGGATTTGTGTAATATTGCACGGAATAGATAGCCAATCCGGCAGATATCATCTTAAACTACATAAGTTCGTATATAACTCAATTTGCTATGAAGTTGGACTTGTTCACTTTTGCGTGGAAGCTCCTCGTTTGTTCACGAGAGTGGTTAGTAAATGAAATTAGTTTTTTTTTCAATTTTTATAAGTTTAATCGCATAGGTATCTACCTCAAAAAAATATAACACTTCTTATCGATCATTTCAGAAAGTTATTAGCGATTCAATTCGGAATTTTAACATGGGTTCTTATGACAGATTATGGTTTTTGGTAGAATAAACATATTTTAAGGGTAGACATAAAAATAGACGAGGTTTAAAAATATTCTTTGGAACAAGTAGTTCATATTATTAGGTACATTCAAAAAATATGTTGACGACGGTTTTAATTAGTTATTAATTATTTTAATGATGGTAGTTAAAACTGTTTGGATAAATAAGTGACCATATTGGAATCTGGCAACAGCGCCTTCCCTATTTTCAAAAAAGCCATTATCTTTTGACTTATCTGAGAACCATTGACGTCCATAACCGTTTTCGCGGCGCTAATCCCAAACATGTACGGAATATAACCAGTATAAATTATGAATTTATCAAATGCACTTGCGCGTCGTCGAACCAGTTCCGAATTTTTCAGCTCCGCGAGCACTAGTCCAAGTTCTGTGAGAAAAGAAGTTGTAAACAAAATATCCTAAAAGGGGTGACACACGTACGAACTTTAAGTACGCGGTTTTTAAGTTACTTACTCGGCTCGACGCAGTGACACACGTGAAGCTGAAATCACTCATTTTGATAATTTTCATAAATAAACAAAACTTTTAACAAACGCTAAACACGACAAGCGTTACGCATCGATGGCCTGCCGAAACAAAGTAGAGGCTCGCTGCTCGCAGTACGAGCCGAGACAAGCTACGAGCAAGATTTCAAACCAGTTGGATCGCCGGCGGTTTGGGCGACGGTTTTAAAGTGCGTGTACTTACGGTGACACACATGCGAAAAAGATCGTCGAGCCATAAGTACGCGTACTTGCTCGTACGTGTATCACCGCTTTAAAGGCATAGACCTAAACCGTAAACCACAAACGCTACAAAATAGGGATCACCATCACTGCTGTACTTGAGAAGTAACATCTTTGACATCCAATCCAATCAACAGCATCACAGACGACAGTACATTAATATCGTGCATGGAACCAGGCAAGCCACTATCTTCACAGGAGACGGTCCGTCGACAGCAACATGCCTCATGCCTCACAGATCGACGTAAATATCAAAACAATTGTCGAGTGGGGATTAGTTAACAAAGTACATCTTAGCGCATAGAAAACTCAGGCAACAGCACTCACAAAGAAGTCTCACGTTGGCTTACCAACTGTGGAAATAGAGGGTCACCAAATAGCAGAGTCACCTTCCTCAAGCTTTTGGGGATCAACATCAATAAAAACATGTCCTGGTACGACCACATCGTCAGTATTGCCAAAACGGTATCCCAGAAGCTTGGAGTTTTGTTCCGCTGTAGGAAGCTGTATTCACCAGAGCAACTACTGCTACTCTACAAGGCACAGATCCGACCATAGTTGAAGTATTGCTCCTATGTGTGGGGATGCACTCCAAAGCACTTCCTAAACTCCTGGACTGTTATCTGGATGTTTCCAGAGAAGAGCAATAATTAGACTAATCGATACGCCTAACCTCACAAAGGACCTCCACACCCTGGAATATCGAAGAAGGGTAGCTGACCTGTCCTATTTTACAGATTCTATCACAGAAGCCGTTCGAGTGAGCTCTCCCAGATATGTAATAATACCAAAAGCCGTCCGACCGAGGAACACTAGAGAAGCTCTGCAAGCTCATCCTTACCAGGTCGAGGTCTCTACTCCCCGAACCAGTCTCCTCCAGCATTTCTTCTTTTGGAGAACTTCGACGCTGTGGAATGAGCTGCCGGGGCATTTGTTTCTCGTCGTCTACAACCTGCAGCGTTTCAAATCTAACGTGCACAGACTCTTATCCTCTTGCAGCGCTTCTGCAGCGCCATAGGCTTTCAACCTTTGCGCGAGGCTGACCATAGAAAAATGATTCATACAATTCGAGTCAGGACAACAAACCAATCCGATGAATATCCCTTTTGATTGAAATTTCCAAATTGGCGTAGATTTTCACGGGAATATTATTTAGTTCTGGGAGTGGTCAAGTTTGACACAAGAAATCTAGCCGACTCGAGTATCACCCATTTTGACCCTAACAACTCAACCGGTTTGGTTAAGATAAGTTAGGTTATGAAACCTCAAAAGGCCCTAGTTTTTTTCACCAGAACGTTCCCTTGGTTGGAAACTGGTCTTGTTCGGCTCAGGATGTCACACCAAGTCGCTCAACCCTTTCAGGACGGTTTCCGTACTTGTACTACACCCAAGGAGTACATTGACGGCCGAGTGCCGTACTTGTACGCCTTCGTGTCTCTGTTTTCCAAACCTGCTGCCGTATTGTTGAGCCACTGTCGACCACTAAAGCAGTTACACAATATGTGCAATCGCTTTAATGACTATCTGGATGCAGGAGAAAGATGCTTAGGAATTCTTATTGACTTGAGCAAAGCATTTGACTCTGTGAATCATAATTTACTGTTGCCAAAACTAGAGAAGTATGCCGTGAGAGGGTTCCCACTTAACTGGTTCCGCAATTATCTAAGTGGCCGACAACATTATGTTGAAATTAACAACCACAAATCAGATATCCGTGAAAGTGAAGTAGGAGTACCACAGGGTTCGGTCTTTGGTCCATTGCTCTATAATATTTTCGTCAATGACTTTGAAAGCGAAAATCACGTTATGTATGCAGACGAAACTTCGCTGTTGATTAGTGATAGTAATATTGCATCACTAACAACAAATGCTAATCAAGAACTGAGAAGAGAGCAGCAATGGTTTCAAGATAATGGGCTCCTGCTGAATACTAACAAAACTAAATGCATACGTTTCTCTCACGCAAATCACAATTTTGACCACAGTTATTTATTAGTAAAATCACTTGAAAGCTCAGTTGAACAGTGTGCTCAGTGTTACTAAATTCCTGGGCATCATTTTGAACAGCTCTCTTAGGTGGCACCCGCACACTGATTATATTTGCACAAGGGTTGCCTCGCAGATCCACTGCATTAGTCAACTGCGTTCTGTGGTTGATAGATCTTTGTTATTGTCGTACTATTTTGTCTACATACACTCCCTAATTTCTTATGGAATCATCACTTGGGGAGGATACACAGAAGCACATAGGGTTTTTATTATGCAAAAACATGTGGTACGTCTGATAGCAGGTATTAGCAGGAGGACCAGCTGTCGAGATTCATTTAGGGAATTAGGTATATTATCGCTGCCTTGTGTCTATATACTTGAATTGCTAGTTTATGTTAAACCTGCATAACTTTCCAAAACTAAATGACCACAAAACATACGCAACTAGAAATTCACTCGTCATCCAGATTCCTAAGCACAGATTATCTAAAACAGAGAATAGCCCTAAACTTATGGCTGTAAAACTATACAATAAGTTACCGAGTATGTTCAAGTCTCTTCCATCGAAGCGTTTCAAAAATAGATTAAAGTTATTCCTGACACAGAAGGTTTATTATTATTCTGTAGAAGAATTATCTTTCAGATGCCACTCATATTTGATTTTATCTATACTATTTTATATTTTATTTATATACTTTTTGCATTGTGTGTATCTTTTATATTAATTATAAGTACCTGTTTTTTTACTTCTTTTTTTTGTGTATATGTATATATTTATCAGTGTTTGTGGTTATTGTTACTGTTGACTGTAGTATAAATATTGACATATCCTATATAACTCTGTGATCATTGAGGACTAATAAAATCTATCTATCTATCTATTTGTACGACAGACTTCCATTCAAACATAGCCCGGCGCCGTAAATGTACGTCTGAAATATCTGAAATTCATGGCCACCGCCGAACCAGTACGGCATTCCTCGTGCCGTCCTAAACGGTAGAACGCGAAAAAATTAGCCTGAAAGGGCTAACATCACTGTCCCCCCATTTCAGTTTTTACCCAAAATCATGTCGTTTGGACTGCGCTGGATCTTGCTTCCTAGCATTTTACCCGTTTCGGGCATTTTTGGGTCGGTCCGCCACTTCGCGTTACCAGATTGTGCGAGGTAAATCGATTGTTGGGGAGAAGCCTCCCTTTATGAGACATTAGCAAAATAATGATTGCAAATAGATAATGGAATTTTAGAGATGAAATTAAAAATGAAAATTCGCTCACAGCTAATGCATACAATAATCTTAACGCATTTTGTGGACATATTAAGATTTTATATGAGCGCGTGATTTTACCAGTGTCAGTATCTTCCGATCTGGAATCTGATTATACTTCTGCTACTACCACATCAGTAATAATCCGTTATCACATGATTGATGCTAGTATTTTGTCATGTCAAATTTCTGGAACATCGAAGTATTTACACCACTATTGTGCGTGGGAAGTAAATAACATGGACAATTTTAAACAAATTTCAAGGCTATTATGATTTCAGTGCTATTAATAACACAAACCAATCAAGTACAGAAGAATTAATCTCTGTAAATAGACAGAAAAAGTCCTAGACATGCTTGATAAACAGACATAATTTTTTTGATAACATCCTGGAAAAACAAGATGCGACCGTATCTTGAGAATCTCTATGGATTTTTGTTTACTAAACATGTCTGAGTGATAAATCGGAACCCAGCACTCAGGGGACGTTGGGTCTGATAAAAAAAATGTCAAAGTTCATACGCCTTACTAATTATGCAGTAGATAAGCGCCAATATTTAGATGAATAATGTAACAATTTATTCCTCCAATCACGAGTCTAAGTACATTCTAACGGATGTAGCTTTACCTAACAAAGCACTTATCTTTCGTGGAAGGAATTTTCCCAGTCAAATTTTGGCTGGTGGTGTGCTACTTTTCTGAATCCAAGATGGTTCAATGAAATAGCACATTTCCGTATAGAAATGTTGTTTACACCACACGTTTACACAGCACCGATTTGATGGATAACCGCTGCTTCGTCAGCAAAAGGACCACTGCAGCTAATCAGCTGTTTGCTAAACCTTTCCTTCCTTAGGAGCCCTTAATACTGCAGCATGAAGGGGTAATGTGCAGTATTAATGCGCGTTTTATCTTGCATCTTTGGAAATAAAAAACAGCCATATGGTGATAAGTCGGGGCTATAGGGCGGATGCTCAAGTAGAGTGGGGAGGGTGAGTAGTCCCACTGCACTTAGGCCACAACTGGCCCATTGTGCAACCTTCCAGGGAGTTATTTTCTCAGGTCACTGTCCATTCTGGTAATTTTTGGGAGGTGGACAAGTCGCTAGGGGACATCTCCCTTATGTAGGTATATAGGCTAAGACTCGCCGAACGCACACTCTCTAATAGAAGATAACTCTGGCCACTCACATATGACCATTTCGTCCTCACTTTCACACATTCTGCATATCGGTGTGTCACTTTACCCCATAATGTGCAGGTGTTTCCTGAGTTGAGAATGGCTACTCAGGAATCCAACTATCACCTGACAATCGCCAAGTACTTCTGGGATATTGCTATGCCGAAACCTGCAAGGGTTTACTTGGCAAGTGGGCATCTTTGTAGTTCCTCCCATCGTTTTACCATTTGGGCATGGGAGTGTTTTTTGACTATATCTGCAATGGTGGTTTTTAACGTTCCAGAAAGATCACATGGTCGTAAAATTCTTTGGTCGGCAACGTTTGTTGTTGTTGTGCCCTTTAACCCACCTCAGGACAATAGGGTCAGAAGTACTTGTCTGCTGTCGGTGCACTATTCGTGGATCCTCCAAAGAAACCGAGGTAGCAAGTCCAATTTTTTCCAAGAAAAAAAAAAACAACAACAAATAAACAAAATTCAATTTCACTGAAATAAGATCAGTTTGAAACACCCATTGAACCAATTGTAGTTTAGATTCAGGTTCAAATGCATATTTTGCAGTTTTGTCATATAAGTTATAAAATCATACACTCCCTTAGATAACATAGTCGTATTTCTTGAGAGTTTGTTGCACCATTCAGATGTTGTTTTTGGGCTTCTGAGATATTATTGGGAACCCAACGACAATAAACTTTATTGACTCCGAGACGGTCATGTAAGATCTTTTGAACTGCAGTCATTTCATTCCCTAGAGTACTCCGAATAAGTGTGTAGGTGACTCGGTTATCAGCTTCAATCATCTGTCAAACAGCGACAGCATTTTCATCAGAAACTGCAGAAATTGGCCTCCCTTCTCGAGGATCGTCACTAAGAGAAACTTTTTCGAATTTGAATGTGTTGTACCAGCCTTACACAGTCCTCAAACATACCAAATGCAGCACGAATAAGTCTCTCAATACATTGTTTCGGAGAGAGACCACTTTGAAATCGTAACATAATAAAATTTTGCAAAAAAATAACAGTAACAATGCCAACTTAAAATTATTCTGTCAATCTAGACATAACCTAGAATTTTGTTTCCAGCCTCCTTGATGTCCTTATGGCTGCCTTAGTTATGTTGATGTTAGTTTGCAAAAATGTTCGGAATAACCTACGATACGCTTGTGATAATGGTTCTGTTTTGCTAATGACATGATATGGCATCAAACGGACAAATTATAATAATGGTGTTTTTTTTTGCAGATGGACTTCCGATATAGTATTCTCATCATCGGCATCAGCATTTGCGTCGTGTACTGTCAGTTGGACGAGGTGCAGCAGGTACTCAAGACATCGAACAGAAAGTATTGCGGCAGCCATTTGGCACAAGCATTGTCGGCCATTTGTAGGGGAAATTACAATACGCTGTATAAAATGAATCGTGAGTATCAGCCTTTTTTACAGACAGTCAGGCTACACTTAGGGCACAGAAGCGCCCAAAGTTACGTCTGCTCTAGTCTGGGAATGCTTACAGGAACTGGGAAGACTGGCAGAACACAACAAAGTAACTTTGGAGTGGGTGCCTGAACACTCAGGTATAAGAGGCAATGAAAGAGCGGACGAGCTAGCAAGACTAGGCTCGTCTGCCCTATACATTGGAGCAGAACCCGCCCTGGGGGTGCCTAAAAGCACAATCAGACACCAGGTGGGAGAATGGGTGAAACATCAGCACAAGGAGCAGTGGAACTTGTTGCCAGGATGTGTTCATGGAAAAACATTCATCAAAGCTCCATGCAAGAAGATAGCTGAAACACTGCTCTCCTTGAGTAGAAATCAGCTCCGAATAACGACGGGTCTCCTCACAGGACATTGTGGCCTGAAGGAACACCTGAATAAAATGGGACTCTACAATGGAGACCTCAACTGCAGATTGTGTGGAAGAGGAACCGAGTCAGCCCTTCATGTGCTCTGTGAGTGCGAACCGCTAGATCACAAGAGACAACAGCTCTTTGGGAAGACCAAGCTAGAACCAATGGAGTACGGCTCAGCACCAGGACCAGTAGGTAAACTGCATAAACTTATGCAGGGATCCAGATTGCTGGAGTGGATACTTTAAAAGAGAGGAGCAATAATACAATAGGCCTTAAGGCTTAAGTATTGACGGGGACAGCAATGTCGGACGGCTCCTGGAAAAAAAAATCAGCCTTTTTTGCATTGTTCAAAATATACAAGGGTCGTATTCCTATTCGATAAATTAAGGGTCCCCTAATACTTGAGGGTCCCTTACGTAAGGCTACCTTGAGTAATACACAAGTAACGAAATGTCAACATCACATGTCAACATGACATTTCATTTCAGCCAAAGCAATTTTGTAGGTTAATTTTGTTAGTTTCTATCACATCTGGACAAATATCCGGCACACAACACAAAATACTGGCACAAAACAAAAGAGATGACAGGAAACATCAAGTAGACTTTGAGTATTACTCAAGTGTGTCCTTCTGAGACCACGCCGAACAGGTGACATCAACTTCTGAGAATGCCGACCGTTGGCGAAACGTCAAGCAGCGAAGCGCGCCGACGCTAAGGCGGCGTAGCGTGTCGACTCCGGCCGAATAGCCCGAGAACCAAGAGTTCATCACACTATTGGTGCAAATCTATGATTTAATGGTGGGAAAGTGGTGGGGATTACTCGGAAAAATAGATTGACAGATAGATAGCTTTATTGGTCATGTTGATACATTGCGTATATATGACAGGTCACATTGTAAATTTATCTAAAGCTATATGGTCAGGTCAGAATGATATCAATATACATGATCACAATATAATTAGAATACTTAAAACTTAGATTTAGTTAAAATGCTAGAAAAAAATAAAAATAAAATAAAATGCTAAAATTAGACACATGAAAACTACTACTGTTCTAAAAATTCATTGAGAGTGTAAAATACATGATCAAGTAGATAACATTTCAATTTGGCTTTAAAAACATTATAGTCATTATTAGTCTTTAGATAATGTGGTAGTTTGTTGTATATTATTACACAGTTGTAATATGGTGACTTTTTCAAGTGGCTCGAATTGTGCCGTTGAATACAAAGGATTTCCCTACTTCGAGTGTTGTATTCATGGTAGTGTCCTAGGTTAGTAAAGAGAAACACAGTTAAAATCCTATTACATTTAAAAATACCTCATGTTTCTCTAGACTTGATGTTAAATAATAAACGTAAGATACGGTTTTGTGCTATAAATACTCTTTCCTTATCTTTTGAGTTTCCCCAAGCCATAATGTTGTAGCTTATGTGAGAATGAACCAATGCATAGTATACAACCCTTCTTCGTCTAATAGATCTTTCAGTTGCAAAATCGCATAATATGCTTTGTTAATATTTTTACATAAATTGTCAATATGATGGATAAAGTTTAATTTTGCATCAAAGTATGTACCCAAAGGTATTGTTGCTTGAGCAATGTCATAGCCATACGTTGTAAGGAAGTTACTAGGTAGTTGTCTTTGAATTGTATAGTTTACGATAGCCGTTTTGGTCTCATTCAGTATCAGTCTATTACGCTGGCACCATCCACTGAACTGCTCTAAAACCAGTGCAACATTTTCTTGTAATTCTTCAAGATCCCGTCCCTTAACTGTTATGGTCGTGTCATCTGCAAACATAGTTACTCTTCCATGTGATATATGAAGAGGCAGATCGTTTACGTATAGTACGAAGATCAACGGCCCCAGGACAGAGCCCTGCGGAACACCCATGCTCAATTCTGTGACTGCTGACATGACTTGCCCTATTTTGACCTGTAACTTCCTTTGGGTCATATATGACATTATCAACTTTAATGGTATCCCACGTATGCCTAGTTTTTCCAATTTTTCTTCAAGATATTCTTTATTAATAGTATCAAATGCTTTACTTAAATCGAAATGCATTGATATTACATACTCACCCTTATCTAAATGTGTATAAATTTATTCCAGGTAGTGAAATGTGGCTGTCTCGTGTAATAATATAACCTTGGAAATGACATCTCCCATGTTGATTTCTGTAAATTTGCGAAAACGGACTGATTCTAATAACTTACCCCTCCTTTGCCAGGGGAAGTTAATATGCATTTTTTCCTGGTTGTGCTTTCTGCAGCATTTCAACGAAATAGTTGTACTACTCCAGATTCTACACGCCTGTAGAAATTCTACGAAAATCGTAGAATTCTACGCCATTTGGCAACGCTATCGTTGACACTTGTCTTTCCTCTTTTCAGCATACACCAAACGGCACGCCCATTTCGAATCGTCAGAAAACACGGAGGACGTCGAGTTCCCCTTCCAAAAGCGCCCTGACGCTTCCATGCTGAGCAACTACGCAAGGCGGCGGAAACGTGGAGCGGGGAAGGGGGTATACAACGAATGCTGCGAGAAATCCTGTTCGAGGGAGGAGTTATCCTCCTACTGCGCTGCCCCGCCCTTCAGAAGGAGGCGGTGATGGTGTCTGTCAAGTAGGGGAGGAGTTATCGCGTTTCTTAAGAAGGGAAGAATGTTCCAGTCTCTCAAGGAGGGCAGGGATGATCGCTTCTCGCCAGAAGAGGGGACATGCTCGGGTCCCTTAGGCCTGTAATACATTACACAATTTCTTGAACAAGGATTCGAATGATAAACGGTTTACTTTTTTACACTATACAATTTATTGTTCAAGAAATAGTTCAGGATTCTGCGCATGAAAATAATGTTTGTCAACACAGAGGTTTGAGATCTAAGAATTTTCAATGTCGACAACGCATGCTGTAGGTTAACGTTCAAAACATGTGGTAAAATATCAACAACCAAAACAGCTGTCTTTTAGTTTGGATGTTGTGGCTTATTTTGTCAGATTTTTTATTATTCCATAACTACTAATCCACAAATTTGTACTATGGAGAGAAATAGTGCATTAGCATGTACTTATTTCCGGTGGAAATTGTCAATAAATAACAACGATCAAAAAACGTAGACCTTTCTATTCGTTCATTCAGCGTCCTTTTTGACAAGATAAACAGCCGCCGTCTTCCTTCAGTGGTAGACATGTTGCGATTACTTGTCAGAAAGCATAGGCATATCAAAATTGGGGCAATCAAACCCGGTAAATTAGCAAATGCCTTCAAGGATAATGGCGCATTTTATAATAATAATAACAATTATTATAAGAATAATCAAGGGGTTTCGTTTTTACATCAACGGTATCAAGCTCAGATAGTCGACTGTTCTAGTGTTCTTCTCTCAAACAGCACAAACATTCAAGCACAAAAAATTCAGAAATCCGTTGCTGTAAACAATCGTAGAACTTACGCTAAGTGTACCGGGCTAAAGCCTTGAACGCACTGGGTCGGACGGTATGGTACGAACGGTACGCACGGGATTTTTCAAAAATTTTTAGCATTAATTTGCCTATGGGTGCGCGCACTGGGTCGCCACTGTCGGAACAGGACCATCCGCACCTTCCGCCGTGCGATAAAATCCCGAAAGAAGGATTTCTAGGCATCCCGACCGTCCCGACCGGCCCGTACCGATGACTCATCAGCCCTTCGGCGCGTGCCTGCACGTGCTTCGGTACAGACATTCCGCCGTTTCAGTTGAGCAATACTGGTTGCAAAGCGAGCATGGATGTTCCCAAATTAATTACGGTGGTGCTCTAATCTCTTGCGATTTATTCTATGAATCCAAAATCTGGGTTTTCCTCGAGTTCCTGACCTTTCTTCTTCTTCTTCTGCTTCCAACATCAGACTTACAATTATTTCTTCTTCATTAAACATATCGTTTTGGTTTTCACAATACGTAGCAGCACAAAACCTATTACGAGACTGCTTGTCTCTATTGTCCGACCTTCCGTCCGTTCCGTCCGTACTGACCGACCCAGTGAGCGCAGTCACCTAAAAAAAGTGCCGAAGGTGCGTACCGTTCGTACCGTTCCGTCCGACCCAGTGCGCGCTTAGCTTAAGGATACATTCTACTGGAAACCAGTTGTTTCATTAAAACGACTGTTAAGGCCCGGTCAAATAGAGAACGCGGCGTACGGCGTTCTCTAACAATACAATGGAACGCTGTAACGCGGCGTTCTAGAACGCGGCGTACGGCGTTCCATTGTATTAACAAAGAACGCCGTACGTCGCGTTCTCTGTTTGACCGGGCCTTTAATGTTTACGCAATCTACGTCTAGCCGAGAGACTAAACTAATTTTGTTTTCTCTACTTAAAAGTACCGAAATCTCTGAACGATTATACAAAATATGTTTGTTTACTATGGTCACCAGTGAATAATTCACAACACTGCTCTCATTGATCAAAAGTTCTTGTATATATCACAAAAGTATATATTTTCAATACATCACAGTGATGTCAATAGAAATGTCTATATTTTTTATCGCCGTTGTCAATAAACAATGGGTGCATTCAGCAGACTCAACAGTTGCGGAGCAGCTACCAAATTTTCTGCTGAACGCGTGCGCTACCTAGCAGCTACCGCTCCAGTGGTCGCCATTTTTTGTAGCGATAGAAAAGTACGCTCACTTGGAGCGGAGCGGAATAAGCTACTTTTGACCTTGTAAGTGTCACATGTTATGACACTTGTGTTATAGGTTATAGGTTATATTGTCATATTCAAAAGAAAAAGTCCACACTACGCTTACATAGTCCAAACTTTGATACAATTTGACATACCTTTTTTATTTTTAATAACATCAAATGTGATAACTCATTTGACAGTCGTACAAATAATGCTTTTCAGCAGAACGCCAACTGTTGAGATGTAGCGCCTACAAAAGTAGCAGCTCCCGATCCTTCTGCTGAATGCAACCAATGGCTCGAGCTAGGGTCACAAAATAGGTAAGAACTTTAAAAATGTAGCTGGGGTATTAATGCTGACCGCAGAATGGATGTACCTATCCCATGCGCTTTGTCAAATTATTTTGAGTCTTTCTCTATTTACCTATACCATGGTGCATGCTTGCTTGCATCCTTGGTTGACAATGGCAATTATCTTTCAAATCCGCATACGCCCAGCCTATAAATTGTATGTATAGAACATATTCTATCTTACACTCAATCTTTTGTTCAGTTTACGTTTACAAATCTTGTACAAGAGCAATCGAGTAATGTATTACAGTCTTCAAGGAGTTTTCATAGGGTCTCCTGAAGGAAGGAAAGTGATCGCTTCTCGGGGATGGGAAGCATGACGTGAAATGTTTATGGTATTGTCCGGATATGACGTCACTGGGCGGTAGATCAACGACATATACCGGTCCGTGTGTAGTGGATGAAACGTCTTCTTTCAGGATGAATGGAGTTATCATAAAACTTACCGTGAATCAATGGTTCGTAAATGAAACCATAGCTTTTAGAATGGAAACTGTTTTGGCTGCATTTGCAGCGTTTAAAGTACAAAAGGTAATTTGGAGTAAATGGCATTTTATGTGTTTTCATTTTAACGGATGTGGCACGGATTCTACATAACGCTGAGCGTTGAGGCTTGACGTTTCACCACCACGACGGTATTTCGCAAGTCGCCGAAGTTAAATAGCTTCTGAAGATGCCATCCACTGATACACTCGTGTTGGCGAAACGTCAAGCCTCACCGCTGAACGACGCCGGCCTAAGAAACCCAAGAACCACAAATTCATTGGACTACGGCCGCGAAAGCCTCACACAGTTATTCAGTTCAATATTCATTAATTGATGAAAGTTTTGTTATGATGAAAAAAATGGCGTCCGTTTATGTAGCGCTCATTGGAAATAGTGACCACTGCAGTAGCGCTACTTTCTGATGAAAGCGACCATTTTTATTCAAATACTATCATCCTGCTATATTTTCTTGACCAGTTTTGCAACGTTTTTTGCGTGCGAGGCTTCATCCTGAAAGAAAGACGTTTGTGGAGCGTTGTGCTGGTGTCAACGAAAAAAAGCTTTTCGCCGTCCAGATATTGAAAACATGTGCCCAATGTGAATAAGTAAATTGTGATATTAAATTAATCGGTGATAAAGTAAAATTAGGTTAAGGACCACTTTCAAGATAATTATAGTTATATATCGACTGTATGGCGACTGATCATATCTTGACGTGAATGTTTGGCTGTAATATAGTTACCTCATTTTGAGAATATATTAATATTGGATAATTATATACCAAATGTTATATTATTGACAAAACATTATGTCTACAAAAGTGATATATGTATATTATATTTTTATATGTTATTTGGAGCAACTTCGGCATGAAATTTATCATTTTATTTTGTAGCCCACTCAGGGACGTATTCCAATCTGTATTCAGATTATTTTTGTAAAGTCATCCTGGAAAATTATGATGATTTGTTGAAGAACAGGTGTCTTCTCTTGTTGAATTTATTTCTTAGAATTTGTACATATACATTGCCATCATTCTTATTGTATAC
The DNA here is from genome assembly GCA_951848785.1 of Callosobruchus maculatus. Taxonomy (NCBI): domain Eukaryota; kingdom Metazoa; phylum Arthropoda; class Insecta; order Coleoptera; family Chrysomelidae; genus Callosobruchus; species Callosobruchus maculatus. The sequence goes on along the minus strand of CATOUR010000157.1, from coordinate 720,359 downwards.
TATCACTATTTATTTGTCTTTAACTAAAGAGAGTAACAACATTAGTTTCCAAGTGTTACTGCTCCTACTAAAATAGCCAAACATGCTGAAAATTTCGTTTATGTAAGTTTAGTTTCTTAGCTATACCTTGTCAATCATAACGTATATGTACAGGGAGTTCAAAACACATGTTAAAACTTTCAAAAAGTTGAATAATGAATGGTAACTTTAAGACGATCTTAGCTGGTCATAAAAATCCCAAATTTTCATCTATTCATTTGTTTGTTAAACATGAAATGGTGAAACTAGGCCGCCGTTCTATACTGGCCCACAATTAAAACCACATACGCTGGAATGTAAACATTTCATTCACGTTTCGGCCACCCCTGTAGCCTTTATCAGAGTACAAAATGTTTTATTTTGAACGACTGAACAACCTCAAGACCCTTTTTATTTGAGAACCAAACCTAAGGTTCCAACGAAAAATTTCAAAGAACATTTGTTTTGAAACACCCTTCATGCAAACGAGAATTGTAAATATTCTTAAGAAAATGGAATGATTGACAAGGTATTATCACAGATTATTAGGTGGCTGTGCTTTTTCTATGAAAGAGCATTGACAATTTGCAATTATTAGAGTAACTACACCGTCCAACATGTTTTGTGGGAACACAGCTTAAGATAAACGACAGTCATATCAAATATGTGTGTTAAAGTTCTGAAAAGTTTGCTAAATACTTTTTTTAAATGTGTGTCTGTGTGTAATTTACAAGAAGTTTAAATAATTTACCTCCTTTACATTTCGATCCATTCGAGTTTATCGGTTGGATGACGATTCACTGAAAAATTGCCTCTATTTAGGATTTTAATTTGGAATCCTCATCCTCTCCTCAAATCCTCAAAGGTATACATTTCTTTCGCAACCGTCTTGAAATAACGGTGACGGGACGATGATTTGACGTTTGAAACTGACATTTGGCAGTTGTGGGAAGACCAACCTTGCAATTCAAATTTCGAAATTTTTTCGAAGACTACACAAGCTGTTTTTTACTTATAAACATAATATAACATTTTAATTGCTTTATTTTAAGCTCATACAAATTCTAGGTCGTTTGCCTTTCACTAAATTTGTTTTTTTTTTTTCGTGTGATTGCGGTTTGATACCCTTATTAATTCTTTGATCCATACGGTATTCGGATCTAAAATGATCCGACAGACTCGAATTTTTCGGTGTAAATGAGAAATTGAATGTGAATTCAAATGTTGATTTGATTATGTCATAACTGTTTTGCTGTAAATATGCATCAAAAGTGAACGTCGCTGGCTGTCTTCCTATGTTACTTGTAGATTTGTATCAAATATAGTTTTTTATGTTTATAGCAATTCTATTAAAATATTTAATGTGGATAAGAGTATAGAAAATTGAATAAATATATGTACATAAATTATCGCATTATTTTTTACACAGAAACTGTAAAAGCACGTGTCTTATCTTCATTCAACAGTACGTAGGTCTCACCGCAAATTTCTGTAAACATAATCAAGGCAGCCATGGAGATCAAGATGGCAGAATGTGGATTTCAAAAGAGGTCTCTCTCCGAAATAATGTATTGAGAGACCAAGGTCACAAAATCGATCGATTTCTTGACCGTGTAAAGTCGTTATTATTGAACCTCCTGTTCAGGCTGTTGACCCAGAGTAAGTTTGTGTGTCGGGCAGGAACAGAGTCATTACGATGGATATTAAATCTTCTGCGAAATTCACGCTGTACTGCAGTCACCGACTCGCTATTTCCAACGAAACAATCATACGCGAACACTCGTTGCCCTAGCATCAACCGCTCCATGATGGCAAGTGACAGTGCAAGTAAGATAGTGAAAGGCTTCGAGTCGAGGAATGGATTGTAATAAACCGCGCGCCCCTCTTTTTTCTAATGGACAAGTACTATCCAAACCAAAAGCACTTGGTTCCGATGCCTCACCCTGTATACAGACAAAGACAATATATTCCATTGCCCGCTGGATGGCGCCACTATTGGCATTTCAAGAGCTCTCTAGCGGCTATATAGTGAACTAGTTTCTGATACATTATTTCCTAACCTAACTTTTTTATATCCTTTGTTTACAATTACAATGTTCTGTGTTTACCATCAACCGTTATTTTAGTCGTTTCACCGTTTGTCGTTTGTCTGTTAATCATTTTGGGCGTTACTCCTTAGTATTTACTGTTTTTCAATACCGAAACTACCAACCACTCTGATCATCCTGAACGTGGCGTCTAATAACAATTATTGTTGTGTACCACAGTGTAATTCTTGGGCCAAGAAACACTGAAAGGAAATTAACCTTTCATAGATTTCCTGAGGCAAATGCTAGGCAAGTTTATATAGAAACGACTAAAATAATGGTTTATGGTAAACACAGAACATTGTAAACAAAGGAAAAGAATATAAAAAAGTTAGGTTAGGAAATAATGTGTCAGAAACTAGTTCACTATAGAGCCCTTGAAATGCCAATAGTGGCGCCATCCAGCGGGCAATGGAATATGTTGTCTTTGTCTCTAAGCCTTGTTGCCACATTCAGCATTTCATGTCCAGGGTTGTATATCAGTGAAGGTAACGCCCTGTATACTTCTTGAATACGAAATAAGCCAGAACTCCGAAAATGCCAGCTCGAGGCTCGACCTGGTGGTGTATCTGTTAGGAGCAAACACCGATTTCGGCCAATGGACGGAAAATATGGTCAAAACGCGTTTTGGCTACTACCATTTTGCCAATGTTCGAATTATCGCTTTCCGGCTGTTCAATGTACCCCAAAACGCGTTTTGGGTCAACTGCGATTGCCAGAACACGTTCTATATTCTACTACGAATAAATAAATCTCAATTATTTGCCGTGTTGTGTTACAATATTTCCTCTGAGCTTAGAATCCATAACTAAAATGACTAAAAGCACTTGTAGATCTTAGGTCCGTGAAAAAAAACTGAAAGAGACATACCTCACAATCTCTTATGTCCAGCTCCCACATGAGCGGAATGAATAATGTCAAATAACTCGTGGGTCATGCAAAAATAACGCAGTTCGGCTGTTTCGTCTGTCCTTTCAATTAGCTTTTCGATATAGCCAATTTTTAATATCATACCTTTTCAATCGTTGTCTTTGTTTCGAAGATATTGTATCACCGTTACTTTTACAAGCTTTTGCCGCCTTTACCTCTGTGAGTGTTTGGTCGTATCTTTCTCTTGTACAAATATTATTACGATCATTGCTACCACTTATGACTTTTTGCAGTTCGTCATTAAAACATAACCTTAGGTCTTCCATGGCACTCTCTAGCTACTGTCTAACCCGCACAAAGATCAAAATAATACTAAATGGATACACTAGCTCCAGAGGTATCGTTTACAAGCTGAGACACTCACAAAATCCACCACGCGTTATGGCAATCGCAGTAAAACAGAACGCGTTTTGGCAATCGTAGTTGAGCCAAAACGCGTTCTGGGCTGCATTAAACAGTCGGAAAGCGATAATTCGGACATTGGTAAAATGGTAGCAGCCAAAACGCGTTTTGGCCATATTTTCCGTCCATTGGCCGAAATCGGTGTTTGCTCTTAACATATCCACCAAAGGGGAATGGTTTTTTAGGTCATACTGACATATATGGCATAAGAAATAGTTATTTGAGGAAATTATATATTTAATAGCCGTTTATAAATATAAAAATAATAGACTAAAATCACATCTTTGGTTGCTCAGCTGAGTCTGGCAAATAAGTTTCTTCTGGTATTTCCAGGGGCGCCTCCGTATCAGTCGTCTCATTGGACCAAACCCCATTTCCAGTAAAATGGTGTTCCTTCTCCATCAAATATATCAAGATATTCAGTTTTTCTGTTTGGCTCAACGATTTATAATCTACGTCATGGATATCTTCTTTTGTCATACTATCTATGATATTCTTTATTTTATTCCTGCAAACAAAGTATCCCTTTCTCATGTTGACAGACCTCTAGGTATGAAAATACAATTAGGCTATTACCATTTTCACAATTATTGGTAATCCCTGGTAATCATTTAACCGACAAATGGAAGCTAACCAGTAGTTATCGAGGAGTTTACGAAGTTTACAAAGAAAACCAATTGTTAAGCTTATTTTCTCATTTATCTCTAATTTGGCATCACAAATGGGTCTCAGAGGACTGCCATAATAATTGTGTTTCATGAATACAACCATTTACAACCTAACCGTTGTACTTGACTTGTTTTTGCCTTTGGTCGAACAACCTTCTTCGACAAAAAAAATTAACCACAACAAGCACAAATCCTCGAAATAAACAAGCAACCACAAATATCAACGAAATCAATGACAGAGAAATTAGGAAGAACAATCTAATGGTTTTCAACCTTGAGGAAGGTGATAATACAGGAAACTGTGATACTGTGGCGGCTAAAGAAATAATAAAACATGTCTGTCCTGGCCTCAACGCAAATGATATTAAAACATTCCGAGTTGGTAGGCCACAACCAAACAAAACCAGGCCACTGAGAGTGGTGATGAAGTCGCAGACTGAAGTGAGGAATGTGTTCTTCAAAGCAAAGGAGTTAAAAAAGGCGCCGAAATACGAACACCTTGCTCTGGGTCTAGACAAAACTCCAGCACAACTTGCGGAGTTCAAAAATTTGAAAAAGGAATTGGAAACGAGGATACAGAGTGGTGAGGATAATCTAAAAATTAAGTTTTTTAGAGATGTGCCGAAAATAATCAAAGTGCCAAAAAACTAAATACATCCATTAATACTGACAATGCTAGATCTTCTAGTATAAATTCATCAGTGAATGTCCCCTCAGGCCATCAGTGCATTCGAATACTCCATCAAAATGTCCAGTGCCTCAGGAACAAGTTGCTGGAATTCGAAGCTGCGATCGACCTCATGGATAATGAGCCTGACATCATATGCCTAACTGAACACTGGTTGAAACCTGACGAGGAAGCATTCATGAAGATTAGTGGATATACTATGAGATCAAGCTATTCCAGAAGGACTATGCAACATGGTGGTGCCTGTGTGTATGTCTTGGAGCATATCAAGAGCATGAAGTTAGGTTTCATTGAAGAGATGAGTATAGAGGGTCACATTGAATGTTCTTGTATTTTAATTCCATCCCAGAAATGCATTGTTTTATCAGTCTATAGGACAGGCTTAGGTCAATTATCTACATTTTTGGACAAACTAGATGAAATTTTAAACATATTAACAAAAAAATACAGTAAATACCGGATAATTTGTTGTGGAGACTTTAATATCAATCTTTTAGATAATAGCCACACCAAGAATGTCTTCATAGATACAATGAGTAGCTATAATATGACACATCTAATTAACGAACCAACTAGAGTCACAAACACTTCTCAAACACTAGTCGATAATATATTTGTTAATTTTGACAATATAAATAAAGCGTATGTGTATAATTTAGCAATATCTGATCACTATGGCCAAATTCTAGAAATCCCCTCTGTCTGTCATCATACACCCCCAACAAAACCTGAGTTTATGTATAAACGTACCTTTTCTCAAGCGAGAATACAAGACTTCATAAATGAATTGCGAGATATTGGTTGGCATGACGTATTTAAATGTACTGATGTAAACAAAGCATACGATACATTCTATGTCTTAATAAAAATGCTCTTGGAGAGGATATTTCCAATAAAAAAATTTCATAGCAAAGATTCTGAGAAAACATGGTTGACGACAGGTATAAGAACTTCTTGTAAAAATAAAAGATTTTTATATAGACAAATGATAAGGGAAAACATAACAACAGATTTTTATAAAAGATATTGCACCATCCTTAGACAGACCATCAAAAAATCTAAACAAATTTCGAATCGGCGATTCATTGAAAAAGGAGAAAATAGAACAAAAGCTACATGGTCACTCATAAAAAATCTCACCGGAAAAGATGGAAAATCAGATAACATTTTGGAAAACCTTAAGAATTCAGACAATTTAACCCCTGAACAAATTTTGTCAAATGCTAACCAATTCCTTGTGAATTTATGTCCAGATATACAGAGTGGAGAAGTAAATTATGATAACATACAAATTTGTGAATCCACATTCATGTTCACAATGACACACAAAAGAGAGGTTGAGAAAATAATTTCTGAATTAAAAAACAAAAAATCAGTGGGAGAAGATGAGGTCCCTGTCTCCATTTTGAAAGCTGCAGCTGATATTATTTCTGAACCATTAGTTTATATTATCAACTTGGCCTTTTACACAGGTGTATTTCCTGAAAAACTGAAGTGTGGAAATGTAAAACTTATTCACAAAAAAGGTGATAAAAGAAATCTGGAAATGTATAGGCCAATAACCATATTGTCCAATATAAATAAAATCTTTGAAAAGATCATGTGCAATCGGCTGACAGAATTTCTAGATTCCAATAATTTAATCACTGATCAACAAAATGGATTCAGAAAAGGTAAAACCACAATAAGGGCTATCTATATGGCACTTAAAGAGATTCTAGATTCAGTCCAGAACAAAAAGTCAACGGTACTGATGTGTATAGACCTGTCTAAGGCTTTTGACTCTGTTGATCATGAGATACTGTGCAGAAAGCTGGAATGTTATGGTATAAGAGGAGCATCGCTGCAGCTCATAAAGTCATATCTTTACAGAAGGGTTCAAAAAGTAGTAGAACGTGGGAATGAAGGGAGACTTTTAAAGTCGGAACCACTTTATACATTTAAGGGTGTACCCCAGGGGTCAATCTTAGGTCCACTTTTCTATATTGTGTATGTCAACGATATAGCAAATTTGATGCAGAATATAAACATGTATGCTGATGATACCTCCATTCTAGTTTCTGAAGATTCTGATATTTCAGCGAAATCGGTAGCGGTTGAATATTTAGAGAAGCTTGAGGACTGGTATTTGTGTAATAAGTTGCTTTTAAATATCAATAAAACTCAGATGATCAATTTTAACAGAAACCAGGATGACAGTCATTTTTCAATTTCATTTGGTGGAAAGGACATTACCACTGCAAATACAGCCTCACTTTTAGGAATTAAATTGGATTCCAACCTAAACTGGAAAGACCATATTGAGGATGTATGCCAACGTACTGCTAAGTTTAATTATGCAATAGGTATATTATCCAGAAGCGTTGACCAAAATGCAGCCCTAATAGCATATTATGCATATGTGCATTCAAGGATGTCCTATGGCATAATTTTTTGGGGAAACACGACTAACGTCAATAGAGTACTGGTCCTTCAGAAAAGGTGCATCAGAAGTGTTTTTGGGTTGACCTATAGGGAAAGCTGCAAACCTGTATTTATACAAAATGGCATATTAACTGTAACTGGTATTTACATACTGGAATCTGCATTATTTATTAAAAAGAACCAAGATCTCTTTCAAAACTTCAACCGCCATCAGTATAATACTAGAAATAAAAAAGACTTAAAATCGAACACATTCAACACGACTCTCCTCCAGAAAAATGTAGAATACTCAATTACCAAAATTTGGAATAAAATACCACTTGCAGTAAGGGAAGCCCCTCTCAGTACTTTCAAGAAAACAATGCAAACTGCTTTGTGCACCAAGGCATATTACCGGGTTGAAGAATTTCTGTCTGATAATAAAATCCTGTGATATTTTTGTAACTACACTGTACTTTTAGCTGTATTATATTTGTGTAATAATTTCTATATTGTATTGTGCCATAATTTCTGTCCTGTATTGTAAAATAACTTATTTTAATTGTTTTATTATTGTACTGTGTATTTTAAAACATATTTATATTGACAAGTTCCATATCACTTATGTGATCTCACTGGAATTAATAAATAAAGATAGATAGATATCATGTAGATCACAAACTTGACAGTTTAGAGATTATGTACAGAACGTTAAAATGAGAACCATGCATTGCGGAGTGGCTTATTAACAGCACGACAATGACTTTGACAGAAACGATAACTTTCAACAGACAAATGAAATGACTGTGCTACTATGCTACTAATGCGTATGCCTTTGTCCTACATTTGTAAAAATATAAAATTTGATCGCTGCATACAAGGCAAATCACTTACCATTCCCATTTACACGATAATTTTTTGTCCAATAATATGGAAAATAAGTTCGTATACTTCCAGTAAAATAATTATTTAAGGCCGTTGAGTGTATCTTAAATAAAGCTTGATGAATCAGAAGCTGAATAACTATGCTTACCTTGGATATAATATAATATGTACAACCTTGTAGATATTTGTAGGATGGAACTTGCGGTGCACTAAAAAGTTATACGTTTCCGCCATTTTGTACAGAGGTACTTGTAAATAGTATGGATGCTTCATCAGTCTATTTTTAAGGCTTGGATCCTGTGTCTTGAACAGATTATTCACGAAAAACACCACATCGGTTGGATGATTGATGTCTTTTCCTTCTCTTATGTATTTCTCAAACGCAGCATCACGAGTAGTACCTGAATGGAACATAGTGAACTATTTATCACGGATCGTAAATATCATTTCATTGAAAAAATTTAAATATCGGATATTAAAAATATACAGGATGTTGCTTAATGATAAGCTGTAATACAAAGGGCTCACTCCTGACCCAAATTCGTGTAGAAATATACGTCTTGAAAGTCGCGCACATAATTGCTGGGATCAAAAGAGAAAAATATTCTGAGGTCAAATATCCATGTTTGGATTTTTTTATTAAGTAATTAATGAGTAATTAGCTCAGTAGACCAGACAAACGTCAGGTTAACTGACGTAGAATCACTTTGTGAACCGCTCACGATAAAGTCGTGGGGCCGCCTCAGCACTACGTAATCAGCAGCCGTATAATGAGCCATGTTAACGATATTTCACTAGAGCTTCACACACTCACCAGTCACTCAGCCTGATGTTTGTCCGGTCTACTGAATGAGCTGTCTGCGAGTCTCGCTCTCACGTCTCCTACTGCTTCCACACTCACTCTTTATGTAGTACGCACCTGATTGGCTACTTTTATTATTTACTAATTAACTACTTAATCAAAAAAATCCAAACATGGATTTTTGGGCTCAGAATATTTTTCTCTTTTGATCCCAGCAATTATGTGCGCGACTTTCAAGACACCCTATATATTGTATCCTTTTCAGTCATGCCATTTTGATTGTTTATCTTTGACCATGCATAATAAACAAAATGTATAACTGAACCTTGCATTATATTTAGGAATAAGTACTGCACAATTACCTAAAACTGTTATACTGGCACATTTCAATTGAAGCTCTTGTATGAACGACAGCCTTTTCTTGGTTCTCTTATGGTAGAGTATTAATTTCAGTAATTGTGGATGTTTCAAAAGAAACTTGACGTTATTATTACTGTCTATTATTTGCAACCGTGTTTTAATAGTTTCTGGTGACATTGTAAATATCTGCGGATATTTTTTTATTGCCTCATCATGTACCCCGAATTCCTGAAAAGTAAACCTCAAAATTGTATTAAAGCGGATAGAATAATCAAAGGTCTTTATTCTGATAACAATAATAGAATTGACGTGTTTTGTGAAATCACTTTCCTGAGATTTTAACCACATCATAAGGTTCTAACTTGCAGTCATTAATTATTATATTCAGGAAAAATAAACTCGCTTACGTACGCGAGATACCTCAGTTCACTGCTAACGATTTTTGAAAACAAAGCGTCTGATTGGTCGGAGGCTTTTTTTAGTAGTGAGGGGTAAGGGTTCAGTTGTCCTAACGGTTTCTACTCAGCCTTAAGGCTTATTATTGTGCATCCCCTGTCAAAGGAATCATATAGAGTTGAAGATAACATGCTTACTTTTTCCTCTGCCTCACTGCACTTGCTGCATAATGGATTTGCCATATACATCCTCAGCTTTTGCAGGTGTGCACTGAAACGTCCAGTGGCCAGTTATGAACCAACCATGTTTCATAGTTCCTTCCTACTCAATCTGAAAGCGTCCCCTCAGCATTCTCTTATACTGAACATTCCCCACTCCTCTACCAGCACTTCTGGTGCTCATTTGACACCCATCTGGTGACAGCTGTCTGACCCATTTTGTATGATACACTACATGCTGGTTCTGGCCATATGAGAGGGATTTTTGCACCTTTTTTCGCACACCCGTCGGCCCTCTCATTTCCACCCACTCCTATGTGACTAGGCACTCAAGATATTGTTACATTGTTGGTCTTCGCCAGTGTCTTTAGGGTATTATGGCGATCCCACACTATTTTTCAAGGATAGTTGAGAGTCGCCTGGCTGTCTGTGTTTACTTAGATACTCTTTTTACTGTAACCTTTATCTTTGCATATACTGCAGCATTCCAAAATGGCGGCTATTTCTGTTTGGAAAACGGTAGCCATAGCCAGTTTACCTAGGCGGCTATCTCCGTTCCGCCCATATATGCCTCCTCCTAGACCTGATGAGTTTTTGAAGCCATCTGTGTACCATTCAACATATATCAAGAACCCATTCTGATCTGACACTTAAATTGACCTTGTATGGGATCTCAGTGTCCACGACCTTTGGCATTCTGTCAGGTGAAATCTCAAGTATGTCGCACCACAGGTCGTCAAATATCATGGTCTGTTTCATAGCAGGCTGGTAGACCCAATTGTCATGTCACTACATTCTATATGAAGCTATTTTTGTCATTCCCTCTATGCCCATGTCAAGAGGTGTAATATTCACCAGTCCCTCCAATTCTGCTGTTGGTGTGCCCTTCATGGGGCCCGCTATGCATACACATGCAGCCCACTGTACTTTTTTGAGAGCGCTTTGCATGGTGTGCTTTGATGAAACTTTGGTTAGCATACAATAGCACTGTACACCATTATGAGTCTGACTACCCTGATGTACAGCCAGTTTACCATAAAGGTAAAAACCCAAGGAGCCGCATGTGGCTTAATATGGTGATATATGGATAATATGCGAGTGTAAGATGACAGCACTAACATATTCGCGTGAGAGGCTGACTTTGATAAACTGAAGACGAGTTTTTTTTGTGAATGAAAACAAAATTAAAATTAGTTAGCTCAGTCAACCAACACTGCAAATAACCAATAGTGAGAGTTCTAAATATTTTTTTAAATACCTTTAAAATCCCATAAATCCTAATAATGTTGTTTGGCGATATCATGAGGAGTTTTGGATGTACTTTGACAGCATTCTTCATATCTAATCCAGCTATATTAGAAAAATCCTCCAAGATCGTTCTTGCATATTTTGGATAATTATTTAACACATAACCGTTCCTCAATATCTTTTCGTTATCATAACCTAGCTCCTCAGCAATGGCAATATTTTCTTGTATTATTTTAAAACTTTTATACTTGATCATTTTGTGAACCCTGAATAAGGTTATTAGATCATCATCTGTAGCCCTTAAACGCCATTCTAGAAAAATACATCTACTTATCATCAATACATGTTTGAACTGTGCTAAGATTAAATAAATACCTACTTAAAAACAATTTCAGCATATTCATATGTACGATATTCCATGGGGTATCATCTGGGTAATTTTCATATATTTTTGCAGCAATTTCTTTATTATCTATATGATTCACAAAGCTTTCGGCTACATCAGTTTCAAATGGTATTAATGACAATCTTTTCAAGGTTATTATTTCTCTTTTCATATAGTGAACAGCTCTGTAAGAAAATATATTGTTGAAACTTCAGTAACTATCATAATAACATGATAATAAATAACGACAGTACAGGCTCACATAAAAAAAGTAGATCCACATTGATTTCAAATATCTAGCATGGTATGTGTAAGCAGATGATTTCCTCTTCCTTAAACTCTAGTGAGTATATTTTAGTAAATTTATGCCTATAATAGTGGCAGACAGTAAGTACTACTTACTACAACATAAGTTTACTTTTTTCAAGTGTCTGACAGAAAGCCATAAAACTGAACACCTACAAGTTAAAGATAGGGGCAGCTTAGAATACTTATTTGTAAATATTTGAGAATCTAGGAAAGTAAGATATGTATCAAAGCTAATTATATCAATCTGTTAAGAATATCAGTTAGGCCCTAAACCATATGAAGTCACTAAAAAAAAGGATATATCAAATATTAAACAATGAATGTCAGCTTTGTTTCACTTAAAATTGTCAGTTTTATATAAATTTTCTAAACATAATTTATTACAGTCTTGATATGGGTGAAAGACTACCGAAACCCATAGATTTAAGCAAAGCATTTGACTACGTGAATCATTAGCTTTTATAGGACAAAATACAAAGTTATGGGATAAGAGGTCATCCACAACAATGGGATCATAAATATTTGATAAACAGATCACAATTACAATAGGCTCGTTCAGCATATTTTTTTGTTGCATATTCTAAAAGGGCGTATTGAGTTTAGCAGCTGTGCAAAATTTCAGAATTTTCTGAGCTCGATTTCATATTCTAATAAATTATCAAAGTGCTGCAAATTGAAAACGCGCGGCACTAGCGAGTGGGTGACGGTGACGTCACTACACCTTTCCGACCGGCGCGGCGCGGCATCTTGGCCTAGCATTGTACGGGTGCTTGGTAAATAATAACGCTGCAGCGCATGCTACTTGTTCTGCAAGCTTTGTGAACTGCATACGCGTCTACTGGATAATTTATTTAATTGTTTCATCGACAATGAATACTTACCAAGCTATTCGAATTCGTTGATACTGAGTATAATAATGGTAGGACGGATGAAGAAAAATTATAAATATTGTATGGTTCCCCAATGTGAAAATACGACAGTGACCACTCCTGGTGAATTTTTTATTGGTTTGCCACGAAATATAAAAATCAGGAAATTGTGGCAGAGAGCTATGCGTAGGAATGAATTTGTGAACGATAAGTCAACAAAGTACTCTGTGAGGACTCTGTGAGGACCATTTTAGTAAGTATTTTTATAACTAAGTGAATTGTATTATTATCAAGAATCCGCATTTGTGAATGCCATTCTAAAGGTATATTGACGTCAGTTGTTAGCAGATTTTGCTGGTACTGGTATACTAAAACGTAAGAGATACAAGTAGATTTTTTTAATCCAAATACTGAATTAATCATATACCTAACAATTTTTGTTTATCAAAAAGACCAACAAGCCTTACACGCTAGAGATCCTCAGAATGTTTTCCTTACCCAGCACAAAAAAAAACTCGATGTTCGTCACCAAGCAGCGAATCTAGCACCAATGTTTCGCAAGTAGAACTAGAATGTACTGAAGATAACAAGAGAGGGAACGTTGGAAGACAGATAAGTGAGTCCAAGTCAATATAAAAACCAAAGTTATATCAAATGTTGAGTGCAATATACTAAGGCAGCCACTAAGGGAAGGCAGAAACAAATGCCATTAAAACATATCCCAAAATAATGTTACTCCTTAACCAGTGGTTCGAGTTCGGATCATTCATTGTAGAAAAGTGAATTGCTTTTCTTATAGAAAATAATCCGAAAATTTATATCGGGATACCCAGTCACTCATTATTTATAATTAATATGCTTGCTTTCTACAAAGTTGACAAAAATCGAAAAATTTTTAACTTTGAAGAAAATGAAACTTAATCTTCCACATAAAATTATAGCAGACGATTTCTGTATATATCAACAGTTTGCTCAATAATTAAAAAAACCGTTCCAAAATTAGTCGAACATTTAAAATTATTTATTCGAATTTCCATCAAAAAACCAAGAAACCCAATCCTGCAGTCATTCTCCTGGTCAGAATATAAAAAAAGCAACACTATCAAATATCTTATAGCTTGTACTCCTGATGAGCTTATAACGTATGCTGGGCGCTGTCGCTGTACAGCCGCCAGCCGGTCTGGGCTCGTCGACAGACCCAATGACGTCACAACGATGAATTTTGAGTGCATGAAATATTTTAATCTTTGAAGGCGTGTAACTTTTTCAATTCTCGGTAAGACTTCGTTTTAGCGGAAACCGAAATGGGGGTCGAGAGTGGTGTCAAACGAGGCGGTTTGACGTCCTGAATCGAACGAGACCACTCCCAGACCGAGGAAACGTTCTGGTAAAGAACTACGGCATTTTGAAGTTTGGTTACCTAACCTAACTTATCCAAAAAAGTTTACTTGTTGAGCTCAAAATGAGTGTTAATCGACGTGGCTGAACATCGTGACTCGAACTTGACCACTTCCAGAGTGAGGAAACATTCCAGTGAAAATCTACGCCACTTTAAAACTTGGCAATTTCAAAATCTTACCTGGTATAACCTAACTAATACGGTTGGGCTAAAAAAGGGTATCAATCAACTCAGTTTGATGTCCTGACTCGAATTGTGTCAATTAGTAGACTGAAAGTGAAAAAACATTTATTTTGATTCTCAGTTTAGGAAATTAGGCCAAAAAAGCTGTTCGAGGGTCTGCGCCTGGGGCCTATTCCAGCAGACTGAAAAAACTGAACAGGTGACCTACCCTACTTACCTGGGAGTGTGTTACATGGAGTACTCAAATTTTACAAAATTAGTAACGTCTGGGGGGGCCAGCCCCGCCAGGCCCCCTATTTATACAGGTGAACAAACCTAATCCAACTTAAACCTACCTTTTATTTCCCATTTCATAGTGTTGCTTCTGGTGTCGTTGTACCCTACTCGTCAAGTACTTCCGAATTGATCATATATTTCGTGGAAAAAATAAAGAAATTTCGGAGTCGTTTTTAGGTTAGGTTTGAAATTTCAAAGAGGCATAGTTTTTTATCGGGCCGTTTTCTTAGGCTGGGTATGGTCTAATACCACCCAAGGCGTCAATCCGAGTCAATTAACAGTGCTTTAAACCCTATTTAACCTATTTTGACCTCAACAACTTGACCCGTCGGGTTAAGTTAGGTTAGGTACTGAAACTTTAAAATGCCGTAGTTTTTCACCGGAGCGTTTCCTCGGTCTGGGAGTGGTCTCGTTTTACTCAGGACGTCAAACCGAGTCGATTGACACTACTCTCAAGCCTCAAATCGGTTTCCGCTAAAACGAAGTCTAGCCCAATTCTCATCCATTAAGTTGAATTTTTTTTTGTATGTTATATGTAAGTAGTACTTCATGAAAATGCGCATAAATACGGTTATTGGAATTTCACTGAACGACCCTATTGAAATAAACAAGTGTACCTGATACTTCTAATTAGAGAGTTTGCTGATAGGAGCAAGTGCTATACATTCATTTAACATGTATATTTCATACCTTCCTAAAACAGCTGCGTCAATGTTTGTGAATCCCCCTTCCATCATAGATAAATAGTGATGTTCTAAAGCCACAAAATGTTGCCTCAATAATGTTGGATTGGTTAATAGGTCATCATTACTGAATCCCAAAGACTGACAATACCGAATAGATTGGACAAGTTGCTGCGTATCTTTCTGCTTTAATTTTTCTTTGGTTACAAAATATATTGCATCTCTAGAGGATAGACCTGGAATGTATTATAAAAAATAACTAGGCTGTCCAACGTTCCGTTACGTATACATATACCAAGTAGGTCTGATATCACTTCATGGTTTTTAATAGTAGTGGAATATCGCTTGATGTGTGACACAACTCCGCAACATTTACATTTCGGGATGAAACGATACAAATACATTTCAAAAATTGAAAAAAAGCAACTTAAAAAGGAAGGTTATAAACATTGCTGTCGAAAAATGACAGAACAAAATCACTAACAGTCACAGCTCACAGCTACCCATGTGGAAGTCATGTGCGAATGCATGGCCGACTCTACACTAGGCCGGAGCCTTAGATGTGGCAACGTGGGTTAGCTGTCAAATAGTTGGTCTATAGTTTCAGAATAATTATTACATTTTATATGTATTAGAGTTCATCTGGGTTAATAAATTAAGAAAAATACTTTTTAGAACTACTACTACTAATACCACTTACATCTGATGTCTGGTTCATCACAGTCAGACACTACAAAATAAAAATAAACGCAACCTGTTTCCTGCTGCCACTTCCACTTCCACTTAAATGAACACTCAATTTACTTTGTAAATTGTCACTTGAGCTAGAAAAAATCACTATTAGGTCACTGTGAAGCCATTCTTGCTTGTCTTGATTCCCTTTCACTATCAAATCCTTTCGTAGGTATGTCCCAGATCATGGCCGACTCTACACTAGGCCGGAGCCTTAGATGTGGCAACGTGGCTAAGCTGTCAAACAGTGGCCCTATAGTTTCAGAATAATTATTACATTTTATATGTATTAGAGTTCATCTCGGTTAATAAATTAAGAAGAATAGTTTTTAGAACTACTACTACTAATACCACTTACATCTGATGTCTGTTTCATCACAGTCAGACACTACAAAATAAAAATAAACGCAGCCTGTTTCCTCTGCCACTTCCACTTCCACTTAAAAGGACACTCAATTTACTTTGTAAATTATCACTTGAGCTAGAAAAATTCACTATTAGGTCACTGTGAAGCCATTCTTGCTGGTCTTGATTTCCCTTTCACTATCAAATCCTTTCGTAGGTATGCCCCAGGCCATGCCCAGATGAGTTCTATTAACTGTATTTTTCTGTGATATTTGGGAGGTCCAGAAAACATTATAGGTGCTACATTGTGCTTTAGAATTGGTCTTATCCTTTGAAATGTTTGTCAATTATTGTCTTTATCCTTATAAATATAACCAGCCCTTCCGAGAAATACCTTTCACCTTTCACCGACTTCTGTTTATGTCCCTTATCGGACGCACAATTGCTAGTGCAACCTGGTACTACACACTTGCAGACATCTTTTTATCTTTATAGTTTCATTTGTGGAGGTAAATAAGTAGAAACCCATTCAAAATCACCTTGCAACGTTCTATTTAATCTGGAATAAGGTTATGTTGGGCCATGGTTTGGTAGTCCTCTACTGGGCTGCAACCTGGTACTACACGCTTTGCAGGCATCTTGTTATCTTTATAGTTTCGTTTGTGCAGGTAGATAATTAGAAACAAATTAATAATCACCTTCCAACCATATTTTCTGCACCTGGAAGGATACACATGACATAACAACAAATGAAAACACGGCCTGATCTCCAACGTTGCTATATTTCAATGCTCCGGCCTAGTGAGTAGAGACGGCCATGCCCAGATGCATGCCCAGATGAGTTCTATTAACTGTATTTTTCTGTGATATTTGGGAGGTCCAGACAACATTATAGGTACCACATTGTGCTTTAAAATAGGTCTTATCCTTTGAAATGTTTGTAAATTATTGTCTTTATCCTTATAAATATAACCAGCCCTTCCGAGGAATACCTTTCACCCACTTCTGTTTATGTCCCTTATTGGACGCACAATTGCTAGTGCAACCTGGTACTACACACTTTGCAGGCATCTTTTGATCTTTATAGTTTCATTTGTGCAGGTAAATAAGTAGTAACACATTTAAAATCACCTTGCAATGTTTTTTTTACTCTGGAATAATGTTATGTTGGGCGATTGTTTGGTATGTCCTCTATTGGGCTGCAACCTGGTATTACACACTTTGCAGCCATCTTGTTATCTTTATAGTTTAATTTGTGCAGGTAAATAAGTAGAAACACATTAAAAATCACCTGGCAATGTTCTTTGTACTCTGGAATAAGGTTATGTTGGGCCATGGTTTGGTATGTCCTCTATTGGGCTGCAGCTTGGTACTACACACTTTGCAGCCATCTTGTTATCTTTATAGTTTAATTTGTGCAGGTAAATAAGTAGAAACACATTAAAAATCACTTTGCAATGTTCTTTGTACCCTGGAATAAGGTTATGTTGGGCCATGGTTTGGTATGTCCTCTATTGGGCTGCAACCTGGTACTACACACTTTGCAGCCATCTTGTTATCTTTATAGTTTCGTTTGTGCAAGTAAATAATTGGAAACACATTAAAAATCACCTTCAAATCTTATTTTTCACTCTGGAAGATTACACTAATGACTTCACAACAAACAAAAGCTCGGCCTATATCCAGTGTTGCCATATTTCACTGCTCCGGCCTAGTGAGTAAAGTCGGCCATGGCGAATGCGAAGGCATGGAATAGATCATTGTTACTATTGTTAGCATGGATGGATGGATGATGGATGGGGCGGGGGACAAAGCATACGAATTATTTTAGTGCTAAGTGCTATACAGTATACTGGCTGTTGATCAAGCTATAGTGACTGTACTACAGAGGAGAGAAATACAGAGCCTGTACACTGTAGATAGCAAAATACAGTGGTTTTAAAGCCACCCTCCACACCTTCGTGCTTGACTGACTTTAGCGACTAGTATGACTGTGGCTTAACACTCTTAACAGTTTCACTTCTATCACCTCATGGCCGACTCTACTCACTAGGCCGGAGCATTGAAATATGGCAACACTGAATCGGGGACCGAGCTTTTATTTGTTGTTAAGTCATTAGTGTAATCTTCCAAAGCAAAAAAGGAGACTTGAAGGTAATTTTTAATGTGTTTCTAATTATTTACCTGCACAAACGAAACTATAAAGATAAAAAGATGCCTGCAAAGTGTGTAGTACCAGGTTGCACTAGCAATTGTGCTTCCAATAAAGGACATAAACAGAAGTGAGTGAACGGTATTCCTCGTATGGGCTGGTTATATTTATAAGAATAAAGACAATACTTTACAAACATTTCAAAGGATAAGACCTATTTTAAAGCACAATGTGGTACCTACAATATTTTCTGGACCTCCCAAATATCACAGAAAAATACAGTTAATAGAACTCATCTGGGCATGCATCTGGGCAAACCTACGAAAAGATTTGATAGTGAAAGGGAATCAAGACCAGCAAGAATGGCTTCACAGTGACCTAATAGTGAATTTTTCTAGCTCAAGTGACAACTTACAAAGTAAATTGAGTGTTCATTTAAGTGGAAGTGGAAGTGGCATTTATTTTTATTTTGTAGTGTTTGACTACGATGAACTAGACATCAGAAGTAAGTGGTATTAGTAGTAGTAGTTCTTAAAAGTATTTTTCTTAATTTATTAACCGAGATGAACTCTAATACATATAAAATGTAATAATTATTCTGAAACTATAGGCCCACTATTTGACAGCTAAGCCACGTTGCCACATCTAAGGCTTCGGCCTAGTGTAGAGTCGGCCATGATCACCTGTATCCTGTATCACAACACAATTCACAGTTTGTGATTCACAGTTATTGCTTGTTGTTGCTCCATGTCAAATGTCTTATCGGATGCTGAGATTACAGCTGAAATTTTGAGGTTATGTGTTTGTTGTTTGTTTAAGGTTGTTTGATTGGTTGTTTGCGGTGGTTTTGGTACTTTTTTCTTTTGGTACTCTGTGTGGTGTGTTTGCTGTTTGCTGTCTGGTATTTGTATTTGTCAAATAGAAAATTTTTAACTACATCATCGAATTGCGGATTGATTTTTTTTCCATTGATCCATTTTCATTACTGTAATTTTTATGACATGGAGGTGGATAGGGAAATAGATGACACTGATAACTCAGAAAAAACTTGGTTAGGAACAAGTCTGAACGAGTTGTATGAAGGAAAAGGACCATGGTCCTTCAGCATATCACCAGTGAATGCATCCAAGTATCATACAGTTTTATACGAACTCCCTGCTACCTTGAAAGAACCTCCAAAACCGCACATCTCTCAGCAGCAGCAAAATGATGATAGTGATTATGTTCAGATGCCACATTCTGAGAAAAATTTATTTTCAACCAAAGAGGTCAGTATTTTATAGCCAGCTGGTAATTTTCATAAACAAGTGATATAGTTAATATCTCTCCTGTAACTGCATTTTTACATGACACACAATATTTTCCAGGACACATAACAACTGACTAGCCAATGCACAATATTAATAAACATGCACATTGAATCAGAGTCAAGACAATAAATCCTTAAACACAATATATTACAGCTGGGCCTAGACTAATCAGATCACCATTTGATTTATCAGTCTTTTTTTATTTGATATGTTGCTAATTCAAATTTACTTCACTATTACATACCCTTCATATGTTGGAAGTAAAAATTACATTGGAAAAAATCATTATTGTAGCACAAACTAAACTAATATGGATAGTACTTAATTAAACACTTTGCACTTAACTACCATGTTTCTGATACATTAGCTTGTTTTGAGGGTGAATTATCTGTACATATTCCTTTCCATATATCTAATTCTGTTATATTTAATGTTCCAGAATGGCCAGGCAATTATCAATTTGAGGTGGCATATTATTACCAAAAGTCTATTGAAACCAATAAAAAATAGTAATGACTTAGAAGCCGCCATAAACAGCTATAATAGTGCTCTACCAAAATTTACAGCTTTGCACTACTTCTTCCAACAGGTAAAGTATGTCAAATATAGGTACAAATGCTTTAAACATTTAACTTACTACTCAAAAGTCTGTTAATGTGAAAAATTGACAGAAAAGGCTAAAGAAGTAGCAGAAATGTTAGTAAACAGTTTATTTCAATAGGCGGATTTACTTGTGTGCCAGTTAGGTACATGAATCCCACAAAGATAGGATAAGTTTCACAAATTATATTGATATGAACTTTGTTCTGTGGTTTTAGCTCAATGTAGTTATCAACCCTATACATTAGTAATGATCCTCTGATTCCAAATTACAATGGACTAGTATTATGGGTTTGAAAACAATGATTAAATCATTATAACCTCTTAGTGTATACAAAAATAGGTGTACTGATGCACATTTCGTTACTCTCTGCATGATTTTGTATACTAGTAATTCCATTTTATAGTTTAAAAACAGAACTCAAATTTAGTCAATCAGAGCAAAGTGCGCCATACATCATTAGTGCATTGTTGCCTTGTCAACTTTTAAATTGTGATATTGATATAATTTTCACAAAACCAACTACTTTTTGTAATTTGTCTTCCATATAGGGGTTTCATCTCTTGGCCATGTCACATAAAGAAAGGTTCTGTAAGAAAAAGGTTTGTTTTAAGGGGCTTCTAAATGGGCAACATTTTCACTGCAATATGTGGCAATAATGTTGGCAACTATAGCCCGGCCATCATGACAACGTTTCTCTCTCGGCAATATTTTCTGCAATAGCCCACAAACTTGTTCATAGACGAGCTACACAATTGAGCTACAATGGCTGATGAAATTATACATGTATCAGCGAGTTATATTGTTTTAAAAGAAAAATTGAGCAAAAAAAGAGAAGACTGTGGAATCGACCTTACCTCAATAGGCGTGAAACTTTAGATAACTTGAGCTTGGGAATGTCTTGATGATAAATTATTCAAAAACTTTTCAAGAATGTCTAAGAGTGACTTTGAATTTCTTTTAAGGACAATTGGACCAAAAATAAAAAGGAATGATACAATCATGTGAAAAGCAATCCCTGTCATGACAAGACTGGCGATAACTCTACGTTTTTAGCAAGGGGAGCATCTTATGGCATCGAAGGCGAACCATTTCACTGATTTGCGCCAGCACTACCACTTTTAATCTTTTTTCTCCTCATTCTTTGCGTATGTTTGCAGGCTTCTAAATTCTTTGTATGCCTCCTCAATTGATATGCCAAATTTTTCAGCAATTACAGTCCATCCATCTTTTTTGGCATTTTTGTCTCTATATATGCCGCTTTCCACATTCCACAACTCAGGATGTAAATATATTTCATTAATGAAGTCTATAGTCCTCTCGTTGGTCCAAGTATAAGCCATTTTACCCTCTGAAATTTTCGTCAAAAACAACAACAAACAAAAACCAAAACAGCAATATTGCAGTATTTTCGTTCGCCAAGCGATCGTCGGGCCATGTGCTTGCAACACATTATGTGTGGCTGTATGGCCGAGCCATACAAGAAATATTCGACAGTGTGGCCGCTATTGGCGACAATGTTGCCGGCCATACTATTGCACCTACACATTGCTGTAAAAGTGTTGCCCATTTAGAAGCCCCTTTATGTATTGTACATCAAGTAAAGTTAAACCTAACCTTATAATTTTATAAATTACCTGTCTTGAATCAAAGCTTTTTGTGTCTTTAGTTATAATGTGGTGGATGATTAATTCAGAGAATTTGAAAAGTACACATTTTTTTCGCATTTGTGGATACTCAACACACACCCTTACTGCCGTATTATCTCTACCTGCTAAACACAAACCTTTCAAACAGGTATCAACTGGGTTAGCAAAGTCTGGTTCACTGGCTGCATGTATAAAATTATGTAATTTTTCGAATGTGTAGGATGCATTGAATATTGCAACATGGCACACATACCTATCTTCCAATTGGCTGTTCCCCTATGGAACCGTTAAGTCAAGTCCTAGAGGGATTCAAATATTTTCCTCATTTTCTCACCTTTCCCGTGCTCAAAAAAATCGCGGTAAAATATGAGAGGTTCGTATACTCTATCATATGCAGTCATAAAAAATTCATGATACTAGTCCATTTTAACTTGCTAGACTTGCAGTTATACCCATAAATAACAATGTACAATTAAATAGAATTCTGCAAATTTTTGATGATGCCTTCCATAGAGTAGTTTCATTGATCTGCATAGTGCATTGCAACATTTAATAAAATAATATGTTATGTAGGTTTTAGATCAGCAAGAAACAGAAACATTTTTTCAAGACCTCCTGCCAAAAATGATCAACTTAGCTTTACAACTTCCAGATCTGTTACCACAAAGCTTTCCCCTTTTGAAATCGAACCACAATCGGTCTGTTAGCTTGTCTCAATTGCAAGCTGCTTGTTTGCTAGCCAATGCATTTCTTTGCACATTTCCATGGAAAAAGGGAGTGTCAACTTGCCCTGGGATAAATTTTATGAGATTATTTGCCGCTAGTCAAAGACCTAAAAGGAAAGATGCTGTGATGGAGAAACTAAAGTGCCTCTTACATTATTTCAGGAGAATTACAGCAACATGTAAGTTTTTTACTTCTCTTGACAATAGTTTCTTGAACGGCAAAAGTCACAAGTGTTGAAATATCGAGGTGTATGAATAAAGACACAGAAAAAAAATTGGGAAACTTTCTTACCTGAGTTACGTTATGCATAGAGAAAGATATCACATTCTACAACTATAATAATAATAAAAGCGAAAATTCAAAGAGAAAGAAGTGCGAGGAGGAGATCCACTACTTGGCTGAGAAACTTACAACAGTGGTATCACTGTATAAGAGGCGACAGTATTGTGTGGCCACTGTAAATTGCCTCAGGTAGCGATCGCCATTATCATGTCGAGTCTAAAAAGGGATAGAAAACATAAGTGTAGCACGGATATTAAATATCAGGTGCGATTATCCAATCCCGAGGCTGGACTGCCTTTGAGGTGGGGAATAAAATCTGCTGTTGCCGGTTGTAGTTATAAGTGTTATGAAGTAGATAAATATGTTATTAAATGAATATAAATTATTTGCCGTTTTCTTTATACATATATAAAATAAAACAAGTCGTAAAAGAAGAAAATATGATAGAACCATTAAAAAAAAGTGTAAAGAATGGATTATGAATTTACCAAGACTTCTGACACATGAAATGGTGAATATTAAAAAGTTCGGATTTAGACTTCCTTTTTATGAGAGAAATGTTTTTTTTAAATCTGGTCCAAGAAAATTATGATTGCCTGCATATATGTATATATATGGTTGTTTTTACCGTGAGCTTTTTTCTAAATATTTAATATGTAATTTAGGGTATTTATTTATTTATTATTATTTGTTAAATGATGTGATACACAGCATAACAAACAAAAAAGTCAAAGACATGTAGGAGATTAAGATTAAAATTAAAATAATTCTAAATATACATATATATAAAAATACAATCTGTGGCATTAGGCAAAAAATTCATCCAAGCTGTAGAAGGTCTTTTCCACCAAGAAACTCTTCAATTCTATTTTGAATACACCAATCGTAGGTGCTTTCTGTATTTGCTCTTTTAGCGTATTAAAAACTTTACAGCCCATATAGCTATGAGATTTCTGGTATGCTGTAGTGCGATGTCTGGGTGGTATTAGAAGATCCTTGTATCTGGTTGGATAACTGTGGTCTTGTTTATTTGTAACAAATTCCGATTTACATCTGTAAACAAGGACAGCTAGCTCATATAAATAAACACTAGTGACTGTCAGAATTTTTAAATTTTTGAAGTAATCACGGCACGACTGACGCCAGTGAAGGTTATTCATTATCCTTATGGCATATTTCTGTAACATGAAAACTCTTCCAATATGCGAACTGCATCCCTAGTTTAAGATAGCATAGCGGATATGACAGTGGAAACTGGCATAGTACAAAGTAAGTAGTATATGTCTACTGCAATGGCTAGATAGAAATTTCAACCCATAACAACTTTTCCTTAGTTTATGACATACGTTATCAATATGTGACCCCCATGTTAGTCTGCAGTCGAAAGGCATGCCTAACATTGGGTGTGATTCTGATGTCTTGAGAGACAAGTTACTGTTAATGGAGATACTGAAAGGGGGCCTGCTCATCTTTCAATTAAAATTTCATTATGACTGTCTTCTCAGTATTTAATAGGAGACCATTGTGTGTTGACCACCTATAAACCATATTGTATGCATGTCTTGTCATATCAGATAATCCAGATATACTTGGATTTGCAATTAAAATGCTTGTGTCATCTGCATAGCATATCACTTTATAATCTGAGGAAGTATTGCATATGTGTTGAGACATATCATTTGCATACAATAGGAACAAAAAGGGGCCTAATATCGATCCCTGGGGGACACCTCTTTTTAACTCCAATGTGTCGCTATTTGTGCCGTTTATGGAGCATATTGTTATAGTTATGGCATCGTCCTTACTTCTTTCACCGAATTCTTTTCGCTGGTCTGTTTACGTTGGTCACACGTTACATAAAGGAGAAAACGCTCCAGCCTACTAGATGTCAATACAGATCTCTTGGAAAAACAGATGACTAAATACACGCTATTTCGAATGGTGTAATTGCCAATAGTTTGTAATTATTATGTACTTAAGTCTTACTATGTATTGCTACGGTCGCGGATAAAGTATAGTATTCAACTCGCGGTAATATGGATAATACATGTCTACATCAGAGAAAACCATGTTACTTAGATCCATTTCAGGCCCAGTTGGTGTGCTAACTTTTGAAAGACGATTTATCCATAGAAGCGCTATGCCTAGATGGGATATGCTAAATAACATTATAGGAAGGACAAGGATCCATATAAATAGTGCTGGCACTATTGAAGATGACGGTATTGGATTTTTGCAGGTCGACTTTGCACACAAGTAGGTATTATACTATACAGGGTTGGGATAAAGTAGGGAACCAAGCATATAACTTTGGAACGGAAAGAATGATATTGCTGAAATTTGCTCGCAAGTGTAGCGACGTATAGTGCATCCGAAGACATTATGTTAGCTATTAATGTACTTCCGGTTTAACCGGAAGTACCGTCAACTTTTTTAATTTAAATGGGACACCCTGTATGTTTTTGCAGATTTTAATACATCTTTTTTTTCCGAATACGTCCATAGTGGTTTGGGTATTAGTTTCTCTAAAAACGGGATAAATAAAACTTCTTCATATGTTTAAAATGCCGGCCATTTACCTCCTGACGTCCTAATCCTGACGTGAATTGATTCGACAAGGTCACTCAGCAATTTGTCAACAGACTTGCATATTGTCAGGAAGGGGCATTTTGAACGTCTGAGATAATTCCCTGATAATTCATTTTGAATTTTCTTATTGTAACACATCAAATCAAATGAACGTTTCAGTAAATAAAAAAGCTTTATCTTATCCATTTTTACAGAAACAAATACTAAATCTACTATGGACGTATTCGGAAAAAAAGTTGTATTAAAATCTGCAAAAATATACAGGGTGTCCCATTTAAATTAAAGAAGTTGACGGTACTTCCGGTTAGACCGGAAGTACATCAATAGCTAACATAATGTCTTTAGATGCATTATGCGTCACTACATTTACCTGCAAATTTTCAGCAATATCACCCTTTCCGTTTCAAAGATATTTGCTTGGTTCCATACTTTATCCCAACCCTGTATAAGTAATTTGTATATAAATATCCGCCTTATTTGCGATTAAATAATATTCTAATTTTAGGCTGGTTGGGGGAGGTGTCCTAGAATATGGATGTGTACAAGAAGAAATAAGATTTGTAATTTGTCCTGAACTTATTGTGAGTCGTATGTTTGTAGAAACACTTGGTGACCAAGAGGCTGTGATAGTTATAGGTGAGCATCTATAAAGAAAAAGATCCTTTCTGTGCATAACACAAGATTCCAGGGTCCGATATAATCGATTCCAAACTCCTGGTTGGTGTTGTCGCAAGGCAAATGCCTCTTCAACTTTGGTGCCCATTTTATGGCCAAAATATGGGCTAAATCGAAAAATTGACAAGAAAAAAAAGTGTTTATTTTATTAAAAAAAATAATTTCCGAACACTTCCGGCCTGAACCGGAAGTCGTAATATGGACCTACAATTTTTGTAGAGATAATCGATTCCAACCGAGATATATTTTTGTCTAAGAAAAATGACCCGCCCGGCGGTATACATGTACATAGGTGTTTTTAAACCTTAGGTCCTGAAAGATTTAGTAAGTATAGTGGATATGGCCAAGAATTCAAATGGGTCGAGGACTTTGTAGACGAAACTCCGTATGATGAATATGGTCGTAGGAGAACGTCTGTTTGTATGATAGACGCTGTTCATTTTAAGAAAACGAAGGACCAGTTCTATCCGTCAGCCATGTTGAGAGAGCTGAATAAGGTCAGTACAACCATTAACATGTTGACTGCCAGGTGAAATACACAGGATTGTTTCTAAGTTTATTATACTCTATTTAAGTGTCTTAGCTGTCTATAGAAGTCGTTAAAATAGACAATCTTTTCAAATAACCTTTTTCCGAAAACCGAAAAATAAGACAGAATAGAAAAAGCGGGTATCAAAACGTACGAAATCTGTTTATGTTTAGTTTTTTGTTCGGACTTTTGTCTTATAGATCAGGCATCAATTAGTGCACTATAGTCACTTTCAGTTTATCGTAATTTCAGATTGGTAAATCCTAAAAGTTGTTTTTATAATAATGTACCACTTTCAGGATTTCCAACTTTTTTTTTTTGAGTGGTTGTTAAACTGAAGAAAAATGTGTTGATTCATAATAGTCTGTCTATTGACCTGTAAACAGAAAGATAGCAGCGTCGGTACTCTCTAACTTAAAGAGATAGAAACATGTTTCTATCACCATAACGACCATGACGATCGGGCAGTTTCGGGTGCCTATCACGTGTCTACTACGCTGTCACGGCACGCTGTCATATTTACGAGGCCACCCAATCCCATAGTAGATAGTTCATAGAAACACGTTTCTAAGTTACAGAGTACCGGCGCAGAACAGCATAATACACTTTTTTAGGTTCATCCGAACATTGCCTTGTATATTACAGAAACCAAGGTATTTTCACTTACCACACCGATAGGTGAGGGGAGTATTGTGATCGCGAAAATATTCTATTTTGAGATAATACGCTTTTTAGGAGTTCTATGATATACAAATAACGAACATCCATGTCACTCATTTCGGTCGGTTTATCTGTCTGTCTGTCGGTCTGAGGGCCTGTCTATCTGTTGGCGTTTTTCTAGCCTGGTAATCTCAGTAACCGCTGCATGGATTGTGATGAAATTTGGGTGGCAATATGTCGTGGGGTCGTAGTAGCTAATGCTGCTAGAATCTCTAAAATCGTTGCATGGGCGGCCGAGTTATTAGCAAAATAACATGAATCGTAAATCATATCATATATTAAACCACGTCAATTTTTTTAATGCGATTTTTTACAGTTTGTACTACGATTTCTTTTTAGGCCTATGTGGGATTTTCATCAAATATGAAAGGGAAATTATCGCCAGTAGCGACTGGAAATTGGGGATGTGGTGTCTACAGAGGTCTATCAACACTAAAGTCCCTTTTGCAGTTGATAGCATGTAACGCAGCAGAAAGGGATATGGTATATTACACTTTTGGGAATAAAAAACTAAGAGATGATTTGCACAACATGTACCTGTTCATTTCGAGGAATAACATCACAATTAGTAAGTGATATTTCGAAAACTGTACATCCTTCTACTATAGATAATACTGGTTTATTGATATATCTATAATCTATCTACGTATTCAAAAACATCTTTCAATTTTTGCATATGTTAGGATATAATGAGACTGGTGCTATCATCATAGTCACAATGTCTTAACAGAATGTTGTGAACTCGTAAAATGCATTTACTCATTTTACGAGTTTCTCTTGGGATATCTTTAAGATCTTTAATGCAGTAGTTTCCCATTTGCTCTCTGCATCCTCATGCCGTTGACCAGGCGGTATTTACTGGTTAATACTTTGGAAAAGAATATTTCATTGTAACCCCTGTCACCAATGGGATGAACCTCGTAAATGTACAAGAAGTTGAACGCAAATATTGACTATACCAAATGGTTTCATAATCCATCTAGTTATGTTACTCTAACAATTTAAAATGTGCTACTTGTTTTCAGCTGAGCTGTGGCGAATCCTGTGCAAATTTTCCTCCTCAAACGTATCAGAACAAAAATTGTATTCATTCATACAACAGGCATATTTCGATAGCAAGAAACAGCCTGATTTGAAAAAGTATTTTGGTGATTCTAATCAAGAGAAGGAGCCTTCGACATCTACAAAAGACAGTAGTAGCAAAGCACAACCATCGAGTTCAACATCAAACACCAATATTCACTGTTCAACTACAAATTTTCGTGATACAAAAGATTTTTTCAGCCCTTATAAGGAAAAAGCACCACCTTTAAGTACATCAAATAGTGATACACATAAATCAGATGTATACACGGAAGATGGTGACCTGAATGAAGAGCCACAAATGGACTGTGATTTTGAGAAAGATGTCATTGAGGGTACACCTCCAGGTCCTATGACCGAGTTCAAATTCAAAAAGAAAACGAAGAT
Source organism: Callosobruchus maculatus (assembly GCA_951848785.1). NCBI lineage: Eukaryota > Metazoa > Arthropoda > Insecta > Coleoptera > Chrysomelidae > Callosobruchus > Callosobruchus maculatus. The sequence continues at coordinate 691,370 of CATOUR010000157.1, read as the reverse complement.
AAAGACAAAGCTGACTGAAGAAGAGATTATTCAAAATTTACCTAAGACAGATATAGTGGGGCTTATGGATGATTTAGAGGGTGTTTCTAAGCCTTCAAATGAAAAATCAGAACCAGATTCCCTCTTAACGCACATTGACAAAATACCCAGAAAGACAAAGTTATTGAAAGTCGACGATCAGAAGCTAGCTAGTGCTGTTGGTGCAGATGAGGGGATGGATGTTGACTTCATTGAAACGTCAACAAGCAAAGCGCCGAAAAGAAAAATATCTGATTATTTTAGTGTGAAATCGAAGAATAACTGATGGCATTTTGTTTTATTTTTGCACTTATATAATGTAAATAAAATACTGGATTAATCGTTATAGTAGAGTGTTTCAATCAAAGTTTTATATAGGAACACCCGAAATTATATCCTAATTCTATTTTTTTCCGTTTTATTTAACGTTATTGGCCATTAGTTAGTATCCCACACAAAACCATACTTGACATTCGTTCAGCAACGTATATACGTTTATTAAGAGATTCGGAAATTACTACACTTGTAAACTTATATGCATTAATTCTTGTTAGTTCAATGTTTTTTAATTTCACTCCGATGATGCTGAATACAGTTATTTTGGTCAGTTTACTCATCTAAGCAGATTTTCTGTCTGTGTTCTTTTATTTTGACGTATGGGCATGGGCTCGACATTTTGGCGAGGTATTGTTGGTGTTTATCTGTTGGGGTTGCATTTGTCTCCCTTAAAGGCTTTAGTTCTCTGTTAGTTCAAGCGTTACATCGGGGATGGCGCAAAATAATTTGTTTTTGGTTGATATAATGTTTATTAGTAATCTAATTAGAATTTACATTCCTGTCCTTGTTATGACCTAGTTATTCTGTGCTGCTCTCGCTTTATCTGCTTCCGATTCTACGTCTCCATATTGGCTGCCATGTCTCGACATTCTAATATTTCGAATATAACGTTATTAGTGAGTACATGTCAGCTGCACAGGTCTGTCACTGTACATCTTGATGTTCGGGGATGGCGTTCACATTTAAAAAGGAAATGAATAGATCAAACGTCCAGCAATTTATATACATCCAGGTACGGCAGAAAAATTCCTAAACGTGTGTACAATACTGTTCAAGACACGAAAGAAGAGCGGGCTCAGGAATGCAGATTAGACTCACTATTTAAGGAAAGCGGCACGTAAAAAATTGCTAAAAATCATACAGCAATGAGAGCGCGTGAGTATCAGCGCTTATTAGTAATAGTGAACATACTGCGGTCCAGTTCATTTGTAGTCTATACGCAGCGACGTTTCGCCGACAACATCGCTGGTCAAGCATCCGAAATTTTGCATTGGTCAGTGTCGCAGGCTCGCACGGCTCAGTTTGCGTTTGCTGTAACGATAATGGCTACGCATAGGAAAGGAGAAACGATTAGAGGCGAAGCTCGGGAAGTAACAGCTCGAGTAATTGAGGCGTGTGATGAGGAATCGCGTAATCATGCGTTGAAGATTCCTGTTCATGCAAAAACTGAGAGGGCGGCTTATTATACCGGAGTGTCGACAACCAGTATTAAAAGGATTAGGAATGAGAATCGTAAGAGGAACATGGAAGATCCTGGAGGTTCACTTGCCACACCAGGCGCAAAAAGACCACGCTTAGCAATTGAGGAAAAAATTGATGATTTCGATTTTCGTGTTGTCAGAAGGACAATCGAAGAATTTTATAATATATATTATATTTTATATAGAAAAAAATGCACGTATTGCATTATTCCATCATCCCATAACTTTTAAGTGAGACATATGAATCCGCAAATAGTATTAAGTCGCTCCAAAACAGCGCTTTCCCTGCTACTTACCGCATACACAAAAATATATAGCAACGTTGCTATTAGTTCTGGTGGATGACAGATAACTCAACATTATTCAAGTAATTTCCATTTTTCGACAGATGTACTTCAAATTTATTTAATTTCTTCAGGCAAAAAGGCAGAAATATAGACAAAATATAAGTTCCATCATTATTTTTTTTTGGTACAAATCATTTTATTTAGAAAAATAGCGGTAAGCTTAACTATGACCGGTTTAAAATATACTTTTCCAATAATTTCCGCTGATAAAATTAGTATATTATGATAAAGTCGACTATAAGTCGACTATCTCCAAGACCCGTCATGCGACGCTCCTGGTCAGAGAGAACGTAAAACTGCCTCTCCCCACCAAACCGATCTTCTCTCGTGTCTCCAACAGTACTTATTATTTAGTTACTTATACTTATCATAGGCCCCCTGTATTGGCTTTTGTTTTCCGTTAGTCGCAGGGCGACTCTAAGGGTGGCGCTGAATACAGTGATTTTTATCGAAATATGATACAGATATATAGAGAATTTCCATCTGGATTCTTTTTCTGTCTTATCAGTTGCTGTTCTATGCTGCTCTGTCACTTTATTTGCCCGCCGATTCTACTTCGACGTACGAGCTACAATTTTGTAAATGAAACTCTGTATTATTATTTTCTCTACTAGACTAATTTGTTAGTGCAGTTCTATATGGGGTTCTAAAGACTATAGTAATAATAATAATAATAAATGACTTTTCAAATTATATTTGAAATAATGAGAACAAAATAGGCGATCTTAAGATGGCGCATGGCACCACGTCCGACGAAGTGGAATTCGATCTCTGTTTTGGTCTTTGCTTAAGAAGTTTCAGGAGTTTTGTGTTTGTGGTTTTGTGCTTCATGTCGGTCTGGTGCTTCATTTTCTGCTTCACATAACCTCTTAAAAATATTTTTTAATTTTTTATGTATATGTACTGTTGTAATTTAAAACAATGGCTGTGGTTCCACTGAAGTTAGCAAAACTAATAAATCAGAATTATAGTCGCGTATGCCCAAAGTTGGTGCAGGTATATTTAGTTTCATATGATTGCCAGGAAAGATATAATACCAACTTTTTTTAGATCGTGAGACCGTCCAGTTACAGGACCTCAGGATTTTTAGAAGACCTCGACTTGAAAACAAAATATGAAGTTACAAAAGATCCAGTTGACTGGTCATATGTGGAAAGAGCACTCCCACCAACTCTTGTACCTCACCCAGTAAAAAAAGATAGATATGCTTCTGGATGGAAACCGCAAGCTGAAAATTTGACTCATATGCCATACTTTATTGAGAGGACTAAGAACCACATGATCCCAGTATACCTTCACAGAGACATGAGGGGCTCTAGAAAGACAACATATGTTCGGAAAATTCAAGGGGACATATTCAAGCTGCATAAGGAATTGCTAGAGTTTTTGCAAAAAGAAACAATTTATCCAATACGTAGCCAAGTGAATGAATTTACAGGTATCATACGGATAGCTGGAGATTATGTGAATGCTGTTAAATATTGGCTGGAGCAAAGAAACTTTTGAATTCGACTTAATTTTGTAGTGTGTGTATATTGTATCAAATGTAAACTAATATATATTAGGTACTTGAAATAACACAGATGTTTGAATAAATATGCTTCTTAGGAGAGGTTAGCAAATGAAACATAATATCTAAAAAGTCAATGAGTTGAGTGATTAATAATTTGGGAGATGTTAGGAATATAGTAGAATACTTAGTTTTTCCTTGTTTTCATGAGTTGCTGATCTAAGTTACTAAAATTTATTTTATAATGACTTCTAATTTTTTACTTATTACAGTGATTTTAGAGATTTGAAATCCAAATAAGTTTTGTAAAAAATATTCATGAGGTAATATAACTAAAAACCACTATATACAGAAAGCTCATGTACTGCCAAAATCATGGCTAATTAATAGTGATAATAATATGTACTCAATATCATATTGAATTGTATTATACTTTCTGGGGTACTACTGGTGGCAAAGTTTAGCAAATATATAATTCTTACACCTCACCACTCATCTTTTTAGGCATAAAATGTGTGTATAGCCGTTCAATATCACATGACAAAAATTACAGACATTATAGTAGTAAGTAATTTAATAATAAATGCAAATTGCAAAACTTAGTATAAAAATGTAGGAGGAAAGATGAATGCCTATGTGGCGTATCATTAAGGGAATTAACATAGAATTAATAGTACCTTTTGATTTATACAATGGCATATTAAAATTTGGACATAAAGAGCCAAAAGAGTTATATAGCCTGGCATCATTATTTATAAGTGGAGACACACTGAAACTGTAAGGTATGGTTGGTTTGAGCTGCCTTGTACCAGTGCAGATAAAAAAATTGGATGTTGATCCCACAGAAACGTTGATTAACAAAGAGAAAAGGCGCCAAAATGGGAACATTGATTATTTCATGTTAGATCATAGAATAACCTATAGTGGTTTATTTCTGTTCCTGTGTAGTGTAAAATGAAAAACTATGGATTCTTATACCTGTATGGGGTTTCAATCAAAATTTTATATAGGTATATTGGCAACGGTGGATACAGTTTAATTTTCTATCCTTGTCCCATCTTTATTCAACATTGACATTCTTGGTCATTGGACAATGGGATTAGCATCTGGCAAAAAACAATGTTTGAAGCCGGTCTAATAGTTTATACACTTGTATATTGCTATTTATTTATCGGAGTACTTATCATAAGCCCCTCGTATTTGGTTTTGTTCCCGTTAGTTGATGACAGCTCCGATAATAGTGCTGAATACAATCATTTTAGTCGATATGAATGTTACTGCTCTACACCTAATTTCCCCCTGTCCTTCTTGTCTTAGCTGTTCTGTCACTTTTATCTGTCCTCCAATTCTAATTTGACGTATTGGCAGCGACATGTTGACAGCTTGATCATCGTGCGGATCCTGGACTTGCTAGTAAAGCCTATAATAAACCATTTTGAACATGCTATCGTCACTTTATCTTAACTGTCCTACTGTAAATGGAGCAGTATTTTTCTCATAACACAAGTTTAGGTCATAATTTTAGGTTTTGTTGGGAAACAAATTACAATCCGTCTTGCTCGAAAACCTCAAATTTAATGTTCTATCTATTCTTATCATGATTTCACCTTTCACGGCTTTCACCAATACTTTTTGGGTATTAACAAGGCCAAGGCGTAGACTTTATACACGGGTCGTTATTGTTATGGATTATGCAATTTTCTATTTGTAAGCATGATTCTGATTACCATATTTATTTATAAATACCATTGTATTTCTTTAAGAAAAAAGATGGCCGTCTCTACTCACTTATTAGATTTGGTTCCACTCCACTCAAGAAACAGTGATGCCAACTCATTGGACTTTAAAATAGCTGAAGCACTGTAGAAAAATAGCTAGAAAATAGCTGGATTTTTTTAGTATCTTATTTATTCCTGTCATATACCTTTTTCACCTTGGAATACTATATGTTTTAAACCTACCGTTCAGAATTAATTCAGTATCCACGATTTTGTTTTTCAAAATCGAAAAATCAAAAATGTTTTTAAATCTGATAGCGTTTTTCTCTGGTTGCACTCGGGCTGCACTGGATTTCTGTTTTGCATTTCACTGGCAGTTCCAGTGCGTGCAAAATTTTTTGACTGTACTCATTTCACTGGCATTTCTGAACTCGGAGCGGTCGAACTGAGTGCAAAAGTTTCGCACCGATTTCAAAGCGAGTATCGTGGAAGTGAACCAAGGGAATGACAGTAGGTTTGAGCTGCAAATTATAGAACGATGTTACGCCTGTTTAAACTTCCAATCTATGAATACGGTAACATCTAGTTGATTTTCACTATTTTCGGTCAGAATGAGTAGAGTGAACGAAAAACTCAAAATTTTAATTTCCTTGTTTAAATTGACAAAAACAGCTCATCATCTTCTGACGATGAACAAATAATGTGTTTAGGAAGAATTCGGGAGAAAAAAATTCCGAGAATTAGCAATTATGTAGAAACTATTGAACAGTTTTCAGACAAACGAGTAGGTAGTATAAATATGCAGATATTGTTGTCAAAACAAGTTGTTGTTTTTTGATGTGTATTCCACTGAAAGAACCCAGTGCAAAAGTGTTACCCTAGGTGAACATTTTCAGTATTCTGCACTCGCACGGAGTGCACTAAAATGTGTCCAGTGAAAAACGCTATAAGCATACAACCGTTGAAGGGTTAAGGCGGGAAACGAACCTGACAAATGACAAATCGACAACACGCGACTTGAGACAGTTGACACCACCTGTACCACAAAACACTCAAACGAGATTTATAGAGCACGCACAACTGTGACAAACAAGCATGAAACGATTGCAGAACAGTCAAAGCATAGATGGTATAGAAGAAGCGCGCAGCAATAATAGAATTGAAATAAAGCAGAAGAGGGAAATAGCTAGAGAAAATAGCTAGATAGCTAGACGATATTTTAGTAGCTAAACCTTGTTGCGAAATAGCTAGATCTAGCTATAAAATAGCTAAATTGGCATCACTGTCAAGAAATGTCGCTGTTTGCAATTATTTTGGTCGAACATTGTTAGAAATAAAAAAATCTTACATGCTTACATGTGCCCTGAACTTTAGGTTTTGTGAGTTCGTGTCAAAGTGTCTGTTTTCTTTTCTATTTGTCTGAACATAACCTAAAAATGCACTGAATTTTGATATAGAAAATATTTCTCTACTTTAGCTGCAATATTGGATAATCATTTGCAATTTGTCACTTTTAATGCTGATATTTAATTCTTAATTGTTCCGTGTTATATAACAAATTAATGCACAACAGTGATGTTAAAAATTTTGAGATTCTATAGTTCGTACAGGCGAATATCTCGATTATGGAGAAAGATAGTCTCCCCAAGTTCTTTTCAACAATTGATGTCCAATAACAGCTATAACGCTAATTGCATAGAACGGTCCGAAGCCAGCAAAAGCAGTGGAAATGAAGATAACAAGTACTTTACACATGGCACCCAACTTGTATTACTGTCCTTAGGATTAGGGCTTGTCTTGTGTGATGTTAGAAGCAGTGAAAAAGATGAAAAGCGGCTCTTCAGGGCTGCATTGTTTGGCCTTACTCATGAGATAGAAAGGTAAATCTCAATAATTATTGTCTTTGCTTGAACACATCCAATTTATGAAAAAGACTTCCGAACTGAACTTTTATTTATGGGTACAAGTGATATGACAGACGGTCGAGTCAACAGCATGTTCTTCAATGATACTAATATCTATTTGATCACACACCATGTCCCAGGACGAATCCCAAAAACTTTAAGGGATGATTTCTGGCACCGACTTATGTTATAATATGTTTAAATTATATGTTTATTCTCAATAGCTAAAAAGGTGAAAGGTTCTTAATTAGATCGCAAATTGACTAATGTGTGGCTGACCTTATCATATTCATACTTCACTAGGTCACCACCTGAAGTAAACAATCAACAAAAACATTAAAAAAGACCTATTACCATAACCGTACTAAACAACCATCGCCCGTTTTTGCTGTAAAATCGAAGTATTTGTACTTGAAAGTAAGTAAAATAAGGTGGGCCACACACATTTCAATCATCACTACAACAAAGCTTCAAACGTTGATTTCTCTGTAACAAATACGAATTTAAGAATAATTCCTTTTGATATCAGCTTCATATTCTGAAACCTATGTGCGATTTCTTCTAATGGCATTTGTCCTGGGACATGGTGCACCTATATTTGGTTTTACAGAATAGAATCAAGGATGTAGCTAGAATTTCATTTTGGGGGGGGGGGGGCAGACAGGAGTATTAGTAACATCAGTGGCATAGCGATTTGTATTTGAAAGGCCTTTTTTATTTGCTCTTCAAAATGTTGACAGTTCAGTTCCAAGATTGCATGGTATAAAAACGTTTATTATGGAAAACAGTTATTTATTACCTTAGCAGAAAATGTTGAGGTTCTTTGCAAAACCGTTCATCTGCAATTTTATCTCAGTTTTTGTGTACCAACTCTCTGTGTATATGGAAAGTGGAAAAGAATATCTCTGCTTCCCTTAAGAGGCCTGGGTACATACATTCACACATATGTATTTGCCATGTAAAACACAGATTCGCAAGTAGTCACACAACTCACTTGTTTTTCAAACTACAGACACTATTAGTATTAATGAATGACACCTTATAGCAATATTTTCAAAAAAGTTATTTAATGTCCAAAATAAAACTTGCAAAATGCAAGACCATACATACATTCTTCAAATGTCTTCAACAACCAAACATGATATCAAAACAAGCCACCAAAGTGACAGCACAAGCTTTCGTCTACAATTTGCATTTTGAATCATTATTAAGTTTAAAGGTAACGTCAAGAGTTTCTAAATGTGAAATTCATTTTTAAGGTGACCTATGGACTTTTTGTCCTTACTTTTCAACTTACCTCCCCTCTACCCTCATTTTTGACACTGGAGAAAGGGAGTAGGCGGCCACGCATCCTCGCTAACACAGGACTACATACTTTCTTGGATTCTCAGTTTTGCGTGCTGTACCCCAGACCCTTAAGGTCTAGCTCCCTAAGGTTTTCTCTTGTCATATCTTTGTTCCGCCACAGGTTATAGTGGGTATATTATTCATTATTGAAAGCTCCAAAAGGTGGTATTGGGAAAAAAATGTGATTTCTATTTAATATCAATCAGTGACATATTCAATATGACACTGGGACGATGTAACATCAAACCAAAAGCAGACAGATATTATCAGCAAAATGCTGCTCCAGGGTGGATATAAGATATAAGGGAATCTAAACAAAGAAGAAAATATTTCTTGGAGAGTCAGACCGGTTGTTGCAGAACTTGTAAATGAGTTCTAATGGCAGTTGCAGTTCTGGGTGAATCAAACTGCCAATATCCTTTATTATAGACGTTATTCTTTAGATAATATTTATGCATGTGTCCATGTCGATAGTCATAGAGTGTAATGTATTAATAACAGGTTCCAATATGCCTAAATCTATGGCTATCAAACCAACACATATAATGATCTCACACAAGGTTAATCAACTACCTCCTCTCAACTGTTGACTATTAAACTAATAGCAACATTTTTCTATTCAATCAGACTTGTAGCATGTTGTTACCCGTTGCCTGCTAGGGGGGGGGGGGCGCCTGTACCTGGCTATGCCCTTGTATAGAATAGATGCAAACTAATATTTCAGATTAATAAAAAGCGGTGTGGATGTGAATACCAGACATAAGTTAGGCTGGACTCCATTGCTGGTAGCAACAGTAAATGAGCAGTATGAGGTCGTAGAGATACTGTTGAAAGCAGGTGCTGATCCAAATACTTCAGATAATTATATTAATGCTAACAGAACAGCAAACGAAGTTGGAATGCATCCAATAGAAGGTATTTAACAATTTATTAGTGAGATGTTTTTGTTGTTCATGCTTTGCCCCTGTCAATCAGCAGTACTGTGGTGACAAACGTTGTTGAAACTGAGATACATTATTTTGTTGTTTTATGGAATCACAATCATTCAAAACCATGTGTCTGATCTTCCTTTGACTTCATCTTTAATCCTTAGGATTCAAAGTGATTCATAGGTACATATAGGTAAACACTTTTTATTGTATTTCGATTGTATATTGAATATGTTTGGAATGACTATCATTTTTTTGTGTCCATTGTACTTGTTTCAAAAGAGGTCAATTAATATTTGAAACAAGCAGTTAAGGATTTAGGGGGAAGGGTCCAGACCTTAGACAAGGAAAGAGAGTACTGAATGTGCGGCTGACATCTCTGTTACCAAGAAGTACCAAAAAAGTACCAAAGTGCTTGTCCCAGTGACTCTTATTAAAGAACACATAATACCTAGTCTGATTTATATTTATTGACATTATGTTGCTTAAGCATATATATTGAAAATCAGATAACCAATTTGGGGTATATTTCTATTCACGCAAGCTAAAACAGATACGTCACTGGAAACTGATTGTATTTGAACCAAAAAATGCCTCAAAAAGTATAATGCCCAAAAATATTATGATTCGCATGTTTTGTATGCATATATGTCTCTGAACTAGATATTGAGATATTTCCATAAATTTCTGATACACCAAATAATATAAACAGAAATTTACCTGTGATAAGTTATTCCTGGCTCCTTCCTGCTACTGTGGCTTTTACAACTATAAGCTGCACACCCTAGCATTATGCACACCACAATATTTTACAATGATTGGTCTTAACAACGCTAAATATCATAAAAAAGTACTACTGTACCAAATTATTTGTTTTCCACCAAAATTTTGACAGCTATTCGTTTTCTGTCACAGCTTATTCATATAGCATCAAATGAGCGCGTGATATCCCCTCTCTTTCCTTATCTAAGGTCCAAACACTCCAGAGACTATTGAATGAATTGGCAAATCCCGTCTATTTAGCAGAACATAGCTATCGTTGCTGATGAAGTGCTGGATGAATTTGCAAAACCTCATTGTTTTATTTCTATACAAGTGAAATAGCTAGTATCCTTAGTGAAAAATGCTCTTCCAAATCTTAAACATTTTAAGTGTTTAACAACCTACCTCAAAAATCTGTTTTGATTAATTTAATGTTATGTTATAGATATTGCAATCAGGCTTCCCACAGCACTGTCCTAAAATTGATCTATAGTATAATTTTTTGTCATAAAGCTAATATAACAAGAACAATTTACTGATGATTTTTTTTTGTTATTAGTGCTGATGATTAGAGATGAAGAGTTTTGTGGTTCATTGAACAATAAGGCAACATTTTTGGGTTTCACTCCACTCCATTATGCAGTATTGGCAGACAACTTACCTATTGTACAACTGTTATTGAAATCTGGAGCTAATCCCTTAAAAGAGAATGATATTGGTCACAAACCAGTCATGTACGCAAAACAAGGCGAGGTTAAAGAGTTTTTAGAGAAAGAGATGGCTGTGGTAAGCACCATTTACTAACTTCCTTCATAAGCAATAATTTATGTTTTTCACAAAGTATGTTCAAGTAATACTGTGTAAAAAAATCTATATCCTTGTTAAAGTAGAAAGTTACTAATAAAAATAAAATAAAAGAAAATGCAGAACAATTTAGCAAAGGACTTACTTTTACAGATATTGTAATATATGGCTGAAAATGGGTGTTGCACTTTATAAAATTTATAAACACCCACCCAACCTCAAAAGTGTTATGTCCTAGTCATGATATCATAGTTAAGTTTTGGACTCTAACAGTGCCCTGTATTTTTTAGTATGAAGAGAAACAGAAAGAGAAAGAAATTGAAGAACGGAGAAGGTATCCCCTTGAAGAAAGATTGAAAAAGCATATTGTTGGACAAGAAGGTGCTATCGCTCTAGTAGCTGCTAGTAAGTGAATTTTATTCTTTTATATACATTAACACTGAAAATTAAACTGTAATCTTTCCACATGATTGATTGCTTTTCTGAGCATATTCATCTTGCCTGCGTTGTTTTGTTCATCTGCTTGTGTAAGTAACAAGACGTTTGTTAACGTCAAGCCAAATAGTGCAAATTGAGGACAAATTGTTTTCCTTTGAACAGCATCAGCAGAATGATGTTGCTAGGTCCTTACGTAAAAATGTTGTATCAGAATAAAAGTATCTCCATTTTTATGTATTTGTTGCTCACTTTTTCTTTTCTCTTTGTCACACCTTGTTAGCACTATCATTTCTGAATAGCAAAGTCACTACTTACAATATTACAGTATAGATTACAGTGGTGTATTGAAATCCAATTAATCATAGGTGAGATGTGTTACTTTCATGTTATTTTTAGCTGTAAGAAGGAAGGAAAATGGTTGGGCTGATGATGACCATCCTCTAGTGTTTTTGTTTTTGGGGTCTTCTGGAATAGGCAAAACAGAGTTGGCTAAACAGTTAGCAGCATACATTCACAAAGATAAACCTCAGTCATTCATCAGGTTAGACATGTCTGAGTACCAGGAGAAACATGAGGTGAGCAACAAATTTATTATCTGATAACTATTATTGCAAAGTGTTCAGCTGAAGCATTTTTGTATTTTGCCCGGCGGCATAGCACGTGCCGAGTCTCGTTTTAATATTGATGGAGCAGACCTCCTTTGTTGCGCAAATAACTCTGGAAATTCCCTATGCAAAGGTTTCTTATCGCAGTGGAACGTTAACTAGTTGCAAGCATATTTCTTTCTACTTGCTGTATTTTTCCACAAAGGAAGTAATAAGTTTTTACTATTATAGTCTGTTAGATTAACAACCATTGGATCAACCGTGACGAAAGCAGAAGCGGTGCAAGTTTATATAAAGGGTGGTCTAAAAAGTTGTTACTATTTGATAGTATAGAAAATTTGGTGGGAGTGCTAACAATCTAGGCTCGGTTGCAGATGCACTATCGAAAATTTGGTGGGAGTGCTAACCGTCTACGCACGGTCGCAAATGCACTATAGCAAATTTGGTGGGAGTGCTAACAATTTAGACTCTGTATAGTTAAGTTCCACATTGGATGATAGCTGCCTCACGCCGGGTAGCAGTGGCGCGCTCGATTTCTTTGAAGGTCTAGATAGGGATTCAGAGCCAATATACAATTTAAAGCTATCATAAAATTCTATACGTTCTGTATTCATTTTTCACAAATAGGTGTACCAGATTTTATTTTGAAATGTAAAGATATATTTTTATGATAAAATATTACTTCTCTGAATCATAAGTTATATGCTCGGTTATATGTACATATAATTATGTTGCGACAGTTGTGCTTTGAGCATAGTCTTATCGCATTCTATATTTTTTGACAAGAGCCAGTCATAGACATCCGCTTTTTTCTAATTAGAAGTCGGAATAGCTTTTATACGCCGACTATGGTAGGACGCGTTATCTAATACAATAACCGAACTGGGTTCTAATTTTATCAATATGGATTTAAACCAAGATTCAAAAACTATAGCGTCCATAACTTCATGGTAATCAACAGCTTTCCAAGATTCAAAGACGTTCAATCCCTCATCCACAAACCCAGATTCGCTGCCAATATGCGTAATAACGCAATAATAATTAGCCGACGGTCTTTGCCTGAAGGGCATTTTAATCCCGTACTTAGGCCTTCAAGATGGACTTGTCTACGACTCGTTATATGCAAATCCTGCCAACACTTAGTAACCGTGTGACCTTCATACAACCAAGTTTCCTCCAAGTAATAAATTTGTATGCCCCCGGCATTACGGATACTACGTATTTTTCTTAAATATTCTCTACGCCATAATACTATATCGTCCCTTTCAATCAATGCGCTGTTCTGCTTTCTTTTTACATATAGGATATTTATTTCGCGTAATGTTCTCAATAAAACCCGACGTGATATCTTTGGCAGACTTTCATCATTTTGTGATTCCTGTTGGAGTTTTTTTATCGTTGGGAGTTCATTACGGAGATAAAATTAATGGGCTTTTCGACGAATCACATATTACACGTCATCTAAAACAATCTTCTTAACTCCTCTTTTTTGTTTAAGTGATTTTACCACAAATACTACGTCGCGCTTTTTTTTCTTTCAAAATTCTGAAAATTGTTGCAACCGAGATCTTAGTCAGATCGCTGCAAAGTTTAACGATTTCCTTCACCGGCCTATTCAGGAAATCGTGTACGTACACCATCGTAAACATTCTTCACTATATTGCATTCACCGGTTGATAAAACATGTCGTTTGGATGTTGTATTGGTAACCGATGTGCCTTGCGCGCTGCATTGTTATTAATTTTATCTTCTAATTTCTGGCGCAAACTTCAAGAATAACTTACCACAGCCGTTACACACCTGGCAGAGACGAGCGTTAAAACTACAGACGCGACGCGACGAACCCAACGCTCACTTGATCTTGCGGCGTTGTCAAACCGTGCGTAAACTGCTGTGATTCCATGGCCTCTCTCACAATGCGTCACAGCGTCACATCTCGCAAAATACACGGCATACATCAAAGTGCGTTGGTGCTCTAATTGATGGTTATTTAAGTTATTTTGCTCCTCAGAAATTTTTATCACGATACCGAATGGATCAAGCGACTTGAGTTCGCACAGATATGCGACAGTACAAGTCTGCGATGAACGTTCTGAGCGTGAATATATTGAGTAGACTCGCACAATTATAGCTTTCCACAGTATGCGTGTGCATGCCTGTATTGCCTGTACCGATCTTTAGGCTATGACTAAAGGACCCTCACAAAGGGTCAACGCCGCGATCTCGCATGCCGGGATTTCAAGCGCTGTTGTCAAGTGTACATATGTTTCAGCAGTTGTGCTACCGTTGCGTTGGTATGATTGGAAGTGGATTGTGGATTAGGCATATTAAAAATTAAGGATTGCAATTTCCACATAGGAAATTGAGAAACATTGCTGAATATTTGCTCACAGATTATGCATACAATAATACCTTTTCGTTATCTGAGCACCTAAGGGATTTTACGATTTTGTTATACAAGCGCGTGACAACATTGCTTGCGCTGATTTGCCGCTAGGCGTTGGTATCATCGAATGTGAAATTTAACTATAGCAAATGGACTATAGAAAATTTGGTGGGAGTGCTAACAATCTAGGCTCGGTTGCAGATGCACTATCGAAAATTTGGTGGGAGTGCTAACCGTCTACGCATGGTCGCAAATGCACTATAGCAAATTTGGTGGGAGTGCTAACAATTTAGACTCTGTATCAAATGGACTATAGAAAATTTGGTGGGAGTGCTAACAATCTAGGCTCGGGCGCAAATGCAGCATAGAAAATTTGGTACCAAATCCGCGTCAAAATTTCGAGTATACATTTTTTCAATAATAGAGGTGCGTTTGTGGACCACTGGGAATTAGCCTATACCTTCTTAAAAAGTGTAGCTTTCGCGGTGGCAATATTTGTATTTCACTATTTATACAAGTGCTAACAATCTAGGATCGGTCATAAATGCACTAGAGAAAATTTTGGGAGTGCTAACCATCTACCTCTGTAGTCGAACATATTTGACAAAAAAATTATTGGTCAATCAATGTTACTTACTTGTACTTTATAAGGCTAGCGAGGTAGCGTAAATGTTAGCAGAACTTTATCTTTCAACATAAGTTGTTTTTTTTGTAATGGGCTAAAGCGATCAAGTTAAAAAGTGCTCTAAAATCAGTGGTAGTATTTTAGGCACGCATAACGCGAATATTTGATTTTTTTGCACAAACGCTCAAACAAACAGTTTGAAAATTAAGGGTGATATCGTTTGTTCAGGGAAAAGGGAAACATCTTTTACAGAGTTTTTTCAGCTATCTATATTAATTACTATTCGAAGGATAGGACTGCATTTTATTTACACCTTGGTTCCCTAAAAGACATCAATCATCAATAAGCGTCAATGAAGATTGTTTTGCTATGTCAAAAGTGCTAAGAGCTTGCACAGACATTGTTAATAATAATTATGATAATAACTATTTAATAGATATTGCTATTCTCAATGATAAGAATGTGTAAAACACCTACACTGGGAAGATATCTGAATACACAGATCGTGCCATAGAAATAAAACAACCCTGGAAATAAAAGTTATTATCGTCCCACTCATGTTGGTCTCAGGTCTTACACCAAAGACATTTACACCACACTAGCAACAGTTGGGCTTGCAGGAAAAAGTTACACAAAGCTCCTTCCTTCCTAAATGCAGAATAATAATAGCTCAGTTATTGCTTGGCACTTGTTACTACCGCAACCATGCAAGAGACATTTATACTACATTCCAAAATCCCATCTATCCAGCGAGCAGATGAATTTTCGAGGATATTCACGTGATTCCAGATTTTAGGGATGTTGGAATATTTATGAAACGGCAAAGATCTTTTTTTGCCAATTTTGACATATCACATAACCTGTGCTGTTTTCTCAGAGTCAGAGTGTCAAAGTAGTTGTACCCGTTAGAATGTCAGTGCATACAAATAAAGCAGAATAGGTTATGTTGTTAGCTGTCAAATGAAAAATGTCTCTTGACAGTCTTGACACAATGATCGCTAAAATCTCAATTTGATTTCCGATCAAAACGATGACATCCATGGCCTCGGAAATGCAATACCGGAACACAGATTTTTGTTGACAGTTTGATGTTGAGTGAATACTGAAACGCTACAGAGCAAATCGAGGTCTTTGATGGGATTTTGGAACGTAGTAAAAGATCGCTAAAATCTCAATTTGATTTCCGATCAAAACGATGACAGCCATGGCCTCGGAAATGCAATAACGGAACACAGATTTTTGTTGACAGTTTGATGTTGAGTGAATACTGAAACGCTACAGAGCAAATCGAGGTCTTTGATGGGATTTTGGAACGTAGTAAAAGATCGCTAAAATCTCAATTTGATTTCCGATCAAAACGATGACATCCATGGCCTCGGAAATGCAATACCGGAACACAGATTTTTGTTGACAGTTTGATGTTGAGTGAATACTGAAACGCTACAGAGCAAATCGAGGTCTTTGATGGGATTTTGGAACGTAGTAAAAGATCGCTAAAATCTCAATTTGATTTCCGATCAAAACGATGACAGCCATGGCCTCGGAAATGCAATAACGGAACACAGATTTTTGTTGACAGTTTGATGTTGAGTGAATACTGAAACGCTACAGAGCAAATCGAGGTCTTTGATGGGATTTTGGAACGTAGTAAAAGATCGCTAAAATCTCAATTTGATTTCCGATCAAAACGATGACAGCCATGGCCTCGGAAATGCAATAACGGAACACAGATTTTTGTTGACAGTTTGATGTTGAGTGAATACTGAAACGCTACAGAGCAAATCGAGGTCTTTGATGGGATTTTGGAACGTAGTAAAAGATCGCTAAAATCTCAATTTGATTTCCGATCAAAACGATGACAGCCATGGCCTCGGAAATGCAATAACGGAACACAGATTTTTGTTGACAGTTTGATGTTGAGTGAATACTGAAACGCTACAGAGCAAATCGAGGTCTTTGATGGGATTTTGGAACGTAGTAAAAGATCGCTAAAATCTCAATTTGATTTCCGATCAAAACGATGACAGCCATGGCCTCGGAAATGCAATAACGGAACACAGATTTTTGTTGACAGTTTGATGTTGAGTGAATACTGAAACGCTACAGAGCAAATCGAGGTCTTTGATGGGATTTTGGAACGTAGTAAAAGATCGCTAAAATCCCAATTTGATTTCCGATCAAAACGATGACATCCATGGCCTCGGAAATGCAATAACGGAACACATATTTTTGTTGACAGTTTGATGTGGAGTGAATACTGAAACGCTGCAGAGCAAATCGAGGTCTTTGATGGGACTTTGGAACGTAGTATTAGAAAAATCTAAACAGAGAAACGTATGTCCACAGGTGGCCAAACTGATAGGTGCTCCCCCAGGCTACATAGGTCACGACGAAGGCGGCCAACTGACGAAACGTCTGAAGAAATGCCCGAACGCTGTGGTGTTATTCGATGAGGTCGACAAAGCCCATCCCGACGTTCTAACTGTCCTCCTGCAGCTGTTTGATGAAGGCAGACTGACCGACGGACAGGGGAAGACCATAGAGTGCAAGGACGCCATCTTCATAATGACCTCCAATCTAGCCAGCGATGAGATTGCCAATCACGCGTTGCAGCTGAGAAAGGAGGTGGAGAAGCTGATGGAACAGAGGCTGAGCCTTCTCGATTGTAAAGGTAAGTCTCTTGGTGAAGGTATAGCCATTGTTGAAGAACTAACAATGTCGATGTGAACATCGTCTCTAAGGAGGAGGAAAAGTGGACCAAATATCAGGACTCTGAGATTCTTTGCTACTTAGGCCCGGTTTCATAATCACACTTAATTCACCCATTATGCTTAATCGGAGCATTAGGAAATAAATGGTTTTCATAATCGCTAAGTGACAGATTAAAATGACATAATTGTCCAATAAGGTAATAACTCGCTCTCGGCCAGTTAAAGCGCATTAATTCGAAAATCAACCTATAAATCTGACTTGTCGTTTGTATGACGTTTAACAGTTGACACACATATCAGAATTTCACTATCACTAGGTTAAGGTTGAGTTGCCGGTGGATGTTCACTTTTATCAGTGTTTATAAAATAAAACAGATTACATCGATTCATAGCTACCTTTGAGCACAATTAAAAGCAAGTATTCATCTAATTGCATAATATTTTATTTATTCATCTCTATATGTATTTGTAGACGACTGTATTATAGCCTCACTCATCAGGTACAACCTGACAAGTGTAGCAAGAGACTTGGGAATTTCGCCGCTGTCTCACACGCACACGTTATTTCATATCCTCTCGTCTCTTGCTATCCTTGTCTATTTCATATTTCTCACGACTCTTGTTACACTTGTCATGCTGTGCCTACCTTCTCCTGATTGTTCACTTTATCTGTAAATTTGCATTCTATAATGCTTTTGAACATTGCTACTGCTACGAATGAGTAGCAGCTCCTCTTCTTTAGTAAAGTTACTATCACGTGCACGTTTTGCTTTTTTTGGCTTTGATTCCATACCTTTCTAATAAGAGTAATAATGCTTTAATAGAATTGCAAACACGAAAACTTATGTCACAATCTGACACATTCACTCTTACAGGTTAAGCGAAATGTCATAATGTAGTTCAAACGGCACAAAATGTGGCATTAAAACCTTCTTTCAGGTGTACCAACCTCATTTTATTGCATGTTAATTAATTGACGTTTCCAATTGCATTATGAAACGCACATCAATTTAATGGAATGATTAAGTTTATAGGTACATTTGCTAATCAACGCATTAGTGAGTGATTATGAAACCCGGCCTTACTGATTTACTGACAACGGGTATATCAACTATGCCTGTTTTTTTACATTTCTTTGACGCAATTTTTACATTGTCGAAAGCCATGGGGGCTTCTCGAGGACCCTCTTGCTATGTTATTGATTATATATTATTGTTGTAGATAATGAAACGCAGATCTCCGAAAACATAACAATTTCTAGAAAATTCAAGGACGAAGTTGTGAAGCCCATTTTGAAGAGGCACTTCAAACGAGATGAGTTCCTTGGGCGTATCAATGAAATAGTATACTTTCTTCCGTTCTCTAGAAGCGAACTCGTACAGTTGGTCAACAGAGAACTCCAGTGCTGGGCGAAAAGGGTAGGTAACAAAAAATATTGCTACTGAAATTTGTTTATTTCTTTTTTGTTTATGAGTTAGAGCCATTGTAAAAACACAGTTCTCGCCCGTTCTAAAAGTAGTGAATTCCGTCAAGCTTTTGGGGATGTCCTGACACGACAACATCTTCAGTATTGCTAAAACGGCATCCCAGAAACTTGGAGATTTGTTCCGCTGTAGGAAGCTGTATACCAGAGCAACTACTGCTGCTCTACACGACACAGATCCGACCATGGTTGGAGTATTGCTCCCATGTGTGGGGATGCGCTCCGAAACACTCTCTAAAGCTTCTGGACACTACCTAGAAGAGAGCAATTAGACTGAGCGATACGCCTAATCTTACAATGGACCTCCACAGCCTGGAACATCGAAAAAGGGTGGCTGACCTGTCCCTGTTTTACAGATTCTATAAGGGAAGATGTTCGAGTGAGCTTTCCCAGATAATAACACCAAAGGCCGTCCGAACGAGGAACATCAGAGAGGCTCTGCGAGCTCATCCTTACCAGGTCGAGGTCTCTACTCCCCGAACCATTCTCCTGCAGTATTCCTTGTTTTGGAGAACCTCGACGCTGTGGAATGTGCTGCCGGGGAATTTTTGTCCCGACGGCTACAACCTGGAGAGTTTCAAATCTAACGTGCACCGTCACTTGTCCTCTTGCAGCGCTTCTACAGCGCCATAGTCTTTGAAGGAGGCTGACCACAAAAAAAATGTTACAAGTGTCAATGGACTGTCTATATTTTTTATCGTCTTTGCGATAGGCGGACTGACAGGTACATTAACAGACCATAGACCGGTGGATGTTAGAAATTATATATGAAATAGTTGATTCCTAGCTGGGTAGGTATCTTAAAAAAATGTCGAATACAAAGGGTAAAAGAGATTTATTATTATTTATGTTTTTTTTTCAGGCTAAAGAGAAGCATAAGATTGAGATTAGCTGGGACAGAAGTGTGGAATCAGCTTTAGCTGACGGATATGATGTGAACTATGGAGCTAGATCGATCAAATATGAAGTCGAGAGACGAGTTGTTAATCAGCTGGCTGCGGCACATGAAAAAGGATTCATTGGAAAAGGTAATGGTGTATTAAAAGTCATTAAAAACTGTAAAATTAAATGCTACATTTATGTATTATTACTTTGGCGAGGATAACAAAAAAAAACTGAAAATATAAAAACAGCTACCAGAAAATAATAAACTGGTATCACCGTAATTTACAAATTTACATTTAAAATGATAGGGTATCTAATCCTAGTCAAAAAAAAAAAATGTTCAAGCTTCATCTCAAAAAAAAATCTTAAATGAAATTCAAAATTTCACCTAATAAATTTTAATTTAAAAATTACAATCAATAATAAATTAAGTAAAAAAATTAAATTATATTATTTGTATAACCGCAACTGCTGGCACAATTTTTGTTATTATTTAAATCTATACCTAAATCTAAATTACTTTAATATTTAATTGTATTTACTGCGAATAATAACAATTTTACTATATATTATTTAAATGTACAATATTTTATCATTAAAATTTACATATACTTATAAGAAAAACCCTAATATGTCTGAAGTACTGAGTTAATCAACTTAAATGAGTGACTTCTTGTCAAACTTATCTGTACATTGTCAGGTCTGAAGTTTGAAACCACATTTTTAGTTATGTATTAAATTTAGAGTTATTCAATTCCGACTCTTTTATAGGTTGCAGCGTACAAGTCTGTGCAAACTGGCCAGAAAATGCGGAATCTGCAGAAATTAAACTGATGGTAAGAAAAAGCGGGTTCAAAGATTTCATCGAGATAGATCAATCAAGGCTTCCCATCAAGAACGTGTCTTCTATTTTTAAATAAACCACAAATGTACAGCGCGAGGAAACCCCCTAATAGCCCGAATTTTTTAGATAAAATGAATTTTAAAAATTATCTGAATATCAAGTCAAGGTCAGTGCCATTTTTAAAACGCATTAACGTGTTTTCTGAAAGAACTTTGAAAAAGCAAAACATGTTAGTCCCTTATTGGCCTTGGACACGACCTTGAGATGGCCATTCCAAGACCATGGCGCGGCTTTTAAGAATCAACCACTTTTTGCAAATTTTGGTGTGCGGTGATAGTGGTGTGTTGTCAGTATAGCTATCCTTTTGGTTTTGTATGCTCGCTCATTCTTTTATCACCAACTTGTTCTTGGACAACATAAAATTCAAGGTCATATTTAAATGGTGAAAGAAAAGAACTGAAACTTTTTCTCGAAAATGCATTGCCGCCAAGCTGTTAAGGGGGTTTCCAAACTTTTACCACATCCAGTATAATATGCTTAACAAAATAGACATAGCTACAACAAACTTTAAAACCTTTTTAAATAATGCCCGCACTGTTATTCCCAGATCTGATTGTGATTAAACATTTTTTCAATTGTATATTATATTCGCTGTTATACCAAAAATATTGTTTTTTATGTATGATCTTGTTTTGAAAGAAATAGACGTTGTTATTTTTGTATTATTTTATTTACTATCATACCGAGTCATAGAATACAGTCTTATTCATCAAATTCAACATCATAAGTTTTGCGTATCACTTTTGGATATATTTTCATCATAAATTGCTGGTTGTGGCAATTACATAAAACATACATGATGTCCTCGGAGTTGGAAATTTTAAAAGGCGTATAGAACTCATTTATTTATTTATGAAGGTTACCTGAAGGTCACACACTTTTTAAGTGAGATCCCCTAGCTTTGATCATCAAAATTGGTAAAACAAACATAAGTGCCCTTGTCTGACCTTTAAAGATTCGGATGACTCTTCTCTGTCTCTTGAACTCTCTTAAACTACTAAGAGTTACCTTGTAAATCAGTTTGTTTTAATTGAACTTGAAAGTCCCTCAGCGTCAAGTTCAAAGATAGTAAGGCATCTAGGGAAAACACAAAGATGGCTGTGACTATGACCTTCAAGGTCGTTTGAGTATTAAATACGTTTTTGTAGCTGTCATTTTGATTTTGTACGCTCGCACATTATCATGAACTTGATTTTGGACAATGTCAAATTCAAGGTCGTATTTAAATAGCCAACAAAAAGGACTGAAACTTTTTCTCGGAAATGCGTTTCTGCCAAGTTGTTAACGGGTTTTTCAAACTTTTATCACACCGTCTAATATGCTACAACAAACTTTAAAACTCTTTTAAATAATATCTGCATTGTTATTATTCCTAAATCTGATTGTGATTACATTTGCTTGAATGTATATTATATTCGCTGTTATATATGTATGATCTTGTTTTGAAAGAAATAAACGTTGTTACTTTTGTACTATTTTATTTACTATCATACCAAGTTACATAATACAGTCTTATTCATAAGTAATGAAACTCATAACATCATAAGTTTTGCGTATCACTTTTGGATATATTTTCGTCATAAATTACTGGTTATAGCAAGTACACAAAATATACATGATGTCCTTGGAGTGGGGACTTTTTACAAGGCGTATATAACTTGTTTACCTCTCGAAGGTTATTTGAAGGTCACACATCTTTTTAAGTGAGATCTCCTAATTTTCATAACCAAAATCGATAAAACGGAAATATAGCCGACCTTGACTGATCTGTAAGGAGTTGAACTACCAAGATTTACTTTGTACGTCAGTTTGATCTTGAATAACCTTGAAAGTAACTCAGACAGTAGGACGTCTACGGTAAACACAAAGGTGGCTGTGACTACGTCACGTTCAAGGTCATTTGAGTGTCAAATACGTTTTTGTAGCTGTCATTTTGTTTTTGTACGCTCGCTCATTTATTGCCAAAATCTTTGACAATGTCAAAACTAAGGTTATATTTAAATAGTCAAAGAAAAACTTTCAAGAGCTTTTTTAAAAAAAATAGGACTCCCTGATAAGTGCGCAGCATGTTACATTATGGATATTTTGAATGCTTGCCATTTATGGTAAAAAATATTTATATAAAAATATCTCAATAGTAGAGCAGATTTCTGTAACATCCATATAACCTTTCTCATGCTTACAGGTACGGATTATATTTATCTTAAAATATTTTCGTAATACTTAACGAGATCTTTGCCTAGGTTCAAACAAGGTGAGCTTTAATTTGAGAAGGGTCTAAGGGGCTACAATATTTTTTCTTCATCAAAAGTTATAGAGGAAGTTGAGATGCACAATTGAAGGTAAAATCGCGTTGAAAAAATTCAACCAAAAGCGTATTCCGTGGTCTATAAGAAACGTGCTTGAAGCTTGGAGGAACAAAATTACATTGAAGAAATTAAACCAGACAGTATTTTCTCATCGGTTTTCACAAAGTATGTGTTTTCGTTTAAATGGCAAAAGTTATCCCACCATAAACCTCTCCGTTATCATTCGTTCTTTATGATAACTAAATGATACTGTAATTGATTCTAATAAAAAAAATCGGGTTTTTATTACTTTTCTTGTGTGCTTCATGTAAAAATATTTGATTAAGCAGTTTGTTTGAGAAGTTGTATCTGTTTTGGATGTCGTCGGAGTGATATAGCTTCTGAAGATGCCATTCACTCATGGTGGTGAAACGTCAAGCCTCAACGCTTAACGAGGCTGGTCAAAAAACCACAATCTGAACGTTTGCTGGGAAAAAACTTTGGTTTTGGTGCAGTCTCAAGTAGTTTCAAGTGTCGCCAGCATAGAGATAGATAGACTGTTGGACGGGTGACTGGTGAGGGTTGTTATAGATAAATAGTGAATGAGATTGACCCAAGGAAGGAACCCTGAGGGTAATTATACGGAGGCGGAGTCAAGATGGCCATGGCGCTACGTTGCCAAACTGTTAAAAATATCAGGTACTTAAATATATAACTTCTCGAGATTAACTGGAACCGGACGATGAAGCTCCAGGAAGCAGCTATCCGTATCGCCTTTTTTAAATTTACAAGGGCCAAATACAAATCTCATGGCAGGCAGCAAAAAACATGGAATCAGTATAGTTTGAATCTGCTCTTCAACGTTAAGGACCATTTCACAATATAGAATCTTTATAAATATTTACTTAACTACAAACATGCTTAAAATCTACAAACATTACGATACATTACATCCAGTAAAATATTTCAGCATATGTGGCAAATTAGGACACGTTCTACGCTTCTTCTATTAGTAAATAATCCTAAATACTAATTTGTCGTTTAAATACACATTATTATTCAAAAGTCATGGTCCCTATAGCCAGCAGACAAAATATAAAACGTAAATCACTAGACGCAGTAAAACACACAAATGTATACAGGATGATGCCAAGAAATTGCGTTCTAAAATCTGATTTAGCACATCAAAATATTACATAAAATTATGTGAATATTGGTCTGGATTTTCCTCTTAAGTGGGGCTAAGCCTTTTGAAGAGGGGCTTTATAAATAGGTTCCTATCCAGTGGCAGAGTGTGATAAATATTTAAGCAAAACAGATTTACAGGGTAAACTTGTTGCGTTATCAAGCTTCTGGTACAAAACACGGAGTTCTGTTGATAAAGTGTATTAAAAACACTAATATCAACAAAAACGTGTCGATAGATAGAAACAGAAAAGGAAAAGCAAGGCGGTTCGTAAATATTTGAATCAAAAGAGACACAAACTCACTTCTGCTATACAGAAAGCAACAAGGTTTGTCGTTCTTTGAAAAAAGTATTCATTTATTTTCCTACATTAATGATGTTGCCTTCAAAGTAGTCCGCATTATATGCCGCTGTGCCATTTGCAATCCTTAAAGAACCTCTCAAAGTTGATCTTTTTTTCAGCGATGTGTGAATGTCACTTTTGCCTGTAAAACGTTATCAAGTACCAACCTGCTCAATGCCTCTGACATTTTTAACTAGTTAATATACAAAATTCCTATCATATATCAGATGAATTGATGATTTCGAGAAAACAAATAAAAGCGAAAAAATAAAGGCAATAGATGTAAGAAAATGTGGATATTACATAGTGGGACACATCTTTTGTTTACTCTACGTTAGTACCTGTATAATATGCTGAAATATCTCACTCTAATAATCTTCTTATGGGTACGACTAATAAAAATATAATAGTTTCATACCGTTTCGTAAAACTGCGATTTGCAGATATTTGGAAACATTTAACTTATGATAATGGTAAACAGTTTGAGGTATATTATTTATGTTTTATAACATACACCATAGTTAACATTGACACAATATCAACATTTGCTTATTATTTATATTTTTAACTGGTAAATATGAGAATCACATGATTATACCTAGAATATTGTTGCGAAGACTCTAAAAGAGAAACAGAAACATTAAACAAAGAAAAAAATTATATCGAAGACTAAAAGTGGAAGCGTTCTATGTATGGGTGTAAACCAGCCTTAACATCATATGCCATCTGATGTTAAGACTGGTTTACACCCATACATATAACAGCTACTACAGGATTAAGGAGGAGTACAATTATAGCTTGTTTTATCTCCTTTCTCCTTAACTAGGTATAAATAATTATGAATAACTGTAACTAAAACAGTTAGTAATTTCAAATTTGCCTAGATAATGCCATGCTTTTTGTCTACAAGACTATTTTGTTAATAATAAATATATGGCTGGTTATAAAATTCGAATACAATAAAGTTTAAACAAGAATTACCCTTTTAGAGCGTTTGCAAGAATATTTTGTACCTACTAAATAATCCAGTTCTAGGTATCATGTGATTATACAAACAAACAACACAGAGAACATGGATTTGTTTATTCTATCATGTCACTTACGGCTATAAAGTGTTCAAAAACATGTCTTATTTTTTATACGCAGATAATAAAATGTAATATTGAAATGTATATAATGATATAATATATAGGATAGTAGTAACATTTATCATAAGTCTGAGAGGGGACATCACACGAAACATTCTATGTTAATAATCTAAAATATATTCTATTCTCAGAATAAGCGTTTTAGTTTGTTAGAAAGTGGACTTCTAAATTCATAAGTTGCATTTTAAACTCTTTTCTGTAAATAATCTTTATGCCCAGTTGAGAAGTGTCTTGTTTGTAACTTAGGCCATGATAACATATACAGATCATAAACGTGTCCAATGCTTCAAATACATCCAACTGGTGCAACTCATGCCATGAAACACGACATCGCAAGTCCACTCGCGCGTAGTCCATTTATATTGCGTCCAGATGTCGTGTTTCACTTGCGTTTCTAAGCTAGAAGGGATTTCCTTCCAGTTAAAAACATGGAGTTGGATGCAGCAGTTGTGTTGTGGCGTGCATACCGACGATGGAAGCTTGGTAAATAAAGAGAAAGGTGCCGATTCAACGTGCAAACGATAATATTTTAACTTTTTCTTATTTATGATAAAATTTTTAATTACTTTATTATTTTTAATTCCTTTTTGTTTCCAAATCTACGTGAATGACGCACAGTATGTTTATAACATTATACCCACCTAATTTTTTTCTTTTCTTCGGAATCACCAGCTTCACAAAATATTTCAACTATTTCTTCACAGTTCCTACATTTTATGAGTCTATTGGAATAATCGGATGATTCCATATCCCATATGGCTACTTTTTTTTCGACTTCGTCAATGAAAATAAGTGCTGCATGGGAGTTATCACGCTCCATTTTCAAAAACAAATACGCCACACGCCACGGACTCGCGAGTTGTACTGGACGCAACAATGTCGCCCGAGTATCTCGACTTGTGCGGCGCTCGCGCGTACAACTGGCGAGTCGAGAGTCCCGCGCGTTACAAGCGTCTTACGCGCGAGTAAAACAACGCGCGAGAGCGTCTGGATGGGATGTATGTAGCTCTAGTATATCGGGAACGCGCGTAGTCAATTTATATTGCGTCCAGATGTCGCGTTTCACTTGCGTTTCTACGCTGGTAGAGATTTCCTTCCAGTTAAAAACATGGAGTTGGATACAGCAGTTGTGTTGTGGCGTGCATACCAGCGATGGAATCTTCGTAAACAAAGAGAAAGGCGACGATTCAACATGCATCCAATTCTACATGACAGATTGACGCACATTATACCCAAAGCTGAGAGAACACAGTGAAAAGTGTTTCAACTATATCTTCCCAGTTCCTACGTTTTAGGAGTCTATTGGAATAATCGGATGATTCCATATCTCATATGGCTACTCTTTTTTCGACAGCGTCAATGTAAAGTTCTGTATCGAAGTTATCACGCTCCGTTTTCAAAAACAAATACGTCCACACGCCACGGACTCGCGCGTTGTACTGGACGCAACAATGTCGTCCAAGTATCTCGACTCGCGCGGCGCTCGCGCGTACAACGGGCGAGTCGAGAGTCCCGCGCGTTACAAGCGTTTTACGCGCGAGTAAAACAACGCGCGAGAGCATCTGGACGGGATGTATGTAGCTCTAGTATCTCGGGAACGCGCGAATGACTACGCGCGAGTCCACTCGCGCGTAAATCGCTTTATCTGGACGGGCTCTAAGCCTAAAACCTAATAGTTGTTTATATAGTCATGTTATATATCTAGTTTAGAACTGGTTTTATATATTTTTTTTGTTAAAAGTACTCAAAATAAAAACGTACATGACATCATTGGAAAATCGTTTTGCTTACAATTGTAAGTAAGATAAGACTGAAAGCTGTAGTAAATATTTTTGTATAATAATTGCCACACCCATCTCTTTGGAAGGCGTATTTCTAGCATCTTTTTTCAAATTTTATGTGTCTGTTATTGATATGTCACTTTGTAAAAATATACGATATCATGTCATAAACCGTAGCAAAAATAAAAGTTTAAATCATTAAGCTACTGATTAACAAAAACACTTCACCACTGGATCACCAAAATTCATATGTACGTGTAATGCTATATTCTAGGACGTTTCAGCCTATACATCCTATCACAGAAAAAAAGACACGATTTCTCTCATTTCCTAAAGTTTTGATATCTTAGCAGGCAGTACACGGAATTTTTGAATAGTTTTTTGAAGGCAAACTTTGGTGCTCTAACAATCATACCTACATCCTAAAATATAGCATTTTATTGGATAGAGCCGGCTTCAAGGTTTTTAATCAAAACAAAATAAAAATTATTTGAAAATTTTCCATTTTTTTTCAAAAATATTTTCCAATAGGAAGATAATTTACTTTTTCGAAATAAAACATTACTGAAGGTGTTAATAAAAATGAGTGAAATATATCATGAATATTAAATACAGGATGACTGATAAATAGCTGACTGATTTGAACATTTAGTCAAGAGGCCTCAGATTTGTGCTAAAAATGAACAAGTACCTATTTTATATTATTTTAATATGTGAGACAAATCAGTCGGTTATACATATATTGAACACTGTATAAGACATAAGATTAAGTTACAAGTAAAAAAACCGCTTACCTAAAACCGGCTCTGCATAAGATAACGTGTGCAGCTCAATATACCTGTATATATATACATGTGCTAAAATATATATACCTAATGTTTTTTGATATGAATGCAAAATTCGTTTTGTCTTTATCAGAAAAATATATATGCTTTTATGTTGCATTGTCTTTCTTCAGAAACATATGTTAAGAGCTTACAAAACGTATATAGATAAAAATAGTCTTTTATGTTAGGTAAAGCGTAAAAAATAGTTAGAATTGGAATCAAGTGTAAACTTAAACAGCAAATGATAGTGTGATCGGAACCACTATAAATATTAATGGAATGTATAGGTACTTAGCAGCAAATATCTTGAAACAAATTTGTAGTTTCATAGACACTAGTTATCTATTAAATAATCATCGAAAACATGCCAATACCACGTTTGGAGCATTTTTTAAGCCTAACAGATACCTGAAACACATTTCAAAACCAAATTGATGCAAATGACGATTTTTTAAATACAGTAGAACTAACGTAATCAACACATGATTAAAATGTCTACGTTTAGTGCTTGAATAAAATTATTTGCCAAACATTTGTCCAGTACATTTGAACTACCAGACGATGGGTGTTATACGTGTTACCAGATTACAAATTACAAGATTTCAATTGTCTGCCATATTTAACGGTGATGATTTCACGTGAACATAACATGACAGATCAAAAATAGACATAATTATGGAACTCAGATTCGTTTTCGCGGCAAATTTGGAGCGCTCAATGTTTGGTCCGACCTCCCAATCACAAACCCACAAACATACAGGTGAAACTGATAAAAGCGTCGTAAAAATTATCAAAACATTATTATATTCTAAACATTCTAATGCTAGAAAACTATGTTTTATGGAATCTGACAATTTGTGTCTTATCGAAGCATGATGATGAAAAAGACTCCATGTAACCATTTTTCTATCTTGTTAAGGATTGAAGGACGTAGACAAGATATTTGCTGCCGTACATATGCTATAGTTTGTATTTAAAACGATGTAGTTAGTTTAAACCACACTTTCTGCCGTTTATCAACATTTCATAAATATAATCTCAAGTTAAAACAAATAATAAACATAGTTCCATCCATTACATGGCGAAATGATTGTCATTTGACATTTAAAATCAACGGGATAATACTTTAGATTAGATCTTCCAGCTTAGGATGGTTTTAGGATTAATATATTTGATGTATAAGCTTATCCAGATAAATTTTCCCATATTTTTACGTACTATATTTATAATATTTTTACCACACATTTTTGACGAATTGGGTTATACACAAGGAAAATATACATAAATACATAACATGTAGTTTTTAGTTATCTATAAACACATTGGCGTTGTATCCTTGTAAAAATTCAAGTTTTGACGAAGCGTTTTTAGAGTGGACACCACATAACTCTCATTTGCTGTATGTATCTAGACCTTTGGGCTCAAAGTATAAATAGTAATATTATAGTAATTTGTATGTTAATTTCGAGAGCATATAGAATACAAAAAAATGAATAAAATGGTTTTTAAATGCCATTATTTTGAAAACTCAGACTTGAAGAAGATAAAGTTCTTCGAAGTAAAGCAATCATAAAGGAGTATGTCCATGTCTCCCACATAGTGTATCGATCAAAGTTATAAGATTTTATGGTTTCAGGTAAAACTTTTTCAACGGGAATTTTCGAGGAATGGTTATAGGTTTACTCGTCATATACAAGCTCTAAGATCCTCCTTTTTAGTGCCATTACAAGTTATTTTATTAAACGCTCTAGAATAGTATGAAGCGTTGCCCATTATAACTACATAATTTTGTGGGTTGTTAGGTATAATTTATTCGACAAACCATTTTCTAAACAAGTCAGCAGTTATATCTTCAGAAGATTGTGGAGTATGTCTGTTTAACTGCTTGTGTTTATTATCAGCCCAAAACAGATGAAGGAAAATGGATAAAACTCCAAATGCCGAGAATCACCGCAGTTTTATCGACGCCAGAAATCACTGCAAACGCGTGATTGACAGCAGCAAGGAGGAACACAACCAAAAAATTAAGAACAAGCTCCTCTCATGTCCTAGTTCGTCCAGAACATTCTGGTCTGTAGCTAAGGCTGTTAGTCAGAACTTTTCCTATTCGTCAATACCACCTTTGACCAGAGAGGACAAGTCCATCGCTTCTGCTCCTAAAGAAAAAGCAGACATCTTGGGGAAGCTCTTCGCAGCCAATTCTACTGTAGACTTTCAAGGAAGTACTCCGACCACCACCATAAGCGTGAACTCAAGAATGGCAGAGGTCAAATTTCAACATCGAGATGTAAAAAGCATTCTCCAAAAACTGAACACCAATAAAGCCACTGGTTCTGACCAAATTCCAGCCATTGTCCTTAAACGCTGTGCCGCTGAGCTTGCACCTATTCTTTGCAAGCTCTTCAAACTTTCGTATCAACGAGGCGTGTTTCCCGATTCGTGGAAGATTGGCTGCGTGCAACCTATCCTTAAGAAAGGCAAAAAAAATGATCCCACCAACTATAGACCTGTGGCTCTTCTCAGCATCATGTCTAAGGTTATGGAGACTGTCATTAACACACAGCTCCTGAAATAC
The DNA here is from genome assembly GCA_951848785.1 of Callosobruchus maculatus. Lineage (NCBI taxonomy): Eukaryota > Metazoa > Arthropoda > Insecta > Coleoptera > Chrysomelidae > Callosobruchus > Callosobruchus maculatus. The sequence goes on along the minus strand of CATOUR010000157.1, from coordinate 660,308 downwards.
CTGGACAACAATGACATCATAAATGATCGCCAGTATGGCTTCCGCAAGCACAGGTCTACAGGTGACCTCCTTGCCTACGTCACTCACTTGTGGAATAGAGCAATAGAAACACATGGCGAATCCCGTGTTGTTGCACTTGACATATCGAAAGCCTTCGACAGAGTGTGGCATGACCAACTTCTGGCCAAACTTGCTGCTTATGGACTACCACCTGGCCTGCGCCAGTGGCTGAATTGGTTTTTAGAACGATCGATCCCTGTTTGTTGTAGTCGAGGGCTGTTCATCAGACGTATTTCAATAAACGCCGGTGTTCCTCAGGGATCTGTCCTATCCCCTACACTATTTCTGCTGTACATCAATGAGCTGCTGGAAATAACATCCAATCCAATCTACAGCTTCGCAGATGACAGTACATTAGTGTCGTGCATGGAACCAGGCAAGCCACTGTCATCCCAGGAGACGGTACGTCGGCGACAGCAGCATGCCTCACAGATCAACGCGGATATCAAAACAATTGTCGAGTGGGGATTAGCAAATAAAGTACAGTTCAACGTACAAAAAACTCAGGCAACAACACTGACAAAGAAGTCTCACGATGGCTTACCAACCGTGGAAATGGAGGGTCACCCCATAGTCGAATCACCTTCCGTCAAGCTCTTGGGAATCAACATCAACAATAACATGTCCTGGCACGATCACGTCGTCAGTAGGTATTGCTAAAACGGCATCCCAGAAGCTTGGAGTTTTGTTCCGCTGTAGGAAGTTGTATACACCAGAGCAACTGCTGCTGCTCTACAAGGCACAGATACGACCATCGCTGGAGTATTGCTCCCATGTATGGGGATGTGCTCCGAAGCACTCTCTAAAGCTTCTGGACACTATCCAGAAAAGAGCAATTAGATTAATCGATACGCCTAACCTCACAAAGGACCTCCACAGCCTGGAACATCGAAGGAGGGTGGCTGACCTATGTCTGTTTTACAGATTCTATCACGGAAGATGCTCGAGTGAGCTCTCCCAGATAATAACACCAAAGGCCGTCCGGACCAGGAATACTAGAGAAGCTCTGCGAGCTCATCCTTACCAGGTCGAGGTCCTTACTCCCCGAACCAGTCTCCTCCAGCATTCCTTCTTTTGGAGAACTTCGACGCTGTGGAATCAGCTGACGGGGAATTTGTTTCCCGACGGCTACAACCTGCAGGGTTTCAAATCTAACGTGAACAGACATTTGTCCTCTCGCAGCGCTTCTACAGCGCCATAGGCTTTCAGCCTTTGCGGGAGGCCGACCATAAAAAAAAGCAGCGATAGCTATAGCTATAGATTGTTACATTTCATACATGTTAAATTTTTAGGAAAAAAGTTTCTCGCTCAAATGTGAGGGGGAGCCTGATAGCTCAGTTGACGAACACTCAAGTAACAAAATGTCAACATGACATCTATTTTGAAATACCGTATGAAAGTAAGAACGTTGCCATAACTCTTAATAATTCTATCCTGTCCTTCTTTTACGACTTGTTTCGTTTTATATATAAAGGAAACGGCAAGTAATTTATATTTACTTAATATCCTATTCATTTATTTCATAAAAGTTACAACTACAACCGGCAACAGCAGATTTTATTCCCCACCTTAAAGACGGATGCATCGGGATTGGATAATCGCAGCAGACGATATTTTATGTCTCTGTTATACTTATGTTTTCTATCCCTTTTTAGACTCGACGTGGTAATGACGATCGCACTTCATCAGCGTCGTACTGGGAGCATAGATTAAATTCGAAACGTTGGAATTAGATAGTTCTTTATGTCGTCAACTATAAGCCTGAACAAACTGTACTAATCTCAAGTGAAATCCGAACACCTAGAAAAAAGGGATATCTGCATTAAAAATTTGTACACAGCTTGGCAGTACCATCTCTACATAGCACCTCTAAAAAACTCTTAAGCATGGCTTTTTGTCGATTCAAAAACGATGACACCTGTTGCAAATATGGCGAGAGACCAGTTGGTTGTGTAAAAGAGATGAACTGGTTGTGCAAAGATGCCCCCTAGAAGACGACAGCTCCAGTTTACGCAGTTAAGCCCCTTTGAACGGGGTCGGATTGTAGGCCAACGAGAACGTTGCGCTTCTTTCAGAGCAGTTGCTGTAACCATGGGACGTAGCGTGGCTACAGTTGTAGCAGCATGGCGCGCATGGATCGTAGAAGAGCGAGCTAGAGGTTCTGGGGCAAGTAGAAGAACTACAGATCGGCAGATCGTCATCTACGACTGCTGGCCCTTCGAGACGGAATGTGATCCACTCTAGCTGTTGCTGACGCTTGGTATGCAGCTATAGGGAGGCCCATTCAAATCCACACTTTGTATAATGGTATAACCGATTGAGTGAAATGGGCTTAGGATCATATCGTCCGTCTAGTGCTTCCACTCACTGCAACTCATCGTCGCCAACGGTTAGATTGGTGCCAAGAACACCGACAATGGCGTGTTGAGTGGCATCAGACGGCATTCTCCGACGAATCCAGGTTTTGTTTGGGGGCACATAACGGACGCCAACGCGTAAGACGTCGACGGGTGAACGACGTGATCTCCTGCGCAACGTTATGTGAATCGGGTGTCGTTAGAAGCAATTGCCGTTCCATATGTCCGAGGCCTCGAAGAGGGTTTCTTCCAGCAAGATAGTGCACGTCCTCATATTGCAAGGGTATCGATGAGGTTCCTACAGGAAGCTGAGGTCAGGGTATTTCTCTGGCCTCCACGATTACCCGATTTATCGCCAAGTGAAAAAGTATGGGATTGGATGGGTCGATAATGGCTGTGTTCTAGCATCATATTTCCAACTGTTAACAACAGTTTCAAACCGTGCGAGTGTGCGCAGTAACAAAATTATCTGACGATTTCGTCAGTGCGCACACTCAAACGGTTTGAAACCGTTCGAAATCTGATGCTAGAACATAACCAATAGACAGACGATTTACCCAATCCTCTGATCACGCTGGACGAACTGGAACATGCTGTGAGGTCATCTTGTGAGGCTGTACCTTTAAAGTTCATCAACAACCAGATTACGAGCATGACGCGTAGGCTAGAGGAGTGCATTCGTCAACATGGAAGGCCCACCCATTATTGATCTGTTGTATTTTTTTATAAACTAATTATGGCAAACGGGTTCGTTTATTATTGTATTTAGTCCTACCGCATTTCATCAACCGCAACCCTTTTTTTCTCAGTGTTAGGATTTCACTTGGGAGTAGTATAATTAGGTACTATTTTGCGAGATATTTTTTCTAATCAGCATTGACTTTAACCCCTAGTTCCGGTGATATCGGTGTTTTAAATTTTATTTATTTCAGTTCATCTCATTTGGGCTCAAGTTAGACACTTTGGTGCTTCTAAAAAGGTTAAACCAAACAATCAGCGCAGCGTTTTGAATTGAATTTTTAGATGTCTGCGATTTTTACTGGACAAAATAAAGAGTACAGCGCCTTTAATTATCGTTTTTGATTTTAAATCATCCGGCATTTCTCAGAATGGTCATAGTACATATCAACAAACAAGGTTGCGCAATGTGGCATAGCGTATTTGATTTGAGCGTATTGTTGACGGTCAGAGCTGCTGGTATCGTTTACCTGACGGTGTGCCAACAAGCGACGGCCTTTCTCGGACTGTGGATCATGTCGATCCAATGGTCTCTTTCTGGGCCGGTCTCTTTGGGCCCAATCACGCAGCTGCCTATCAGGGGGTTGGTGCCTATTAGGTCGTTGGCTTGGTCGAAAATTAGAACCTGGAAATGGATTGAATCATAATCTCTTTAGTTCTCTGTTACAGTTCCACAAAGATTAAAAGTATGATTGTTTAGAGGGAAGAAAAATGTATTTATAGGCTGTCTAGAACTATAGTTACACTCTGCTGTTCAAATGACAAAAATTCTAATAATAATCAACGGTTTTTGTAAATTTTCCACCTGAACGAAACCGGATGCTGAAGTCATTAGACAATACAACATCGACATTGGCACACAACCTCTAGCTATAATTGTCAACTCCAAATGGTACGAGGTTTATGTCAATCTCCCATTTTGACTTTGGTTTGTTGACGCTTCTTCTTGTTGCTGCCTAAATTTGCTGTTATATAGAGTTATAATTATTTGTTATTTTTTTGTATGCGCCATATAGGTTATGATTGTTAGGTTAGGGGAGGAAAAGAAGTTGGGAAAAGCTAGAAACTATAAAGCATTACGTCAACATTGTTGACTCGTTGACGTGGACGTTATTAGTCATTTAGAGTCGCTAAAATGCGGCTAAAATGTGTACAGCTTTAATAGTGGGATATCTATATATCTATACATATTTTTCTCAGAAAAGTACTTAAAACCTTTGGAATTAAATGATGATCCTTTTCTTGAAAGTTTATCAATTTTTTTTCTTAAATTGTCTGACGTTATTTTGACAGAACTGTGTACCCTACATTTTGTTGTTATTTCAAAGGCACAATTTTTCTACGGTTTTAAAATGGGCATAGAATGGACCTTATTATCCATCATGAATCCAGAATTCTTCTGGATTCGTGATGGATATAATGTCCATTCATTCATTCATCCATACAAGATTTAGTAGTTCCTGCATGGTGGCCAAGCAAACTGTAGGAGTATCTGAACAAAATTTTTTTCTCGGAGATGTTGTTCATAAGACTGGCTATAGCTATTTCGTCTTTGAACTGTGTATTGCACAATACAGATCCTAATTCTGCGTTAAGGAGGTGACTCCACTTTCCAAATGTTCTTGTCCTGGTAGAAAATTGAACGATACTTAGATTTATGGACTATATTATATATTTTGAAAGCCTAACACGAATGTATTATATTGTTGTTTTATATCTTAGTTATGCAAAAATAAACATTATGAAAAATCAATTCCTGTGTTCTTAACTTGCCGAATGACAATGGCATAACTTTTTCAAGAGTACCCATTTTAGCAGTTTAGATCCCTGTACTGTAATATGAATGAAATTCTAAGCCGTGGGCCGTGGTAGAGACGGTGACGATGAATTTTCGTTGTTGGACAATACAACCTTCTTTTTTTCATAATATATTATTTATATATACAGGGTGAGTCCTAAGTTGATTTTTTATATTAAACTGTGTAGAAGTCGTTAAAATAAACAACTTTTTCAAATAACTTTCATCCAAAAACTGAAAAATCAGCGAGATACAGAATCAAAAAAGTAAGTCTAGAACCTGGTCTGGACTTGTGTATTAAGACTTGCCCAGTCTCTTAATGTTTAGTTTTTTTTGCTCGATTTTTTGATCATCAGACATTGTACCTCTCAATTAGTTATCTACTAACTTTTAGTTTATCGTAGTTAATTCTAAATTGGTAAATCCAAAAAGTTGCATTTATAAAAATGTGCGGATATTAGGAATTACCAATTCAAAATTTGAGACAGTGACGTTCGTTTGACAGCGATTTGGTTATAAAAATGGTCATAACTTTTGAAATACCCTGTATAATGTAACAGTATCCTATATTGGAAGAACGGAAATCATTAATAGAATTTGAATAAGGAGTAATATAGTTTCTTTTAAAAAAGTATATGTTTGCATCACCACGTAGTTATGAATCACTCTGTATAAATCTAAATATTTTCTGAGCAAGGAGTATATCCGTGGCTACAACTATTATGTACAACCATTTTCGCTATCTTCTACAGTAGTGGAGTTATCGACCGAGCCGGTACTAAAAACTCACCATGTATATTAAAGAGCAAATCTTGGGGTTGAGGTCAAAATTTTGAGAAGAAACACGTGTCACTGCATATAGAAGACTGCCAAGCATTCGGCAATGCTTATTGCCATCTTCAGGGCTTTAATATTGAGGTTTGCTCGCAAAAAAAGCAATGTGCATTGAGTCACACACTTTTAAATGCAATTCTCAAACAAAAAACGTCAGAAAGTATTTGGCTAATTTAACTCGGTGTCTTCCATAACACGGGTCACACAAAAAACTAACACATAGGTGTAAAATACAAACTATACGACGAACTTTACATGTTTAAATCACCCGAAAAATTACAAAATTAGTGGTTTGAGAACGCACATTTTTTTAATTTAAATTTGTTTTAGAAGGTCGTTGTTTAGTTTGTATTTTACACCTATGTGTTGATTGTGTGACCCGTGTTGTGGAAGACACAGAGTTAAATTAATAAAAAAAATTGACATATTATGCCGTCTTGTCATATTTTTCCATTTACTGCAGATACAGCGCCGATTTTTGGGGTTTAGTTTAAAATGCAATACTGTCCTACTTTTTCAATGATGGGTATATATATCGTGGGGTTCATAGGTGTTATTTGTAAAACATACTAACATACAAGGAAAGCGACCTTTTAATTTAGTACTTTATTGTTGCACAAACGATGGCGCTTGAGGAACCTGGGCCTCCAAGACTACGGGGCTCCCAAAACCACGGGCCCCCCGCACCCGAGGGCTCTGCGGGCCCTTAGTTACGCCACTGAATGCAATACTGCGCATTGTACTGGCGTCAAGTAGGCAATAATTTTTAAATAATTTTCAGCAGAGGAGTTGTAAACCTCAATCCTCATTCGTTCACGACACCACGTATCCAGATGTGTAGTTCGAACAGTACCAGAACAGTATTAGAACCTGTATATACAAACGGCGTGGACTCTTATTACGCGAAAGAACTCCAGCAGGCCCCCGCTGTACCTAGCGCTTCTAGTCTCTGACCCTGACAGAAGTCTTCCCTATGCTTGGCTGCCGTACAGAGCCAGTTCAAGCGTAAATAGATTGTTTTTACTTTTTCGAACGTTTTGTTGGCTTGAATATACTTTAAAAGGGCCAGATAACTTACCTCTATGGCAGCATTAGGCAAGTTACTTGATGACAGACTAAAAGTTAGTGCCTCGTTCCAAACTGGATTACAACTACCCTTCTTTGATGCAGTTTTCTTCTTTTTCACCCTCTTACCGTTTACTTGCAGGTAAACCTTGACGAAAGGATCTGCAAAAGAAAACATAAGGAGATAATGTATAATATATAATTCCGGTAAAAATAACAGAAAGTCTGCCGTTTTAATATATTGAAGCATATACCTTTTTTATCAAAAAACTTAATGGCACATTGGTCCCTAGCCACTTGTGACGCTGTTTATATTTAGCACGACAGAAAGACATTATTGCCAGTATAATATTGGAACACACCTAGGTGTCTGCCATTCAAAAAATACATTTATAGTAATAATGTGAATAACATATCATTTTTGTCCGTGCCAAAATTTTCATGAAATATTCAATTTTTGAAATTTTATAAAACACATTGGGAACCGGAATAGGTGTCTACCGTAAGGTTTTTGTAGAAGAAAAGCTACGTACTACAATATATTAAAATGGCATACTTGCTAAAATGACGTTTTAGAGCTCACTCCTGCCCTAGCATCAATATGGAGTTTACTAAAGTACCGTAAGTCTGCTGATCACTGGCTCTTAGATTAGGAAGACATATCGCTAATGTTCGCTTACCAAGAGATTCTTTTGCTTCAGACAGAAACAAGTTCCTAGCTTTTAACAGAACTACGGTAATACGTTCGGCAGAAGGCAGGTAACTCAAGGATATCAGAACTTCTTGGATATCTTCTTTAGGCTTCTTGGTCCTTGCTACTTCACCCCAAACTTCTATGCTGTTGGCTATGTCAACATCGCTCAGGTTCATTGTTACTTCACCTAAAGAAACAAGGATTTAGAAATATATGTGCTCACAAGTCTTGTAAACGTTATTCATAAATTCATTCTGAGGACAGCAGTTTTAAAAAATCTTTCACAGTTTTTCTGCCACACAACTCGCCATACTAGAAAGCATTTTTTTTTACTCTTTTTCATGGGCTTATTAGAAAACATTGACTAGCCGTTTCCTGATTGCTAAACTTTGCAGGAAGTGACGAAGGATTTAGCGAACAGTTTCTATTGGATGTTGTTTGACAAACACTTTCTATTGGGTATTGAGGACTATAGCTAATAAGTATCATCCAATGGTATTTCATCAATATTGAAAACAAAATGTCAAAGCTGGATGACACTTTTGTCAAAAATATTTTAGAAATCATGTATCAAAATCATAGCAGAAAATCAAAACAAGGTGATTGTTTTGCAAATAAAGGCCAGATTTTTCGTTTTTACCTTACATTTATTGTATAATTATTACTAATTGTGAACTGCGATCGTTTATGACACAATCATAAAAGTGATATCACAGCCACCTCAATTAATAATTAATAATACCACCTAAATGTTAGAAATCAAGATAGATCAAATAAATATAGTTTAAACAAAAAACACGCACTAAAAAGAGAAAAATAAATCTTAGTATCAGCTGAAATTAATAATGAACGAAAAATACTAGTTTACTTAGGCTTTAAATCGAGTTCAAAGGAGTCGGTTACATACACACAAACAAACGTACAGGTGAAGCTAATATACAGGGTGACCGGATATTCGACCGACAACGCTTGACAGGTGATAGACCTCAAATTTTTATGAATATTGAGATAGGAACATGAAGCCGTAAAATGCTCAATTTTCAAGATACAGGGTTTCAAAGTTTTACTTTAATTTTTGTTTGTTCTCAATTATGCCGCAATAAAATGGCACAACGATTTAAAATTACGTTGGGGTGGTTTAAGGAGACTACGGTTTTGCTATCATGAATAGAGGGCGCCACCTACGGCACATTAAAGTAAAAAAATCGTTTTCTAAATATATTTTACGTAAAAAATGTATACTTACTAAATGTATACTACTACTTAAATCCCTATAGGTAAACGTTTTCGACGTAACCTTCACAAAAAAAGATCGATAATAAACATAGTTAAATAATGAAAACTTACCAATAATGTCATTCCTGGAGAACCTGTCATAATCGAATACTTGAAGGACGAGTGTCTTGAAGTGCAGCTCCTCGTGTGATACCGGGAACTTGAACATTTGGTCGAAGAAGGGGTTTTGGTTGCTACGATGGATGGACGTCTGACGTTTTCTGGAGTCCACTTCGGGTACGAGTGACACACGGACGTACGGATCTGTGAACCCTCCTTGGTCGCTTGGCGCTAAATCGTGAGCTGCAAGAAAGACATATGGACTCATTTACTTTTTAATCATTTATGATTTTTTAATCATTTATCGGGAAATTTTTAATTTTTTAGTTTTTCAGGTATTTTTGTTTTTTAAAATTATAGGTTTTTTAATTTTAGAAATTTTTGAATTCTTAGAATTTTGCGCTTTATGTGAAAATCTTTAAATTATCGAATGTTCGAATATATCAGGGACACGACTGTGCGAAAGTATGGCTGCAGAAAAGTACGAACGTATGGACGTATGAATTTTAAAATTCTCTAGTTTTTAGAAAATCAGAGTTATTGATTTTCAAAAAAATTCGATTTTTCTTTATTTTGGAATTAGAGAATATGATAGTTACGGAAATATATTTTCTTATTTTACCTCTATAAAGATTACAATTTAAAATAGGTATAAATTGAAGTCTTTAATAAATTTTAATGCTTAGAAAATGAGAGTTACTGATTTTCTAAAAATTTCGATTTTTCTTTATTTTGGAATTAGAGAATATCATAGTTACGGAAATATATTTTTTATTTTACCTCTATAATGATTACAATTTAAAATAGGTATAAATTGAAGTCTTTAATAAATTTTAATGCTTCATTAGTTTGGTGTAGGAGTGCTTCTTTTAAGTTTTTTGGAATCTCCGAATTTTAGAATTTTTGAATAAGTGGATCTTAGAGTTTGCAAATTATTGAATTCTTGATTTTGGGACTTTGGAACACTGGAATATTATAATTTTTGAGTTTATGAATTTTATGGATTTTCGAATCATGGAGTTCTTTTATGATTGAAATTTTTGAATATTTAAATTTTTGAATTTTGGAAATTTGGAATTTTGGTATTTTCCAATTTTGAAATTTTCGAATATCCGAACTTTCCAACTTCCGAGCTTCCGTAGTATTTTTGAAATTTGGACTTTTAGAATTTTGAATTTTACGATTTTCAACCTTAGAACTTTCAAATAATCGAATTTTTGAAACTTGGCATTTCCGATTTTCCAGTTTTGAAGTTCTGCAATTTTCGCAATTTTTGAACAATTTTAATTTGAGTGTAGTTCGAACTAAAAGTAAAGATTCACTTTAATCACTCAGATTTTTTAGACATCCATTATTAGCTACATACAAGAATGCATCAGATATAAGAAATATACTAAAATCACTCACGACCTTTGTTATTCGTACTTTTTGTTTATAGCTTTACTTTTACTTTATTTTTCAATTTTAATTAACTGGCTTCTGATGGTGTTTAAAATACTGTTTTTTATTTTTCAATAACAAAATACTAACTTCAAATCAAACTAATAATCTTAAGTTACCTTCGATCAAGTGCACTATAAAATCACTCTTGTCGAAATCGTACGATAGTCTAAAGTGTAGTCTACCCAAACCGCTACTACTGCTTTTACCAGCTATACCACCTGTAACAAAAAAGTGGATGATAAATGCAATCAATGAAAATAAAATCACTATAAAGAGAAATATGCCTTTATACTATGAATTAGCGAACATAATCATATACACGATTGTCAAAGTTCGATCAGGGGTGCAAAATCTCCAATGCAACTAATAGAGAAGATATACGAGGGTTGCTATAGAGCAACGGAGATATAGATCTCCGTCAATCCACCAGTACGCAGACAGCTGTTTCACGCTTATTAGCGATCATATAGAGAACATCAGATTTTTCATGTTTACTAAACATGTGAAACATGTGAGAGCAGACGACAGAAAGGTTCTGCCGGTGCGCCATCTGGTACCCGAAGGTAACGGCAATCAAAGAGAATTGCTGCTAAACAGCAGTAGACCTCTTGGTGGAACGCCACGGCGCGTCCGCTTTAACAACCAGAGAGCGCGGTTCTATATGCTACTGCATATGAAAGTCGATATACGAGGGTTGCTCTATATCTCCGTCAATCCATCAGTACGCAGACAGCTGTTTCACGCTTATTAGCGATCATCAGTGCGCCAAAGGTCGATTGACGGAATTAGAGAGCATCAGATTTTTCATGTTTACTAAACATGTGAAACATGTGAGAGCAGACGACAGAAAGGCATGCATGGCCAGAAATGGCGACTTCGCGGTTGTGAATGTGAAAAATGTTAAAACCGAAACACGCCCAGTATCACATATGATGTGGTTGAGAGTGACCTTGACCTAGTATAATATGTCAAACTGAAATTATCCTATGATTAGCTTGTGGTCAAGGTCATATTTATTGTAGAAAATAAGGGCTATTGTGATCTTGTCGGACTTCCAGGCCTTGGACTCCTGGAAGAGATTTGAACTGATAGTATGGAACTGTTTCAATACTCTCAGCTTATACTAGCTTCACGCAACGCTGTGGGTCATAGCTGGGAACCATGCCATGAAAATATAGATGGCAATGAGTGTATAGTTAAAAATACATAAACATTACTACGTGTTAACTCTCCGATTATCTGATTGGAATAATCGAAACAACTTTCCAGTGAGATCAATACATTTTAAAACTTCTAAAGGTCATTTGCTGATTGCAAATCAACTCCAGCTTTTCAAATATTGTTTATTTTTGAGACATTGGGCCGTTAATTCCTCTGGCTGGGGTCTATCGGATCCAAAAATTTTGTATCTCAGCCCGTCTAGCAACTCACATTCTGGAAGGAGTAGTGGTAGGCTGTTTCATTGGCCTCTCCACAGCTCATACAGGAAGGAGGAAGTGATCCTCAATTCCTAATAGTGATAGATGCCGCCTGAGCCTGCACTGCTCCGTCAGAAGACTCACGATGTATCTGACTGTCCATCAGCCTTGGTTCCATAGCCACGCTGATCTAGGATTTACTGTGTTCAGACCGGCTATAAAATCCTTGACTTGTTTGGATTCCTTACTTTGCCTCCACTGTTCATCTGTGATATCGTTTACCCACTTTATGAGGGCTGACGTTACTTGTTGCCTACTTAATCCTTTAATGGGATCCGGGCCAACAAAATCTCCCCAGGTACCGAGTCTGGCCAGCCTATCAGCTTCCTCGTTACCAAGAACCTCCGTATGACTTGGGATCTACATCAAGGTAATTTCTTTTAGCTCTTCCAGTCTCTCCACGCACTTCTGAACCAAGGGTGCCCTGGTTTTGGGTCCGTAGATGGTTTTAAGTGCTGCCTGACTGTCAGAGCAGACCCTACTCCTAAATACACTAGGGATTCAGAAGGATAGTGGTTAATAGATTTTTAAATAAATATTTCATTGTTATACCATTACTACTGTCGTCATTTTCTGATTCAAAAGAATCACAAAGAATAACGTCTCTATAAATAGCAGCTGTTAACTGACCTATGAAAATTGGACCGTTTTTCTTAACGTACAAATCAGGTTGTATAGCCCCTAGAGGACTGGCAGGTGGCGCTGTGGTGAAGGCGTCTGCGGACTGCTGCATCCTGGTGCTGTGGATCAACAATGGTGAAAGGCAACGGCTCAAAGTTGCTGTGCGCGGTGAAGCTGGCGCCGGGGAGTTGCAAGACGAATTGGGCGAACCTGCGAATTATAATCATAATTAGATCTTTCCCTATTTTGTGTTCAAATAATATACTTTCTTATCACAATTAATGGTAGCAAAGGAATCCAAGATGAGCAAAAGCAATGATGTCACGTGCTCGCATAAACTGTGGATGAGTGTCTCTAATCCTCCATCTAGTGCCCAAACCACTTAGATATCCATATCCGCGTGCCGTTAGTGCCAGCAATTGTTGTGGTATCGAGGTATAGTTCAGGAGTCTGTGCATAAATATGGCGTTTGTCAACAGTCACGTTTCAGATGTCAAAATTGTCAATGTGAGCAACCGAATTTTGTAGTTTAACTTTCTATGATTAGTAGTAGTAAACAGTAGTAAAATGTCAACCATCAAAATATCTCTTTTGTGATAATGTTGAGGGGTAGTTGTATTTTGTAGCTTCAGATGTTTATGATATTTGTGATTATTCCATACCATATTAATTCACAAATCCCTACGGTGAACTGAAGTATCGCATTAGCATTATAGATATTTGTGTATATTTTCGTTGAGAAGATAGTCGTGAATTGACAATTTAAGAGGCTAGTAAATAATCAAAAAACGTGATTGGTGGAAAAGTGCTTTAAAAAGAGATGTAAGGACTGTGGCATGTTAAATATATATTGACGGAGGAACAGTTACTTGAAAATTTAAATAGACATACAACATATTCAAACACTAGTAACATTATGCCTTCTTTTCAGTCTGGCTTTCGATCCCAAAACGGTTGCGCTACTGCACTGCTGAAAATTATTGTCGACATATTGCATGCAACTAATTAAAACCAAATAACGACGTTAATATTACTGGACCACAGCAAAGCTTTCGACAAAATTGATCATACTTTATTACTGAAAGGCTACATATTAAAATATGTAGCCTTTCAGAAGGGTCTGTGATAGTCATCATAAATAGCAGTTATGTGAAAGATAGACAACAGATAGTTTTCGCATTAAAAAAACATATTCTTTCCCTACTAATGTGTCATGCGGTGGCCTCAGGCTTTATTTTAGTGCCCATACTTTTCTGCATTTATACTTCCGAGCTCTTAAGTTATTTTTTTCACTTTTCACCTCACTGATGTGCTTATTATATTCAACTTTATTTTTCTTTCCCTTATAATCAATAAGTGTAAGGCATGTAATAAAATTACGGATGATTTGAATAATTTATGGAGAATTTTCATTTGTTTAGAATTACACCCGCAGAAGTGTTCCGTGATGCCTTTAGGTAGAGAAAAATATAGAAAGAATGCTAATGTTCAAAACTTTTCTTTAACATTCATGGAGAAACGCTGCATTAAGCGGATGCAGCGAAAAATCTAGGCGTTGAGTTGGATACTTCTCTGCGAGATTAAATGGCCATATAAACAAATCTATAGCAAAATCTTTCGGTAAGCTTAAGGTTAAGCACATGGTCTGTGGAATACCTAGGAGCTTGCTCCATTGCTTAGTTTTATTAAAAAAATAATAATAAAACATAAGATTCTAGTTTATCTACATAAAAAAATTAGATACAGGGCTCAAAGGCATACTTAGTATAATTCGAACAGCGATTTCAGTTCCTCGCCACATAACCCCCATTTGTTAAAGATCTTATACGTATTGCATGTATAAGTTATATAATCAGATTCCACAAAATATCATTCGTCGTCTCTTAAAATAAAATGTAAATCTTTGATCGGCAACTTTACACTTTGAAGTATAATTTGCTGTTAACCCGTAGCTCACTATCATAGAGACCAAGGAAGCAATATATTTCTCGTAAACTTTTTTTTCTCTATTTTCTGTGTTAGGATAAGTTTTAGGATAGGTAGGGCTGAGTAGAAAACTATTAAGCCGAATCCTTGTGATTTGGTGATGCTGAAATACGCCTTTTGAAAAGTATTTTTAGTAGATGTCAATAAAGTCTAATACTACAACAAACTTTTCAAGAATGAACAATAAATACATGATGTTCTATTTGTTATTATTTACCGTCAATAATTTAGCGTAATTTACCGTAAATTATGCCCTGAAAAAATTATAGAATTCTGGTAATATACAAGGTAAATTGCAGATTTTTATTATTGATAATTTGCTGTAATTTAGGAGCACTCTTATAATTTACCATCTTTTTCGTAGGCTACGGTCGGTGATTCACATAATTGAAAATCCGTGATTTGCGCTGAACCTTACTGTTCCTAAATAGCGAATTTAGTGAAACATGAAACTGATTTACATTTTGTAATGTAACAAAATTAAATAATAAAATAATTTCCAAGAGAAAATCATTAGTTTTATTCACAAACATGAAAGCAGTGAACCAACAGAGACAACTACTCCGAAAGCTAATACCCCTATCGAATTATTAACAATATTGGCTTCCTTTGGGGAAACATGAACAATGTTATTTCCACCTTAACCTTACCTAAAGTGACTTTAAGGATATTACAATCCTTATGCAAAACGTCCTGAATCACATTAGGCACGATGTCCCTATACCACGACAGTGCCCTTTCGATCCTTGTGATCCCATCAGGTGGACCTGCCTGATATCGGACTGTACCCAGGTCCAGCTAATATCCCTGAGGTTACTTTGGGTAAGGTCGAAACTTTTTTAATTTTCACAAACATGTTAATATCATATTTGAAAATCATAAAAAAACTTTTTTTTGAAACCAGTGGTTTTTGTTTCAAAAATGTGTTATGTTGTGTGTTACTGACCTTTCCTCATATTTTTGTGGGAAAAAATAAATTCAATTCGCATTTTCATTTTTTCATTCATTCACTCACTTGCAAATAACGTCCGTATTTCAAGATGCAACTATATCACCAAGGCAATTTTTTTTTGGATATAAATTACCACAATTTTATCAACTAAACTATACCTGTGAGCGAGGCTAAGCTGGCCTGCGACGGACTGGGCGTCCTCAGCTCGTGCAGGACGGTGGCTGCAGGCGAGCCACACCTGATGTCCAACGAGGCCGCCCTCAAGGGGGAGGGCGACCTGCTGTTACCGCCCGTCCCCGTAGCGCAGGCCCCGCCCCCTCCGAGGGGGTAGCTGCTCGCATGCCCCGCCTCCGGATGCTGTCGTCCTCCATCGGGGGCGAAGGTGCGGATCGCGGGGGAGGAGCCTCTGTGGCCGCCGCCGCCGCTGCTGTTGTTGTTGCAACCCTGCAAAAGAGCAAAACTTAGATAAGGAAAGAGAGGGGATACCGCACGCCCGTTTGATGCCATATGAATTAACTGTCATTAGCTGTTACCGAGTATGAATAGCCACCAAAATATTTTTTTTGATATTTAGCGTTTTTAAGACCAATCATTGTAAAATATTGTGGTGTGCATAATGGTAGGGTGTGCAGCTTACAGTTGTAAAAGCCACAGCAGCAGGAAGGAGCCAGGGATCACTTATCACAGGTAAATTTTGGTAGCTTTTTGGTGCCATTTGGTAACAGAAATGCCAATCGTGCGTTTCGTCCTTTCTCTTTCCTTGTCTAAGGAGTAAAACGTATTATCAGTGCCGTAACAAAGGCAACCGTGACATCACTAAAGCTACCAAAACGTCGCTGGTTCAGTCTCTTGTGTTCTCCATATTTTTGTATGCCTCGGAAACTTGGACTGTTAAAAAGGCAGATCGAGCTCGCATAGATGCTTTCGAAATGTGGACGTGGAGGAGGATGCTGAGAGTTCTTTATACCGCCCATCGAACTAAGGTTTCCATACTGGATGAGCTCAGTAATCTAAAGAGACTATCCTCCATTGTGTCGACGAGAGTGCTTACATTCTTCGGACATATTCACAGAAGCGATAATATGGAGAAACTTGTAGTTCAGGGTCATGCCCCGAGTGAGCGGCGCCGTGGCCGTTCCCCTACACGCTGGGTGGATACGACGAAACAGTTGCTGGATACACCGTACATTAACAAAGACAAGTAGGGTCACTCGCCGTGCCGACTTTGATGTGAGTCTCACAATTGCGAGCCGCCTCGATTTGAGAGGGGTTTCCTTCGTGAGATCTAGTATTCTTACAGGGAATCCGACTGTGGGATATTGTAGACGTCAACGGTCGACATTCACTTTACTTATACGGGGGTCAATAGAAATGAATTCTATAGTATAGATAGAATATAATTTATTATTCAATAAACCATTCAACACAATAACTGCAGATGCAGCTACTGGGGTGGCAAATAGCTCAAGGAGTATTATAGGTCATGTTTTGTCAGATAGATTTAGTAATTTGAAATGTACGATTCAAGTAGTAAGTTGTAACAGTCTGATCATTCATAATTTGTTGTCAATAACCTTAGGTGTAAACATAAAAGTACTTGCGACAAAATATAGAAAACAAGTAAACAGAATAGATCATAAAAAATTCATCTCAAAATTTGAAAAGAATATTCAAACTACAGAAGTTCAATCATTTCAGGAACTAATTGACTTAATCACTTCTTGTAAAAAAGATTCGGAATTCAAAAAGACGTATAAGATACGTGAAAATAACGACTGGATAAATCAAGAAATTCTCGAAATGATTGAAAGCCGAGTCAAAATTTGTAAACAAAAAGTTAAAGAACCGGGAAACACGAATTTGGAAAATGAATTTAAAAAACTTAAGAATCAAGTCAATGATAAAATTAAAGGATTAAAAACAGATATTTTAAAAATCAATGGGAATAAGTAGGCACAAATATAAAAGACAATGGGGCCATATACAGAGCATGTCGCAGGCATTTTTTTGTGAAATACGCGCAAAACGCTCAATAACACACAAACACTACTTATTTAGGCACCCCGGTAGATCCGACCGATTGTATCCCGTCCACCGTGTCGCGTGTTAGGTGGTGTTAGGTGAACTGACCCTGTAAACCACAGCTGTTAGCGTTCCGCCAGCTTGTGTAGTATCCGAGAGTACAGCTGGAAAGACCACATTGGGGGCGGTGCTTAGAGTGACCCTACTTGTCTTTGTTAATGTACGGTGCTGGATATGAGTATTAAGACGCCACTGACGACGAGAGTAAATCGCGAACGATGGCGAGCTGCAGGTTTCAAAGCTATTGATAATATTCGAGTCGGAAATACTCTGATTTAATGTATTTTACGAGTTCACAACATGTCTGTTAAGACATTGTGACTATGATGATGAACAAGGCGTGGCAAAGAAGGCGCTCGCTACGGGCGCAACTGAGTTTGGAGCGCAAAATAAAGATATCACGCAAGGCGATGTTACTGAATACAGCAGTGTTGCCAGAGTAACAAAGTAAAAAGTCGCCACTTTGTCGCCACAGTTTTTTTTTATATATTGGGGTCATGAAAGTGTTAATTTCAAATTAAAAAAATGTTTTGTCAAAAAAATGAAAATAACTTTATTATAGGTATACAAAAATGCTACTTAGAAGTCTTAAAACTTACAAAAAATGTTTTAATCTGATTCACTATCTGAATTATCTAATTTATGTTTTTCTTCGTTTTTTGATCTATTTTTATAAATGCAATTCATTTTGAAAAATGTTTCTCGCCGATTTCGTAAGTTAAAGAACAATCTCGATTTCTTTTCAAATCTGTCTTATTCCTTAGTATGTCACTTAATAATTCGATAGTCATTTTATTTCTTTATATCTAACATATTTGAAATTACCCTTTCTACATCAGCGTTTCCATGAGGTATAATCAAGATGGCCATAACCATTTTCGATATCTTTTTGAATATAAATAAATCATTAAAATTTTTTGATTTTTGCAATTCCGACCACCGGTGTTTGTTCCAATAACTTTTTTCAAAAGAAGAGTAATAATGCTGAATTTTTATCATTTTTGCAAAAACTAAATTTTCGTCCTCAATATGTTTAAATTTTTGCAAAACTTGCTTAAAATTTTCATTTGAATTTTCGTTGAATTTGTAATTCAAAATATTTTTCAGTTCAATAAAGTCAAGGTCCTCCATCGATGACTCTTTCGAAACAATACTTAGTACTGTAATAGTATTGTGAAGTAGATTCTTCGTACGTATTTTATTTTAGTAAACAATATAAAAGAGTATGGAAATGACAAATCAATATATTCATATGCTTCTATGATCTATGAGTATGAGTATCAAGACTTTTCACCTGAGTAAAAAGTCGCCAAAAGTAGGCCGTTTATCGAAATTCGCCGCCATATCTCCATAGAGACGAGAAGTCGCCATTTTGGCGACTTTGGCGACTTATCGCCCTAAATGGCAACACTGGAATACAGTCTAACAACCATGTTGCACTCCCGAAAAATTGCGAACAAATTTAACCACGAGTCATCATCTTTGTAATTCTCCTATGATCTTTGACCTCTCTTCTATTCTGTATGTATGCTTCTTGTTCAGAAAAGTTCTGCTGTTGTTTAATCGCAATTTGCTTTACAGATTTTTTTCCTTTGTGGAATATAGGGGCGATTCCTCCTTAAGGCGCAATGCCACGCGCCCCTCCTCAGCAAGAGGAAGAAAAGCGTGTTTAGTGTATCTGTATGCAGTGCAAGTACCTATTTCTAATCTAATCGATTACCGGATCTGTAGGTTACACACAGTGCACACACAGTGCACACACTCCACAAAAACTGGCAATCGCACCACACTAAGCTCGGACTATAACCAGTGTCTCGTCATGTGATTGACTGAAGATCAAGGCACGGGTAGCGAACCAGGAGACCTCGTATTGGTCAATCGCACGTTATTAAGCGCCTCCTATTGGTCAATCACACATCAATCGACTTTGAAAAGGATCAATGAAAACCAAAGAGGGTTACAGGCAGGGCCGTATATAAGGGGGGGTTTGGGGGTTCAAACCACCCTCATGAGTATTACCATGAATGAAATAACAACTAAGATAATACAAAATAAAATTAATCAAGAATGCTTTCTCCAAGCTTAGTGATTTATTCTACTACTAACCAATCCCTCGGCGCTCATGACACATTAGCAACGATACAATCTATACAGATTTTAAGCAAACTAAGACATTACATATCCTTTTATACATGAACCCCCCCCCCCCTAAGGTCACCATAAACCCCCTCCATGGTCAACGCCTAGCTACGGCCCTGGTTACTGGTGATATATCAATGGAAGCCGATCCGCTTTCTGGCAGAAAAAAATTGTTTTATATATAAATTATACAATGTGTTCTACCATCATGTCGACAAACTTTGAGGTATGAAAATACAATAAAAGTTGTTGAAAAAAAAGGGTCAACCTTTTAATTCATTTTTTATTACATTTTCAATTTCTGTATCACGACTCCATGGGTTCGCGCAGTTGTAGCACCATAGCTTGATTATTTATCGACCGATTCACGACATTTTGGACTCATTTTATAGGAGAATGACTGGGCATATCAACTAAAGCAAAAAAAGATAATACCTGAAAATTTTTAAGGCTAAAAAATTCAACAAACTGAAAAAAAAATTTTTGAAATGCACTTATTTGGGTTACTTACAAATAATTTGAAAAAAAGCTTTATTAGTGCCTATTTATTAAGACATTTTAATGTTTAGCAGGATGTTTTCTATCTAACCACATGTAATTCGTGTATGTAGCACTAACATTTTCGACAGAATAGGCCTTTTTGTATTATGACTTCTGTATCACAGCGCCATGTGTTCACGCAGTTGTAACGCCATATCTTGATTATCTATCAAGCGATTCACGACTTTTTGGACTCATTTTATAGGGGAATGACTGGGTATATCAACTAAGGCAAGAAATACAAGATCTGACAATTTCTAAGGCTAAAAAAATTGCGCGCCACCTTAGGTCGGTTGCACACACGGCGGATTTTACCGTGGCGGACAAGTGACCGTCGACGCCAATTCTGCAGTGGCGTTTTGAAGTAGATGAGAGCTTACACATTAGACGAAAAAAAAAAACGATCGGTAAATTTGCCGTTGGCGGTAGCGGTGCAACCGCCGACTGCCACTGGAGCCGACGTTATTTTACCGCGTCGATGTCCACATAGTGGCCCACGAGGCCAATTCAACGATTGCACACGGTTTATTCTACCGTCGGTTTAGTTTATTTTGCTGTGGTTAGAAGATTTGACTTTTAAAAAATAAACAAATCGTTTTTAGTTAAAATAAAAAGCAGCATGATGAGTGACCTGGATATAGACAATGATATTTTGATTTCATTAGTCGAAGAAAAATCTGTCTTGTGGGATCAAACCCTCGACATATTCAAAGAGCTAGATGCCCCGAGAAACGCTTGGCGTGAAGTTTGTCAGGGCTTGCGTAACAAATTTGATGAATTGGCTGAAAAAGGGACGACTGAGTTTGATAAGTACCTAGAGTAAACAGCAGTTTTTGGCTCGTCGTTTTCACAGTAACATAACCTCGTAAAACTTTTGCGTCGACTTGATCATTAGGGTAGGCCGAAATTTTTTTTGTTCAATCAAGACGCCTTAGCGCGTAAAAGCTGTGTACCTGCTTCATGAATTAAAGCAAAAAAAACTGAGTTCAGTACTCAAATATGCCACCCGCCACCGGGCCCTGGGCTCATCAAGAAACCAAAAATTCAAAATACCTATGTCAAATCCTTTTTTTCTCATATCATCTGCTGGAATTTGTTATAAGTTGAAAGTCAGTTGGAATTACTATTTTCATATAAACATACTCCAACCGCTGTCATGTCGCGAATCCAGCGACAACGGCGTTTGCAGCGGCGACGACCGCTGTGTGTGCAAGCCGAGGAAATTCTATGGACGGAGACGGTTAATTCTCCGCCGCGGTAAAATCCGCCGTGTGTGCAACCGACCTTAGAGTACCATCAGAGAGAGGCAGCAAAGGTAGGCGAAGCTTAGAGTTGTAACTACGTTCGGTGACCTTGTGTAGCTACGGTGACATTACCTGTTTGGACGCAGTACTATCCAGACTGCTCTGGCTGGACACGGACGGGGTTCTGCATAGCAAAGGCGCTCCTCCAGGGTACGACCTAGACTGATGTTGAAGTGGGGGCGGAGACGCTGACGCGTTATGGCCGGTGGTGGGTGGGAGGTCCAACGGCGCCCGGAGGAGTTCCGCAGTCAGGGATTGTGCGGAGGAGTTGGGCGTCGAATGTCTGCTGCCGGTACTGCCGATCGCGCCGCCGCCACTGCCGCTGGTACTACTTCCGCCGCCTGTCAGCAGTTCTTTCTCGATGTTGAAGTCCTGCAACGAATACGGCAGTTAATATCGTGTTTTACTCTGCCTTTTAGTTTCAGCATCGATATAGACCAGTGTAATAAAAAAATAAACAGATAAATTATATTTTACAGATACTTGTAAGTTGTAAGTGTTTTAGGAGGCTTATAGAATGATGACGGTATAAATATACAGGGTATTAATTAAGTATGTTAACAAACTTTAACCACGAATAGTACTCCGAAAAATAGAAAGAAAATGTCATATGAACATGGGTCCGGAAATGCTTCCTAAGGGAGCTACGCTCCTTTGTATGGGGCACCCTGAAGACGGTTTTCCTTCGACATTTTTTTGACATTTTGATTTTAGAATACGGTATTTCAGAGATTTCTATGTAAAAATGGTCTCTTGGTACATCTCGATAGGGCTAACCGTTTTCGAGAAAAATTATTGAATCGATGCAGGCTATTGTAAATAAATAAATGTTAATCTATTTAGTAAGTATGCTGTGAAAAACAATTGCAATAATTGATAAACAACTTGAGAACTGTCAGCTTATTAAGTTTAGAGTTTGTTGTCAAGTAGAAGTGTACTGATATTCCGCTTAAAATGGTCCAATTTACTAACGGAGGGCTTAGGGTAACGCTCATGCTACGAGACGTATCTATCATGAACGATATATTCTAAAATCAAAATGTCAAAAAATTACCATTTAGAAAATGGGGTTATTTTTACCCTTAACTCCTCCCGTATGATACGCCTCTGATTAAAATTATGAAATTCAGAATCAGATTCAGCGTCAAAAGTTTACCCATAGTACCTAATTTCGTAATTTTGTTATGAATGGTTTCGAGAATATCGAGGGAAAACCGTCTTCAGGGTGCCCCATGCAAAGGAGCGTAGCTCCCTAGGAAGCATTTCCGGACCCATGTTCGTATGACATTTTCTTTCTATTTTTCGGAGTACTATTCGTGGTTAAAGTTTGTTAACATAATTAACACCCTGTATACAGCTAAATTTGCTGTTTTTTATGAATCGCGGTTTAAATTGTAAAAATCAATCTTTTGCTTGAAGAATTTTTCCGTTAACTTGTTGAATAAAATTGTTAAAATGAAAGTTGTAGCTATTAAAAAGACAATAGGTTTTATTTTTTACTCATTAAAATCCATCAATAAATTTTCGAGAAAATTGGAAAAACCGACGTATTTTGCCTAATTCTGTGCCTGTTAATAACAATATAAATAGTAACTATAAATAACAATTAATACCTGGAAAATAACGCCACTATAAGTCTTAATAATCGTGGACAATTTCAGCCAGATCGGTTTGTTAGTTTACGAAATATCTTACTTGTTTATCCCATGGAGTAATAATTGTTTGAACATTTACTTTACAACCGATGTTCACAGAATTATTTAATAGAATGGAATGGATGCATCGAAGGTTGAGATTCAAAGCAACTTAAACATGTTATTCATTTATGATGAAATTGTTATTGAATAAAGCCGTATACAAAGGAGTAACTTTTTTGCTAATAAACAATTTCAATAACATTTAGGTCAATTATCACATCTATTTGCAATAAACATTTTTTGAAAGCTCCTTGAAAACACTTAAATTTGAGATAAAACTGACGTCTCTATGACCATAACAAGGATAACATTTTTTGTTTCTAAAATCATATCTCGGCTGCTTATAAACATTTGGAACGCGCTGCAATTTGAAGTTTTGATTCCAAAACCGAAACAGCTCGACCGCCCCCACAAGTGTTTGTAAAAATACCTTCACTTTGAAGGACTGTCACGGAACTGACAATTGCATAATTCATAAATCTATAAATCGAATTACAAAACCCAATTCTTTGTAATCTGTGAAAATTTCAACTCCAAATGTGTATAAGCAGCCGAGATATGATTTTAGAAACAGAAAATGTTGTCCTTGTTTCCATTGATCGTAGAGATATCACTTTATCCCAAATTGTTGGTTTTTTAATGAGCTTTCCCAAAACCAAGCCAAAAGATTATGATAATAAACGTAAAAGTTATTGAAATTGTTTATTAGGAAAATGTGACTCCTTTTTTTACGACTTCATTTAACAACAATTTCATCATTAATGAATAACATATTTAAGTTGCTTTGAATCTCACCCTTCGATGCATCCACCATATTCTATCAAATAATTCTGGGAAAATCGGTTGGACAAGAGTAAATATTCAATCAGTCCTTGGGATAAACAGATAAGATATTTCGTAAACTAATAAACTGATCTTACTGAAATTTTCTCCAATTACTATTACTATTTCAAAAATTATTAACAATCATAAAATTAGGCACCAGACGTCATTTTTTCCAAATTTTTCGGAAATTTATTGATAGATTCATGATCCATGAAAAATTAAATTAACTGTAATTTTAATAGCTACAACTTTCGTTTTAACAATATTATTTAACAACTTAACAGAAAGATGCTACGAGCAACAGTTTGATTTTTACAATTTAAACCATGATTTATAAAAAATAGCGCAAATTTAGCTGTATATATTTAAACATCCATCATTATATAGGTCTCCCCTAATACTTACAACTTGTAGATATCTATAATAAATTTTTACTTGAAAACGATGAATGTTTGACCCACAGACTAGTGTAATAGGTGTGGGGAGTACTGTGTTTGCGAAAGTTTTCGATTTTGTGATAATACGCTCTTTGGGCTTCACTCATTTCCGTCGGTCTGTCTGACGTTTGTCGGTCTGTCTGTCGGTCTGTATGTATATCTGTGTGAAAAACGATTTCTCAGAAGACTACAGATACGATGGGATACGTATGGATATGGCTGAACTATGGAAAATTACATAAACCCTGAGGGGGTGCATGGAGATTGTGAGTATTACAACGCTGTTCCCTCCCTTGCTTGTATTTGTGTGAGAGCCAGTTGTTCGAGAGAACATCATCATCAAATCATCATTGAGATTAATAACAGGGGAACAATGAGCCGACGTTAATGTATTGTTTCCTTTAGCGTTCTCGTTTAGTTCCACAATAACTGCAGTAAGTCATCTATTCATTGGCCGGGTTTGAGCTTTCGTGTTTCTATAGACTGACACGCACAATTAGTAATGCTATATCACGGTAGATGTTTGTATACATAACAATTATGCTGAAAAGTTCGTATCCGAACATAAAGCTCTATGGATTTGATAAAATTCTATTTAACTATTCTTATATAGACAATTTTCATTTTTCCTTCCCACACCGATAGGTGAGGGGAGTTTTGTGATCGCGAAAATTTTCGATTTTGAGATAATATACTTTTTGAGCGTTTTATGATGCCTACATAACGAAAATCCACGTCACTCATTTCCGTCGGTCTGTCTGTCTGTCGGCCTGTCGGTCTTGTCTGTCTGTCTGTCTGTCGCTTTTTTCTAGCCTCCTAATCTCAGTAATCGCTGCATAGATTTTGATGAAATTTGGGTAGTGATATGGTGTAGGGTCGTAGTAGGTAATGTTGCTACAATTTTGAAAATCGGTGCATGGGTGGCGGAGTAATTAGCTAAAAACGAAAAATTTCAAATATGCCTCAAACTTCGTTTTTAGGCGTTTTAGGGGTTCCTGATCATTTTAAAAATTTGTTTTGGTTGGGGGTGAAATTGGGGGGTTCGGGGGTGGGGGTTTGTAAAACTCAAAAATTTGTTGTATTCATGAGATATTGTCCATTGACCTGTGAAAGAAGCACCTAGTAGAATAAAACACTTTTCTTGCGGTCGGGCGAGCGATGATTTGGTTGCAGGGGCGTCTTGACTATAGTTTCTTGCTGTGGGAAAATAATAAAACTGGTATCATCGGAATGTGTGGGAAGTACTGAGTCAATCAATCAGCTATAATAATAATATTTACTTGCAGCAAAAAAAGTAGGAAATAATTTACTTGAGTAAATTCAAACGGCGCTATCACTGAATCTGTATTTAGTTTCTCTCTAGCACCTGTAGTTTTGGCTATCTTTTGCATACAGACGGACAGACAGAGGCCCTGCATAAGCTCTCTTCAGTGAGAGCTAAGAATTACAAATGGTTAAAGAACTAGCCCAAACTAAAATCCAAATCTGGTTGTGGTACTTGGGCTTTTAGGTCCGCGTCGTTGAGCGTCGAGGCTTGACGTTTCGCCAACACGAATGAATGGCATCTTCAGACGCTATTTCACTTCAACGACTTCCGAAATACTGACGGCTGGTGGATTTGCGGGTGCATTTATACCTGTTAACGGTGACGCGGCCTAACATGGCACATTTTCTCTTGACATTCCTGCCCATACATTCGTTTTTTGGGGTATGCTTTTCTGCAAAAGCTTGACGATTTTGATTGATCCAATACGCTTATTAAAAAATCCAATTGGATAAAATGTACATTCATCAGTAAGGCAAATATTCTTTACATGAATGGTATTACCATTAACTGTTGTAGGCATTTGCTCACAAAACTCAACTCACCGATCGAAAACGTCTTCGGTTAACCTTTGGACTATTTTATGGAGTTTAGTAACTGTGTGTATAGAATCAAATGAAATATCAGTCGGATCCGCAGTTTTGCGTAATAAAGTATCAGGATTTATGCAAAAATGACCTAAAACTTCAACTTGAGCGGCTTCATCCAGAATTCTCCGTTTTTTATTTAGAACAGATCCAGTTTGAGTAAATTTCGTAACAAGTCCAAAACATACTTATGCAAAGTTATCTTTCCCGGATGCCTGACGTTAAACGAGACGGCAGTTTGCTGAGCACATTGATTTTGGGCACCAAAAATTGAAATCATTTCCACAGTTTTTGCAACTGTTCGTTAGGAGTTTGAACATCGCCTATATCATCGCTTGACCAATAACGGGCAACATTTTGAACACTTATTGCAATAAAAAGTTGTATTTTTCGTCTGTTTTCGTTTCCTATCGGGACTAATTAAGATATATAAAGATTTTTATAATTTTCTCGAAAACCTGTCGACCGATTTCAAGAAATCATACGCCAAAATAAAGGACTACGGCATACCTTCGAAACGAGGTATTACTCAATACCACTTGTCATTTGTACAAGGGAGAAAAGTAGTTTTTTGTTAAAAAGGTGTCCCCCTTGGCAAATCTATTGATGTGTCTAGGTGTTTTTTATTTTAATTAGTGATTTTCGATAAATCCGTGCTGGGAAGTTTTCAAATGCCAATTTCATCCCTTCCAAAAGACATACGGTGTATCCACCAAACCAGTCTGGCCATTTTGTAATTTGCCTGTGAAGTATTATATTTGTGCATGTGTGACCTACTAATTAATATTTCACATATTTTCCAGGCTACATTCTGTACCTACGTAAGTTGTACGTCACATTACAAAAGCCCAAATGAGTACTCGTATATGCTCTATAATTTTACATTCGGTTTGAGAATATTTCATGTGTAGAAACCTGTAATTAGTGTTGAGCGAAGCTTATTTTAGATGTAATAAAAATATAAAACTATGTATGCATGTCATTATACCGAATATCGTATGTATCGGAATATCGGTTATCTTGTTTCGCTGATTACAAAGTTTGTAACCTGACATGAAAGTAGTGTCAAGTTGATTGTCTCAGTACTTCCCACACATAACAGTGATACCATTTTATTTTTTCCCATTGTATGAAACTGTAGTCTGAGATTCGCTTGCAACCAAATCATCGCCCGCCCGCACACAAAAAAACATCTTCTTCTTCTTCTTGTAATGCCGACATCTCATTGAAGGTTGGCGACCACGTTTCTAAATGCGTTTCTGTCTCTTGCAACATGAAACAGTTCTTCGATGTTGAGATTGGTCCATTCCCTTATGTTTTGAAGCCAGGATTTTTTCTTTCTGCCAATACCTTTCTTCCCCTCCACTCTGCCTTGCATAATGTTTGATAGCAGTATATATTTATCGTTGCGTAAGATGTGACCTATATATGATGTTTTTCTTATCTTAATGATTGTCAACAGCTTTCTTTTGCGACCAATACGTCTTAGAACTTCTTCATCTCAAAAAAACATCCAAATTAAAAACTCTCATAAATAGTTTCTGGAATTTCTCTCGGTACAAACTAGGACGAAACAGCTTTTATTCTGAAATTTTCAACTGACATCCTAATCACATGGCATGCCGATTTTCTATGATATTTAAAAATAGGTTATATTACGGGTATCAGGGAAATGAAATGTTCCGGAGTTTCCCAACCACCCTATCCGAGACTCAGAAAAAATGCTCAGAGATTGCTAGAGTTGCCAAAAACAGAGTCTGAACGGATTTTATATTGTACTGTTTCTTTTTTCATTCTGTTTCACCGCCACTAACACAATTTTCAAAAACCATAGACTTTATCGATCTCTACTATGGCCCATCAAGGTACGGTTTGGAAATTTAATTGCTATCAGTTTAGTGATGAGCTGCACACACTACAGAATTTTCTACAGCAACATAATTTCAAAATTTATTTTTTGTCTAAGGTAGGGTAGCATAAAGCTGGACAGTACGTTTTTTTACAAGGCAACGAAGAGGCCACTACAACAAAATTTTCAATTTCATAATCCCCCACCCCCAAATTATCCCTCTAAAAAAATGCAGAGAATGACCAGGAACCTCCAAATCGCCAAAAAACGAAGTTTGAGCTGTTTCTATATTTTTAGTTTTTTTATCATTGCTGCACCGCCACTGACACAATTTCTAAAAACCATACGCTTTTTCTATTGTCGCCGCGGTAATAATACTGTGACAAATTTTAATTAAAATCAATTCAATAATTTCCACGTTACACAATACAGAATGATCTAAAGGAATAGTGGTATGTATATAATATCAGAAAATTCCAAGTCCCTTGGTTTCTGTAATAGGCAAGGCAATGTTCGGATGGACCTAAAAAAGTGTATTATGCCGCTAGGTATTTCTTTCACATATCAATAGAGAGCATATAATGGCTACAAAAATTTTTTCAGTTCTACATTGATTGATATTTATGTGTGGAGACTTATGGAGTATACTTCATATTCTGCTCTATTACGTTTTTTTGGCTCTATTTGAGAAGATTTTATATGTGAAGAGGAAAAAAATATAGTTTTCAAATTCCGGGGGAGGGGGCCAGTACCCCCTCTTGCCCCCTCTGAACGACGCTCATGCCAGTGTGGCCTCCCCCCGAAGTGAATTGTATTATTATGACTAAGGTCGTAAATAAAGTTAGTATAATTCATTTCGCGGTAATGGCAATAACTAGTTAATTTCTTCAACTTCAACTGCGTAGCTTATTACCGTCATTACCGCTCGTATATTAACATACTATTTCCCTGCTTGACTGCTCTGAAGAAAATAAGGAAACTATAGCGGTTTTGGATCAAATCACATTCTAAAAAATGCTGAATGTTCTTACATTCCACAACAAGTACTTTCACCATTTCTTGTGTATTATGCCGCTAGGTATTTGTTTCACAGATCAATGGAGAGCATATTATGGCTACAGCAATTTTTTCAGTTGTACATTGATTGATATTTATGTGTGGAGACTTATGGAGTATACTTCATATTCTGCTCGATTACGTTTTTTGGATCTATTTGAGAAGATTTTAACACACTGTCAGACCGCGGAAGGTGTCACTGAGGTCTGACTCAGTGTTTGTGAAAATCGTATATGAGCGATCAAGTACGCCACATAACTCTGACGGCACTTCTGTCAGCGTTCTGTGTCCAAACAAAAACAAATCCGAGCTGAAAATCCATAAGGTATTATAAAATATAAAAGTCGTTATTGAGCTGAAGCTTTTTTTTTATTTGGTTACTGGCACTAGGAGCTAGTCCCATTAGCCAGAAACAATATGTCTATATTTTGTTTTTCCTGTTAATGAAATGCTTCAAGGCGATAATTCACCTGCCCTACACAGGACTGCTTCATAAACAACAGGCTTTGCGTTTTTTTTAAATACTAAATTTATACACATCTACGCACACGCAAAAATATTCCTGTAGCTAATAGAACCGTACTGATTCATAACACCTATCAAGTAGTGAGTAACCTGTAGAGGACAACCATACAGAACCATAAATAGGAGGGATGTGGGATAGGATTAAAGAGGGTCACAAGTTCTTCTCGCCCCTTTAAGGCATTTCGATTCGTACAAACAACATATAGGCCACGGTTAGGATGGGTTATAATAGACAAAGGTTGGTCACAAAGGAAAGCTATAAACATCAGCTACATTTTTTGTTGTGAATTTTTCAAAAGCAGCATTAAACATGAGATGACATCAGTTCTGTCTAGAGATAATAGATGAGCTGTGTTAAAAGGAGCAGTTAAACCACAATTTATGAGGTTTTGGTACAGTGTGTTGCTGTGTTCAATATTCCTAGAGCAATTGAAGTAGATATGGTCCAGGTCCCCTTCAACACCACAGGGCTCACAAATGGACCTATACCATGACCTCAAATTGATCAATTTATTTACTGCGGTATTACTTTTGATGATACATAGGACCGTTTACTATAAAAAGTCAGCAGAAAACTTGATCCAAATGAGAATAACACTAAAAAGAAGATTGTACTGTAATTTTAAATAGCCGATGATGACGTCACCTGTAGGGAACCAATGAGAAGCGTCCTTTCTGTAGGGAACCAATGAGAAGCGTCCCTTCGTGGTCCGATGACTACGAGCGGATGCTATTGTTTTGTACCAGTGAGCTCTTATTGGTTCCCTACAGGTGACGTCACGACCTGGGCGGGAAGTGTGAGGATTCAAAAAATTCAATATTTAGAGCAATTTTTTTCGGTTATAAATACGATAGAAAAATTTTGTAAAATTATTTATGGCATCTACGTGGTGTCAGGGTTCGTTTAAGCCAATAAACCAAAAATGTGGTATAGGCCCATTCCAGAATGTATTAAGTGTAGACTTGCTAGATGAGCTGGGAATGATCCATGACCAATTTTTGTTCCTATAATCGACGATATATATTTCCTGGGTATTTTAAAATTATTGTGCCAGTGTCTCGTTGGTAAGGTGGGATGGATATGTGTGTATCTCGTCGTATTCGTATGAGCGTATTCTAGCCATTCGGCGGACCATTTGTTACGAATCTTTTTTCTCAGGACCAGTTGTTTGTCTTGGATACTGAGGGAGCTGTTTGTTACCCTTCCAGATATTACAGCATTTTTGGCCAGTGTGTCAACTGTGTCATTGGGATCTATTCCGCAGTGTGCTTTACCCAAACTAGTTTGATGTGGTAACCTCTTTGTTCTAAGTTATGGATGAGTCTTTTAATTTCATATGTATGTATGGGGGTTTTAGGTTATAATAGCGATAACAGACCTCAGTAAACGTAAAATCCTCAACCCCAAACACTGTAAAACGCTTAAACAGTCCTTATTGATGATAAATCAGCGTAAGAAATCACAAAAGTACAAAAAACCAACAAACTATTTTTCAAATATGCTAAGTGTCATATACAGAGAAGTTGTTTGGATATAGGAACTGACCAACCACAATAAAATTGCGTTCTGTGACGTATTCAGTGATGTGGCGTATACAGATTTAAAGAGTAATACAGTCAGTGCCAGCTTGCAGGAACATGCTGTAAGCTGTAAGGTTTCGTTGAACTCAAAAAGAAACTAAAAATGTGGACAGACCCGTTACCCACAAGCCGACACCAATGTTGAGATACTTCTCTCTCGATATCCATAAAGGCCTCGTTGGAAAATGTCATATCTGAGGACATTAATCTAACGCTCGCTAATCAATATCTGATGCAGGGTAGCTGTAGCTGAAGCTGCGTTTTATTTTGCTAGAGAGGATGAGCTCTTAATCTCGAAATAAAAGCATAAAAAGCAGAGAGCTGTGCTTACAGCATCGTGAATTATTTATCCTGAAACTGTATGATTATGTTTTCCTATAAATTCCGCGATTACTGTAGGCAGACCAGAGTATTTTGCTGCATCATAGGTTTCAACAATGCGTCAATGTATTTATAAGGTTTTTTTAGAAAATTTTAGCGAATATGCACATTTTTCAGGGTGGCTTTGTTTAAAAAAATCTTTCAAATCATATGTTTTAGCCACGACCCAGGCACCTAGCCGATACTTCCGAAAAATCATATAATATATATTTATAATCTGTTGAAACTATTATTCTACAATTACTAGGTTATGGGCTCCGAAGAAGCTGTTCAAGAGATCAAGAAAAAATTTAACAAAAGTTTTAGGGTTTCTAAGTAATTACTTAGGCGTATTATCGCCATTACTCTGGAACCTCGTTGTTGACGAGCTAATCAAAGACCGAGCAAGGCACAGGAGCGGGAATCTTTGGAAGAGGAACTAGACAGAGCATTCCGCTAGGAAAATACGCCTCGGTATTTCAGTCAGAGGTGTACGCCATCCTGCAATGTGCAAGGATCAATAATGAACGATCCTACAGAAACAAGAGGATTGCAATACTTCAGACAGCCAGGCTACTCTCAGGGCACTTGAAGCGCCCAAAGTTACGTCTGCTCTAGTCTGGGAATGTTTACAAGAACTGGGAAGACTGGCTGAACACAACAAAGTAACTTTGGAGTGGGTGCCAGGACATTCAGGTATAAGAGGCAATGAAAGGGCGGACGAGCTAGCAAGACTAGGCTCGTCTGCTCTATACATTGGAGCAGAACCCGCCCTGGGGGTGCCTAAAAGCACAATCAGACACCAGATCGGAGAATGGATAAAACATCAGCAGAAGGAGCGGTGGAACTTGTTGCCAGGATGTGTTCATGGAAAAACATTCATTAAAGCTCCATGCAAGAAAGCAGCTGAAACACTGCTCTCCTTGAGTAGGAATCAGCTCCGAATTGTGAGACCAAGCTAGAACCAATGGAGTACAGCTCAGCACCAGGACCAGTAGGTAAACTGCATAAACTTATGCAGGGATCCAGATTGCTGGAGTGGATACTGTAAATGAAAGGAACAATAATACAATAGGCCTTAAGGCTTAAGTATTGTTGGGGACAGTAAGGTCGGACGGCTCCTGAAAAAAAAGTAGTTACTTTCTAAGTTCTAAGTGCTGCTCATAAAATAATTGACAAATAAACCTTATTCTAATTCCAATTAACAGTTATTTTTAATCACTTTGATATTGCTACTAACTAGTGATACATTGGAATTGAAAATGCGGCTGGTACTTATTGTACTATAGGATGGAAACGTGGACAAAGAAGGAAATAGAGACCCAAAGCTTCGTTTGAAATGTGGATATATCGTCAAATTCTGAATACCATGGGTGGAGAAAGTTACAGACGACTACTAATAAAAATGGAAAAACAAAGAAAAGTATTGTTAACTATAGAGAAAATAAAACTATAGTAATTGGGACACGTTGTAATAGAAGGAAAAATTGCTCAATGTATCTACGTATACGAGTACTATGCTGCACACTGTTTTTCCTTAAAATTTAGTGAAGAAAACTTTTCATCTTTGCATCCAAGTAGGATACAACGAATATTTTTTGAGTTTAGTTTCTTTATAATGTATAATATTAATTTCATTAAAACATACAACATTATATACATATCGTTTGTTTATCTTTCATTTGGTATAGTTTTTTTTATATCAAAGTTTGTATAATAACCAACAAAAAAATATCGAGCTTGAGCCCCCTCCCGTGCGTAACATGTTTTGAGCATTTTGAATACTCTAAGCAACGCCCCTACGTAGGGCCGTTTCCTTTCCGGGCTCTTCATAGCGGGTATGATCCACAAAACCTTTAGTTTTTTTGCTCTAATGGTGACGCTTCTTCACTAGTCCTCCCAGATGTTTGAAAACGGAAACCAAAACCCTTTATTTTTTTTATTCTTCAAAAATTGTGACACCTGACTGCTCCGGGACTCTAGATCCCCTCTCCAGTGAGCCCTCCCCGAAGTGAGTCGCATTATTTATAATGTCGTGTTCGTACAGTATTCAACTCGCGGTAATGGTAATAATTTGTTGATTTCTTCAACTTCAATTGCGTCGCTTATTACCGTGATTACCACTCGTATATTAATATACTATTTTCCTACCTGATTGCTTTGAAGAAAATACAGAAACTATAGCAGTTTTCGATTTTAAAAAATGCTGAGTGTGCTTAGATTCCATAGCAAGTACTTTCACCATTTCTTGAAATTTGTTACTCCATTTAACGCCTCCGTGTTAACGTGACATTTTGCTGGGAAGAAGACGTAACTTTAGGTTTTTTATTTCTCCTTTTTGTATCGCTAGTTCCTCTCTGTTTGCACCCTTTTAGGTGTACTAAAACCTTCCCAACCTTTCTGACCGAAGTCCTAATTGTTTTGTGTGTAATGTTAAAAATGCCTTGCCGGGCTTCTAGGTGAGTTGAACGTGTGGCCTTGTCTGACCCACCTCCCCTTCCTCCTTTCCTAGCTTTGTTCAAAAAAATTTTGTTTTCTGTTTCTTTTCATTGTAACGGATCTTTGCTTGCTTTTCGATATTTCTGGGCAACAAGGTGTTCTCTCTTATACCCTAAATAGTCAGTTGTATGCTTTGCACATTTATTCAACACATGTTGTGCCCACGGTTGGCCTCCACTATGGCCTTACAGTTTTTCATGATCAGTTAAAACTATGATTCCAAAACCGTTACATAATACGATAGACGATACGCCGCTTCACTTCCTAAGCAGATATGCCATGTAATAAAACTGTAGGGTTAAGATATTTGACAGAGACCAGCAAAGAAGGTCAGGGTTTAGATATTTGGCATGACGGAGTTTGATGAGGAATCACTATACTCAATGAAATAGTCGGACATTTATTAGAAGGTCTGGTAGTTTCAACAAGGAGGGGTCCCACGAGGGTTCTTAGTGTTGGTTCTGGGTTGTTGGCAAATTACTACCACCATCACATTTTGGTCATATAGGATTTAATGTTTTATTATTACTCCACTGCCAATGCACCGATCTTCACAACCGATTGTCGGACCAGGTATAGGGTGCCCCAATAGAACTGACAGGTTTTCTAATAGGGATATCTAGACAGCTGTCAAAGGTACCAACGTCATCCAGCTATCAAAATATTCAGCAAGGTTTGGCAATTCATCATGGATCGTTTCACGCTTGCCGATCGGTTGGAAATTATTAAAAAGCACTACAGAAATTCCCGCTCAATTGTAAATATGCAACGCGCATTTCGTCGTGAACTCGGCCCTCATCATGGCTTCAGTGAGCAGGCAATTCGTCGCAACGTGGAAAAGTTTGAGCGTGAGTACACCCTATTTGACCTAAAGTAACCAACCCAAATGCGAACTGGTCGACGTGAAGAAAATATCACGACGATCCTAATTTGTCGTATTGACACAGAACCGCGGAATTGTGCCTCTCCCAAGAGACAACTCTGCGAATTTTGCGTTTGGATTTGGCACTACACCCGCAACAATTGAAGCCGAACGACCAAAGGCTGTCGCCGTGGGTTCACAAATTGGGCGCTACAAATGTTTGGCGAAAAAATCATCTTCTCAGACGAAGCTAATTTTTACCTCAGTGGCTATGTCAGCAAGCAGAATTGTCATTACTGGGCTGTAAACAATCCACAAATGGCCGAAAAAGTGGTCCAGTACCCGAAAAAATTGAATGTGTGGTGCGGATTGTGGCATGGCGGCATCATGGGTTCTTATTTCTGTCGAAATGAGGAAGGAGACACCGTTATAATCTATGGGCCACGTTACCGAGTGATGTTGGGAGAGTTTCTGTGGTCAAAGCACGACAACATCGATATTACCGACATGTGGTTCCAACAGGATGGAGCCACGGGCCACATAAGCGACGCAAGGCTCGAAATTGTTCGACAGAAGTTTGGCGCCTGGATCATCACCAGACGAGTGTCATTGATTGGCCACCGCGATCGTGTGATTTGACACCCCTCCATTATTTTCTTTAGGGGTACGTCAAATCGTTGGTCTACTCCAACAAACCAGCCACTTTGGATGCCCTCAAAAACAATATTCGAGTAGCCATCAACGCCATAACGCCACAAATGCTCGAAAATGTCATCTGAAATGGGACCGACCGCTTGAAGCACTGCCAGCGAGCCCGAGGCGGACATTTGAATGATGTTCTATTCCATACATAATGTCTTGTATGTAGCTTCAAAATAAAGCCAAAACCAATTTGATATCTTAAATCGTTGTTGTTTTATTTAACTTTTCTTTCCTATCGTTCTTATTGGGGCACCCTATAGTAAAAAAATGTTGTTTAAGTATACTTTCGACCTATCGGATCCGACTGGAGAATCCGATCATCAGACAATGGGATCCAATAATCGGAAGTTAGAAAATGAGATGTCTACAAGAATTAGGCCCAGCCATATACCCCCGATTTTCTGGAACTATTGGTAGGAAATAAGCAGGCGAGTAGGTTAGGTTATAATTTTAACAAATCGTATCTATCACTAGGAAGTATGCAGATATGACACCCGTTCCAGAAAATCGGATCCGATAATCGGTAAAATAAGGCCAGGCTCATATGACAAGGCGGATGAATTAGTATGTAAGGTTTGTTAACCGTTGCCGGATTTGAAGCGACGGCACTAACCTGACGTGACGTGCTGCGCAGAGACAGATACGCGATTACTGTTTTCTTTTAATCATTGAAGCTGGGGATTCTTTTATCTACGAATGCCGTGGAGAGTACCATTAGGGAGAGCTCGTTATTGATTGATAATATTGAATTAGTAGCTGCTGTGATGACCTTTTCACCGGTACGGAAAGGCTCTGTTTCATCGAATGGTTTTTTTGATATATTTATTTAGATAAAGCGATGAATTTTAAACTTCATTGGCGTGCATCTCATCCAACTTTGAAAGGATGTCACATCACCGTTATCACATGTTCCATGTTTATTTTCTAGTTGGAAATTTGCACAGTGTAATAGGCTTCAAAGGCAGTCGAAATGACAGTAAGTCTTTTTATGAGTTCGTTTTCATTTGTTATCCAGTGAAACATTATAATATACTGATTCTCAAGAAGAGTTATTTTATCAATCCTCCATATCAATGAGTCTGTGTCTGAGTATAAGTATAATTTACTGCACTAAATGGAAATATAAAAAAACACATTTCTACAGTATATGAATAATGACGTATAGGGATTACGCTGCAATCTACAAATCTAGAAATGGATCATCTTCAGATGTATTTCGAATTGTTCAATTATTAAAAAAATTAATGTCGTTGGTAATTTATTTCATTGTTAAATGGACAAACACTGCAAAAATAAGTGCACTAATACATTATTATTATTATTATATATTATTTCATCTAGCTTTGATATCAAGGAGTCGGTGTCGTTGTTTAAGAATATATAACATTATTTTTGCACTAAAAGGCGCGTCCTTTACTGCAGTGTCTGTTCATTCGTTTGAAATTAAGTAGTACTAACAAGGTTATTATTTGTTGATTTTTTATTGTGTGCGTCAACATTAACTGTGAAAGATGTGAGAATGGAATTGGTTTATAAGTAAGTTCAGGCTGTTATATTACCAATGTGTATTTGTATACTTCACAAGTAAATATATTGATTGATATTGATATCGAATATTAGTAAGAAAACCTACAAAAACTAACAAACACTGCAAAACATGGGATAACGATATATTTTGACTCCTAACCTAAACAACAAGAAGCATAACTGCTGCTTCCAAAAGGACCAAGGCAGAAAAAACTATAGCGTGGGATCTTGCACGAAAACAGAACAACAGCTTGAAATAGCGTATCAATGGAGGTGGGGATGGGTAACCTCGATACTGTTGAGACTGGCGGTACTGTCGCCCGGTAAGAATTCTTGGAGGAGAAATAGCGTCAGACTGATCCACGACATCTAAGTCTGCGTTGGTCGACCGGTTACTTCAAGACGGCTACGCGTTGTCGTAAATTTCTTTATTCTCTTGCAAATTCCATATTTAACACCCGGTCAGCAATTTGCTCTTTGAGATATGGGCGAAACGTCAGTCAATTCCTTCTAGCTTCAATGAGTGCGATTTTATTTGTCATCCAGTGAAACGAGATAGATTATTGTAATAATAATCTAGAAAGATATTTATCAATCTTCGATATCAATGAGTCGGTGTCGGTGTATAATAAAATATAATTTGGATTAAACAAGTAATGTTAACGAAAACAATTGGATTGTTATGCGTGTTATTAATTATTACGAATAGTATCGCAATACAACAATTTTAGCACAGGTTTTCATACCCATACTAACATAATTGGGAACAAAATAACGGAAACTACATAGCTAAATTGAATTAAGCATTGTCTTGGTGGAACTTGAAATAATTGTTTTTGCGCGTAATTCATTTCACTGTCTGTTTATTCATTTGAAATTAGGTAGTGCTAACATAGCATAGCACCCTTTGATTTGTTCATTTTTTTTATTGACTGCGTCAACAGAGTACTGTGAAAAGTGTAACAATGAAATTGGTTGATAAGTAAATTCATTAGCTTACATGTTGATACCTGTAAAAAAATCTTAAAGTATAACTAAGAATTGTTCAATGACCTTCTTTTAGCGCCCTTGATAATGTATCTTAATTTTGAATGAACAAACACATGGGAAGGCGATATAGTTTTGCTCCTAACCTAAACAGCAAGAAGCAGAATAGGTGCACTTCAGCTGCAAACTGCTGCTTGCAAAAAGGACAATCCTTCGGTCTCGGTATACAAAAACCTATCACAAGACAGCTTATACAAAAAAAGGAACAGCATACTGACAACTTCCCAACAAGACGTCTTATATAGCTTATGGAATTTGAACCCTTCTGGTAGGACAGTCGCCTAGAGAATTTTCTCCTTGAGCGAATTATTTTTTTGGCCTCATGAAGCTTTTTTTGTTTGTATTTTGTCGGTTACCTTATTATTTGGCCCAAATACCATAACCTGGGAACTTTCGCAACTGCCTGAAATAGCATATGAAGTGAGGGAGAGGTGGTACCTCGATACTATTGATGCTGCCGGTACTGGCAGTACTATCAGCCCGGGGAGAGTCCTTGGAGGAGGAATGGTGTCCAAGCGCGCGCTGCTTGGCTGCCCTAGCTCAAGATTCAAGCCGCTTGTACCAACAGCTGACCAGACTGATCCACGACATCTAATTCTGCGTTTGTCGACCGGTTGCTTCAAGACGGCCACGCGTTGTCGTAAATTTCTTTATTCTTTTATCCAGTGAAACGGGATTGGTTATTGTAATAATAATCTAGAAAGATATTCATCAATCTTCGATATCAATGAGTCGGTGTCGGTATATAATAAAATGTAATTTGGCAAGTAATGTTAAAAAAACAATTGGATTGTTATGCGTGTTATGAATTATTACGAATAGTATCGCAATACAACGATTTTAGCACTAGTTTTCATACGCATACTAACATAATTGGGAACAAAATAACTAAAACTACATAGCTAAATGGAATTGGGCATTGTCTTGGTGGAACTTGAAATCATTGTTTTTGCGCGTCATTCATTTCACTGTCTGTTTATTTATTTGAAATTAGGTAGTGCTAACATAGCATAGCACCCTTTGATTTGTTCATTTTTTTATTGACTGCGTCAACAGAGTACTATGAGAAGTGTAACAATGAAATTCGTTGATAAGTAAATTAATTAACTTACATGTTGATACCAGTAAAAAAATTTTAAAGTATAACTAAGAGCCCTTGATAATGTATCTTAATTTTGAATGAACAAACACTGCAGAACATGGGAAGACGATATAGTTTTGCTCCTAACCTAAACAACAAGAAGCAGAATAAGTGCACTTCAGCTGCAAACTGCTGCTTCCAAAAAGGACCATCCTTCGGTCTCTGTATACAAAAACCTATAACAAGAAAGCTTATCCAAAAAAAGGAACAGCATACTAACAACTTCCCAACAAAACGTATTATATAGCTTATGGAATTTGAACCCCTCTGGTAGGACAGTCGCCTAAAGAATTTTGTGTCCTTGAGCGAATTATTTTTTTGGCCTCATCAAGCTTTTTTTGCTTGTATTTTGTCTGTTAGCTTCTTATTTGGCCCAAAAAGCATAATCTTGGTATACAAAATACCATAACGTGGGAACTTTCGCAACTGCCTGAAATAGCTTATGAAGTGAGGGAGAGGTGGTACCTCGATACTGTTGATGCTGCCGGTACTGGCGGTACTATCAGCCCGGGAAGAGTCCTTGGAGGAGGAATGGTGTCCGAGCGCGCGCTGCTTGGCCGCCCTGGCCCAAGATTCAAGCCGCTTGTGAGTGGCCCAACAGCTGGCCGGACTGATCCCCGACATGTTGATCTAAGTGTTCGTTGGGCGACCGATTGTTACATCAAGACGGCCATCGTCCAGACAGGCATTTGTTTGTTGTGGCACGGACAACGCGACGCGAGAGGCTCCTGCAACGCGGACCGACTGCCGCCTTAAGGTCGGATCGGGAGGTTGTAGAGGAGGAGTGGCGGAAGGGAGGCTGCGAGGTTGCCGAGTGTAGGGCGGTTGGGATAATTGCGTATTGTAGGACGGACGGCAGGTTGGTATTGACATTTTTTGACGTGTTTTTATATATATTTTTTATACGCGAGGTCGAGGGTTTAATATACAATGTGTTCCACCATCATGTCGACAAACTTTGAGGTATGAAAATACAATTTAACTTAATGAGGAAAAATGCGAAGAAGAGGGGTTAGCCTTTTAATTAATTTTTTATTACATGTTCAATTTCTGTATCACGACTCCATGGGTTCGCGCAGTTGTAACGCCATAGCTTGATTATTTATGGACCGATTAACGACTTTTTGGACTCATTTGATAGGGGAATGACTGGTTATATTAACTACAATATCTGATAATTTCTAAGGCTAAAAAATTCACCAAACTGAACAAAAAATTTTTGTAATGCATTTGTTTTGGTTACTTGCAAATAATTTGAAAAAAAGCCGTAATAGTGCCTATTTATTAAGATAGTTTAATGCTTAACAGTATCTTTCCTGTCTAACCACATGCAATCCGTGTATGTAGCACCAAAATGTTCGACAGAATAGTCCTTTTTGTATTATGACTTCTGTATCACAGCGCCATGTGTTCACGCAGTTGTAACGGCATATCTTGATTATTTATCGAGCGATTCAAGAGTTTTTGGACTCATTTTATAGGAGAATAACTGGGTATATCAACTAAGGCAAAAAAAACGATATCTTATAATTTCTAAGACCAGAAAAATTCACCAAACTGAAAATAAATTTTGTAATGTGCATGTTTCGGTTAATTCCAAATAATTTGACAAAAAGCCTTATTAGTGCCTACTTATAAATACAGTTTAATATTTAGCAGGATGATTCTTGTCTCATGACATGCAATTCGTTTATGTGGCACTAAAATCAGCGACAGAATATGCTTTTTTATTATGACTAATTTTG
Organism: Callosobruchus maculatus; assembly: GCA_951848785.1. NCBI lineage: Eukaryota > Metazoa > Arthropoda > Insecta > Coleoptera > Chrysomelidae > Callosobruchus > Callosobruchus maculatus. Next base: position 619,118 of record CATOUR010000157.1, on the reverse strand, counting down.
AAATAAAGAGAATTTGGTATGCACATTGTCTTTATTGGTCTTCGGTACAGATTATTATATTATTATTATAATTTACATGAACAAATGTGATTATTTAGTATTTAAATTAATCTGTGAAATTTTCAAAATGTCCGTCATTTCCATTTAGGCACGCTTGACTTCTGAAACTAACGCTCTGGGTTTCTCGACGCTAAGCTACGCTCCAGTCTGTTTTCTTTGATTTCCAAGTGATTCCAACATATCTCATTTAAATGAGTTTCCTTTCAGTCATTTGGCAGAATACTAAATAAATAATACTAGAAATAAAAATAATAAAATTTGCTGATGTAAATTGCATTTAAGTAATAATCTGTACCGAAGACAATAAAGACAATGTGCATACCAAATTCTCGTTTATTTCAAAATTAGTCATAATAAAAAAGCGTATTCCTTCGATGATTTTAGTGCTACATAAACGAATTGAGTGTTGTTAGAGACAAAACATCCCGCTAAACATTAAGCTGTCTTTATAAATAGTCACTAATAAGGCTTTTTTTCAAATTATTTGAAATTAACCGAAACAAGCACATTACAAAAATTTTTTTATAGTTTGGTTAATTTTTTGGTCTTAGAAATTATCAGATATCGTTATTTTGCCTTAGTTGATATACCCAGTTATTCTCCTATGAAATGAGTCCAAAAAGTAGTGAATCGCTCGATAAATAATCAAGATATGGCGTTACAACTGCGCGAACCCATGGAGTCGTAATACAGAAATTGAACATGTAATAAAAAATTAATTAAAAGGTTGACCCCTTATTTTTCGCATTTTTCCTCGATAACTTTAATTGTATTTTCATACTTCAAAGTTTGTCGACATGATGGTAGAACACATTGTAGATACTCGTATAGGTTTAAGATACATTAGACTAGGATTGCAGTCTTATTATAATTTAATAAATTAGGCAAGGAATAGGTGGAAGAGCACCTTGTTGTACATGAAGTTGTCTGGCCTCAGATGGACATAAAGGCTAGATATCCAATATTCATAAATGTCGGCATTCCTGAATATCAAACGTTCGTAATACTTCGTTCAGCTTCGGAATTATCGACTTCGGCCAAACCTTGGGAGTGTTTCTAGCCAGAGTCGAAGGATTAGCCGAAGGTGCATTTTTTGGCCGGATGTGGCCGAAGCCGCCCAACTAATAATTCTCAGTTCTTTTAAAGTTGTAAGAACATTCACATAGTATTTCCTTCACAGCACGATTTGTTGCAAGAACGTTTGCAAAACGTGTCCACAGTTACATAGGCAAAATGGACACAACTCATAGAGCAGTTCAATCATTCAAGATATATAGATATAGATATATAAAGATTGCCTGCAACTGTTAAGCAACAGTTGTATAGACGTTCTTGCAGCTGCTAAAGAATCCTTACATCACTACTACATGACAGCTCCTTAGGACATGTATAGTGCTTGTGTAATTGTTCTAGGTACATCAATAACGTGGCAACAAGACCTCTTCTTTACAACATCTATACGATTGTTTTGTTGCATGAATCAACTTTAATGCAATTAAATGATTCTCTAAATACTAATATGTTATGCGGTTGGAGTGCTTTTGCTGCTGTATTCGGCTGTGTTTGGTCGTTTTCTGTTGTTTCCCGCTGTTATCTCTACGCCTTCTGTTGTTTTGAGCTAGTTATGAATCTATTTGATTGTATTTGGTCGTTTTCTATCGTTTACAGTTGTTATCTGCTTGCTTTCTGTTGTTTTGAGCTGTTTTCTGTTCTTTTCTGTTGTATTCGGCTGTGTTTAGTCGTTTTCTATTGTTTATCGCTGTTATCTGCTTACTTTCCGTTGTTATGCGCTGTTTTCTGTTCTATTCGGTTGTATTTGACCGTTCTCCGTCGTTTGCAGTTGTTGTCTGCCTGACTTCTGTGGTTTTGAGCTGTTTTCTGTTGCATTTGGCTGTGTTTAGTCGTCTTCTATTGTTTAGCGCTGTTATCTGATTGTTTTCTGTTGTTATGGGCTGTTTTCTGTTCTATTCGGTTGTATTTGCGTATATATTTATATAAAACCTTCAATGGGTTCAAAATCTGCAAGCCAATTATTTGTTCGCGCTCTGCATTGTTTGGAGTCATTACTTTCTTGCCACTGTAGGAACTTTGGTTGAGACCTTGACTGGAATTTCTACCAGCAGGTTTGAGCATGTTATTTTCTGAATTACGTTTTTCTATGGAATGCGGATATTTTCATTTTTTTCCACTTCGTAAAATGAGACATTGTAACTATTCATTCACTAATGCGTACCTATAACCTAAAACACTCATCAGAAGTTAGAATGCTATAAGGCTGTTTCTAGATACATTCAACAAAAAGAATATACCAGGCTAAGATTTTATTTACAGTAATCGCTCCAATATAGTTGCCATTAATAGCCTTTAACAGCTATTAAACAACACTTGTATAAAAGCTACTGATGAGAGCAGTGTGCTGATTAGAACAGACATTTTGCATACTAAAGCAATAAGATGAAGATTTGTTGTATTAATACTACAAAAGGAACTGAACAGAGCTCTTGCGTAGCTATTTTATGTAGGCAGGTGATCTGTTGCATTGAAATGCTTTAATAAGCGTTTATACAACAGTTTCAAATTTATCGCATAATATGTTGTATAAACTTGCTACAAGAACGTTCTAAACATTTCGTTCAAGAACAAATATGATGCTGGGAGCAGAATGGCATTTTGGACAGCATTTGAGCAGCAAATTAGTGTTTATGTAATACCAGTACAACAACTTTACAGCTAAACAGTCCTTTTGCTCTCGGCTTATAGTGCATATTTGCTAGTTGGGGAAAGATTCAGTCGGACAGTACGCAACATCTACTTCAACCGCCACTTCCTGGATAACTTCTAACCAGCAAACTTGATTTAACCTCGTATTGACTAACGGGCGCTGAAGAACCTGATAGAAAAGAATGTGACAACAGCGTCTGAAAGCGATATCACGCCTGTGCCGTCCGCTATGATTCGAGGACCGGGGTTCAACAGGTTGAGGGTGTTTGGGGGAGCGGGAGGGAAAGGGAGACAAGCGGCGGCGGAGGTCGGGGCGGTGGAAGGGTGGGGGTGAGGGGTGTACCTACAGAGGCAAACGGTGCGTACGTGCGCCAGATTTTCAAGGGTGAGCCAACACGGGTCAGGGCTTTCACCTACCGATAACGCTCCGCCAGAAAGGACATTTTTAGAAAACACATCTGGAAACCTTCGTTTGCATAATATGGAAAGTTTCGCACTGATTCCAAGTATAACATATATATTTTAAATCTTTTTATAGTTAATTTTCATTTTGACTTGGAAATTTCCACAGGGAGTGCCACGAGAAAATTTTACACTTTCCGTTGAAACCACCTTTCGTAGTTCCTTCCTACTCAAACTGAGAGCATCTGCGGTATTAGAACACGAGGGGGGGCCTCAGTATCCTCTTCATCATAATAGTCACAATGTCTTAACAGACATGTTGTGAACTCGTAAAATGCATTAAGTCGGAGCTAGAGTATTGCTGACACGAATATTATCAATAGTTTTGAGAACTGAAGTTCGCCATCGTTCGCGATTTACTGTCAGTTCAATGGCGTTCTTGATACTCATATCTAGCAACTGTTTCGTCGTATCCACCCAGCGTGTAGGGGAGTGGCCACGGCGCCGCCCTCTCGGGGCGTAACCCTGAACTAGAAGTTTCTGCATATTATCGCTTCTGTGAATATGTCCGAAGAATGTAAGCATTCTCATCGACACAATGGAGGATAGTCTCTTTGGATTACCGAGCTCATCCAGTATGGAAGCATTAGTTCGATGGGCGGTATAAGGAATTCTCAGCATTCTCCTCCACGTCCACATTTCAAAAGCATCTATGCGAGCTCGATCTGCCTTTTTAACAGTCCAAGTTTCCGAGGCATACAAAAATATGGAGAACACAAGAGACTGAACCAGTGACATTTTGGTAGCTTTAGTGATGTTATGGTCACGCCATAAGCTTTGTCATGGCCACCCGTGCCTGTTGAATGCGCCGTCGAATCTCATTCTCACAGCTACCTGAGTTGTCGATCAAAGAACCGAGGTACACAAAACTTTGAACTACCTCACAACGGCCTATTGACTTTATTTCTCGATGATTGTCATGCTCTCTATCTACGATAATAACCTTGGTCTTGTTGTAGTTAATACCAAGACCATATGCTGCACTGTGTTGTTCTAAAACAGTACCCCTCTTAGACTGAACATTTACCACCACTCTGTCTAGTGCTCATTTGCTATGCTCATTCTATACCCAACTGATGACAGCTGTCCGTACCACATGCACTATTTTAAGAAACTAAACACCCATGAGAGCTTGCAAATAGAAATTAGGCCGGGCAACATAATGGGAATAAAAGCTCGATTAGAAATTATTAGCTTTTCGCATTGATTTGTTAAAGATCACGTAGTTATCTTAAGTGTCCCTTGGCCAAATAATAGATTCTCTCAGAGCAAGTTACGGTTGGGTATAAATAGCGATAATTAGAAGTATTTAGTCTAAATCTTGCCTTGAGGATGGTGATATAGCGGAACCTATGTTAGATAAAATTTGAGAATGAGAAATTGAAAATATCCTTAAATCCGCATATTTTCATGAGCTCTACATTGGATCATCATCTGAAACTCGTGAATACATTTGCCGGCAATTAGCTGGGTAAAGGGCATTGACAGTCCAAAAGCAATATTGGACCAGCTGGCAAAAAGGACTGCCGAAAACAACATTTTGGGACACGAGCCTTTTTGTGTATTGTCCTCTGGAGCTATGAGAAGACTGTTGAAAGGCTTTTAGGGCTGATTGGAATAATACTTCTCCCTGCTCAACTGCAAAGGAACTTTTCAGTTATCCTAAGGAGGAGATAACTAAATACTTACATCCATGCCCAGACAACACCTATGAATTGCGACTTGTGCTGTAACTAGACACTGTCAGTTAAGGTAACACCTCTACAATATGATGTTAAGTCATGATACTACGACTTTAGAAGGTATGCTCACGCGCATGACATCTTCCGTCTCGCTTCCACCTGTGACGTCAGCGTGTGACAAACGGAGTTTGTTTACTTGTTTAGTTACAGGTTATAGCCGAATATTTTCTAGGATAAATATATTTTTATACTTATGTTTCATCTAAATTTCTAGGTTCTTACCACAGGTTCTTACTGGAGAAATATTCAGTGTGCTAAATTTGCCCATTAAGAATCAGGACGAGGAAGAAATGTCCGAGAGACTGGACATTATAGATACTGATTTGGATGAATCACAGTGGGATGATTTGAAAAGTTTGGCATGTTTCATTGCATTTAAGTTGAAAAATAAGGAGAATCTGGGTTATATCCCAGATTGCACACATACTTCTTCCACTTGGGTCAACCATTTAACTGAAGGTGGACAACTAAAACCTACAGATGAGGTCTTGTCAAAATATAATGAGCTCGACCGTATATTTTCCAACTATAATGGAAACGCTTTGAAAATTTGAAAAAACTCGAATTTAAACAAATTAGCAGAGAATGTAGATGTGACTTATGAGGCAAAGAGCTTGTTTTTTAGATGTAAAATGTATTTCAGAATAAAAGTTCATAATGGGGAAATTAGAGACCTCGAATATTAGAAAACGGAAATTCACTAAGATTGTAAAAAATAGTATAAAATAATAGGAATACAGGGTCTTGCGACGGTGCATCCAGCTTTCCTAGCACCTTCCCTATTTGGAATGAAATATTCTACATAAGATGTAAATGCGCTAAAAAATGGTTAGAAATTTACAGTTTGCTGAACTTATTCTTGAGGATATTAATTTTCAGTTCATAATAGAGAAAGGCTAGTTCTATGCTCTTATGCACCCCTTTTTCTATTGTTATTATCTGTCCAAAATAGATTTCCCTATTAGACTCATATTTAGATAATCAATAACTACAACACAAGAACGCAACAAATAATATGCCCGGCCTATACCTAGGGTATCAGAAACCCTCACTACAAGTGCATCAAACTTTTCAATTCAACCATATTATTATTATTAAACAGATACATGGCATGAAAACATTTTGAAAAAAATTGAGGAAAAACCTGGTATTACTAGGAATCTTTATAAGAATTCAGCTGTACTAGCTAAATACAAAGCCCAGAAATATATTGTTCTATTGTGTTGTGGTATGTATTTCATTTTATGTATAAGTGAATAAGTTAATCAATGGTATAACATAAAATATATGTATAGTGTATGTGACATATATTTCAATAAAGTATAAAATAAAAAGGTTGAGAATGTATTTTTCTTATCCCCTATTTTCAAAAATTTCAATTTCACCAATCATTAGCAGAAAAAAGTCAATATTTATTCGCTATAAACATAATTATTGCCACTATGCTTGTTTTTTTTAAAACCTCTAATAACAAAATCATGTTTTTTATTTCTTGTCTACCTTTTATTAAGAGAATTATACAGTAAAAACATATTATGCAAATTACCTTGAAGAGCTGGTGACGCATCATTATAATCTATATATAAAAATAAGGACGGTAATCAAAGGTTCCTGGATGGAGTATATGAAAATTCCACCCCCTATTCGAGAAATTTTCCCACAAAAAGATGGTTTCACTAGGCACCTCAATCGATCTCTTATATGAGATTTCAGAAAAATACGTCCAGACCGCTCTGGCTCTGTTCTTTTTCCACATTGTAAATTTTTGTGAGTACAAAATTTCTGTGCCTGAAATTCAGTATGCTCAGAACTGCTGCAAACGGGTCGGGCGTCGAGTTGTATCCATTTTCTGTATAACTATTTCACCCTTCTTTCATTCAAATACAGAGCAATATGTATTGTTTATATTATACTGTGCATTAGCTATTTTCATTTTGTATGAATATTAAATATCTAAGACAGATATAACACGAAACGAAATAAAACTTTCAAAAATCAATGCTTTGGCGCCATGAGCTTGTACATTTTTGTCACGCGGTGACGTCATACGCAGACCGGTACGAAAACTATCAGGCAAATGATCATATCTGTTGGAGTCGTAGTATCATGATGTTAAGTGATACACCCCTATGAGGGGGATGGGAACGGGAAGATGAGACTGTGAGCACCTGCTGTGCGATGGCCCAGATGTCTCATCAATGCGAAATTTTGTTCTGTTAGAACGCTGGCCTACCACGGTCCGGTTAATGGGTAATCTTACTGAGCTGTACTTAAGGCAGTTGGTCCTTTGTGAATTCTGGTGTCATTCTCTCGGAACTGCAGAGGGGTAGCCCTATCCTATACATGATGAGTGATATAATTTCTCCTACATATTGCTTCGATTGCAAATTTACAATGAAGTATCCTAGTAGAAGAGTGGGGGTTAAGATAAAAAAGAGTAAAAAAAAGAGTTCTATATTTCCAACAGTCACCCATTTACAGGAAATACAAAAAAAACAGTAGTTAGTAAGTAATATGGAAATATTAAATATAATTAAATACTAAGTTAATAACAGAGAAAATATGTTTAACCTTAATTAATAATAGTACCGTACTCCTACATATAAAAATAACTTTTATACCAAATTCTAATCGAGAAATGCAATAAATACAATGGATCACTAAGTCGAATCATATTTTGTTCTATGGATCACTAGGTTAAGCAATTTGTTATAGAGGATAGGGCATCGTGGAAAATATCCGAACCTCCACAACGTGTATTAAATAAATTACAACAATAGTACAACGAACATATACAGTCTATTTGATTGTGCAAAAGCTTGTATAAAAAGGTAATGGCCAACCTGAACCTTCTATTTTCTAGAGATATAACTTGGAATCTACTTAACAACATATTGTGGTCATAACCCTGTGGAGGATAGGTACCATCGACTCTGAATGCAAGATATTTGAGAAATCTTCTCTGTAATCATTCAATTCTTAGGATGTCTACTTGGTAGATCGGATGCCAAATTATAGAACCATACTCTAGTTTGGACCTGACCAAGCTAAAATATAATAGTTTTATGGTTTCTGGATTCTGGGACTGTAATACATGGCAGTCTTCAACTCACTCAATTAAATTTGCTATTTTGAAATCATCAGCGAATTTCAGTCCTAGGCATTCTATTGACTTCGTAAGGTCATCGATGAACAATGAAAAGAATAGGGGGCCTAAATTTGAACCTTGTGACCCCTGAGGTCACCACGTATTTTTCAGACCGAAAGCCTTCATACTCAACAAATTGGTGACGACCTGTTTGATACGATGTTATTAGCTGTATTAAATTTGTCGAGAATCCCATTTTTTTAAATTTAAGTAGGAAAATTTCATGGTCTATTTGGTCAAAAGCCTTTTGAAAGTTCACGTAAACTACGTCGACCTGCCCTAGATTATCGAGGGCAGGGCAGATATATTGGGATAGACAACATAGATTAGTATCACATGACCTTTTTTCCATGAAACCATGCTAATTAATACTGATACGAGCCTTTACTTGGAAATAAACTTGGTTATAGATGCAAATTTCATACAGTTTTGAAAAATTGCAGATGATGGAAATTGGTCTGTAATTCTTTAGCTCAGAAGGTTCCCCCTTTTTAAATACTGGAGTTACGCGAGCAATCTAAAGGCGGCCTTTTGAGGAAGGAGGGCCAGTCTGGTATACATAAGGCTCACTCACGGACAAAGGCTCTGGCGATGACGTCTGCGGGCCAAAAACAAAGCCCCCCTTCTGTCTCTTGGAGGATACACCGCGGTAATCCAAGCATAAATATACGTGATTTTAGCAGCACTGAGTGCTTGTAGGTTTACACCAAGGCTCGTTCTGCAAAGTAAAAATGTCTTGAATGACATTTCTGCAAGACATCAGGTGATCAGGTGTCACTTATGTAGGAGTCGAGTCATGCTGGAGTTTGCGATATTGAAACTGTGGACGCGCTCGCAAGGCGAGGGTCGAGAAATCATTTTCTGGGTCCTCAGCCGACTGTGGGGCTGGCAGCAGGAACCATTAGAAGGAAAACAGAGGTTTAGTTGCAAAATCAACAACTTATCGGATGTAAAGGTATCTCTGGACATCTGCGTCAAGCTAGATAACTTATTTGAGGCCTCTGGCCAAGGGAGGGTGGTTTTGTCTCTCACTGGACCAAAGCCAGCTAAGGTTACGTGTGGGCCTGTTATCTAGCCATCACACCTTTCGACATTACTTTTATGTGATGGTGGTGGCAAGCGACTGGACATGTGAATGCTGTGACGAGGAGAAAGAAGAGTCCTCGGTCGACATTCTATGTCGCTGTGACGCCCTTGGGCATCACAGGCAGATTATACTAGGCTCAAGGATCCTTGAACCTGAAGACATAAGATGAGCAGGACCCAACGCCATCCTCTTTTTTGTGGTGAGGACTGGACTTGAGAATTAGAGTAATTAGATATACATAAGGGCCTGCTTTTAAGCCTATGCACTGGTGGGTATTGTCACCAGAAAGCCTCTCTCCTTCTCTTATTCATTCATTCATCTTCACTTTTGTCGTTGGGTTGGGATGGCTAAATATACTCAGCTCTGAGGGATGCTTGATGAATAAGGGGCCCAAAATGGTGCCTAAATTCTGTAATATTGGAGGATTACTCCATTTCCAGATATGGGCTAATATGGAATAAGACTCTTACTAAAGAAAACAAAAAAAAGAATTCAAAGCATAGTGCTGAATACTACCCCAAATGGAGCAGAATTATGGGCAATGACAACAACAATAAGAAACAAAACAAGAACGGTCGTATTAGACTATATGAGAAGATGCCTGCAGGTCACAAGAACTGACAAAACGAAGGCTCAATACAAGGACGCTAGAAAACAGCACTGTAATGGTATGATCACGTCCAAAGAATTCCTGTACACAGGTAGGCAAGATAAAATTGGAATGGGAGCCTCCATGGTGGAGGCGTAGAGGACGACCGGCACTAAGATGGGAGACTTACATTGGACATGCTACGATAGATAGAGACCAGAAAGTAGGGGACAGAGGACTGTAGAGGACAAATACGGCGAATTTGTAAGGGACAATTGCGAAAAAGAAGAAGTAACCCTGGTTAAGCACGCGTTGCGGCGGGGGGTCGTGGCATTAGCAACTCCGGCGGCCCGGAATACGTAGCGGTGGCGTCTGTTCAACCCAGGCCGAGTTTTCAGCCTCACTTTTCGTATAATCGCCTCTAATTCCCACTCTTTCTCCCTCGCAACACAATTCTCACACGCAGGTACGCTGGCATATTTCATCCCTTGTCGGTTGACTTGAATACAAGAACGATTTGGTCGCTCGAAAGAAGCGGAGTAATCGATGTACGTAGTTATCCCAGAGGCGGTCTTTGTGTTCTCTGTTCTTGAATATGTAACGTGATTATTGGAAATTGGCATCTAATACTAAAAACCCAAATAACAAAATTGTTCTATAACTTCCAGTTAATAGTGCAATTTTGTTTTAATGTAACTGTAATTATATTGCTCACCAACATGCTTTTGCTCTGTTAACTCTGTAAAGATAAGTTTTTATAGCTGTGTGTGTTCCTTAAGCACTTCTCTTATAGAGCTAAATTGCTCTTTGAACGTATTATAACAGCTATCGACAACACCTCCTCCTCCTCCTCTGCTAGAGGATATTTATAACACTGTTTTTTAAAAGCGTTTTTTAGCAATTATAAAACAGTTATCTTGAAGTATCTATTTTCACCGATTATGAGACGAGTAATCGGTTGTATCTGGGGTTTAAACCAGTCGATGGTAAACTGGCATGTACCAGGGTAATCAGACTCACGATGGTGTACTGTGTGTGCTATTGTATGGTAACCAGAGGTTCATCAAAGCACAGCATCTAAAACGCTCACAAAAGTAGCAGGCGCGATGAAGGGACAGCAGCATTGGAGGTACTGCTGAATATCGCACCACCTGACATTTACATAGAGGGAAAGGAAAGAATGGCTGCATACAGAATGCAGTGCCATGGCTGTTGATTTTACCGCCCTGCCATGGAATACATACACCACGATACTTGATAACATGCGGTGTGATATGCTTGACATGCCACCCGACAGAATGGCAAGAGTCGTGGACACTGAGATCTCATACAAGGTCAACCTAATTGAGAGATTGGAGTGATAATAAGAGGGCTGACGGGTATTCCAAGGAAGGAGCAGAACTCCCTCTCATCTGGCCAGAACCAGCTTGTAGTATATCATACAATGGACAGCTGTCACCAGATGGGTGTCAAATGACCACCTGAAGCGCCACGCATCACGTTGATGCATGCATTGACTCCTACTTTTGATGATCAAGTAGCAGCGTGTGTAATACTGAATCACGTATTCGGCATCAGTTGCGGCTTGCAGCGATGCAGAGTCTGGAATCCCAGTTTTGGTCGGTAGGCCACGACGCCGAGTCGGTGACGCTGATGCAGGTTTCAACGTATATAGTAATGCATCCGATGCAAAGACGATATTTATTTAACTCTACCCTACTATTCTTGTGTTGCACGAAACGTGCATAAAACATCACGTCGATTCAGCCTTCGCAACAGGTTTCGATTTGAGTAGGAACTTATGCAACTGATTCAAGTTTCATGAAACCTTGAGTCTATTCAGGAATCGCCGCATGCATCAACGTCTGTAGGCCGCTTAAGAGGATGCTGAGGGGACCCTCGTGTTCCAAGAAACTAAGCTAGGTAGATGGATCTATAACTGCCCATTGGACGTTCAGTGCACACTTGCAAAAGCTGGAGATTGAAGTGGCAACCCCATTATGCAGGAAGTGCGGTGAGGCAGAGGAAACATCTAAGCATCTTATCTTATCTTCGACCAGCCTGCCCTGAGTGAAAGCAAGCACTTGTGGTGGCGAAACGTCAAGCCTCAGCACTTAACGGCGCCGGCCTATAAACCCAAGAATCACAAATTCATTGGAAGTATCTACTATCTGAGATATTGAGCAGTCAAGGATTACCGGTAGAACGACAAAAGCTAGTACACATATCACAAAATAACGAAGTAAGAAGAAATGCTGAGTCCCTCATTCCCTTGCCGTACAGCTTCTGAGGATGCCATTCACTTGTTTTGGTGAACCGTTAAGTAGCGAAGCAAGCCAAGGCGGTGGAGAGTGTCGACGCCAACCGAACAGTCCAAGAATCATCGGATCATGACTGCGAAAGCCTTATACAATACATTAAAGAATATGCATGAGTAACGCAGGAGCAAATAATGTATCAGGCTGTCGATTCTTACACAAGTGTGTCGTATAGAACGCCTTCTGCTGTTGGTTAGCTTCTTACAAGAGCAAGGTAAATATTAAATTTCCATAAGAATAGGGTAATCACAAGAGAACGAGGTGTTAAAGTAACGATTCATCCAAAAATAGGTTCTGAAGTTATTCAACGTTTCCCGGCTTCCCTAGCGTGAAAATTGCACACTACATAATATTGACGATTTTGCACGGTTTGCCTGCGAGTACAGATAACTTGTCTTCCCGAGAAAGTATCGATCTTCTTCCACTTTCCGCGGCTGCTGCCATCTGCTGGAAAGATGACGAACTTTTTGGTTGGAAACTTCCACTACCTGAAGGCGACTCCACAGCACAGAATAACAAGTAATTGGAACCCGGTCTGCCAGATGTCGCTCCAATTAGTAATAACAATAATAATAAAGAAGGTAATATTAGTAAAGGAGCACTCAGAGTCACGTAACGCAAGGCGTAACGTGAGACTAAAGGCCCGGTCAAACAGAGGGTGTTCTAGAACGCGGCGTTCCGGCGTTCTCTAAAGCTAAGTGCGCACTGGGTCGGACGGAACGGTACGAACGGTACGCACCTTCGGCACTTTTTTTAGGTGACTGCGCTCACTGTGTCGGTCAGTACGGATGGACGGACGGACGGGCGGACAATAGAGACAAGCAGTCTCGTAATAGGTTTTGTGCCTTTTTGTATTGTGAAAACCAAAACGATATGTTGAGTGAAGAAGAAATAATTGTAAGTCGAATGTTGGTAGCAGAAGAAGAAGAAGAAGAAGGAGAAGAAGAAGAAGAAGAAGAAGAAGAAGAAGAAGAAGAAGAAGAAGAAAGGTCATGAACTCGAGGAAAACCCAGAATTTGGATTCATAAAATAAATCGCAAGAGATTAGAGCTTGGAGAGTTTTATAAGCTTTTTCATGACTTGATTGAAGATGTAGTAGTTTTTCACCACCGTAATTAATTTGGGAACATCCATACCCGCTGTGCAACCAGTATTGCTCAACTGAAACGGCGGAACGTCTGTACCGAAGCACGTGCAGGCACGCGCCGAAGGGCTGATGAGAGATGGCCAATAGGCCAATGCTAAACATTTTTGAAAAATCCCGTGCGTATCGTTCGTATACCGTACCGTCCGACCCAGTGCGTTCAAGGCTTAACAATACAATGGAACGCTGTAACGCGGCGTTCTAGAACGCCGTAACGCCGCGTTCTAGACTGCCCTCTGTTTGACAGAGCCTTGAGATCATCTATGTTTGAATCACTAGACATCTGGACAAAAATGGGCGTAACGCATTTGCTCAACCTGTCAAACAGGCCTGTTTAGTACAAACAACGTAATACCCTTTGTTTGACCGGGCCTTTAAGGAAAAAATAAACATGTGAAATCATAATATGAGAGGATTCAGAGTGCGATATTTATACGTTATGTCTTACGTTACGTGACCCTGAGGGTTCCTTAACCTGTGTTTTAATTTAATTTACCATCGTAAATAGTTCAAAAAATAATCAACTACGAACTGTTTGAAAATAAAATGGATATACCCTGTTTAGACTATAAAATATGCATACCGATACATATTTGAAACAGTACAAAATGTGGAAAACAACGACAAGGTCTTTTTGGTTTCATATTATAAACAGCTATTCGGGTGACCCAGTTGACAAAGCAAGCTTTTTTCAGGGATTTATGAAGGGCGACCATGACACAGGATAAACAAAAATTTGTTTGTTTTGTGTTTGTGTGTTTTGTTGTGTTTTCATCCAGATAATCCATCGCAGTATTTTTGATTTATGCGGATTTGTTCCGTCAGTTCAATATTCCTCACCATTGTCTAAAAAAGCTTCAAGTAAATTGTCTCGGTACTTTCATTTTCGACTACCTAAAAAATCGATTATATTGGTGCTCTCATTTTCGACTGATTATAGTCTAAATAAGGGCGTAAAGTAGGTTCTCCCAGTGCTTTCATTTAAGGCTGCCTAAAAAGGCGTGAAGTAGATTGTCTTGGTGCTTCCATTTTCGACTGCATAAAACGGTCGTCAAGTAGACTGTCTCGGTGCTTTCACTTTCGACTGCCTAAAAAATCGATTGTCTTGATACTCTCATCATTTTCGACTGACTCTAGTCTGGAAAAGGGTGAAAAGTATGTTATATCCCCGTGCTTTCATTTAAGGCTGCCTAAAAAGGCGTGAAGTAGATTGTCTTGGTGCTTCCATTTTCGACTGCATAAAACTGTCGTCAAGTAGACTGTCTCGGTGCTTTCATTTTCGACTGCATAAAAAATCGATTGTCTTGATACTCTCATCATTTTCGACTGACTATAGTCTGGAAAAGGGTGAAAAGTATGTTATGTTCCAGTGATTTCACTTAACCGAGAGGCTACATTGCTCCGTTGCATTGCGCTCCGTCGTCACCGCGTCACCGGTGCGTCGCTGTCCATATACTTTCCACATGCAACGGAGAGGTGGCTCCATTGCGGTCTTCCGTTGCTGGTTGCGCATTTTTAACAGAACGACGTGCGAGAGCCGAAGTGGGGAGCAAGGCGATGCGCTGCTGGGCCGGCAGGGTTGCCGCTACTATTACACTTGTAATTGATCCATTACCAAAAACAATATAATGTTGTTACGACTTTTCAGATTTATTGGAAAAGCTATTACTATTTAACAGTTATAGTACTTTCTCGAGGGATTTTCAGAAGCAGATTGATTTATGTTTCTGTTTCTGATATTATGTTGGATAGCTAATTGCATACTATTCAGATAATATGAATTTTATTCACTCTTTTTTTTGACTATTGCTATTCAATAGCATCTTAATTAAACTCAACGCCTCGGACCAAACGACATCTTTTTAAAAAAAATGACTACGGGAGTGTATGCGCATGGCGAGTTGGGCTACATTTTAAAAATAATGCCTTTAGTCAGGGTGTTTAATCAACACAACACATTTAGATTACTAAGTCAATTCTAGTATGACTTTGTGCATCACACCTGAACCGTTTAGGTGCGAATCACCACTTTAAAAGTTCTTGTTTAACTTTCAATGTAAGTATGTGTATGTATATTTACTCGAGGAATCTTGCTACTCAATTTTGAAGCAGATATCTTCAACCGATTGGGCTGACGTGTACACGCTTGGTTTGGATGACGATACTCTACAATCTGTATGACGTCATTCAAAATCCAACATGGCAGACCATCTAGGATGGCGGAATAGTTATTTTTAATGCATTTTTACAATAATGGTATCAAATCAAAGGGCTTGGCTTGGCTTGGCAACTGGAAAAATAATGTGACGTCATTCTAAATCAAATATGGCGGAACATCTAATGTGGCGGAATAGAATTTTCTATGCACTTCTACAATATGGGTATCAAATGAAAGGGCGTGTTGAGACAAACTCGAAGAGTAATATGACGTCATTCTAAATCGAATATAGCGGAACATCCATTATGGCAGAATAGTTATTTTCAATGCATTTCGAGAATGTGGGTATCAAATAAAAGGGCTTGTTGCAAGTAACGTGAATAATAATGTGACGTCATTCTAAATTCAATATGGCGGTACATCAAACATAGCAGAATAGTTTTTTCTATGCACTTCTACAATATGGATATCAAATGAGAGGGCCTGTTGCGACTAACTCGAAAAATAATGCGACGTCATTCTAGACGCAATATGGCGGACTATCGAAGATATCGGAATAATTATCATTAATGCGTTTCTACAATATAGGTATCAAATCAAAGGATTTGTTGCGAGTAACTCCAAAAATAATGTGACGTCATTCTAAATCGAATATGGCGGATCATCCAAGATAGCGAAATAGATATTTTTTATGCACTTCTTCAGTATGGGTGAAATAACTACTTTGAGGTTTCTCGGAACACGCTGAACAGGTAACAGCTTCCTAGGATGCCAGTCACTCGTGTGGGCGAAACGTGAAGCAGCGAAGCGCGCCAAAGCCAAGGCGGCGGAGCGTATCGACGACGGCCGAACAGCGCACGAAAGAAGGGTTGATCGGATCATGGCCGGGAAAGCCTTACACAATACAATAACTGATTTGTTTCAGAAAAATTATTATCCATGATTCAATAACATACAAAAATATTTATTTTGCTCTAAGAATCACAAATTTCCACTCAAAACGACTTGTATTTGTATTACACGCATTTTTTAAGAAGCATAAACGTCTGACTTTTAGAATTATAATTGCATTGCGTCAAAGTTTTCCCGAAATTCTTAAATATTTAATTTTTTGTTCGAAAATACTACTACTCAAATTCATTAATTCCACAAAATAATAAAATCAAATATAATAATTTCAAATCTTCAACGAAACACATGAATTATTTTGGTCCTCAATTTTCACTCATTATAATTTACAAAATTTTGGTTTTCCCAGAAATCGTGTATGAATTCATTTTCTTGAATTATCCATTGAATAAAAAAGATTAATTATATTGTGCAGTTTTGATAACGCTAGAATTTTTTTCCTACTTTTTAAATTTTGCCGCCCTACAATATATGCCACCCTGGGCACTAGCTCCGACTACCACTGCCACTGTTGACATACCTACATATTTATATCAACAAAATTCATGAAAGACCTGAACTTATGTTACAATTATCAATCACGGTACAGTACATGATCCGAGTATGCTTTTCAGAAAAATAGTATGCTACAATTCGATAATTATGTTACATCTGGCATCGCCGCGCGGCGTGCACTGCTACGACGTGGTGCGTCGCCGACGCGCCAGTGGAGCCTACCATGCGCTGCTCCGCTCCGACGACGCAGCGCAACGGAGCAATGAAGCCGCCCGGTAAGGCTGCCTAAAAAGGCGTGTGAAGTAGATTGTCTTGGTGCTTTCATTTTCGACTGCCTAAAACTGTCGTCAAGTAGACTGACTCGGTGGTTTCATTTTTGACTGCCCAAAAAATCGATTGCCTTGATTTTCGACTGATTATAGTCTGAAAAAGGGCGAAAAGTAGATTATCTCGATACTTTCATTTAAGACTGCCTAAAAAGGCGTCAAGTAGATTGCCTTGCTGCTTCCATTTTTGACTGCCTGAAACAGTCGTCAAGTAGATTTTCCCGGTACTTTCATTTTCGATTGATTATAGTTCAAAAAGGGCGTAAATAAGCAGATTATCTCGAAGCTTTCAATTAAGACAGCCTAAAACGGCGTCAAGTAGATTATCTTGGTGCTTCCATTTTCGAGTGCCTAAAGCAGTCGTCAAGTAGATTGTCTCGGTGGTTTCATTTTCGACTGCTTAAAAAATCTTCAACTAGATTATCTTGGTTATTTATTTTATCTTCGATTGTTTATAGTCTAAAATAGTTGTCAAGTGGATTGTCTCTGTGCTTCCATTTTCGACTGCCTAAAACAATAGTCGCCCAGTACATTTCTCGGTGCTTTCATTTTCAACCGATCATACTCTAAATAAGAGCATAAAGTAGATTATCTCGATGTATTTTTGTTTTATACTGTTATTTCCTGAAACAGCGTCAAAAAGGTTATCTTGGTGCTTTTATTTTCAACTGTTTATAGCCTAAAACTTTCATTCTGATGTTAGTTCCGCACACCATCGAACATTTTTACTTATACCCAAGACTTAATATTATGTAGAGAAAAATGGAAATGCAACAAAAAAAAAAATAAAATATAGAACCAAGTTTATTTAGCACCTACTTAGTTAGGAAGCTAGTACCCAAAAAACAAAAGCTGCGTCCTGGCACAGCAATGTCGCTTGTTTCACATTATCTAAAGTTTTCTCATATTGTTTCTACTTCAACATAGGTATATGGTTTTAATAACAGGTGCTATGAATCAAAGTTATAAAAATCTACTGTTGTAAGTAATACGATATGTCGAAAAAAGACAACAGCGGCCTGCGACGTTAGGAAACTCAATTATTGACTTATTTTTCCATGACTAACCTGGATATTATTTTTTTACGGTAGAAGGGAGCGCCGCTGTAAGTGGTTTCTAATTTGATTTATGTGACGCTTTCCACGGGCAGAGCTATTGCTTCTATTATTTTGGAAAGTTCCTTAGCAGACTTGAACACGCATATAAGCTTACCCGACTTCAAAGAGGACATGATGACCATTTTTCACTAGCTGTGGATGTTTATTTTTAATTTTTGTTACAAGTTACTAAATATTTTCTGTATAGGTATTAAAATATTTGTTGATTTATAATGTATACATACATTTATAGATTCAGGAGTCATTTTTGAGAAAATGGCAGTGGCAGTACAATGTAAATCCCGGCAACCGTGATTTTTTACATTTTAATTTGAAATTCCGGCATCCGGGATTTTGATTGTAATTTTCAGGTTCCGGCTGCCGAGATTTTTTACATCAGAAAATAAATCCCGGCAGCGCGTTTATTTCATAAAAAATTTTGCAATTCTTAATCTTATTGTAAGTTGTACTTAAATGAAAAAAAAACCAAACAACCATTGTTGGTTTTATAGTGAAACTATGCATTACTTTTGGAGAATAAACAAATGAAAATCTACGTTAGATAGACAAAGATAACACTAGTTACACAAATGACTATATTTAACACGTTTGTACAAAATAGTACATTTTTATTTTATTTACAGGCTACAAACTTTCAGTTATTACTATTTATCATATGAATACAGTTTTATAACATTTATTCTTATATACTAATACTTCTGTTTAGGTCTTCTTGCCAGAGAAACACATATCAAATGGTACCGATTCAAGCAGCTACTACATCTGATGAAACTTTCATTGAGATCATGGTTACAAACAGCACTTATCCACTGGTTCAATACCATTATCGTTTTCTGCATACCTTACAACGCTGGAACACTGACCTCCGATTTGCCCTGGAACACCAGTAGCGAGTACTGGGTAGCGGGTACTTTGGTATACACACAGAAAAATCTGTCGTTCTGTCAAAGACCTACGCTTGGATTCAATGGGACGTTACTCTCAGCATTCCTCAAATACGGCGATGCTTTATCCAATGGGAAGTGTATAGTTGGTAACGAATTATATCGTATTGTCGATTCAGCTACAAGATTTCATTGGATTCCAATGAATAATTCAATCGCAGCCTGTCGTTGAATCGAATCTGTGTTTGGTAATTGATTCTAAACTACATTCTTTTCCTTAGACCAACAGATTTTATTGCGAGGACAGCTGATTGATTCGTTTAGATGTTTTATTGTGTGATTTTGTATGAAGTTATAAGGAGCATGATATAAGAATTAGACATAAGCCTGCACCAGTTGTTGCATTATTACCTGAAATATAACTGTCTGACTAATCTAAATACCTACATTCAAATGTGGGTGTTAGCTCTTCTAAGTCCCAATTTCTCAGTAGGTCCTCCATTTAATATATGTATAACTGGACACATTTAAATCACACAATTGCTGATGAAATACGCAAAACCACGAGATGACACAACATGGCTTACACCGAAACAACAGAACGGAACAACCTCGCCCATGTTGGCGGGTTCGCGGCGATAGTAACACTGAGATGATCCTCCTGCTCTTTATTCTGATTCTTCATTGAATCGGGACATCAGTCCCGCCGAATACTGATTATAGTTCAGCGAACGACAAGGGCCATTGAAACAAAATTAATTTTTATCAGATGAATTATCACGAACTGCCGCTGCAGTAATAATTTTTGTACATTGAATAGATTGTATGCTTTGCTTAAATGAAACATAGGGTAAAATTTGAAAACAAAAGGATGTTTTGATTGCATTATATGTCAATACTGGTATTAGAAGGATTATACATATCGTTAGAACGAATATAAGATTATTTTGAATTTATTGGCGTACCTGTGATTACCTCGAATATAAGGATTGAATTCTTTCAATGACATGGATTTGAAACAACTGTAAATATATTTAAAGTGACGGAAAAACATCCAAATACTAACAATTAATTGGAAACGCAACAGTATTTTTTCCTGTGTAGGTAATACCGAAATGTACCTGAATTTGACATCTCTACCCTGTATAGTATTCCACAGGGAATCAGTGTAAAACGTTACTTCCGCAATCGACCGTAAAAAATGCTATCTGGAATACACGCGCTCTATGGATGTTCCAACTGTCAGAAATAATTGGATAAAGTGAATATCTGAATATTCATCTGAACATGGGCGTATCCAGTTTATATCTAAAGTGATCATAAAACATTAGCCTTTTGAAGCGAATGTATAGCTGATGAATGGGTGGTCCTTGGGCTTTTAGGTCGGACTAGTTGAGCGTTTGGGCTTGTCGTTTCGCCAACACGAGTGGATGGCATCATCAGAAGCTGTTTCATTTCGGCGACTTCCAAAATACTGACAGCTGGAAGATTTGCGGCTGTATTTATACCTGTTAATGGTGACGATGCCCAAATAGGGGTTGTTGGTATCCTCGCACCCTCGCGATATGACAGCGTTTTCAGGTGCCTAAGGATGGGTAGCCATATCTGGTTGACTTTCTCTGTCTCTTCTTTTCTATTAAAATTTTTGTGGAGTTTTTATATTTCGATGACTTCTCTTTGGAGTCTGGCATAGTATAAAGATGTTGCGGCAGAACCTTAGTTTCTTCAAATTTGATCCTATGGCCTACTTCTCATGTTCGGCTACCGCTGATTTGTCTGTTATGAGTGGGTCTTTAGTTCTTGACCGTTCTCAAATACTCCTGTATCTTTCTTGTGTGTAATTCACAACTTGACTCTGTTTTCATAATTGATTGCACTTTTTTAAAGCGGAATGAAATTTGGAGAAAATCTCAGTATTTGGAAGCAAACCTAAAGTGAGTATTTTTGAGAGAACAACGATATGTTTGATATCAGGCAATATCTACCCCATCCCTTGTTATTTGCTGTAAATATATTCTTACGCTATTTTTACCTACCCAAACACGATTTGAGAGTCGGCAGCGTCAATAGCTAACAGCTTTCGCTTTGATTTCAGAGCTTATCTTTGTTCAATGAACAATAATTAACAAAATTTGGTTACTAACTGAATGAGCAACATTTCAATTTATTTGAGGAGAAAAATGAGTGCTTTTACTGGAGCTTCTTAATGTCTTACATTCCCTTTATAAAAAACATATTTTCTATGTATTTAACAGACACACTGTACAGTCCGACAAGTCACCAAATCGATATTTTTAAACTTGACACGTATTTCGTTAGCATCTTTATGATTTTTAAGGATATGGCTTTCAATAATATTATTAACAATTGTATGTTCGGTGTATTATCCATTGTAACCCTAATTGGCGTACCTCGTGATATGTCATTTAAAATCTGTTTGTCAACCTTTTAACACGCGCCAAGGATATGGGGGCTAGGATCGGCCATATTTGCTAATTTATAAATGAATGTTTCTGTTTGGCACTCCAAACAAGTGTGAAAACGATAAATCAGTGATCTGTTATAGAAGGAAACGCCACGTACTTTATGAACGTATTTATTTGCACGATCTTATCCACGCGGAGTACAAAGAATGACTGCCCCACTAATGGGCCTCCCTAACTAAACGTAAACATACCTTTCGCAGACAATATTAATGATCTTCAAACTCTACTGAGTCGCGTTAACGAGGAAAGCCAAAGGCTGGGTCTGAAAATAAATATCAACAAAACCAAGTTCATGGTGGTCTACTTGAATGGAGGGGACATCAAACGGGTCAGCAAATTTAAATATCTGGGATACATGATAAACGAAAGATGGGATCCAGATCAGGAGTTAAGATGCAGAATTGAACAAGCTAGGACATTTTCCTGAAACTTTGAAAATTTCTTATCAACAAAACTTTGAACTTCAGTCTCAGATACAGCATGATGAAGTGTTATGTTTGGTCCACTATGTTGTATGGCGTGGAGGCATGGACGCTGAAGGCAGCCATTGTAAATAAGATTGAAGCGTTCGAAATGTGAACTCTGCGACGAATGATGTGTCCTGGGTCGACCATGTGAGATATGAGAACGTTCTCCAGAGAGCTGGGTGAGCAAAACGTGAACATTTTGAGGTTATAAGGAAGAGGAAAATAGCTTACCTAGGTCACGTAATGCGTGAGGAACGCTATCACCTCCTGCGTCTCATTCTTCAAGGTAAGATCGAAGGTGAGAGAAGAGGAATTGGAAGAAAAAAGCTATCATGGCTGCGAAACATCCGTCACTGGACAGGAATAAGCGACTTCCAGGAATTACAGAGGGCTGCGATGAATAGGATGATCTGATGAGAGAAAGGATGAACGCCTACGCAGGAATCTGCATGACACCCTAATAAGAAGAATATCTTTCGCGCGCTTGTATATAGCGCGTCTTGAATACAACAAATATAATATAATATAATAATGTATAGAATAATGTATAATATTTAGTATACAACGATAACTGCATATATTGTAAATATATGGTTCCTAACAGATCTATGAATGGCTTGCCAGGTCTATGGGGGTAAGATGTCAATGGTACCTATATATATTTGGTTGTAGCATTCAGTTTCAATCTGATACTCATACCGATTCCTTCACCTCCGTTTATGTGATGACGCATATTTTTTCCATTTGGTTCCCATTAACGCTCGACTAGTGCTATTTTCACATTGTACCTATACAGTTTTCATTTAACCACCTCCTGGCTTCTCTCAAATCAAATGCGTTCACCAATTTGCATTTTCATTTTCATGTAATTATATGAGTCGGTCTGTCAAATCCAGCTTCACAATTTGAACAAAGTTTGCTCACAGCTTGATAGCAGAGGTACGAATAAACTTTCTGTTCAGGCAGTGAAATGAGAAAAATAGTATATGCCTTCTATCCAGTATCACTTGAATACGTCGAAACCGACACTTTGTAGTTTTTTGCTAATTACTCCATCACCAATGTACTTATTTTCAAAAATATAGCAACACTACCTACTCTGGGCACACCTTGTTAAACCCCGCATTTCTACCACATTGGTGTAGCTATAACTGAGATTATGCGGATTTAATACCAATAGATAGGCCAAAGGAAACGAATTTTCATATCGTAGATACCATAAGACATATGTCAAATTCTAAATTACTGTAGTTAGGAAGAAAGAAGGAAGTTGACACAAATTCAAACATTGGAAGCGCCCAAACTATGACGAAACTTCTTTTTACAACTCATGTCCTTGGAAATTCTTTATGACTGGTACGTTTCAGGAGATACATTACCGGAGCTTATGTTTTTCACAATATTAGGTGTGCATCTCCATAAAATAGCGGTAAAAGAGAAACGTGACCTAATTACCTTAATAGGGTGAGCCCTGCTTCGAGGGTTTGTTTAGATAAAAAGCAGCTATATCAAACAAAGCGTGCCCTGATATGCAGCAAGATTGATTATGAGCCTTGATTTTGTTGAGTGCTTTAGTATCGCCTACCAAATTTTTGTCAGGAAACAAAATTGGTAGATGATGCTTTGCTTCATTGTAACTTGAATAATTCTTGTATACTGATACAGACACTATCGTTTACGTAGTAGTAATAGCACAATAACCGCATTTAGCCAAATGAGGGATCCCTGCGGAGAATGAACAAGATAACAGAGCTTATGAAAAGAAAGAAAAACACAGTATTTTGGCCACATTATGACAAATAAAAAATACGAACTGCTCCGTCTTATCATCGAAGGCAAAATCAATAGCATAAGGGAACAGGAAGAAAACGCAACTTCTGGCTCAAAAACCAGCAACAATGGTCAAATATGACATCCATAATATTATTTAGACCCGCCACAAATATGATTAAATGGGAAATTGTAGTAGCCAACGTCCTCAAGGATAAGGCACCTTAAGAAGAAGAAGAAGAAGAAGCCAAGTTACCTATTGCAAAACAACAACACCGATACAACATTTTAACTGAGAGGGACGGCCTATAAGGCCATATGGTAATATTGACACATCATCATACGTTGCTTTTACTCTATAGCTGATTAGCAGTAGAGCAGAGAACACAATTTTTGTTACCCTCCGAAACTATTTTACTTACTATATTCAAAATGATATCCCAGCGTAAAGGTCCATAGTTCTGTACGTTTGCAATATCGTTCCTTTTTTTTTTTGTTAAGTTACATGCATACGCTTATACGAACATGTTATAGAGTTTCTAAAAAATATGTTTTGGTTTCTATACCGGATGAGCTCGGTAAACCAAAGAGACTATCCTCCATTGTGTCGACGAGAATGCTTACATTCTTCGGACATATACACATAAGCGATAATATGGAGAAACTTGTAGTTCAGGGTTGTGCCCCGAGTGGGCGGCGCCGTGGCCGTCCCCCTACACGCTGGGTGGATACGACGAAACAGTTACTGGATATGAGTATCAAGAGCGCCACTAAACTGACAGTAAATCGCGGACGATGGCGAGCTACAGTTCTCAAATCTATTGATAATATTCGTGTCGGCAATACTCTAGCTCCGACTTTGCATTTTACGAGTTCACAACATGTCTGTTAAGACATTGTGACTATGATGATGATGACCCTGTAAAAATGATTTTTTTCAATATATTTTTGTATACGAGTTTATCATTGCAAAAACATCGTTTGCTCAAGTGTATGATCTTATAACTTGCTCAGCTCTTTTCTGGTCCGGATTTTTTTTCGGTTATGACATAATAAAACTTGACTTTTTGAATGTAAATACGTTTCTGTACCTTATGTACTACTGGCAGGATCCACATGGTCCTTCTGGAAGGACTGTTGTGTGAGCGTTCCAGCAAGACCGTTTTTAGGTATGTACAAACGTACTTTCAGAAGCGCTTCCAGCAGCATAAGGGCTTTTATGTACTCGTATTATCATTAAGCATAGTTTAATAAAGATAATATTGCACATAGAACTTACCTTCTTGGTAAACGGAAAATGCGATTTGTACGCCTTATCAGGAGGCATTGGAAATGGCATTTGATCCAACGAACTCCACTCCTTGCACTTTCTCTTCTGGACATAGTACTTATACACCACTATCGTCACTGCAATGAACAGGGCAGTACCTGTTCCCATCGCAGCAACAAACACCGATGTGGTCACCATTGTGTTGATATCTGAAACAGAACATTTCGTCAGTTTGGAAGAATGCTAGCCTCGTTATACAGCGTGTTTCCTAAGTTGGAACTTTTCTTTAAAGAGCATATAGCAAGCGCCAAAAGGAGTTATTTCTCCCAGTAACGTATAACCGAGATGTTTAGGGATATCAAGATATTGACCGATAATGAAATCCTCATTTCTAATTCCGTCCCTGTGCGATTAGATGAAAACAGAGGCAAAAACAGAAAAACCCAGTTTACAATTGAACGGAGCATAGATGTATGTGGCAGCGCGTGTTTGACTTCGCTCGAATATTGCTTACATCGGACTTTAACAACAAAAATAGTGCAACCTGCATAACTATAGTAATGAACTGGTGGATATGACTGTAGTCTAGGTGAATGTGGTCAAAATGCCTCTCGGACTTAGCGAGTGTATGATGATCGTTTCCCTGACCAAATTCACCCCGCCCTCCATCGCTTTGTCAATCTCGTGCAAAGAACTAGAGACACAAGATATTTTACTTCCCACACCGATAGGTGAGGGGAGTATTGTAATCGCGAAAATTTTCGATTTTGAGATAAGATGCTTTTTGGGCGTTTTGTGATGTCTACATAACGAAAATCCACGTCACTCATTTCCGTCGGTCTGTCTGTTTGTCTGTCTGTCTGTCTGTCTGTGCGCGTTTTTCTAGCCTCGTAATCTCAGTAATCGCTGCATGGATTTTGATGAAATTTGGGCAGCAATATGCTGTGAGGTCGTAGTAGGTAATGCTGCTACAATTTTGAAAATCGGTGCATTGGCGGCGGAGCAATTAGCAAGAAACGAAAAATTTCAAATTTTCCCCAAACTTCGTTTTTGGGCGTTTTAGGTGTTCTGATCATTTTCTACTTTTTTGTGTGGGGGTGAAAATTGGGGTGGTTGGGGGTTGGGGGGTTGTCCAATTGAAAAATGTGTTGTATTCATAATAGACTGCCCACTGACCTGTGAAGGAAGACCTAGCGACATAAATAACTTTTTTGGGTCTATCCGAACTTTGCTTATGCCTATGATAGAAAACAAAGGACTTAGAACTGTTTCTGATGTATTGCTATTGCCTATTGCTTTAGATCGTTCTGTATTTTATAATGTGGAAACTACTGAATTGATGTTAATGAAATTTCGGCACAGTATTACTACTTTGGCAAGGATGGAAAACGCGTATGATTTTTAGAAATCGTCTCAGTGGCGGCGCAGCAATATTAAAAAAACTAAAAATATGAAAACAGCTCAAACTTCGTTTTTAGACGTTTTAGGGGTTCCTGATCGTTTTATACTTTTTTTTTGGGTGGGGGTAAATTTAGGGTGGTTGGGAGGTGGGGGGTTGTAAAACTGGAAAATTTGTTGTATTCGTAATGGGCTGTCCATTGATATGCGAATGAAAAATCTAGTGGCATGATACACTTTTTAGGTCCATCCGAACGTTGCATGCTTATTATAGAAACCACGGGACTTATGTAGTGTTTGTGATGTAAACATACAAGTATTGCTTTAGATCGTTCTGTATTTTATAATGTGGAAACTACTGAATTAATGTTAATGAAATTTCGGCACAGTATAACTACTTTGGCAAGGATGGAAAATGTGTATGATTTTTAGAAATCCGAACGTTGCATGCTTATTATACAATCCACGGGACTTAGAATTTGTGATGTATACATACGAGTATTGTTTTAGATCGTTCTAGATTGCGTAACGCGAAAATTGTTCAATTGATTTTTAATGCATATTTTCTGAAGAGGGAGACGGAAGAAACTATTTACGAGGGTTGTTGTGTTGGATGTTTTTTTTGCGGGCGGGTGGGCGATGATTTAGTTACAAGGGGATTTCAGACTATAGCTTCGTGCAGTGGGAAATGATAAAATGGTATCGTCGTTATGTGTGGGAAGTACTGAGTCAATTAACTTTACTCCATTTTTTTATTCACATCATTGGACACGCGGGACGACCTAGATAACCTCGAATGGTCCTGGTTCAGATTAAAGAAGAAATACTCGGCATCTCCGTTTCGCGGTGCGAACTTCGAACCATATCTATAAGATTCATGTAACAGGACCGCACTAAAAACTTAAAAACTTCGCAGCGAACAAATAGTAAGTATTTTCTTACCATTTCTTATTCTTTTGCACTTCTGCTGCCGATTCACCATATACATTAGCTTTGTCATTTCAAAGGCAGTTATTTTTGAAAAGGAAAGTCCCAACTTTAAAAACACCCTGTATAGTTACTTATATATCCTCATATCCCCTAAATTGCTCGTCTGATTATCAGCGAATAAAGTGATAAAATAATAAAAACATGTTTTAGAAAAGTAACATTTTAAATGACGTATACTCAGTTTTTGCGGAAAAAATAAATGCATCGGTTAAATAGAGTCTGGTGGCTGACCGCACTTTTGACCTAGATATCTACAATAACGCAATACATAGCAGAGCCATTAAAATGCGTGCGAAGAGAGTCATTACGGGGTTTTTATTGCGACGTTGATGGCTGGTTAGCAAACGTCAATTTAATTAGTTCGTTTGTATTCGAGATTTAACAGCCAGCGTGTGATAAATCCCGATAGAGGATGGAGTTCCATAAGCTTTTCTCGCGTAATTTGCAGCTGTGGTTGGACAGAGCATCTCCTGGTAGCATATTCATTAGTCATATCGAGCGTAAGGCATCGCAGTGAGGAACGGACCCGAAAGTTACGGGTGCTATTTATCGCATAGCATCTGAGCTTCTAGATGCTTGTTAAAGGTATGGTCAAAGGTTAAAAGTATTTGTTATTAAGTGATGATAAATATTAATCTACTAGATAATTTTAAGAGAGAATTCTAATGGTTTCCCTCTGCTGTAGGCTGTATTATTAGCAGTAGCACTATAACAGAAATATAAGAAAAACCTTCTACACACTTATGACTGGTCTGTTAACTTCTTTTTGAGATTATGGGACACCTTATTTGTTAAAAGTTCAAACAACTATCAGAAAATGAAATCAAAATACCATTACGGCCAACTTCTGTTTCAAGGGGAAAAGTAGTAATCAAAGGAAAAAGAAAAATTCAAGCAGGAGGAAGAGTTAAAGGCATATCAATGTAAAGGTCGAACGCACCACACTCATTAAACATTTGTGTTGAAAAATAATGTAGGACTGCGGAAAAAAATTCAAAATTATTTTTATTTGTATACGCACGGATGGACGGTTCTAAAGCAGTTCAAACCAATCACAACGTTTATTATTCATTTGTATCGTTTTAAGATCATTCTTTTTTGAAACACGACAAAATTGTTACCTATTAATATAGCTGTATTTATTATGTATTATGTATTATGAATATGCCTCCCGGCACTAAGTTAAACATTGGTTCATCTCCAGGAGCTGCGAATACATGGGTGCAACGGTTCACTTGCACCAAAAAAGAAAAAGAAAAACGTTAATGGCTACGCACGTAAGACACTAGTAGTGCGAACTTTGACCTATTTCAATGTTTCTAACCATACTGACTTACTGCTCCAATCATTTGGCATTAGGTTGTTCTAGACAGTAAAGTAATTCGATAATTCGAATCAATCGATTCAAGTATTCGAGTCACTAGGGCCCGTATTCATAGTCGTTTCTCAAGTATCCCTTAAGTGTTACCCAAGGGGTACTTGAGGGTTACTCAAGGGACCCTCAAATGTGGATTTCCTTGTGTATCTGTTTCCTAGACAACATCTACCAGATGGCGGGGTTTATTTTTATTTTATTTATATTTATTTTCTGTTATCTCTTTTTGTTTTGGGTCAGTATTTCGTGTTTTCTGCCGGACTTTTTTCCGGATGTAACAGAAACGGACCGTACTCCAAAATTAACCTACAAAATCGCCTTGATAGCAACGAAATGTCATGCTGACATGTTATGTTGACATTTCGTTACTTGAGTATTACTCGAGGGAGCCTTAGGTAAGGGATCCTCAAGTATTAGGGACCCTTAAGTATCGACTATGAATACGACCCTAGACTACTCTATCAGTCACAAAGAATATAATGATCATTCATCAGTCCTTCATTGCTTCTTAGAGCGGTCCAGTGAACCTTTGTTCTTAGTCTGTCGTGTCGGTCGATCTTTTTGGTTACTCATAGACTAGATAAAGTCGGAGAGAAGTAAGGAAAGAAAAGAAAAGGACGGAAGGTGAAGAGCCTCCACTTTAGGAGGTTCGTTGGTTGGAGTTATAACTAGTCGATTTGAGTTTGGTAATTTTTGAGTTTAATCAAAAGGGTTAATTTTGGGACTCGATAACCTAAATGGTAAAAATTTAGTTGTTTTCAAAATTGGACGATTTGATTTGATCACAATACGATCCGCTTGCTTGCAAACTTGGTCGACTGTGTAGACCACTGACTCCTGCAACAGAGGGTTGCTGTGCGATTCCGCTTGACTATATCGTCGTCGTACCTGCTGTTTGATGTAATCCCTTAAATAGGTGGCATCAAGGTCCCTGCGAAAAGTATCATTGGAAAGATACCATGGGGTGTTAGTGATTGTGTCCCTTGTTTGTATATTTACTACTCATTAATTGCCATTCATGTGAATTCCCAGAATTTCCCCATCCAGTCAGATATCCACAATTATAATACTAGAGGATCTGAAGCATTAAGGCCACCAAGATACCGACTAACTACTTCTAAGCAAAACTCTTTAGACATCAGGTTTTATAACAAACTGCCTCATGACTACCATCAAAGCAATTTACACACGCTCAAGAAAAAAGTCAAGCAGATGTTACTGGACCACTGTTCCTGTTCCTCACAGGAATATCTGAGCACCAACATTAACAGTTCTCACTGAGGTTTAGTTTAGTTTAGTTTAGTTTAGTTTATTTTTGCTATGTACAGATAGTTATATAAAGCAAAAATATACAGGCTATCGTCCGTAGAAGGTATGGTATCACCTTGTGCATGGCCATCAACCAAGTGACATACACGTTGGATTTGGTGTTGAATACATCCCGTGATTACTTTTCTTCATACTCATCTGCTAGGCTTGCCTTCATTCATACTGGTAGACGCGATGTTTGCAGACTCCCAAAACTGGTCGTAATGAATTTTCCCCATAAATCTCCACATTTTTTCTGCAAATTATTAGAACTGAAATTTTGACAGGTTATTTGCCTTGAATATCTCTGCATGAGACTCTCCAAAGTCCAGCAATGCCGACCATTGACAAGGATTAGTTTTTCACTTCGATTATTGATTGCTAAATAAGTACACAAATAAATTTAATCTAGTACTTATTAATATATAATATAGAGAGGGGTAGTCATTGCCGACTAGTCAGAAATCAAATTTCTAGCTAATTGGGAAGCGGCAAAAAATAAGCAGAGTGTACTCTTTAAACTATTTTTTCCAAGCTTTCGGGAGTCTATGCTCTCATCATCAGGGCTAAAAAAGGACAATGAAGACATTATAGCAAAGCAACACTAAAAATACAATATTACTTACAATCAGTTTGTGAGATTGTTGCTCGTGTTCGATGTTCAAATTTTATCACGATGTCGGACATGTAGAACAAATGAAGAGTGTAAATTACAGTAACAGGTGATGTGTTTTGGAATGTACAGCCAATTTTAATATCGTAACATAGCCTGTTTATTGTATTTTTAGTGTTGCTTTGCTATAATGTCTTCATTGTCCTTTTTTAGCCCTGATGATGAGAGCATAGACTCCCGAAAGCTTGAAAAATATAGTTTAAAGAGTACACTCTGCTTGTTTTTTGCCGCTTCCCAATTAGCAAGAAATTTGATATATATAATATATATATATATATTTCTTTTTCTGAATTACTATCACAAGTCTCTGTACATACATATTAAGTTAGTCTTAATTACTTATAAGTTTGTTTTTTTACGCTTTCTGCGCTTTCTCCATTTTGACTTACCATAAATGCATTCATTTGTATAAAATGGTCAAATAAATAAATAAATAAATAAATAAATAAATAAATAAATAAATAAATAAATAAATAAATAAATAAATAAATAAATAAATAAATAAATAAATAAATAAATAAATAAATAAATAAATAAATAAATAAATAAATAAATAAATAAATAAATAAATAAATAAATAAATAAATAAATAAATAAATAAATAAATAAATAAATAAATAAATAAATAAATAAATAAATAAATAAATAAATAAATAAATAAATAAATAAATAAATAAATAAATAAATAAATAAATAAATAAATAAATAAATAAATAAATAAATAAATAAATAAATAAATAAATAAATAAATAAATAAATAAATAAATAAATAAATAAATAAATAAATAAATAAATAAATAAATAAATAAATAAATAAATAAATAAATAAATAAATAAATAAATAAATAAATAAATAAATAAATAAATAAATAAATAAATAAATAAATAAATAAATAAATAAATAAATAAATAAATAAATAAATAAATAAATAAATAAATAAATAAATAAATAAATAAATAAATAAATAAATAAATAAATAAATAAATAAATAAATAAATAAATAAATGTCCTGCACAGCGGTTCATTTTCAATGGATAGCTGTAATTTTCGACCTATTAACCAGTTGACTTCTTCGACTTTTAGTACAATTTGCTGTTTTGTTTATTTAAATATTTTCCAATTCAGTTTTTCTTCAAAGTGAAGCTGTAGATATTTGACTACTTCTGTTTGTGGTATATCGATTTGATTAAGACTGACGACGCAGATTAGGTGTAATGTATACTATGGAAAAGTAAAAAAAAAATAAAGCTACATATATTGCAAAACTTCCCTAGTACCCTCTGTAGAAGTAGAAAACACCTTTTTTCAGTGTATCCTTCAAAGGTCAGATTTAGCATGGCGCCATCAAGACCAATCCTGGTAGAAAAGTGTCTCGTAAACAGCAAATCGTGTGGGAGGCAATGAAAAGCTCCCATCCGTTGCTAGCGAAGTGGTAAACACATCTTGGAGCTTGAAACATCCATCACGTGTATCCAGCGACTGCAAAAATACTCCCCGTGTAGCTGTGTGTCAAGCTACCACAGCTGTTCAGAAAACGTTGCAGGTGGAAGTAGCCAGATGACAGGTACAGATACGTGTCATGTTCGGGCGTTTATTTATTAAAAGCTTTTATTTAACTTGCAATGTATGTACGCTTGTTTGGGTGGAATATTGCAACTCAAATTTGAAGCAGATATCCTCAACCAATTGAGCTGAATTTTGTATACACGTTTAGTTTGGATGACAATGCACGATAAGTTATATGACGTCGTTCTAAGTACAATAGTGGAATAGTTATTTAATGCATTTCTACAATATGGGTATCAATATTGATATGAGAACGCCCAGTAGATGCTAAGGGGAATGACAATCTAATGAGAGGAATGTCATCACTGACAATAGGCACAATAGATCCAGCACAGATAGATCCAGTATCCACTGATGTCATTTTTAGCCAAACGATGCATTTTGTTGTGAGAGTTTGGGGAAAATACTATTCAAAGTCGGCAAGTTGTTTTATCACTGCATGAACCTGACGCTGATAGAAGAGAGTTTTTGCATTTGGCGCTCAACTAGAGGCTTGCGGTGTGAGCAAGAATCTGGCAGCAGACACAGGAGATTCTGGATCGAATTGTACGAGTTCCTTTATACAACTTACGCAGTGGTCATCACCAAGTTGTATCGACGACGGTGACGACATCGACATGAGGTTAGGGGGTAGCTAATGAACCGCTGATGCACCGAGCAACCACGAAGGGTAGACTGGACCAGTGGATCTATTGTCAGTGGACTGGACAGCCGGTATGTGTGACTGTGACAGCGACGTAAGTGGTAAAGAAGATCTGCGGTAAGGATTTCCCAATAAGTTGTAAAGGAACATTTGGGGTGCTGGACTGACTTTGGGAAAGTAATAGGGATAAACTCGTGTTGTTAGTGGACTCTTATCACCAACACAGTTTTAAGGTTATGTTTAGAGTAGGTCTATATATTTTTAGTCTAGTTTAAGGTTTTCATGATGTCTAATAAAAGGAAATCTACGAAAATGAGTGGATATCAGGAGTAACTGTCATTTAAATGATGGCAAATAATATGTATTTTTAGATATAATATGATGATGTTTTGTTGTAAGAGTTTGGGGAAAATATACTATTCAAAGTCGATGAGTTGTTTTATCACTGCGTGAACCTTGTTTACGATCTGAGAGAAGAGAGTCTTTGCACAGTGAAAGGGCTTGTTGAGAGTGACTCGAAAAATAATATGAGGTCATTCTAAATCAACTATGGTGAACCATCCAAGACATGCACTTCTGCAATATGGGTATCAAATAAAAGGGCTTGCCGAGAATAAATCAAAATTTTGTTTGATATCAATGCAAGTTAATAACTGAAAAGTAAAAAATAAATTAAAACAAAACACTTTTTAAAAAAAAGCTTTTATTTAAAGGTTCTAAAAAAGAAAACAAAATGTTCCTTTAGAGTTTTAACTATCAACTTATAGCCTCATTATACACAATTTATATGATCATAAGTCAATTGAACAGGTACTATTTAATTTACACAAGTAAAACGCGCGACAAGCTTTTATGATCATATAAATTGTGTATAATGAGGCTATAAGTTGATAGTTAACACTTTAAAGGAACATTTCATTTTCTTTTTTTAGAACATTTAAATAAAAGCTTTTTTTTTAATTTTTTTGTTTTAATTTATTCTTTACTTTTTAGTTATTAACTTGTATTTATATCAAAAAAAATATTTATTCTTGGCAAACCCTTTTATTTGGTACCCATATTGCAGAAGTGCATTAAAAACAACTATTTCGCAATCTTGGATGGTCCGCCATAGTTGATTTAGCATGACGTCAAATTATTTTTCGAGTCACTCTCAACAAGCCCTTTCACTGTGCAAAGACTCTCTTCTCTCAGATCGTAAACAAGGTTCACGCAGTGATAAAACAACTCATCGACTTTGAATAGTATATTTTCCCCAAACCCTTACAACAAAGCACATCGTATAATATCTAAAAATACATATTATTTGCCATCATTTGAACGATAGTTTCTAACTTAGAATTTTCGCTATCCACTCATTTTCGTAGATTTCGTTTTATCAGACATCATATAAAAACCTTAAACTAAACTAAAAATATTGACCTACTCTAAACATAACCTTAAAACTGTGTTTGTGATAAGAGCCCACTAACAACACGATTTTATCCCTATTAATTCCCAAAGTCAGTCCAGCACCCCAAATGTTCCTTTACAACTTATTATTGGAAAATCCTTACCACTTACGTCGCGTCACAGTCATACACACTACCGGTTGTCCGGTCCACCCTTCGTGGTTGCTCGGTGCATCAGCGGTTCGTTAGCTACCCCCTAACCTCATGTCGATGTCGTCACCGTCGTCGATATAACCTGGTGATGACCACTGCGTAGGTTGTATAAAGGAACTCGTACAATTCGATCCAGAATCTCCTGTGACTGCTGCCAGATTCTTGCTCACACCGCAAACCTCTAATTGAGCGCCAAATGCAAAAACTCTCTTCTCTCAGGTCGTCAGCTTCATGCAGTCATAAATCAACTTGCCGGCTTTGAAAATATACTATTTTCCCCAAACTCTCACAACAAAATTCATCGTTTGACTAAACATGACATCAGTGGACCTAATGTCAGGGATGACATTCCTCTCATTAGATTGTCATTCTCCTTACCATCTACTGGGCACTCTCATATCAATAAGGATACCCATATTGTAGAGATGCATTAAATAACTATTCCACTATTGGATTTAGAACGACGTCATACAGCTTATCGTGCATTGTCGTCCAAACTAAACGTGTATACAAAATTTCAGCTCAATCGGTTGAAGATATTTGCTTCAAAATTGAGTTGCAAGCTCAGAGTAATAACTCTAGAAGAATTATTATTACTCTAAGGTTGCAAGATTCCACCCGAACAAGCGTACATACATTGCAAGTTAAATAAAAGCTTTTAAAAGATAGGTACAGCTGAACCACTGCAAACGAACCGCTCATCGTACTATCCGCTCTTAAACATCACCTCTCCGCACGGAAATTTAAATATCGACTACACATTCGCTCGAGTTGAAACTTCGTTAGCACGCCTCGCTTTTCCCCCACATTTTAGGTGAGGATGCGGATTATCCTTGTGAAAAGAAGAAGAAAGCGAGCGCTCCGCTATAACATAATATCAAGGATTCGGCCATGAATAAAGTATAATCATACGTCGCTTAGGTGAGATGGAGCTTTTTCGGCATTATCACTACCCGGCCATTTGTCATTCTGGGGCTTTCAGCATTTCTGACATCGCCATCCGCTTCCAGTGTCTTATTATTACAACGTCTACTTTTACATGGTCGAAGTTTGTGACCCTAAAGAAATTCGTCAAGAAATTTACGGATAGAGTCCTACCATTTATTGTCATTGTCAAATATATAATCTACGAGGGTTGCTCTATATCTCCGTCAATCCTCCAGAACGCAGACGGCTGTTTCACCCGCGCTCTCTGGTGGCTAAAGTGGACGTCGTTCCACCAAAAAGTCTGCTGCTGTTAACAGCGACTTTCTCTGGTTGCCGTTACCTTCGGGTACCAGATGGCGCACCGCCAGAACCTCTCTGTCGTCTGCTCACACATATTTCACATGTTTGGTAAACATGAAAGACCTGATGTTCTCGATTTCCGTCAATCGACCTATGACGCACTGATGATCGCTAATAAGCGTGAAACAGCTGACTACGTACTGGTGGATTGACGGAGATATGGAGCAACCCTCGTATATCGACTTTAATATGCGTAGTATATAGAACCCGCGCTCTCTGGTGGCTAAAGCGGAGGAGCCGTGTCATACCATCAAAAAGTCTGCTGCTGTTAGCAGCGATTTTCTTTGGTTGCCGTTACCTTCGGGTACCAGATGGTGCACCGGCAGAACCTTTCTGTCGTCTGCTCACAAATATACAGTCTATTTCAAAAAAAGGTGACCACGTCTCTAGGATAGGTATAAAACTGAAAAATAATTGGGGTTTGCTTTGGAAAAAAAAATTCGTAACGCCATCCATATTAAGATATAGGGTGTTGGAGAAAAACAATTGTACACATTTTTTACGATTATGCCGAAACTACTGGCAACATTGTAATGAAATTTCACGCGAAAATATTTCGGAAGCTAGTAGGTACATCCCTCACCTAGGTGTGGGTCAGCGTAACTGTCAAGTGTCTAGGTCCGTATTCATAGTCGTTTCTTGATTATTACTCAAGGTGTTACTCAAGGGATACTTAAGGCTTACTTAAGGGTTACTCAAGGGATCCTCAAGTGTGGTTTTCCTTGTGTATCTGTGACGTAGACAAGATCTACGAGACGGCAGGATTCATTTGGCAACGTCATATTTCAAATTTGTTATGCCCATGCCTACGCATGTTGATGTTTTCTGTTATCTTCTTTTGTTTTGTGACAGAAACTGATAACACCATACTCCAAAATTAACCTACAAAATCGCGTACTCCAAAATTAACGTACAAAATCGCCTTGACTGCAACGAAGTGTCATGTTGACATGCCATGTTGATATTTCGTTACTTGAATATTACTCCAGGGAGCCTTACGTAAGGGACCTTCAAGTAAAGTTTCAAAACACAAAACCTTACTTGAGGGACCCTCAAGTATTAAGGAGCCCTTAAGTATCGACTATGAATACGACCCTAACTGAAATTCTCCTGTACGACAAAACCATGGCGGCCTGTTGATAACAACTGTTACAGCAGGAAAATTCCATGGCTAGCAATGTCAACATAAATCCTAATCTTTACGCCTAAATAAGCATATGTAACGATCCAAAAAAAACAGACCGTACGCCTATAAATATCACTGATAACACCACGTTCAGCGTCACATGGTGATATAGATTGTAACTCCAGATAATGATAACATGCATATTCTCCTTCCTGACAAGGGTCATAGAAAGACTCGCCCTCATGATTTTTCACACGTAATGGTTGAAATCAATTTATAAAGACATCAGATTCCAAACCCGGTCATCAGCATTCTGATGGCGTGTCTACTATACGCGACGTTGCCAAACTGCCAAGAATATCGGGTGTACTTTGGAAAAAGGTATCGATTGAAGAAATGTTTTGTTTGATGACATTTTATAGTACGGTTTTCACTTAGCGTCAAAACAGGCCTCAGTTTCTGCGATAATTTATTCATTGGTCCTAAATGTCGTTCCTTCTGAGATCAGCAAATAGGAAAAAGTCAGTGGGGGCCAGACCTGAAGAATATGGTGGATGGGGAAGCGATTCGTTTTATGAGATATGGTGCGTTATCTTGACGAAAAAGCACAAAAGTCGGGCAGTTCTTTTCATTTTATCTTTCAAACGCTCCAACAACAATAGGTATATAGAAACGCTCTTTTTAAGATTAGATCAGCATTACAGAATACCACAACATGTTTCCAATATCACGGAAAAGGACTTTGCCTTGCTGATAGGACGCAGAGTAACAGAATATTATAAGTTGTGATGAGAAACTACTTTGCTGCACTTTCGCGTTCTCTATCTAGAATATTTAGGCCATATATGAATACAACATCGTACTTTCAATAGTAAAATATCTCAAAAAAGTTAACGGAACACCTCATTGAGCACTTAAACTTTCAAAGTATTAGTTAAATTCAGATGATGCATACATATTCGAAAAGAAACACATTTTCTCAGAATACATTGAAGAATATAACATCTCATTATTGATCAGTTTCTAAGAAAAAACTCACAAATTGAAAAAAGTACAAAAAAACAAAGTGAAAATCGGATAGTTTTCTATGTAGTGTCTAGTTATTTGATTGTTATGGGGTTTAGTATCGCGTGTGTCCTCCTGAAGCTCGAATTACTTCTTGTCATCTTCTTGGCATACTTCGTACAAGCCGTCGAATGTCTTCCTGTGATATACTGTCTCATTCTTCGATAAGTGCTTCTGTTAGTTGTTGAAATGTTTGAGGTGGATTTGGGAAACGACGGAATACACCTGTCCAATATATCCCATAGATGTTCAATCGGATTGAAGTCGGGGCTCAACTCTGGCCAATTCATTGTACGTATTTCATACTGACGAAGAAAATTCAGGACCAATACCATGTGCTGCAGACATAACCTGATTTGAAAGAATCATATCAACATTAACTTGCAGCTGTAAAGGTTTCCGGTATCACTACAAGAACCGTTTTTTCTTCCAAACTTGTAGCATCCCAGACCATTACACAAACCATTTCCAAATCTAGATACTCCTTGTACTGTGGTAACGTTTATTAGGATGTCTGTACACTCGTATCCGACCATTATAACTGGATAGAAGAAATCTTGATTAGTCTGTGAGGAATTCCGGTTCCCAATGTCTAACCAGCCATTGCAAATAATGATCACAATTTCAATCGAGAAAATTTATGAGCTCGCGTTAAAATAGGTTTTCATACTGGTCGTCCTGACCTTAAATTGGCCTCCTGTAATCTATTCCTATCTGGTTAGAAATCATTACTTGATGTTTACATACACGTATCTGTTTAAGGTTATAGAACTTACTAAAGCGTCATCTGTGTGTCAGCCTATGATCTTTTCAGCTCAACTGTTACGTGGCTTTGTTTTTGTAATAATATTATGCAAAACCGTATAGATATTTTTTCCGGATAGATACTACCTGGACTAAGTCGTGCTGTTGATCTAATCGATCACAATTTAAAATAAATCCCACCGTGGTGAAATGTCATCGAGTCGCATCGGTGTTATTTGATTAGGGCTTTCAATTTAGCCGCTAGACCCTCCAGCAAAAAACTTCTCGAAGGAATCAAGCCAAGCTATCCGGGAAAAAGCTACTTTTAACCAAGTTTACACGGCCGCACCAAAATGGGGCCAAGTATTATTGGAAGCATCTAGGCCTCAAGGTCTACGGCGGAGAGGAGAGTTTGGCTCGAATCCCTTGAGGTTTTTGGGGGGGAGGGCATAGTTAGCATTGGCAACGATCGAAAACATAGATATACAGGGTGGCCAATCGGGTGACGATAATAATTTTTTTTTTAGATAGCCCGTACCGAGACCTATCCAAAACACCCCCATGTATGTGTACCGATTATTGATAGTTTTCGAGTTATGATTTT
Source organism: Callosobruchus maculatus (assembly GCA_951848785.1). Lineage (NCBI taxonomy): Eukaryota > Metazoa > Arthropoda > Insecta > Coleoptera > Chrysomelidae > Callosobruchus > Callosobruchus maculatus. Next base: position 579,580 of record CATOUR010000157.1, on the reverse strand, counting down.
TTTTTGAAAACCTAGAGATTTTCCAGTTTTTCCAAGAAATCGTCAAAAACAAGAATGCTTTTTGGCTTTTATTTTTTTCAGCAATTATACTCAGTATTAGGCCTGTTTTAATATCCAATAAAGAGAACCTGTACATCCGAACAATAATTAAGTACATTTTGGGGCCAAAGTTTGAAATCTCGGTTTTAGTCAGGAGACCAAAACCTTCAAAATAAGATTAAAAATACTTATGCCTGGTTTTGGAGCTTTAAACTAATCTTAAAAACTTTGCAAGGCATTGCAATTTCGAAGTAGCACTTATGGGGACATTTTGCGCCGTACGTGAGTATTAAAGGTAAAAAGTTGATAATTCACGGATTTCCAAAATTATTTAAAAAACTATTATTTTGATTTATTATGACAAATTAAAGAAAAAAAACTTTAACAACCAATAAACCCGAAAATCATTGATGTTTTGATGACTTTTAATAAAAAACTAATACCCAAATTGTAATTTTTGAAGTGTTTTTGCTATGTACTATTGAACTTCTGCTAAATTAAGTTGTATTGAAAGTTAACAAAGGAAAGGAATAATAAACAATAATCTGACTTCCATCCATTTCACGGCAGAATTACCTGGGAAGCGATGTCGTAGCATACGCCACCCCTTTCTTTCACAGTAGCTTTTTGCGAGCTCACGTCGGCGAAGCGCAGTTGTGTTAATTAATTTTCGGTAATAGGCAATGCAATGTTCGGATGGACCTAAAAAGGTGATTTATATCGCGAGGCCTTCCTTGACAGGTCAGCAGACAGCCTATCATGAATACAACAAGTTTTTCAGTTCTTTAACCCCCACCCCCCAAATACCCAAATTCCACCCCTACCCAAAAAAACGCAGAAAATGATCAAGAACCTCTAAAATGCCTAAAAACGAAGTTTGAGGAATATTTAAAATTTTTGTTTTAATTACTCCGCCGCCCATATACCGATTTCCAAAATTATAGCAGCATTACCTACTATATAAGACCCCACAGCATATTGCTGCCCAAATTTCATCACAGTCCATGCAGCGGTTACTGAGACTACGAGGCTAGAAAAACGCGTGCAGACAGACAGACCGACAGGCAGACCGACAGACAGACCGACAGACAGAACGACGAAAATGAGTGACGCGGATTTTTCTTATGGAGACATTATAAAACGCCCAAAAAACCTATTATCTCAAAATCGAAAATTTTCACGATCACAATCCTCCCTTCACCTATCGGTGTGGGAAGTAAAAGGGATGGCGTATGCGTCGATAATGCTTCCCAGGTAATTCTGCCATGGAATTAAAAGTCAGATTGTTGTTTTATTATTTTTTTCCTCTGTTAACTTTCCATACAACTTAATTTAGCAGAAGTTCAATAGTACACAGCAAAAAGCACAGGTATTAATTTTTTTATTAAAAGTGATTAAAACATCAACGATTATCATGTTTATTAATTGTTATGAGTTTTTTTTCTTTAATTTGTCATAATGAAGTAAAATAATAGTTTTTTAAATCATTCTGGAAATTCGTGAATTATCACCTTTTTACATTTAACAGTCACGTACGGCGCAAAATGCCCCCATAAGTGCTATTTTTTCATTATTATTTCGAAAGTGCAATGTCTTGCAGAGTTTTTAAGATTAGATTGGAGCTCCGGAACCAGGCATAAGTATTTTTAATTTTATTTTGAAGGTTTTGGTCTCTTGACTAAAAACAGACATTTCAAACTTTGGGCCCAAAATGTACTAAATTATTGTTCGGATCTACAGGTTCTCTTTATTGGATATTAAAACAGGCTTAATACTGAGTATAATTGCTGAAAAAAATGAAAGCCAAAAAGCATTCTTGTTTTTGTTTTTGACGATTTCTTGGAAAAACTGGAAAATCTCTAAGTTTTCAAAAAAAATCATAACTCGAAAACTATCGATAATCGGTACACATACATGGGGGTGTTTTGGATAGGTATCGGTACGGGCTATCTAAAAAAAATTATTATCATCACCCGATTGGCCACCCTGTATAAAACTTTAACCATCGATGTTTTGTCGTCCGTGCCTGTATGTTGATATATCGATATATCGATACCTTTTAACAAAGGACAGTGTCACCCCAGCTTAGGAAGGGTATTTCCTGTGGCTGGAATCTACCGGATCCAAAGATCTTCTACCATTTCATCGGCCTCTTCACGTACATAGGAAGTCTCCTTCAATTTCCAGTGGTGATAGATGCCGTGATGTTTGCGGTGACCCGTCAGAACACCCACGGGATTTCTGGTTGCTTATCGGGCTTAGTTCTGTAGCCATGCTGATCTAGATCTGTTTAGCCCGGTTATAAGATTTCTGGCTTGTTTGCGTCCCTCACTTCTTATCTATGGTGTTGTTCACTCACTTTTTGGGGGCTGCCTGCTTATGCCTATAACGGGCTCCGGGCCAACAAACTGTCTTCCTCCCAGACAGCACAATACATTCCTGGAATATTCTTATTTCATGCAAAATAGATTGAGAATATTCAGAACATTAACAGAACGTTCTATGGATGTTTTTATTGGTTTCATTCCCGTGAGGATGTACGAGGAATATTACGTCATGATTATTCCATTAACGTGTCGATCAAAATATTCTGATAATATTCATAAATTAATATTATCTAAAGAATAATCTATGAATATGCCTTTTGGTATGATTCTTAATATAGGCGTGGCACCGTTACAGGCTACAGGTTAGGTTAGGCTTGAGAACTTTGAAGTTAGCTTCATTCGTCACGGTGGCGGTGGTCGGTGGTGCCTGTTTGTGTTTGTGCATTTTTCTCCTGTGATAATTGGATAGTTATCTGTGTTCTGGAACGTGATTTTCACTTGTTATTTAGTTTACAACTTCATCTAGGAGAGACTCGGGTAAGTGTAACTATTTTGTCTCTGTAAATTATCGACTTTGTAGCACCTTGTGGTAGCAACTCTCTTGTTCAGAGTCTAATCTCTATGTTCTGGTCTTACTTGTCGTAGGTACCCTAATTAATATATAATAACAACCACTAACAACACATTTGCTATATTTGTGACTATGAATTTCCAGTGTTTATTCTACTAAAATTGATTAAAATACAACGACAGCATTTTCGTGAAAATCTAGCATTGTAGTTGATGAAGTGTATTTGAATGTACATACATCGTATGCTTTAAAATAAAACGGTTGTTTTTATTTTGCAGGATAATACAGGAGGACGATTTCATGCAATGAAACGTGTTTTTTAATGTGTACATTAAACTTATGCAATTATAAATACAGGTTCTGTGTTCCGTTTTATATATATTTTTTTCATCAATCCCTATAATTAGTGTGTGCCTAAATCAATGCTGCCCAAAACACTGTATGAAAGTTGGATACTAGGTTGTATATGTATACTACTCGCGTTGAGTACCTAGGCAGACAACAAGACTTACAAATAAGTGAAACGAAGTGATAAAAGGTATTAGTTTCTCTCAACATATATTCTTCAAAGATATACCAGGAATCTTCCTACAATATTTGATACATCTTAATAACAATCGTAGAATATTCTGAGGGAATAACCTATGTATGTTTGTTCAAAGATATACCAGGAATCTTCCTACAATATTCCATACATTTTAATAATAATCGTAGAATATTCTGAGGGAATATGCACATTTATTGGATTCTCATTTTCACATTCTTGGGATGTTCATCAGATAATCTATATATTCATGGACTTTTCATGGAATGATACAATGGTCCAAAATGGTGATTCTTAGAATGTTCCTAGAATATATTGTTCTGTCTGAGCTGAGCCGAGTCTGGTCAGTCTATCGGCTTCCTCATTACCGGGGACCCCCGTATGACTCAGGACCGACATCAAGGTAACTTCCTTCAGCCTCGCCAGCTCTATCAGTCTCTCCTCACACTCCTCAACCAGGGGTGCCCTAGTTCTAAGCCACCAAATGGGTTTCAATGCCGCCTGACTGTCGGTTAATGTAATACCCGTTTCACATCAACAACACATCCATGGTTTCATTCATAGATTCAGTTCGTGGTCAAATTTACGAATTGTGAAACAGAAATTTGATGTCAAATGAGTCCATGGATTTCTTTGTGGATTTCTTCATGGATTCAGAACCTACTCTAATTTGTGGTCAAGTTTGACGTCAAATCCAGTAGTGCCAACCATAAAATCATATGATGCATTTCATTCACGTTGAATACCCGTCTCTCTATATTATAAAACATTTTCTAAATAAAATTTCGCAATCAAATCGAGAGTTTTACTGTCAAGACCACACAAAGAAATACAAATTGAACAGATCTTGCGTAAACCGCCAAACCATGTGACAGCAACAGTGTGGGCAGCACTGCATGCTGTCACAAGATCCATGGTTTTATCCATAGATGTAAAACACAATCACTTGAAAAAGACCATGGATTAATTCGTGAATATAAATTCGCGAAGAAATTGTCGATGTGAAACGCGTATAACTGCTCAGCAGATAAATACATAATAATTAGTTATAAATTTAATAACGTTGCCTCCAAATCATTTTCTGGTAAATTTATAATCCCAGAAATATCTATTATAATGGGTTTTTGGTATACGCTCGAGTACGTTGTGGATAATAGTTATTAAAAAAACGTGCTTTCGAAATGCAGGATTTATTGGGCGTACTAAAGCCAATGCATATTAATGTTCAATTATAGTGCTCTTTCAGAGGCCGATAGAAACACACGTGCTTTCCATTATCGGCTTTCAAACATGTGTTGTATTTTTCTTGAAATTATGCAAAACAATAGCAGCAATGCGATTTGCGCTTCTCCCTAAAGATTGGAGGTTCGCTCGTGGACCAAAACACGAGCCAAAGCAGATTTAATTATCTACAAACCCAAAGTTCCATGGTCGGTTTCTACCGTTTACAGTTGTTATCTGCTTGCTTTCTGTTGTTTTGAGCCATTTTCTGTTCTTTTATGTTGTACTCGGCTGTCTTTAGTCGTTTTCTATTGTTTAGCGCTATTATCTGCTTGCTTTCTGTTGTTATGCGCTGTTTTCTGCTCTATTTGGTTGTATTTGGTCGTTTTCTATCGTTTACAGTTGTTACCTGCTTACTTTCTGTTGTTTTTAGCTATTTTCTGATCTTTTGTATTCGGCTGTGTTTAGTCGTTTTCTATTGTTTCCCGCTGTTATCTGCTTGCTTTCTGTCGTTTTGAGATAGCTTTGACTCTATTCGGTTGTATTTGGTCGGTTTCTACCGTTTAAAGTTGTTATCTGCTTGCTTTCTGTCGTTTTGAGCTAGTTTTGACTAGTTGGTTGTATTTGGTCGTTTTCTACTGTATACATATCTGCTTGCTTTCTGTTGTTTTGAGCCGTTTTCTGTTCTTTTCTGTTGTATTCCGCTGTGTTTAGTCGTTTTCTATTGTTTAGCGCTGTTATCTGCTTGCTTTCTGTTGTTATGGGCTGTTTTCTGTTCTATTCGGTTATATTTGGTCGTTTTCAATTTTTTAGTTATTTTCTGCTTACTTTCTGTTGTTTTTAGCTGTTTTCTGTTCTTTTCTGTTGTATTCGGCTGTGTTTAGTCGTTTTCTATTGTTTCCCGCTGTTATCTGCCTGCTTTCTGTTGTTTTGAGCTAGTTTCGACACTATTCGGTTGTATTTGGTCATTTTGTACCGTTTGCAGTTGTTATCTACTTGCTTTCTGTTGTTTTGAGCTGTTGTCTGTTCTTTTCTGTTGTACTCGGCTGTGTTTAGCCATTTTGTATTGTTTAGCACTGTTATCTGCTTGCTTTCTGTTGTTATGGGCTGTTTTCTGTTCTGTTTAGTTGTATTTGTTCGCTTTCTATCTTTTACAGTTATTATCTGCTTACTTTCCATTATCGGCTTTCAAACATGTGTTGTATTTTTTTTTGAAATTATGCAAAACAATAGAAGCGCATATCGCATTATGCGCTTCTCCCTAAAGATTGGAGATTCGCTCTTGGACCAGGACACGACCCAAAGCAGATTTAATTATCTACAAACCCAAAGTTCCATGGCTTACATTAAGACGCTTTTTATTTGAATTAAGAGCTCGGAAGGAACATTGAACGCTCCAACTTTGGCGCGAAAACGACTTTCAGGGCTTCTAATCTGTCGGGCCAGCTATTGTATCCGCTGACGAAAGGTTGTCGCTCATTTGTCCGTCACGGCACGACACGAAGCTATCCGTCGCCCACATTACGGCTGACGATATCAACATACCATTGTGTAACACTGTAGCAGTCACAGATCCACCACGTTTGAGAGCAGCAGTTCTGACGAAGGATTAATAGTAGTTGCTGCAGTACTGACAGAAGAAGAAAATAGCAAGAGAAGCAGGTGGGTACATCACGTTTATCAAAAGAAGAGCGGAACTTTGGGAATTCCCTTGCAATAACCTGAGATTTTTCGTCGTCCAATTTTACTTTATACAGTTGTAGTCTGGCCAAACCCTGCGAAGTTGTATGAGCAACTACTGATATTTGCTTTTCCTCATGCTTAGAGACGATGTTAACTTCGGCAGGTGCTGTAAACTATACAACGAACAACGTCTTCTCTTAGTGGTCGGGCTTGTTTTCCTGTACAAGTTCGAGCGTGGGAAATGAATAGTTCCAGGCACGTCTTGTTCTCCACAACGCACTCTGTATCACCTGGAGCATATGGCAGCACCGGTATCTCATCTGTATCTTATGAGTACCTTAAATGATAGTAGAGCGCTCTCGTAGAAAGTAGTATTGTTATTATTAGTCACATAATACTGTGTAAAGTCAGGCTTTTTACGTGGAAAAAGAAAAAGCGTAAAGAGAATATGTAGGCAGGGAAAATAATTGAAAACCAGATTAAAACAATTCAGAATCACTTTATTTATAAAGAAATCATAATCTTCTATCAAGAAATACAAAAATCCCAGGAAGTTGTATAGAGAACTACGAATTATCGCAAAGTTGAAAGGTCAAAAAATTTTGACGAAGTTTTGATGACATTTCTAGTAAAACAGACAGTGAGAATCTATCCACCGTTGAACTGGTCAGATTCTGACTATCCTTATTTCAACTTGCGGAAGTTGCCCACTCAAAAAGCAAAAGCTTTTCTGAGACCATTTCTTGAAGCCTCGGGAGCACGGCGGAATTTGTATGGCTTTATTTTACTTCCATCAGATATAAAGTTTTATGGAAGTCGCTGTAGGAGAAAAGCGAAATAAGGCTCGTGGACAAAAAAACGCCATGTTGCTGAATAAAAAGTGCAGATTAGATAAATAGCGAAAAAAGAATTATTCATTTACAAGCAGAAAGGAAAAATTCAGGTAAACGTTTTTGGAACGTAGAAAACAGGGTGGGCATAGGGATGTCAAAAAAATTACAACGTCATCGGACAACCACATGGCATAACAAACTGATTGGGGGTTAGAGTGATAAAAAAATTCCAAATGTATCTAAAATATCAGAGATTTAAAAAAGTGATTCAAAATTTTTTTCCGGGAACTAAAAAATTCAAAAACTTCCTCTATCTTAAAAATCTGTTAATCTTATTGTTTGGACTTAAGAAAATTGCAATTTAAGTTCTTCTTCTTTTAAAAATGCATCGAAAAGCTCTCAAATTGTTTCAAATTGACATTTTCTTTTGTTTTCTGTGGCGTGGCGATGGGAACAGATCAACCTAGATATCGAAACAATTGTCGAGAGGGGATTAGTAAATAAAGTAAAGTTTAACGTACAGAAAACTCAGGCAACAACGCTGACAAAGAGGTCTCACGTTGGATTGGTCACCCAATAGTCACCTTCTGTCAAGCTATGGGGGATCAACATCAACACTAACATGTACTGCCAGAACCACGTCGTCAGTAATGCTAAAACGGTATCTCAGAAGCTTGAAGTTGTGTTTTACAGATTCTAAAGGCCGTCCGAACGAGGAACACTGGAGAGGCTCTGCTAGCTCATTCTTACCAGGTCGAGGTCCCTACTCCCCGAACCAGTCTCCTCCAGCATTCCTTCTTTTGGAAAACATTGACGCTGTGGAATGAGCTGCCGGGGAATTTATTTCCCGACGGCTACAACCTGCAGCATTTCAAATCTGACGTGCACCGACACTTATCCTCTCGCAGCGCTTCTACAGCGCCATAAGCTTTTAGCATTTGCGGGAGGCTGACCATAAAAGAAATCGTCTAGAACGGCACATTTATTGAGATTTTATTGTTTTGATCATTACTGCACCGCCACTGAAACGATTAAAGAAGTATTAAAACTTTTTCGTACTTGCTCCGGAGCAATCAATCGTGAAAATGTCATTACGACCAAATCTGTCCTTTTCGCGTTGCAGAGGGTTGAAATTGGGGTGCCAGCTTTCTACTGGCAATTTGTCAGAATAACGCTAAAACTGTAGCAGCTTCATCATAAGGGATTGTCCCGAAATTGAGATAAATGAAGCTTAATTCAGAGTAAGTTATCCACTTATATTACTGCCAATGGATAGTATGGGTTATATGTATTACAGAAGGCAATTATTCTGAGATAAAAATAGCTCAAGGTACTTCTATTTATACACAGGCTCACACAAAATGCCCAATTTAACAGGAAAGAAACAAGATAGGGGTAAGATAGTTAACAAAATAGCGCCTGACAAAAATCCTCTGTCCTCTAAAAAAAAAGGATCCAAGTATGTTACAGAGTCGGTAGCCCCTGCATTAGCCCAGAACCGATGCTTAGATCTAGCAGGCGTCAGATCAATGTTGCCTTGGATGACTGGGCCCACAAGGAACTGGCAAAACCCTGATAAGGGCCGTACGCTATGGGCTGAAAGACGCTCAACCTTTTGGTGAGGCTTCTCACTGGCCATTGCCGGTTGAATAGCTATTTTGTCTATGTTTACATGTTTATATTTTTACATGAACTAAACAAAATAAGATGTAAAATCTAGGTAATTTTATTATCTTATTGTCAATGAGGGTTTACTTAAACCGATCAGAGTGTTTTGAACCATACATGTACCTGATACATCTTTTGGATGACAAAGGCTCTTGCCATGACGAATTAACTTAAGCATAGGTGATCTAGCTATGTAAGTATAAAAAGTAGCATGCATTTTTTTAACTTTCGGATCACATATTATGCATCTTGAAAGGGTTTTCAAAAGATATTCTTCATTATTTGCCAAATCATTTAAAATTAAAAAAGTAAATAAAAAGTTGTTTAGAGATGTAATATTAATAAGTATGATGTATAAAATGTTCTTCAACGAGCAGTAATGACTGTTAATCACTCACACAGTTGAAGTTTGCCCGAGCCATTAGCGAGTGCTGTAAATCAACAAGTTATGACCATTACCTTGAGTTGAATACTATATACTGCTTACGATCAAAGCAATTCATAGTGCGATTCAAATACATAATAATTACGAACTATTGACAACATAACTTCACTTCTGTCACTGAAATAAATACTTTACACCGTTCAAATTAGCGTTTGGCGTTTCATAGCGACATTAGAGAGATTTTAAGCCACCAAAAACTGTGACAATGTCCCTAAAACATTATTCTGAGCATGCGCAGTGTGTTTCGAATTTAACGGATAAGCGTGTGCCTTGTGTATCGTTTTTGTAACCGAAACCTGTGACGTGTATCGTTGCGGTATTTGACAATTGACATTAACAATTATTGGACCTATTTGAACCATGGTTCAGTCCCGTGATGGAGACGGAGACGGCTAACTTTGTAGCTTTTATTGGATAATACTGTCAAATAAAATTGACGGAAGAAAACCTGATCCTTTTGTACAATGATAAACCACGAAATAAGTATTGTTGCTATCAAAGTCGTCACGGTTCTTTTCTCATTGCCGCATAGTGGTTTAGACCTGGCAATACCGCACGTAATCATATCGTACCGTGAACTTCCGTAGCTAACGTACAACTTTATAGATTATTCGCCGGTTCGGTTATTTCGGGAGAACTGCGCATGTCACAAATAGCCGATAACGTGAAATAACGCCAGGCAACGGACGTGCAAAAACTCTCTATTTGCAGTTATTATAGCGTCTATTTAATCCTATACATTTCCAAGAGATTAGTACGTACTGGCATCCCGTAGGCTTTGTTCATAACCCACGGCAGGAGCGTGAGTTATGAAAAAAAATTATGCTGTATGTTTATAGGTTGTACTTATTATCTGTTCAAAAGTAATTTCGTAATAGCTGTATAACTTAATGGGAGCAGATAAAATGAATAAAACCTCTTACAATGACCTTTTACCCGACACGACCAAGTCATTATCATGTCTGCTCTTTGCTCTGTTTGTTCTGTGAAATATATCTTAATTTTCTGGAAAACTACTGGACGTGCGCTCTTAAACGAAAGCTCCTCAAGTAAAGTTAGCTATGTAATTTTATTCCTTTGATGTTATGTCAAGCGTATATGGAGCTAGTTCAGCAAATTTTTATCTATTTACAGAGGAAAAGCCGCCCAAACTCAGTTAAAAAAATGGAGTCAAGTTGATTGACTCAGTACTTCCCACACATTACTGTGATATCAGTTTATTATTTTCCCATAGCATGAAGCTTTAGTCTGAGATCTCCTTGCAACCAAATCATCGGCAGCCTTCCCTCCCCTAAAATTGTCTTATGCCGCTAAGTATTTCCTTCAGAGGTCAATGGACAGCCTAAAACATCTAAAAACGAAGTTTGAGTTGTTTTCATACTTTTAGTTTTTTGATTATTGCTATATACGCTGCCACTGACACGATATTTAACAAACACACGCGTTTTCCATCCTCACCACGGTAATAATACTGTGTCAAAATTTAATTAGAATAGTGTCCACGTTACAAAATACAAAAAGATCTAAAGCAATAAATACTCGTATGTATGTATACAGAAAATTCTAAGTCCCTTATAGTTAAGTTCCACATTCGATGATACCTGCGTCACGCCTGGTCACGCCGGGTAGCAGTGGCGCGCTCGATTTCTTTGAAGGTCTAGATAGGGATTCAGAGCCAATATACAATTTAAAGCTATCATAAAATTCTATACGTTCTGTATTCATTTTTTACAAATAGGTGTACCCGATTTTATTTTGAAATGTAAAGATATATTTTAATGATAAAATATTACTTATCCGAATCAAAGCTAGATATATGCTACTAGATATTGGAAGTTATAACTAGTTGAGTAGTTGCTAATGTTTCGTTTACATAAATGTGCAGTCTTTCTCAAAAATGCAAGTATGATATTGTCAAATAGCTATGGGCTTAATTATTGGCCATCAGCACAGCGGCTTGGTAGGGGCAGGCAACCACAGGTACAGTTTCAATGGAAACATTATATTACGTTAGACGTCAGCCAAAGATTTCAAATAGTAAAGTTCTCACATTCGGTCATACTGGAAGTGGAATTGAAATAATCTACAACAGTAATGCAGCTCTCAGCTAGTCTTTATGCGGACTACCCAGGACTCACCACGAGGAGGTGGCTGCATATCGAGTCCCACCACTCCTCCCACCCTTCTTTTATGTTTAACAAAATGAATAGGAAACTGAAAAGGTGCATGAATACGAAAATGAAACAATAAATAAACTCTCTAAACTTCAAAGGAGAACTTAGAATCCAACAAATTAAATTCAGAGTAAGAAGTAAAGTCTTAAAAGTTACAATGAACAAAAAATATATTCTGCTTAAGAAACTGGAGCAACAGCAACAAAAGTGATTGACTAAATTGTCTATGAACGTCTTAAAAATAAACAACGAATAAAAAAGTAAATATATAAATTAAAATAAATTAAAAAAATAAACAACAAAAAAACAACAAAAACAAATAAAAAGTAAATAAATATACTTGTTCTGAATCTCAGTCAGTTGCGGACGTGTGCGGTGGAAATTCGTCATCACTAGCAGAACTACAGTCAAAGGACTCGTCACTGTCACTGGTTGTATCACTGCCAAGGTTAACTATGACTGGCTCTATTACGGAATCTATATGGGGATCTAATTTCCAAAACTTTTCTTCCTCTGCTTTTACGTGTGATACGCATTTCTGCCAGTTATCTGCAGTTACCGCACCGATTGCTTCTTCTAAAAGGATACGTATATCGGCCAACTTAAAAGTTGTATTCCTACGCGCTACTTCATTTTTTACTTGTGCCCATACTAACTCGATTGGGTTTAACTCGCAGTGATACGGAGGCAGTCTTAAAACTGTAAAACCCTTTTCCCTAGCCATTTCGTCTACTGCTAATTTTATATACCTTTCTTTGTGGTGACGCGCGAGTTGTGACAGCTGTGCTTTGAGCATAGTCATATCGCATTCTATATTTTTTGACACGAGCCAGTCATAGATATCCGCTTTTTTCCAATTAGAAGTCGGAAGAGCTTCTAAACGCCGACTATGGTAGGACGCGTTATCTAATACAATAACCGAACCGGGTTCTAATTTTGTCAATATGGATTTAAACCAAGATTCAAAAACTACAGCGTCCATATCCTCATGATAATCACCAGTTTTCCGAGATTCAAAGACGTTCAATCCCCCATCCACAAACCCAGATTCGCTGCCAATATGCGTTATTATTAGCCGACGGCCTTTGCCTGAAGGGCATTTTAATCCCGTACTTAGGCCTTCAAGATGGGCTTGTCTACGACTCGCTATATTCAAATCCTGCCAACACCTAGTAACCGTGTGCCCTTCATTCAACCAAGTTTCGTCCAAGTAATAGATTTTTATTCCCCCGGCGTTACGAATACTACGTATTTTTCTTAAATATTCTCTACGCCATAATACTATATCGTCTCTTTCAATCAATGCGCTGTTCCGCTTTCTTTTCAAATATCTGATATTTATTTCGCGTAATGTTCTCAATAATACCCGACGAGATATCTTTGGCAGACTTTCATCATTTTGTAATTCCTGTTGTAGTTTTTTTATCGTTGGAAGTTCATTACGGAGATAAAATGAATGGACTTTTCGACGAATCGCATTTTTCACGTCACCATCCAAAACAATCTTTTTAACTCCTCTTTTTTGTTTAAGTGATTTTACCACAAATACTACGTCGCGCTTCTTTTCCTTCAAAATTCTGAAAATTGTTGCAACTGAGACCTTAGTCAGATCGCTGCAAAGTTTAACGATTTCCTTCACCGGCCTTTCAGGAAATCGTGTACGTACACCATCGTAAACATTCTTCACTATATTGCGTTCACCGGTTGATAAAACATGTCGTTTGGATGCTGTATTGCTAACCGATGTGCCTTGCTGCATTGTTATTAATTGTATCGTCTAATTTCCCGCGCAAACTTCAAGAATAACTTACCACACCTGCTATATCGCTACGCACCTGACTAAGACTGGCGCGTCAAATCTAAACGGGCGGCCACCGCGAAGCGGCAAGCCGGACCCTCGGCGGATCTTGCGGCATTGTCAAACCGTGCGTAATTGCTGCGAAACTGCTGTGATTTCATGGCCCCTCTCACAATGCGTCACATCGCGCAAAATAGATAAGCGACATGGTGTGAGCCTAAAACTGGTGTCGGTTTTTTGATTAACATGAAAGAAACATACATGTGCGTTGGTGCTCTAATTTACGGTTTTTTTGCTCCTCAGAAATTTTTATCACGATACCGAATGGATCAAGCGACTTGAGTTCGCACAGATATGCGACAGTACAAGTCTGCGATGAACGTTCTGAGTGCGAATATATTGAGTACACTCGCACATCTATAGCTTCCCACAGTATGCGTGTGCATGCCTGTACCGATCTCTAAGCTATGGCTAAAGGACCTGCACAAAGGGGCAACGCCGAGAGCTCGCATGCCGCCATTTCAAGCGCTGTTGCCAAGTGTACGTATGTTTCAGCAGTCGTGCTACCGTTGGTATGATTGGACGTGGATTAGGCATATTAGAAATTAAGGATTGCAATTAATGTTTGACTCCAAATAATAGAAAATTGAGAAACACTGTTGAATATTTGCTCACAGATTATGCATACAATCAAGCATACAGTAATATCTATTCGTTAGCTGAGCATCTAAGGGATCTTACGATTTTGTTATATAAGCGCGTGACAACATTGTTTGCGCCGATTTACCGCTAGCGGAGGTATCATGCAATGTGAAATTTAACTATAGTTTCCGTAATACGCTAGGCAATGTTCGGATGGACCTAAAAAGTTGATTTATGTCGCTAGGTCTTCCTTCACAGCCCCTACTCTACACCCTATTATGAATACAAGCAATTTCTCAGTTTTTCAACCCCCACCCCCTAACCACCCCAATTTCACCCCACCCAAAAAAACGCAGAAAATGATCAGGAACCTCTAAAACGCTTAAAAACGAAGTTTGAGCTGTTTTTATATTTTTACTTTTTTTTTATTATTTCTGCGCCGCCACTGGCACGATTTATAATAACCATACGCGTTTTCCAATATTCGCCACGGTAGTAATACTGTGTCAAAATTTCATTAACATCAATTCAACAGTTTCCTTGTAACACAATATAGAAAGATCTAAAGCAATACTCTCGTATGTTTACACCAGAAAAAATTCTAAGTCCTTTGGTTTCTGTAATAGGCAAGGCAATGTTCGGATGGACCTAAAAAAGTTATTTATGTTGCTAGGTCTTCCTTCATGGGTCAGTGGGCAGTCTATTATGAAAGCAACAAATTTTTCAATTTTACAACCCCCCACCCCCCAACCACCCCAATTTCACCCCCACCCAAAAAAAAGTAAAAAATGATCAGGAACCTCTAAAATGCCTAAAAACGAAGTTTGAGGAATATTTAATTTTTTTTGTTTTTTGCTAATTACTCCGCCGCCCCTGCACCGATTTTCAAAATTATAAGAACATTACCTACTACGACCCCCCAGCATATCGCTGCCCAAATTTCATCACAATCCATGCAGCGGTTACTGAGATTACGAGGACACAAAAACGCGTACAGACAGACCGACAGACCGACAGACCGACAGACCGACAGACAGACAGACCGACGGAAATGAGTGACATGGATTTTCGTTATGTAGACATCATGAAACGCCCAAAAAGTGTATTATCTCAAAATCGAAAATTTTCGCGATCACAATACTCCCCTCACCTATCGGTGTGGGAAGTAAAAACGTAATATAACCTTAATATAGTACAGATAAGTTCCTTTTGGGGCTGTTTTGGATGAAGCGAGTACGCTTACACTGGAATATCAGTCAATAAACTGGAGGTCAACTTATTTTTCTAGTTATTTCGGCGGCACTTAGTTTCAGTTTATGTCTATTTACATATGTAAAAAAATTATAAAAGATTTCTTGGTAACACACACTGTACAGGACTATACAAATGATACTAGGATTTCTTTGCCATATGATACAACAATGGATCGCAGGAAGCTGCGTGTGGCTGCATGTTGAGACGTGTTTATACGTGCGTAGTAGCCGCCTCGTCAAGTGGATGAGCTCAGTGTGCCAGTGGCTGAATAGCTTCTTGACCGACCGATCTCTGTTTGTTGTAGTTGAAGGCTGTTCATCAGACGTATTTTCATTAAACGCCGGTGTTAGTAGTAGTAGTTTTTATTTGACCATTTTATACAAATGAATGCAATTATGACAAGTCAAAATGGAGAAAGCCTAGAAAGAATACAAAAAACAAACTTATATCTAACTATGATTAACCTAATATGTATGTATGTATGTACAGAGCACAAGTAGATGGTAGTTTAAGCAGAAAAAAGAACATACACCTCAGTGAGAACTGTTAATGTTGGTGCTCAGATATTCCTGTGTTGAATGTGGTCTAGTAACATCTGCTTGACTTTTTCCTTAAACGCATGTACACTGGTTTGACAGTAGTCATGAGGCAGTTTGTTATAAAACCTGATATCTAAAGAGTTTTGTTTACAAGTAGTTAGTCGGTGTCTTGGTGGACTTAATGCTTTAGATCCTCTGGTATGATAATTGTGGATATCTGACTGGATAGGAAAATTCTGGGAATTCACACGAATAGCAATTAATGTTTAGTAAATATACAAACAAGGGACTGTTAATACCTGCAAACTTTTAAATATCCTCAGAGATCCGTCCTATTCCCAACACTCTTTCTGCTATAAAACAACGAGCTGCTGGAAATAATTTCCAATCCAATCTACAGTTTCGCAGACGACAGTAATTAATATCGTGCATGGAACCAGGCAAGCCACTGTCATCCCAGGAGATAGTACGTCCGATGGCGACAGCAACGTGCCTCACAGAAGACTCAGGCAATAACACTAACAAAGAAGTCTCACGTTGGCTTACCAACTGTGGAAATGGAAGGTCACCCAATAGTCGAGTCACCTTCAGTCAAGCTTTTTGGATAAACATCAACAATAACATGTCCTGGCAAGACCACGTCATCAGTATTCCTAATGCAGCATCCCAAACGCTTGGAATTTTGTTCCGCTGTAGGAATCTGTATACAAAAGATCAACTAGTGGGCTGCTCTACTAGGCACAGATCCGACCATCAACCTGTCCCCTCTTTACAGATTCTAGCACGGGAGATGTTCGAGGGACTCTCCAAGATAATAACGCCAAAGGCTGTCCGCTTTGAACTGTGACTTTAAATACGAATTATTATAAAAATGACCAATATTGTGTCCATTACACCAACCCAATTCCAGCTTTTAGTCATTCGGCAATCTTTTAGAATGTGTATAAATCGTCAATTTCAGGAACCATCTGTATATCTGATAAAACATATTGTCACAAATTATTTAGCAGCATACATTTTTAATTAACTGGAGCTTTCTTTGAATTTCTCCTTTCCTTCTCAATTATCAATGAATAATGCAAATAATTATAAATAAAATTATAATAACCTTCTATATAGCTGAACTCATTGCTATTGCAAGAAGAACCTCCATAACGAATCTGCGGCCAAAGACAAGAATGGATATCCTGTTTCTCCAGGTATCTAGGAAACTATCTGTGTACCTTATCTATCATATAAGTTACTAGCTACGACGAAAAACTTGGATACAGCTTTCAATCCCCCCATAAAGGTAAAATATGTATTCGAATGTCTCGACGAAAATTGCCTTTGCCCTAGCCTACGATATTTGAATTGGAAGATTTTGTCGGATATTTGAAAGAAAACGATAGGAGAATATAAAAATTTATGGGTGTTCATCATACCAACCCAATTCTAGCTTTGAGCCATTCGGCAATCTTTTAGAATGTTTATAAGTCGCTGTTTTGTCATTTTCAAGAACCTTCTGTATATCTGATATAAAATATTATCACAAATATTTAAGTAACTGGACCTTTCTTTGAATTTCCGCTTTTCTTATTAATTATGAACGAATAATGCAAATAATTATGAACAAAATCTATGCAGCTAAAAACATTGCTGTCGCAGTGCAGCTCTATAGAAGTCATCCAGCAATTCGTGCCCTACGTTGGGCGCCAATTGCACAGTCTTCAATATTGCTGTAATCACTGCTATTGCAATGTGCTCCAGAAAAGAACCTCCATGAAAAATCTGCAGCTAAAATCAAGAATGGACACCTGGTTTCTCCAATACGATAATGCCTTAGCTAACCGGGCCAAAGACACAGAATGTTTGGAATGTTTGTCCACAACGGGACTGAAATTTCTCAAGCATCCTCCCTTCATACGGTCTAGATCTTGCTCCCTGTGATTTTACAATGTTTCCGCATATCAAGATATCAAGATGAAGCTTAGGACCACGATTGTTGCTTTAGTCCCTAGCTAGTGACACTCGACCAAATCGATTTTGGAGAATGTAGAGGAAATTACTTTGAAAAAATGAAACAAACTTAAATAAAGCTGTTTTGCAAAACTCCTCTTACATTTGACTTCCTTACGCTCTCTAATGCTTCGTGCAGGATGTTCCACGCGCAATATCCTCCTTATGATTGACTTTCTAAGCGGAACAGATGTTCAGAAGCAGCTGTCAACTTTTGAAGCTCAAACTGTTCCAAACTTGGCTCAAAACAAAAAAACGTGAGTACAAGGGGAAAAACACTAGTATAAAGCATCCAGGACCTTTCTGGGTCGTTTCAGATCAATCAGCAATTCATGCCCTACGTTGGGCGCCAATTGTACAACGTTCTATACATATAGCTGAAATCATTGCTATTGCAATGGCTCCATAGAACAACCTCTATGTAGAATTTGCGGCCAAAAACAAGAATAGAACCTGGTTTCTCCATCACGATGATGCTCCAGCTCACCGCATCAAAGACAGCACCGAATATTTGACCACAACAGCACTGAAATTTCTCGCGCTCCCTCCCTACATACAGTCCAGGTCTTGCTCCCTCTGATTTTGTAATGTTTCCGCATGTGAAAATTAGGCTTTGGACTACGAGTGTACTTGAATGCCTAATGACAAAATTGGTTTAAAAAGTCGTTTACTTTGAAAAAATGAAATAAACATAAATAAAGCTGTATTGCATAACTTTCTTCGTACTACTTGTATTTTTCAGTTCCTTACGCTCTCCAACGCTTCCTGCACGATGATTGACTCTTAAGCGGAACAGATGTTCAACAGTTGCTGTCAACTTCTAAAGCCCAAACTGTTCCAAACTCGGCTCAAAGCAAAAGAACGTAAGTACAAACGAAAAACTTACTAGTATAAAGCCTCTAGGGTCCTTTTTGGGTGGTTCCAGACGAAACAGCTGTTGCGCGTAAGCGGAATCGCGGTAGGCCAGGCTGGAGGATGTGAATCGCGAGTCGGCCACGGCCAACTTGACGTGTCAACCGGCAAACTCCCGAAAGCGTCGTCCTTTTGGAGAGCGCCGCGACGCCTCGGCTGTGCTCGGGGAAAGTCGAGTCACACCGGGCACGGCGTACGTGATTGTCTGGATGATACCGTTATGTTGAACATGGACATTTACAAGTCTATTAGCGATGTTTATCCAGCGCCCAAAAGATCGAAATGGGCGCCAGAGACGGCAAGACCACTTACCAGGATACCAGGCGGAGGAAGTGTAATCGCGCAAAATTTCTAACACAGCATAGTAAACAACCAGCACAATATTTCTGAGGATTTCCTATATAAAAATGGTTCCCACAAAATTTGACGTTGGGGTGATTTTACGGCTGTGAAGTTTGGGTAGAGATGCAAAAATGAAAATATCGATACCGGTACCAACTGGATATTTTTCAGCCAAATAGGCGCGATTGGTTCGTACAGAGAATTATGTGCAATTGATTACACCCCTCAATAATTATATAGGGCCCGTTGTACAATGCAAGCTTAAGCTTCGGCTTAAGGTAAGCCGACGTTAAACCACGTCAGTTGCAAAACGTCCGTTGTACAATGCTGACTTAGCCCCCCACTCCATGCTTAACACGAGCTTACGTAAGCCGAAGCTTAACGCGAGCTTAGCTGAGGTTTAAACCTAACCTGATACAAGTGACATGATATGTCAAGGAGGGACCTTCAAATTGCTTGTCACTTTATCATGTCATCTTTTTTGAAAGATTTGTGTCTAATTTAACAAAGAGAGCAAATGAAAGAACAGAGACAGAAACGGTCGTTGCCGAAATTTAACACAAACTGTCACAAGTGCCTAACCAAAAAAGGTAATTTTTCAGATGATTATGTCAGTATCTATTGCTTCATTGATGCCAACTGTAGTGAATTTCATTATCAACCAGGTTTAACTAAGCCGACGACTGTACAACGGATGTCGACTTTAAGCCTGAGCTTAGATAAGCTCAGGCTTAACAAAGCTCGTGTTAAACCCGCATTTGTACACCCGGCCCATAATTATTTTCGATACCGATACCCCTACAAAAGTATCGATACCAGCTTGGAATCGCTCAAGAAGTATCTAAGATAAAAATACTCGATATTAGTGTAGAAGTACAAGTATCGAAGTTTGTTAGCATATCCCTACAAAAAAATCATCCAAAAGTGGGGATGCGCGTCTAATTGCCGCCAACCTGAGATATTGTGCTGGTTGTTCACTATGCTGTGTTTCTAATTTGAGATGTCATGATTTATCTACTCCCATTATATACAGCGATTACCAAACTACCTTTCACATGAAATGATACCTACATATGAACAAAAAGCGTGGATTAGTTTTCATAATACTCGTTTTACATGAACGTTTTCTTTGCGAATTTATTCATGGAATAATGCATAGTCTTCTTCAAGGTCAAACTGATTGTGTTTTACATCTGTGAATAAAACCAGGGATTTTGTGACAGCATGCAGTGCTGCCAACACTGGTTTTCGCAATATCTATTCAATTTGTATCTTTTTGTGATCCCGACAGTATTTTACTCTTGAACTGATTGCGAATTTTTACTTAGAATATGTTTAATAATATACAAACACGAGTAAAGTAAGATGCATGACATGCATCATATGATTTTAAGGTTGGCACTAACGAATTTGACGTCAAACTTGACTACGAATTAGAGCAGGTTCTAAAGCCGTGAAGAAATCCATGAACCTATTTGACGTCAAATTTCTGTTTTACACTTGTTAAACTTGACCACGAACTGAATCGATGAATAAAACCATGGATTTCATCAAATTTGTTGTTGATGTAACGTATGCGAAGTTAGGTGAAATTTTTTGGTTATAATCAAAATTCTCCTCGACCGAAAACATTCTCCCCTCTGTTAACCTATCCTCTGTCAACTTTTAAAGTGGGTGACACGCGCACGAACTTTAAGTACGCGGTTTTTAAGCTCGCGAACTTACTCGGCTCGACGTCGGTGACACACGTGAAGCTGAAATCACTCATTTTGACAATTTTCCTAAATAAATAAAACTTTTAACAAACGCCAAACACAACAAGCGTTGCGCATCAATGGCCTGCCGAAACAAAGTGGTGGCCCGCGGCTCGCAGTACGAGCCAAGACAAGCTACGAGCAAGATTTCAAACCAGTTGGATCGCCGGCGGTTTGCGCAACGGTTTTAAAGTACGCGTACTTACGGTGACACACAGGCGAAAAAGGTCGTCGAGCCATAAGTACGCGTACTTGCTCGTACGTGTATCACCCCTTTAAGATAACGGTAACTTTTCAACTATTTGACAGCGATTTGGTTATAAAGATGGTCTTAACGTTTGAAATACCCTGTATAATGTTGCACTACCTCATAGTGTTAGAACATAGTCGGTGGTTAGAACGGATATCATTAGTAGAATCTGAATATAGGATAACATATAGGGTGTCTCATTTAAAAAAATTATATTAACATTACCACGCAATTATCAATCAGTCTGTATCAATCAAGCTATTTTCTGAGCAAGCTGCATATCCTTGCCTACAACTCTGCATATGACTTATTTCTCTAACTTCAACCGTAGTAGAATTATGGACCGATGTTGTACTAAAAGCTCACCCTGTATATTATGCAGTATCTTTATATGAAGTCTCTTGAGACACGTGTCTTCGTGCGGAATTTAATAACGTTAATAAAGACTCTTAGTTATGAATTCTGAATAGCTCTCATAAAGCTGAGTTTTCCTCTTTCTGTTGAGTGTTTGTCTTTCATTACTTTCTCCAATTTGCCTTTTCACCTTCTACACCAGTAAACGGAGGAAGTATTTTGATTATTTTCTATCTTGATTAAATATTTTCTGCATAGACTATGACACTACTTATGCTAACTAATGCCGGTTTTGCACTAAATGGACAGTTAAGTTTATGTTTTGTTTGTGTTTTCTGGAACCTGAAAACCAAAAAACAAAACTAAAACTCTTGTTTCTATCAGTCGTATGTGCTATGTTCGAGTTTCATTTTTGTTTTCCACCCTTTTCCATTGATATTTTGTTCATTGTACTTTTCATTAATCGCTATAGTGTGAGATCCCCTTACAACCAAATCATTGCCCGCCCGCTCACAAAAAAACGTATTATTTTATGTCGCTAGGTCTTTATTTCGCAGTTCAATTGTCATCCCATTATGAATACAACACATTTTTCAGTTTTACAACCCCCTCCCCCACCTCCATCATCATAGTCACAATGTCTTAACAGACATGTTGTGAACTCGTAAAATGCATTGAGTCGGAGCTAGAGTATTGCCGACATGAATATTATCAATAGTTTTGAGAACTGTAGCTCCCAATAGTTCGCGATTTACTGTCAGTTCAGTGGCGCTCTTGATACTCATATCTAGCAACTGTTTCGTCGTATCCACCCAGCGTGTAGGGGAACGGCCACGGCGCCGCCCATTCGGGGCGTGACCCTGAACTACAAGTTTCTCCATATTATCGCTTCCGTGAATATGTCCGAAGAATGTAAGCATTCTCATCGACACAAGGATAGTCTCTTTGGATTACCGAGCTCATCCAGTATGGAAACATTAGTTCGATGGGCGGTATAAGGAATTCTCAGCATTCTCCTCCACGTCCACATTTCAAAAGCATCTATGCGAGCTCGGTCTGCCTTTTTAACAGTCCAAGTTTCCGAGGCATACAAAAATATGGAGAACACAAGAGACTGAACCAGTGACATTTTGGTAGCTTTAGTGATGTTATGGTCACGCCAATATTTTAGTAAGCTTTGTCTTGGCCACCCGTGCCTGTAGAATGCGCCGTCGAGTCTCATTATCACAGCTACCTGAATTGTCAATCAAAGAACCGAGGTACACAAAACTTTGAACTACCTCACAACGGCCTATTGACTTTATTTCTCGATGATTGTCATGCTCCCTATCTACGATCATAACCTTAGTCTTGTTGTAGTTAATACCACCCCCACCCCCAGACCATCCCAATTTCACCCCCACCCAAAACATAGTAGAAAATAATCAAGAACCCCTAAAACAAGGTTTGAGCTGTTTTTATAGCCCTCATAGCATATCGCTATCCAAATTTCATCACAATCCATGCAGCGGTAACTGAGATTACGAAGCTAGAAAAACGTCAACAGACAGACAGCCAAACCGACAGACAGACAGGCAGACCGATCGAAATGAGTGACGTGGATTTTCGTTATGTAGATATCATCAAAATCCCAAAAAGCACATTATCTTAAAATCGAAAATTTTCGCGATCACAATACTCCCCTCACCTATCGGTGTGGGAAGTGCAAGTACTATTATTTTAGGAGAAAACGACGCCAACACAGATATTGGATTCGATCGTTGTTCTCTAGACGAGTAACTACTAGCACAACTGATGAATGATTTCCAAATCATGGTGAAAAATACACAAATATTAGAGATTTAATTTATGTAACAAATCGATTAACAGTCATATTGTGGTTTCTTGCCATTGAGGACCGTTATCAAAGCACAGTTTACTCATGCATAACGAAATATAAGTCTAAAACTCTCAAGGAACACAACTACTTCCATCAGACAGATTCGAGTTTCAAAACATGTCGAAACCCTTTGATGTACCGCCTCCGAGCGGGACCCGAAAAACAAAACTCGAACTGTCGCAAAACACACTAGTCTTCAAAAAGTTTGCGAAATATTGCAGTTTTATTTTCCTCGACAGGAGTTTGTGTTTTGTTATTGTTTTGTCCGTTTAGTGGAAAACCAGCATAACAAAACGCCGAGAAAATTATGAATACACCCTACCACCAGCACAATTAACTATTATTCAGTTATAGTACTACTACAGAAAAAAAATGATAGTATTATTATTAAAATAGCCACTGGGTGCCAAAGTCAGTTAACTGCTATCAACATGATACACAATAGTGTAATTTTGTGATTGTCACTATACCACTATATGAATTGATTAAAAATTGTCTCTTCTGCACAATAAAGCATCCAATCTGCTTTTGAATACATTAACAGAAGGAGCAGTCTCCACTCCCTCTGGTAATTTGTTCCACTCAGAAACTATACAATTGGTGATAAAATTCTTGCTGCGTAGTCGCTAGCTCAGTTCAAAAGATAACTTGACTGAATGTCCCCGCAGATGTAGACTGTTACTTTGGCGGAAGAAGTTAATATCACAGGAATACTGTCCATGAATGGTTTTGAAGGTTTAAATCAACTGGCCTTTCATCCTACGTCCCACAATGGTTAAGTTAAGGAATTTTAGTAGCTTTCCTTTGGACACGCCCAAGAAGATTGATGTATTTCCGAAGATATAGACACCACACCACCACCGTATGCTCGAAGATGAGCCATACTGTGTGACCAACTTAAATTGACCAGCGAACAGAATTCGGTGAAAGAAATAAGCACGTTGCCATAACTCTTAATAATTCTACCCTATTCCCTTCTTTTACGACTTGTTTTATTTTTATATATGAAGGAAACGTCAAATAATTTATATCCACTTAATATCCTATTAATCTACTTCATATAACTCATAACTACAACTAGCAACAGCAGATTTTATTCAGACGGTCCAGCATCGGAATTCGATAATCGCAGCAGACGATATCTAATGTCTCTGTTATACTTATATTTTCTATCCCTTTTCAAACTCGACATAATAATGACGATCGCTACTTCAGGGAAGCTCCCGCTTCCTTTCCTTATGCCGCGATTTAAGAAATATAAAGAATACAAACAGAAATATTAATTTGAAATTATTGGAAAAATACCCAACACTTCGTTTAGAGAAGCTGCTATTCTTGAACTTCTCACAAAACAAAATATCACAGTTTCACCATAAATTGAAACAGTTATTGGAATCAGTAAAAAGTTACACCTTTCATTGAAAGTATATCAGTGATGAAATGGCGCGAATTAGTAGGTGTAAGGTTGTAAGATTTCCATTCTGTTTTTGTGTTTTTAATCCGATTGAATTAATGTGGAGCGATTTGAAAAAAAATAAGTACAGTTATCACTTCGAAAGCTCATCAGGAAATATAAATCTTAATAGAGATCAGGTACGTTTAATAAATGAAGAAAAATGGTGAAACTGTATGAAATAAAAGCAGTCATCATTTTTAAATACATGACCGAATGAAATTATTATCAACCTAAATGATAGCGACTGATCTGTATCTGATCTTGATTTGTGGTATTGTGGTATTTATTTTACATTCTAAAATGTTAATGTCTATTGAAAATCTATTAGGCAACCACATTTCCACGTTTGGTTTTCTCCTTTTATATTGGTGGCCCTGGATGGTTCTGTCCTTAACATTACGCGACACTGTGCGTTGTATAATACATTTTTGAGAAATTAGGGCCATAAAATTATTGCCGGGTATATCTCCAACGTTTCAACTATACAAACGGTGCAAACCACTGTTAATAATGTATCTCCAAACCCTTATTTACGAATGACTTAAAGCAATAAATGTTTCGTAATTTTCCATGTGCGAGTTTGACCAGATGTAATTATCCCGTTCGCTGATTGGGATCAAACCGGCGAGAAAATAAATCAAATGAAACCGTATTATACGCCACCCTGCTTAACATAGCTGGATACTACGTGACAAGAACAAACTACGATTCCAGGATTCATGTGTAATGATGCAGTGATTCAACGAGGAACATCGCCAGTGAAGACGAGTTTACTACGCAAAAAGGATCTGCTGGAGCTTTTTGCATCATATCTTTCTTATAGAATACTATACGTATCGTACGAGGGCGTAGACTCAAACGAATTTAAGGCTCAGTTTGAGACCTTTACTGTTTTTAATATTTGTTGATGACATAACAAAGAATTTTAATGTTACACAAAATCGAACAAGAAAGCGACTGCTTAGCATTACAAAATGACTTAAATGCACTATACTTGTGATGTGCAGAAAACAAGCTCTCACTGAATACATCAAAATGCAATGTGGTAACATATACAAATAAACAAACACCAAACACAGATTAATTATGACTACAACATAGATGGACATAGTCTCGATAGACGACAGCTCGAAATCAAAGATTTGGGTGTATCTTTCGACCAAAAACTGCTATTTAAGCCACATATAGGTAATACCACCGCTTCAGCCAATAAGATGTTAGATTTTGTCATCAGAAATAGCAGAGAATTTACTAATGCTCAGGCTACAAGAATGCTTTATTTTTCACTGGTCCGATCTAAGTTAGAATATGCCTCACTTGTATGGAGCCCCTATCATGATAAGTACATAAACCAACTAGAATCTATACAAAGACGTTTTCTTAAATATTTGAACGGTTAATGGTAACTATCCCCCAATTGGTTTTCCCCAGCAAACGTTATTGGACACCTTCTCTGTTGCTAGCTTGCATCAAAGATGGATTAAATACGGTATCGGTTTTGTCCAAAAACTGATAACAAATAAAATCGATTGTCCGCAAGTCTTGCATAAACTGAATTTCCATGTTCCTAGAGTAAATTTCCGCCAACATAGCACATTTTATCTAGATGCTCAACGCACTGACTGTCTGAAGTACTCTCCCTTAAACACTCTGATGATGTCGATGTATTCATGTACAAATAGGTGATTTTATCACAACTTCGTCTAGTATTAATTTATTTTTAGTGTGAAATCTACTGTTTCTGAACATGCTTTGATCAATTTTATATGTTAATATATAGTTTGTATATGAATGTCTCATATATGTTATATATTAGTAGGTAGAAAACATACGTTTAATGTCTCAGCCAGTAAGTGGTATGTATACTGTTGGCTGATGTATACATAAATAAATAAAAAGCTGCTTACAGACTAAAATGAGCGGTTCACTAGCTGGCTAGTGAAACCAAGCTCAAAAGGAATGCTGTTAGGTAGGTTATTGCTCTTATTACTGGACGTAGCCATTTCAGACAACATCTATATAATCGGGAAATTACCAATAGAGAGCAGGTTTTAACGAGCAAATGAATAATCAGGCGCCGTTGTCAGCGACACTCTTTCAAACTTTCAGGGGTCAACATTACAGAAAACATGATTTAGTACGACAATTATAACGCCTGCCGGCGGAAAGAAGCTCGGATAGCTATTCAGAGCCATCCAACCTTCTCACGGTGTATAAAGCCCAGAGAAGACCTAGCCTGGAGTATTGCTCTCATATCTGGGGAGCAGCTGCTTCTACTAGCCTATCCATACTTGATGCAGTTCAGAGAAGGACAATTCGACTAATTAGTGACCCGGCCTCAACGCGCCACCTCCAGCCACTTTCCTTCCGTCGTGCAGTTGGTGACCTCAGATGCTCCCGCGGGATGTGTGCATCTCTTCCCAAGGCTATCGTTTACATATAAATCAAGAACCGAGCAAAAAACCGCACCTTCATTCCGAGAGTGTCCAGTTTGGAATAGACTGCTAGGAGATGTATTTACGGAGCCTACGACTTTTGTTCTGTTCAAGTCCCGTTTCACCAAATTTTCCCTAACATAACCTTTCCATAGCAGCCGTGGTACTCTATACCCTGTTACCCGATACTTTAAACTGTCATCGATGTCAACACTGTCAACAGCGAATAGATGTTTGGCTAGTGATAACTAAAAATCCCCCAGAATGAATCTTGACACATGCTTTGACGGCATACGTATAGGGCTGCACTCGGTGCTCATCCAACTACTGACGTGTAATCGACTTTTAACAATATATAAACGAAAAAATATATTGTTCCGGTCAAGCGTTTTTGACGTGAATTTTTAGATAGTGAATCAATTTCTTTATCACAAAAATAGGCATTATTTTTTGGCAATCAGATATTCAGCAAAAATATTACTAAGACAGTCCTGACTTGCAGGATTGCCAATTCAGACCACTACTAAAAAATTGAATCTGAGATGCACTTCTTCGTCAGCTGATATCTATCAAATATATGTCAGGCCGAGTGGTCAAGCCAGTTTAAAGTATCAGGTAACAGAGTATACTTTAATTTGAAGGAATATAGGGTTCTACGGTGTGCAACTACTGCTAATGTCGAGTAATAGACATTTGGTGATGTTTTCTTTTATGCTTATATTGCTTATTCTACATTTTCCTGAAAAAAATCCGGTGTTTCTTTCTAAAAAGTATATCAATATGGCTGGTCTGAATGATCATGATTGTGCTTTAAATAAGATAAATTATTTTTAGCCTAAGTATAAGACACTGAGTTTCTAACACTAGACTTTTTATTCCATGTACTAACTTCATATTAAACTCTTCCCCATTTGTGCGTTGTACGTTATAATCAATAAATATCCCACTACTGATGTAACTTCGCTATTCAATGAATCGTTTTTAATTGCTAAGTGTAGAAATATTTGATTGTTCCTAACAACATATTTTGCCCGTGTGGGGGCGGGTTAGAATATCTCCCATCGTATATCCTGCGTGTCGTAAAAGGCGACTAAAAGGAACACCGAACTACTGTCGGTATAAGCAGTAACCTCTTCTCAACCAACAGCTTCGGGTGGACGAGTTGAGAAGAGTCAGGACACCTTCTTGTCCTTGGGGTGAGAAATTTTCCCTAAAGGCGGATGAACTAGTAGATACCATCTGGTCAACGGCATGAGGATGCAGAGAGCAAATGGGAAACTACTGCATTAAAGATCTTAAAGATATCCCAAGAGAAACTCGTAAAATGTGTAAATGCATTTACGAGTTCACAACATGTCTGTTAAGACATTGTGACTATGATGATGATGAACAACATATAGATCAACAAATGTATTTGTTTGCTCGAGAGAAAAAAGTATTTGTTTTAGTTTTGCTTTTCGAACAGACAGCTTTGAAAATCGCTCAATACAAGCCTAAGATATGGCTCAGATATGTATTCGATACGTTCGTCATTTGGAACCACAGAAAAAAAAGCTAGAAGAATTTCTAGAACACCTGAACAGCGTACATAAAAATATCCAGTTCACCATGGAGGTAGAAGAGAACAAAAAACTGGCTTTTCTTGACGTTCTTCTAATAATAAATCACAGCATAGTAAACAATCAGCACAATATCTCAGGTTGGCGGCAATTACATGCACATCCCCCCTTTTGGATGATTATTTGTAGGGATGCTAATAACGACACTTCGATACATGAAATGTATCAATACTTCTGCAGTAATATCGAGTATTTTTATCTTAGATACTTTTCGAGCGATTTCAAGCTGGTATCGCTACTTTTGTAGCGGTATCAAAAATATTTTCTGTACCAACCAAACGCGCCTTCATTGGCGTGTACAGGTCTATACTTGGCCAAAAAATATCGAATTGGTACCGGTATCGATATTTTTATTTTCGCATCTCTACCCAGACTTCACACCCGTAAAATCATCCCAAGGTCAAATTCTGTGGGAACCATTTTTATATAGGAAATCCTCAGAGATATTCTGCTGGTTGTTTATTATGCTGTGTGAAAAATAGACACAAGGTACATAGAAAACCAACTCATACTGACCGGTACTTACATAAAGAATCAAACCACCACCCATCCCAGAAGTATGGAATTATTAGAACTTATGTCTCCAAAATCAGGTGACAGTTTGAAGAGCCTCATCTATTTATTTTGAAAATAAGTATCAATAAATGCGGAATACCGAGGTAATCTACTTGGCCCCATTTGTCTCTTGGTCTCTCTTGGACTGGTCAATTTTTTTTTTAATTCATCAACCTATTCATTTCCAAAAACCATTTTATATGAAGTCAAAGTAACCTATACGAGGCTTGCTCTAGATCTCAATGCACCAGTACGCAGACAGCTCTTCCACGCTTATTAGCGATCATCAGTGCGCCAACTTCTGCCGCCTACTCTCACATGCTTCACATGGCTGGTAGACATGAAAATTCTGATGCTCTCTATCTCCGTCAGTCGACCTATGGCACAATGATGATCGCTAATAAGCGTGAAACAGCTGTCCGCGTACTGGTGGATTGACGGAGATATAGAGCAACCCTCGTATATCGACTTCCATATGCATTCGGCATAGAAGCGCGTCTATCTGGTTAGGTAAGCGAATGCGCCTTTGCGTTCCGCCAAGAAGTTTGCTGCTCTTTAGCAGCGACTTCCTTGGTTTGCCGTTACCCTCGGGTACCAGATGGCGCACAGGCAGATCTTTTCTGTCGCCTACTCAAAGTAACCTTTTGATAAATATCGAGAGAAAAATGTTTTCTGATTTTTCATATGGGAGAATATATGAAGTTGGAAATGTCGATCAAAAACCTCTTATAAAACTCAATTACAATCTCAATAATCGCCTGCAGCGCCCTCTACCGGATGAACGGTGTACCTCTCGTTTACACAAATAAAATCAATAACCCTGCAATACACTGACATAGTTATTCTCTGCGCTTCATTTTCGAAAGAATCAGAGATTGTTAGCATCTATCCGCATGATGGCGTAATCTTGTCTTCCATTTTAGAGGTCATCTTGCTCATTTTTCACAAAAAAGGTGTCAAGTGGCATGACTCAAGCAAACCGTCTATAGTTGCGAAGAACATTTCAGTCATTTTGGTTGAAGATGTGGCATACTCTTTTCTCTTTATGTATGTTTGTGAATGTAAGTGTCTGTCTTTTACTCACGTGTGTTACAGATTTTACCCATCTCTAGTTTGGTGTGAATGAGGATGGATCAAGGCTAAGCACTGAATTAGAATGAACAATCTTGGGAAAGATGAAACCACAGTTTTCGCGTGAAAACCATTGAAAAGAGAAAATCAATAGACTACACATACTCAAGCTACTGTTTTCTAAGCAAAAATAGCCAGAATTTTGGAATGCGGCAGAATATGCCTAGATAAAGGGTACAATAAAAATATGATCTATGTTACACAGACAGTAAAGCAGCTCTGATGGCCTTGGCGAGGAACCACTGTACTTCAAAAATAGTGTGTGACTGCCATAATACCCTAAACACACTGGCTAAGATCACCGTACATTAACAAAGACAAGTAGGGTCACTCTAAGCTCCGCCCCAATGTTGTCTTTCCAGCTGTGCTCTCGAATACTAAGCAAGCTGGCGGATTCTGGTACCCGGCGATCTCGGGCAGTAGCCGAACGCTAACAGCTGTGGTTTACAGGGTCAGTCCACCTAACACCACCTAACACGCGACACGGTGCACGGAATACAATCGGTCGGATCTACCGGGGTGCCTAAATAAGTAGTGTTTGTGTATTATTGAGCGTTTTGCGCGTGTTTCACAAAAAAATGCCGGTGACGTGCTCTGTATATGGCCCCATTGTTTTTTATATTTGTGCCTACTTATTCCCATTGATTTTTAAAATATCTGTTTTTAATACTTTAACTTTATTATTGACTTGATTCTTAAGTTTTTTTAATTCATTTTCCAAATTCGTGTTTCCCGTTTCTTTAACTTTTTGTTTATACATTTTGACTCTGTTTTCAATCATTTCGAGAATTTCTTGATTTATCCAGTCGTCATTTTCACGTACCTTATACATCTTTTTGAATTCCGAATCTTTTTTACAAGAAGTGATTAAGTCAATTAGTTCCTGAAATGATTGAACTTCTGTAGTTTGAATATTCTTTTAAAATTTTGAGATCACTTTTTTATGATCTATTCTGTTTACTTCTTTTCTATATTTTGCCGCAAGTACTTTTATGTTTACACCTAAGTTAATTGACAACAAATTATGAATGATCAGATTGTTACTGTTACTTTACTACTTGAATCGTACATTTCAAATTACTACATCTATCTGACAAAACATGATCTATAATACTCCGTGAGCTATTTGCCACCCCAGTAGCTGCATCTGCAGTTATTGTGTTGAATGGTTTATTGAATAATAAATTATATTCTATCTATAATATAGAATTCATTTCGATTGGCCCCCGTATAACTAAAGTGAACGTCGACCGTTGACGTCGACAATATCCCACAGTCGGATTCCTTGTAAGAAACGAGACCGCACGAAGGGAACCCCTCTCATATCGAGGCAGCTCGCATTTGTGAGACTCACATCAAAGTCGGCACGGCGAGTGACCCTACTTGTCTTTGTTAATGTACGGTGCTAAGATCAACAAAGTAACACTATCTTGGGTGCCTAGTCACATAGAGGAGTAGGTGGGAATGAGAAGGCCGACAGGATTGCCAAGCAAGGTGCTGAACTCCTTCTCATCAGCCCAGAACCATCATGTGGTATGTCATACAACATGGTATGGACATGTCTCCAGTTGGGGGCCAAAGGAGGTCCTCGTGTTCTAATACCACTTTTCTAAACATCTACCTTATCTACAAGTTTTAAATAAAAAATATTCATTCCTCTTAGATATGAACAGTTTAAAAGAAAAAATCCCATAATGCAACTAAGGTGCTGCCTCTCCCGGTTTCACCAGGAGTCTTCCAGATTCAACTCCCAATCTCCCGGCTCCCGCAACCTTATTATGTAAAAATTCGCGACAGCGGTCGCAGAGCAGATGCCGAGCAACAGCGACATGACAGCAAGAGGATCGTCAAAATTGTAGGTTATATGTCGTTGTCCGTCACTATCACATCGTTGCGTAATACGAAATTTACAACAGAAAACATCCAAACACAACAGCAGATATTGCGCGATTTTCGCCGGTCGCTTGTCGTCTGCAAGATACGTGATAAGATTGCCGGTTTAACGTCAATATCGCCCGGTGAAATATTACTTACAAAAAAATGGCTGAAATACGGAAGGATTGATTCGGTATTTTCAACTAACATATTATGATTGAAAATTTCTGCAAACCTCTGAGCTGCAAACTAACATAATCAAAGCAGCCAGGGATATCAAGGAGACTGGAATCGAAAGTCCAATTTATGTCTAGTTTGATCGACTAATTCCAATGTGACAGCTGCTCCTGATAATTTTTTACGAAATTGAAAATGAGCTCTTCTCTGTCAGAATGTATTTAACGCGTGCAAATTTTCGTGCTATTATATACAGGGTGAGTTTTCAGTACCGGCTCGGTCGATAACTCCACTACTGTAGAAGATAGCAAAAAAGGTTGTATATAAAAGTTGTAGCCACTGATATGCTCCTTGCTCCGAAAATGTTTAGATTTATATAGGGTGATCCATAACTACGTGGTGATACAAACATTCATTTTTTTAAATGAGACACCCTATATATTATTCCATATTCAAATTCGACTAACGATTTCCGTTCTTCCAATATGAGTACTATTACATTATACAGGGTATTTCAAAAGTTATGACAATTTTTATATCCAAATCGCTGTCAAATGAACGTACTGTATATCAAAAAGTGATGAATCAAAAATCATTCCTTTTTACACGGATGAATAAAAAATATTCTCTAGTTTAAAAATTGGCTATAAAAAAGCCCGCGACGCATATTCGTATACAGGGAGATGTCGAATGCAAAATCTAGATTTACTCTCTTTTTTTAAATATAACCTCCAATATTTTATTATACCAAAGAATTGCTCTTAATATGCTCTTTCATCTTTATATAGCACTTGTTATGGCTGCATTCATTAGTTTCTCAGATATTTCGATTTTTCTACTAATTTTAAATATACCTTCTATTTGTTTACTAAAATTTATTTGTTTTGAGAAAATACTACCAAATTTCATTTTTGCTTAACAAGAAACTAAAATATAAGGCCATAATAGCACTGGATCAAGTCAAACCACTGAATTAACGAGATATTATAGGTCAAGTGTGCTGAGGAAACAATCTTATAGACGTCATGCATAATTATCAAGCAGATGTATCAGGTAGGCTATGAAATATTAAGCGACACAGTCCTAATAAAACGATTCTTCAATCTTTCAAACGCATTAGTTTTAGAGTGCCTCCGTTCTGGATATTGCTGTTCATAGTTGATATATTCTAGAGTCTAGAGTCAAGTAGGCAAGTTCTCAAGGATTCTCCTAAGTGCCGTCAATGGAAAAATTAATTTTTAAAGCTCGTTTTTCACACAGCACGGAATTATCGAGCAGGTTATGAAAACTGTCACCTGATAAATCTGCTTGATAATTATGCATCACGCCTACAAAATTGTTTCCTCAGCATACATGACTCTATTATTTCGACGATTCAGGGTTCTGACTTCATCAAATACTATCATGACCTTATAATTTAGTTGTCCGTTAAATAAAAAACAAATACGGTTGTACTTTCTCAAAATAAATAAATTTCAGTACACAAATAGAAGCTATATTTTAAATTTACCGAAAAATCGAAATATCTCGAAAACTGATGGACGTACAAAGATGAAAGGGCATATTAAAAGCAATTCTTTGGTATAATAAAATATTGGGGGTTACTTTAAAAAAAAAGAGAAAATCTACATTTTGCATTCTACATCATCCTGTATACGAATATACGTTGCGGGCTTTTTGTATAGCCGATTTCAAAGCTAGAGGATATTTCTAATCTTTCCATATAAAAAAATAATTTTTGATTTATTACTTTTTGATATACAGTACGTTCGCTTGACAGCGATTTGGATATAAAAATGGTCATAACTTTTGAAATACCCTGTTGTTATAATATCTTATATTGTGAGAAGGGAAATGATTGGTAGAATCTAAAAATCGGATAATATATAGGGTATCTCATTTAAAAAAATATATGTTTGCATCACCACGTAGTTATGGATCACCGTGTATAAATCAAAATATTTTCTGAGCAAGGAGCATATCCGTGACTTTTTTCGCCATATTTTACAGTAGTGGAGTTATCGACCGAGCCGGTACTAAAAACTCACCATGTATATTTTATGATATCAAAAGTGGTCTCTCTCCGAAACAATGTGTTGAGAGACTTCGTGCTGCATTTCGTAATGAAGCTTCATGTTTGAAGGCTTCGTATGGAATATAGAGCAAATTTGAATGTGGAAGTATTTCTCTCAACGACGAACTTTGAAAAGGAAGATCAGTTCCTCCAGTTTCTTATGAAAATGTTGCCGCTGTTCGACAGATGATCTTGCATGACCTGCCGGAGTCTGGCAAGTTTGATGCCGTTGAATTCCGCATAACCTCACAGAAGCCCAAAATAACATCGTGTTGAATGATGCCAACAAACTCTCAAGAAATACGATTATGGTATATCTAAAATCTATGACATTATGACTGATCACGAAACTTGGATATATGCAATCAGAACTGCTCATTCGACAACATGAATCCTTCAAAATTCTCTGAAAATTATTTAGATTTACCTCAAAAGTGTAAAAACGACATGATTTATATACAATGGCACAGTATGAATGATTTAGTATCTTCTAAGTCTAATTTTCCATCCTAAAGGGGTGAAATTTGCATTTTGTTGTCTGACGAAGGGTTTAACGATATGCTTGGATGGACCGATCAAATCCTGCAAAAGCAGTACATATGATCACTGGATCAGTGGCGTAACTAAGGGCCCGCAGGGCCTGCAGCTGCGGGGGGGCTCCGCGGTTTTAGGGGCCCCGTAGTCTTGGAGGCCCAGGGTCCTCATGCGCCATCGTTTGTGCAACAAGAAAGTAGTAAATTGAAAGGTTGCTTTCCCTGTATGTTTATATTTTTTACAAATAATACCTATGAACATTGAAAATATGGGACAGTATTGCATTTTAAACTGAACCCTAAAAATCGGCGCAGTATCCGCAGTAAATGGAAATATACGGTAAGGGAGCATAATGCCCCCCCCCCCCCCCCGTCGTGGACGAATATACCCTGTGGTCCAGCGGTAAAGTAAAATCATTTTAATTTTCTTAATTAATAATGGAGGACGTTAAACCTTTATTAGAGGACGCTGCGTATAGTAGAGAGATATAACTTTATTGATCTGTGTAGGTGCTCGCTCCATATCTCTATTGAAACACGCGTGGCGTATGAAGATAAACAGAACAAAACAAAACTTCCAGCCTGTCAGCCAATCAGGCGTCCAGATTAATGGATTTTGCCTCCACAGCTAATCTTTTACCTGGTGAGGTGTTTAATGTTTTGCATGGATCAATAATCAATCTACGATGACGGTACTTCTGCATTGCCATTGGCATTTTAGCTAGAGTTTTTAATTCGTGGCTAAGTCAGAAGCAGACAATTATGACTTGGTTTGACGACCTGCGAAACCTTCCTATGGCCTGGATCAAATTTCAAAATGCATTCGACACTACGTCTCATGAACTGATTGTGCAGCTGTTGGAATCTCTTTCGGTAGATGATCAAATATTGAGATGCGTCAAACAACCGACGCCACTCTGGGAGATCCGGTTCACTATAATATCAGGTGAGAGTAGGGTTAGGACATAGTTGGTATTATTTAAAAGAGGTCTTCCAAGGAGACGCCTTGAGTCCCTTGCTCTTTTGCATCTCGCTACTGCCTTTATCCATAGTGCTGAAAAATACTAAGGGATACAGCTGTGCCTCGCTCAATCACCGGAGGCACAAGGTCACCGATTTGTTTCACTCTAAGTCTCCGGACAACCCGATTTACAGGAGTCGCTGAGGGTAGTGCAGAATTAAAGTCAAACTATTAGAATGGAGTTCGGGACAGACAAATATGCCATAGTTCATCTCGAAAGAGCACGCTGCGAAGATAGTAAAAATGAGGAGCAGCTCTTGGATGGGAGCATCTTGCGACAGCTGTATGCCGGAGATACTTATACCTGCCTTGGAGTGACGGAGGGTCACGTCCAAGAGGCAGGATTGGTCAAAAAGTGTCTCCGCCTCAAGTATTTGCACCGACTTTGGCAGATCTGGTCATCAACACTGTCTGGCAAGAACAAAGTCGCTGCCACAAGCATGCTTGCGGTCTCATTGTTATTATACACCTTTGGTGCCATCCACTAGACAGTGAAAGAGCTTTGAAAAATCGACATAAAGACCCACAAATGGAAAGAAGTCTACATGCTAGGTCCTCTGTCCCGCGAATATATGTACTTTCCACGACACGTGGGACGGCGTGTACTATTGAGTTTGGACTGTTTGGAGCGTCTGCGGCATCGATTCACTGATACGCTTTGTGCGAGAGCACGAGAGTACGTTTAGAGGAGTCTTTTTTCAGAGCAGCAACATGGGCAACCGAGTAACTCAGCCTCACACTAGACTTCATGCGGAGGTGTCAGCAGTCCATTACGGAACTTGCTCTCACACTATTAAAAACCCACATTAAAGCTGATAAAGTGCAATTTCTTTTAAGACTTCACAAAGATAAGCCAATGCACGCAAGCGACCTTCTCCTTCCTAAAGTCTAGTGTCTCTCGTCGGCGTGTAATGTGTACAGTGGTACTGCGCATCCATCTGCACAACGCGGCTGTACCATTTGGATGGCGATTTACACCTAAACGGTTCGCTTTAAGTCCCATGTGTGATACATAAAGTCCCACTAGAATTCACCAAGAAATCTGAATATGCACTAATATACAGGTAATATACAGGGTGTTCTATTTAAAAATAACAAAGTAGGCAATTTCTCAAAGATTCTCCTATATATCTTCAATTGTTAAAGCTTGTTTTTCACACAGTACGTAATTATTGAGCAGGTTATGAAAACTGTCAATTTTTTAAAGCCTACCTGATAAATCTGCTTGATAATTATGCAACACGCCTACAAAATTGTTTCCTCAGCATACTTGACTTTATTATCTCAAAATAAATAAATTTCAGTACACAAATAGAAGCTATATTTCGCATTTACCGAAAAATCGAAATATCTCGGAAACTGATGGACATAGGTACAACAAGTGCTACACAAAGATGAAAGAGCATATTAAAAGCAATTCTTTGGTATAATAAAATATTGGGGGTTACCCTGTATACGAATATGCGTCGCGGGCTTTTTTATAGCCGATTTTAAAACTAGAGGATATTTTCAATCTTTCCATGTAAAAAAATAATTTTTGGTTCATTACATTGACAGCGATTTGGATATAAAAATGGTCATAACTTTTGAAATACCCTATATAATGTTATAATACCTTATTAGTAGAATTCAAAAATGGGATAATATATAGGGTGTATATATGTATACATGTTTGCATCACCACGTAGTTATAGATCACCCTGTATAAATCAAAGTATTTTCTGAGCAAGGAGCATATCCGTGGCAACTTTTATGTACAACTTTTTTCGCTATCTTCTACAGTAGTTGAGTTATCGACCGAGCCGGTACTAAAAACTCACCCTGTATATGTACTTTTGAAGCGTTTCCAAATGTTGAATGCAAGTGTAGATACTCTAACGCATGATGTACATATTTCACGTATCTATACGAATGTACTTTCCACGCCATTGACCAATTATACACATTTCAAGCTTCACTTCAATTTTGCCCACTCTAAAAAAATCCAGGACACATCGACTGGAACGTTGCGATATTACCTCAAATGAGGCAGGCTGCCTCATTTCGTGGCGGCGGTGAACGAAATGGACTTTACCGAGCTCTGAAATCAAATATTGACATTCAGCGGCCTCTACTTGTCCCCATCGGCCATGATGTCGGAAAGCCGCATTTAATTGCGCTCCAGTTAGTGTCCTTCCAGCTGTGTGACTGCGGACACCTATTGCGGATCTAATTAGCTTCAAAAATGTACACCTAGTTGAAGCTACTGTGTCACTTATTATGCGAGTCTTCTATGTTGCTCAATCGATTGATTTCAATCTGTCTGCCTTTTTGGCACCGCTACAGCTAAAGCGTGCAGCTGAATTAATTAGCTTCAAAATTTTATCTGTTCTAGAGTTAATTAATGTATTTGTTAAATACCTACAGGTGGTCTAATTAATACCAGGTCTGTTTCTTATGAATGAAGTATTTATAAAGCCTTTGAACATGAATGTCTCATGTCACAGCTAGATATTGTATGTGAGTCAAGCTGCACGATGTCAAGATAATTAGCTTCAGAAATTGGTAGCTTTTCAAGCCTATCATTATAGGTTTTTAGCTGCTTATGTGCCTACATAACCAATGTTGTATTTCACTACACGTCTTTAATTCTGCATTATGCGAACATCTATAGGTAATAAAAAAGTGAAATTGTCTTTCAAGCTGTGTGACTGCAAACACATGTGCTAAATTGCAAATGTACTTATGATGCTTGTACGAATAGGTCCTTTACCTCTTAGACGCATCTCACGTGAGTAATATTGTACTTGGTTACATTTCACTTGAAGCATTTAATATCAAGTATTGACAAATGACCTAATTAGCCCGCATTTTAAACACTCCAATTCTGGCTATTCTAAAAAATCTGAAAATAACTAGCAGAGCGTGGTATTATTACCTCACATGTGCCAAGCCGCTTCATTTCATGGCCGCGGTAAACGAAATGAACTGAAATAAAATATTGACATTCACTAGGCGCCACATGTCCCTATCTGTGGTGACGTGGAAAAGCTGCATTTAATTGCGCTCCACTAAGTGTCCTTCCAGCTGCGTGACTGCGGACACCTTCTGCGGATCTAATTAGCTTCAAAGATGTACGTCTTCTATGTTGCTCAATCAATTTATTTCAACTTGTGTGCCTTTTTGGCAACGCCACAGCTAAAGCATGCAGCTGAATTAATTAGCTTCAAAATTTTATCTGTTTTAGTGTTAATTAATGTATTTGTTAAATACCTACGGGCGGCCTAATTAATACCAAATCTGTTCCTTATGAATGAAGTATTTATTAAGCCTTTGAACATGAATGTCTGAAGTGACAGCTAGATATTGCATGTGAGTCAAGCTGCACGATGTCAAGATAATTAGCTTCAGAAATTGACAGCTTTTCAAGCCTATAATTATAGATTTTTAGCTGCCTATATACCTACATAATTAATGTTATATTTCACTACATTTCTTTAATTCTGCGTTATGCGAACATCTATGGGTAACATAATTAGCTTCAACAAATGAAATTGTGTTTCAAGCTGCGTGACTGCAAACAAATGTGCTGAATTAATTAGCTCCAAATAATTTGGTACTCATGATGTTGTACGAATAGGTCCTTCACCTCTTAGACACATGTCCCTTGATTAATATTGTACTTTGTTACATGTCATTTAAGGCTTGCAATATCAAATACTGGTAAATGACCTAATTGGCTTTAAAAGTTTATTGCAAAAAGTTAGAAGCATTGATTTGACACAACATTGATTGATGCTTTCAACAAGAGCCCAGGTTTTAAAGACTCCAATTCTGGCTAATAATACCTGACATGTGGCAGGCCGCTTCATTTCATGGCCGCGGTAAACGAAATGCACTGAAATAAAATATTGACATTCACTAGGCGCCACATGTCCCTATCTGTGGTGACGTGGAAAAGCTGCATTCATTGCGCTCCATTAAGTGTCCTTCCAGCTGTGTGACTGCGGACACCTTTTGCGGATCTAATTAGCTTCAAAAATGTACACCTAGTTGTAGCTATTGTTTTACTTATTACGCGAGTCCCCTATGTTGCTCAATCGATTGATTTCAACTTGTGTGCCTTTTTGGCAACGTCACAGCTAAAGCATGCAGCTGAATTAATTAGCTTCAAAATTTTATCTGTTATAGAGTTAATTAATGTATTTGTTAAATACCTACAGGTGGTCTAATTAATACCACATCTGTCCCTTATGAATGATGTATTTATTAAGCCTTTGAACATGAATGTCTCAAGTCACAGCTAGATATTGTATGTGAGTCAAGCTGCACGATGTCAAGATAATTAGCTTCAGAAATTGACAGCTTTTCAAGCCTATAATTATAGATTTTTAGCTGCCTATGTACCTACATAATTAATGTTATATTTCATTACATTTCTTTAATTCTGCGTTATGCGAACATCTATGGGTAACATAATTAGCTTCAACAAATGAAATTGTGTTTCAAGCTGCGTGGCTGCAAACAAATGTGGTGAATTAATTAGCTCCAAATATTTTGGTACTCATGATGTTGTACGAATAGGCTTTAAAAGTTTATTGCAAAAAGTTAGAAGCATTGATTTAACACAACATTGATTGATGCTTTCAAAAAGAGCCCACGTTTTAAAGACTCCAATTCTAGCTAATAATACCTGACATGTGGCAGGCCGCTTCATTTCGTGGCCGCGGTAAACGAAATGCACTGAAGTAAAATATTGACATTCACTAGGCGCCACATGTCCCTATCTGTGGTGACGTGGAAAAGCTGCAATCATTGCGCTCCATTAAGTGTCCTTCCAGCTGTGTGACTGCGGACACCTTTTGCGGATCTAATTAGCTTCAAAAATGTACACCTAGTTGAAGCTATTGTTTTACTTATTACGCGAGTCCTCTATGTTGCTCAATCGATTGATTTCAACTTGTGTGCCTTTTTGGCAATGTCATAGCTAAAGCATGCAGCTGAATTAATTAGCCTCAAAATTTTATCTGTTATAGAGTTGATTAATGTATTCGTTAAACACCTACAGGTGGTCTAATTAATACCCAAATCTGTTCCTTATGAATGGAGTATTTATTAAGCCTTTGAACATGAATGTCTCAAGTTACAGCTAGATATTGTATGTGAGTCTAGCTGCACGATGTCAAGATAATTAGCTTCAGAAATGGACAGCTTTTCAAGCCTATAATTATAGATTTTTAGCTGCCTATGTACCTACATAATTAATGTTATATTTCATTACATTTCTTTAATTCTGCGTTATGCGAACATCTATGGGTAACATAATTAGCTTCAACAAATGAAATTGTGTTTCAAGCTGCGTGGCTGCAAAACAAATGTGCTGAATTAATTAGCTCCAAATAATTTGGTACTCATGATGTAGTACGAATAGGCTTTAAAAGTTTATTGCAAAAAGTTAGAAGCATTGATTTGACACAACATTGATTGATGCTTACAAAAAGAGCCCACGTTTTAAAGACTCCAATTCTGGCTAATAATACCTGACATGTGGCAGGCCGCTTCATTTCATGGCCGCGGTAAACGAAATGCACTGAAATAAAATATTGACATTCACTCGGCGCCACATGTCCCCATCTGTGGTGACGTGAAAAAGCTGCATTCATTGCGCTCCATTAAGTGTCCTTCCAGCTGTGTGACTGCGGATACCTTTTGCGGATCTAATTAGCTTCAAAAATGTACACCTAGTTGAAGCTATTGTTTTACTTATTACGCGAGTCCTCTATGTTGCTCAATCGATTGATTTCAACTCGTGTGCCTTTTTAGCAACGTCACAGCTAAAGCATGCAGCTGAATTAATTAGCTTCAAAATTTTATATGTTATAGAGTTAATTAATGTATTTGTTAAATACCTACAGGTGGTCTAATTAATACCAAATCTGTTCCTTATGAATGATGTATTTATTAAGCCTTTGAACATGAATGTCTCAAGTCACAGCTAGATATTTTATGTGAGTCAAGCTGCACGATGTCAAGATAATTAGCTTCAGAAATTGACAACTTTTCAAGCCTATCATTATAGATGTTTAAGTGCTTATGTGCCTACATAACTAATGTTGTATTTCACTACACGTCTTTAATTCTGCGTTATGCGAACATCTATGGGTGATAAAAAAGTGAAATTGTCTTTCAAGCTGCGTGACTGCAAATGCATCTGCTAAATTAATTAGCTTCAAATAATTAAGTACTTATGATGTTTGTAAGAATAGGTCCTTTACCTGTTAGCATGCATGGTTGCATGCCATTTAAAGTTTCAAATATCAAGTACTGGTAAATGACCTAATTAGCTTCAATAGTTTATTGCAAAGACCTAGACGAATGGATTTGACACGACATTCATTAATGCATTTAACAAGAGCCCGCGTTTCAAATGCTCCAATACTTCTGGCGATTCTAAAAAATTCTGAAAATAACTAGCAACCTGTGGTAATATTACCTGACATGTGGCATTGACATTCACTAGACACCACATGTCCGTAACTCTGGTGACGTGGAAAAGCCGAATTTGATAGCGCTCCATTAAGTATCCTTCCAGCTGTGTGACTGCGGACACCTTTTGCGGATCTAATTAGCTTCAAAAATGTACACCTAGTTGAAGCTACTGTTTCACTTATTACGAGAGTCTTCTATGTTGATCAATCTTCTATTGAATTCATTTTGTGTGCCTTTTTGGCAACGTTGCAGGTAAGGCGTGTAGCTGATTAATTAGCTTCAAAATTTTAATAGCTCTGGGGCTTATACTAATTAATGTATTTATTAAATACCTACAGGTAGTCTAATTAATACCAGAAATGTGTTTCGTATGAAAGAAGCATACTACTGGCAAGTGAAATTCGAACACCTAGAATTGCATGCTGCATTGAGAATACACACTGGCACACTTGGCAGTACCCTCTCTAGTACACGTGTAACACTTTTTGTTCATTCAGACGCTATTTACCTACATGGCACCTCTAAACTATTCTAGACGTGAAAAAACGAAGCATGGCTTGTTTATTCAAAAACGATGATGTCTGTTGCAAATGTGACGAGAGACCAGTTGGTTGTGTAAAGGAGATGAATTGGTTGAAGTAAATATGTCCCTTAGAGGACGACAGCCCCATTATACGCAGTTAAGCTCCTTTGGACGGGCTCGGATTGTAGGCCAACGAGACCGTGGTGCTTTTTTTAGAGCAGTTGCTGTAACCATGAGGCGTAGCATGGCTACAGTTGTAGCAGCATGGCGCGCTTGGATAGCAGAAGGGCGAATGCAGTGAGCTAGAGGTTCTGGAGCTCGTAGAAGAACTACAGACCGTCATCTATGGCTACTGGCCCTTCGAGACAGAATGCGATAAACTCGAGCTGTTGCTGACGCGTGGTATACAGCTATAGGGAGGCCCATTCGAATCCGCACGGTGTACCACAGATGTGCTTCAACTCACAGTTAGATTGGTGCCAAGAGCACCGACAATGGCATCATGAGTGTCATCAGAAGGCCTTCTCCGACCAGTCCAGGTTTTGTCTGGGATCACATGACGGACGGCAACGCGTAAGACGACGAAGGGGTGAACGACGTGATCTCCAGTTTGTTGTTGAGTGCCATGTACACCGCCCTATTGGTTTGATCGCTTGGGGTTCCATTGCATTCAACAGCAAGTCACGTTTACTTGTGATTCGTGTCACAATGACTGCTCAACATTATGTGAATGAGGTGTTAGAACCAATTGCCGTTCCATATGTCCGAGGCCTCGAAGAGGGTTTCTTCCAGCAAGATACCCGATTTATCGCCAATTGAAAAGGTGTGGGATTGGATGGGTCGATACATAGGCGACTTACTCAATCCTCCGATCATGCTGGACGAACTGCGACATGCGGTGAGGGCAGCTTGGGAGGCTATACCTTTAGAGTTTATCAACAACCAGATTATGAGCATGCCGCGTAGGCTAGAAGAGTGCATTCGTCAACATGGAGGGCCCACCCATTATTGATAAGTTGTATTTTTTCTATAAACTAATTATGGCAAATGAGTTCGTTTATCATTTCATCAACCACAACCCTGTTTTTCTCAGTGTTCGGATTTCATCTGCGAGTAGTATATTTACTAAGCATGTGAAAGTAAGAGTGTGAAGTCGCAGATAGATATTGCATGCTAGTCAAGCTGCACAATGTCGAGATAATTAGCTTCAGAAATTTACAGCTTTTCATGCCTAAGAATAGACGTTTCACTGCTTTTGTGCCTATATTACATCTAATATTGTATTTCACTACATGGCCTTTATTCTGCATTATGCTAACACCTATATGTGACAAAATTAGCTCCAAAAGGTGAGAAGTGCTTCAAGTTGCGAGACTGAAAACACGTGTGCTAAATTAATAAGCTTCAAATAATTTGGTGCTTATGATGTTAGTTGGAATAGGTCCTTTACCTCTTAGACACATCTCACGTGAGTAATATTGTACTTAGTTACATGTCATTTAAGGCTTCCAATATCATGAATCAAATGACCTAATTAGTAAATTAGCTTTAAAAGTTTGTTGCAAAAACTTCGAAGAATGGATTTGAGACAACATTGACCGATGCATTTAACAAGAGCCCCCATTTTAAATGATCCAATTCTGGCTATTCTAAAAAATTCAGAAAATAACTAGCAGCGCGTGGTTATATTACTTGACATGTGGCAGGCCGCTTCATCACAGCATAATAAACAACCAGCATAATATCTCTGAGGATTTCCTATATAAAAATGGTTCCAACAAAATTTGACCTTGGGAGGGTTTATGGATGATTTTACGGCTGTGAAGTTTGGGTAGAGATGCGAAAACGAAAATATCGATACCGGTACCAACTCGATATTTTTTAGCCTCATAGGCGCGTTTGGTT
This sequence comes from Callosobruchus maculatus, assembly GCA_951848785.1. Taxonomy (NCBI): domain Eukaryota; kingdom Metazoa; phylum Arthropoda; class Insecta; order Coleoptera; family Chrysomelidae; genus Callosobruchus; species Callosobruchus maculatus. The sequence goes on along the minus strand of CATOUR010000157.1, from coordinate 534,581 downwards.
CGTACAGAGCATTTTGTGCAACTGATTACACCCCTCAATGATTATATAATTATTTTCGACACCGATACCCTACAGAAGTATCGATACCAGCTTGGAATCGCACAAAAAGTATCTAAGATAAAAATACTCGATATTAGTGCAGAAGTACAAGTATCGAAGTACCGTTACTACCCCTACAAAAAATCATCCAAAAATGGGGATGCGCGTGTAATTTCCGCCAACTTGAGTTATTGTGCTGGTTGTTCATTATGCTGTGGCTTCATTCCATGGCTGCGGTAAACGAAATGGACTGAAATAAAATATTGACATTCACTAGGCGCCACTTGTCCCTATCTGCGGTGACGTGGAAAAGTCCCATTTAATTGCGTTCCGGTAAGTGTATGTACTTTTTTAGCAATGTGACGGCGAGAACGTGTAGCTGAATTGATTAGCTTCAAAATTTTATCAGTTCTGGAGATAATTAATGTACTTATTAAATACCTACAGGTGGCCTTATTAATTCCAGGGATGTGTTTCTTGTGAAAGAAGTATTTACAAAGCGTTTGAACATAAATTTCTCAAGTTGCAGATAGGTATTGTATATTAGACAAGCTGCAAGCTGCATAATATCGAGATAATTAGCCTAAGAAATGTACAGCTTTTTAAGTCTATAAGAATAGATTATTCACTGTTTATGTCTTTCATTATGCGTTAGGCGAACACCTATAGGTGACATAATTAGCTTCAAAAATGAAACTGTGTTTTAGGCTTCGTAACTGCAAACACTTGTGCTAAACTAATTAGCTTCAAATTGTTGGAACTTCTGGGGTTTATACGAATAGATCTTTTAAGTTTTAGGGACATCTCACATAAGTAATATTGTACTTGGTTGCATGTCTTCTTGGGCTTCCAATATCAAACACAGGTGAATCACTAATGGGCCTATACAGTGATCTCAAATTGATCAATTTATTTACTGCGGTATTATTTTTGATGATAAATAGGACCGTTGACTGTAAAAAGTCAGCAGAAAACTTGATCCAAATGAGAATAACACTAAAAACAAAATTGTACTGTAATTTGAAATAGCCGATGATGACGTCACCTGTAGGGAACCAATGAGAAGCGTCTTTTCGTAGTCCGATGACTACGAGCGGATGCTGTTGTTTTGTACCAGTGAGGTCTTGGTTCCCTACAGGTGACGTCACGACCTGGGCGGGAAGTGTATGGATTCAAAAAATTCAATATTTAGAGCAATTCTTTTCGATTATAAATACGATAGAAAAATTTTGTAAAATTATTTATGGCATCTACGTGGTGTCAGGGTTCGTTTAAGCCAATAAACCAAAAATGTGGTATAGGCCCATTAGTTTATTGTAAAAGCCTAGATGAATGGATCTGATATGATATTGATCACTGTATTCAACAGAACGTTTTAAATACTCCAATACTGGCTACTATAATAAATTTAGAAAATAACTAGCAACTCGTGATAATATTACCTAAAACATGGCAGATCGCGCTGATTTCGTGACACGGTCAACGACTTTGGATTTTATAGCCAGGACTGAAATGAAATATTGACATTCAACAGCCGCCAATTCTCCCTATCTGCCATGATGCCGGAAAGCTGTACTTAATTGCGTTAACTGCGGACAGCTATCAAAGATCTAATCAGCTTCAAAAAAGTGTATCTACTTACAGCTATTATTTCGCTTACTACGCGGATTTTCTATGTTGCTCAATATACTGAATTTAACTGATAAGCATTTTGGCAACGTGACGGTGAATGCGTGTAGCTGAATTAGTTAGCTTTAAAATTTTATCGGTTCTTATACTGATTAATGTATTTATTAAATACCTACAGATGGTTTAATTAATTCCAGAAATTGTGTTTCTTGTGAAAAAAGCATTTACAAAGCTTTTGACCATCGAGGTGTCAAGACTCACATAGATATTTAATGTGAGTCAAGTTGCAAGCTGCACAATGTCGAGATATTTAGATTCAGAAATTTACATCTATTTAAGTCTATAGATTTTTCACTGTTTATGTACTTACATATCTAATGTTGCATTTCACAACATTTATTCTGTGTTATGTGAACACCTATAGGTGACACAATTAGCTTCAAAAAATGAAATTGTGTTTTAAGCTGCATAACTGCAAACACTGATGTTAAACTAATTAGCTTCAGTTATTTAATACTGGTTGTTTTTCACCTCTTAGGTATATCCCACTTGGTTACACGTCTTTTAGGGTCTCCATTATCAAATACATGTAAATCATCTAATTAGCTTCAAAAGTTTATTGTAAAAGCCTATGTGAATGGATTTGAAGCTATTACATTTATTTATTACGCGGATTTTCTACGCCTTTGGTCAATATTTTAAATTTAACTTCAGTGCCTTTCTAGCAGCATGGTGGCAAACGAATGTTGCTGAATTCATTAGCTTCAACATTTTATCAGTTCCGAAGCTTGTACTAATATGTTTTTTAAATACCTGCAGGTAATTGATTAATTTCAAAACCGTGTTCATTATAAAAGAAGTATTTAGAAAACCTTTAGACGTAAATGTATCAAGTCTAGTGTTTAAAATTTCTGGAAAAAATGGAAAAATTGGAAATGAACGCAATAAATATTAGTCAATTCAACAGTTGTTTTAAACACATTTAAAATTTAAAATGCAGCGTTACAACCCTGACAACATTGCTGTTGGAAAATGAAAAATTTGCCTACAATTCTAGACCATTTCCGCTTTTAGAGCAAGCTGAAATGGATATTGAGCATATTTATGAATACTAGGATGGCGATGCTGGGGAATCAGAAACAGAACCAGATTCTTTCTCCGAAGACTCAGATCTTGATGATGAAGTGCTACTAAAATAAAATGAGAATTATTTAATTTTTCTCAAGATTTTTTTTCCAAATTATCGTACCTTTTCACCTATTTGTGATGTATAGTCCCATCATTCCATTAAGAAACATAGGTCATCTACAAGCTAAAGCAGGTCTCATCTATTCTTCACAAGCGCTTTTATCTCTCTTGCTACAGGTTCTGCTGTTCCTCTTCGCAGAATGTAACTTATCCAATCCCACTTCCTCTGTCTAATCTCCGTACCTACTTTCTTCAGCGTTTATATCTTCCACAATTCTCCACTCGATATTGTCGTTGGCCAAAAGATCCTCCGTACAACCCAGTGTAGACATCTATTAGTGAAAACTTGGAGTTTTTGCTCACTGACTTTTGTGTATTTCCATGTTTTGCATCCATACAGTGCCACTAATTTCACGTTACTATTGAAAATGCACAATTTGGTTCTGATTGAGTACGCGTTAGATTGCCAAATGTTCTTCTTGCTTTTGGTAGATGCTGTTGAATATATCTTGATCTGTCCCTTCTGTTTTATTAACTATACTGCCTAGATATTCAAAATAGTCAACTCTTTAAATCAGTCTGTAAAGAAGACAAGGTTTTTCACGTTTACTCTTGATCCCATTTTTGAGGGTATGTATAACTTTGGTCCATCTGGTATTATTCGTGCTTGTAGATGTTTCTTTGATGCCTTAAGGTGAGGAATTCATCAGTATCCTGCACCCGAAAGCTTCCCCTTAATTCCATACCATCCGCGTTGAGATTTTCTCATCATCCTTCTCATTTGTTCTGTTCGAAAGCCTTGTCATTAGCCTACTGTCTCCTACGTTATTATCTGGGTTTAGTTTTTTGGCATAAGTCTGTTCTCTTCTTGGTTCCATACCATGGTCCTCCCTTTCAGTACTAGTTTTTGGAATTTGACTTTGACGTCATCTCCTTTAGCTTTTTCTTCCGTTGCACCATCTCTGATCTTCTGCTGTATAAGTCTCTCTTTTTTTGTAAGTTTTTGTTTGTTTTGTTTTATTTTTCCCCAATATCTGCTTTTTTCCAAATTATCTGTTTCACCTATTTGTGATGGTATTGAAATAAAATAAGTAAACATGTTACTGATTTTAAGCGTAGATTTTTCATTGTTTAGTCAAAAATTCCAGATTTTCGGTAATTATTAGGATTCACTGAAATGGAAAAATCTCAAAAACTGTTGATTTTTGTCCATACATATATTAAGATAATTTTGTTGCATTTTAGCTCTACTATTACACACAGAAAAATCTGTCGTTTTTACGCTTTGATCCAATGGGACGTTACACTCAGTATTCCTCAAGCACAGCGATGTTTTGTCCAATGGGAAGTATATAGTTGGTAACGAATTATATCGTATTGTCGATTCAACTACAAGACGTCATTGGATTCCAATGAATGATTCAATCAAAGCCTGTCGTTGAATCGAACCTGTGTTTTATAATTGATTCTAAGCTACTTCCTTTTCCTTGGACCAACACATTTTATTGCGAGGTTAGCTGATCGATTCGTTTGGATGTTTAATGGTGTGAATTTTTATGAAGTTATAAGGAACATGATATAAGAATTAGTATTTAGTCTGCACCAGTTGTTGCATTTTTACCTGAAATATAACTGACTAATCTAAATACCTACATTCAAATGTGGGCATTAGCTCTTCTAAGCTCCAATTTCTCAGTAGGTCCTCCATTCAATATATAACTGGACCCATTTAAATCACACAATTACTAATACAATCCGCAAAACCACGGGATGACACAATACGATACGGCAAACGACGAAACAACCTCGTCCATGTTGGCGCCGATAATAACAGTAAGATGATCCCCCGCTTCTTTCTTTTTACGTTCATTAACTCGGGACATTAGTCCCGCCGAATACTGATTGTAGTTCAGCGAACAACAAGTTCCATTGAATTCTACAATATATGATGTTGTTGGTATGAATACTACTTACCAATTTCTCTAATAGCATAGAAAACGTTTTGAGAGCATGGATTATTGTTCGTGTAAGTTAGGTACCTTTTGAAACAAAATTAATTTTTATCAGATGAATTATCACGAACTGCTGTTGCAGGAATAATTTTTGTACATAGGGTAAATTTCGAAAACAAAAGAATGCTTTGATTGCATTATATGTCAACACTAGTATTAAAGGGGTGATACACGTACGAACTTTAAGTACGCGGTTTTTAAGTTCGCGAACTTACTCGGCTCGACGCGGTGACACACGTGAAGCTGAAATCACGCATTTTGATGATTTTCCTAAATAAACAAAACTTTTAACAAACTCCAAACACAACAAGCTTTGCGGATCGATGGCCTGCCGAAGCAGAGTGGTGGCTCGCGGCTCGCAGTACGAGCCGAGACAAGCTACGAGCAAGATTTCAAACCAGTTGGCTCGCCGGCGGTTTGCGCGACGGTTTTAAAGTACGCGTACTCACGGTGACACATAGGCGAAAAAGGTCGTCGAGCCATAAGTACGCGTACTTGCTCGTACGTGTATCAGCCCTTTTAGAGGGATTATACATGTCATTAGAGCGAATATAAAACTATTTTGAATTTATTGGTATACCTGTGATTACCTCGAATACAAGGATTAAATTATTTCAATGACATGGATTTGAAACAACTGCAAATATATTTAAAGCGATGGAAAAACATCCAAATACTAACAATTAATTGAAAACGCAACAGTATTTTTTTCTGTGTATGCCATGATGGGAATACAAAGTGGCAGATGCAAGTGAATATAAAAGAGTCGTATGTGCTCTGTTATGCAAACCACAATTCTTAAGAAACGCCAGCTGATTTGGCAACTCCGTCCGGAGCGTCGCTTTTCGGGTCGGGAGTTGAGAGAACTCCCTCTCGTCAGTGGTCGACGGGACGAGTTCGCGCTATGTGACTACAGCGCCACGTCACCTCGCGGCTACCACCACAACTCACAACTCCCCATTCACTCTCACCAAACAATACATTTTCGAAACTCTCTTTCGCGAACGACGCGCGTTCTTTGTCATTGACGCGGCGGCAGCAGAAACTCCCGTTCGTGTGTACACGCCGGAGTTATCCGGGAGTTAAGGAGTTTTCAATGCCGAACATGCTGGATTTGTAGATGAAAGGTAACAGCAGCTTGCTTAACCTCAAAATACAAGTTCGTTCAGGGACAATATGCTTAGAAGCTTTGAGAGATTTTGCTATGACAATAGGCGGGGGACGCATTGTAATTGAAAGATTTTGAGATTTTCTTGATGCTTATCTAGGTGTATACCATTTAGTTCGTTGCCTTAGGTATAGGTACCTGTCTGTCTTTCTAAGTGAGATGAGTGCCAAGAAGTGTTAACTTTGAAGAATGATTAGCTGAATGAGTTTCTTTAAATTAGAACTTTTTAGCTCTAGAGCATGATAAAAAAATGTAGGTACATGAAATATTTGAGCAAATTTCAGTAAGAAGGCGATTAAAGTCAACAGAACATTTTCAAAGACTTAGCTTCAAGTGTTCCTAGAATTTTTTGTGGAAAGGTAATTTTACCATAAGAAGGCAATGTGGTTATGGAATAATTGTATGAAATAATGACATTTTTCATATAAGTTGCCGATGTCGCACTACATACCTAGGAGAACGATAAGCCTAGCTGAGTATACATATTCAAAGGTAGAGTTTTAGATTACTCAAAATGAGGCCCGAAAGCCTAACCTACTGCGTAAATTGTCCAGCGAAAAGAATTCGGTAAAAGAAGTAAGGACGTTGCCATAACTCCTAATAATTCTATACTATTTCCATCTTTTACTACCGGTTTTATTTGATATACAGGGTTATTCACGTTATTCGACACGGAGCATTATGGCTAAAGTATTTGATAAAAAAGAAAATAAAAATTTAGGATGGATAGAGGGCCATAAAGGCTACATTTAAAAAATATTTTCATGTTATACAGGGTGTCCCAAAAACACGAAATGTATCAAAGTTATGTTTTTTTGGATGGAATACCCCATATATTATTGCATATTCAGATTCCTTGGTGAATTCTAGTGTGACTTTATGTATCATATATGGGACTTAAAGTGAACCGTTTGGGTGTAAATCACCATTTTCGGTATAAGTAGTTATCAGGACAAAATTGAATATCGCAGAGATTATAAAACTTAGGAGGCTGTGACTTTGCAGTATTACTAAGCATAAAATGCGTCAGCTTTGATAACACTACCAAATTTATATTACGTTTATGCTTGGAGAAATCGGTCGATGAATTAAGGAAACTTCTATCAGCGATAACTTGATTTTTTCAAATGGGAATGCCTAATTTTTTTTATACGGTTAAACGTAGAATTTGATAACCTTTCTAATGATACAGGTTGTGAATATTAATATCTGGTAGTTTTCATTTAATTTTAAATTTTCGAACAAGTCGACGTTTTTCAATTTTCCTACCTATAAGCAACGTAGCAGGCCATGAAATATAAACAAAAACCTGTTCAGGTAGAAGAAAACAACTAACTTAGCGGAAAAATACACACGAACTAGACTAAAGGGACAAGATTAGAAAAATTCCTTACAACAAATCAACTCTCCCAGAAACAACTGCGATAACATCTCCAAGGTCAAAGAGAAGCTGGAGTATGCCAGTAATAGGTATTTTTTACAGTCTACTGGCTACCGCAATTAAAAACCCAAATAAGACAATTAAAAACCCTGATATGAAACAACAACAACAACCAGCGACTGTTGCTCCAGCAAGTAATTATCAATCATATGTAATGGTGTAAAAAAGTAGTAATTTGCGTCGAAGTCGATACCTCTGACTGGAGCCCTTCTATTTTTCAATATCTATCAGCAATATTGCAAAAAAGGAATACTGACAAATCAAATTTAAATTTTCTGCCATTTAAGTTATATTTTATAATTTGAACAAATTTTAATTCATTCTTCATTTTCTGCGATCTTGCTAATAGGAACTGAAGAATTTTCAGAACTCCAGTCAGAGGTACCTTTGACTTGAATTTTGACAGAATTGCTTACTTTTTTATATCATTAAATGTGAAATTGTATTATGAAAATAATAAACTGCCTACAACATTGTCTAGTAGTCTTCGTTTCATTTCTAATTTTTAATGGTTTTGGAAATTGCCAATCTCTAGTACATTGCAGTAGCTAGTAGGCTATGAAAAAATCCATTTCTGCCATATTCCAGCTTCTCTTTGACCAAAGATATGTTACCAGTAGTATAGATATGCCGATTCTGATCCTCCCGAGGTCATTTGAAGGTCATTTAAATGGGGTGTGGATAACCTTGAGATGTGACGTGGGCTTTTCTTATAGGTGCCGATTCTGATCCTCCCTGAAGGTCATTTTGTAACGTTGTGTTTTCAAATGTGATCGTATCTGAAGGGCTTGTTTCAGTGGGGTGTTGGGTAACCTTGAGTTTTTTCGGTTTACAATGTGCCTATAGATAACGATTTTGAAATATTTGTTGTTAGTGTTTGAATTGGTTGTTTGTGTAACCTTGAGTTTTTTTTGTGTTAGTGTATAGCTGCTTATTTTGAACGTCCTTGAATGTGACTATTGACTGGATAACCTTGAGATTTGACGTGGTGGATAACCTCGAGATTTGACGTGGGGCCAATTGCAATCCTCCCTGAAGGTCACTCAGATAGGGTGTGGATAGCCTTGAGATCAGTTGTATGATTTTCTTACGAGGCTTGATGGTTTTGAGAAGAATGCACGGTGACGTATTTTGACCTTGAAGGTATCTGTATAAATAGTGTAATAACGGGCTAGTGATCAGTAAAAGTCGAGAGACGATCAGAGTATAGTCCCGAAGTATATTGTGTACAGATATAACTTGGTGAGCACCCTTTTTATATTATTTATCCAACAGTAACATTATTTGTTTTTTCTTTAAACAATGTCTGTCGCTACCTCTGAATTGCATGAAATTAACAATAAAATCAACTGTGAACTCGATAACAAAATACTTTTCAGAACTTTATCTTCACTAACTGTAAACAAAGCCCATACAATTAAGAATCTGTCACCCGTCAAATCAAAATTTGGTGAATGTCTAGTAGCAACACTATTAGAAGATGATGCTAATGAGTTCAAAGTATGGTTACCTAAAAGAGTATCGGAGCATATGTCTGAAGCAGTGATTAAAGAAATAAATGAATCTCAAAATAAATATTCACTAACATATATTGGTCAAAGTTCACCTAAAACACCAGGCGCGCGCTCCAAATGTTTGATGAAATTTGATTATATTCAACAATAATATATTTGATGATGAGGTAGTACAGATTGTGTTGGGTATAAATAATATAATGGTTACTCCCATGTATTGGACCCGCGATATGTAGAAGGTAAATTCGAGATAAAAACATTTATTTGCACCTAGTTGGTATTAGACGTTCTGTTTGTTTCAGAAGCAGACTAACTTTTCATTCCCATTATACAATGTGGATGCAGTATTCAGCAATGGGGTGGCCTGAAGCAAAAGATCTACGTACAGCCATCCAGAGAATTGCATGTCAATTGGTAGATTTGATTTTCGATGAGGAACATTCCACGGTCTATGACTTGAGTATCTGCTGGGATGATGAAGAGGTCGAACGGAAGAGGATGCTAATCAGGAAATATGAAGAAGGGGAAAAGTTATGCAGACAATATTTACGTGAAGAATGTACCATCGATCAACTATGTGATGGGATGATTAGTAATGAACTCAAACCATTTTTGTATGCAATAGAGGAATATTTACCTCAACATATAATTACCAAATATAGTTTCGTAGATAAAGAATGACATTTGTACGCATCCGGCTCACTTCTGTATCATTTATGCATAAATAAAAAAACAAATGTATTAAAAGTGTTTTATTTTTGCCATGACAGCTATAATAAAAATCAAAATACATTTAATATGAATGAATAAGTCCATTCTGAATAGATCCATCAAAAGCGTTGTAACTAATACAAGAATCGTGAATGATTAATGCATACACTTTAGTGTTAGCTGGGAAAGAAGATTTTCTGGTTTCAAATTCCAACGATATATCCACAGTTGACAGCTGAAGGTTATCAGGTTGATGACTGCAGTCGATTACAAATAGTGGGTTATCATTGAACTCCTTAATATTGAATAATGGTTCTGCCATTCCCTTGTTGTAATACGCACTTTGGAAGCTCTCAAATGCATAGTAAGCCGCAGTGTTTAGCTTCTTCTCAAAATCCAGGTTCCACCTTTCATATGGGTATACCTGGTTATTCAGCTTCAATCGAATCGAGTTTATGTTGGCATGAATGAACTTAGTGATGTCCTTCCTAGGATCTTCTGCTAATTTTGAGTCTTGAAATCCAACGATAACAAACAAAGGCCTCTCTAGCTTGTTGGTTGTTCGAATTGCCCAGACGTCTGTTGATGTTGAGCGAAGTGATGGTAGTTCATACAAATCCCAAGAGCGAAATGCCACCTTAATCCTTGAACTCAAACTGCTTTTGTTCAGTCTCTGTAGAAGTTTGACCTTGTAGCGGTCTTCAGGAACAATCTGTTGGACTTTCCATTCAATCTTTGATATTGATAGCTCTGCGTCACATTCACCGACAAAGCAGTTCTTAAAGGATCTTGCAATGACTAATACAAGCTCTTGTTTTATGTTTAGAATTCCTTTTTTATAGTCCTCAGCAAATCCCATTATATGTTTTAGAGGTATTCTACCACTGAAGACCTTACTAGTTGAATCCCATATCGCTGAATTGTCTTCATTTAAGCCCCATCCTGTACATAATAGTGAATGGGCGGCACTTTTACCATGAGAGATCATTGTTTTCATTGTTGACGTTATTCCAGGATTTCGTACAATGACAACTTTTTCACCACCCATATGTAGAGAAATTTCATCAAACAGAAAAGACAGAGCATTGTTAGATAGATAGCAGGACTTCGTGGCATCACTTGGAGTAAACGTTCCTTCGATGAAAATGTAACTGTCAGCAATATTTAAAATGAGATCTTGGAAGTTGATTGGTATATGAACAATGTCAGAATTCTTGAAATATGGTGAACCATACGGCTTGTATGTGTATTCATGTAAACTTGCTAAGGAGTGATCCAAAATCGGTTCCTCAAAAACATCCAGCTTCTCACTTGATACGTGCAGAACCATATTTTTCAGTTAGCTTTAGTCCTATAGACTCCAGAAACTTACGATTTTGTAGTGATAGCTTCGACGTTGTGCCTTTGGCAGCTGACGAATGACGAATAAGGTTATTCCTATGTGTTCTTCGTATTTTATGGTTGTTTGTAAGGGCTTTATCGACTTTTTTCAATTGTTGTGCACCTATGTTATATAGAAAACCCATCCTATTCAATTGTGGAGTTTGCTCAAGCTAACCGACGCAATTCCAATTTAACGATAATTTTTTCACCACGGAAGTTAATCAGATTTCCCTCGTCATCCAAAATTTTCAGTGTGATGTTATCGATAAACTGACGACCACTAGGCATAACGCTCATATATATTACATTCTGTGGCTCCTTTGTTAATTTGAATCCAGGCTCAACGTCTATGTCGAATTCATACAGAGTGTGCATTTCACTTCCATTATGGTAGGCGCCAGATATCAATCCGCAGTCGACCTTTATTAGTCTGACTGTCGTTATATTAACTGGTAAGGTTGATATATGTTTTTTGTTGCATTCGAAAACCTCCGGCTCAAATCCAATCAAAGATGCAATTGAGTTAGGGAAAGATAAATCAACATCATATATTGAATATAATTCACATTTCATTGTATTGTTGTTGGCCTTCAGACAAAACAGCTCGTCAGTTGTAACATTATGTTTGTATCGAACTATGGACTTTATTATCTTTTGTAGATATATGTTGAGTTCATCGATTTCGTAGGTGCCTGGTGGAATATATGTAATATTCATCTGAGAATCATCTGAAGGTTGTTTAAACACAATTAGATTATTACCCTCATGAACATTGAATATTGAGTTGTAGGAGTAAAAACCTATTAGCCCCAATCCGTACTGCGCATTGGTATCCAGCTCTATTGGCGGATAAAAACTAGCAGACAGCACACTGTCATAACCCGTCAAGGTAAATGTATAAGACATGACTGCGGTGATACAAAAAAATAACACTTTTATATATTCAAAATTTTATTGATTACAACACTTGTTTGACTCATTACTGCTTGTCATAGAGATATCTTGCAAATTACAGTAACAACAAAATATTTTTCTTGGTGGCGGCCCGTCTGCTTCATCTCCGTTCTGGTGTGTATTATAGTGCTCCCAACAGAACTGGAATCGTTGTATATCCACATCTTCCTTCAAATGCAATGGCAGTTTGTTCCATACAAGTGCTATTTCGTTAGGTGTACATACCATCAGTACTTCTTTGGGTATGTGGGCAAGTTCTTCTTGTGTCATGTTCAACAGGCTTCTTTCTCTTGAAAATGCTTTAAGGGAATTGCTCATCTTTTTAAGTGTTTCACGATCCATTTTTCACAGATTTTTGCTTCTCTTCAGAAAGAAATCGTAGACACAGGTGCCCGCACCAAAAGGTATTGAAGTTCTGCTGTCGTCTGTGATTATACAGGATCTGAATCTTCTGAGATTTTTTGAGGAAATATTTCACCAGTTCGCTGGTTGGCGGTAGGTTGCCGAAACTGTCATAATAATATACCACCACTCCGCGTTTTATATATGAAACCCAGTGTGACCCATCCCCACTCTTGCTGTCTAAATTAATGATGGCTGACTCATTCCTCAGTGGACCTTGCTTAGGCAGATCATCGCGCATAAAAATCCCTCTGAAATATGGTATTTCTAGCTTTTTAGCGTAATACACAAGGTCATTATCTGTAAGCGGTCGTTGGGGTAGGGTTTTTAAAAGTTTTTTGAAGTCCTAGGTTTAACAAACAAACCAAATCCTTTGCGGTATGGTTTCAAATATATACCGTTTCCAATTTTACTTATACCAGAAGTAGATGTTGAATCAGTTGTATTCCTTTGTCGTGCTGAATTAACTGCTTTAGAGGACCTAACAATATTTGCAATACCCCCAGCGAGATTACCTAATGCTGAGAGACCGGCAAAAATTGGAATCAAAGGAAGAATTCCACCTACTTTGGGGATAGGTATAACTCGCGGAAGACGAATATGCCGTTTGCCCCCAATGGACTTGATATACTTCCGGGTAGCTAATAATGCAGCAGATGTTGCTTTTCTTAGCACACTGTTATCTTGCTTGTGGTTCGAAAAATGTTTCATATTTTTGCGAACTCTGTTTAGTATTCCTGAACCAAAGTGCACCTTCTTTATAGCCTTCCTCATTTTCCTACGTATATTATTTTTATTCTGCCCTCGTCGTCGTGATGCATAACCCATTCCTGCACGATGTTTTACACCTACTAATTTCCTCGATTTTTCACGCATGCATTTCTTCTTATTCCGTCCACGTAGTGTTGCAAGACCCATTCCAGTGCGTCGTTTGACCTTCATAATATTTGTAATTAACCAAGCAGCTGCTTTTTCTCCAAGGTTCGCGTCAGCTGATTTGACTCGTTTCCAAGCTTCTTGCTCAAGTTGGTAGTCAGCTTTATGTCTTGTAGCTAAATCGGATTTGCGGTATGCAAGGTCGTGTTGTAAGCAAGCCGCGTCTAATCTATTTATTCCTTTTTGGCCTAGTGCGATCCTTTCTTCCAATCGAGTACCCGGGCCGCAATACTGATAAAAAGGCAAATGTGCTTCGAATGGCAGCTTATTTATCAACTTATTAACAATTCCACCACCAGTTTTGGAGATGCTACTACATCTTCTCTCAAGAAGTAGCGGCATTTAAATAAAACACATATAAACAACTGCAGCTTATATATGGTCAAGTCGTTGAACGATGAAGGTGACAAAACAGGACCAGGAATTAGACATTAGCAATATAGATGTCAATGTTACTGATCCGGAAAATAATACTTCTCGTCGTCGACATGGGGTACTACTACCATCAACAATTCGATGTATTATAGTTGGACCATCAAACTGTGGAAAAACCAATGTACTAGTATCTCTCCTGTTACATCCGAATGGGCTGTTTTTTGAGAACTTATATATTTTTTCAAAGTCGCTCAACCAACCCAAGTACGCATTCATTGAAAAAGTAATGAGTTCGATAGATGGACTAGGATATTATGCATTTGCTAATAATTCCGAAGTTCCACCACCGTCAGAAGCCAAACCAAACTCAGTTTTTATCTTTGATGATGTGATATGTGAGAATCAAAATGCTATACGAGAATACTTCAGTATGGGGCGACACAAAGGTGTGGATTGCTTTTACTGTGTGCAAAGTTACAGTTGGGTACCGAAAAGAGTGATTAGAGACAACGCAAACCTGATAGTTTTGTTTAAGGTCGATAATACAAATTTATCACATGTTTTCTCTGACCATGTGGCTCCCGATGTAACTTTTAAGCAATTTCAAGATATGTGTGCAATATGTTGGAGGGATAAATATGGATTCCTAGTTATCGACAAAGATAGAGAAATAAGAAACGGCAGGTACCGGAAGGGATTCGATAGCTTCATAAATCCACTGCAAGACTAATAATATCATCAATTGAATGTGAGACTGCAATCAGCATACATCACAGTGGCAACATTACATATACCAGAATGAAACAACAACAAAGCAATGATGAGGTAGCTCTAAAAAAAGAATTAGTTAATGCAACAGAGTCAGTGCGGAGAAAATTCAACTATGTAAGGAAAGCCCGCGAAATCGGTAACACTTCATTGGAACAGATATATGAGCCTATTACAAAACAGTTGAAGACAATAGCAAATGCATCCAATCCTACGCTACCGAAACAGCCAATTCAAAATGTTGGTCCTACGAGCACTCCTAAAAAACCACCATCTACATATCCAAATCAAACCCTTCCCTCTACTAGCACACCAAAAGGGCCGAGATTCGAAGATTTGACTTCCGCTGCTTTTTCCGGTATAACACCAATAAAGGAGTTACCTGACACACCATCATCAATTAATGAGAGGGAAAGAGATTCAGTCACTCAGTATGTATCTACAGCTAATTCAAGTGTGGATAGAGAGGCAGTTGCTGAGGTGTTGAAAAGTCATATAGATAATTTGAGAGCAGGACATCCGGCCTATGGAAGTGTTTATAATGTAAGGATCGACCCACAATCACAGAAGCTGTTAATGGGTGTACATGAAGTGGAATTTGATGATAAGGCGGTTCATTTATCATCGGGTGATAAGACTAGTAAATTCAAAATATCCCCACACTTACTAGATATGATGTTTGTAGGAGATACACGAAACTCCGACTCGAAAACTCTACACACATTCAGGTCCATATTGAATCTAACTAATGTACTTCGCAAAGATTACACACCTCTTAATATTTACAATGTCGACGGATCTGAGTATTTCAATAAATTATTTAATATCCTATCTACATCATCCCCCATGCATTTGAGAGCCAGAGTTGGTAGGGGACATACACAAATGAAGATACCTAAGTATAAGATATTTAACACTAATAAACGCGACTTTGTGTATTGGAACGACATCAACGAGCTGATTGATCGACTGAAATTGCTATACAGCTCAAAATCCGCGGGTCACACAAACCACGATAACGAAATTTTATCTATAATAGAAGAATTGCGTGAAGAGGGCGTAATACGCTAATTTTGGGGTATATATTTGCAAGTTGAAAGATCCCACTAATAGTATAACGCTTTCGTAGCGATGCACAATACGATAGATAAGTTTGGTCGTCGCAGTTCTAAGCATACAACTGTACGTGGTATTCCAGGTATTGGTTTTAAACTTACACAAACTGGAAATTATGATATCAATGGAAAGCAGTTAAAGAATGTTGGTGATCCTACAGATGAAAATGACTCTGTTCATATAAAGTATGTTGAAAAAAAACTAAAAAGTACCACTGATATGCTTGAAAGTATGGTGAATAGCAAAACGCTAGAATTGAGTGATGGCCTTGAGAAAAAGATTGATGTATTAACAACCAATTTGATATCCATTTTAGAGCAACTAGAGGTTGTATATAATTTTTGCCAGAAATTAGCTAGTGAAGTCAAAAGGGAATTCGATGTTGAATGTGGCCCTGTTTTACCAGCGTGGCTTGCAGGCTACACTTTAAATCAACTCAGACCATAGATCAGTAGATTTTTCATGATTAATGATCAGTTTCTGTTCTACAATCACCTGAGTCAGACCTCTACATGTAGATATGTCAATTAACAGCGCAACAAAACGTGGCATAGCAGAAGAGTTACACAGGGCAGTTCGGAAGAACTTTCGCCGTCGAAAAACTATCATAAAAGGTTTCGCTGACTTATGGCAAGCTGATTTAGCGGAAATGCAACCTTTCCATAAAGAAAATAATGGATATAGATACATATTGGTAGTCATTGACTGCTATTCTAAGTTCCTATGGTGTAGACCAATCAAGAAGAAAGATATGGTGACGGTAACGACAGCAATGGGCGATATCATAAGGGACGCAGGATATTATCCAATTAATCTACAAACAGATAATGGAACCGAATTTTACAACAGAAAATTTGCTTCTCTCATGAACAAGTATGGAATTAACCATTATTCCACATACAGTACAAAGAAGGCCGCAATTGCTGAAAGGGCTATCCGTTCGCTAAAGCACCTTCTGTTCAAAGAATTTTCCGCAAGAGGAAGTTACACATGGATCACTATTTTGGATGATATCACTAACGTATATAACAATAGAATACATCGAACAACTGGATTGGCCCCTATTGAAATTAATGTTCACACTCGATTGAGTGCGTATCGCAATCCAAATGTTGCTGGCAAAAGCAAACTTAATCTTGGAGACGTTGTGAGAATAAGCAGATATAAAGGTGTATTTGAAAAAGGTTACACTCCGAATTATTCCACGGAGCTCTTCAAAATACGCAAAGTTAATATTACAGATCCGGTCACATATATGCTAGAAGATATGGATCGGCGACCAATAAGCGGTTGTTTCTATGAAGCTGAGCTAAGAAAAACACAGTTTCCAAATGAGTATTTGATTGAAAAAGTCTTAAAAAGGAGAGGAAACAAGCTCTTTGTAAAATGGTTAGGTTTCCAAAAGAACAAGAATTCCTGGATAGACGCTGCAGATGTACTGTGATGATTGATATGACGGAGCGCAGACTATGTTTAGCAGTAATAATTTCAATGTGTATATTTGTTTCGATACTTTTGGAAATAAAATAGCAGTTTTTTCAATTTACTTTTATTATTTAATTCTACCTTAATCTCTAATACATAAAATACACCTAACCTAAGATAAAAATTATTTAGTTATATTGTTGAAGCGCACCACCTCGCTTCTCCTCCACAGCTTTCTCTCCCTCTTGGAGAGGCAAGGGGGAGGATCCCGGATTACTTCTCTGTTCTGGAGATTCGGCCTATACGTGGGATAATCATCATCATCCCAGTTTTCTGAAACAATAGAAAATATGGTTTTGTAATTTATGTGAATGTGGGTAAGATTCAGAAGGTTGAAAATCTATGTGGATGTACTGAAGAATTTTTGTGTGGCTTGATTTATTTAAAATTTAGAGTTATACAATATGATTGTATCAGTGCAAAATTAATACAATGATGTTTAGTAGAGATCAATTTTCTGTGACTTCTAGGATAAAGATGTGCAAGATATATGAAAAAAGAAAAAAAGTTTTTGTCGCAGAAACGAATTATGTACCTTCAGGCTGAACCTCCACATCTCTCCGGCTTGCGAGGTGATGCTGTGGTGGCGTGGTAGGCACGTTCTTGGTAGGCAGCACGTTCTTGGCACACCGCAGGAGGTGCATTCCCATCGACGTAGGTTTGACCCAATGCGCTGCAACACGCGGACATTGCACTAGTCCGTACTTCGATGGGTCCTGCGGTGGCGTGGTGGGGTTGCTGGCCTCGGCTTCCTTATGGCTTCCTGTCTGGGTGGATGGCTCTGCAAATAAAGAGATATTTTGTAGAACAACTGTAAATTTTGGATTATTCTGTTATAAACTAGTTGTCATTTGATAGCTTGCTCGTGTAGGGATATATAGTGAAATGAGGAAACTTACCTTTACTTAGATAGGTAGCAATATATTGTGGCCAATTCACCGGACCACAACCCCGGAAAGGGCAAACCAGCAAATGGTCCCCAATTGTCCCACGCCGCACCTCATGTTCACCATTGTACGGGCAGGGGATCAACTTCCTCGAATACTCCATTTTCAAAATAGTAGTAGTAGCGGTAGTATAGTAGTAGTAGTAGTAGCGGTAGCAGAACTGCACTGAAGAACTCTCATTTCACCATCATATTTATACAGTTCTAGGTAGGTAAGCCTCCCTCCTCTACTGTCTTCCCCCATCAGTGTATATCGTTAAAGAAAGCAAAAAAAAAGAAGATCCGCCTACTTGCCAGCTGGTGTACGTAAGATTATTAGTGGAAATAGAGAACATTTCGCTATACGCGCCGACAACGCATGCGCGCATTGATATCAGCCACTTCGAACGCGCATCGTGATTGACCGAACTGTGAGTGAATCCGCCCGTAAACGCTTATTGGTTGTGATACATTTCAACCAGTCCTCTCATTGGTCTATTACAGTGTACATCGTTAAACAGCTGCACTTACACCACCCATATTGATATTTCAATGGTCCCCTCTCAGATTTTACTACTGCCATGTAGCATCGATATCGGTGGCTTCTAACGGACATCGTTATTGACCGAACTGTAAGTGAATCCGCCCATAAACGCTTATTGGTTGTGATACATTTCAACCAGTCCTCTCATTGGTCTATTATAGTGTACATCGTTAAACAGCTGCACGTACACCACCCATATCAGTATTTCAATGTTCCCCCTCTTAGATTTTACTACTGTCGTGTAGAGTGTTTTCTGTATAAATACAAGTCTACTTTCAATGGTTTATCAGTTCTACAGTCTTCAAAGAATCATACTGTTCCGTAGAAAACACTACATATTACGTACATCATCATGGCCAACCAACCAACAAAGAACAAAGACGCTATTAGTGGCGATTGCTTGCAAGCCATTCTGGAGGAACTGCAGAGTGACGGGGTGCAGTTTACACAGTTGGCAGTAGAAGTCCAGGATGAACTTCACGAGTTTATTCATGTGGAGCAGCTAGACCGGAGAATCGCGGAGGATGCTAATGCGGTGGTAGAAATAGATATGGATGTACCAAGAGCATCAACAGATGCAGCGATAGCATCAACAAGTGCAGCATCGATGCCGCCAGTAGTTGGAGATGGAGCGAGAACATCAACGGGTACAGCGTCAACAGTGCCAGCAGTGAGAAAGTCGAAACAGGCAGCATCCAAACCAGTTAGCAACATTTTAAGAGAAACACTACTTAAATCGAAGCAACCTCCAATGGACGACTTCGACGAGAAGAGGGATGCGTTGAGAAGTAGTATTCAGCGAATTAAAGCTGAAATAATAAGTGCAGAAAAGAAATTGGCAGAGGAGATGGCCCATTGTGACAAGCTTCAGGCAGCCCAGGCAGCGGATGATGAAAGAATAAAGCAGTTAGATGAAGAAAGAAAACGTGTCAAGGAGTGCAGAAATAAAAGGAAGCGACAGTTAGATGATTGTCAGAAGAGGATTGATACTCTTAGTATGAAATCTGAACAGAAAAGGACAAAATTGAATGAAGAAAAAGAAACTGTTTTATCTTTTTTCGATGTATAAAGTAATGTTCATCTTGAATAAAATAAATAATGAATGAAATAAAAAAGAAGCAATATTTTTTCCTTTCTATATCCATCCCCTCATATAATAATACAATTACTTGTTCTATCAATAAGCGCTCAGTAACTTAGTAATTGGTGATACTTGAAAATAGTATGAAGCATGAGTGCCAGTGTGCTAACAGAAACGGTAAATGCGCCTTGAGCGTTTGTGAGATTATTGTGTCTTGGTTTGGGGCACGCATATAAGTACCCACCCACCAATGCCATCGACGTTCCATCCAATAACACACTAAGTTTACTTCTAAAGATGTATAGATGAAGAGGGGAGGAGGTATGGAGGGGGCTTTAGTGTGGGGAACTAGAAACATAAAACCGAGAGTTCTTGTCAATGAAAATCATACTGTACAATCAAGTGACGAATTAACACATTTAGCAGCGAAATGACTACAGAGTCAAACGGACCTTGCGACTCAACGTCTTGGTTAGATGACGACAATGATAACTCCAGCATATGGAGTATCGAGACTGCGGTTCCTGATGGTGAGTTACCCGACCAATCACATTGGGCGGTGGCGAGGTCACCGATGGACGATGGACCGTGCGACTCCACAAGACAGCCACTGGGGTTTCTGCTGTTTACAATTGACAGCTCATCTGATAACAGCGACGATGATGATCCTGATCGTCCGGATGGTCCAGAAAACCAGAGAGTGGAATTAACTTTTCCTGTAGATAGCGAGGAGGAGATATGAGGCGCTATTTTTGTGAATTATAAAGAGATTTTTTGTTTGTATCAACCAATAAACTTGTTTTTTTTTTAATCGTACTTTATTCAAAAACCTTACCACCGTGACAGAAAAAAATTCATCGAGCGTGGGCGGCTTCACCAATGAAGGATCTTTCTAAAAATTTTATTTAGTGGTGTACTTTTTTATCAGTCTTACAATTTTGTCTATCTCGATTTTTTCATGCTTCTAACGTTTTTTTTTCAGTCTTTTTTCTGAAAAAACTACCGTTTTGAAGGACCCTTGAAGATCACATTTGCCCCTCAAAATGCGTCAAAATGGGCCTCCGCCGAGCCTTTGTATGCGCGGCGAGATAAGGTTGGTCGACGGCGGAGCCGTCGACCCACCGCCCGTGTCGATGTTAGTCGACGGCGCAGCAGTCGACCTAACCTCCACCTTTACCGAAACTTAGCACGACCCAGTAAGCACTATGTGTAATTGGAGACTACGCACTAACCTGTTGTCTTAGAAACCAACCTATAATTTTTTTCACAAATATTTTTCATAAACTAACCTATTTGTTTTTGTCAAATACTTACGAACTTTTTTTCACAAATATTTTTTTTTTCATAAACAATTTTTTTTTTGCATATTTTTTTCTCATTTATTAATCAGAAATAAACTAGATTTCAGAATCGATATATATCTATTTCAATTTCTTTATTTTTGAATTATAAGATACATAAAAGTTATTATGATCAAAAAATACATTTGTATATTACTACTATTCTAGAAAAATTTACAGAAATATCTAACAACTACATACAAATGAATACAAAATTTAAAGACACTTTTTTTCACAAATACTTTTTCATCAACTAAAACTTGTTTTATATATTTTCTCAATTATAAGATATACATAAAAATACATTTGTACATTACTACTATTATATAAAAATGTACACAAATCACTAACCCCTATATACAAATAAATACCTAAATTTCAACATTTTTTACAAATTTTTTTTAAAATCTAAATTGTTTTTTTTTTGTTGTATTTTTCCACAAATATACATTTTAATTTATTAACTATGAAAAATATCAAACTAAATAAAAATAAATACATAATGCTAATTCTAAATGGAAAAATATATACATACATACAACTAACTCTAAATATCTACAAGTTAACAAAGGAAAAACAAAGGAAAAAATATATACATAAAAAAACTACTGGGATTGGGACAGACAGATAGGGTCATCTTCATAAGCTATGACCGTAGCCATCCGTCCCACCAGTTTTTCCTTTTTTCCTTTCAGATGCGCTACCCTTTCCCCAACGATCCGCTCCCGTTCCTTCATATTTTCACCAGCTTGCTCCGCACCATCCATCTCTGCCAAACGCTGGTCCAACTGCTGGAGACGCTCCTGCAGTCGCTGCCTTTCCTCGACGACGGTTCGTTTTAAGTCAACGAGCGTCTGCAGCGACTGCACTTCTTCGGACAACTGCATTTTTTCCGCCTCCGCCTTCTGCAGGTCCCTTTCGACCTTTTGCAGTTGGCCAGCATAGAAGGACACTAGTGGGCCAAGCATAGTGGTTTCATTCGTAGTAGCCACTTTCTCACTGCTACTGCTGCTACTACTACTACTACCACTACAACCACTACTGCTAGAGCTGCCGCTCTCCTTAGATGCCGAAGATGCTAGCGACTCCTGGGACGGTTCGGTCGCTAGTATCTTCGGTGTCCTCGGTGTAGCTGGCAGCTTACGGGATGGCGTCGGTGAGGGTGTACGATACCGCTCAGGGGTTGACGGTCTTTCATCGGGCTCTGAAGGTGCCTTCGTTGATAATTCTACTGGAGCGGTGACTAGCAAATTTTCATGAACCACAATTTTTGCTTGACACCGTTCCGGTGGAGTTATCGACGACGACACCACACCAGGCTCCTCAAGTCCAGCCAACACCCGGATAGGTGACTTGCGAAAACAACTTGGATCCGTCGTAATCGGGGCCTCGTTAAGAAACGAGAAATCCACTGTCGACTCCGGTGCAGCAACTGAAGTGAAAAGGGCTCATATTGCTGGTATTGAGCCGCGTAAGTCTTGTATGCTGACTTACACGACTTCATTCTAGCACCCTCTTTTCGCTTCTTTTGCGGCATCGAAGTCGACGGTCGGCTTTCCTTCGTCTTCCTCAAAGGCTTTGATTGCTTCGCAACCAATTTATTTTCGGAAGCGCTACCTTCCTTCTTCTGGCGTTTTGTGCCAGTCGTTACCTTCACCGGCGCCGTCCTTTTCCTAGTGGTCGGGCTTGGCCCCGCCACGGAGGCGGATGGTTGCGGTGCTGGTCGCTTAGCTGGTGAAGGTTGGAAGTCGTCATCGTCGGAATGGTACAGGGCATCGGTGGTCATCTGTAACAATAAAAGAAAAAAATGCTTAGAAACGTATATCATTGCCAACAGTTGGCAGAGCAGTCCCTCAAATTATACCCAAATTATTTATACTTACATTCATCTTTGCAGACATCCTCGAATTAGTCGCTTGTTGCTGGAAGGTGGCTGTAGCTGCTTGTCTGTTATCGAAAGCTAAACAGAATGACCTCTCCTGGTTCCGACCAGCAGTTTTATGCCTTAAACTCCTACCCTAATCGCTTGCTGATCGCCCTCTCCCCATTTTTGATTGGTTAGAAGGAAGAGTGGGATAGAGGTATCCGCCCACTACTTTAATAGGTCGAATCGCTTGAGTGGAGGGAATGAGGGACAGCCCCCAAAACCCTGCCATATCTACTGCCATGTTGCCAGACGTTTTCGGTAATCCCTGTGTTTCTTACACGTCTGGCTGTAACAACATTTCTTGAATAAGGTTAATTTTTATACTTCGAGAAATGAATTAATTTTGCTAACAAAACTTCAATATGAGCCACCCTATACACTTTGGCATGTATCGTGGTATGTATTAAATGAAACAGTCTGATATTTTTCTGATGAATATATTGGAATACTAATACAACCTATTCAACAAAATAACATTAGTAATGTAACTTGGAATTCAAAAATATTGGTCGTCTTGTAGTAAATGAAGATTTCCTTTCTGCTCTTTGATGGTTGAACGGTATCTCCTTATCCACAAATCAATCATCGTGCAAACACTCAAGGCACACCTACCGTTTCTGTTTTGGGAGTGATAATTACACCTTATTACATCATCACATATTGATTCTCTGTTCAAGTTCACGTTAAGCTGGATATCATTGTCGGTCTCCAAATTCACTATCTCCACGTTTTCTAAGCTCAGCTCAGCAACAGATTTGAGTAGATAGATATATTTTTGATGGCCCTTCAGAAAGACTATATCACCGTTGTTAACGTGATGCTTGATTATTTTCATTATTTGGTTACCATCTGTATTTCCTGCTTTGTATCTAATACCATGATTATACTTTTCCACAAACTTAACAGTTCTCTGGTCTTTCACGTTCAGTCTACTGAAGTGAACCATAGGTTTAACAATGTAATGGTACAATATTCCATCTTTCTTAAATGCTATCTCTTTTGGAACAAATTTTGATTCGATATGATATCCTTGAATATCTACAACAACTGTAGTCATGTCGTTTGCCACTGAATATGATGTTGGTGATGAGTAGTGTCAGTTTAGGCGCAAAAGTTGAAATAAAATGGCCAACTTTATTCTTCAAGCATTTATTCAATACTATCCTACTTTACAAGCGTACAGTAACTTAAATCTAATATCTAGAATCTTCGGCTAACATTAATTGTATAAGTAGATCCAAATTACCATCTTCAGGAGCTTCGCGCGTTGTCATCTCATTAATAGCATCGATAGCATATTTTACATTCGTTGTGGGGTCTGTTTGGTAAAATTCAATGTCAGAGTGCCCCCAGGGTAAAGTTTTTGTTGTATTTGGAATTATAAACCTTTTATCATCGTTGTGTGCTAAAGCTACTTTATTTTTGACTTCTGTATATACATCATGCAGCCTACTTTTGAATGTATTCATTTTTCTTAAAATCAGACCACCATTCTCTATTATATGCTTATAATCATTACCACATAACTGATTTTGTATTACTGCTTTTTTAACACCCTTTGCTTTTTTCATTTCTCCCTTAACTGACTTGATATAGTATGCTTTCGCACCTGTTCCGTAAAAACTTATTATAGGGTCTTCTGGAAATTCGTCTTTCATTTTACCCAGAATAGAGTCATTGACTGGAATTTTGAACTCATTGTTTTGTTTATAATTTGAAGTATCAAACTCGCTGATATTATTTCTCATAAATTCATAGAAGTCGTCTGTATGAGTTTTCAAAATTTGCGAATCTGTATCACAGTAAAGCATAGATACTTTATCGTTGAACTGCTTTTTAAGAAAACCATAAAAAAAATCATACATTACTATTTTAGATATGTCTAGTATACAGAATCCCACGTATATTGGCTTGAAATAATGTACCCTAACTTTTCCTAAATGGATAGCTGCAAGATTTTCGTTAAATATGGAACAACTCTTGAAATTTGGACGAGCTACTAGTGCTCCCACACCGATGCTATTACGATGATTTTCCCAATGTGTGACCAACTTTATATCTCTTCTATTATCTACATTTTCCATAGTTTTTCCAAAGATTGCATTGTTTAGAAGCTTATAGAAGTCCCTTTCAAATTTATTATTTGCTTTATTACGCATTGTCGTATTGAGATCGATATACTCCTTCAACCAGAACGATTGTTTGAACTTAAGGATCCTGTGAACCTTGGTTACTTGCAAACCATACCTTACAGCTTGTTGAAGGACGCGATAATGTACAATATATTTTTTCTTGTCGTACAGATTTGGGATTAGTTTCGGAATCTTTGTCTTGGCGTTTGGTGGGATAATACTTTCCACCAAAAACGGAAGGTCGCTATGTGAATCGTGTAACCCTTCAGGATATCGCACATCAACCTCCAAGACATAGCCATTCTCACCGTCTATTTTGGCATTTTCTAAATCGAATGTAGATATTTCCGAATCCCCCATCCATTCGAAACCCCCAGTTGGAAGAGGTGATGACATAGCATGCCCGTAAAGATTCGTGGCGTCGAGATATGATATAAATGTTGACTCTTTAGATGGATCATAATTTGGTAAATATTTATTATTTGCTTCGTGCATTCTATCGCTGCATTGACTTATCCCCCCGCGAATACCATTCTTAAAGAACCCAATCATATCTATGTCCGTAAGGAGCTCAAGGCTAATTTTGGTATACTTTAACATCGCATCCCAAGACAATCCAGGGGTTGTGTAGTAGTGTGCTGGATCCAATTTGTAAATATTCATACTATTCCTCCTGAACCTTTCAAAGACATCACACAAGAGAAGAACATCGGTCCGTAAATAAATATCAGAATATTCACCCAGATTCCTACAGTTAAACGTTCTCCATAGAGTTATTGCCCTCGCGTATTCCTCCTCAGATATATCTTTCTCATTTAACTTATCATAAAACTCTGCCTTTGATGGTAAATATTCCTGGTCCAGTTTCTTTACATCATCCACATAATTGTAAGGAAATACACCTTTCTGTCTAATTAAATTAAAGACTCTAGGATCTGAAAAATACTTTTTACTCTCCAGAAAATCCCTATTAGTCAAACTGTCTGATAATGCTTGCAAAGATCCAGGTAGAAAACGACAACTATCGATAAATCTCATTTGTAAAAACTTCCTCCTTATTCTACCGGTTCGGTCCACATAGTCATGCATATACAGACTTTTTGTAAATGAAATGTATTTTTCCTTATTCTGGGCTACCACGTCTATCTTATCTCCATGAGAAGATAGTTGTTTGATAAATAGGTGACAATCGTACCCACTTAAATTGTGCGTTATAATTGGTATAAAATTTGGTAATTTGAAATTTAAATTACATTTCGAATGTGCAGCCCCAAATCTAACTTTACCAGTTATGTGGCAGTGATCGCGAACTTTAATATCGGATCCTGAAAATGGCTTCTCACAGATGTTACATTTCGTTGAAGTGTCAAACTCAATCTGCTCTTCCGGCGTTAAAGGGATCATGGGAGTTACATCTTTCAAATATTTGAAATATAGTTCTTTAAGATCAGCTTCTAGCCTTGTCACGAATTCTTTCGCCGCGTCCTTACCTCGATACAAGACGAATTTGGATAAGTCAGAATCAAATGAAGATTTAATAAAATATGAAAATGAATATGGTTCATGTGTGTGGGTTTCGTTTGTATACGAATATTATGGGTTGGGTTCACAACTATCGATTGGTTTTAATAATGACTCAAAATCCGCATACACCACAAAGGGGACCGGCATTTGCTTTTCAAAATTCTCGAATTTAAGTATGTTTTCTGGAACCTGATTACCAAACTTATCAGTTCGTAGTTTCTCTGTGGGTGTTATTGTGAATATATGATTGCAATCGTTCCTTTGGTGAATATCTAGATATGCCTTAGTTGAAAAATATAACAAACAACCATCACAAAAGTACCGCTTATGTCCGTTTGAACTTAACTGATTTGCAACTAATCGCGAAAGATCTCTTATCCAACAATAGTGACCATTCCCTTTATCATCCGTTAAATAGAGCAGATTGACATGTAAAGCTAATTTCTTCTGAGCATATCTCAATGGACCAACTATTTCATATGTGACGTTACCATCTTTGATTATTTTTTCAATCCCATACACATTTATAGAGATATTATTATTTCTCTCGAACAATGAGATATCTTTAAGAGTAACGGGAAAGTTCATACCATGGACATTCAAAATGGTTGAAAAATGCGGGTAGGACGACACTTCCACTACTCGGGTGCTTGCTGGTAGTAGCGCTGATGTGACGGCCCAAGCGAAACAACACTGGTCTTGATTTCGCACATTTATCACTGCCTTCTTCTTCTCTATAAAGTATGGTAACTTTATATAAGATGATCCACCCAATGGTGAAAACTTGTTAATGTTCACTTCAGCATAAAGGATACATTCAATCGCCCACCCTGAAAAAAACAACAAAGGTTACTATCTTAATTTATGCACTTCTCTTAATATTTAACATACCAGAATCCTTCTCCTCAAACTCAGATGACTGGGATGTAATTTCATCAGCAAATTGTTGATAAACATCAGACAGCTCTGTGCTTTCGTCTATTACTTTATTAACCGTATTGAAGGATTTGATATCTGCTACATCACTCGTCTGTAATACGTACTTCCCGAATACTTCCATGTTCACTTTCAGAGCTCTGTGCACTCGAAGTTTCTCTTCTATTACATCTAGCGTATTTTGCTTAATATTTTCGAAAAACTCTTTAAAGTCGGTGTACAATTCTGATGTGCTAAATCTATAGCTGGCAATTCTACATTTGAATGCACTTTTAATAAGTCTCACACCATCACTGATCGGGATCGATGAATTTGTTCTATGTTGTAATGTCCTTGCGTGAGCAGCCATTCGATTGTTCGGAAGCGAGACATTGCAGCAAGGACATATCATATTCGGAGGTGTACTATCCAATTTAATTTTTTTAGCTGGTGGTCCATTTGTGGGATTCACACTGCAAATATTTCTCTTATGCCGACGCAAATTGTCCGAACGCGTAAAATGTTTACCACAATCACTACATGTATGCATTTTATTAGAGTATATGTTAGTCACTGTGAGTCAGGCAACTGTAGCATCGATGCTCGAACCTCCTCGATTTATAGCTAGATCCTCAAGGGCATCGTACCCCCACCTCCGGTTGCTTGCTTATGGTGGCAAGGTCTGACGTTAGCAGAACACGTTCTTCTGTGAGATCAAGCTCAAGGCTATTCCCACCCCAGTTGAATGACTTTAAGGGAGCATCACTATCAAGCCTCATAAGAAAATTATACAACTGATCTCAAGGCTATCCACACCCTATATCAGTGACCTTCAGGGAGGATTGCAATTGGCCTCACGTCAAATCTCTAGGTTATCCACCACGTCAAATCTCAAGGTTATCCAGTCAATAGTCACATTCAAGGACGTTCAAAATAAGCAGCTATACACTAACACAAAAAAAAACTCAAGGTTACCCAACACCCCACTGAAACAAGCCCTTCAGATACGATCACATTTGAAAACACAACGTTACAAAATGACCTTCAGGGAGGATCAGAATCGGCACCTATAAGAAAAGCCCACGTCACATCTCAAGGTTATCCACACCCCATTTAAATGACCTTCAAATGACCTCGGGAGGATCAGAATCGGCATATCTATACTACTGTTACCGGCGTTGTTTCTGGTTAGACTTTGTTTGTTGTGAGTAATTTTTATAATCTTGTCCGTTTAGTCTAGTTCGTGTGTATTTTTCTGCTAAGTTAGTTGTTTTCTTCTACCTGAACAGGTTTTTGTTTATATTTCATGGCCTGCTACGTTGGTAGGTAGGTAGGAAAATTGAAAAACGCCGATTTGTTTGAAAATGTAAAATTAAATGAAAACTACGAGAGATTGATATTCACAACCTTATATCATCAAAGGCTATCAAATTCTACGTTTAACTGTATAAAAAAATTAGGCATTCCCATTTAAAAAAATCAAGTTATCGCTGATCGAAGTTTCCTTAATTAATCGAACGATTTCTACAAGCATAAACGTAATTTAAATTTGACAGCCTCACCAATTTTATAATCTCTGCGATATTCAATTTTTTCCTGATATCTACTTATACCGAAAATGGTGATTTACATCTAAACGGTCCGCTTTAAGTCCCATGTATGATACATAAAGTCACACTAGAATTCACTAAGGAATCTGAATGTGCAATAATATGCGGGATGTTCCATTTAAAAAAACATAACTTTGATACATTTCGTGTTTTTGGGACACCCTGTATAACATGAAAATATTGTTAAAATGTAGCCTTAATGGGTCTCTATCCATCCGAAATTATTATTTTCTTTTTTATCAAATACTTTAGCCATAATGCTCCGTGTCGAATAACGTGAATAACCCTGTATAAAGGAAACGGCAAATAATTTATATTCACTTAATATTCTATTCATCTATTTCATAAAACTTATATGACCAATCCGCAACAGCAAATTTTATTCCTCACCTTAAAGACGGTCAAGTCCGTTTTATACTCATTTTTTTATCTTTTTAAACTCGACATGATAATGACGATCACTACCTGAGGGAATCTCACGCTACCCTACCTCATGCCGCGCTGATCAATTTACGATGGTCACACAGTACTAGCTCAAGTAGAATTGATTTACCCGTACCTAACAAAATGAAAGTGGTAGGCAAGTTATAATTTCGATTGGTTAAAACACGAAGTAAAGCATTTTAAGTGATTAAAAAATGCATATCCTTATGATAGTTTATCATGAGGAGTATTTTGGTGGCCTAAGAAGTCTAGAGGCGGTTATGAAACAGTTGAAGATGAACCCCGACCCGGACGCCTTTTGGCATTATCCTCTACGGTCTATGGTATGCCGCAACACTAGAAAAATGTATGCTGAGTCACAGGAGACAATGTACCACGATTTGCTAATAATAATCTTGACATTATCTACTGCATTAGGGGGAAACGCCCTGAATATTCAAGCCTCCAAATGCAGTAGATTATATTATGAGACAATTTTAAGTAGTATTAATGATACCTTCCATTTTTGGGCGCCATTGTGTCGATGTTGTTGTGTTTTGCAGTGTGTTCTTTGGCGTCAAACGTTAAACTTTATTCGTGAAGCGTGAAGGTTAATTTGTCTTCCTACGCCGAAATAGAGGAACATGTCAAAAGTATTTTAAGGCAACTTTGCAGTAACAATAGTGCGGTTAATGGCTTTTACATTCAATAGTGATTTTAATTATACATGTGAGATTCGTGCTCATTATGATATCAGATATTGCAGTTAATAATCCAATAATACGACCGTAGCTACTAAACTAAGGTAAAAGCCAGTGGCGCTCCTAGGAAGTTTGTCTGGGGGGTAGTTACTTTATGGATAAATGTAGTGGGCGTCGCCAAGGAGAGGGGGGGGTACAATAGACATCTTGTCAAATGAAGATATAATACGGGAGATGAATATTTATGAAATCAAAATTTTTCAGCCGCAAAGATCAAATTAAACATTACACAGGTATTTTCCATTTTTACTTCCCACACCGATAGGTGAGGGGAGTATTGTGATCGCGAAAATTTTCAATTTTGAGATAACACGTTTTGTGGGCGTTTTATAATGTCTACATAACGAAAATCCATGTCACTCATTTCCGTCGGTCTGTCTGTCGGTCTGTCGGTCTGTCGGTCTGTCGGTCTGTCGGTCTGTCGGTCTGTCGGTCTGTCGGTCTGTCGGTCTGTCGGTCTGTCGGTCTGTCGGTCTGTCGGTCTGTCGGTCTGTCGGTCTGTCGGTCTGTCGGTCTGTCGGTCTGTCGGTCTGTCGGTCTGTCGGTCTGTCGGTCTGTCGGTCTGTCGGTCTGTCGGTCTGTCGGTCTGTCGGTCTGTCGGTCTGTCGGTCTGTCGGTCTGTCGGTCTGTCGGTCTGTCGGTCTGTCGGTCTGTCGGTCTGTCGGTCTGTCGGTCTGTCGGTCTGTCGGTCTGTCGGTCTGTCGGTCTGTCGGTCTGTCGGTCTGTCGGTCTGTCGGTCTGTCGGTCTGTCGGTCTGTCGGTCTGTCGGTCTGTCGGTCTGTCGGTCTGTCGGTCTGTCGGTCTGTCGGTCTGTCGGTCTGTCGGTCTGTCGGTCTGTCGGTCTGTCGGTCTGTCGGTCTGTCGGTCTGTCGGTCTGTCGGTCTGTCGGTCTGTCGGTCTGTCGGTCTGTCGGTCTGTCGGTCTGTCGGTCTGTCGGTCTGTCGGTCTGTCGGTCTGTCGGTCTGTCGGTCTGTCGGTCTGTCGGTCTGTCGGTCTGTCGGTCTGTCGGTCTGTCGGTCTGTCGGTCTGTCGGTCTGTCGGTCTGTCGGTCTGTCGGTCTGTCGGTCTGTCGGTCTGTCGGTCTGTCGGTCTGTCGGTCTGTCGGTCTGTCGGTCTGTCGGTCTGTCGGTCTGTCGGTCTGTCGGTCTGTCGGTCTGTCGGTCTGTCGGTCTGTCGGTCTGTCGGTCTGTCGGTCTGTCGGTCTGTCGGTCTGTCGGTCTGTCGGTCTGTCGGTCTGTCGGTCTGTCGGTCTGTCGGTCTGTCGGTCTGTCGGTCTGTCGGTCTGTCGGTCTGTCGGTCTGTCGGTCTGTCGGTCTGTCGGTCTGTCGGTCTGTCGGTCTGTCGGTCTGTCGGTCTGTCGGTCTGTCGGTCTGTCGGTCTGTCGGTCTGTCGGTCTGTCGGTCTGTCGGTCTGTCGGTCTGTCGGTCTGTCGGTCTGTCGGTCTGTCGGTCTGTCGGTCTGTCGGTCTGTCGGTCTGTCGGTCTGTCGGTCTGTCGGTCTGTCGGTCTGTCGGTCTGTCGGTCTGTCGGTCTGTCGGTCTGTCGGTCTGTCGGTCTGTCGGTCTGTCGGTCTGTCGGTCTGTCGGTCTGTCGGTCTGTCGGCCTGTCGGTCTGTCGATCTGTCGGTCTGTCGGTCTGTCGGTCTGTCAGTCTGTCTGTCGGTCTGTGCGCGTTTTTCTAGCCTCGTAATCTCAGTAACCGCTGCATGGATTGTGATGAAATTTGGGCAGCGATATGCTGGGGGGTCGTAGTAGGTAATGTTCCTATAATTTTGAAAATCGGTACAGGGGCGGCGGAGTAATTAGCAAAAAACAAAAAAAATTAAATATTCCTAAAACTTCGTTTTTAGGTGTTTTAGGGGTTCCTGATCATTTTCTACTTTTTTTTGGGTGGGGATGAAATTGGGGTGGTTGGGGGTGGGGGGTTGTAAATCTCAAAAATGTGTTGTACTCATAATAGGCTATCTATTGACCTGCAAAAGAAAGACCTAGCAGCATAATACCCTATTTTAGGCCCATCCGAACATTGCCTTGCCTACTCCAGAAACCAAGGGACTTAGGATTGTCTGATAAATACATAGGAATATTGCTTCAGATCGTTCTGTATTGAGTAACGTAATAGGAATGGATTTTAATGAAACTTTGTCACGGTATTATTACCACGGCGAGGATGGAAAACGCGTATGTTCTGAAAAAATCGTGTCAGTGGCGGGGCAGCAATAATAAAAAATAAAAAAAAATAAAAACGTCTCAAACTTCGTTTTTAGGCGTTTTAGGGGTTCCTGATCATTTTCTACTTTTTCTTGGGTAGGGGTGAATTTGGGGTGGGGGGGTTGGAAAACTGAAAAATTCGTTGTATTCATAATGGGCTGTCCATTGACCTTTGAATGAAAAACCTAGCGGCATATTACACTTTTTTAGGTCCATTTGAACATTGCCTTGCTCAGTATAGAAACCAAGGCACTTCGAATTTGTGATGTATACAGACATACGAGTATTGTTTTAGATCGTCCTATATTGCGTAACGCAATTATTCAATTGATTTTAACGAACTTTTGACACAGTATTAATGCCGCGGCGAGGATGGAAAACGTGTATATTTGGAAAAATCGTGTCAGTGGTGGTGCAGCAATAATAAAAAACTAAGAATATAAAAACAGCTCACACTTCGCTTTTAGACAGTTTAGAGGCTCCTGATCGTTTTGCATCGTTCAGTTGAAGCATGCAGAAGGGAGGAGACGCAAGAAACTATTTACAAGAGTTTTTGTGTTGGACGTTTTTTTGCGGGAGGATGGGCGTGATTTAGTTGCAAGGGGATTTCAGACTATAGCTTCATGCAATGGGAAAGCAATAAAACGAAATCATTATTATGTGTGGGAAGTACTGAGTCAATCAACTTGACTCCATTTTTTATTATAAGGAAAATTAACAAAATAAGACACATATAATAAAACAAGACTTATTATAAATAATGAACAGAAAAATATATTTAAAGCAATAAACGTAAACAGTTAAATTTTCAATGCATCTTATTGCATCTTATTTTTAATTAATCGGTTTTGTTCCGTGTTCTGGGGGGGGGATAATTACCCCCTCTACCCCCCCCCCTTGGAAGCGCCCTTGAGTAAAACATAATATTGATGTTATACCCCAGCTGATACACAAGTTCAGTCATGTCTCCAAATGCAAGTCAGGAAAAAAACGTGCGACAACCGTGGATGGCAAATTGGGGTCAGTCGACATCCAAAACCAAACGCCAAAAACCCACCTGGATTAACTTCTAGAGCAAAGAGAAATCAAACAGGTAGACACTCGAAAAATGAATCTAAAATGTATTCAAAAAGAAGAGGAACTTATCGGCCAACATAAATAAAAAGATAAAAGCATAGGTAATGCAAAATATCATTAACTAATAATGTTTTCTTTCTTGTGTCTATCACTACAAAATAATAAATACCCCTGAATTTCCTTGACTCGTGATATTCCCGTAACAAAAAAAAGTTCAAACGAAAACTGAGTGGAATTTTTGAAGGTACTATAGGGTCTACATACCATACTTTCAACAATTTTTTTTTTCTGTACGTCAACCCTAAGAACTCACCCCAACTGTTTTTTTCAAACAGCGGGTGCTGCATAGGTTTTCCTACATAAGTGATATCCCTTTTTCATTTAAAATCTTGTGGTACCTTTGATTTTTTACGCAAACTTATTTTTCGCGTGAAATCGTAAGCATAATATGTATAAATAAAATAAGAATTTGTTTAACGCAGAAAACGGAGAAAAAAGAAAAGAGAAAAAAGGATAAAGCGTATTTGATACATACTTTCCAAAACGGATTTTTTTGTCCCTTTTTATTAGGAAAATATTACGCTTCAGAAATGTACTACTATTTATAATTTAAATATTTATCTTATGCTTATGAAATTGGGGAAAAAATTGGTTTTTGTATGAAATTAATGAAATAAAGGCACTACAAGATTTTAAATAAAATAATGACCTAATTTATGTAGGAAAAGCTGTGGGGTACTATTTGAAAAAAAAAGTTGGGGGTAAGTTTTAGGGATTGCAGTACGAA
This sequence comes from Callosobruchus maculatus, assembly GCA_951848785.1. Taxonomy (NCBI): domain Eukaryota; kingdom Metazoa; phylum Arthropoda; class Insecta; order Coleoptera; family Chrysomelidae; genus Callosobruchus; species Callosobruchus maculatus. The sequence goes on along the minus strand of CATOUR010000157.1, from coordinate 500,205 downwards.
AAATATATTGCGAAAACATGGTATGACCAGGCAGTAACCTCAAAAAACCCACTTGGTTTTCTTTTTATCCATACTTTATTTACGTCATGCTTAATAAAATAGGTTTGTGTATAAAATCAAATTTATAACAAGATTTTAAATAAACTAAGAATTTAATATGTGTAGGAAAAACTGTTGGGTGCTATTTGGAAAAAAATTAAGTCAAGTTGATTAACTCAGTACTTCCCACACATTACGGTGATACCAGTTTATTATTTTCCCGTAGCATGAAGCTATAGTCTGATAAGCAATACTCGTATGTATGTACATCAGAACATTTATGTTGCTAGGTCTTCCTTCACAGGTCAGTGGACAGTCTATTACGAATGCAACAAATTTTTCAATTTTACAACTTCCCACCCCCAACCGCTCCAAATTTCACCCCACCCAAAAAAAAAGTAAAAAAATATCAGAAACACCTTAAAACGAAGTTTGAGGAATATCTGAAATTTTTTACTTTTTACTAATTACTCCGCCGCCCATGCACCGATTTTTAAAATTATAACAGCGTTATCTACTACGACCACCCAGCATATTGCTGCACAAATTTCATCACAATCCACCCAGCGGTTACTGAGATTACGAGGCTAGAAAAACGCGTATAGACAGACAGACCGACACACAGACAGACAGACAGGCAGAAAGACAGAGAGACTGACAGACCGACAGAAATGAGTAACGTGGATTTTCGTCGTTCGTTATTTTAATAAGTCGTCATAAAACGCCCAAAAGACGTATTATCTCTAAATCGAAAAATTTCGCGATCACAATACTCCCCTCAACTATCGGTGTAGGAAGTAGAAAGGTTGGGGGTGAGTTATAAGGGTTGAAGTACAAAAAAATTACGACATGGTACGATAGAACCGATAGTACTTTTAAAAAATCCACTTAGTTTTCGTTTGAACTGTTTCTTATTACGAGAATATCACCTGTCAAGGAAATTCAAGGACACCCCAGTATAAGAAGCAGAACACTTGATGTTGATTTTTATATAAATTTCCTTTCGTAGTAGGGACATATTTTGTGACAATATCTACTGCATTTGGACATTTGAATGTTTAGCGCATGTTGTCCTAACGCTTAACGCAGGAGAGAATGTCGAGCTTATTATTTTAAGCCGGCACCACATATGCGGTATTTCCCGAACATCAACCATTTGTCGTTTTTCAACATTGTTTGCCCAATACCGAACACGTATTAAAAACTAGCACTGCTCGAAGCTGTTGCATAGTACAGTGAAAACAAGCATAATACGTCAATGCGTTAGCGCTATCGTAACGCAGAGGCAAAATGCTATATACGCTATGTGTTAAGCCATGGCCGACTCTACACTAGGCCGGAGCCTCAGATGTGGCAACGTGGCTTAGCTGTCAAATAGTGGTCCGGTTACCGTAAATTATTTTACAGTTTCAGAATAATAATTATTACATTTTATATGTATTAAGAGTTCATCTCGGTTGATAAATTAAGAAAAATACTTTTAGAACTACTACTACTAATACCACTTACATCTGACGTCTCGTTCATTGTAGTCAAACACTACAAAATAAAAATAAATGCAACCTGTTTCCTGCTGCCACTTCCACTTCCACTTAAATGAACACTCAATCTACTTTGTAAATTTTCACTTGAGCTAGAAAAATTCACTATTAGGTCACTTTGAAGCCATTCTTGCTGGTCTTGATTCCCTTTCACTATCAAATCTTTTCATAGGGGTGCCCAGATGTGTTCTATTAGAACCGTATTTTTCTGTGATATTTCGGATTTTCGGATATTTCCAGAAAACATTGTAGGTACCACATTGTGCTTTAAAATAGGTCTTATTATCCTTGGAAATGTTTGTAAATTATTGTCTTTATTCTTATAAATATAACCAGCCCTTATGAGGAATACCTTTCACCCACTTCTGTTTATGTCCTTTATTGGAAGCACAATTGCTAGTGCAACCTGGTACTACACACTTTGCAGGCATCTTTTTATGTTTATAGTTTCGTTTGTGCAGGTAAATAATTAGAAACACATTAAAAATCACCTTGCGATGTTCTTTTTACTCTGGAAGGTTATGTTTGATATGTCCTTTATTGGAAGCATAATTGCTAGTGCAACCTGGTACTACACACTTTGCAGGCATCTTTTTATCTTTATAGTTTCGTTTGTGGAGGTAAATAATTAGAAATACATTAAAAATCACCTTGCAATGTTCTTTTTACTCTGGAAGGTTATGTTTGGTATGTCCTTTATTGGAAGCATAATTGCTAGTGCAACCTGGTACTACACACTTTGCAGGCATCTTTTTATCTTTATAGTTTCGTTTGTGCAGGTAAATAATTAGAAACACATTAAAAATCACCTTCCAATCTTATTTTTTACTCTGGAAGAATTACACTAATAACAAAAGCTCGGCCAACTATTCAGTGTTGCCATGTTTCAATGCTCCGGCCTAGTGAGTAGAGTCGGCCATGGTTAAGCGGCCCACAGACGCTTCGAAAATCCTCAGAGGAAAACTGCACAGTCCTGGCCTCAAGGATTATCGGAGCGTATGTGGAGGTTCGCCGGACTGTACAGGCCAGAGATTCACGACTTGACTTGCTTTTCAAGCTACTTGACGACTTGACTTGATATCAAGTCAAGTATTTGTTTTCGAAATTCAGGTCAAGTAGTGACACATCAAGTAACTTGAAAATCAAGTTTTTCAAGCTAACCACTTGATTTTTCTTGAAAAATAGTTCTTTTTTGATGTTAATCTGATTAACTGCTAAAACGAAATAATAATAAAAATCTATGTGTATAACGATGTAATCTTTTATTTAAAAGAACATCCAGAAACGAATACTCCAACAAACTTAGTTAAATAATGAATGTAATAATATGAAATAAAAATACGAAATATTCTAAATTCTGACAATAATATATAGAAAAACAACAAACTCAATCATGAAAACAGTGAATATCTAAAATAGATCCTTAATATCCTCATTTGCCATCCATGATTTGAGACACATAAGACTTCTAGCGGAGTTATCACCTAATCGATTTCTTGTTTTGGTGAGAGTTAAGCCAGGTCTAAAAAACTGCCTTTTAACTGGAGCTGAAGAAGCTGGCGTTCCCAAAAAGTCTTTGACCATTGCGGAAAGGCTTGAAAAAATGCATTCGTGTCTTTTCCACCATTCTAAAATATCTTCAGTACTGTCAGCTCTTGGGTCAGAAATATATTTGTCGATTTCGTAACACCGGACCATATCGTCGCCTGAATTATGGGCAGGTTTTCTATGAAATAAACTTAGTAGACTGTTCGACACCACGATGGTTTGAAGATGATGCTACTGGAAGTGGAACTGATGGTTGTGGCTCAGACATCTGCAGAGAGTCAGCCCTCTGCTTTAAAAATATCTTCAAAATGTTTAACTGCTTCTATCTGCAACTATTTTCCCCAACTTGTATTGGAGAATGTTTCCACTTTATGTCGGAGTCTAGAATTAGGACAGCACAGTACATCCAGTTAGTTCGCTGGTAATGCTTAATGATTTTGTAATACTAGTAGCAAGAGCGCGTCGTCATCGAGTGCCTGCTTGCTGTCATAACCTCGGCGAATCCCCTATTTTGGCGCTTCGATTCGCATTTTACAGATCGATATCAAGTTATATCAAGTAGTTTGATTTTACTTGATATCAAGTCAAGTAGTTCAGATCGAAAATCAGGTCAAGTCAAATATCAAATTTTCAAAATTTTTTTTTTAATTTTCAAAAATTTGTCACCAAAATTTTGAGGTTATGTGAAAAAATTGAAAATACAAAAGTTGTAGACCTTTTTATTACCTACAACTTTGCCATTTAACTTTTTTCCATAGGACGTGTAGTTTTGCCAGAAATCAAGATAAACCATTTTCTACCCTTAAAAACTCACCCCTTCCACTTCCCGATCTCGAATCGACCGTAATTTATTTTTCCTTTCATTCTTATCACATTCCCCTCTTTTTCTAATGGGTTTCATCTTACTGTAATTTTTTTTCACTTTTTATTAGTGAAGTGCAAGGGCCTTCAGGCCAGGACTGTGCAGTTTTTCCTCTGAGGATTTCCGGAGCGTCTGTGGGCCGCTTTATGGTCGATAGTTAAGTGGGGTTCGCTGTGATCAAAGACCACATTGAAAGCTATGCATCCGAATATATTGAATTGTAACTAGTATTTGAATATAAATCAGACGGATTGATACCACGATGTATATTTGGACTTTACTATATATAGGCTGGTGCACTCTGAACAATCCGAACGGTGGTGTGCCGCGACGGTTTCGGAGGTCCGGACTCAGTAGTGTGCTCATAAAAACGCATGTTTGTTTTAATTTTTATGCCTTTACGTTCCACCAGGGTGGCCAGATTGAGCGATTTATCGCAAATTGGGCTACTTTTAAATGTGAAATGCGACTAGAAATTTAGAAATATCGCAAATCGCAAATTGGGCGATATCGAATTTCGCAAATTTCGCCTTAAGAGTTTGTGTGAAATAAAGATATTTAGGAAAGAATCGTAGTTTTGACAGTTTGAGTTTTAATCATAAAAGTAATTTACAATTTGCGAATAACAAGTACTGAATCTATTGCATTTTTAGTCAAGTAATGAGGTCTACAGGTTCAAAAAAACAGTCTCTGTCTCTCTGGCGATCTCTAAACGTATTACATTTACAGTTTTTTTTCACTGTACGGAAATAACCGTATACTGCAAATAATTATATTAAATCACAATAAAATTCTTTTATTATGAATACAGAAATAAGAATAAGGAAATTTTAACTCATCAATAATCATGCGTGCGATTTTGGACGACAATTTCGCAGAAAATTCCGTATGAAATAACTTCTACAATAAGTAAATTTTATATCTAAAAAGTTCTTATTAGATTTTTTCCCATTTGCGACATATCGCAAAGGTGGTTGCGCATTTGGGCGACAAATTACCGTGCGATACGGCTCTGAAAAATCTGGCAACCCTGCGCTCCACACCGATAGGTGAGGGGAATATTGTGATCGCGAAAATTCTCCATTTTTCAGGTAATGCGCTTTTTGGGCATTTTATGTTGTTAAGTGATACCGAAAATCGACGTCACTCATTTCTGTCGATCTGTCTGTCTGTCTGTTTGCGTTTTTCTAGCCTCATAATCTCAGTAACCGCTCCATGCATTGCGATAAAATTTGAGTACCGATATGCTGTGGGGTCTTAGTATGTAATGCTGCTATAATTTTGAAAATCGGAGCATTGGCGGGAGAGTAATTAGCAAAAAAAAAACAAAAAAAATAAATATTCCTCAAACTTCGTTTCTAGGTGTTTTAGGAGTTCCGGATCATTTTCTACTTTTTTGAGTGAAGGTAAAATTGGGGTGGTTGGTAGGTAGGGGTTGTAAAACTCAAAAATTTGTTGTATTCATAATAGCCTGTATATTGACCTGTGAGAGAAATACCTAGCGGCATAATACCCTCTTTTTAGGTCCATCCGAACATTGCCTTGTCTATTAAAGAAACCAAGAGACTTACCTATTCTGACGTAAGATACAAATATTGCTTTAGATCGTTCTGTATTGAGTAACGTGGAAATTATGAAATTGATTTTAATGAAACTTTGCCACAGTATTATTAGCGTGGCGAGGATGTTAAAAGCGTATGGTTTTTAGAAATCGTTTCAGTGGCGGCTCAGCAATAATAAACAATCAACCTGAAAGTATAAAAATAGCTCAAACTTCGTTTATCTTCGTTTTTATCCTACTGATCTGTTTTTAAACAATAATTTTCTTTTTTTATATGCTTTAAAACGATGTGTTTCAATAAACTTGTTTAAAAAACAAAAGTTTATCGAACTTGTTGCATAGTCTAAATGCACCTTAAGGAGTTCTATGTCAGACATTTTTTACCTCACAAATAATTCAGTTACAAAGACTTATTCTTAGAAGAAACCCGAAAGTCCTCCGAATTTCGGTCGCCTGTTTCGGTTGCCTAACATCAGGCGGGCACGGAACAATAAAAATTCTAGAACAAAAGGCAGCTCTTAATTAAAGAAGAAGAATGGTCTGACTACCGTGCCGGAGGTACAGTAAATAAATGTGAATGGAATCCTTTCCATATTGTCTCATGCATCTCTTTGTTACACCATTAGCGCGGAACCATGCAGAATTCGTACTCCTGTAATTTATGCCGTTTACGAAGTTACTGCATCTACACTGTTTTCAAGCATAGCACAGATCACAGAAACACTAGAGAGATATGAGGCCTTTTTTACAAATACAGTGATCTGGATCCGGATCGATCAGTATCATGTCAAACAGCTGTCAAGTGCGATTTATGATTCCATGGATTTAACGGACATCGAGCAACGAAAAAGTTGGTCTAAGAATAAAAAATAGATGGTTAAGAAAAACAGCTACCTTTTTTATTATTTTATGCTCATTTTTCTAGTAACCGCGACTAAGGATTATGGTTGTTTTTCATGGGTTTCGGTCAACGATTGAAATTTTTCTTCACTACGTTTCGGTTTATTTTAATCTAAACCATTGCTCTGGTGTTCATCAAGAGAGTCAAGGAAACAAGTGCCAACTCTCCAAAATTACTTTTTTTCAGTTTACACTGCTTGGGTTTGGAGTTTGCATATTTGTTGCTATCTATCTTATTTGTTTATGCTATTTATATCGTAAAAAAGATCAAGATTTAGGAGCATTACAGGGATGTACCCACAACAATTTACCTACAAGTTTTCCAGCACAAAATAGGTACACTTTTACAACAAACATAAAACCACCATAAGGCACAAAACGCTTTTAGTTGGCTTGGTCCAAAGACAGTCTAATTACGAATCGTCACGAGTGCTCACGATTATTTCCCGAATGAGAATACTGCAACGATAACGCACGTTAGTTATCTTCCGTAAATAATGTATGACGTTATTAAAGAGATATCGGTGATGCAAATACTGTAATGCGCTATTTGCGCCTAGGTTAATTTGACAGTTGCGAAATGCGCGAGTCGACTTTTAGCGCCATGCCCTAAATAACCTTACCGCATTACGTAATTTGCAGATAAGTAAGGTAAAGCGCTATTCAAAAATAACGTACACAGACATGCGCAGTACGTACAACAATGGTACAACTTTTTTGAGAAGGGGATATGCTCTGTGCTTTTGAAATGGGACCTGGCAAATTGATGATATGAGTATTTTTTACATTTTCTTGAAATATCTCAAAATATCAACATTAGTGGTAAAGGGTAAAGGGGTAAAAAGATTAAGGTTTATAGCCGATGACAAATTAGTAATGTGAATATGTAATGTTTATATACAAGATGTGAAAATAGATAAGCAAATTCATTAACAATTCTGGATTCTGGGTACACCAAACAAAATAAAAATAAGCTAACCAATAAATGAGTAAACCGAAACGATTGTCACTTGTCAAAGAAAGAAATTTGTTTTAACGTAACGTTAACATGTTTTCCGATAAGTGGCATTCAGTGGAAAGACACCGCATTACGTTAGGAACGATAAAACCTAACGTTATTACCGCCAGTAGGAGCTATTCGGTGTGCCAATATAATATCTCTCTAATATCTCTCTACTTATCAGTGTTCAGATGTCTGAATATAGCCAATTGTCAAAAGTTGTTCGTAGCACAGCCCCTAGCGAATGCGATCTTAAGTAAAGCTGTATTTGAGATACCTACGACGGCAAATTCAAATTTATGTTTACATCTAATTGGTTCTTTATTTATTTTTGTAAGCAATTTAATACTAATTTGCTTACTAATTTGAGGAAATATAACAAAATGCGCAATATAGGTATTAAATTAAAGGTCTTCTAGAGAGTAACTCCAAAAATAAGGTGACGTTATTCTAAATCCAATATGGGAAACATCCAAGATGGCGGAATAGTTATTTCTTATGCACTTCTACAATATGGGTATCAAATTAAAGAGCCTGTAACGAGTTACTCGAAAATAATATGACATCATTCCACATCCAATATAGCGGACCATCCAAGATGGCAGGACAGTTATTTTTATGCGCTTTCCGAGAATAATTAGACATCACTCTTAATCCAATGTGGCGGACTTTTGAATTCTTTTATGTTTCCTATAGAATGGGTATTGAATAAATAGAATCGCCGATGGTTATTTAGGCTCGATGCTCTTTGCTGCTAGTCAAGCATACGTGGCCTTAGGTAGGGTAAAATCTTTAGAAGGTCTCCTTATTGATGAGCTAGACTGTTCAAACCTATTTTATAAAAGCTTTTAGTTAAGTGCTCTAAAAATAAAACCTTCCTTTCAAATTTTAACTATCATTATACCTCATTACACACAATTTACATGATCATAGAAACTAGAAAGCTTGACGCGCGATTTATTTGTGCAAATATACTAGCACCCATTTATCCCTTTAATCTGCTAAGCTTAATTTTTTAAATATTTCTGTTCATTTAAATACTTGTAGGTACTTACGCAAACCTCGTGATAGACTTTTATGATCATATAAATTGTGTATAATGAGGTTATAAATTGATAGCTAAAATTTTGCAGAAAAAATTTTATTTTCTCCATTTCAGGGTATTTAAATGAAAGCTTTCTTTAAGGAAGGTTTTTTTCTTTCAATTTAATCACTACATTAAACTGCATCTAAAATAGTCAAACGCGAACGCATATGTTTGCATCAGCTCCAAACTAACGGTTAATAATTCTCCACTGGCATGGTCACGGCAAAACCACACGGCGGCAAACCGCAAATTCAAATCTCCCCTGCGCAAATTGTCAAATGCTATATAGCTCATCAGCCTGCTGTAATCACATGCAGTCCCATATCATAGCCACAATGTCTTAACAGACATGTTGTGAACTCGTAAAATGCATTAAGTCGGAGCTAGAGTATTGCCGACACGAATATTATAGTTTTGAGAACTGTCGCTCGTCATCGTTCGCAATTTACTGTCAGTTCAGTGGCGCTCTTGATGCTCATAGCCATGTATCTGCCCAGCGTGTAGGAGGACGGTCACGGCACCGCCCACTCGAGGCATGGCCCTGAGCTACAAGTTTCTTCATATTATCGCTTCTGTGTATATGTCCGAAGAAAGTAAGCATTCTCGTCGACACAATGGAGGATAGTCTTTTCGGATTACCGAGCTCATCCAGTGTGGAAACGTTAGTTCGATGGGCGGTATAAGGAACTCTCAGCATTCTCCTCCACGTCCACATTTCAAAAGCATCTATGCGAGCTCGATCTGCCTTTTTAACAGCCCAGCTTTCCGAGGCATACAAAAATATTTAGAACACAAGAGACTGAACCAGCGACATTTTTGTAGCTTTAGTGATGTTATGGTCACGCCATATTTTAGTAAGCTTTGTCATGGCCACACGTGCCTGTTGAATGCGCCGTCGAATCTCATTTTTACAGCTACCCGAATTGTCGATCAAAGAACCGAGGTACACAAAACTTTGAACTACTTCACAACGGCCTATTGACTTTATCTCTCGATGATTATCATGCTCTCTATCTATGATCATAACCTTGGTCTTATTGTAGTTAATACCAAGACCATACGCTGCACTATGTTGTTCTAAGATGCTTAATAGAGCTACTAGTTCTTCCTGAGAAGCAGCAATAAGGGTTGTATCGTCAGCAAATCTTAAGTTGGATATTTTGCTTCCGCCAATAGTTATACCGCCCTTCCAGTTGTCTAATACCTACCACATCACAAATTCAGAGTAAATATTAAATAACATCGGAGATAATACACATCCCTGACGACCTCCTTTTCTGGTTGCAGTTTGATCAGACAGGTTACCATCAATTCTTACACGAGTCTAATTAGACTCGTAGAGTTGCTGTATGAAAAACACTAGGTGATAAGGAACTCCCATAGATATGAGGATTTCCCACAGTTTAGGTCATTTTACGTTATCAAACGCCTTAGAATAGTCCACAAAGCAGATAAAAACCGGAAAATAATGCTCTCTGGCTTTTTCAATAATTTGTCTTGAGTTTAAGATCTGTTCACGCGTACCGCGTCCTTTCACGAAACCTGCATGCGCCTGAGAAATGTGCCAGCCAATAAAACCCTCCAAACGAGACACACACAGCACCCGATATCCCTAGAACATCCTAAACAAGCCCGAATCGCACAAATGTGAGACAAGGCCAGAATGACATCTACAGGTTATCTGTAAGCTATCCTAGGTTATCCTAGGTTAGCCCTAGGATAACTTGTTTGGAATGTTCTGTGGCAGGCAAGCATGGACATCCTTTTGACATCCCGCTGGGCCATCTATCACTGGAAGATCCTAAGCATGACGGGTTTGGAAATCCTCAGCTTGTATACTATGAGGCGGTTCAAGGGATATCTCTTCAAGACCATATCCTTCTTATACAAAATTTGACATTTGACGGTATTAACGTTAAAAAGACGAAAGGGATGAAGGGTGAAGGTGACCTGCAGCAAGCTAGCAGCTTGTAGGCTTGCAGTAGTCCTTGGTTGCTGGATCGTTTTTCGCCGTTTATCATATCTTTCAATATCTTTACCATCTGTACCATCCGACACGCCAAGGGCTGCCAAGTACAAACCACAAATTGCAAGTCAGATAATCATTCGGCAACATGTTTGTTTTTGCAAGGTGGTTGTAAAATTGTCCAAGCCATTATAATGCCTAAAGTTTATAGAAGAATCCCCTTGCACTTCAAGTCAACATTCTATAGGAACATTAAAAAGAAAGTTTAATGTTAAAATTTTATACCACGAACTATTGTGATGCACTTCATGAAGGAATGGAACGAATGAGGTTAAACTGAATTTAGTTAAACACTCGGATGGTAGCTCTATTGGACCTTTAGATGGTGATGGGGTGCTAGTGAAAGTGTGCCGCATTAGCTAATTTGTGCCAAGACAACCCTCCAGGTGAATAACCCGGTATGTAAATCAGAAAAGTATAGGAAAATAATTCTAGAAAAATAATCCCGTTGTTGTTTCCGCATGAGCTCACCCATGGCGGTCTGTACCGCTATCTTTTAGGACAATCCAAGAATTTACCTATGGGCCAACCTAGGCAGACCAAATGATAATATTTTGGGCCAAACTGAGGATTTCCCTATAGGCTTACCCATGGTGGCCTAATAAAGTCCCATCGGGATATTTATAGGCTGTCCACTGCCAGGTCGTCCAGGATAAGGCTTTCCCTTGGACATTTTGCATATCACTTTAAGGACAGCCTGGGACTATACAGTGGATATCAAATGCTGCGTGGGGTACTCTGGGCATGTGAACATATAACGCAAAAAAAAGGAGTCAAGTTGATTGACTCAGTATTTCTACACATTACGCTGATACTAGTTTATTATTTTCTTATAGCATGAAGCTATAATCCGAGTTCCCCCCCTTGCAACGAAATCATCGCCCGCCCGCCCACATAAAAAAGTACGTTGTGCTTCCACAGGTCAATAGCAGCCGATTATGAATAAACAAATTTTTTCAGTTTTACAACCCTTCTCTCCCCGACCACTTTAATTTCACCCCCACCCAAAACAAAGTAGAAAACGATCAGGCACCCCTAGAACGCCTAAAAACGAAGTTTGAGCTACTTTTGAACTACTGACCCTACTTCTCAATACCATACGTGTTTTCCATCCTCCCCAAGGTAATAATGCTGTGTCGAAATTTCATTCAAATCAATCCAATAGTTTCCCTGTTACACAATACGGCACGATCTAAAGAAATACTCATAATGTATACTTCAGAAAGTCCCTTGCTTTCTGTAATGGGCAAGGCAATGTTCGGATGCACTTAAGAAAGCATATTATGAATACAACAAATTTTTCAGAATAACAACCCACTCCGCTCAACCACCCACCTTCCCCAATTTCACCTCCACCCAAAACAAAGTGGAAAATGATCAGGAATCCCTAAAACGCATAAAAGCAAAGTTTGAGCTACTTTCGAACTACTGACCCTACATCTGAATACCATATAAGTTTTCTATCCTCCCCAAGGTAATAATGCTGTGTCGAAATTGCGTTTAAATCAATTCATTAGTTTCCATGTTACACAATACAGAACGATCTAATGCACGGAAAGAAAACTGTTGCAATTTTTTCCACAATTGTAGGTATTTTCACTACAAGTTGTGGATTATATAGGGACAATAACAATTTGTGTATATTTGTAACACTAAATTGTGGAGCTATGGATTCAACAATTGTGTTCTATATTACTACCACCAAGAGAGTTCATTTGCGACCCCTTTGGATTTTTTATGCAAATGTTGTAACAACCGGATAGCAGAAATTTGTAGATTAATAGTCGACTCTCAATGTACTAATATTTTACAAAAGGTATAAAACCATTTAACACATTGTTGTAGTAAATTTTTGAACAGTATTGTGAAGTCTATTATACTACAAAATTGGGGTTCAATAATCCATAATAAATGTGGTCTTCAATGAGTAAGGCAGTTATGGAGGCAAAAATAAAAAGAGGCGTGTATACAATGGTTATTTTCATATAAAATAAGGTGTTCACAAGCTAAATACAAGACATAATCACACTGGAATATATTTATGTATGATCACAATGATATTCACTGATAATCATAATTGACTGGATAGTTTGGATGTCCAATGGCACTGAAAAATAAAAATATCATAAAGTAACATAAATAATTTCTTCCATGTTCACATCATTCAAGCCACAGTCCAACCCGTATAATTAATTTCAAATTAGTAAATTCTAAAATAGTCTAACATCGAAATATTCGCATAATAGAATACTTTGCTGTTCTGCTGTATAGATAAATACTACCTCACATCCACATAGATCAAGATGCCCTGTATACCTGTCTGGACTTGAAAGACGTTATAACGTTACAGCAGTGAGCTTTCGCCGCTTAACAAAAAGATGCGTAACTTTTCCGATTTTGCGCCTATTATGTTTAAATAATTTCATATGCTATACTTATAATCCGTCATAGAAATATGGAAAAACAACAGCAATTTAACTGAACGAGAACAGTCCTATATTTATCCCTGCCATGTAGGTGCAGCGTCCATATTGGCATTATCTTTAGACAAACGACAGCATTAAAACGTAGCCATTGCGTAATCATTTACACTTATTTACGTATTCTAGCATAATCTCCGATATAAAGTTTCGCCCGTGAATTTTTTCTACAACTGTTCAATAGGTATTGGCGGACACAGCTTTGTATTTTCAAATCAAAATACTTTGCAAAAATAACAGACGTGGCTTCCTCATTTAATTATAAACTTCTATCACTGCCTCTCTGTAACTCAGTGATACAAGTAAATAAACTAGTACTTACCCAAAAAGATAGGAATGCACTCAAAACCTCCAATTCTCAAAATATAATGGTATCTGGTATTTTCCATAGGTATAGGTATAAATTAGGTATATAATTCATACGTCGGTTATTCACACACAGGCACAAACTAAATGGCAACCCAACGAGAACCAGAGAGACACGGACTTGCGCAGACTCGTCCAGACTTCTTCAACAACAGTTTTGTGGATTTTTTACAATACATTGTGGGAAAAAACTCAACACTATGTGAACTTTTCTGTCGCATGATTGCGGAAAGGGAAACTGAATAGTTTGTGTAGAAAAGCTATATACCTACTCCGATTGTGAAAGAGTCCATAGCGAGCCAACGCAATATGGTGGAAGATGTTGCTAGACCCAATGAAACTTTATTCAACAATCTTTTGGAAATATCTTACAAAATGTAGAAAAATTACCAACAATCATACCACACAATATTGTTCAAAATTACTCAAATCTGCTTTTTTCCGTGTGAAATACTCATAATGTATACTTCAGAAAGTCCCTTGCTTTCTGTAATGGGCAAGGCAATGTTTGGATGGACTTAACAAATTTTTCAGATTTACAACCACCCGCCCCTCAACCACCCCAATTTCACCCCCACCCAAAACAAAGTGGAAAATGATCAGGAACCCATAAAACGCATAAAACGAAGTTTGAGGAATATTTGAAATTCTTATATTTTGATTATTACTCCACCGGCCATGCACACAAAATTATAGCAGCAAAACCGCATTCAGCGGTTATTGAGATTACTCTCAACAAGCCCTTTCATTTGATATCCTTATTGTAGAAATGCATTAAAAATAACTATTCCGCCATCTTGGATGGTCTGCCATATTGGATTTATATTGACGTCACACAGCTTATCGCGTATTGTATTGTCATCCAAACAAAAAGCATATACAAAATTTCAGCTCAATCGGTTGAAGATATCTGCTTCAAAATTGAGTAGCAAGATTCCACCTTAACAAACATAGACACATACATTGCTAGTTAAATAAAAGCTTTTAAAAATTTCAGAAATACAATTATCGACAGGCCGAGCATGCCAACCCCCAACCCCCAACATGTTCGTCGTGGTCACATACGTCACACACCTTCGAACATGTTCGCCGAAACAGCTTCCAACGGCACTGGCCAACATGTTCGGGTTTATATGGGGAGTTTAATTTCGTATTTTCCCTCAGTGTCGACAATAAAGCCATAGCGGGTTTTATCGCCATGTAAATCGGTTATCTACCTTTTCCCATCTGCGACGTGCCTTTTGTGAAATATCTCGGCCATCTTGACAATGTGGAGTGTCGATGCTGGCTCGTAAAATACAATTTGAAGGATCGCAACTCAGTGACGTAGAAAAATCCTGTAAGCAGTGGCGGCCTGTGATATGTTCAAGGAAGTGCGCTGGATTAAAAGAACCTCAAAAAATAGTTAAGCAAAAGATAAACATTCGACATATCTGGAACCCTATCAAGCCTGGTACCCACATGAAGTCCTTTGATTAGGAATATTAGAACCACTAACACAAACAGCACCCAATAGCATGTCTATAGATAGAAAAACAAAAGCAAACGAAAAACAACATGTGCATTTTTAAAATAACACACTTTTGCCTCAACAAACAATCAGCTGTCTTACTCAAGGTCTGGGGATGCTTTGCGCCAATCCGTTTGCGCATCGACATTTTGGGTTAGATTGGTTCTGATTTCAACACCGACTGCACGACAGGGTCATGGCTATCGACATAGAATATGAGTATAGAGGTAAATAATATAGATCACAGCGCAAATCTAGTACTTTATGGAAGGAAAACATTAAAGGCAACAAACTTTATGTTATCTTTAATGTTTACCTGCCTTTTTTATGGGTTGAGTATTACTTCGTAATTCTGCCCCGTTGTACACTTTTTTCTACTCCGCCCCTGTCAGGGCGAACGAAACTATCCCAAAATGGCGTCGCTGACGTCAGATATATGCAACACGTCATCACAAAGCTGTCTTAAGGGGCTTCTAAACGGGTAACACTTTTACTGCAATGTGTGGCTGCAATAGTGTAGCCGTCAATATTCTCGGCAACAACGGCCAGACTGAGCAATATTTCTTGTATCGCCTGGCCATATAGCCACATATATTCGGCATTGCCGATATATTTATATGTGTTGCCGGCACATGGCCGGACGATCGCTTGGCTACCGAAAACATCGGCAATATTGCTCTATTTTGTTGTTTGTTTATTGTAGATATTGAACATTTTGGTAGGAAAATGGCTAATACTTGGACGAACTAGAGGATTATTGATTTCATCAATGAAATACACTTACATCCTGAGTTATGGAAAGTGGAAATTCCCAGAATTTCCTTGACACTTCATATTGTAACAAAAAAAGTTCAAACAAAAACTGAGTGGTATTTTTGAAAGAAGTATAGGGTCT
Source organism: Callosobruchus maculatus (assembly GCA_951848785.1). Lineage (NCBI taxonomy): Eukaryota > Metazoa > Arthropoda > Insecta > Coleoptera > Chrysomelidae > Callosobruchus > Callosobruchus maculatus. Next base: position 484,390 of record CATOUR010000157.1, on the reverse strand, counting down.
ATCATACCATGCTTTCAAAACTTTTTTGTGTACTTTAACCCTTAACAATGACCCCCAAACTTCTTTTTTAAAATAGCACCCCATAGCCTTTCCTGCATAAATGAAGTCATTATTTTATTCAAGATCTTGTAGTGTCCTTGATTTCATACATAAACCATTTTTTTCGTGAAGTCATAGGAATCAGATAAATAAAATAAGAATTTGTTTGAGGCGTAATATTTTCGTAATAAAAAAAGATAGAAGAGACATTTTTTTCGAAAGCTTGGCATGATAGGTCACTCAGTACCTCTAAAACCCACTAGGTTTTTGGTTTTTCGTTTTTTGCAACAATATTAGCTGTCAAATAAATTCTTATTTTATTTATATGATTTTACGGGGTAGAAATTTTTGTAACTCATTCATACAAATAAATTGAATTCAATAAGCTTGCGTATAACATCAAAGGTTCCATAAGATTTTAAATCGGTGCTATATTTGAAATCAAAAAGTTAAGGGCGAGTTTTCGGGGATGACGTACAAAAAAGATTTTGAATGCATGATATAGTCCCTATAGTATCTTCAGAATTATCATACAACTCAGTTCTTGCTTGGACCGATTATATATGCATCTCCTGTCGCTAAAAACGTCAGTCTTGTAGTAACAGGTATTGTTTTTTTCATGTAAAGTCGAATCCACTATCTTCTCTCTGTTTTATGTAATGTTTTGTTTAAAACAATATAAGCCATTGCGTCAGCCATTGCTACTCGACTATATAGCTCGTCTATGAACAAATTTTTGGGCTATACTATTACAGAAAATATTGCCGGGATATATATTGCCGAGCCATATGCTGCAATAAAATGTTGTCGTCATGGCCGGCTATAGTTACCAGGAATATAGCCAAATATTGCAGTAAAAGTATTGCCCGTTTAGAAGCCCCTTAAGACAGCTAACTGTTTGTTGATCCGTGCTTTTGGTATGTAAAATTCCTAGATCTTTGTTTGAATGAATAAATTAAAGGATGTATGCTTTCTGGCTCTGAATAGGTACCCAGTGCATAAGCCTACTCCTACTAGCGCCCCCTTCTGCACCTCTCCTTACTCTAGTTCCCAAGTCCAGCTCCCATCGCAAAAATGAGGATGGCCTTGGCTCCTGCTCATCCTATGTCTTCAGGTTCAAGGACCCTTTATCGTAGTATAATCTACATCATCCATACAAGTGACGTCTACAGATATTATGGGCAGATAGCACTCCCGCAACACAAGTAACCTTAGCCGACTTCTGCCCAGTGAAATACAGAACCGCCCCACCTTGGCCAAAGGTCCTATATTAAGTTATCTAGCTTGATGGAGATGCCTAGAGATTCCTCTCCATCTCAGAAGATGTTGATTTTGCGACCAAACCTCTGTTTTCCTTATAATGGTACCTGCTGCCAGTCCCACAGCCGGCTCAGAACCCAAGAAAGAGTTTCCATTAGCGCAAACTTCAGCATGTCTCGGCATTCGCATAGGTGACATTTGATGACTTGCAGAAATGTCAACAAGACTTTTCGAGGTCGCAGGATGAGCCTTGACATAAAGCTACAAGCATTGAGTGCTGCCTGGCTGTCAGAGCAGATAGTAATCCGCCCCTTAGGCTCATGAATTTCGTAAGGACGAGAGGCATAAGCTAAAATCGCATATTCTTCTGCTTGGTACACCTACGTACTTCAAGATAGAAGAAGAGTTTTGTTAGCGCAAGAGCCTTCGTCGGTAAGTGAGCCGCTTGTATACCAGACTGGCCCTCCTTCCTCAAAAGACCGCCTGCCGCTTGACTCCCACTTTTCCCTTGTAGTACGTCACCGTAAATTTGCACTCAAAGCAACATATGTATAGGAGAAATTATATCACTCTCCTAGGTATTTGTTTAGTATTGGTAAACTTCTCAATTACTTGTCATTAAATTCAGATTCTCCAGAATGTTCATGTATACCTACCAGACATGCGAAGCATGTCAGAGCAGTCGACAGAAAAGATCTGGCTGTGCGCCATCTGGTACCCGAAGGTGACGGCAAACCAAAGAAAATCGCTGATAAACAGCAGCATTTTTTTCTTGATGCAACGCCACGGCGCGTTCGCTTGTCCAACCTGAAGCTCTCTATCTCCGTTAATCGACCTATGGCGCACTGATGATCGCTAATAAGCGTGAAACAGCTGTCTGCGTACTGGTGGATTGACGGAGATATAGAGCAACCCTCGTATATCTTCAATGTTTGAACTATCCATTCAAACATCTACCTTCTCTGCCGAGGCGTTAGCAATTTTGCAAGGTATGAGATGCCGAAGAAATGAATCTATGAAATATTGCAATTTTGTCGGATGCTCAATCTATCTTGATGCTATCCACCATTGTTCACAAGGCGGCATCAGTATTCAGATATTGCACATCAAGAACATTATTTTCCATCTTAAACTAAAAGATTGTGATGAAGTTCTGGGTGAAAGTACACACGAGCATTCCAGACAACGAGAAAGTTGGCGAACTTGCAAAAGAGAGTTTCCGTTCAGGCATATTTTTGGAAATTGGATTAAGTACCTTATTTTAAGAACCACGTGTTCCAGAAGTGGTCAGTAGAATAGAAAGAATATTCGATGGTACGTTCAACGGGGTACACGGAGATTCAACTAGACATTCCGAAGACATAGCATGATAATTATAAAATACCAAGAGGATATACAGGGTGTCCAGTTAGTGTGTAATTCTTCGATATCTCGCAAGGTATACCTGATAGAAGAAAATGTCAAATACAAAAGATATTTGGTTACTTAAGACGCATATTCTAAAAGTATTTTAAAATATACAGGGTGTTGTGGGAAAGTAGGATAGTGATCAACTTGATGTTTTTATATGGAATTATACCTTTTTCTTAAATTCTTCTAGTTTCCATCATTGATCTCCATTCAACCCTAAAATATTTTTGAGATCGGTTGCCAAGTTATAATTTATTTTCTATTAATTTTCGGATTTGCAAGGTCGCAAGTAATACGTCCAAATTGATATAGTCCTTCAACTTCTCTCAATAATATTATACAGCGAATTACTTGAATATTAAGTGGATATTATTTTGGATGTTACCAGCAATTTGTATCTATAGGGTGTTTTTGGCAGAATTTTAAATTAAGGCAATTTGAAGGTCACTTTACTTTGTTTTTTTAAATGTAACACCCTATATTTTTTATTTTAAATTGAAATATCTACTAATACCCTATCTCGCCTTGTAATTTTTTTTCGCATTTGCGACGTTGCCAAGTTATAAATTATTTTTCCAAATTTTTAAACAAATATCCCCGATTTTAATTTATTTTAAATAGAATCCTCTACTTATCTTTATTGCAATGAATTGGGCATGTCAAACTTAGTAAGATCTTACACTTTCAAAATTTTGTTTCTATGAATTACTGAGATACAGCAACACCGCTTTTCCAGTAAACGGTACCGGAACGCTTAAATATTTCCAAAACTGCCACAGCTGGAGAGGTGAAATTCAATACTTGGGGGTTTTTGAATTCCAAAACGCTAACATCAGTGTTGTCAAATGTACCACTTTTACGTTACGTGTAGGACATCATAAATGGGGCATTCCACACAAAATTATGACGTAAAATTGGTAAATCTGACAACACTGATGTTAGCGTTTTTGAATTCTGTATGTTCAAAAACCCCCAAGTATTGAATTTCACCTCTCCAGCTGTGGCAGTTTTGGAAATATTTAAGCGTTCCGGTACCGTTTACTGAAAAAGTGGTGTTGCCAGAAGTTGCAATCCCTCCCTGATTACTACATACCCTAAAAATTACATGTTGCACCGATTTTATTACTTTAAACATGGACTAAATACTGTAACCGTCAGCAGGCACATCGTACCAGCCGAGCGTATGGGCATTTTGTATTTGCTTACTTTAAACAATGTGGCTAATAAGCAGGAAACGAGGGTACTATATCTTTTTTTCTTTATGGTCGACCTCCCTCAAAGGCTTAAAGCCTATGGCGCTGTAGAAGCGCTGCGAGAGGATAAGTATCGGTTCACGTTAGATTTGAAACGCTGTACCCCAGCATTGATGTTAAGGCGCGTATTCACGGGTCGATATGGGTTGAACGATTTAGATCGATTATTGAATCGAAAGCAAATTGAGTATGTAAACCACTTTTCGACTTGGTCATTCGGCGGAGTTAGTCGATTCAACGGAAGTAGAAAGACTGTCTACTTTTGATCGGCGACTGTGGTCGAATCGATGTCGAACGACTGGAATGGAATGTGTAACACATATGTAACACTTTGTAGAATAAAAACAACGTGCTGAAATCCAAATAGTGCCTATGAAGTTGTTGTTTTTAGCGCGACAAGCTATAATTTTGTGCAAAAATGACTGAAAAATTGTCTGTTGCTGACATGGCAAGATTTTTGGATGCTTATCAAAACTATGATGTTTATGGAATCCACAAACTGAGCTTTATCGCAATCTACAGGCAAGACAAGCAGCATTGCAAGCAATTCTAAAACATGTGAATAAACCCAAAATGCCCGAAAGTATTTTGAAAAATAAAATCAAAAACGTTAGAACAACATACAATCGTGAATTGACCAAAGTCCTGAAATCACTGAAGAGTGGTTCTGGACCTGATGACATATAATATGTTCCTGTCGTGTAAACCTTTTTGCTTTCAGCACAGATCGAATTATGGTCGAGCGATCCAAATCGTTCAACCCAGATCGACCCGTGAAAATGCGCCTTTATGGAAGGAAGAGGAAAAGCCGTCTACCACGACAGAGATTTTCCGACATAAGAGGAAGTCTGCGAGCCAACCGCAAAGCTTAGCAGGGAGGCCGTAAGACGGAAGCTTGTTTAGGAGGGCCGCAAAAAAGTGTCTTTATGAGGATGATAATCGCTTACTATTTGATATGGATTTGATTCCAGTAATGCCATCTAGGTATCAGCCTTCGAACACCGCTCAAAAATATCTTCCGCACGCTACTGAAGATGATACCGTCCTATCTCCAGCGCCGACTGCGTTTATTGGCATTCTGCCATATCTGCACCCAAACGCCCCCAACTATGAATTCCCTTTCGCATCCCCCTAACCACCCCCACTAATCCCACCTCCCCTCCCTCATCTCTGCTGACCGATTAAATTGTTGACTGTCAGACAAAGGAATTCGATATTTTGGCGACAATCTGAAAGGCGATATGGGACACGAGAGGAATGGCATCGCTCGAGTGCTTGCTCTAGTCTAGATACATTCAGGTGGATCGTATATGTTGTACCATGGCCGACCCTACACTAGGCCGGAGCCTTAGATGTGCAACGTGACTTGGCTGTCAAATAGTGGGCCTGTAGTTTCAGAATGATTATTACATTTTATATTATGTATCAGAGTTCATCTCGGTTAATAAATTAAGAAAAATACTTTTTAGAACTACTACTAGGTACTAATACCACTTACATCTGATGTCTGGTTCATCGTAGTCAAACACTACAAAATAAAAATAAACGCAACCTGTTTCCTGCTGCCACTTCCACCACTTCCGCTTAAATGAACACTCAATTTACTTTGTAAATTGTCACTTGAGCTAAAAAAAATCACTATTAGGTCACTGTGAAGCCATTCTTGCTGGTCTTGATTCCCTTTCACTATCAAATCTTTTCGTAGGTATGCCTAGATGCATGCCCAGACGAGTTCTACTAACTGTATTTTTCTGTGATATTTGGGAGGTCCAGAAAACATTATAGGTACCACATTGTGCTTTAAAGGTCTTATCCTTTGAAATGTTTGAAAAGTGTTGTCTTTATTCTTATAAATATAACCAACCCATACGAGGAATACCGTTCACCCACTTCTGTTTATGTCCTTTATTGGAAGAAGCACAATTGCTAGTGCAACCTGGTACTACACACTTTGCAGGCATCTGTTTATCTTTATAGTTTCGTTTGTGCAGGTAAATAATTAGAAACACATTAAAAATCACCTTCCACTGTTCTTGTTTACTCTGGAATGTTATGGTTGGTATGTCCTTTATTGGAAGCACAATTGCTAGTGCAACCTGGTACTACACTTTGCAGGCATCTTTTTATCTTTATAGTTTCGTTTGTGCAGGTAAATAATTAGAAACACATTAAAAATCACCTTCCACTGTTCTTGTTTACTCTGGAATGTTATGGTCTTTGCAATTTACCCACAACGCGTTCTGCGCATACAAAAATTACTCAGAACGCGATGTGAGGAATTAGAGAAATCCACAACGCGTTCTGGGTATAAATTTCGCCCAGTGGCCGAATTCGGTTATTGAGTACAACATATAAAGGTAAGCGCACATAAATCGGCATCGGACGAACGGTACGTATCGGAGAAAAGTTGTTTTTATTAAATATAATGAATCAGCGCACATAATGTGCGGACGGTAGGCATATTAAGCATATCATCAACCTTTCTTTTGCTCTAATAGGTGGGCCTGATGGACATTTTTCTTCAGTTATGCCTTCTCTTAGGGCCTCCAGTAAAGAATAGAATTTAAAACGCGTGATTCTGGAGTAATTGAAGATCTTTTTACGTCATTCATTAATTCGGGAAATAAATGTACATATTCCCCAAAAACTGCCCTTCTCTGACATCAAACGAACACTCTGTATTATGTCTCTTGTAGCATTAATAATATAATAATATAGGTAAATGGCGAAGGTATCTTACCTACATACTTTCTTCAGTGCTGTAAACATTTCAAATTATGGTGGAAGATCCACATATAAAAGCCAGATTCCAAAAGTACACGCTCTCACCATTTTTATCAATCATGATTAATGCATTATACTCGTACTATTGTTCCTTGGGGTAACTGTTGTCGTATGAATGAGATCTTAGTTTTACAAAAAATGATTTTAAGGACAATGAATTTCAAATGTCGGACACATCCCTGTGCATCATTCTTCAGTCAATCGGGTATTATGACTGTCTACTCACTCTATAATATACAGGGTGTTAATTAAGTATGTTAACAAACTTTAACCGCGAATAGTACTCCGAAAAATAGAAAGAAAATGTCATATGAGCATGGGTCCGGAAATGCTTCCTAAGGGAGCTACGCCCCTTTGCATAGGGCACCCTGAAGACGGTTTTCCCTCGATATTCTCGAAACCATTCATAACAAAATTACGAAATTTGGTACGATAGGTAAACTTTTGACGCTGAATCTGATTTTGAATTCAGAATTTCATAATTTTAATCAGAGGCGTATCATACGGGAGGAGTTGAGGGTAAAAATATCCCCATTTTCTAAATGGTGATTTTTTTGACATTTTGATTTAGAATAGAGAAAAATGCAAATTATTGAATCGATGCAGGCTATTTTAACACGCGACGTTCCAGTGGCGCGCGCGAAATAAATGAACTGTGACATAAATTAGTGAAGTGTAGGACCAATATAATCTAGTGTAGTGACTGTAGATAAATTAGACTGTTAAGCATTAGGCTAGGCGTAGTGTACATAGCTAGTGAAAATAAATAGTTAAATCCGTACCAAGTGTTTTCGTGCCCAATCGGACTAAAGACTTGTAACAGTATTATTGTGAAAAAACGCCTAGGCGCTTTGTTCCACATTATTGGTATAAATAGAGTGCATGATGCTTTTTTCACAATAACGCTAGTATTTTTTGTTCATTATTGTTTTAATCTTACCAAAAAAAAATACATTTTAGTACGATGTTCCTTAAAAGCTTGTATTTTGTTTTTCTAAACTATACTACTATACTATATGTATTTATTACAGATGAATGTTTTTTTCAGATGGGTGACGTACAAGTAGCAGTAACAATCCTGTGCGCCATAGCGTTGGTGCTGTTAGTTTTCCTGGCTTTTTTCCACAAATTCGACTTCCTAAGCTGGATCCAGGCCTGGATCCGAGCCAACAAGGAGGAGAAGGTCTGCTTGACAAGACTGAAAGGCCATTACAACGCTAATGGATACTTGGTAAGTTCATACGCCCTCATGAATCCAATTAGCTGCTGCAAGAAAATGCATAACGCCGCCATATTTTGCTCTTAAGAAACTTCACCTTTGTACGTGTCGCAAAAATGACCGTTTCTGAGGAAAATTAGCTCCATAAGGCTGGGAGGGTATATGTACTTAGTACAGTCAAATTCGGCCTGCAGAACACACCTGATTTCTTAATTTCATATTTTATATTTTAATGTACTGTGTAATGCTTTCGCGGCCATCGTTCAATGAATTTGTGGTTCTTGGGTTTTTAGGCAGGCGTCGTTTAGCGTTAGAGCTTGACGTTTCGCTACCACGAGTGGATGGCATCTTCAGAAGCTATTTCACTTCGGCGACTTCTAAATTACTGTAATTTGGAAGTCGCCTTGTATGAGGTATTGACCTAATATAAATGTACATCAAAATTTTACTAACCTTAACTCATTCATTGTCTACCTATTCTTGCTTCATGCCATTGGTCTCTTTCCTTGAATTTGTCTTAGTAGATCAATATTTTTGCATAACAAGCCTTATGAGATGTGATCATCGAAAAGAATTTCTTAAAGCTCTAAATTTTGACATACAACTTGATTATTTGACAAAAACATTATCTAATAACAAACGACTTCTGTTTACTACTACTATTTGGGACACCCTGTATAAGATCGAGTTATGTCGTCCTTTCAACCGTTCGACCGTCCCTTATTGATCCCTTCATCCTGCACTGTGTCTCTCTAAGTTAACTGTGTCTTAACGCTTGGAGGAAAGTCGATCATTTGAGACAAAAAACCTTATTTATCACGGACGGTAATTGCTTTATTAAAAAATAATTGGATCACCTCTTCAAACAGTGATTCGACGTCTGGACCATTAACGACCCACTACAGGGTAATCAACTAAATTGCATCTTTCAGTTCTTTTGCCAAAGATGGGTACAATAGTACAAGTAGCACTAGAAGAGTTTTTTTGTCAGATGTGTCGCAATGGTTGTACTGTCACATCCAAATTATAGTTATAAAATCACTAATAGTACTGAAGAAGCAAGCATGTTGCAGGTCGTGGTGAAGTTATTAAATATCGGGAAGGATGACAATGTGTACCTGCCAATGTTGGGAGAAACACAACAGTCCAGGTAGATGCAACACTGCAGCAAGTTGGGTTAGCTAAACTGTAATGTATACATTCAACATGTAAAATATTGTAAAACCTCATACAAGGCTTGGGCTTCGAGGTGCGATTAGCAGTGAGAAGTACTTGCGATGGTCATAAAATGAGATAGGTCAGTGCTTAGAAGAAATGACTCGTATACTATGTGACTTTTTTTATTAGTGAGGGGTTTAGGGTTTAGTTACCCTAATGGTTACCACTCAGCCCTAAGGCTTATTGTGCACCCCTACTCAAAGAAATCGAACAGATCCCATCCTAAGTTCTCTGCGAACTTTGAGATGCATTGGACTATGCTCTCCTGTCTTCCCTCACTCAAGGCAGGACAGTCGAAGATAACGTGCTTAGCTGTTTCCTCTGCCTTACCACCATCATCATAATCACAATGTCTTAACAGACATGTTGTGAACTCGTGAAATGCATTAAGTCGGAGCTAGAGCATTGCCGACACGACTATTATCAATAGTTTTGAGAACTGTAGCTCGCCATCGTTCGCGACTTTCTGTCAGTTCAGTGGCGCTCTTGGTACTCATATCTAGCAACTGTTTCGTCGAATCCACCCAGCGCGTAGGGGAACGGCCACGGCGCTGCCCACTCGGGGCGTGACCCTGAACTACAAGTCTCTCCATATTATCGCTTCTGTGAATATGTCCGAAGAATGTAAGCATTCTCGTCGACACAATGGAGGATAGTCTCTTTGGATTACCGAGCTCATCCAGTATGGAAACATTAGTTCGATGGGCGGTATAAGGAATTCTCAGCATTCTCCTCCACGTCCACATTTCAAAAGCATCTATGCGAGGTTGATCTGCCTTTTTAACAGTCCAAGTTTCCGAGGCATACAAAAATATGGAGAACACAAGGAACTGAACCAGCGACTTTTTGGTAGCTTTAGTGATTTTATGGTCACGCCATATTTTAGTAAGCTTTGTCGTGGCCACCCGTTCCTGTTGAATGTGCCGTCGAATCTCATTCTCACATCTACCCGAATTGTCGATCAAAGAACCTAGGTACACAAAACTTTGAACTACCTCACAATGGCCTATTGACTTTATTTCTCGATGATTGTCATGCTCTCTATCTACGATCATAACCTTGATGTTGTAATTAATACCAAGATCATATGCTGCACTGTGTTGTTCTAAAATGTTTAATAGAGCTACTAGTTCTTCCTGAGAAGCAGCAATAAGGGTTGTATCGTCAGCAAATCTTAAGATAGATATTTTGCTTCCGCCAATACTTCTACCGCCATTCCAGTTGTCCAATACCTGTCTCATCACAAATTCAGAGTAAATGTTAAATAACATCGGAGATAATACACATCCCTGACGAACTCCTCTTCTGGTTGCTGTTTGACCAGACAGGTTACCATCAATTCTTACACGAGCCGAGCTAGACTCAGAGTTGCTATATGAGAAATACTATGTGGTAAGGGACTCTCATAGAAATAAGAATTTCCCACAGTTTGGGCCACTTTACGTTATCAAAAACCTTAGAATAGTCCACAAAGCAGATAAAAACTGGAATACAATACTCTCTGGCTTTTTCAATGATCTGCCTTACCACACCTCCTGCATAAAGAATTTGCCCCATCGATCCCCAACTTGGGCAGGTGTGCACTGAACGTCCAATGGCCAGTCATAAATTCAAACACCTTCCGTAGTTCCTTGCTACTCATTCTGAGAGCGTCTGCGGTATTAGAACACAAGGGGTCCGGACCTCCCGAAACGTTACACAATGTGATGTGCACCAGATGAATGGTGCACATCAATTTTTGTTCCACTTCATAAAAAGGGATCTCCAACAAATCCAGCCCGATTTCGGTGCTTACTTTTGATTACTGTCCAGGAAAGCAAAGTTAAGTAACGTATAGCAACATATCGAATATTTGGGAAAGAGATTGCCTTCCAGAAATCTTCCAGATTAATTCTTTCCCCTAATACATCTTTCAAGTTACTACCGTGTTGCATTTCAATCAATTTTTCTGGAATTTCATCAGGCACCTCATCAAAGTTGACAATAAAAGGATAGCGGATCCGTCCAGACCTCTGTCGTCATAATCGGGAAAATGGCGATCGAATTCGCTTTTCAAGCTTGTCAAAGGAATGGCAATATTCTGTTGTATTTCTTCTTTGGAAAAGTTTTTTATTCGACTTCATTGATCCATAGCTCAATTTAAGCGATAAATGCATTGACTTTATCCTCATCTGCAAATATATCACTCGTGCCTGGCAAATTTCCTTACAGTTGAAAGTTAAATGTATTTAATTGTGCAAAAAAAATCAACCAAATAAGCAAAACGTACCTGAAATCTGGAATTACAGAAACCGATACAGCAACTCTTTGCTGTGCCCAATCAAGAATGTCAGGGTTAAATAAGTAACATTTTCTCGGATGGCTTCGCAGTCCACTTCGGGTGCTTCCAGGAACCCCCAGTGGTCCACGGACCAACGGTTGGGAACCACTGTTCTATGGTAACGTCTTTGACGACGACGGACATATGATTTTTAACGTTTAACTACAAGCGCTGGAAACCTGGGTACACCATCAATTTTAAGTACATTCAATTTCCTGAAAGATATAAGATGTCGCCTCTGCCGTTCTACCTAAAAGTTTGACCGCTGGTCCGTCTGGTGCTTAGAACACACCAGTCACCACGCTTCTGGTTGTGTAAAAGTATATTATTATTGGTATTTAGCAAACTTATTCAGTTGTTTTGGCTTATAAATATAATTTTTTGATACCTACAATCCCTGTTAATAAAAAAGCTATATAGATGTAATGATAACATTTTAGCTAACGCTGCTTCATCTGGTGCATAGAATACACGCGTGTACTAGTGAAACAAAAAGGTATTTATTTCGATATATAATATTCACTACGTTGAAGTTTTTTCCCAGGGATAAGGTATGAGTGTTTTTTTTGTAATAAAAACCTTTAATAGTGTTAATACTAATTTTGCAACAAGTTTGTTGGCATTTATTATGTCCCATTAATAATTTTGAATCGGACGTCTTGTGACCAAAAACAAATACCTCATTGGGTAAAATTTGCTCTAATTTACATCCCCAAAATTATAATTCTCTAGTACTGCCCAGTTTCGACATATTGCTTGTCTTAAATCGTCATGGCGGACACCCTGTATATGTAGGTGGTGTACAGAATACATATTTTTGTATGCCTCGGAAACTTGGACTGTTAAAAAGGCAGATCGAGCTCGCATAGATGCTTTTGAAATGTGGACGTGGAGGAGAATGCTGAGAATGCCTTATACCGCCCATCGAACTAATGTTTCCATACTGGATGAGCTCGGTAATCCAAAGAGACTATCCTCCATTGTATCAACGAGAATGCTTACATTCTTCGGACATATTCACAGAAGCGATAATATGGAGAAACTTGTAGTTCAGGGTCACGCCCCGAGTGAGCGGCGCCGTGGCCGTTCTCCTACACGTTGGGTGGATACGACGAAACAGTTGCTAGATATGAGTATCAAGAGCGCCACTGAACTGAAAAATCACGAACTATGGCGAGCTACAGTTCTCAAAACTATTGATAATATTCGTGTCGGCAATGCTCTAGCTCCGACTTAATGCATTTCACGAGTTCACAACATGTCTGTTAAGACATTGTGATTATGATGATGGTGGTAAGGCAGAGGAAACAGCTAAGCACGTTATCTTCGACTGTCCTGCCTTGAGTGAGGGAAGACAGGAGAGCATAGTCCAATGCATCCCAAGGTTCGCAAAGAACTTAGAATGGGACTCTGTCCGATCTCTTTGACCAGGGGTGCACAATATATCTCAGGGCTGAGCGGTAACCATTAGAGTATCTGAACTCTAAACCCCTCACTACTAAAAAGAGTCACATAGTGCACGAGTCATTTCTTTTAAGCACTGATCTATCTCATTTTATGACCATCGCAAGGACTTCTCACTGCTAATCCATAACTTAGCTCTTTGTCGCGGCTATTAAGCATGTATAAACATGTCTCAACATGCCACAACAGGCAGCTTCCTGCGATTCATTGCTGCGTCTTATTGCAAAACTATTTTTTTATATTGGAATACAGTATATTATGTAAATATCGCCACCTCGAAGGCCAAGCCTTGTATGAGGTTTTTACAGTACTTTACATGTTGAATGTATACATTACGGTTTAGCTAACCCAACTTGCTGAAGAGTGTTGCATCTACCTGGACTGTTGTGTTTCTCCCAACATTGGCAGGTACACATTGTCATCCTTCCTGATATTTAATAACTTCACCACGACCTGCAGCATGCTTCCTTCTTCAATATTATTGGTGGTTTTATAACTATAATTTGAATGTGACAGTACAACCATTGTGACACATCTGACAAAAAACTCTTCTAGTGCTACTTGTACTATTGTACCCGTCTTTGGCAAAAGAACTCAAAGATGCAATTTAGTTGATTACCCAGTTGTGGGTCGTTAATGGTCCAGACGTCGAATCACTGTTTGAAAATCTTTAATAGTGTTAATACTAATTTTGCAATAAGTTTGTTGGCATTTATAATGTCCCATTAATAATTTTGAATCGGACGTCTCGGGACCAAAAACAAAAACCTCATTGGGTAATATTTGCTTCAATTTATATCCCCAAAATTATAATTCTCTACTACTGCCCAGTTTCGACATGTTGCTTGTCTTAAATCGTCGTGGCAGACACCCTGTATATGTAGGTGGTGTACAGAATACACCACGACTGTATTTAAGTTTCAAAACAAGGCGCGTGTAGCTGAAGGTTAACATTATCAGGACCACAGAGTTAACATCTATAGAGGGAGTGTAAACAACAAAATGCACAGGTCGCTGATCAGCCAACATGTAACGGAAATTTTGACAGCTTAAGGGCATTACCAGTAGCGTGCGGCTTTATATTAAAATTTGATAATAATAATAATAATAATAATGTTTATTTGTATCCCAATACATCTCAGTTTATATAACAACATAAAAATATATAGAACATGATAGCCGATTTGCCAATAATTAGTCCATTGAAACCGATAAGGCTGTGCACGGACTAAATAACATTATTATTTCTACTATCTTGTGGCACTGACAAAGAATAGATTCCAATTTGTTCACATATCTTTCATAGATTAACTAATATTATTATTATAAAAAACCATAAGATAGATTGGAAATTATCTGGAAGAAGTTAGCAGGTTAAGAGAGTTAAGAGAGAGGAGGGGATCAGTTACCCTCCAACATTTTTTTTGCTTCGTCTCTACCTAACAGGATAATATACTTTCTAAATATAGTTTTTATCATATTTGGCGAATTCAGAGTAATCAAGTATGTTTTATAGATCTGTGGTATGAAATTATAAACCTTCAGCGCTAAATAGTTGAAGGACCTTAGACTCGCATTTTTCTGTAATAGTCGAACTCTTACTGAATCACCAGCCATATACCTTGTAAAATGTTCATGATTAAGTTTTTCAAGTATAAATTTATTTAAATGAATATGTAAAAAAATTTGATGCAGAAAGATTTGTCGAATATCCAGAATCCCAGATTCAAAGAATAATGCTGCAGAAGGATAGAGTAAAGGTCTGCGAAATATTACTTTTAGAATCCTTTTCTGCAGTATATCTAGTGATCTTATGTGGCAGTAAGCCGCACCTCCCCAGCTTAGAATAGCGTATCTTAATCTGGACTCAACTAAGGAGTAATAAATTATTTTTAAATGCTGTAAGTCTAGAATGTTTTTTAAATACTTAAACCGATATAAAAGTTGTCTTAACGTTTTTGTTAAATTTGTTGCGTGCTCGTTCCTCCTTAAATGAGAGTCAATAGTTAAGCCCAGATACTTATAAGTACTCACTGAATTTAAAAGAATATTTTTTGTCTGACATTTAATTGAGAGAGTTTTATAGTGTGGTAGAAACCTAGAGGTGTTTGAGAAGGGCATAAAAACTGTTTTTTCGTAATTGATGGTTAAAATTTTATGGCTAAATAAGTCAAACATCCTTGCCAAATCAATCGTTCTCAACTTTGAGTTTTAATGTATCCCATGTACTGTCGCTGTAAATAATAGCTGTATCATCCGCAAAACTTAATATCTGACCAGGTGTGTGAGATTCTAAGATACTATTAATATATAACGTGAATAAAACTGGCCCTAAAACAGTACCTTGTGGCAGACCATAGTTAATTTTTTGCTGTCTACTGTACACATTATTAACTTTAACTACTTGCAAACGATTTTCAAGGTAATTTTCAAACAACTCTCCGGCCATGCCGCGCACTCCTGCATCCTCCAAGGCCCTCAACATCTGTTCGTGGTTCACAGTGTCAAAAGCCTTGGCCAGATCCAGGAAAACGCATATGACGGGTTTACTAAATTCAAGCTCCTTTGTAATTTCTGTAACTAGTTTTCCAATTGCATCATTAGTGGAGCGACCCTGCCTGAAGCCATACTGTTTGTCGGAGATAACGCCATTCACATTCAAAAATTTTTCGAGTCTATTTTTTAAGGCTTTCTCAAATATTTTTGCAAGTGATGATATGATAGATATTGGTCTATAATTGTTAATATCTTTGATGTCGCCTTTTTTATGTATAGGAGTAACTACAGCTGTTTTAAATTGTTGAGGAACTTTACTTGAAACGAATATTTGATTTATCAAATGACACAGTGGCATTGCTATGAATTCAGCTGAATGTTTGAGTATTTCAGCTCTTATGTCGTCAACTCCTGGAGATTTATTAGTTTTTAATGAATTAATTATGGTTATAATTTCTTCCTCGGTAACTGGTTGTAAGAAAAAAGAATTCTGGTTGAGTTTATTATTAGGCAATGGTGTGCTAGGTTTAATTATTTTTTCTGCATAACATTTACCTAATCCTGAAAAAAAGTCATTGAATGCATTTGCAATTGCATCTGGTATATTGCAAACAGTATTGCTTAATGTTATGACTTCATTAGGAACAACCCTACTGCTTTTCCCAGAAAGGTTGTTAATTACCTTCCATAAATTTTTTGAATTATCTTTGTTCTTGTTTATTTGTGTTTTGTAGTATTCATATTTTGTATCTTTGATTATCTTATCCAATTTTTTTTGTAAGTTATATAATTTTGTTTCTTCTGTATATCATGGGGATTGTTTACATACTCTGAATAAAGCCTATTTTTTTCATTAACTGAGTTTACGATGCCTGCCGTGATCCATTCCTTACGCTTCATATTCGACCTGTTTATTTTTTTAACTATAGTGTTATTTTTAATTAGTAATTTTAAATGTGCTACAAATTTATTAGTTATTATATCAACGTCTGTTTCGTTATATATATATCTGTCCAATCATTATTTTTCAGGTGATTTTTTCAATTATTATAGTTCGTGTATGATGTTCATTAATATATTCAATTATTACTGTGATGTTACAAACTGATACCAATAAGTTGTATTAGTATTTAGCTATACTTAGAGAGTTACCCTTATTATAATTGCATTGTAACAGTTGACAATTTATTATTACCATAAAGTGTTTTTCAAAACATATCTAAAAGGGATGATACACGTACGAACTTTAAGTACGCGGTTTTTAAGTTCGCGAACTTACTCGGCTCGACGCGGTGACACACGTGAAGCTGAAATCACTCATTTTGATAATTTTCCTAAATAAACAAAACTTTTAACAAACGCCAAACACAACAAGCGTTGCGCATCGATGGCCTGCCAAAACAAAGTGGTGGCTCGCGGCTCGCAGTACGAGCCGAGACAAGCTACGAGCAAGATTTCAAACCAGTTGGATCGCCGGCGGTTTGCGCGACGGTTTTAAAGTACGCGTACTTACGGTGACACACAGGCGAAAAAGGTCGTCGAGCCATAAGTACGCGTACTTGCTCGTACGTGTATCACCCCTTTAACAGTGTTCTGAAAGGTATCCTGTTGGAGTGGCTGCATCGTATTTTTACTTCAGCAATAAAATATAATAATTGCATTAGGTAATATCCAGTTCTATAAAATTCTCATAGATAGATTTTCTGTAAGTAAATGTGGCATACATTTTTGCATTTCACGTCCTCAAATAGTTTAAAAAATGGAATTTGGAAAATTCATGTTGATTGACATGAATGTAATGCGTGCACAAAACATACATTAAACAACCATTATTATTCCTCAAACTGGAGTAAGTTACTTTTGTTCGCCCTTATCCCCATATATTACGCTACTGAAAACTAATACAAAACCTATACTCACCTATGATAAGACGTGTTCACCGATTCGTCGCTATTACAACAAACTATGCACTTTTTATGTTATCTCATCATGCAATTATGACAATATTGTTCATAAATAATTTAATTCACACCACAAATAGTCACAAAGTCAGTCAAATATACAATAAAATCACAAAAATCTCGACACACGCAATAACCGCAACTACAATGACAGCCACATGACAGCTTAGGGGCACGCCGATTGTAGGTTGCTAGATTTATGACATATTAGAAGTTATTGCGACATTCCGCTATGAAATTTACTATTTTTGAGATTTGATTAAACCAATACAAATTATCTTCACGTAAATCAGTTACATTGCAAGTATATTGGAATGTATAGTTAAATACCCAGTTAAATACTTTGAGGAACATGTGTTCAAACTACGGAAACTGCCAGATTTTGAAGAAACTGGAAGCGGACAAAGAAGAGTGGCAATAGCGCTATAGATGGTGGCTGGCCAATATTCAAATTAGGCTCCCTCTAGAGATGTTAACTCTGTGATCAGGACCAATTCATGTATTTCCAGGTGCACTCAGACTCCGACATTCCTCTGACGTGTAGCGGCACCGGCAGCTTCCGACGTTTCGAGTCCGTGGACGGCGACTTCCGCATGACGACCGTGGCGCCATCTGTGGCCGACTGGACGAGTGTGGCGGCTCCATCGGAGGACAAAATCCCTCCGCAGCCGCTGAGGCCGGCGCCAGTGCCCGGAGTGGTGGCCCCGCCTACCGTGACGTCAGGTGGGGGTGGGGGCGGTGCTTCGACTCATCCCGCCGCCAGGAGGTCGGTCAGGTGAGAATAACTAAATAGATGCTTAAAGATTCTATGTTTTACTTTTGTTATGAGTCAGGGTTGCCATATTGGTGGATTTTTCCCCAAATTTGGGGTATTTCAGGCCACTGGGGGAAATTTTGGGGGTCATTATTCTCTGGGGATTTTCTGGGGGAGAAAATAAAGCCTTAGGAATTTTTGGGGGTACTTTTTTTCTTTTTTAATAACGCAAAATTGAAAATTTACACTTGCTATTTTTTATTTTGGCACGCTCAACTCTACAGTCCCTTCTTAAAAGTGGGTTGGCAGACTTGCGGCAATATTAAGGGTGAGATTTCACCTATTAAAATTGGCTGTGGTAACTTTACACCAAATGAGAATATGTTAGGCAGGTTCAACGCGGAAATGCATAAAGTTGCTGATGACAACGCCTTTGATATATTATTTGAATAAATTTCATACTACTTTTACCTCATACATGTTTTGTTTGCTATATTTAATATATTACCAGCTAAAATGTTTTTTTTTTGTTACAAAGATTACATGTTAGTCTATGAAAGAATCTATTTTTTATGTTTTGTTAAACCACAACCTGAAAAGATATTTGTTAAACTTTATTTCTTTTTTCAAGTTTCAACGGATTATTTTCTCATTGTATACAAGAATGACAAAAAAAATGCGTTTTTCAGAAGAACATCTTTTATTCGACTTTGTTTACATTTCACTATCACTAAGTGTATGTGTAATATATAAAAAATAATATGCATCCATTTCTTGATATATTTGTTAAAACATTTTGGGGGATTTTTTCTAAAATATGTCAAATTTGGGGGATTTTTGAACCTGACCAGGGGGAAATCCATCAAATCCATCTGGCAACCCTGTTATGAGTAAGATGGAGTACGCAACTGTGATCTGGTCACCAATATACCAAAACTCAGTTGTTTTAATTGAAGGCATTCAGCGAAAGGCATTGAAGTGTTTCTTCCTCAAGAGCAATGGTTTTTACCCTGAGCGTGGTTTCTGCCATAGTACATTGCTTGAATTATTTAACACTGATGCGTTATCAACAAGGCGGAACATGTCTGCTCTATCGTTTCTTCACGGGTTAATCAATTGCAAAATTGATTGCCAATATTTACTGGCTAAACTAAATTTTCCTGTTCCAAGATTGGGGAGGCGTCATCAGACTACATTTTATTGTAATGCCTGTTATACTAACATTATGTCTCCAAGGGCCAGTAGTCGTAGATGAAGATCTTGCCAGTCTGTAGTTCTTTTACGTGCTCTAGAACTTCTAGCTCGCTGCAATCGCCCTTCTGCGATTCATGCGTGCCATGCTGCTACAACTGCAGTCACGCTACGCCCCATGGTTACAGCTTACAGCAATTGTTCTGAAAGAAGCACCACGTTCTAGTTGGCCTTACAATCCGACCCCGTTCAAGAGGGCTTAACTGTGTAAACTGGGGCTGTCGTCTCCTAGGGGGCATCTTTACACAACTAACTGGTCTCTCGCCACATTTGCAACAAATATCATCGTCTTTGAATCGACAAAAAGCCATGCTTTATTTTTACACGTCTAGAGTTTTTTATTCAGGCTACACACGATCCGGCAGGCCTGTCAGTTCGAACTGAACAGTCCGCCTGGAGTCCGGTCGCCTGAGCGCGTGTATATTCCGGTCGCGTTGTCAGTTAAGACTGTTCAGGCGGCCGGAGAAAAATCAAAAATATGTTCGTTCATCCGCCCGGCCTGACGTACCTACTCAAAGGCAAGTCTGAAGGTGTGTATGGCACAGCCGCCTGTCGGGACATCACGTCATCGGGTCAAACAGTTCAGTTTAGTACAGAAGTTGTTACCATGTCGCGCGAAAGAGAAAATGCGTTTTTAGAAGAATTTATCGCGATTATCACGACCGTGGCAAGAAAGAAGCGGCGTATTTGAAATTGGTAGAAAAATGGAACGAAATTGATCCTTCTTCTGAGAAGTCGACTGTTCTCAAAAAAATTAATAACTTGAGGAGTAGTTTTCGAAAGGAAGCAAAAAAGTGAAGGATTCAATGATGACGGGAGCAGGTGCCGATGAACCAAACTACCTTGAGACTGATATATTTCAGATTCGCCTGAACGTGTGGAGGGTCGTCAGTCCATCAGGCGACCGGTCTTCAGGCGGACTGTTCAGTTCGAACTGACAGTTCTGCCGGATCGTGTGTAGCCGGCATTAGAGATGCCTGTAGGTAAATAGCGTCAAATATCCCTTTTTTTTTTAGGTGTTCGGATTTCACTTGCGAGTAGTATATTTGGCAAAATGGACGTAAAACTGCGCATTGAATTATTGCGCATCAGAATCTTTTGCTGGTGACAGTTGAAAACTGAGGTTATGAAAATTGAATAATCTTAGTTCGTTTTTTTGCATGTTTTTGTCTTTTATCGAATAACAAGCATCCTACGAGGGTTGCTCTATACCTCCGTCAATCCACCAGTACGCAGACAGCTGTTTCACGCTTATTAGCGATCATCAGTGCGCCATAGGTCGATTGATGGAAATAGAGAGCATCAATACTTTCATGTCTACCAGACATGTGAAGCATGTTGTAGCACCAGGAAATCTATACTGCTGTGCAGCGATTTCCTTGGTTTGCCTTTACCTTCGGGTACCAGATGGCGCACCGGCAGAACCTTCTGTCACTTGCTACAACATGCTTCACATGTCTGTTAGACATGAAAGAATGGATGCTCTCTATTTCCGTCAATCGACCTATGGCGCACTGATGATCGCTAATAAGCGTGAAACAGCTGTCTGCGTACTGGTGGATTGACGGAGGTATAGAGCAACCCTCGTATATCGGCTTTCATACGCAGTAGCGTATAAAAAACCCGTGCTCTCTGGTGGCCAAGCGGACGCACCGTGGCGTCCCACCAGGAAATCTATACTGCTGTGCAGCGATTTCCTTGGTTTGCCTTTACCTTCGGGTACCAGATGGCGCATCGGCAGAACCTTCTGTCACTTGCTACAACAAGCATACTGGTGAAAAGATCAACCAAAATAAGCACAAATCCTCGAAATAAAAAAACAACCACAAATATAAAATACAATAAGATCACAAACTTGACAGTTTAGAGATTACGTACTTACAGAATGTTAAAACGTAAACCATGCGTTGGAGTGGTGTATTAAGAGCAGAACAATGACTGACAGAAATGATACCTGTTAACAGACAAATGACTTGACTATGCTACTAATGCGCATGCCCTTGTCCTGTATTTGTAACAAATTATTGATCGTTGCATACAAGAAGAATACCTACCATATCTTCCCATTCTTATGATGATTTTTTTGTCAAATTCTTTGTCCAATATTTGGGATGGAAATTAGAATCGTGACATACCTACAGCCTCTAGACATAAACTCAAAGCGTGTGTATGTAGGTATATGTTGTACTCAATAACCGAATTCGGCCACTGACCGAAATTTATACCCAGAACGCGTTGTGGGTAAATTACAAAGACCCACAATGCGGAACTCCGAATGCGGTCGGAAACACCCGACCATTTTCGCGTTATGGGTAATAGAAATGTCCACAAAGCGGTGAATTCGAACCCCTAACATAATTGCTACAGTTGTTTTTTGTTCATTCTCAGCTTAATTTTAGAATAATTTTTAGTAAAATGAGTGAATCGATAGAAACGCTTCTAAAAGAATTCGAGCATGGTTTGAATAAACTCTACATAGAGTCATCTAATAGGTCTACACTACTATTAGAAGATGTCCTTGAAACATTGCAAAATGAAGACTTAGAAAAAATAATAAACAGCATGGTAAACGGGCACGGTGATGATTTAACAAACTTAACAGATGTTAATAACATTGAAAGCACTAGTATAAATTCCTGCCAAGAGGAGTCAGAGAATCAAGACTCTGATCAAAACAAAGGACTAAACGAGTTCACAGAAATTGCGCAAATGATAAATAATAGCATGTACGGTAATGGTGGTAGTATTCTAGAAAAAGGAAATTAAGAGAGAGAGAGATGAATCACATAAAATGATCAAAATTCAAGCTACGAAAATGCTGATCGACGCAAATAAAATATTTGCTTTTAAAAAAAGGGGCTAATGTTTTGATTCTAGTACCGGATGTTGATAGAGGTCGATTAACCCCACGGAATATATTAGCCATCGTTTCCGAAATTAACGATGATGGCTTATATAAACTCACCACTGACGGCTGGATAGATTATTCTCAAGAAATGAGCTTCTCCAGACAGATTCGCAGTTCATGTCTGAACCAGATAACATACACCACAAGAAAATTTCGTTGCGCACTGCAGCGAGTATGTCATCAAAAGGTTCTGGTCAAGGTTTCCTCAAATGTAACTGTAAAAGGATTTGTTTTGTCAATAAGTGTTCCGGTAAACAGAGGAATAAAAAATTTAACTCTAAGTGTCATAAATCGTTAACGTGTAAAAATAAATAATAATGTAGATATCTTTAAGTAAACAAATAAACAATGAAACACATTGTTTTACATTTTTTCATTATAAAGCATAAAATTTCGCTTTGTGGGTATATTTGTATTATCCATAACGCGAAAATGCTCGGGTGTTTCCGATGGCATTCGGAGTTTCGCATTGTGGGTCTTGTAATTTACACACAACGCGTTCTGTGCATACAAAAATTACTCAGAACGCGATGTGAGAAATTAGAGAAATCCACAACGCGTTCTGGGTATAAATTTCGACCAGTGGCCGAATTCAGTTATTGAGTACAACATATACATCTATCATTTCAGTTAAGAGACCAAAGTTCCTCAAAGTACAGTGCATTCATACACACAAAACCCTGTATTCCCAATTTCCCAGATGCATAGCGACTATGTAGCGGGAGTTGGGGAGTTGGTAATTCCGTCAGTGCAACTTCTGAACGACGATCGTGTCATGCCAAACGAACAGCAAGGCGGCCAAACCAGTCCATTAACTTTGTCGCCCTGCGAGCATCAATAACCCATTGTAATGTGGGAGCGCGACACAAAGCTGAGATGGAGGTGATATTAAAACATGGACCTTCTTCGCTTTGTGTGCCCTCCTACGTAATCAATGATTGAGAGAGGCAGTAGCGTAGTTGATAGGGGAGCAAATATATGCAACTTGTTGTCTAAAGGCAATGCTTTGTGAATGTAACCATTGATATTTGTCAAGAGCTTCTTGAACATGATTATTTTGGCCTTCCTCTGGAACTTTTTCCCATCCAATTTTGCTTTTAATATGACAACAAAGATCCTCTTCGGCACTGAATTTGTTAGAATTCTGCATTGCCCAATTCCTCCCGTCTTTACACAGCCACATGTTTATCCCTTTCAGTCTTTCTCTTTATTTCCCATTCACATTCCAAGTACTCTGCCTTCTGTCGACTATCGTCTGTCGTCTCTCGGCTAACGTTTGTTGTCTTTGGACTGTCGTCTGTCATTTGTCAACTGCCATCTGTCGTCTATCTTCTGTTTTCAGTCTACTGTCGTTTGTCGTCTGTCGACTGTCAACTGTCAGGGAATTCTTGGTCTTACGATAACTCGTAGAGCTCTGAAGCAATTTTGCTGAAATCATCAAGAAGCTTAATCGGTTTCCAGACCAAGATGATAAAAAAATAAAGACCCTTCTATTCATTCATGAAACGTCCTGACAAGATAAACAGCCGCCATCTCACTTCAGTGGCGAATATGTTGCGGTTATTTGACAGAACCCGAACAGCAAGTCACCTTTACTTGTGATTCGTGGCACAATGACTGCGCAGCATTATGTGAATGAGGTGTTAGAACCAATTGCCGTTCCATATATGTCCGAGGTCTCGGAGAGGGTTTCTTCCAGCAAGATCATGTACGTCCTCATATTGCAAAGGTATCGTTGAGGTTCCTACAGGTAGCTGATTTCAGGGTACTGCCCTGGCCTCCACAATCACCCGATTTATCGCCAATTGAAAAGGTATGGGATTAGATGGGTCGATACATAGGCGGTTTACCCAATCCTCCGACCACGCTAGATGAACTGGAACATACTGTGAGGGCAGCTTGGGAGGGTGTACCTCTACTGTTTATCAACAACTAGATTACAAGCGTGCCGCGTAGGCTAGAGGAGTGTATTCGTCAACATGGAGGGCCGACCCATTATTGATCTGTTGTATTTTTTTATAAACTAATTATGGCAAATGGGTTCGTTTATTATTGTTTTTAGTCCTACCGCATTTCATCAACCGCAACCCTTTTTTCTCAGTGTTCGGATATCACTTCGTCCAATATTAAGGATGGAAATTAAGATCGTGACATACAGCCTTTATCCCTGTTCGCAGGCATATACAAGGGGGACTTAACAGGGGAATTAACCTCCCAAGATTTTTGGCTGAAAATGTATTTCATCGTCTTTCCCAAGGAATGAATAGTTCATATCTGAATGTGAGCTACGTAATCTTTATAAAATTGCATAGCTGCAAATTCGGTACATATTCATATACCTTGCGTGGCTACACTTCGCTTTAGCGGAAACTGATATGACGGTTAAAAGTAGTGTCAATCGACTCGGTTTGACGTCCTGAGAAAAACGAGACCATTCCCAGACCGAGGAAACGCTCCGGTGAAAAACTACGGCACTTTAAAGTTTCAGTACCTAACCTAACTTAACCCGACCGGTCAAATTGTTAAATTCAAAATGGGTTAAATGAGATTTAAAGGAGTGTTAATTGGCTCAGTTTGACGCCTTGAGCGGGATTAGACCATACCCAGACTAAGAAAATGGCCCGATAGAAATCTACGCGTCTTTGAAGTTTCCAACCTAACCTAAAAACGACTTCAAAATTTCGATATTTTTTCCACGAAATATATGGCCAATTCGAAAGTACTTGACGAGTAAGGTACAACGACACCAGAAGCAACACCAAGAAATGGAAAATAAAAAAGTTATGGTACTTTGAATTCTTAATGTTTCTAGAAATTAGGTAGGTTCAAGTTGAATTAGGTTTGCTCACTTGTATAGATAGGGGGGCCTGGGGGGGGGGGGGCTGCCCCCCAGACTAATTTTAATTTTGTAAATTTTGAATACTCTATGTAACATACTCCCAGGTACGTAGGGTAGGTCACCTGTTCAGTTTTTTCAGTGTGCCTGAATAGGTCCCAGGCGCAGACCCTCGAAGACATATTTTGGCTTAATTTCCTAAACTGAGAATCAAAATAAACGTTTTTTTCAGTCTATTAATTTATACAATTCGAGTCAGGACATCAAACCGATTCGACTGACACCCCTTTTTAGCCCGACCGTATTAGTTAGGTTATATCAGGTAAGGTGCCAAGTTTTAAAGTGGCGTAGATTTTCACCGAAATGTTTCCTCATTTTGGAAGTGTTTCAAAGTTCGAGTTATGATGTCCAGCCACGTCGATTAACACCCATTTTTAGCGCAACAAATAAACTTTTTTGGATAAGTTAGGCTAGGTAACAAAACTTCAAAATGTCGTAGTTCTTCACCTGAACATTTCCTCGGTCTGGGAGTGGTCCCGTTCGATTCAGGACGTCAAATCGCGTCGTTTGACACCACTCTCAACACCCATTTCGGTTTCCGCTAAAACGAAGTCTTACTCCTTCCGTTTCAAATAAAAATAACAAATCAGTGCATGTTGCATAATGTATTTTGCGCATTTCAGCTGCCTTAACTGCCTCGACGCGACGAAGGTATTGCAGAAAATGGTGAAAGCATACACAAAACTCATTCACTGCTGCAGTCCCCCAAGACATGTCTGAGTACTTGTACACTGACGATTTCAATTTTTTTATGAAAATGTAGGATTTTTGCATTTTACTATTTTACAAAAGAACAAATCGTGCTTGGAAGTTGAGACAAATTTGAAGAGTTAAACTACAATTTTGTGCCATGGTTTCAAAAACTGCAGATTTGATAACCGCGCTGTGAATTGATTTGCATTTGGGTGCAACAATTTTATGAAGTATAGAATTCTATAGATAGACCACTGGAGGCGAAATTTTCCATATGATTTGTTAAATATTAATATCTGATTTGTTAAATATTTATAGTATAATTGCTCTAAGCTTCTTTCGACGAAGCTTTGACTCTTCTTTTAATCAATGTGCTTTGTTTTAATTCGACTTTGCAATAACCTTGGGAGCATATCATTACGAGTGAAATTATAAGACACCGTATAATAGGAATAGTCTCAGTAAACTTTGGGAGGTATCACCACAATCTTCCAAGCAGAAATGATTGCCATAGAATAAGGAGTCAAGAAGCAGAACAAGTGACCCCTGACAAACAAATCTATAAAAATATTTTCAGATATACAGCCTGCCCTGGAAGCACTGAGCTCTAAACGTGTTGACTCAAGACTTGTATGGAACTATATCCACCTCCTCAACGAACATGGGACAAAGTAACTTTGGTTTGGGGTCCAGGTCCTAGCGGAGTGGAAGGCAATATATTGGTCGACACATTCGCAAGAGCAGGAACCGAATCTGTTTTCATAGGACCAGAACCATTCGCGGGCATTGCGGAAAGCACTGCCAAGAAAACCATCTCAGAATGGCACTGGCAAGACACACCAAGGCTGCTACACACACACACACACATTCACACACACACACACACACACACCAAGGCTACTACGACAGCATAGTAAACAACCAGCATAATGTCTCTGAGGATTTCCTATATAAAAATGGTTCCCACAGAATTTGACCTTGGGAGGGTTTTACGGATGTGAAGTTTGGGTAGAGATGCGAAAATGAAAATATCGATACCGGTACCAACTCGATATTTTTTAGCCAAATAGGCGTTTGGTTCGTACAGAGCATGTTGTGCAATTGATTACACCCCTCAATAATTATATTAATTACGTATCGATACCAGCTTGGAATGCCTCAAAAAGTATCGATGACAAAAATACTCGATATTAGTGCAGAAGTATAGAAGTATCGTTAGCATCCCTAGAAAAAATCATCCACAAGTGGGGATGCGCGTGTAATTTCCGCTAACCTAAGTTATTGTGCTGGTTGTTTACTATGCTGTTGCTACTACACTCGAAGGCGTTCATACCATACCCCTATATTTAGCCCCCCCCCCCTCCCCCCGAGGGTCATAGAATGAAACAGAAATGTTCTGCGCATTCTGGTTTGTCCGTTGATGTGATATTGTCGTCTGAGAAACCACTTGCGGAAGATAGGTCTAGAACAAACAACGGACTGTCATTTCTGCTATGTGGAGGACGAAACAACGGAGCACATGTTGTGCTCCAGTCCAATACTGGAAAGAACTAGGTTTCAGATTTTCGAATTCACCCAACTGAAACCTACTGACTTCAAGGGAATTTCACCCAACACGATCATCGCCTTCGTCAGGAGGTGTGGATTGTACGGTGAACTCTAAATAGGTATGAGCCACATGTAATATATCAATCCCCATTGATGTGCTATAACTTCCCACGTACACACTGCTCCAACTGGGGCTTACTGAAGCCCCGAGTAAAACTACTTCATACTCGTAACGTGATGTATATTGATCTTTTTTACTATCAACTACAAAGTACAGATCTATCTTATCTCTAACCTAAATCCTATTGACCTACTTAGCACACTCACTCAGTTTATAAACACTCTTACCTAAACATATACATACTTATTTTCCCATGTCTCACGTACGGACTGGTAACCTCCTTTTCAAAGTGGAACAATACCAGATACTGGGTGTCACCAGTTCCCTTTATTTTACTAAACTACAACACGACCCTTAATCTATTATAACTATACATATATACATATCACACAGAATAGACACAACAGGGTCGCAGTAGAATGAGGCATAATTGCCTCGCTCACTTCAACCTAGCCTAACTTATGTCAAGGTCATTCCCGAATTTCAAATCATCAACTTCTTCTATTTCCGGGGTCAAAAATATAGGGCTCTATTTACCAAAATCGACTTGACCTCAAAGTGACCTTCAAGATCACTGTAAAGACTGCCTGAATGAATTACTACAATTTTTTGCTGAATCGTTTTTTTCTTTCATTCAGTACTGTCTGAGACAAAGAAGGGTTAGAAGCTTTTTGAATACCCTGTATAGAGCAAAAGCACACAATAGATAGATAGATAAATATGCTTTATTGTCTAAGAATTTACAAATTTCTTATTGACAAAGCCGTAACAACAAAATGTGGAATATTCACTAAAACTTTTAAATCCTTTTGAATTTTAAAAGAATTAGGAAGTTTGTTGTAAATCTTCAATCCATTGTATATAATTGAATCTTTAACCAGTGCTGATTTGGGGGTGATTAATTTAAAATCATTCTTTTGTCTTATATTATATTCTATATTTATGGTCTCAAATTTTGTTTTATTTTTGAATATATTAATGTAGCCGTTTCCAAAATAAATAGTGCAATTACGGTCATAATTTTGTATTCTAAAAATAGTGGCTTGCATGAAGTTCTAGGTCTACTCTTGGCGATGCATCTAACTGCTCGCTTCTGTAAGTCTAACAATTTATTAAGTAGGTATGAGAACAGACACCCCAAAATGGGATGCCGTAACTCAACCTACTTTGGATTAATGCAAAATAACAATTTTTGGTGGTGTTTCTCTAACTGTTCTTAGTATGTAAGTTACTTTAGCTAACTCATTAATTAAACTATCAATATGAGATATAAAATTCAATTTTTGATCAATAATTAGACCTAAGAACTTCATGCTGTATGTTTGATGTAATTGTTCGTTGTCTAAGTAAATCACGTCAAGTAAGCATTTGGAAGTCATGAATTTGGTTTGGATATTAAAAGATAAAAAATTGCTGTCATACATGGTGTCAATCTTTTTCTGTTCATTTCAGCTGCACGAATGGCGTGGATCACAGCAGTCGCACGAGTAGCGCAGCTCCAGACAAAACCAGCATTTGTCCGATACCCCGGCCGGTGTCCTCGATTAACGTGGCCACCTTGATGTCTCAGTCTTCCTTCCCGGTTTGTTTGACTCCGCCTCCCAGTCCTGCTGCCCCGCCTCCTACGCCTGCAGCGCCTACTATTGCGGCGCCTGGCCCGCTTACGGCTGTAGCCCCGCCCCTCAAGCTTGCCGGAGTCTATGTGCAGCCCAAGCAACAGGTATGGAGTGTATCGTACTTCATATGAGACGTATAGATGCAAAAGTCACTCTTTGCTTTTGAACTAGTTTTGGAATAACTACATTTTTTTACTTTTGGTAGAATTATTCAATATTCTGCGTTAAAATTTTGTTTTTGAGGTTGTTGTAACAGCTTTGCTTGCTTCGTTTATATTTTTAAGTATAAGTCTGCAAATAAAGTCATAAACTGATTTTTAACATGTCAACCAGTTAGTTTTGCGGCGAAACATATCAAAGAGATTGTTTTGCACCTAACTTAGTGAAAATTTATCAAGGAATAAAAATGTAGCAGGCAGTAATTCAGAAAAAAATGTATTCCACAAAAAATATTACATTATTGCAAATCGTACGTAATATTAAACTTCTATCTCAACATATTCCTGATACTAAATTGCTCAAAAACATTTAAATCAGGGGTATTTCAATCAGTTGTTTCCACACTCGTCAGATAAATTATTCATTTTTGCGTATAAATCGTTAATTTTATAACAAACATCCACTTAACTAGAATGAAATGACGGCAAATAACAACAAGCATGGCTGCACACTCTCTATCCCTACTTCTTGCAGAACGCAGGGCTCTGATTGGTCGGAAAGCAAAGAATGACTTATGCTCTCGAATGATGGGAGCAAAGAGATACTTTTGCAACAAACCCTAATCTTTGTAGTGAATTTATAATACCAAAACCGAAACCGTTATAATCACCATTTTGAAAATTTTGGCAAAAAGTAACTTTTGTATCTATACGCCTCATATACAGGGTGTCCCACGACGATTAAGACAAGTAATATATCGGAACTGGGCAGTAGTACAGAATTATAATTTTGGGGCTTTATTTAATTTAAAGGATACTACTACCAGGATGTATTAATAAGCCCTGAAATATAGTGTATAAATGAATGGAACGCCCCATCTTAAGAAGCTGCCTTGGGTTCAAGAAGTGTGCACTTCTACAAGATATAAGTATTTTAAACAAATAATAAATGGTGGAAGTCATTACTAATTTATGTATAAAAATTATGTAGTGAGGTTTTTCCAAAAGTCAGCTATCCGATTCACTTAATTTTAGCAGAGACGTGACCATAATCAGAGGATACCGCAAAGAATACATACCTGGATGGAATACTGACTTTGAGGAACAGTATAGGACATTTTTTGAAGAGCGGAGACAGAGAAATGGTTGATGAACTGCTGCAAAAATTGGATACAGTCAACAACCTAGACTTCAAAAAATCAAGCAGGAAGGCGTGGCCGCTCTTGAGAAGACTTAGCGAGGGTCCAAAAATTGCAAAAAATGACTCGATAATATACCTAGACAGGATTGCCTCCCGCATTGTGGCCACATCAAGCGTCCCACGAAATAGAGCTCACTCAATTCGCACTAAACATGAACTCAAAGCTTTAAGAGCCACCAGACAGGAACAAACCGATTTTTCTCGCCCATTCTCCATAAACGAAGTGGCTGATGCCCTGAGCAACACGATGGCGGGAAAGGCACCAGTGCCTGATGTAATCCACCCAGAATTCCTCCTAAACAGCGGTAAATATACAATAAAATGGTTAGCCTAATTTCTCACGAACATCATGGAAAGGGGATCCATTCCAAGCGCAATAAAAAAGTCCAGAGTTATCGCTATCCTCAAACCCGGAAAGCCGAATGATGATACGAAAAGCTACCGCCCAATAGCGCTACTAAGCGCAAACTATAAGCTCCTTGACTTCTCTATAAAAGAATCGGAAGCAAAATCTAGGAGAAGGTTTCCATCAAACAGGCCGGCTTTAGACCAGAGAGAAGCTGCACAGATCAGATCATGTCAATCACAACCCATATTGAAGCAGGCTTCCAAGATGAAAACATCGGCCGTTTTCGTGGACCTCTCTACAGCGTACGATACTGTATGAAGATACGAGGTTCTTTCCAACAGGCCTGAATACCGTACAATGTATCGTCACGGACATGCGCAGAACGTGAAATGCGTTCCAACACGTTTTGTGACCGTTCATGAAACGGTCCATAAAGCGTTCCAACAGATTTCGTTACCGTTCATGGGACGGTTTCTGTACGGTCAAATCGGTACTTGGTCCAGAGTAAGGACTGTGAGGACTGACATGCGTAGTAGAAAGCAAATCGCCCGCTTGGCGCACAATTTCATTTTGTCATTTCCTATGCGCCGTCTGTTTTCTTGCTTCCTTGAGTCTTGAGTGTTGAGATTGGGTGTGATTAATTTGTTTTGCTTCTTTTGTTTTTACTGTTGCTTGTTGTTCGGCTGTCTCGTTTGTTGGCCGAAACTTCACCTAAGCCAAAAATGGAAATTGAATGTCATACATGGTATGTTATGATTAGGTCATTTTTATGGAAAACATAACCCAGGTACTTTGTTTATAGAGCTGCAGGAATACCTGGTTGTGAGTGGCAACCATTATTCATGGCTGAAATTACCCAAATAATCCTCATTTTTCGGTTGTGGTTGATAGACTAACACCAAGTCATCGTCAGAAAACTCAGGCCCCGATCAATTTTAATAAAGCTCTTAGCGTCTTGGCTTTTGACGGTGGCTTTTGAAACGAAATCGAGATTAGTTGGATTAGTTTTCTTTGATAGCTGTCAGAACTGACACGAGTCCAGTGAAATAAGAGAAGAAACTGTTCCAACAGATTGTCCTGTTTGTACGGTCACGAAACCATCCAATATCAACGCATGTGCACCACAAACGATCCGAACAGTTTCGTGACGGTTCAATGGACAATGGACGGTACAAATTATGCTGTAGGAAAGAACCTACGGACTACTCTACTTATCAAACAGTCGCATGCAAACAAACCCCGACTCCTTTGAGCGTGATCCGTCAGAGAAACACACCATACTATGGGGCAAAAATTTGACTTTCCACTCATCCTATCCTCCCTTTTCGGGATGATTAGTGAAAATCTATAATCTAGACTTAAGGTATATTTGGCTCTTTCCAACCTGAATGACGACGTCGGGATATTATTTTCCACGAATCGCTCTATTCTGATGTGGCCAACTAGTGGTTCTCGTGCTGTCCACGTTCCCCCATCACACATTCTTAGGCAGGCCGACATCGCCTCTCTCTTTATCCAGAGGTGCAGAGGCGGCAAGCCCAAGAGTACCTCCAGGGCAGCAGTTTGTGTTGTCCTCATGGCACCCGTTATACTCAGTGCTGCAAGCCTTTGAACCTTAGCGAACTTGGGCATAACAGAGACCTTCTCTATGCAAGGCCACCAGAAGTAAACCAATCATCGCATGCTGCCGCATAGACAGAATGGCGCGTAACTGTGTCAGCTTGTAAATAATAATAATAATAATAATAAATCGTCTTTATTGATACATCTGACAATAGGCGAAATTTAGCCACATGGCTACTCTTACATTTAACCTATTGCAGACTAAACATGCTAATAACTGTAGTTACAAAGCGATAATGAACAAAAATAGATATATATACATATAAAATGAAATCGGTGTAAACATACAAACTGGTCACAATAACCTAGGCAAACTTACAAAAAGACACATATAGCACTATAAAACAAACAAACTAAGACATAAGCGACTTAAACTGCATCGTTTAGCAAACCTAACGAGCTTCATTTAAAAGAAAAGTTTTAAAGTTCTTGCGCAGCTGTGATACAGGCATTGTTTTGAAATGATGTGGTATCGAATTATATAAAATAACTGCGTTATAAGTAAAACATCGACTGAAAAACGTAGTTGAATGTAGAGGCATGGTCAGCGTTAGACGTGGCCGGATTTGCACATTGTGGGAATTACATCTGAATACTAACTTTTCGTAGAGATACTGTGGACTAGATGTACTGAGCAGTTTCCTCAAGAAAATAAGTAAAGTGTACTTAAACATGCTATCCATTTTCAACCAGTGCAGCTGAAATATTTTATCAGATACATGATCAAACTTTCTTAGGTCGAATATGAGACGGCAGCAGGAATTTTGTATTTTTTGTATTTTGTATTTAGTTTTTGAATCTAAGTTAGGATAATAAACAATGAAGCAGTAATTAAGAACAGACAGGACCAAAGATTCACACAATCGTTTTCTAAGTGCCCTTCCAAGAACATGCCTGTTACTATATAGCCTCCTAAGACGCGCGTAGGCCCTCTGTATCAGATTACCAACATGTTCTTTGAAGCGTAGGCGGCAA
This sequence comes from Callosobruchus maculatus, assembly GCA_951848785.1. Classification (NCBI taxonomy): domain Eukaryota; kingdom Metazoa; phylum Arthropoda; class Insecta; order Coleoptera; family Chrysomelidae; genus Callosobruchus; species Callosobruchus maculatus. The sequence goes on along the minus strand of CATOUR010000157.1, from coordinate 450,873 downwards.
TCTACTGACACACCTAAGTTCTTAGAAATATCTTTAAATTCTAAATCCGTACCCCCAATGCTGACCTTCATCTCTGATTTCAGTTGTTCTTTGGTGTGCTCTGATGAAAACAGTACCGCACTGCACTTTACCGGGTTTAGTTTGAGATTATGTTCTTTAGAATATGTGGCTATTGATCGTAGGTCCTCGTTAAGTTGAGCAGCGGCTTCGTTTGAATACTCTGGGTCGAAGTGGTGAAGAATTTGGGTGTCATCCGCATATGTTTGAATGTGAGAATAACTCAGTTCTTTATATAGGTCAGCCGTGTATAAAAGAAAAAGGAGAGGGCCCAGCACTGAGCCTTGCGGAACGCCAGAAGCCACGCCGGCTGGAGATGACATGCTGTTGCTTGCTAGAACTATTTGCTCTCTACCTTTGAGATAGGATTCGAAGAAACGTATCGAGTTATTGTCGAAGCCATAGTACTTCAGCTTCGCACAGATTAAGTCATGATTCAGACAGTTAAAAGCATTTGAATAATCTAGTGATAGTAAGATCGTTGCCATCTTCTTATCTCGAGACCTAATGATATCATCTACTAAATTCAAAAGTGTTGATGTGGTGCTATAGTTTTTGCGAAAACCTGATTGGTGCGATGGTATTATATTGTGCTCATTCACATAGCTTAGAATTTGCTGATAAACCACTTTTTCTAAGATTTTGGATATCATACATAATAAGCTTATTGGACGTAAATCACTCATACATGAAGGGTTACTGATTTTAGGTATAGGAATTACAATGGAAGTTTTCCATTTGCTTGGGAAGTAACCTACCTCTATGCAGCAGCTGATTATATGCGTTATGTGTGGTAAAATTATCTCCGAGCATAATTTTACCATGGTTAGATTTATTTGGTCGATGCCCGAGGAGTTGGACTTTAAGGAGTTAAGTGCCTCTTTCACAGTACTAATATCAACTGGCTGTAAGCTGAATGTAAAAGGCATAAACACATTACTGTTATAAAAATCCAAGGGTCGTGCGCATGCATTACTTGTATTATAGGATGATGAAAAAAAAGTATTGAGCTGATCAGGATCCAGTAGTGCATCAGGAATTTCTGCACCCTTATTCTGCTGAATGTTCATATTTTTTAGTGCATTCCACAACTTTTTTTGGTCTTTTGCACGATGGAGAAATGACAGATATCCCGCTTTTTCTCGGCGAAGTGACGCTAAAGCGAAATTTCTGGCTTGTTTATATTCAATCCACGCTGCCTCGGTCCTTTGGAGTTTATACTTTGCTAGTGCTTGGTCTCTAATCTTGAAAATTAATTTCAGGTTATCAGTGAGCCATGGTGCGGGTGGTTTGTTGACCCTAACACGTCGCAAAGGGGCATGTTTATCAAAAAGTCCATTAATATTTTCTGTTAAAAAATCTACTTTTAAATCAATATCATTTAAGAAGTATATGCTATCCCAGTTTATACTCCTAAGATCCGCGTCAAAGAGCTCCTTATTAAAAGACCTAAAGTCACGATACGTCAAGAACTTGCTAATTCTCCCCCGGAACGGTAAGTTTAAGTTACAGTAAGTAAGCCTATGGTCTGATATATTATCGGCGTTAACAGTACCTGCATTGATTACTTCCGTTGTACTCAAGACAAAAATTGGGTCCAACAAAGATAATGAGTTTTTTGCAATTCTGGTGGGCTCGTCAATTACCTGTGTAAATCCATAGATGGACAGACAATCGAGAATAGGATTATCATTTTCAAGGAAATTATAATTTAAATCACCAAGAACAATTATGTTTTCAAATTCCGTCAGACACTGCGGAAGGAAATTATCGAAAAAATTGATGCACACCTCTAATCGTGATCTTGGTGGTCGATAAATGACACACACACAATAACTAGTTCTATTAACCATTAGGGATACCCACATGTATTCTAAAATGCCAGTATCTTCGATGTGAAAGTCCAATGCGCTGCACTGAATTGAACTCTTGACGTAAAGTCCAACACCACCACCGCGACCTAATCGATCTTTCCTCCAAAGCCTGTACCCTTCAATAACGAATGCATCTGACAGTGCATCCTCACTCAACCACGTTTCAGTGATAGCCAGAACGTCATACGAATGATCCTTAACTAATGAACAAAGTTCATTGAATCCTGTGAACAAAGATCTACAATTTAGATGGGCTACGGAAAAATATTGATGGTCAGGATTATTCATACAAAGTTCTAGATATTAGATTTTTTATCTTGAGCTTAAAAACATTACAGGCCTCGTCACTAACAGAATGGTTCACAGTGAAGTTGGATTTAAACTTAGAGTTATGTTCTGTGCAGTTAATACAACATAAATTATTACTCCTACAGTCTTTTTGCATATGAGCTGCTGAGCATTTGCCACAAGTGACTTGGTCTACAGGACATTGTTTCTGAAAATGCCCATAGCGTGCACATTTGAAGCAACGCACTACAGAAAAATGATCTGAAACAGTGTTACGGCACCAGCCTATATACAGATATCCAAATTTTATTATTTCACGTCTTATTTCAGGTGACACCTCTAAAACAACATCTGCACTTTTTTTATACTTTATGCCAAAAACCCATTTTACATCGTCACTATTGAAACATTTTAAATATTCATTTTGCTTGAACATATTTGCTACAAAAGTATCCTTAACAGCATAACTAAGATCAACACCCTCAATTTTTAAGCGAGGTTTTCGCATAGTGCCTTCAGATATAGTATAGCTATTTCCTAGATTATCGGCTAAGACACTTTTTATTTTTTGAACGTCTTTATTAGCACAACTAACGAGCATTCCATTTCTTATCGGTTTAACTTTATTTATACAAATATTTAACTCGGTTGGATTTATCTTTGACTTAATATTATTTATTACGTCTTTCGCATCGCCAGCCTCACTTTTCACCAACAGAACAGCTGAGTCTATTTGTTGTGAGTTTTTATGTACCGGGAATTCCACAGTTTTTACTTTCGCACCGGCTACATCGGCAAAAAGTGGTTTGCTTACCAGTGCATTTTCCAATTGAGATATTTTATCTTTCTGCAGATCATTCACTTCACCCTGCTGCTTAACTAACATTTTTAACACGTCTACCTCGTTTCGAAGTCCCTCGTTCTCCTTCTGCAGCTGTACTCTATCGATCACGATCCTGGCTGAACAGGACTTGCAGATCCATGTGTGGTTCTCAAAAAATACCACTCTGGAGATTTGATTAAAACACTTCAAATGAATATAACTGCAACAAGATGCACCAGGACACTTTAAACCACTATTTCGCAGATATTCGGAGCAAAAATCACACCTTCGCTTAGCAGCATCTTCGTCCGCGTCAGCCGGCATGTTGACCAGGCGGCAGACGCGGAGATCAACCAGGCGGCAGACGCGGAAATGGCGTGAGCGCATTGATTACGTGGTAGGCAACGAGTTTAAACAAACTACCAGACAACCAGAAAATAAGTTATGTCAAGTTATAGTGGTTGTGGTCTATAGACTCTCGATCTTTAAAATGTGTTTTGTTTCCAGGCATCGCCGGCGGTACCCCCCAATCCTGACCCCCCTCCCCCTCCGGCTCCGGATCCAGATGCCGACGGCCTCCCATCAGCAGCGGCCCTTCAAAGGGCTATGTCGTGTGACAGCATCTGCTCAGACACATCCGTGGCCCTGGGCGATCTGGAAATGTTCAACGTTACAGGGTATCTCTGTATTGGCCTAGAGTACGACAGGTTAGTAGAGCGAGAAACCATGTGGAGTGTCTGCTCTTCCTTGATATCATTACTGAACATAGACATATTATTCTTCTTCAATGGCATTGAACACATACATCATACTTAGTCAAACATGAAGCAATACAAATGCGTTTCTTAGAATTTCCATAATTTAGGTTAGAGAGTAGGTATGTATACATAAGTTTATGGATATACCGCAGGAAAGGCGTTCTTGTTCGGCAATCCTTAAAATACTCCTAACAAAGTAAAACGTCACCATCCGTACGCTGCGCTGGTGAGAAGGTGACTGGAGGTAGGCGCGTCAAAGTGTTGTAACGGGTTATCCAATTACTTCTCTCTGCATCAAGTATGGACAGGAATAGGAATTTGAGTCAATCCTCTATAAAACGTGACATACTAGTCCATAATAAGGTATCTCAAACTATTGACAATGACACTTTAATCTTAAAAACCATGGCAAAAGGACGGACAAAGCTATTGCATTTGTTTACATTTTTCTGCCCTCAAAGGCTCAATGAGGCGGTGAGAAAAGGCACGGAGCAGGAGGTTTATATCTGCTCTGACAGTCAGTCGGCACTGAAAGCCATCTGCGGGTCCAGAACCAGGGCACCCCTAGTTCAGGAGTGTGCGGCGAGACTGGAAGAGCTGACAGGGCTGAAGGAGCTTACCTTGTGGGTCCCGGTTCATATGGGGATTCCTGGTAATGAGGACGCCGATAGAGTGGCCAGACTCGGCACTGGACGACATTAGCTTGGAGTTTGTTATAGAATTAGTAACGTCTGCCCTCAAAAAGTGGGTGAACGATACCATAGATGAACAGTGGAGGCAAAGTGAAGGATACAAACAAGCCAAGGATTTTATAACCACGCTGAACATATCTAGATCAGCATAGCTAGAGAACCAATGCCGATGGACAATCAGAAACTTCGTGGGTGTTCTGACGGGACACTATAGGCTGAGTCGGCATCCATCACTATTAGGAATTGAATACTCTCTATATATGGGTTGTGGAGAGGCCGATGAAACGGCCTACCACTTCCTTGCGGAATGTGAGTTGATAGGCGGGCTGAGATACGAGATCTTTGGGTCCGATAGACTCCAGCCAGAAGAATTACCCTCCCTAAGCTGGGCTAACATACTTGCCATACTGTCGGGAAGGTTTGACAGGGAGGGGGCGGCGTGCAGTGGTGGCTGAGAGGTGATATTCGGTGATGGCAGAAAGAGCCTACTGGGGCTCACTTGCCAAGCATAGCCGCCCCACAGCTACTACTACTCTGCTCTAGTATAGTACAGGTGTATTATGATATAACTTGTATAATTATAGACACTGATTTCTCTATACAACACATATATCTGGACAAAGCAAAGAAACGTAGAGAGCACTTTCAAGTCGTGGGTTAATCTTCATCTTCAGATCGGTACTCCGGCATTCTCACCAGTTGAGCTACAGTCGCCACTCAACTTCGAAAGCGCCAACTAGATACGCGAAATCCTCAGCCAGCCGACTACAGTGACTGTATACGAACAGTGGCGACGATGGGTGTATCATCTTCCATTACTTGCATTTGAGTTATATGGCGTGTCTTGATTTTTTATTATTTTAAGGAATGTTCAGTGGACTTCAGAAACTACGAAGAGTTATCTAGCTCTGAAATAATAGCTTTCGTGGTGCTCTCAAAAAGCGGAAAATTCTGCATCACTTCTCTTTTGAGAATGAATGGGTCATGCGAATACACGCTTTACCTTTCTAAGTACCGAGGGAACATTCAAGGTTCCATTTGAATTCTAGATAGCTAATTTTTGAAGAAATCATCTCTAAAAGTATATTTAATACCATTATATCCTTTATAGGATTCTAATACGATTTTGCAACAACGGCGGGTGGGCGGAGTTAACTATTTATTGTCACCACTGTCTTGTATGCAGCCACTGTACAGCCGATAACTCTCTCGCGCCATCTTCTGGTACCACCAACGGCCCGTATCTGTGACATCAAATGATGGGTCGGTATTGATCTCCGACCGCGTTCGATCTTGGTATCACTCGTTTGGGCTGGCACAGAGTCCTCTGTGAATTGTTTTTATTTTCATGCTTTCATACGCATATGGATTTCTCTGTTTTAATCCGTACCAGGAAATGGCGCAAGAAAGTTGTGGGTTTTGGAAGGATCTCGCGTATCTAGTCGGCACTTTTGAAGTTAAGTTGACGTGGTGACCGTAGCTCAACTAGCGAGAGTGCCGGAATACCGATCTGGGGCTCGTAGGTTCGAATCCAGCCGGCAGCTGTATTTTTTCGGCATTTTGGTATAAATTTTGATTGTGAAATTTACCTGCGGATGTAAGCATGAAAATAAAAACAATCACAGCTTACTCTTAAACAACTACGTCAAATTTCATAAGGATCTATATACTGCTTAGAAAAATAGACGAACGTTATTTCCTCACTATTTATCATTATGCTCAGCTAAACCATTTTGAAGTATCCAAGAAAACTTGTTTTTCACAGCGAATGCTGGGACTTGATAGTGAACGTCCTGGAAGCAAAGAACTTGACAGGTATCACAAAGAAAAACGATTTTTTGGACACCTACGTTCGAGTATCACTGCTTCCAGACATTGAAGCTACAATACAGACCAAAGTATACCGTAGTGCTGGTAGTCCTAGTTATAAGGTAAGCATTTACGATTTATCTTTTGTAATTGTAATCTTAGATTCACTATGTCTACACTATGTCTATAATAAAGCATTTAGTTGAATTTACTTTACACATTCATCGAAGGTAGTGTCCGACCGAAACTACTTTTTACGACCGAAACCGAAACCGAATTTCGGCCTCAGTCTCAGTTTCGGCCAAAACCGAAACAGAAACATCAATATAACGTCAGTAATTTTTTCGTGGATATAAAAATGAATAACGTTTCACCAGCATTATCATACCTTATTTCAAGTAAATTATTTATACTTTTTGAAATAAGAAATTAGCTGCCTTAAAACTCATTTTCTGAAGTACCTACGTGCTAAGTACAACTACTAAGTATTTTTGAAAGTGAGTAGTTTTCTCTGAACTAAAGAAACTATTGTGAGCTTCTTTGAGTTACAGCTATTGTTGACTATCAGTATTCATAACTGAACAATCTAATATTGTAAGCGAGAAACAATAATTTATCAACTTTTTTTGCAAGTAGCTTCCTCAGTCTGAATAAATTTGACTAGTAGCATTAAGTAGTTGTTCAGTGGGAACAGTCGTCGGTAAGGCAGACGTGAATTTTAGGAGAACCTTTCTCAAAGACAGAAATGGACTGAAATTCTGGTGAAATATCTGCGTTTCTTTGCAAGCTTGGCTCCGATAAGTAGGAAGTAGGTTTCTCAACTTGTAATAAGTTATTACCATCATCTACGCAGCAAAACGACACTTCCTCGCTTGAAGATTAGTGCTCTGAAGGCGTCCGATCACAGCGCCAAATCCATCGAATTTAGTTTCGGTTTCGGCCGTAGTTTCGGCTCGATGGCAGCCGAAACCGAAACTAAACCAGAATCCGTTTTTTGGCCGACACTAGGCCGAAACCGAAACCGAATGTTCGGTCGAACACTAATCGAAGGTGACTGAAAACTTGATGTAGGTAGTGAATTCAGGTTTTTTCAGAATTTTTGCATTGCCTAGGAATCTTTTCCGCCAATGGCAACGTCTTAAAACTGCTGTTAGAGTCTCAGAAAGAAAAACTGTACATTATAAATACTTACGTTGAAACAGTACAATAATCGTGAATAATTTTGAGTTTCTGTTGCTCTGACTGTCCATATGTGTTGCCCTTACACCCGAAAATGCTTATAGCGGCCTTACACGCTGGTTGTATTTTGCAGTCATTGATTGCAAATTTGTTTTGTCTTCGAGGCACAGTTGGCGAAAGTTCACCTTAAGCAATTAAGCAATGCGTTAACCCGATTACTCAATTTAAATATAATATTAGGTTAGTACTGAACACCCAATCACGTATACATATCAACGCATGTGGGATTAGGTGGTTCCTCCTTAAGGCACAATGCCCCCCTCCCCCTCAGCAAAAGACAAAAAATAATTTTTAGTAAGTATGTGTGCAGTCTAAGTACCTATTTCTGCAACCACATAGTACTTATGCGGTACAATATAGTATATTATAGTACAAGTGGATAATAGGTTGTTTAAACCATGTGAGTATTCGGGTACGACGGTGCTTTAAAAAGCATTTATCCACGAGTACTTTACGCTGTTTTTTTTATTAGTACATTTTGAAATCATAAATAACATTTACAAATACGGAAATAAGTAGGTACTAATATTGTAAAATGTTTTGACAAAGAAAGCCGAATAGCGCAATAGCTGGCGCAGTAGCTTTTCAATACAGAGGTCCGAGAATCGATTATCTGTAGTTAGACGACTTTTTTTCTTAATTACATGTGATGAAAGGTAAAAAACTTTTATGAAATAACTATCGTGATACTAGAAAAAGCTTTTAATAAATAACTGTTTGTGGAAACCGAAAACTCTTTTTACATGCTGGGTGCTTTGATTGATGTCTGTGAGACCACGGTATAGGCCCATGAGATAATATTGTTAATAACAGATTTACCGTAAATTAATAATCACCATCATCAAACCAGTGGAAAGAAAGGCCAAAACCACAGTATATCCAATTATACAGTAGCGCAACTCCCTAGAAATCATGCAGAAAATTTGTCTCCGAAAAACTGGCCTCTCATAACCCGACGTCGGCTCCTCAGCACGAGCCGCGAGTATTGCCGTTTACGTTTTGAGCAAAGGGTCGGCTTAGCAATAATCGAGTGAAGAAGCGAAATTATTGTGTTGCAATATGTTTAATGGACGCGATATGTCTCGTAAATAGAGTAAATTTTGAGAGCAGTGTGGTAATGTGATATTCTTCATCGAGGTTAGGCAGTTGTCTTTGGAATTCTGAATTACAATTTGTAAGTTATATAAATGCATTCGCATTTATTGTACGTGAAAATGTTTTGTACTGATTCTTCTAATTCATCATGGATTCTTTGCATATAAATGGGGTGTAAACATTTTTTTTAGAAGCAAAACAAGAAATAGTCGGTGTATGAAAGAAAATTGTGAACTCCGAGAAAATAGGTGGCTATATTGTTTGTAAGTAGATTACAAAAATGCGAGATTTATTCAACTTGATTTTATCTTATCTTACTCAACCTTAAACATTTAAATAAATATCAAAACTTTATAATATCTTATATGATTCAAATATGGGTATATGTAACGACGTAGCGTCCAAAATAACATTTATGTCTAGTTATCCCACAACCTTTAAATTTATCTTCTTCAATCATCATAGAAAAACGTTTAAGGTACGAAAACGTGGTAAACAGCAAAACCGATGAAAATTTGTTAGGTGTACATAAAAAATAATGATCAATATGTCTATAATAACGATAAAATATACTAAACTGGTCGTTATTCATAAAAAAATTGCAAAACTGTTTTTTATCTAGTTTATCAAGACTACCTTTCCTACTGTATTTGTATATTACATATGAAAAGGCATATCGAAGAAAAGAATCCATGTTTATAGAGGAAAATGATATATTTTTGAAACTAGCATGTTAACTCTTTTTATTGTGAACTTTCTATTTGAGCATCCATTAAAATGGGCTTCACTTCCTGCTTAAAGTTTCATAATGTTGGAATGCATAATCACATTCATTTTGTTATATGTCGTGAAAGATCTTTTGAACGTTGTGGTGCTGTGAGGAAACAGTGAGAAATTATTATTCTGACTTTAGGCTCATAATTAAAGAACGACTTTCCGTAACGTCTAACTATTCTAAAAACTGAAAAAAAACACACAGCTACCCTAATACCCGACAGACTTTGTTAGAGACAAATGGAGCTATGCTATCACACTTTAATATTATTAGGTAATGAAGGAGCATATTAAACATTGGAGGAATCGCGTACCTGGCAGCGTCTTGAGGAGGCTTAAAAAACTATAGTCACAGTTTTTGGAATTGTTAATACAGCCTACAGCGGCGCAACATTTGACTTCAGGCGTCCCGATATCCATATCAGCTTATCACCAAATTTCTTAATCCGGTTCCGTCAAAGACACTAGCCTTCACTCTCATAGACTGAACACGACTCAGGCGATCGCCGTGCTAAGCATCCTGCGAACGATGCGCGGGATGCTATGCGCGAACCACCAAAATTCTGGAGAGTTACGCTACTGTATAATTGGATATACTGTGCCAAAAACCTTCAAAAGAAGTGCGTGAACATAACGTAATTATGCAAGAATATCTATTCATTGCAAACCATGAATTTGAAATGTCACCGTGATTCGAATAGAGGTTTTGAAAAATAAAATAAAATCGGCTAATGCATTCATATTCCCACATGTGTGCAGAATAAAGCCCACGAAATTAAATTATACTCACTATACACAGCAAAATGTATACGCGTATATTTAAAATGCGCAGCTTGGAAAACCTGCATGCATGTGATATTAAATAGTTTTGCTCGGATTTAATGAAACATGAGGTTCCATCCTGTTCTACGAATTGCTCTACGGAATAAAGGCTTGTTCAAACGAAAAGCGTAATTAGCGCATGTCAAGGCCTGTCACATTCTAACAGCTTGTTGTTCTTTGTTAAGTCAGGAAGAAGTTTTACATGTTATATTAAAAAGTAATTTGGGGAAATTAGAATGTGCCTATAGCCCAATTTTTTCATTGAGCTTAATTAATGGTATACAGCAAAACTTCACATTCTGTGGGTAAAAAAAGAACCTTTAACTAAACTTACATCTGTGCAAAAGTTGGTAATAACCGAAATACAGAGCGTGAACGTTTGTAATTGTGATTTCGTTTTTGCCTAATAATTGAGGTTTTGAATTAAGAAAAAAAATGTTTTTTGTGATAAAAGGAAAGATCATATATGTTTTATAACAAAACTGTTTTTGTCTTTTTTTTTCGCAATAATTCAAAAGTTATATCAAAATAAAAATGGGTCTTTGAATCGAGTACCGAAAACACGCCGACGGCTCCCGAACCAGTGTGACGTCACCATGGCGGTCAAGATGCTCCTTTGACTAACGACGTCCTACTCCGATACTAGATTCCCAATACTTACTGGTAAACTGGTAACTAGTGGATATTTGTTGCAATACAGTCGATGAATAAAGCTTGCAGCTCGAGACGAAGTCTAAGATCGGAATAAATATGTTTTTGAATGTTTAAAGTTGAAGTCAGATTACAGATTCCAGTAAGTAAGTACCTAATCAAATATGTTTCGTTGAAAAGATCTCCTCAATCGAAGGATGGCCCAGTGGTTAGAGAGTCCGATAGTGGATCTCAGGGTCTTTGGATCAACACCCAGGCCTTCTAACTTTTTTTATTTTTTTTATCAAAAATTTTATTGATGTGCTTTTTGCACTTGTTACGCACATTTTTTCTACGATCAACATAAATATGTGTTTGAATCAAATTTTGTTAGAGATATTACTTGCACTGCTCAGTGCAAAAACTAATTACAGGAGGCGGTGGATAATTCAAAAAATCAGTGCAAATGAGGTTCGTCCGTCAATATCAATCGCCATTAATTTTTTTAATGTAATAGTTGGTTAATAAAACAAAATCCCGTCATCCATTCAACTCATTCATTTTTAAGTTTTTTAATGTAAAAAAAGTAACTCAAACTCGTAATCACATTCTGTTTATCACTTGGTATTATTATTTATTTAACTTTGGGCAATGAAGCTTAACAATAAATTTTCATAAAAATTTAACAAGCACTGTGCAGTGCAAGTAATATGTCTAACAAAATTTGATTCAAACATTTATGTTGATCGTAGAAAAAATGTGCGTAACAAGTGCAAAAAGCACAATACATCTATAAATTTTTTGATAAAAAAAAATTAAAAAGAGTTGGAAGGCCTGGGTTTCAATCCAAAGACCCTGAGATCCACCACCGGACTCTCTAACCACTGGGCCATCCTTTAATTGAGGAGATCTTTTCAACGAAACATATTTCATTAGGTACTTACTTACTGGAATCTGTACGGACTTCAAACATTCAAAAATATATTTATTTCGATCGTAGACTTAGTCTCGAGCTGCAAACTCCATTCATCGTCTATGTTGCAACAAATATACACTAGTTACCAGCAAGTATTTTCGCGATTGGTTGGGAATCTAGAATCTAGTATCAGAGTAGTAGTATACTATCGACTATCCATACACCACAAACCAGCTGAAATTCAAACTTAGAAAAAATCCTAACCTCATTTATTTGACATTTAAATGATCTGAGACAACTGATCTACCTTTCGAGCTAGTGCAGATGGGCTTCAGTGGGGGTAAAATATCTCACTTTAAGCTCAGATTCAGAAGACAAAAGGAACGTACATTGAAATGAGTCACAAAAGCACCTATTAGGTCTAAGCTGTCAAGTTTGTGGTTTTCTTGATATTTCGAGGTTATAGCTTTTTTGGTTAATTTATTTGCAAAAAAGACAAAAAACATGCAAACTAAAAATATTCAATTTTCATAAACTCACTTTTCAACTGTTACCTCTGCATGTGTATTTCTCAATCTAAATTCAATGCATAGTTTTACATCCAATTTGCCCAAATATTCTGAACACGTCCTAAACATTGCAACAAATTGGATGTACAAGTACGCAGTAGCGAATGCGCAGCCATCCTATTTCTTGTCCGATTTTTTGTCAAATACCTATCTAGATGAAGAAGGCTAGAAATAGCTCTTCCTAGGCAAGTGTTGCCTGTCTTGCTGTGAGGTCATTCTGTCATCTACGCAATATTGTACATACAGATTATGTAACATGGCTTGTACCGACAATAATAATAATAATTCATTCGGTAGGTAGTCATTCGATGCCCTACTTGATCCGATAGTTCCCATCACCAGCTTTGATATAATTCAATCAATCTGTATGGACGCTGGTTTGGCGCAAAGCGATTAAACTGCCAGTAACCGGAGTAACTCGATTCCTGGAATATGAGCCCTGTCAACCGGAATTCATACGACATGCGAAACCGTATCTGTATCGTTGAGGGACAAAAGAACGGAGACCAGTCAGCTTCGCACGTTCAAAACAAGTTGTTTAAAATAGATTATTTTAAACATCCTATACCTACCTATGTAAAACAAAACAGAGCTTTTTAGGCGATTATCATAAAAAGGTGTTTTACTGCTGTAAAATATTACTTTTTAATCAAATTTACTTTATGGCCACCTTTTGATGAAAGACAAACATCCTTTTACTTCCCACACCGATAGGTGAGGGGAGTATTGTGATCGCGAAAATTTAATTTTCGATTTTGAGATAATACATTTTATAATTTGTACATAACGAAAATCCACGTCACTCCGTCGGTCTGTCTGTCGGTCTATCTGTCTGTCTGTCTGTCTGTCTGTCGCGACTTTCTACCCTCGTAATCTCAGTAACCGCTGCATGGATTGTGATGAAATTTGGGCAACGTTATGCTGTGGGGTCGTAGTAGGTAACGTTCCTATAATTTTGAAAATAGTTATACAGGGGGCGGAGTAATTAGCAAAAAACGAAAAATGAAATATGCCTCAAACTTCGTTTTTAGACGTTTTAGGGGTTTCTGATCATTTTCTACTTTTTCTTGGGCGGGGGTGAATTCGGGGTGGTTGGGGGGTGGTGGGTTGTAATACTGAAAAATTTGTTGAATTCGTAATGGGCTGTCCATTGATATGTGAATGAAAAACCTAGCGGCATGATACACTTTTTTAGGTCCATCCGAAAGTTGCATGCTTATTATAGAAACCACGGAACTTAGAATTTGTGATGTATTATTGATTTTAGATCGTTCGATATCGCGTAACGCGAAAATTGTTCAATTGATTTTATTGAAATTTTGACACAGCATTACTCCCGCGGTGAGGATGGAAAACGCGTATGTTTTGGAAAAATCGGGTCAATGGCGGCGCGGCAATAATGAAAAAAACTGAAAATATAAAAACAGCTCAAACTTTGATTTTAGGCATTTTAGGGGTTTCTGATCATTTTCTACGTTTTTCTGAGTGAGGGTGAATTTGGGGTGGTTGGGGGGCGGGGGTTGTAAAACTGAAAAATTTGTTGTATTCATAAAAGTCTGTCCATTGACCTGTAGAAGAAATACCTAGCGGCATATTACACTATTTTAGGTCCATCCGTACATTGGCTTGCCTATTACAGAAACCAATTTTGTGATCTGTACATACCAGTTTTGCTTTACTTCGTTCTATGTATATTGCGTAAAGCGAAAATTATTGAATTGATTTTAGTAAAATTTTGACGCAGAATTTATTGCCGCGGCGAGAATGGAAAACGACTCTGTTTTTGAAAAACCGTGTCAGTGGCGGCGCAGCAATAATCAAAAAACCAAAAATATAAAATCAGCTCAAACTTCGTTTTTAGACGGGTTGGAGGCTCTTGATCGTTTCGCATCGTCTAGTTGAAGCATGCAGAAAAAACTGTGGCGTCCTAGTTCCTAAGGAGAGAGACGCAAGAAACTATTTACGAGGGTTTTTGTGTTGTGTTGTTTTTGCGGGCGGATGGGCGATAATTTAGTTGCAAGGAGATTTTAGACTATAGGTTCATGCAATGGGAAATAATAAAATGGTATCATCATTATGTGTGGGAAGTACTGAGTCAATCAACTTGAATCCATTTTTTTTAGTTTTTCCCTTAGGAGCACGGAATGGACTTTATAGTACCTTACATTTCCACTGCTAATGAATAACAACTAAGCACTGATATACAGGGTGATTTGTAATTTGATACATTATTTGGGGAGGTGGTAAGCCAATAAAATCGATCATTTAATATCATGTCCAATTCCTAATAATTTCTGAGATAAATTGAATTTTAGAGGTTCTCACTAAAATGCAGACCTCCAAACGAAAACCCTAATTAAACAAAGTGTCGTTGTCTGATTTTGGAATTTTTTTCATTAGTCATTAGAAAATATGCTACTACGTCATTATCAACTAAAAGTGCTCATGCATCAAACCCTTCGCGAGATAGTCTCAACATCACCATGTGTTGAAAAGTGAATTCAAGAAACGTTACAAAAAAAGAATCTCAAAAAGTCAAAAAAAGAATCTCAAAAAGTCATCTAATAATTTAATCTTGCGCTTTCGGTAAAAACATGTCAATGTTCCTAGTTATCCATTTTTACCATAAACTTGTTGTAAATGTGATAAACACTGACAATAAGATTGCATTTAAACGCTAAAAGCATAGTGGATCTCCGAGAGTACAAAGTTTCATTAGGGCGTTTGGCGATTTCTTAGGATTTGTTATGGGCACTTGAATAATGTGCTGTTAGATAATAATTAGTCATAAAAGGCGATCAGTTAACCAACCAAGCTTTGGCACAGGGCTCAAAATTGTATAATTTAAAAAAAAAGTACATGTTGTAATTTAAAATGGATTCATCTCAAAAAGTTGCTAGGGTATCAAGTAGAATATGCAAGCCAGGTTATATATAAATATCGAGTATCCGTAGATTTTCACTCATGTAAAAATGAGAGGTCATAAATCATCCAGAATGCAGTGGGTCTAATATTAAGCATATCCCACACACACCATGGACCGATCATGAACGTACGTACGCTAAAGCTGAAACTGTAGATTTTGTGCTGTAGATTGACAATTATGAACGCACGGCTGGGCAAGTTAACATCCAGAGGGCTGAGATACTGCGTCTCTACATTTAGAATGGGCAGAAGCGCCGGTGTTCACGCATGCACGGAAATCATCTACAGTTTCAGCTTTAGCGTACGTACGTTCATGATTCATGTACAGTGTGGTCTACTAGTGGTCACTATGTTTACAAATGACGAATAGCGGACACTGTGTTCATATACAGTTTATGCAAAGGAGACGCGGTGGCTGCTCGCGCGGTGGCGGCGATATCCTAATCGCAGTTAACGAAACTAAAGTTTTTTCTGCGACTTTTCGACATCTACGCTTGACAAGGACCTTTCGACGACGCCACAGCGATGCCAGTATGATCCCGAAGATGAAGACAAAGTTCTTCAAAATTTTGAACAAGATCCTACAGCATCCACCATATACTGTTGCAAACTCCTCGATACGGTATTTCGCAATGGAAGGTGTGGGGTCACTGCGCACGCGACTGGTCTATATCTAGTGTATCCGTACCTCGCACCATTACACACGTTTTGCAGGAAGGCGACCCTGTGAGAAAAAGGGATTTTTGCCGATTTATGCTTTATGTGGACGCAGAAGATGCAACTTCTTCAAGTAGGATGCATAAATGAAAATCTACGGATACAAGATACTTGTACTTGTGGCTTGCATGGAGTCTACGGACCCCATACAAGACTTTCACTCCCTCTTGGGGGGCACACCACAGTATTCCAGGCTGAGGTCTATGCGATGCTTGCTTGTGTAAATCGTATTCGGGAAATTGACGGGTCTAGGAGGCGGATTACTATCTTCTCTGACAGTCAGGCAGCCATCAAAGCACTGAGCGCTAGGAAAATAACGACAGGCTGGTCCTGGAGTGCAGGAGGGCTCTTGACGACATCTCAGCTAAACACAAGGTATCACTGATGTGGGTACCTGGGCACGCTGGGGTAAAGGGTAACGAAATGGCGGATCATCTGGCTAGGATGGGATCCGGCAACAGTTTTGTGGGCCCGGAACCAGCCTTAGGACTATCTGCAAACTTGATTAGGAAAACAACTGGAGAGTGGATCCAGAATCAACACTCTCTGACATGGAACAACATCTCAGGTCATCTCCGTCGGGCTCGGGAACTATTAGCAGGGCCTGCAGAGAGAATAGGACGATTTTGTCTCTCCCTGGATAGGAGTAACTTGAGATTGCTAGTACCCAACGTGCACGTGGTGTGGTGAAGAGGAAGAATCCTCGGCACACATCTTGTGTCGCTGTGAAACCCTGGGTTATCACAGGCAGAGTATGCTGGGCTCAAGAACCTTGGAACCAATAGAGATAAAACGGATAGGACCTAAGAATGTACTTGCCTTTGCCAAAAGGGCAGGTTTTAGGAGCTAGCGCGGATAGAGGCGCAAAAGGGCCCATCGTGTGGCGTATGCACCAGCCACATTCCGTGCTGGATAGCCTCTGGTCCTTATTCATTCATGTGGCTTGCATGTTCTGCTTGCTTACCTAGCGACTTTTTAAGATGAATCCATTGTACTTGAAGTATTCTTCTAAAATTGTACAATTTTGAGACCCTATGTCACACTTTGGTTAACCGATCAATTTTATGATTAATCATGGTGATGTAATTATCCATTATCCAAGTACCTATAACAAAAATTAGAAATCTGATGACTGGCTTTTGTCAAACGCTTGCTTGCTTTTAGAGCCTAAATGCAATCTCATTCCCTTGTGTTTACCACACTTGCAACAAGTTTATGGTACAAATTGATAACTAAAAAGATGGGCATGTTTTTACCGCAAAGTGCATGATAAATTATTTGGTGACTTTTTAAGATAGATTCATTTTTTATATGCTATATCGCGAAGTTTCTGATGCATAATCACTATAAATAATGACGTAAAATAGCATATTCCAGCAAAAATTCCAAAATCCAACAATAAAATTTTGTTTAATTAGGCTTTCGTTTGGAGGTCTGCATTTTAATGAAAATCTCTAAAATTCAATTTATCTCGCAAACTAGTAGGAATTGAGCATGGTATTATCAGGCCCCGATTTCCATCAATTTACGCCCTAGGCCACAATCCTAAATTACGCCCCTTCCGGGTGGCCTCGGGGTTGTGAAATTTTTGGCTGTAGGACACTAGCGCGCCGCAGTCAGATTGGTCCTAATTCCACCGGTCAAAAGCGCGCAAAATATTTCGGAAAAGAGGCAGGTATGTGGATACAAGCGCGTGAGACGGCGCTCGTTTACTTTTACAGCGTTATATTTGCATTGAACTGCATCACGTGTTTTTTTTTGCTAACTTGTCACTTGTCGAATGCTGGTAATATTCAATGTATTTAAATAGATGTTTTGGATCCAGTGAATAATGGCATAAGAGTATTTTACAAAGCATTCATCAACCTGTCAACTCAACTAACGCCCAACTTCAGAACTAGCGTCTTTATATGCTTCAATTAAAGTTAAGTATTTTTTTTGAACCAGGCTTGTATTAGATAAAATATACACCCATTATATTGTACAGTTGGGCGAAACTTGCTTTATTCCTAAATGGATGGCGATTTCAAAATCACAAATCATTTGTGAAGGGTTAAAAGACAAATAATTTTATCCACAATAATCGACTTACAATTTAAAACCTAAAACATGTGTAGATGTGTATAGATGTTTTGAAAGCGTGGATTATAAATAATTCATAAAAATTTTTGTACAGTAATCAAAAGTGTCATCTACGTATACCTTATTGCAGGAGAACAGAAATTTTGAATTTGTTTCGCAAGAAAATACAACTAGGTTAAGGTGGTAATTATTAATTATAAAGAATAAAAGGTAGGTTCTCTTTAAGGACATCCAAGCTTAATTTTCTTCCAGCGCGCAAGTGATCGGTGCCGATTGAGGCACCCTTCTCGAAAACAAGTAAAAATCAAACCGTGCGCGCTTGTGACCGATCACCAAATTTTTGTGCTATATTATCTATATGACTCGTTTCGTTCTATAGTTTCTTTTGAACTATTTATGCTACTAAAACGTTTTTTGTTGCTTTTTCCAAAAGGATAGTTAATATCGTTCTAGCACAATACTAGTCAATGACATTTTAAAATATGTACGTAAAATCCCAATATGTACTTGCAATTTGCAGTAAGCAGATATTGAGTAAAAAAGATATTGAACATTACATAGTTTTAAAATTTCTTCTTTCTTGCTTTGACCCACGTAAATTTTTTTTATTTTCAATGCTTGGAAGAGCGGGGGCGATGAGCTTTGCTTGAATCATATGTGATCTATGGTTATGCTTGATCTTTTTTTAATAGGAAAATGGCCTTAAACGATCCGATTGAGTTGGACACTAACAAACAAATAATACGGTAAGTAGTAATAAAAAAGAAGACTATTAATCCATATGAAGTAATTATAGGCTCATAGTATATTGAGTGGGTTGACTTGATCTTTTTTTTTTTTTGATTCACTGCTTTTTATAGCTGATTATGTAACGTGTGGATTAGAAGTAAAAAAGATTGTCATTTTTTCATGACCTGCACCCCCGTAAGATTGCGCCCTAGGCCATGGCCCAGGTTGGCCTTATGGGTAATCCGAGCCTGGGTATTATATGATGAATTGATTAGCTCTGCATAAACACCCAACGCAACGTTGTTGTGACATATCACACAAGTTTCCTAGTACCAATAGTACCCTTTGTACAGCATCAAGGGAAGTACTGAGAGGCCATTTGGGACCAATTATTTACCAGGAGGTTCGACGATGTTTCTGAACTATTTAAAAGTAAATATACAAGGTATTATCATTGATTATTATACCAGCCGGCATACCTTTCCAGCAAGCAAAAGCAGTATTTCACGTGGAATTTTGTGGCTTTGCCATAAGCAAGTCCGGCACGGCACGTTTTTCATTTTTCTGGCAGATATTGTTTCCAGAAAGACGTTCCCCGGAAAAGCTTAAGGGATGTTCAAACAAGGTGGGCGTCTATTTACGATACGCTATCGATTTTCTAACTAGGCGGCTTAGGGCTTCATTATTCCGGTGCCTTCCTTTTACTGGGACAAGGGGATTAGATTCAGGTTAATCGAGTGAGTAAGAATTTTAATTGAAATAAAAAGACATCCGGAACAAAAAACGTAGAGCTTTGCGTTCAGTAAGGTATTATTGATTGCAAGCGACTCACGTTTGGCTTCCCGGCGAGTGTTCAAGAACTCTCCAACGCAAATATGTTAACGTTTTGAATGCTATGTTAAATTTGAACGGCCTTATTTTTTTATAATTGTACAGACCGCAAAGGCTCAATTTGGCTAGCACAGAACCTATTGTGACGCCCTAGTTATGGTAGGAGGACTTCTGACCTGCCGGCTAACGAGATAATTGCGGACCTAGGTCAGAACATCAACTATCTCTCGTGTTTTGTTGGAAATATTTAAGTCTTATTTATCTATTATACCATGTTCAAATCCAATGTGCAGAAGATTGTAAACAAAAAGGATACCACGCACGCCGCCCGAGTAAGGCAGCATTCATTGCGATTGGCCGAAAGGCAATAAACACCTTGGATGCTTGCCGGTCTGCCGCCCGTCTGGGTCGTTCAACAGAGTACAAGGTTGTATTTTATTCAGTTGCTCCGTGTGTTTATCATTGTATACGACGCGTCTTGTTAATGATAGCGTACATGGTACTTTTATCATCGCATACCCTGCCGTGTTGTTGCGCGAATTTTAGTGTTATCTGTGTTGTACTATTGTTTTAATAGCTATTAGTGGTGTTGGTGTTGTTCCCCGATAACTTGAAGGAAATATTGAAGGACGTTTAGTAGTACAGACACTGCTGATGAATCCATGGATGTGGCTACAGGACAGGATTTAAGTATACCAAGGAAGAGGCTTAGTAGCACAGACACTGCAGATGAACCCATGGATGTGGCTACAAGTCAGGATTTGAGTCCACCAAGGGAGAGCCATTTTGACGTGAGGCTTAAGGAGGTAATGTTAAACGTATATAAATGCGAAACCCAGAAAAAATCATTAACAACTGCTGCTGACGATATTTTGGAAGAGGTTGCACTCAAAATAGGTATCTGCACACTATAAAGTGGTGCGAGAATACAGAACCGCAGACACTCTTTTGCTGCACCTTAAACTAATCAGAGTCGCAAAAGTTGCATTGACCTTGTGGACCATGGCGATAAAAGTACAATTAGGAGAAAGGTGCATCAGTTCTTTTGTCGAAATGAACTTCCGACTATTGACAAAGTCCTGAAAGAGGTGAATGACGATAATGACTTGCCCCATTTTAAGCGTACCACGTTTTATAAGCTATTTAATTTCGTATTTGGGAAACGAGGAAGGAAAAGTATTCTCATCGATAGTGAGGATATGATTGACTGAAGTATTGACCTCTTCTCAACTTTACGCCCAAAATGAAGGTTCCTAAGGTAAGAATAATATATAAAATCTAAAATATATCAATACAGCTGCAATGGAAAAATATGATTCATAAATGCTACTCCACATCCGATACTATGGACTTTATGACTGCTATTTTAAATACGGCTCTGGCGACCGACATCCACAGGCTAGCCGCCGAGCGCGTGTTATTGTTTACAGCCACTGCCACTTAGTAAGCGTTCACTCATTCAGGTGACGGCTTTGGGCACCGAAAAGTGCGTTTAAGGTGAACAGAGTCCTGTAGATTAAAACAGAATTAAGGCTTTTGCTAAAGCATACCTCCTACTGGCATCAGCCGCATTTTGGCATTTCCTGATGGTGTTCTTTCTTGCTTTCTTTAGTTGCCTATTCATTTCCAGGAGTAGGGATGGAGGAGTTGGCGTTGCTCTGCGTTCGTTTCCAGGGACGCCAACAGAGATTTTCAATTAAATTACCCACAATTCTGTCCAAAAGAAAAAGTCCGTGCAGGCAAAGCCGATATACCAGAGTACCACAGCTGCTATGAGGTTATATGTTAACGCGGGACTTTACTAGGCCAACACTTTAAGGCCCAATAAATAGTACTTAATATCCTATTTATCTACTTTATAAAACTGATAACTACAACCTGCAATAGCATATTTTATTCCCCATCTTAAAGACGGTCCAGCATCGGGATTGGATAATAACAGCATAGAATATTTAGAGTCCCTTTTATACTCATGTTTTCTATCCCTTTTAAAACTCTAAATGATAGTGACGATCGCTATCTGAAGGAACCTCCCGCTCCCCTTTCTCATGCCGCGCTGATCAATTTACGATGGCCACACAGTACATCTCTTATTATATTCAATTTTTGTAAGCTATTCGAAATATTGTTACATTCTGAAATATAGTCTCAGGTGAAAAATACTATATCAGAGCAGCAACATGGTTTCATGAGAGGTCGCTCAACAAATACCAACCTTATATGTACTACACAGTTTATTTCTAAGTCACTGGATTGCCAACTGCAGACGAATATTGTCTATACCGACTTTTCCAAAGCAGTTGATAGGTTAGATCACTATATTTTGCTGGAAAAATTATCCTCTCATGGATTCTCGAATCACCTTCTAGCTTTTATATCGTCATGCCTAACGAACAGAACTCAATACGTAACCTATAACAATGTTTCCTCTGATACATTTGTAGTAAAATCTGGTGTACCTCAGGGGTCCGTCCTGGGACCTTTGTTGTTTGTGCTCTTCATAGATGACATTGGAGATAAATTTAGTGTTCCATATTTGCTATATGCTGACGATCTTAAACTGTTCTGCAGAGTGCGTGATTTCAATGACTGCTTGCTGTTGCAGGGTAATCTGACCATCCTATACTCTTGGTGCGAGCGTAATAAACTTGAGCTGAATATTAGCAAGTGCAGTGTAATGACCTTCAGTCATAAGGTAACTGACCCCACTGTGACTACAACCTGAATGGCACAATCGTAGCAAGACAAAGTGAGATTATGGATTTAGGAGTTACTTTCGACAGCAAGTTGTCGTTTAGTACCCACATAGATAATATTAGCGCTGCTGCAAGTAGACTGTTAGGCTTTGTTATACGTAATGGAAAGGATATGTCTGATGTTTACACTCTAAAACTTTTGTACTTCTCCTTAGTCAGATCTAAGCTTGAGTATGCTTCATGTGTCTGGAATCCCCACCATAATAAATATATCAACCAGATCGAGTCGATACAACGACAGTTTCTGAAATTCTTACATTTTAAATCTAACGGAATCTATCCATCTACTGGATTTCCACAGCAAGGTTTACTAGAAATGTTCTGTTACTGCTCTGAAACATAGACGGGATATACACGGACTACGCTTTCTTCATAAACTGGTCAACAGCACAACTGACTGTAGGGAACTATTACATAGATTGCATTTTCATGTACCTAGAATAAATTCGCATCTTAATCGTACTTTTTATCTTGACACACCTCGTAGATTGACATTTTTTGTAAAAATTTTGCTTTATGAAGTAATTACTTATTTCATGTGCTTTGTATTATCGTATATTTTTGTAGTGAATTTTTCTAATTAGCATTTTGTGTTTTGTGACTCACGTTTTGTCCCATCCTGTAAATGGATGTTTGTCTGTTGGATGGTGTAGATAAAAAATAAAATAAAAATAAAAGCGAGCAAAAGCGAATAGAAGTTCATGTTCCAAGAGCCACGCATTGCTGCCATATTGACGTTAGCCACGTCATAGCGAAGCAGCGAATATTATTGGTTTGATACAGTGACTTTGATTTTTATGACGGGTTCAAGATTATTTTAATCTTCAGTACAACTTTCTACATAATATTCTTGGGTTCAAATGTCCTGCATTCTTGTTATAGTAAATGATGCTGTTGCTGTTTATCTTCAAAAGTAATGTCATTGTAAACAAATTGACTTCTATGAGATCACGGTATAGGCCCATTGTGACTTTACGATAAAATAAATGTAAGAATAAATTTGACCGTGATGAATCCATGAACTGATTCTATGAATGAATACGTGAAGAAGCTATCAATATAAAAGGATTTTGAGAACAGCTGATTTTGAAATTTGGTTACAACCGCTAAATTGCTGACGCAGTGACCAACGCTTTACTTGACGTGTTCACATAGCTCATAAATGCACTCTGAATTCTTAACTTAACGAAATTAACAGTTAGCAACCATATTGAGAGATGCTCATCTCCATAGAGCTTGTTTCAAGCGATATAAGTAGCAGCCTCAGAGTAATAATAGCGAGTTTTTGGACCACCAGAAATAATAAATTTCGTGGTTATCGTTATTATGATCATGCGCAGTATAAGAAATAGGTTCTCTTAGATTACGATAACGGATAACGAAGGTCGGTTATTTACGGCGAATAAGAATAACAGTTTTTGCCGTTATTTTTGACATGAAACAGAAAATATTTTGCACTTGACAAGGCACTATACTTTGAAGTTTCAATTTCCACGTTTCCACCCATATCACACTCTCTGGGTAATGAATTGAAAATAAGTTTATGTGAATCACTAGTCTCATCTCAGTGCAATTATTGTAACGTCGTCTTTATGCCATGTTTTTATGATGATGTTAGTTGCAAATACAGAGTGTCCCACGACGACTAAGACACGCAATATAACTGAACTGGGCAGTAGTAGCGAATTATAATTTTGGGGGTGTAAATTAGAGCAAATATAATATCTTTTCTTATTATTGTGTCACCCAATGAGGTATTTGTTATTGATCACGTGACGTCCGATCAAAAGTTTTAATGGACACCTTGTATATTTGTGACTTTTAATGGAAGAACCCGATAAAAAAATTCCAAAAAACCTACACACTTGGGATCTAAAGTGATCAATTCAAGAGCTACAGGTACTTAAACGACTGTACCACTACCATTATGAAACACTACCAAAATAATTAGGGGTACATTTATAAGCAGTGGTAGTGGTACTATCCTTTAAAGTACCTGTAGCTCTTGAATTGATCACTTTAGATCCCAAGTGTGTAGGTTTTTTGGAATTTTTTTATCGGGTTCTTCCATTAAAAGTCACAAATATACAAGGTGTCCCATTAAAACTTTTGATCGGACGTCACGTGACCAAAAACAAATACCTCATTGGATGACACAATAATAAGAAAGTATACTATACTTGCTCTAATATACACCCCCAAAATTATGATTCGCTACTACTGCCCAGTTCCGATATATTGCTTGTCTTAATCGTCGTGGGACACCCTGTACAAAATACAAAAAATACAAAATGCTTGCATTAGGTATATTTTCTGTCTTAGGTTGCGTGATCATGTTAGTCACAAGTTGAGGAACCTTAAATGGTTGAATATGCATAACCATCTCAAACTACAGCATGCTTATTACATAAATTCATTATCGCAGGAAAACCACGATATTTGCAGAAAAGTAAACTTTAATCAATCAGATCATGACATGAGCACCAGGTCAAATCGTCTTCTGGGTACTCCGAGTCACAAAACTACGTTATATAAAAGATCTACTTATAATGCGACGGAAATTTATAATGAAGTTGCCTTTAGTTTTAGATCTTTGCCATGCGCAGCTTTCAAACACAAATATAAGGAGTACTGTTAAGGTGCTAGATAGTTCAGATTTGTTCGTAAATCATAGTATTTATTCGTTGTATTCATATGCCTTTATAACACTTTATTGTTATTTGATATTGTAATTCCAATAGATTTATGTACCTAAATGTGAGTTTTAAACTGTTGTTCTGTGAATTGTTACATGTAACAATTTCTGTCATAGTTTTAAGTATTGTACTTTCTATTGTAATTACCTAAACCTAACTGATAGGTGTTCGGTTAAGCAAACAGCTCAGCTGACATTCGCCGAGTGGCAAATAAAGACCTTTTATCATTATTCTGATTTGCTCAGTTCATCTCGCATGATAGCGGTAGCAACAAGTGGTGACGGGCTATGCCAAGTCAACACCTGAACTATTACTGGCCTGAATTTAGGAAGAATCGCACAATACTACAGGTCTTCAGGATGACAGATTTTTGGAATACCTTGTATAACTTTTCGTGCAGGCCTAACTGTTGTATTATTATTATTATTATTACTACTTACAAATCTATCTTTAGCTTATAATAGCAGGTTGTAAGAACATAGAGGGGTGCTTTTCAGACATTACAGTCAAAATGTTTCAAGCGAAATAAGCATCAGCTCTCATCTCTGATCCCAGCAAAGTGCGTAAGCTACTTTCGCTGCTCCCGGGCTGCTTCTCTCCCGCATACGCCCTAAGGGAACAGCTGTTTCATCTTCCCGGAAACAAGGATTGGCTTCTGTAATTTAGGGATTGACCCTAAATATGGATTCTTGGTTAATAGTCCAGGAGATTGATGGTTTGAAGTTGTTGTGTCGAGTTTTAAGAATATTGTCAACACACTCAAAATACTAAATAAAGTCCCACGACGATTAAGACAAGCAATATATCGGAACTGGACAGTAGTAGCGAATTATAATTTTGGGGGTGTAAATTAGAGCAAATATAGTATCTTTCCTTATTATTGTGTCACCCAATGAGGTATTTGTTTTTGAGCACGTGACGTCCGATAAATTTTTAATGGACACCCTATATATTTGTGACTTTTTGTGTTCCTCCCGATAAAACAATTCCAACAAACTAGCACACTTGGGGTCTAAAGTGATTAAATCAAGAGCTACTAGGTACTTTAAAGGATGGTACCACTACCATTGATTATAACCATTGATTAACACATTTATACGTTAATCAATGTTATAAACATTGATTAACGTATAAATGTGTTAATCAATGGTTATAATCAATGGTAGTGGTACCATCCTTTAAGTACCTGTAGCTCTTGAATTAATCACTTTAGCCCCAAGTGTGCTAGTTTGTTGGAATTGTGTTATCGGGAGAAAACAAAAAGTCACAAATATACAGGATGTCCCATTAAAAATTTTGACGTCACGTGATCAAAAACAAATACCTTATTGGATAATACAATAATAAGAAAAGATACTATGTTTGCTCTAATTTATACCCCCAAAACTATAATTCGCTACTACTGCCCAGTTCCGGAATATTGCTTGTCTTAATCGTCGTGGGGTATTTGACAATGTTTAAAACTTTCATCTAAGATTTGCTTACCAAAATAAGCTTTAACATCTGTGTTATTTTTGTTTATACTTGATATACCACGTTTAAATAAATATTTCTGTTACGTCGGTATCTCTACTTCACTTGTTGTTTTGTATTACATTTCACACCGACAGGTCTAAGATGCGTACGGGGTTTTGGAAATCGGGTCAGTGGCGGTGCAGCAATAATAAAAAGCTAACAATATGAAAACAGCTCAATCTTCGTTTTCAGGGCTTTTAGGGGTTCCTGATCATTTTATATTTTTTTGGGTGGGAGCTGAAATTGAGGTGGTTGGGGCGTGGAGGACTGTAAAACTGAAAAATTGGTTGTATTCGTAATAGTCTGATCAGTGACCTGTGAAAAGTAGACCCAGCGGGATAATACACTTTTTTAGGACCATACAAACATTGCCTTGCCTATTACAGAAGCCAAGGGAATTTTCTGATTTATGTAAACGTACAAAACATACGAGTATATCGTTCTGTATTGTTTAACGTGGAAACTATTGGATTGATTATAATGAAATCTCTACACAATATTATTACCGTGGCGAGAATGGAAAACGTTTATGATTTTTAGAAATCGTGTAAGTGGTGGCGCTGCAATAACAAACAATATGAAAATAGCTCAAACTTCATTTTTAGGCGTTTTAGGGTTTCTAATCATTTTCTACCTTTTTGCACTTTTTTTAACGTTATGACTTCTCACACTAAAAAACTAATAAAATGAAAAATACCGGATATTTTCTATAGGCCCAATACACGCCGCTGTTTAACAGACGTGGCTGCGTTTTGCCTTTTGTGTAAACAACACAAAGCCTCAAATACGTTACTGAGAGATTCCTGTAGCAGCTAATTGATCCAGATTTTGTATGCTACGCTAGTACTAAGTAACCTTGAAATCTCACAACCATTTGATGAGGTGCAGTTCTGTATGCCCCTACCGGAGAAACACCTCCGACCATGAATCCCTTTTCATTCCACAGCCTACGAAATTCTATCTCGTTCTAGCTCACCGACGGGGCATCGTTTGCGTTCGACACAGTGTGGCCAATGGTACGATTTAAGTCGTATTTGTACTATTTTTTGCTTTTGGGATGGTGTACGATCTCCCCTCTGCGATGGTATGTAGAAATATTATAAATTTAAAATTGTAAATTATATAAATTGTCCTTAAACGCTGTGCCGCTGAGCTTGCACCTATTCTTTGCAAACTCTTCAAACTTTCGTATCAACGAGGCGTGTTTCCCGCTTAGTGGAAGATTGGCTACGTACAACCCATCCCTAAGAAAGGCAAAAAAACTGATCCCACCAATTACAGACCTGTGGCTCTTCTCAGCATCATGTCTAAGGTTATGGAGACTGTCATTAACACACAGCTTCTGAAATACCTGGACAACAATATCATCATAAATGATCGCCAGTATGGCTTTCGTAAGCACAGGTCTACAGGTGACTTCCTTGCCTACATCACTCACTTGTGGAACAGAGCAATAGACAATCATGGCGAATCCCGTGTTGTTGCACTTGACATACCGAAAGCCTTCGACAGAGTGTTGCATGAGAGACTTCTGGTCAAGGTTGCTGCTTGTGGACTACCATCTGGCCTGTGCCAGTGGCTGAATAGCTTTTTGAACAACTGGTCTCTGTTTGTTGTAGTCGAGGGCTGTTCATCAGACGTATTTTCAATAAACGCCGGCGTTCCTCAGGGATCTGTCCTATCCCCTACACTGTTTCTGACGTACATCAATGAGCTGCTGGAAATAACATCCAATCCAATCTACAGCTTCGCAGATGACAGTACATTAGTGTCGTGCATGGAACCAGGCAAGCCCAGGTCATCCCAGGAGACGGTACGTCGGCGACAGCAGCATGCCTCACAGATCAACGCAGATAACAAAACAATTTTCGAGTGGGGATTAGCAAATCAAGTACAATTCAACGTACAGAAAACTTAGGCAACAACACTCACAAGGAAGTCTCACGATGACTTACCAACCGTGGAAATGGAGGGTCACCCCAGAGTCGAATCACCTTCCGTCAAGATTTTGGGGATCAACATCAACAATAACATGTCCTGGCACGACCACGTCGTCAGTATTGCTAAAACGACATCCCAGAAGCTTGGAGTTTTGTTCCGCTGTAGGAAGTTGTATACACCAGAGCAACTGCTGCTGCTCTACAAAGCACAGATCCGACCATCGCTGGAGTATTGCTCCCATGTGTGGGGATGCGCTCCGAAGCACTCTCTAAAGCTTCTGGACACTATCCAGAAAAGAGCAATTAGATTAATCGATACGCCTAACCTCACAGAGGACCTCCACAACCTGGAACATCGGAGGAGGGTGGCTGACATATCCCTGTTTTATAGATTATATCACGGAAGATGTTCGAGTGAGCTCTCCTAGATAATAACACAAAAGGCCGTCCGAACCAGGAACACTAGAGAAGCTCTGCGAGCTCATCCTTACCAGGTCGAGGTCTTTACGCTCTGAACCAGTCTCCTCCAGCATTGCTTCTTTTGGAGAACTTCGACGCTGTGGAATCAGCTGCCGGGGAATTTGTTTCCCGACTGCTACAACCTGCAGCGATTCAAATCTAACGTGAACCGACACTTATCCTCCCGCAGCGCTTCTACAGCGCCATAGGCTTTCAGCCTTTGCGGGAGGCTGACCATAAAAAAAGATCTTTTGAAGGATTGGCAGAAACTACCCTCGAAAATATATCAGTAGTACAACTACAGAGAAGTACAATCGTACTAGACTTTAGTAGAAACGCATTTCATTTAGTACGCTAGTACATTTCTCTTATTTCTTGTACAATTAGAATTTTTTGTGTCTGGTAAAATAGCGTTGCTGGTAGCGCGTTAAGGTTGGGTGGCCATCATCAAATATAGCCAGACATGAGAGCAATACTCCAGGTCGTTTTATCTGACTGAAATATCCAGCATCCTTATGGCTCCTACCCGAGTGGGAGTCGTCCTTGGGGCTAAAAAGGGACATACGCAAAACGCCGGGATTTAACGAAACCTCGCTGCAGGGCTCCCGTGACGTCAACGGAAGATCAGAGACCGCCGGGCGAAAGTATATACATTATGCAATAAGGCACGCTGCGGTTTTTAGTTTTACGTCTGCTAACTGTGCAAGCCCACGCAGTTTCCATAAACGAAACTTGAGACTGTTTTGAGAGTCTCACCAGAGACTATTAACTCGTATGGTCTTAACAAAAACTCATTATTATTCTTTATCCATGCGACGTTTCGACTAATATACCGGGTGTCCCAGAATTTCCTTGACACACGTGATATTTTCGTAACGAAAAACGGTTCAAGCAAGAACTGAGTGGTACCTTTGAAGGTACTATAGGGTCTATCATACCATGCATTCAAAACATTTTTTTTTGTACGTCAACCCCTAAAACTCACCCCCAACTTTTTTTTTCAAATAGCACCCCATAGGTTTTCCTACATAAATGATATCCACATTTTATTTAAAATCTTGTGGTACCTTTAATTTTATATGCAAACTTATTTTTTCCGCAAAATCATAAGCATAAGACAAATGGAATGATAATTTGTTTGACCCCTGATGTTTTTGTAACGAAAACGGATAAAAAAGAAAAGTAAGTGGGTTTTTCAAGGGTAGTGAATGACCTATCATGCCTTGCTTATGAACTATTTTTTTCTTACTTAAACCCCTGGAATCCACCCCTAGCTTGTTCTTTCAAATTTCAATCCACAATTTTGCCTGGAAAAATGAATTCTTTACTTGAATTTAATTATCGTAGTGAATTACTTTTTATGCCCCTACTGCAATTTATCGTTAATTTTTTTCGTTTAATCCATGAAATCGTAAGCATAAATTAATTAAAACACATGTATGG
Source organism: Callosobruchus maculatus (assembly GCA_951848785.1). Lineage (NCBI taxonomy): Eukaryota > Metazoa > Arthropoda > Insecta > Coleoptera > Chrysomelidae > Callosobruchus > Callosobruchus maculatus. The sequence goes on along the minus strand of CATOUR010000157.1, from coordinate 420,434 downwards.
AAAATATTTTTTTATTATCATGAATCAACTAATAAAAAAAGTATGACAACAAAACTAAGTGCAAAAACGTGAAAAAGTTTTATGGTTACATCGGGCCGCGCCAACCCCGTGTGCAGGGTATGCCCCGCACACGGGCGCCAAAATTAACGATAAATTGCAGTAGGGGCATAAAAAGTAAGGCACTACGATAATTAAATTCAAGTAAAGCATTCATTTTTCCAGGCAAAATTGTGGATTGAAATTTGAAAGAACAAGCTAGGGGCGGATTTCAGGGGTTTAAGTAAGAAAAAAATGGTTCATAAGCAAGGAATGATAGGTTATTCACTGTCCTTGAAAAACCCACTTACTTTTCTTTTTTATCCGTTTTTGTTACAAAAATATCAGGGGTCAAACAAATTATAATTTCATTTGCCTTATGCTTATGATTTTACGGAAAAAATAAGTTTGCATACAAAATTAAAGGTACCACAAGATTTTAAATGAAATGGGGATATCATTTATGTAGGACAACCTATAGGGTGCTATTTGAAAAAAAAAGTTGGGGGTGAGTTTTAGGGGTCGACGTACAAAAAAAATGTTTTGAATGCATGGTATGATAGACCCTATAGTACCTTCAAAAGTACCACTCATCTCTTGCTTGAACCGTTTTTCGTTACGAAAATATCACGTGTCAAGGAAATTCTGGGACACCCGGTATACAGTTAAAATTTAATTAAAAACGATGAAAAAGCGGTCACAACGGCTTTAAACAAGGTTTCCGTCGAGGCTTTCCAGGTAGCCTACCAAGCCTGGGACGCACATTTTCTCCTTGGTATTATCATCGTATATAGCTGTCCACTAGAGAATCACACTCTAGTGTAAACTGTAGCAATGTATGCGATCTTTGACATATATATAAGCCACAAGTGTCATGTCATTTATACAGGGTGTCCCACGACGATTAAGACAAGCAATATATCGGAACTGGGCAGTAGTAACGAATTATAATTTTGGGGGTGTAAATTAGAGCAAATATAGTACCTTTTTTTATTATTCTATTCTATTCTTCACCCAATGAGGTATTTGTTTTTGGTCACGTGACGTCTGATTCAAAATTTTTAATGGGACACCCTGTATTTTTGTGACTCTTTGTGTTCCTCCCGATAAAGCAATTCCAACAAATTAGCACACTTGGGGTCTAAAGTAATTAATTCAAGAGCTACAGATACTTAAAGGATGGTATCACTACCATTGATTATAAGATCTACCCCTACAGTTAAATAATTTGCTAGTGTTTCATAACGGTAGTGGTATAGTCCTTTAAGTACCTGTATCTCCTCAACTATTCACTTTAGGTCCCAAGTATGCGAGTTTGTTGGAATTGTTTTATGGGAAGGAACTGAAAAAGTCACAAATGTACAGGGTGTCCCATTAAAATTGTTGAATCGGACGTCACGCGACCTAAAACAAATACCTCATTGGGTAACACAACAATAAGAAAGGATACTATATTCGCTCCAATTTACACCCCCAAAATTATAATTCGCTACTACTGCCCAGTTCCGATATATTGCTTGTCTTAATCGTTGTGGGACACCCTATATAACTAATGTAAACAGTCAATGCTATTGAATGTCATATGTAAACGTACCTTTAGGTAATTCTGCAAAGACAAAGGCAAAAAATATTATCAAAACTTTTTGACATCGTAAAATATCAACTACCCGAAATGTGATGAAGGCTTGATTTGGAGTTCTTCTGGTGTAAAAAATATGTAAATAGAATAAGAAAAATATCTAATTAATTTTAGGACACTCCCTGTATACTTATTAAACATCAAGTAACGCCGATTTTGATGTAAAAGCGAGGTTGTTAGTCTCCTCAACCACAACAGGTTACGAGCAGTGCTGCCGTTTTAGTACATTTGTACTATCTCTAGTACATTTTCTAAGTCAAAGTACAAAAGTACATTTTAGCCAAATTCTAATACATTTGCGGTTTTCGGAAAATGGATTATTTCATTGCTTTGATTCACTACATTTTAGAAACGCAGCACTGGTTACCACCCCTATTTTGACTTAATCCGACATCGCTTTTACGAGTAGGGCGACATATTATGTCGAAGTCGGTTGAAAGTTTTTTGGGCATCAGCTATGAGTAATAGATCAAAAGGTGAATAAATACTCTCTTAATCAATTTTTTTGTTCCAGGAACGATTCCTATTCTCGATGAACCCCCGCGAGCAGTCTACCCGATTGCTGTGCTTCCACGTGTACGCCACTGACTTCCTATCACACACCCTCGTTGGGGAGGGCGAGATCCGGCTGGCTGACGTCAGCCTCCGGCAACCTGTCACGACGTGGGTGACGCTCACCGACACTGGACAGGTACTTCCCCTAATTACACTCATATTTTATTGCATTTTTCCTCTTTACGCCAATCAGAGATGCCAATGCCTCAGCCACAGTATCCATGTAGCGATGTAGCGCAGTGGCGTATATAGAAATCGATTTCGGGGGGGGCCATCGGAAAAATTAAAGTTTATTTCATACGTTATAATATTGCCGTATTATAATCCTAACCTAAATACAGGGTGTCTCACGACGATTAAGACAAGCACTATATCGGAACTGGACAGTAGTAGGGAATTATAATTTTGGGGTGTAAATTAGAGCAAATGTTTTTGATCACTTGACCTCCGATTCAAAAATTTTAATGGGACACCCTGTATATTTGTAACTTTTTGTGTTCCTCCCGATAAAGCAATTCCAACAAATTAGCACACTTGGGGTCTAAAGTTATTTATTCAAGAGCTACAGGTACTTAATGGATGATACCAATGCATCCCTACAGTTAAATTACTTTGGTAGTGTTTCATACTGGTACTGGTACAGTCCTTTAAGTACCTGTAGCTCTTGAATGAATCACTTTAGACGCCAAGTGTGCTAGTTTGTTGGAATTGTTTTATCGGGAGCAACACAAAAAGTCACAAATATGGTGTGGGTGTCCCATTAAAAATTTTGAATCGGACGTCACGTGACCAAAAACAAATACCTCACTGGGTGACACAATAATAAGAAAAGATGCTATATTTGTCTAATTTACACCCCCAAAATTATAATTCGCTAATACTGCCCAGTCACGGTATATTGCTTGTCTTAATCGTCGTGGGACACCGTGTATAAAATAACAGTGTGCTTACATCAACGAAAATAATTATATATACCACATATGCATATTGTAAATGTAAATTTCCATTTTTATAGATAATGATTCTAAATGGAAGCAAAGAAATCAGGGTATACTTTCTAATCAGACATCTATGATCGTTAAAGTTGTCCTATTTGCTTTATTATTAGATCACATTTTGACGTCGTTGCTAATTTTATTCAGAACTATATTTTTGGCAACTACTTCAGCCGCTTCCCAGGCGTCAAAACTGAATGCGTGGCTGGTTTATATACGCCAGTGATGTAGCGCAACTCTCTAGAAATATGGAGGTTCGCGCATCTCATCCGGCGCATCGTTCATGAGATGTGTTAACACGGCGATCGTCTCAGTCGCGTTCAGGCTATGAGAGTGAAGACAGAATCGGATTAAGAAAATTTTGTGATACGCAGATATGGATACCGGGACGCGTGGAGTCAAATGTTGCGCCTCTTTTATATAATAATAATAATATAATATCAAAACCGAATAAATTACGATGGCCTTCTATATCCAACTTATGCGAATGCAATCTTTGAGTTTTTTTACACAAAATTATTATCACATCCCCTTTTTATCTCAAAGATAAATTTAATTTTTAGCATGACATACAGCCACTTATTATTAACTTTTCTAATAATTTCTCACAGTTTCCTCACCCACCACAACGTTCAAAAGATCTTTCGCGACATATAAGTAACAAAATTAATGTGATTATGCATTCCAACATTATGAGATTTTAATGGATGCTCAAATAGGGCTCACAATAAAAAGAATCAACGTGCTAGTTTCAGAAATATACCATCTTCCTCTATAAACATAGATTCTTTTCTTCAACATGCCTATACATATCTCGCATTTTTGTAATTTACTTACAAATAATAAAGCCACCTATTTTCTCGGAGATAACAATCTTCTTTCATACATCGACTATTTCTTGTTTTGCTTCTAAAAAACTGTTTATATACACCGCAATTATATGCAGAGAATCCGTGATACATTAGAAAAATCAGTACAAAACATTTTCATGTACAATAAAATCTAATGAATGTATACAACTTACAAATTGTAATTCAGGATTCCAAAGACACCCTACTGCCTAACCCTGATAAAGAATATCACAACATTGTCACACTGCTCTTAAAATTTTCTCTACGAGATATATCGCGTCCATTAAATTTATTGCAACACGATTACGCTTCTTCATTCGATTACGCATCAGTATTGCTAAGCCGGCCCTGGCCCTGTGCTCATAACGTGAACAGAAATACTTGCGGCTAGTGCTGAGGAGTCAACGTGGGGTTATGACAGCTCATTTTTTCGGCAACAAATTGTCTGCATGGTTTCTACGGAGTTGTTGTAGAACATGGATATACTGTGCCAATGCATCGGGCTACGAGAAAATGAGCCAGCAAACATTTTCAGGTATACTATGTTTACCCCATATGTTTAACAAAGCGAACAAAATTAATTTATGGACCAGGATAGCTAACCATTTATAATAGAGAAGAGTAATTTGTTCATAGATAAACAATTCTGGTGAACCGTAAGTGAACACTCTGGAACGCCAGTTATGCTCTGTTATACGTATAGTTTTACCCAAATTTGGATTACAGTGTTTAAATGAGTCAGGGTCCGCAGAGACCAAATAAAAATAAGACTTGCCAGAAAATGTTCAAAATTTACTCCGCACCTAACCAGAGAAAATGTGTATTTGTCGACTGAATAGTAAGCAATGACAAGACTTCCTCCCAGGTCGAAAAATATCTGTCGTGGTAGACGGCTTTTCCTCTTCCATCCATAACATTAATGCTGGAGTTCCGCAAGGAGCGGTATTGGCTCCGACATTTTTACTTCCTACACCGACAGGTGAGGGGAGTATTGTGATCGCGAAAATTTTTGGGACGTTTTCTGATGTCTACATAACGAAAATCCATGTCACTCATTTCCGTCGGTCTGTCTGTCTGTCTGAGCCCGTTTTTCTAACCTCGTAATCTCAGTAACCGCTGCATAGATTTTGACGAAATTTTGGTACCGGTATTCTATGGGGCCCTAGTATAATTTTGAAAATTGGTGCATTGGCGGCGGAGTAATTAGCAAAAAACAAAAAATTCCAAATATCCCTCAAACTTAGTTTTTAGGCGTTTTAGGGGTTCCTGATCATTTTCTACTTTTTCTTTGGTGGGGGTGAAATTGGGGTGGTTGGGGAGTCGGGGGTTGTAAAACTGAATAATTTGTTGTATTCATAATAGGCTGCCCACCGTCCTGTGGCAGAAAGAGCTAGTGTCATAATACATTTTTTTAGGTCCATCCGAACATTTCCTTGCCTATTACAGGATCCAAGGGACTTCGAATTCTCTTATACATACGTGTATCTTCAGATCGTTCTGTATCGTGTAACATGGAAACTATTAGATTGATTTTAATGAAATTTTTACACAGTATTACTACCATGCCGATGATGAAAAGCGTTTATGATTTTTAGAAATCCTGTCAGTGGCGCCGCAGCAATACTAACAAAAGTAAAAGTATAAATACAGCTCTTCACTTTTAGGCGTTTTAGGGGTTTCTGATCATTTTCTTCTTTTTTTTGTTTTATTCATGATAGGCTGTCCATTGACCTGTGAAAGAGAGTCCTAGTGGCATAATACCCTGTTTTACACTGCCCTAGACTTACATACATACGGATATTGATTTAGATCGGTGGGTAACGTGGAAATTATGAAATTGATTGTAATGTAACTTTGCCACAGTATTATTACCGTGCCAAGGATTGAAAACGCGTATGGTTTTTCGAAATCGTGTCAGTGGCAGCACATCAACAAAAAAATATATGAAAACAGCTCATTTGACAGCGATTTGGATAAATAATGGTCATAATGTTACAATACGTAGTTTTGAATCCCCCAGTATACGATTTTTTTAAGGTTTAAAAGCTGAACCGGATTTGTAGGGATTTGCGGCCACTGCATACTGTAACAAAAGCAATAAACGGACATATAAAAGCACTTTAATATGAATAAATACCATACATCTACGTCCGACTAGTTCCAATATAAATACCGCAGACACTGCAGTAATGTCTGGCTCTCCTGAAAAACGGGGTGCAATAGGGCAACCAACATAACAAAAAGGGGATGAGACACAATGCGGCGATGTCTGTTCTGTTTGTGGAGAAATAGGAAATCTTCGTCCGCTGCGGGTTGAAACAGTTCGGACACGTCATCAAGATCGGCCTCTTGCCCACTTCGAAGCCATACTCCAGTTCTTCTTGCTTTGTATCGCTGCCTATACAGAGGCATCTTCGGTATCTGTGCATCGTTCTTCATAACTTGAAGGAGGAGTTGCTGGTAGGAGCGTTAACCTGGTAAAAATGAAATAGGATACATTAGCAGAATACTCAGTGAAGTGAGGCGAAGAGGAAAACGCTATACCGCGAAAATTACAACTTTTATATATTTTTTTTCAATACATATCCAATTACACAGGGTAGTTTAGTAAGCGCGCGGTGCTCTCTAGCAGTCTTACCGTTTAAATTAGAATGTTTTGAACAAAAAACGTTTCTTTTCAAATGGTTTACTTGTGGAAAATAATTTCAAAGATAGCTGACATCCGGATATACCGGAAGTAGGCATCAACTTCCTTATTTTAAACAGAACATGCTGTTTTTTAATTCAGCATCGATTTTTAGGTAAGCCTGTTAACCATATTTTATTGTTACGAAGCCTATTTTCGGAGTTATTCAGTAATCTTTATAAAATTCGACGTTTGTAGCACTTTGCAAAAATGCTAGTATCTCGAAAACTAAGCACGACAAAAAGATGTGATTTTCGGTTTTGAACCGAGCGAGAAACGTATTTGTGTTCCAGTAAGATCATTGCTTCAAAATAACATTAAGTCAATTCAATTTTCAAATTTGAAAAGCTTAAAACGTTAAAAACTTCTTTTTTTTCGAATGGGGTGGTATGATAGGTCTCAGTGGATTCGAAATTAAATGCCTTTGACTTTTATCTAGGCATATTTGGTTCTATTTTTTATGGTTTTCAAGTGGCAGCTACTTTAGATCACCCGCATGGTGAAAATGAGCGACGGCGCAAAATCACATAAAGAAGTAACATTCAAAATGGGGGTGGGTTGGCTCAGTGGTTAGAGTCGAGGGCTCCTGACCGGGTTTGAAGCTCAGCGAGAATCTCCAACTGAGCCTTCACTGTTAGCTTCTAATTATTAACAGTGCTGTTCCTGGAGTGGCGCCGGGAAACAGTAACAAAGCCTACACAGAACACGAGGCTAATGACCAGAGCAGTCGATGCTGATGTAGAAGTAAAAAAAACATATTGATGGGTTGCTATATCGTGTTAGGCGCAATTTTTTCGCGACGGGCATAAGATAAAAGGTGCGGCACGTTAGCGTTTGAGCTATAGCCGCGCGCGCAGTATAGTGCCCTTAAGGTGGGTACAAATCTGAGCGCCGCGCGTTTGTTGCGCGTTAGGAGTTCGTTGAAATTTTCCCGTTCGACGAACCTCTTGTGAACCCCGTACAAAACTAGCGAACAGACTGCGTGCCAGCGTTCCCAAATCTAGGGAAATTTCCCTATTCTAGGGAAATTTGATCAGCTTTAGGGAAATAGGCAAACTGGCTTGAATTCTAGGGTAATTTCAGAAATTTTGAAAAACAGCATTTTTCTCAATTTGATATTAGTGGTAGGTAGAGCTACCAATTCAATAAAACAATCATTTCACAGTATTCAAATCAATTATTCATTTTAAAATGATTGAATCGCTATTCGCCATCTGTACTCCAACTCTCTAAGCTGGATTTTCGGAGAAAAGACCAATGACTTATGGTATGGAAATAATAAATAGTAATTCCAGAGAACATAAAAAATTAAGAGGCACGCTTCCATTATAGTACCATTAGCTGTGGGGTTAAAATTAACAGGAATTGAAGAAAAAATGTATAATGATTTAGAAAGAGAAGAAAGTGAACAATCTTGAGAAATTATGATTTTGATTTTGTGGAAAATGACTCTGAAAGTTTTTGGGGTTATGTTACTAAAATAAAAAACGGCGAAGGAAATTTGGCATATCCGTTATCAAAAAAGCTAGTTGGACACATATCTACTTTACCGCACTCTAGTGCTAATATGCTGATTAAAACTAAGAATCGAAATAAACTCAAAACAAATGCATTAGTTTGGTTATCACACACAAAAAGAATGTTTAATTTGAAAAAATACTGTTACATTGTTGAAATTGATAACTCGTTATTGGACAAAATGAATAAAATGTTATGATTCAGATTAAGTGAATTGTATGTTTTTTTGTTTTAATATAGTTTTTTAAAGTACCTATGTACTTTATTTTTAATGATGTATGTTTTATAGAATGTTTTTTCCAACAATCGCGTTTATTTGTGTTTCTATCGTTGTATCCTTACCTTTTCCAATAAATATAACTACCAACTAATTTTAACATTCCCGTGAATTTAAATTTAGGGAAAAAAGTGCTAATCTAGGGAAATTTTAAAGAGCACCCAAGGAATTTTTCTCAAAGTTTGTTGGCAACGCTGGCGCGCAATTTTGTGCGGACTGTGATATGTATATTTGTATGGTTATCATTAAGAACTGGTAACACCCAGTATATTGTATAGTTCCACTTTCAAAGGAGGTCACTAGTTCCGTACGTGAGACATGGGAACATAATTATGTATATGTTTAGGTAAGAGTGTTTATAAACTGAGTGAGTGTGCTAAGTAGGTCAATAGGATATGGGTTAGATATAAGATACATCTGTAGTTTGTAGTTTAGAATAGTAAGATCAATATACATCACGTTACGAGTATGAAGTGGTTTTACTCGGGGCTCCAGTAAGCCCCAGTTGGAGGAGTGTGTACCAGGGGAAGATATATACATCGCAGTGCACACACGGCGCGTGTTTGCGGCGCGCAGATTTGTACCCACCTTTAGGATAGCCGAGTGGAGCGTAAGGCATACGTTGTCGTTATTATTTAGAAAATTACAAGAAAACTGGCGTTTTGGACGCATACTAAAACTTTAGAGCCGGCTTCTATTGAAACTAGTTCGTAGTTTAAGACCTACTAACACAGCATTTGATATCCACTGTATGGTCCCAAGCTGTCCTTAAAGGTATATGCAAAATGTCCCAGGGGAAGCCATATCCTGGACGACCTGGCATGGGACAGCCTAAAAGTATCCCGATGGGACTTTATTAGACCACCACGGGTAAGCCTATAGAGAAATCCTCAGGTTAGCCCAAAATATTATCATTTAGTCTGCCGTAGGTTAGCCCATAGGTAAATTCTTAGGTTGTCCTAAAGGATATCAGTACAGACCGCCATGGGTCACCCTATGCGAAACACTTAGATTACTCGAAAACAACGGGATTATCTTTCTAGAACTGTTTACCTATACTCCTCTGGCTTACATGCCGGGTTATTCTGAGCACAAATTAGCTAATGTGGCACACTTTTCACTAGCATTATCACCATTTAAAGATCCAATAGAGCTACCATCCGAGTGTTTAACCCAATTCTGTTCCATTCCTTCATGAAGTGCATTGTGATATGAAGTTTTGCCATTAATGTTTTTTAATGTTCCTATAGAATGTTGACTTGGACAATTCTACACCCACCTTGGGGGCCCTTGGCGTGTTGGATGGTATAAATCACAGGTACAGATGGCAAAGGTATTGGAAGATATGATAAACCGCGAAAAACGATCTAGGAACCAGGAACTACTCAAGCTACTAGCTTGCTTTGCTCAACTTTGCTGCAAATCACCTTCACCTTTCACCTCCTTGACTCCTTCGTCCACAACTATCACCTAATAACGTCAACACTGTCAAATGTCAGATTTTGTATAAAGAACGGTATGGTCTTGAAGGGATATCCCTTGAACCGCTTCATACTATACAAGGTGAGGATTTCCAAAACCGTCATTTTTAGGATATTCCAGTGATAGACAGTCCAGCGGGACATGCCACAGGATATTCCAAACAGGTTATCCTAGGGCTCACCTAGGACGACCCAGGATAGCTTACAGATCACCTGTAGTTGTCATTCGGATCTTATCCCAAATTTGGGCGATACGGCTTCATTCTAAGTATATCGGGTGTTGTGTGGGTATTCCCACGTTCAGTATCAATAACGTATTATCCTGAACATTTATAAATGATCAGAACAAACTAATTATTAAAACGTAAGCCAAGAAAAGAAAAATTGAGGAATATCAATGTCGTAAAGATTTTATACGCCGGCCCCATACTATTTACAACCTATGTAAGGAAAAAAAGTAGCCATGCTGGAAGTGATCCATAAAAAATGTATTACAATTATCAGTGTTTGGAAACTGTACGTGGTAATATTTTAAGCTGATAAAAAAATCCACAATCAAATGACAATTATGGAATCAAGGCGCATAATGTAAGTTAGACATGACTTTTTACGCAAAATCAGAAAATGTACCTATAATTATATAGAGACATGAGAGCCGCTTGCGCTTTTATCCAGTTTCAAGTAGGATTAGGAATACTGTTCCCAGGAATATCGAAACAACATTAAAAACATGTTCATTTGCGGTAGCACGCTGCACTTAAAGTTTCTTAGTTTAGTGTACTTTAAGGCTATACATATTCTCACGCGCCATGCATGCTTTGTGTGTTTATTCTTCAATATTACTAGTATAAAGAAATATAAATAAAATAGTAGATACAATTATTTAGTTTTCAAGGAAGTGTAAAGTACTTTATAAATTTATATGAATTTATAAAAAATATAATTTTGAAAATTCCCCCAGCCTGAACTGAATGTTCATTATTATCACTCACAGCTACTAAATCCACCAAAAAAATTATTTTCCAAATTTCATCAAAATCGGTGTAGCAGTTAGTGGGCCTACTCGGAAAAAACATGGCAACATATAGAAAGACAGACCTATGACCTTTGTGTGGAAGGTAAAGCTTGATCTGGATCTCCCAAATTCACCAGGAAACTCATATGTATCAACTATTATTTATGTATAACTCCATCTTATACCTGGATATTCTATATCGGTAAAAGTAGTAGCATTACAACTAGACATCACTGACTAGAATGAGGAAAACTCTTACCAAAACTGACAGCGGAAACAACTAAACGTCTTACAGGTATCTAGACCAACATAAACAGACTAAAAACCATACTAAATGACTGATTGAACTAATCACTTTGACAGTCAGCCCTTAGTATCAAAATTTGACAGCTAACACACTTCACACTTGTTCTTTTGTTTTTGCTTACCGATTATTATTTCAATGATACACAAACACAGTTCTGAACAACATTTTCCAACAAAACCGCAACTAACAAATGTAAACAATATTATTGCAAACTGTACCAGAGACACGAGAATGATGACTAACTGATGATTAGAGTAAATGATTAAAAGTCATGATATGTCTACTTACCGTCGCGATTGTTCGAACATCGTTGCTAATTACGGACACCTCACTATCAACTAACAGCCTTCATAGTTTCACTTCGCTCCAAAGAAGACGGTAGAATAAAAGTTGTGACGCGTTTTGTTTCACATCGCTGATATTGGGTCAATAAACGTAATGTCAGGCATTGTAGTAAAAATACAATCGATTATTAAATGGGTACTTACAGTGTCGATCAGAAGTCAAGTAGTCTGACTCCATATTTCTCACCACGCATTTTCGAGTTGGAATGGGATTTCTAATAGGAAAATTAATACAGTTTTCCCCGCAAAGACTAAAAGCAAAGCGTATGGCACTGTAAAGGCGCTGCGAGAGGATAAGCCGGTGCACGTTAGATTTGAAATGCTACAGGTTGTAGCCGTCGGGAAACAAATTCCCCGGCAGCTCATTCCACAGCGCTGAAGATCTCCAAAAGAAGGAATGCTGGAGGGGACTGGTCCGGGGAGTAGGGGCCTCGACTTGGTAAGGATGAGCTCGCAGAGCCTCTCTAGTGTTCCTTGTTCGGACGGCTTTTGGTGTTATTACCTGGAAGAGCTCACTCGAACATCTTCCGTGATAAAATCTGTAAAACAGGCACAGGTCAGCCACCCTTCTTCGATGTTCCAGACTGTTGAGTGAGGTTTGTGAGGTTAGACGTATCAATTAGTCTAATTCTTCTCTCCTGGATAGTGTCCAGAAGCGTTAGAGAGTGCTTCAGAGCGTATCTCCACACATGGTAGCAATACTCCAACGATGGTCGGATCTGTGACTTGTAGAGCAGCAGTAGTTGCTCTGATGTATACAGCTTCCTACAGCGAAACAAAACTCCAAGCTTCTGGGATGCCGTTTTAGCTATAATGACGACGTGGTCATGCCAGGATATGCTATTGTTGATGTTGATTCCCAGAAGCTTGGTTATTACAAATGTTCGCTATGCACAAGGCCAAGGGTGGCGAATTTTCGGGTGCAAGGGTTCACTTTTGCATCCAAAGATTAATAATAGTAATAATAACAAATTGTCTTTATTTTATACAAAAAAAGTGCAAAAAAGCGTTTTTCAACTTGTGTAATGTTGGTGCTACGCACTCTATAATACAGTGAGGTGTAAGGTGTAACCACACTGCGCCTACCTTGAAAAGCTTTTATTCTCGTAAGACACTGTTGTAATGGGAATTTTGACTTATTTCAGTACTTACACTACGTGAATTATATGGATGACGAATAAAGACGTTTATTATTATTATTATTATTATTATTACTTCTAGTCATACTGTATGTCTCGGAAATCCGGACTGTTAAAAAGGCAGATCGAGCTCGCATAAATGCTTTTGAATTGTGGACATGGAGGAGAATGTTGAGAGCACCTTATACCGTCCATCCATACTGGTGCCGTGGCCGTCCCCCTACACGCTGGGTGGTTACGTCGAAACAGTTGCTGGATACGAGTATCAAGAACGCCACTGAGCTGACAGTAAATCGTGAACGATGGCGAGCTACAGTTCTCAAAACTATTGATAATATTCGTGTCGGCAATACTCTACCTCCGACTTAATGCATTTTACCAGTTCACAACATGTCTGTCAAGACATTCTGACTATGATGATGATGATGAATCATACTGACTTACTGCTCGAATTAGGAATCACTGATCCGAGTCATTTGGTATTAGGTGATTCGAGACAGTAATTCGATGATTCGAATCAATTGATTCAAATAGTTGAGTCACTAGACTACTGTTTGTCACAAAGATGATAATTATCATTCAATTCATCATTGCATAAGCTTTGATAACAAAGCGATCCTGTGAACCTTTGCTCCTAGGAAGTCATGTCGGTCGATCTTTCTGGTTACCTAAGGCCAGACAAAGTTAAGGAGAAGTAAGGGAAGGAAAGGAAAGGAGGAAGTTCGTCGCTTGGAGGCTATAACTTGGCATAGTCCATTTTAGTTCGGTTTAACCAAATGGTTAATTTTGAGATTCCTTAAATGGCAAAAATTTAACTGTCTCCAAAATAGCGCGATTTGATTTTGATCACAATGCGAGCCGCGGCCTTGTGTGCTTGCAAGCTGGATCGACTGTGTAGTCCACTGACTCGCGTGTTGTGCGATTCCGCTTGAGTATGACGTCCTTGTACCCGCTGTTTAGTGTAATCCCTCAAGTAAGGGATTTCAAGATCCATGTGAAGCGTAACGTACAGGCTTCGCATGTGCACTTTGTCAAAGAAACACCAAGCCACACATGCTCAAGTAATTGCCGAAGAGGATAATATTTTAAATAGGAATAACACTGTGACAGCAGGCGACAGAAAAGATCTGCCTGTGCGCCATTTAGCATCCGAAGGTAACGGCAAACCAAAGAAAATCGCTGCTAAACAGCAGCAGACTTCTTGGAAGAACGCCACGGCGCGTACGCTTGGCATGGCCAGAAGAGCGCGGTTCTATATGCTGCTGCATATGAGAGTCGATATACGAGGGTTGCTGTCTATCTCCGTCAGTCGACCTATGGCGCACGATCGCTAATAAACGTGATACAGCTGTCTGCGTACTGGTGGATTGACGGAGAATATAGAGCAACCCTCGTAGGAATAACACTGCTGACGAATTTCCTAACAGTGCATCTGACAGACGTAATACACTTATTGAAAGAAACTAATAATTATGTAAATAGTTTTTTATGCTCCATATTAATATCATGTTAATACTATGTCTGTGCTTTTCTCAATAATTATGAAAGTTTTTCAATGTTCTTTCTGTTTATATCAGTATATCAGTGACATTAAAATTTACCACTTGCACCCCATGCAAAAATCAAAATCCGCCGTGCCTGCATAATGCTCTTACTGGGACCTCTATTGTTCCTAATTTTTATAACTTCCTTCTCAAAATTCCTAACATCACTGAAGAGGATACAACAATGTATGCAGATGATAACACCTTTTACATGATGGGACAAATACTTTAGAATGTAGGCATAGGCTCATGATAAATTCGGTGCTTGGTTTTCTGCTAACGAAATGTGTTATGCAGAAAACCTGTATTCATGAAGGTTACGCCTAGAACAACAATTATAAATGAAAATCACAATAGGTTGGTAAGGGCCAGTTTCTCAATGTCCAGTTAAAGTGTCAGATAGGTATCTGCCAGATAGCGTTGCTATGGATACAACTGTCAGATAAGATTTACGTGACTTCGTAAGTTTAGCCTTCAATTGTTTAAATAATTTATCTAACAGTTGCTGTTATCTTGCAGATAAATATTTAACTGCACATTGAGAAACCGGCCTTGAGGCAAGTAGATCGTGATTCCCCGGTCTGGCAATTCACAACGCGTTGAATAAAAACTCTGTATAAAATTTCGATGCATTTTTTCATTAAGCTAGCATTGATGTCTAACCCTGTATGCAGCTTGGAATATCGCAAGACAGAGTATTTAAGGAAGTGGTGATTACTCAACATTTTTATCAGCTGTTTATTGATTAGTTGTCGGTTTCGTCTTTTATCGAGGATATTTCACCATCATCCAATATATAAACAAGTTTGGAGAGTAATTTAGCAAACGAGGATAGGTGGACTGACAAGATACCACCCGAGAAAACTATACATAGAGTCTCATAATTATAAATTAGTAGGTATCGACAGTATTACATTTTGAAAAGACTGGGACATATGCCTGTATTTACATAGTTTAACAAATTTATTGGCGTCGTAGTTTATTGTGTATAATGTATTTGTTCTACTTCAACTACGAGCTTTTTTTACATCTAGTGTTGCGCAAGCCTTGTGGCCCCCTCATTCTTATACATTTACTGGTTTATATCGTAGTGTGTTTTGTATAATGGTATCGAATACCAGCCAAGCCATTAACACATCCGGTGTTCTGCAAGGCTCTTACTTGGATCCTCCTATTTTTTGTGCTGTTTCCAGGAGACAGATTTTTGTTTTTTATTTAACTAGACTACTATGACATCATTACGAACGACGTCCATTCATGAAAATTCGTTTTGTTGTTATGCGATATTTTGTGTGTTTGTGATTTTTGTGCGTGAGGCAACGCTGTTATGTATGTGAAATATCTAGCCTCCAGGTTTAGATCCTGTGAAAATAAATGATTTTAAATTACACTATTACAGCTAATCAGCTCCAATTGGCGTTTAAGAATAATTAAAATAATGATCAATGTTATACTGTAACTTATCTGTGTTTGCTTCTTTTAAAAGTACCATTATTATGAAAATTGAACACTTATTGGCACCTGCTATTATGTCACCTAGTGGTTATTTCAGAAATTCAAAACTTGATTTCTAGTAGTAGAACGAGTTGTCCGGTTTGAAAATAGCTAGGGAGTAGAATCTTGCGCTGACTTCTTGAGAACTTCATCTTTTATTTATCTTTGTTAAAAGAGATATATCATACCATTCAAAATTTTCGTAATAATGCGTAATAACTGTTATGCTGTCAAATACCGCCCTGTAGCCATTAAGTCAATATAAACTTGGATCATTTTTATCTAGCAGATTATTAGAACAGCTTTTCCTACAAGCCATAACTTGTTTAATTCCGTTAACTTATACCAAAGTTTTTGCGATTTAAATAAAAACTTCTTGACGTTCCCCCACCACCATATCTTACAAGCGAGCAAAAAACGATTAACAAAAAAATGTATGATGGTAATATTTATAATAAACCTTTATTTGCGTATTTTTTTGAGAAAAAGCGTTTTTCTGATAGATTGCAATAGTTACGCCCCTAGCGGCTGCTTGCGGAACTTGAAAATAATTTCCAACGACGTCCATTCTTAAGATGGACATTTCTAAAAGATCTAGGTGAATTGTTTTAGGCCTGCCAGAGGGACTCTATAATATTGTAACGTGACAATATGTTCTATCATTTCTGGCCACGTTGTTGTGACGCGTAATGCTCCATCTTTACTAACTTCCATTATGTCAACTTTCAACCTGTCACGCTTACTATAACTGCTAAACATGCGAAATTCAAATCTGGCGAACTTAGTGAAACACCCTATAAGCAATATATTAGTGTATTAACATATAGGTATGGTAATGTGAAACTTTGTTTCAGAGGGGAACGGAGTTCGGAGAAATCATGTTTTCCTTGAGTTACCTGCCGACTGCCGAGAGACTGACGGTGGTTGTTGTGAAAGCGAGGAACTTGAAATTCTCTGGCGACTCCCCAGGAGAGGCCTTTGTTAAAGTAAGATGGGGGGGAGATGGGGAATCATTGATCCGTCATTTATAAGCCCGAGAAATATAGCTTTTAATCTTCAAAGAAATACTAAGGACTTTCTATTCTCTACAAAAGTATACTAGGAATATGCAATATAATGCTACAATGAATCGCAGGAAGCTGCATGTTAAGACATGTTTATACGTGTATGCCGCGTTAAGTCGATGAGATCAGTTATTCATTAGCAGTAGCAGTTTTGCGTTATAATTTCGTTTGTGCGTGGTTTGAACATAGGCCAGTGCTTTGAAGAAATTATTCGTGCATAAAGTGTTGCTTGTTCACATTCTAGAACAATATTCAGGTGGTGTAGATAATTTCAAAGAGAATCTGCACTTGGAAGATGCTAAGCGGCCAGGAAGTCTATCCATATCGAGCGTAAGGTGTCGCGGTGACGAAAGGACCTGATAGCTTCCGTATCGAGCGCTGTTTATCGCATAGAATTTGCATTCCTAGAAGCTCGTTGAAAGTACAATCAAAAGTTAAAAGTATTTTTTATTAAGTGATAAATATGAACCTACCCGATAATTATTTTAAAACGGCCTACAGACGTTGATGCATGCTCAATTCCTGAATCGACTCAAGGTTTCATGAAACTTGAATCAGTTGTATAAGTTCCTATACTCACATCGAAACCTGTTGCGATGCCTGAATCGACTTGACATGCAAGTTTCATGCAACACAAGAATAGTAGGGTAGAGTTATTTCTTTGCATCGACGCAATTCACGCAATGCTATACAAGTTGAAACACTTGAAACCTGCATCAGCGTCACCGACTCGGCGCGGCGTCATGGCTCACCGACCAAAATGGAATTCCAGACTCATCGCTACAGTTTGAGGGTACCAATTTCAAATCCGGTCGTTGTTTTGAATTTCAGCCTCCGATAGAGAAAATCAAAAATTGTCAGACCCGCAGATCTTCCACTTTTCCCCGAAAAATCTAAAATCGTTATCTGGCTTCCTATCAGGATGAAAATTCGTATCGTTAATAGTTTTAGGGTGCCAATTTCAAATCCAGCCGTTGTTTTGAGTTTCAGCCTCCGGTAGAGAAAATCAAAAATTGTCAGACCCGCAGATCTACCACGCTTACCCTAAAAATCTAAAATCGTTATCTGGCTTCCTATCAGGATGAACATTCGTATCGTTTACAGTTTAAGGGTGCCAATTTCAAATCCAGCCGTTGTTTTGAGTTTCAGCCTCCGGTAGAGAAAATCAAAAATTACCACACCCGCAGATCTTCCACGTTTACCCTAAAAATTTAAAATCGTTATCTGGCTTCCTATCAGGATGAACATTCGTATCGTTTACAGTTTGACGGTGCCAATTTCAAATCCAGCCGTTATTTTGAGTTTCAGCCTCCGGTAGAGAAAATCAAAAATTGTCAGACCCGCAGATCTTCCACGTTTACCCTAAAAATCTAAAATCGTTATCTGGCTTCCTATCAGGATGAAAATTCGTATCGTTAATAGTTTTAGGGTGCCAATTTCAAATCCAGCCGTTGTTTTGAGTTTCAGCCTCCGGTAGAGAAAATCAAAAATTACCACACCCGCAGATCTTCCACGTTTACCCTAAAAATTTAAAATCGTTATCTGGCTTCCTATCAGGATGAACATTCGTATCGTTTACAGTTTGACGGTGCCAATTTCAAATCCAGCCGTTATTTTGAGTTTCAGCCTCCGGTAGAGAAAATCAAAAATTGTCAGACCCGCAGATCTTCCACGTTTACCCTAAAAATCTAAAATCGTTATCTGGCTTCCTATCAGGATGAAAATTCGTATCGTTAATAGTTTTAGGGTGCCAATTTCAAATCCAGCCGTTGTTTTGAGTTTCAGCCTCCGGTAGAGAAAATCAAAAATTACCACACCCGCAGATCTTCCACGTTTACCCTAAAAATTTAAAATCGTTATCTGGCTTCCTATCAGGATGAACATTCGTATCGTTTACAGTTTGACGGTGCCAATTTCAAATCCAGCCGTTATTTTGAGTTTCAGCCTCCGGTAGAGAAAATCAAAAATTGTCAGACCCGCAGATCTTCCACGTTTACCCTAAAAATCTAAAATCGTTATCTGGCTTCCTATCAGGATGAAAATTCGTATAGTTTAAAGTTTGAGGGTGCCAATTTCAAATCCAGCCGTTGTTTTGAGTTTCAGCCTTAGGTAGAGAAAATCAAAAATTGTCAGACCCGCAGATCTTCCACGTTTACCCTAAAAATCTAAAATCGTTATCTGGCTTCCTATCAGGATGAAAATTCGTATAGTTTAAAGTTTGAGGGTGCCAATTTCAAATCCAGCCGTTGTTTTGAGTTTCAGCCTTCGGTAGAGAAAATCAAAAATTGTCAGTCCCGCAGATCTTCCACGTTTACCCTAAAAATCTAAAATCGTTATCTGGCTTCCTATCAGGATGAAAATTCGTATCGTTTATAGTTTTTTTTTTCAAATCCAGCCGTTGTTTTGAGTTTCAGCCTCCGGTAGAGAAAACCAAAAATTGTCAGACCCGCAGATCTTCCACGTTTACCCTAAAAATCTAAAATCGTTATCTGGCTTCCTATCAGGATGAAAATTCGTATCGTTTATATTTTGAGGGTGCCAATTTCAAATCCGGCCGTTGTTTTGAGTTTCAGCCTGCGGTAGAGAGAATCAAAAATTGTCACACCCGCAGATCTACCACGCTTACCCTAAAAATCTAAAATCGTTATCTGGCTTCCTATCAGGATGAACATTCGTATCGTTTACAGTTTGACGGTGCCAATTTCAAATCCAGCCGTTGTTTTGAGTTTCAGCCTCCGGTAGAGAAAATCAAAAATTGTCAGACCCGCAGATCTTCCACGTTTACCCTAAAAATCTAAAATCGTTGTCTGGCTTCCTATCAGGATGAAAATTCGTATAGTTTAAAGTTTGAGGGTGCCAATTTCAAATCCAGCCGTTGGTTTGAGTTTCAGCCTTAGGAAGAGAAAATCAAAAATTGTCAGACCCGCAGATCTTCCACGTTTACCCTAAAAATCTAAAATCGATATCTGGCTTCCTATCAGGATGAAAATTCGTATAGTTTAAAGTTTGAGGGTGCCAATTTCAAATCCAGCCGTTGTTTTGAGTTTCAGCCTTCGGTAGAGAAATTCAAAAATTGTCACACCCGCAGATCTACCACGCTTACCCTAAAAATCTAAAATCGTTATCTGGCTTCCTATCAGGATGAACATTCGTATCGTTTACAGTTTAAGGGTGCCAATTTCAAATCCAGCCGTTGTTTTGAGTTTCAGCCTCCGGTAGAGAAAATCAAAAATTGTCAGACCCGCAGATCTTCCACGTTTACCCTAAAAATTTAAAATCGTTATCTGGCTTCCTATCAGGATGAACATTCGTATCGTTTACAGTTTGACGGTGCCAATTTCAAATCCAGCCGTTGTTTTGAGTTTCAGCCTCCGGTAGAGAAAATCAAAAATTGTCAGACCCGCAGATCTTCCACGTTTACCCTAAAAATCTAAAATCGTTATCTGGCATCGCTGCAAGCCGCCAAATACGTGATTCAGTACCACACACGCTGCTACTTGCATCATAAAACGTAGGAGTCGATGCCTGCATCGCAAGAGATGATCCTAATGACTTCTTGACGGCTCTAGACCGTATGATTAGCAATTATAACAGAAATATAAAAACCATTCTACACTCATAACTGGCCTGTTTACCTCTTTTCGTAATTATGAAACACCTTCATCAGAAGTTCAATCAACAATCAGTAAAGGAATTAAAATACCAACACAGCCAACGTCTGTTTCAAGAAGAAAAGTGTATATTAAAGGAAGAAGAAAAATTCAAGCAGGAAGAAAAGTTAAACGTACCTCAATCAATGCAAAACTTGAAGGCACCACACTCATTAAAAATATTTTTTGAAAATAATGTAGGACTAGGGAAAAACAGATTTTCAAAATTATTTTTATTTGTATACGCAGTATTATGTCTACATGCTTTAATATCCGCATTGATAGAAATTGAGCAGTTGAGACCAATCGCACCGTTTATTTTTCAGATTGTGACAGCTGAGCGATAATTACTTTGTTCATTCTTTTAGTATTGATTTGTATCGCTTTTAGACCGTACTTTTTTGAAACACGACTAAATTGTTACTTATCAGTATAACTGTATTCTTGCGTAGGATGTACCCCAATGTTGCAGTTTCTTAAATGCAACGCCCAGTATATTTTGGACATTTCAATCTATTCACTTATCATACACTCCTAAAGTGGGTGACACATGTACGAACTTTAAGTACGCGGTTTTTAAGTTCGCGAACTTACTCGGCTCGACGTGGGTGACACACGTGAAGTTGAAATCACTCATTTTGATAAATTATCTAAAGAAACAGAACTTTTAACAAACGCCAACCACAACAAGCTTTGCGCATCGATGGCCTGCCGAAACAAAGTGGTGGCTCGCGGCTCGCAGTACGAGCCGAGACAAGCTACGAGCAAGATTTCAAACCAGTTGGATCTACGGTGACACACAGGCGAAAAAGGTCGTCGAGCCATAAGTACGCGTACTTGCTCGTACGTGTATCACCCCTTTAAGAAGTCATTGTTTGATAGTCTAGTCGATGAGCTGTAACAAATGGAAGTCACTTGGAGGAAAATCGGGAGAGTAGGAGGTCAACCATAATTTTCACCTCTAATTCTTTAGTTGTTCATTGACATATCGTTATGTTTCCAATCGCTTGCTGTTCATCTGTCACCAGTTTTGACGTCTTTTATGAATAATTTTTTGAGTGGACTTAAGACAAATTAATGTCGTCAGAAATCAATTGTATCCCAAACCGGCTATCATTATTTTTTGTGGCAGTTTGCGCAGTTTGTGGTCGACTGGGACCAGGTGCATCTTCAACTGATTCACAGCCGTCGTTGAACTTTTTATGCCACTCAAACATTATACACATGATACACTATTGTACTAGATATCCAATTTTAATCATTAAAAAAGTTTCACTTGGTTCCTACTACTTAGTAGCCAGTTGTTTTTACTTCAACAATCAGCTCTGCTTCAAAACTTTCCTAAAACCCTGTATACATCGATATAAGTAAAATTCTTGACATTGAATTTAAGTACAGAACTTCCAATGATAATAAATTACCTGTCCATAAAGTTTTCTCATTTACAGTAAGTTGATTTATTCACAAACTTTTCGCCTTCTGTAGGTATACCTGATGCACCAGAACAAGAAGATCAACAAGAAAAAAACTTCAACAAAAAAAGGAGAGAAGAGCCCTATTTTTAATGAATCCATGATGTTTAGTGTACCTGCACATACGTTATCGGTAAGTAAAAAAACTTTAATAGTCTGGAATTAATTAATTTATGTAAAATGTGCTATTCAGCAAACTAGCTTGTGGAATGTTAAATCTGATTGCTAATAGAAAGACATACAAAAAATAGTAATTACAACATACATCGTAAGACCTACAGTTTAGGTTCATAGACTGCAGGATAATTTTCAAAATATCGATTTTGTTCTATGAATTGTAATATAAGCTAAATAATTGGATAAAGAGCCGAATGTAGTATTAAGCTAGTCCTAGGAGTTGAACAATAAAAAGCAGAACTATTTCGACACCTTAGATTGTGAAATTTCAATTTTGGAAATATGGACAGTCGTATTTATTATCAATATGTAAATAGAATTATCAATCAATGCATGTTTCTTTATAATCCAGTCTTAAGAGGGGTCTATAGTACGTACGTGAGAGCTGTTTGCAATGGTTTAATCTCAAAAGAAAGACAAATAAGGATGTTCAATTTTTTAGGTAAACCTACAGAACTGAAAGATCTGATACTCAAAACTACGACCCGATTTCTAATCAGCACCCTCCAAATATCCAAAACATGTGATTTCATCTTAATAAAAAGCCAAATAAAGAATTTTGATTTGTTAGGTAAACCTGCAGATCTGAAAGAGCTGAAATTTTTTATTTTCGCCAAACGAGACTGAAACTCAAAATCACGACAGGATTTGTAATCAGTGCCCTTAAATCATCCAAAACACGAGGTTTAACCTTAATAAAAGGCCAAATAAAGATTTGAATTTTTTAGGAACCTGAACGTCTGAGATCTTTGATTTTCGTGAAACGAGACTGAAACTCAAAACTAAGACCGGAATTTTAATCAGCACCCTCATATTATCTAAAACATCAGGTTTCATCTAAAATAAAGATGTTCGATTTTTTAGATAAACTTAAGATCTGAAATTTTTGATTTGTGTCAAATGAAACTGAAACTCTCAGCTGAAGCTGACACGCTATTTGTAATCAGCAGCATCAAATTATCCAAAACAAGAGAAGTACAGGGTCTTGGGCTCACACCTTTTGCGTCGCGGTTATAAGTTACATTTTTCACATTGTAACATAACCTGATAAAAACCTTGTATTTTAATTAACATTTATTCATTCCGGAAGTCATGTTCAGGTTCAATTCTTCAGAATTTTTTGTGTTCAAACGTCAAAGTGCAGCAATAGTTTCTTTTTGTGACATGAAACGCTGCCACTGAACTTAATAAAAAAAATTGTGGTAATAATGACGCATGTGATATTCATATTTCAGGATATGTATATGTGCCATCAATAATTCTGTTGTTCCTTTTTCCAGACAATCCAATTACGCTTAACTGTGGCCGAGCCACTGGTAGCGACCTCTGCCGGTGAAGAATGCGCCAATAAGGCGTACTCTATCGGTCACGTGATCGTGGGAGCTCAGGCGAGCGGCAGGGCGCTGAGTCACTGGAACCAGATGCTGACGGCGCTCAGGAAACCTGTCGCCATGTGGCATTCTCTCAGAAAATAACAGCACCTTCGATAAACCACCCAATAGGTCGAAGGAAAAGCCTCCATCATCGATTTTTTTTTTTTTTTGGATTCCTATCACAAATTCTGCTTCATATGTGACAACAAAGAGGTTGCTTTTGCGCCGTTCTTACTGGATCAAAGTTATTTGGAATAAATCTCATAAGCCACATAAAAATTCAGTAACCTCTATTTATGATGCTTTATACGTTACAGTGAATGCTTCAAAGCGATTTTTTTCAGTGCAAGGATCCTATTCCGAATTTAAATTTCCTAGGACTTATGTTGGACCACCCTGTATTATGTATTAATAGATTAAAATTGTCACATCGTATACGTATATCACCACATAGGTTAAAGAAATGGGCTCTCAAGATCAAAAAATAGCTCAATATGGATTAACATTATATCCGAAAAATCAAAAACACCTGAATATAAAAGATAGCATCAAATAATTATTGTTAAGGTGAATTTTTTCATTTTCATCGGCGCATTCCAGAAAAAAATATACCTATGATCTTTGATTTGAATTGGTTCTGACGACTGATCACAGCTCTGCCAAAAACGATCGATGCTTGACTTGAAAAAATATGAGACTTGATTGCAAAATCATAAGCTGGACAACAAAAATACTTCGTACCTACCATTATTGTTAACGTGTGTATATATATACTCATATCTGACGTTGAGAAAATAGACCGAGCAAATAGCTTTTATAGATACATGTTTTTCATGAACTGATCGCCATCAGAAATTTTTTAAAGGTATATGTTAGAATGGACCGCATGCATTGTTGCCCACAGTTTATTCATACCGGCGGTTCATTCTAACAAATACCGTTAAAACATTACTTTCGCGATTAGTCTTTGGTCTTTATTTACTGTAACCTTCCTGGTATAGAAATACTCTACTTTTAATATCTAGATATATTTAAGCATAATCCTTGAATGTAAAATAAATGTGTACAATCCCCAAAAACACACCAAGTGTCATTACTTCCAATGTATGTGATAAAAAAATGTTGAAACCTATTTGAATTCTATATGAAATATGCAATCATGTATCTAACCTGTTCTTTATATATTCTACCCTGTTGAAAATTTCTTCTTTGACAATAAATTGAAATATATACTTACAGCTATATTGCAGAAATGGAGTTGTTGATGATAAATACATAATTGGGTAACATACATGGCGTTTATCAAATATCACTGCAGGAATGGTTTATGAAGTTTCCAGTATGCTGGAGCTACAGTTATTTTGTTGGAAATACTTTAAAAATATTCCTTCCAAAGCTGAAAAATATATAATACGCCAATTTAGTGATTTACTGATGTATTTTTACCGTGGTCAGAACGAATCCCAAAAACTTTTAGGGAGTGATTCTTGCTGGCACCTACTTATATTATATACAGGGTGAGTCAAGCTCAACGCCTCGGACTCTTGTGACCAAACGATACCACTTTTTAGGAAATTAACTTTGCTAATCTAAAATAATTACTTTTATGTAGGGTCTAATAAAAGCGTGACATATCAAAGTTATGTTTTTTTTTAATGGAACATCCTTTACGTTATTGCATATTTAGATTCCCCAGTAAATTCTAGAGTGACTTTATGTATCACACGTCTATCAAATTTTACATTAGACTGTATGAAAATAATTAGGTATTCCCATTTGAAAAAATCAAGTTATCTCTGATTGAAGTTTCCTTAATGAGCCTACCGATTTCTCTAAGTACAAATGTAATTCAAACTTAACCGTCTAACCTTAGCCGACGCATTTCATGTTTAGTGACAGGCAAAGTCACAGCCCTGTAAGTTTTATAAGCGCTGCGGTAATCAATTTTCTTCTGATATCTGCTTATACCAAAACTTGTGCCTTGCACCTAAACGGTTCAATTTAAGTCCCATGTGTGATACATAAAGTCACACTAGAATTGACCCGGGAATCTAAATATGCGATAATATATAGAGTATTCAATTTAAAAAAACATAACTTTGATATGTCACTTTTTCATTAGACGCCCTGTAAAAAGTTATTATTTTTAAAATGTAGTCCAACTCGACCTATATCCACCGGCAAAGTTAATTTTCTGAAAAGTTGTATGGTTTGGTCACAAGAGTCCCAGACGTTGAGCTTGATCGACTCACCCTGTACATTATGTTATATGTTCAAATTATATTTTAGTTAGAGTTGTTATAGTTAAAAAGTTGAATATTCCTCAAATTGATAGTGATATTGTCAGAAATAGCAGTGTATGGCCGCTTTAACGACTGAATTATCATATTTGTACATGTGATGGACTTGGGATAGTTTAAGTAAACAATCGACAAAAACATTAAAAAGGCCTTTGAGGCTAATTTTACTAAATGACCGTCTCTCACTTTTACTTTAAAGTAGATAAGAAATTCACATTCAGCAAGGTGGGCCACACATCACTTTCCAATTAACTTTGCAACAAACTTCAAAAGTTGATTTTTCTATAACAGATGCGAAGTTAAGAATAACTCGTTTTGATATCAACTTCACATACCGAAAACAAAGTGCGACTTCTTTTTTCGGAATTCGTCATGGAACACGGTGTATATAGTCTTCAGCCTTTTACCGAATCCTGAGGTACTCCAATCTTCCCAGAACACATTAAAGCTCTGATCTTTACAAACCTCAGATGGACGTCTTAGATATGTCTATTCAGCTCAGAGTCCTAAAAAAGTCGTTTTTTTATAACCTCCAAGACGTCTTCAAGTAGTCATATTTAATTTTTATACAAAATGAATTTTAATATACAGGATGTCCCACGACGATTATATCGGCACTGGACAGTGGTAGCGAATTCTAATTTTGGAGCTTTAAATTAGAGCAAATATAGTATCATCTCTTATTACTGTGTCACCTAATGAGGTATTTGTTTTTGATCACGTGACGTCCGATTGAAAAAATTTAATGGGTCACCCTGTATATTTGTGATTTTTTGTATTCCTCCCGTTAAAACAATTCCAACAAACTAGCACACTTGGGGTCTAAAGTGATTAATTCAAGAGCTACAGGTACTTAAAGGACTGTGCCAATACCATTGATTATAACATTACTTTGGTAGTGTTTCATAATGATAGTGGTACAGTCCCCGAAGTTTGAGCTAATTTTATGTTTCTGGTTTTTTTATTATTGCTGCGCCGCCACTGACACGGTTTTTCAAAAACAGTCGTTTTCCATTTTCGCCGCGGTAATAAATTCTGTGTCAAAATTTTATTAGGATCAATTCAATAATTTTTGCTTTACGCAATTACATAGAACGAAATAAAGCAAAACTTGTATGTACAGATCGCAAAATTGGTTTCTGTAATAGGCAAGCCAATGTTCGGATGGACCTAAAAAGTGTAATATGCCGCTAGGTGTTTCTTCTACGGGTCAATGGAGAGACTATTATGAATACAACAAATTTTTCACGCCCCGATTTCACCTCACCCCAAAAAGAAATTGAAAATGATCAGGAACCCGAAAGTTTGAGCTGTTTTCATATTTTTAGTTTTTTTATTATTGCTGCGCTGCCACTGACACTATTTTTCCAAAACATACGCGTTTTCCATCCTCGCTGCGGCAGTAATACTGTATCAAAATTTCATTAAAATCGATTCAACAATTTTCGCGTTACGCAATATAGAACGATCTAAAACAATACTCGTGTGTATACATCACAAATTCTAAGTCCCGTGGTTTCTATAATAAGCATGCAACGTTCGGATAGACCTAAAAAAGTGTATCATGCCGCTAGGTTTTTTATTCACATATCAATGGACAGTCCATTACAAATACAACAAATTTTTCAGTATTACAATATTAGACTTTTTGAATACCCAATGAGATAAGAAATCTTGAAGATGAATTCTTTTTAATGAGAAACGTCTTGAAGACAGTCCGATCAGTAAGAGATGTCTTAACGGTTTGATTAGCAAGAAACATCTTAGACATGTTCTGTTTGGCAAGTAACGTCCCAAAGTAATTCTGTCTTAGGAAAAATACTTTTGAAAATTGGCAGAACAAAAGACGTCGTAAAAACGTTCTGATTGATAAGAAACGTATTGAAGACAATCAGATAAGCAAAAAATGTATTAAAGGCGTTCTGAGTAGCAAGACACGTTCTATTTGGCGAGCAACGTCTTAGAGTAATTCTGAATAAGCCAAAAATACTAACTTGTTTTGAATATTGGCCGAGATAAGACGTCGTAAAGACGTCCTAATTGATAAGAAGGGTCTTGCAGACGTTTTTATTAGTAAGAAACCAAAATACTATTCTGATTAGGCCAAAAATAAGAATCTAGAATATTGATCAAAGAAAGACGTTTTAATGAACTCGTCCTGATTAGTAACGGACGTCCTAAAATCGTTCTGATTAGTAGAAAACGTCTTGAGAAGTCGTTCAGATTGGGCCAAAATCAAAATCGTTTTCGTTTTGTCAATAAATGTTGACCAAACAGTCGAAAGCTTGGCGGTCTTCAGGACTATTTTTTTGGCTCTCAGACGGTTCCTCAGAAACCACCCCACTAACTGTGACAATCTCGAATCGATTATCGATATAGGAACATGTATTTGCCATCAACAACTTGGAATTAGTAGATAAGTCCGATGACCTATACTCAAAAAGTTGTTAGGTTTGTAAATAGCTTATTTATATATTATGCTGTGATACACTATGGGCACACCCATTCTCACCCACATATTTTTTTAAATTTGGAACATAGAGAAAGATAATCGTTGTTGATATTTAGATAGTTGTCCTCAGTCTTAAATGAACGCTGTTTTGAAAATTGCATCATATCATTTTTGAGTTTTCATTAATAATGTAACCACATATCATGACCGTTAGGCTTCTTATATTTTAGGGCTATAGAGACAGTGGGATGCAGCATATAGGCTATATAGAGGTTTTGACCTACTTACCTATACATGTAATTGTAATGTAAATTAATGTATGTGTGATTTTCTCCAGCCTATATGTGATTATTATAAAAAAATCCAATTCAACTGGGTGAAAAGTTGGTCTGTATAGCCTATCACCTTCGGATCGAAATATGTCTGCTACAGCCCACTCACGTGTCATTTAGGACTTAGGTATTGGACAAAAATGCTATTATAATACCATTCGTGACTTGATGCATCATTTTCACAGTAGACACCTGCAACGTTTTTTTGTGTTTATTCGAAGAAAATCACGAAGAACGACACGTCAGCAAGACGAAAATAGTCATCAAAGAAACATATGTTTTAACAGTTCTCACCTGCATGAGGGCGATGGAAAATAGTAAATCAATCAAAACCTTACGATACTGAACATTTGTATTTAAATGTCTTAACTTGAACCTATTCTTGAATAAATAAGAATGCCTGATTAGTAATAGTTTAAAATAAGGTCACGAATGGTGGTTATAAATAATATATTGGATAACCATGGCTTTAAGGGTAAATTCTTATTAGGTATCAGTAGCCTAAACTTTGTATTCTGACCAATCTTAGCTCTTGTAATCTTTCATAAACATATTTTCTCGATTTAACCGAACTCATTTCACTTTTAAGCAAAAACATGTCAATATTGATTTCTTTAACGCAACTATAAGCAAATCGTCAATGCGAAGAAATCAAAGAATAGACAATGAGGGGTATTGTTATATCTCAGAACTAACAAAACTCTTATGTGAATCTCCACACAGAATTCTCCATCGCTATTACCTAATCTAGATCGCCGTTGACAACACAAAAAGGCGTATTTCGAAATTTGGCGAAAATGGGATTGATACGCCAATGCACATGAATTTGACCGTAGGCGTACTGCAAAAATGCACTGTCCGCAAATAGAAAATGGAAACTGTAGAGCACCCCGTTTAAAATACGTATAGTCACTTTTCTTTAAATCGCTCTCCTGAAAAATCGGTAAAAATGAGATACGCCTTTTAACAGATTATCAGCGGCGGGATAGGTATATTGTTGTATCATACGAATAGCATGATTGTCGCATATCCACCTCTGTATTTTCCACAGCCCACACAGTTTTTGAAAGAATTTAAGTTAACAAACTAGATAATTAAAATTTCAACAAATCAAATTAGTTATTAGCAGCTGTTTAGTACGCAATGTTACGAACGAGAAAAATCTGATTCAGTGGATCCCTATTAAATTTCCACAATTTTTCGCACCTGAAGCACCTTTCAGAAGCAAAAACGTCTCACAATATCCTTTATTGAACAAACACTACAAAAATTTGGTTCACAGAAAAATCGGAAAAATGAAGTTGTACCGGCTGGATTCGAACCAGCGTCTCGGGCCGACACGTTACCAACTATACTACGGTGCCCCGTAATATAGCCGATACACAGCGCCGATGACATGGTATCGAATCCGTCGACCCCCACCACTCCCCCGTATCTCTCTGCGAACCATGTATTTCAGTCATCCAGATAGATCTAGTCGGCAGTTGGGTGAGTGTGAATCTCCCACCGCTATTTGCACGACAGCTCTCTTTCTTACTGAACGACTCCTCAGTAATTAAGGTCCTTGCTTACTCCCTCTTGCGGAGTAAGCAAGCACCTTCATTCCATGAAACACTACAAAGTTGCAACGCATAAAAAAGGTCACTTTGTATAAATGCTGTGTTTATTGCATAATTTTGTTCCCCTGTCCAGTATACTGAACTTTTATAAGGGTTCTGCCTCCCTGTTTACAGGGCGGTTAATTAAAAAAATAATGTAATGTTCAGTCTCCCACTGCCCAATTAAACAGAGAGAAAACATTCGAAAAGGAATGTTCACTAAATTATTGTCATATAGCTACAGCTGATTTATAACTTCACTAACTTTTTAGGGTCGGTTTCTCAATGTCCAGTTAAATATTTATCTAGAGGTTAACGGTTAACTGTTAGATAAATCGTTTAAACAATTGAAGATTAAACTTACGAATTCACGTAAATCTAATCTGACAGTTAATATCCATAGAAACGCTAACTGACAGCTACCTATCTGACACATTTAACTGGACATTGAGAAACCGGCCCTAAGTTGGCTTGATAATAATCTTGAACTTTTTTGAGATAATGAAAATGCTAACAAAAATTCGGAATTCCTTTATCCTTACACCATTCTTATCAAAAAAGTAGACAATGATCGGAGACCTTAAAAGGAGTTTTAACCGATTTTGAAATTTTTCAGGATCAGCATGAGATTACGCGGCTAGAGAGACAGGCCGACGGAAATGGCTGATTTTCGTTACACAGATATCATAAAACGCAAAGTAGTGTCTCAAAATTGAAACTTTTCGCGATCACAATACGCCCACAGCCAAAAAAAAAGTTAGAGAAGGATCAGGAGCACCTAAAACGCCTAAAGCGAAGTTTGAGGGATATTTGAATTTTTTTGTTTTTTACTAATTACTCCGCCGCTCATGCACCGATTTTCGAAAATATAGCAACATTACCTACTACGACCCCACATCATATCGCTACCCAAATTTCATCACAATTCATGCAGCGGTTACTGAGATTACGAGGGTAGAAAAACGCCGACAGACCTACGTAAATGGGTGACGTAGATGTTCGTTATGTACACATCATAAAACGCCCAAAAAGTGTATTAGCTCAAAATCGAAAATTTTCGCGATCACAATCCTCCCCTCACCTATGGATGTGGAAAGTAAAAAAAAAAGTAAGAATAAAAAACATCCTGTTGATGAAACCCAAGAAGTCACCTTAAAAAAATGAACTAAAGCATATGAGCATTGAAGTGAAATGAGTACTGGTAAAACCATCTGTCTGAGCAATTTCACATACATTTAAATCATTCCATAGCTACATGTGAATCTCGTTCAAATTTAATGATATATAAGACTGTACACAACATGTGTATTGTATACAAGATGTTATATTTGTTGTACTATATTGTTTGTTGTACTCTCAACTGTGTATGATCTTCTCATTATGCAATATTATTTATATGTAATATGTAATGTAAATAAAAAATGATGTAGATTTTCTGTAATTTTATTTAGTATCGAATCAAAATAACAAATTAAGGCATAAGAAATTTGAAAAATGTCTATTGAAACTGTTGGAATAAAACCTTTCCAGATGTAAATTGAATGTCCTAATGGCCATATCTGAAAAGAAAACACATAAATTGAGTCAAAAAAGTGGATTTTACAAAGATGCTGGACCAACCAATACAGGCAAGTAAAAAATAGCAAGAGTCATATGCTATGGGATTTTACCAAAGGCAATGCTACCAGACCTACTAACATTCATCAGGAGGTCCAGGAGATTTGTGAAGGAGTTCTCAAGGAGAACATAAAGGTTTTTAGCGTGTGTTGTGTGGGGACCACGAAAAGGATCAAAGCTGGATTACTTGCCTGGCTTTGCCTCCCCATTAGTACTATAGTAGAAAAGCAAGTCACTATTTTAGCCCCAATTGAAAATAGCTGGCACAATATACATCAAAATAAACCAATAAAGTTAATATACACAAACAGGCACTACTGTCACCTGAAGCCATCACTCTCTCGGTCCACTACCTACCCCCCCCCCCTCTCTCAGTAAGCCCAGCATCCAGAATTTATCTATGAAGTGTATGATGATACCTCTAGGGAGAAAAGTTTAGCCCTTAGGATTTTGGTCTTGACAACACTTTCTGTTAGCCTAAGTGCTATGATTATTACCTTTCAAGCATAAGCAGCCTTTTATGCAACAAATCTCATGTTGTTGCCAGTAAAAGCAGTGACAAGTGCCTGATAAAAATCTAATACTGAACTTGTCATTAACTTGAAGCATTTGAGTCAGTATCACAGCACCTGTGTTCTAAGTAGAATTTGATATATTTTGTATTTATTGTCTGATTAGTTTTAAAATGCAACAATCTGCCTGAGTCTGTTTGTTTCGATATACAGTGACTTTAATCATGAGCCATTGAAGTGAATGGACCAGAAAGACAAGGTATGGTAGGTAATTACAAGTTATATAATGTATGTATGTGCCAAGAACTTACTTTTGGAACTCCCATTCTCTATTATCCAGCGGACAGACTTGTCTAGTTTTCAGCCATCTTGAAATGCAGTGGAAATGGAAAGCATGCTGAAATGCAAAATTGATGTACAGTATAACCCCTCTAATCCGTCGCTTTCGGGACTAGGGGTATGGTTGAAACGCAAAAAAGGTCATATTATCCAAATAGCCATTATTTATTGGTTGAACATGTTTTGCATTGCAATAAGTGATGTATGTAGTTTATAAACATTGTTTAAAAGCAATAAATAAATTTAGTTTAGTAGTTTAGTAAAAAAATTAGTCATAGATTTTTGTTTAACACACGAAATTCTAGAGTTATCTGCAGTCTCTCCATTCCTCGATCCACAAAATGTCAATGAAGCAAGGTCAGCCTAACCGGAGCGTCAGACTAGCAGAGGGTGGATTAGAGTGGTTCTACTGCATTCAAGTTTAACATTCATATAACACAATTTGTGTATAAAAACTGACTTAACATGATCCAAAACAAAGTTATATGAGGTCTTTGCATAGCTACACCAATTTATACAACTTACTAATAAAATAGGATTTGTATCCTTTGGATTAAATCTCAAGTACTATAAATCTGAGGTTGTTTTAAAATAAATTATGCCAAAATAATGGTAATCAAAAAAGATAAATGGCAATGACTTCAAAAGGAATTATAAGGAATATAAAAATAAAAAATCTAATAAAAAAAAGCAGATCAGTCTCAATACACTTTTAACCCTAGAGTACTCACATGGCAAAAAATTATGTCAGCAGTAGCATGGGATACATTTGTATACCTATGTAAAATATTCACTTTTACTTGGAAAAATTCACATATAATATATTTTGTTAAAGTAAATACATATTTATGAAAAAGAATACATTATGACCACAGACACAAAATATATAAAAAAGAAAACAGAAATTACTGCATTATGATTTTCTGCCATTTAATACAAAGCATTAGCAGCTTCTTTTTATGCTTAAGGCAAATCCACTCGTTATAAGTAGAGCAATAGTTTCTGGCTGGTGGTGGAAATATTTCTAGGACATTGACCATTTCTTTTTTTCATCCTTTCTGCTTCTTGGACATTGACAAAAAGGCAGTGATTATAAGTTGACATAAAAGGTCACACCGGATACACCTGTATCCCACAGCAAAACAATGTACATAAACTCTGTAAAATTCAAACATGGCTCATGCACATTATGCTACTGACATAAGCAAAGTGTGTTTTAAGATTACCTAAGGGCCAGATTAGTTTTAATGTTGGCACAAACACATTTTTAACATATGTGAGATACCCATGTATCCCTCGTGAGTACTTGAGGGTTAAATTAGTCTTGGCATTATCCAAA
The DNA here is from genome assembly GCA_951848785.1 of Callosobruchus maculatus. Taxonomy (NCBI): domain Eukaryota; kingdom Metazoa; phylum Arthropoda; class Insecta; order Coleoptera; family Chrysomelidae; genus Callosobruchus; species Callosobruchus maculatus. The sequence goes on along the minus strand of CATOUR010000157.1, from coordinate 386,328 downwards.
TAATTTGTAATTTTTAGTTTGCAAACTATATGTTAACACATTTGCTGATCTACCAAGATGTTGGTTACACTTTGTCTACAAAGCATAAACATACTTCTCATTAGTGTTGTGACATTGCTGTTGAATTGATGTTTATGGGATTGATTATCGTGGGATTGATTGTACAATGAAAGGCCTAATCACTCAATCCAAGAGGCTCTTGGTGTCCTTACTATACTTACATTACAGACCCCCCAGGCTACTGTACACTCCTCGCTGGTAGCTGAAGCCTGATTTGCTTGGCATTCAATACAAAGGTCCATGATATGATTTCTGCAGATAGCACAATTGTCTACAACAATATCTGCAAATTTACATAATAGTTAGGTCAAATAACCCAAGAGTACATTTGTTACTCACCCCAAGCCCACAATGCCACTGCATTCCACTAAAACAAAATTGTAATGAAAATAGTGACTGCTGAGGGTGAGGATCTTTTGTCACATACCTTTTTTACTTCAAATCGTTTTTTCTCTCCCTTGGAACTGCTAGACGTAGGCATTTCAACTTCTTCAGCATCCACGTCCATCGCTGTAGCCATTATCAGATAGGGGTAAGACTTTTTTTGAGTTTCTTTTTAAAATACAAATTATTGTTAGAAATTGAAAGTCAAATAGATTACAAATAATTTTGTCTATCGTATGCATGTCATATGTCAAGTCAAATGTCAACTATGTCATGGCAAAATTTTTAAAGAGCATTTTTTTAATTACGTCACAAGTGGGTGTACCTCGTGGACGAGCTCGTCCATGGCCGACTCTACTCACTAGGCCGGAATTTGAAATATGGCAACACTGAATATCAGGCCGAGCTTTTATTTGTTGTTAAGTCATTAGTGTAATCTTCCAGAGTGAAAAAGAAGATTGGAAGGTGATTTTTAATGTGTTTTTAATTATTTACCTGCACAAACGAAACTATAAAGATAAAAAGATGCCTGCAAAGTGTGTAGTACCAGGTTGCACTAGCAATTATGCTTCGTTATGAAAATCGGTCCCTGCTGTGTCGCGTCTCTGTGATGGCTATTCTCGGGTTCAGAATAGCGCTATTGCCACTCTTCTTCGTCCGTTGAAGGACCTTCCAGTTTCTTCAAAATCTGGTAGTTTCGGCCATGGCCGACTCTACTCACTAGGCCGGAGCATTGAAATATGGCAACACTGAATCGGGGACCGAGCTTTTATTTGTTGTTAAGTCTTCCAGAGCAAAAAAGGAGATTTTTAATGTGTTTCTAATTATTTACCTGCACAAACGAAACTATAAAGATAAAAAGATGCCTGCAAAGTGTGTAGTACCAGGTTGCACTAGCAATTATGCTTCGTTATGAAAATTGTGCTTCCAATAAAGGACATACCAACCATAACATTCCAGGGTAAACAAGAAGAGTGGAAGGTGATTTTTAATGTGTTTCTAATTATTTACCTGCACAAACGAAACTATAAAGATAACCAGATGCCTGCAAAGTGTGTAGTACCAGGTTGCACTAGCAATTGTGCTTCCAATAAAGGACATAAACAGAAGTGGGTGAACGGTATTCCTCGTATGGGCTGGTTATATTTATAAGAATAAAGACAATACTTTACAAGCATTTCAAAGGATAAGACCTATTTTAAAGCACAATGTGGTACCTACAATGTTTTCTAGACCTCCCAAATATCACAGAAAAATGCAGTTATTAGAACTCATCTGGGCATATCTACGAAAAGATTTTATAGTGAAAGGGAATCAAGACCAGCAAGAATGGCTTCACAGTGACCTAATAGTGAATTTTTCTAGCTCAAGTGACAATGGACAAAGTAAATTGAATGTTCATTTAAGTGGAAGTGGAAGTGGCAGCAGGAAACAGGTTGCGTTTATTTTTATTTTGTAGTGTTTGACTACAATGAACCAGACATCAGATGTAAGAGGTATTAGTAGTAGTAGTTCTAAAAAGTATTTTTCTTAATTTATTAACCGAGATGAACTCTAATACATATAAAATGTAATAATTATTCTGAAACTATAGGCCCACTATTTGACAGCTAAGCCACATTGCCACATCTAAGGCTCCGGCCTAGTGTAGAGTCGGCCATGTTTCGGCAAAATGTTCCTCAAATTATTTAACTGAGTATTTAACTATACATTCCAATATACTTGTAATGAATTTCATAGTGGAATGTCGCAATAACTCCTAATATGTCGTAAATCTGGCAACCTACAATCGGCGTCGGTTTGTATTCCGCTCAAGCTGTCAATGCTGTCATTGCTGAAACTGTCATTGTAGTTCATTTTGCAGTGTTGCCAAAAAGCGTGTAATTACACCATTTGTGTGTATTTTTATTGCCTTGTGTGTATTTTTTGAACATTGCAAAAAGCGTGTATTTTGTGTGTAATTTTGTAATTTGGCATTTACTCAATAAAAGTGATGTTATTTTTTAGGTCCTCATAAAATAACCATTGTTTTCCGTTTTAAATGAACTATAATAGATAATGAATGTTGATTTTCTTGTGATTTGAGTTAGAATATAAATATATTTTTCCACTTCCAGAACATTTTTTTTATTTTTAACTACTTGTGACGTAGGACGTACCGATTACGACAATTGACGGCCCATACAAGTCTTAACACAGAACGTGATAAAGTCATCCTCTGACTAGGTAGTACTAGCATTGATTAAAGTATTTAGGGGCACATTTGATTGACCAAGTGTCCAGGAGTCCAGGTGGTTCAGTTTTGGTTTGGTTTTGACTTGAGTCTAGTTTTGAGTATTGACCCATTTCCAACATTACATGCCAAAATATAGGTCTCCTTTTGACTTATTTCAATGAAAATATCAAAGTGTGTAAAAATCGTGTATTTTTGAAATCATGTGAAGCTAAAAGCGTGTAATTTGAACAGTTCACCGTGTAATTTCACAAATTAAGATTGGCAACACTGTCATTTTGGTTCATTTGTGGTTGTGTTTATTGGTTTATTGTGTATGTCCAGATTTTTGTTGTATAACGCAACCCAAAAATCTTTTATCTATGTTTGTTGCATTAGTGTGAATTAAATTATTTATGAACAATATTGTCATAATTCCGTGATGGGACGACATAAAAAGTGCATAGTTTGCTGCAGTAGGGACAAATCGGTGAACACCAGTTATCATAGGTTAGTATAGAATAGTTTTTTTTGTTTTGGTTTGCAGTAGCGTAAAATATGGGGATAACTGGGAACTAAAGTAACTTCACTCCAGTTTCAGGAATAATAATGGTTGTTTAATGTATATTTTGTGCATCTGTGTAGGTTTCCTTCGAATATAGTGATGAGAAACAAATGGCTTGATGCATTACAGCTGAAAGCAGAAGACATAACTGACCATTCAGTAGTGTGCTCCCTGCATTTTCACATGAAGTTGATAAAAACTGGCAGAAAAACCCTTGTCCCCATAGTGGCGATTCCTCAAATAACACCTATTAGGTAAGCTGTTTGATGGCTATATCATAAATTAATTAAACATTTTGACATAGTATTATTCCGTAGCGAGGGTGGAAAACGCGTATGGTTTTTAGAAATCATCTCAGAGGCGCCGTAACAATAACAAAAAAATTAAAAGTATAAAAACAGCCCAAACTTCGTTTTTACGCATTTTGGGGGGTCCTGATCGTTTTCAACTTTTTTCGGGTGGAGGGAATTTGGAATGGTTGGGGGGTAGGAGTTGTAAAACTGAACATTTTTTTGTACTCATAATAGGCCGTCTATTGACCTGTGAAAGAAAGATCTAGGGACATAATTTACTTTTTTAGGTCCATCCGAGCATTATCTTGCCTATTACGGAAGCCAAGGGACTTTGAATTTTCTGATGTATACATACCATGTCATACGTCATACTAGTACAAGTAATAATAATAATAATAATACGTCTTTATTCGCTGTCACAAAATAATCAACAAAATAAACAACAAATTTACCAATAGAAAAAGATGGGACAAAGCGAAAAGGCGGAGTGTCACCTCAGGGGTGATTTTCAACTCAACCAAGTATTGCTTTTGATCGTTCTGTATTGCGTAACCTGAAATTGATTTTAATGAAATTTTGACACAGTATTACTACCGTGGCGAGGATGGAAAACGCGTATGGTTTTCAGAAATTGGTTCCGTGGCGGCGCAGCAATAATAAAAAAACTGAACAGGTCAAGCTTCATTTTTAGGCGGCTTGGAAATTCCTGATCGCTTCGATTCATCCAGTTGAAGCAAGCAGAATTAAAACTGTCATCTTACTTCCTATGGAGAGAGATGAACGAAACTATTTATGAGAGTTTTTGTGTCGAATATTTATTGCGGAGAGCGTGGGATGATTTGGTTGCAAGGGGATCTCAGACTATAGCTTTATGCTATGGGAAAATAATAACCTGACAAAGTCCGGAAGGCTCAAATTGATGAACCTACCAACTACATTTCATGTTTCAAAATTGGTGGCGATAGCTGCAGTAGTACCGAAGCTATAAAACGAAGAGTAGATTTTGAAGGTCATCTTCAAAGGGCCCTAGCTCCCTGTGGAAGTGTTTCCGGACCCATGATCATATGAACTTTTTTCTTATTTTTGTGTGTTTTATCTACCCTAGAAGTTTGTACAATGATCACCTGGAACACCCTGTATATGAGTATGAAATATTGTTTGATTTTTTTATGATTTCTTTTTACCGGAACTCAAGCATCTCCATACAGCAACCAAGCATTTCTGTCGCCTCAGATGAGCCTAGGTATAGCCAAGATGTTATTGATGTAAGTACTGCTACTTCCTCATGTTCAGGTTTGAATGTGTTATTGGGAGCAGAAAATTATTTGCAAGCATTAGAATTAGAGCGAAAGGATAAAATAATCAAATCTCTAGGTATAAGTATGAGCTATATACAAACTCACAACAGTGATAAGTATTTTTTGCATTACACTCGATTGTCAAGTCATACAATATTTGAAAGTCTGTATGAATTGATCAAGGAAATCAAGATCAATTATTAGTTGAAATGGAATGTTAAACAAATTGAGAGAACTGATCAGCTACTCTTGACTGAGTTGAATTAATACAGTCCTCCACTCCTGTCACTGGAGTGTGTTTTATGAAAAATAATTCACTGTTTTTATAGATAGTATTAGCTAAAACCCTTTAAATGTGGAAAACAAAAATATTTTTTAAGGTTCTGAGCTCGTTTTGAGTTATTAAAAAAACTCATCAGGAAGGGGAGATTCATCCTTGTTAAGTTGCTGAAATGTAGTCTCAAAAACTTAGTTCCATAACATGAGTCTAACCAACTTAATTGAACAGTCATACAGCAATTGAGGTTTTGAATGAAGAAAAAAATATATTTTTTTTGTGATAAATCGAAAGATCATATATAAGTTTTATAATAAAACCGTTTTTGTTTTCTTTTTTTTCGCAATAATTCTAAAGTTATATCAAAATAAAAATGGGTTTTTGAATCGAGTACCGAAAACACGCCGACGGCTCCCGAACCCGTGTGACGTAATGATGGCGGTTAAGATGCTCCTTTGACCAACGACATCCTACATCGATACTAGATTCTAGATTCCCAACCAAACGTGAAAATACTTGCTAGTAACTAGTGTATATTTGTTGCAATATAGCCGATGAATGAAGTTTGCAGCTCAGGACGACCTCTACGATCTAAATAAATATCTTTTTGAATGTTTGAAATCAGATTACAGATTCCAGAAAGTAAGTAAGTACCTAATCAAATATGTCTTATTGAACCTATCTGGTGCATGTTCGGCTGACCTAGTGGTTAGAGTGTTCGCTAATGGATCCGTTGGTCTGGGTTCAAAGCTCAGCTTGTCCAATCTTTTTTTTATTTTTTTTATCAAATAATTCATTCATGTGCTTTTTGCACTTGTTATGTACATTTTTTTCTACGATCAACATAAATATGTTTTTGAAACAAATTCTATCAGACATATTACTTGCACTGCATAGTGCAAAAACTAAGTACAGGACGCGGTGGACAATTCAAAAAATCAGTTCAAATGGTGTTTGTCCGTCAATATCAACCGCCAATATTTTTTTTAAATGTAATAGTTGGTTAATAAAACAAAATCCATTCATTTTTTAAGTTTTTAATATAAACATAAAATGAAACTCGTAATCACAACAGTCTTCTGTTTATCACTTGGTATTTTTATTTATTTAACTTTGAGCAACGAAGCTTAATAATTAAATTTTCATAAAAATTTAACAAACAAAAATATATAAACGCAATGCAAACAAACAAAACTTATTCTTCTATGAGTTTCAATGTTATAATTACCTTTACTGTACGTAGATGCTTTTCTGTTAAAATATTTGTTAGTAATTTCATCTTATATGAAATGAATCCAATTTTTTTTTAATAAATTATTAATATGTACATTCCAACGTAAGTGTGAGTCTAAATATATTCCTAGATACTTATACTTTTTTCTATGTTCGGGACTAAAAAATATAGTTTTATTTTTGTTTACTTGAAGTGCTAGCTCTTATGTAAGATAATTATACTTATAGTTTATTTATCGTATAAGTATTTATTATCAATAATAATATTAAATAATAAAATAATTATTTTAAGTTTTGGTCAAGAAGATAATTATAACATTGAAACTCATAGAAAAATAAGTTTTGTTTGTTTGCATTGCATTTTTATATTTTTATTTGTTAAATTTTTATGAAAATTTAATTATTAAGCTTCATTGCTCAAAGTTAAATAAATAAAGATACCAAATGATAAACAGAAGACTGTTGTGATTACGAGTTTGACTTACTTTATGTTTATATTAAAAACTTAAAAAATGAATGGATTTTGTTTTATTAACCAACTATTACATTTAAAAAAAATATTGGCGGTTGATATTGACGGACAAACACCATTTGAACTGATTTTTTGAATTGTCCACCGCGTCCTGTACTTAGTTTTTGCACTATGCAGTGCAAGTAATATGTCTGATAGAATTTGTTTCAAAAACATATTTATGTTGATCGTAGAAAAAAATGTACATAACAAGTGCAAAAAGCACATGAATGAATTATTTGATAAAAAAAAATAAAAAAAATTGGACAGGCTGGGCTTTGAACCCGGACCAACGGATCCATTAGCCAACGCTCCAACCGCTAGGCCAGCCGAACATGCACCAGATAGATTCAATAAGATATATTTGATTAGGTACTTACTTACTGGAATCTGTAATCTGATTTCAAACATTCAAAAAGATATTTATTTCGATCGTAGAGGTCGTCCTGAGCTGCAAACTTCATTCATCGGCTATATTGCAACAAATATACACTAGTTACTAGCAAGTATTTTCACGTTTGGTTGGGAATCTAGAATCTAGTATCGATGTAGGATGTCGTTGGTCAAAGGAGCATCTTAACCGCCATCATTACGTCACACGGGTTCGGGAGCCGTCGGCGTGTTTTCGGTACTCGATTCAAAAATCCATTTTTATTTTGATATAACTTTTGAATTATTGCGAAAAAAAAGAAAACAAAAACAGTTTCATTATAAAACTTATATATGATCTCTCGATTTATGACAAAAGAAAAATTGATTCAAAACCTCAATTGCTGTTAACATAACTGCACAGGATCTGGTTATTATAAATTTTCCTTTAAAAATTTGAATAGTATGAATGCAATAACGTTTTAATAGATCACTATGAAAAATGAAAACGTAGCAGTCAAAGATGCCAGGAAAACGGAAGTTATTAAAATCAAATTGGAACTACCAGAAATCTACAGTGAATCAGTTGGGATTGATGAAGTTGCCTGGGAACCAATAATAAAAGAGAATTACAAAAATATAGAGGAAACTTGTTTAAACAGGTACATAACTGACAAACTCAATCTAGGTATAGATTTCAAAAATCATTTGCAGAATTTTACTGCTATTGTTTTAATTGCAACTCTGAGAGTACAACGAATTTGTAACAGTGAGTTTACTACAGATGCCTTGACGCTTTCAACTAGAACCAAATGTGTTAATTTTTATACATTATCATTTTCTGTAGAACTTCAATCTGTTTAGGATAAAAAAGGAGCATAACTATGCTGCAGCATGGGTAGAAGTTCTTAGTATGCAATCTGATAAAATAAAAGTGGAAAATGATCGGGAGATTCCCAAACAAGAGTTGACAGAAATCACTGAAGAAGTAATTATTAAAAATGAGACTGATTATAACATATTCAGGGATGAAATTTCAGAAATAACTTATAATAGGTAAGCTATAAAAAAATAAACAATCATTTCATAATTAATTCCTGAATTTATTTGCTAGACCACATGATGGACCTACATTTGCCCCTACTGCAGATATAACAAATATTGAGAAATTGGTTAAGGCTGAAGAAATTGATCTTGAAATGTTTTGTTTATGAGTAAGGAACATTATGAAGATATAGATGCTGCACAGCTCAGTGATGGCCATACTAGAACAAATACAAATACTGATTTGCTTTTAGAAAGGTAATTTTGTAGTTCTTTATAATTTTCAGTTGGTTCTTCTTACAATAAACTTGCCAGTGGCAGAGTAATGAAGCTGAACACTTGCTATACATGATTTTTCTTGGACCCAGTGAGGTTATGTTTGTTTTAAAATACGAATTCCAAAGACTTTGAGGCATGATTGCCGGCACCGACTTATGTTATAGTATGTTTGAATTATATGTTTACCTGTTATATTTAAAAAGTTGAAATGTCCTTAATTAGATCACGATATATAGGGTGCCCCAATAGAAGTGATAGGTTTTCTAATAGGGATATCTAAATAGCTGTTAAAGGTACAAACGTGATCCAGCTGTCACAATATTCAGTAAAGTTTGGCAATTCATCATGGATCGTTACACGCTTGCCAATCGTTTGGAAATTATTAAAAAGCACTACGGAAATGCCCGCTCAATTGTAAATACGCAACGTGCATTTCGTCGTGAATTAGGTCCTCCTCATGGCTTCATTGAGTAGGCAATTCGTCGCACCGTGGAAAAGTTTGAGCGTGAGTACACTGTACTGGACCTAAAGAAACCAACCCGAATGCGAACTGGTCAACGTGAAGAAAATATTGCCCCCGTAGCGGCCAGTGTTCACGACGACCCAGATTTGTCGTATCGGCGCCGAGCCGCGGAATTGGCCCTCTCCCAAGAGACAACTCGACGAATTTTGCGTTTAGATTTGGGACTGCACCCGTATAAGATCGTGATGTCGCAACAATTGCAGCCGGACGACCATAGGCCGTCGCCGTAAGTTCGCAAATTGGGCGCTACAAATGCTGGACGAAGATCCTCATTTTGGTCAAAAAATCATCTTTTCAGACGAAGCCAATTTTCACCTCAATGGCTATGTCAACAAGCAGAACTGTCATCACTGGGCTGTGAATAATCCACAAATGACCGAAGAAGTGGTCCAGTACCCGAAAAAATTGAATGTGTGGTGCGGATTGTGGTACGGCAGCATCATCGGTCCTTATTCTTTCCAAATGAGGAAGGTGACACCGTTACAACCAATGGGCCACGCTACCCAGCGATGTTGGAAGAACTTTTGTGACCGGAGCTCGACAACATCGATATTACCGACATGTGGTTCCAACAGGATGAGGCCACAAGCCAGACAGGCGACGCAACGCTCGAAGTTGTTCGACAGAAGTTTGGCGACTGGATCATCACCAGACGACCGTTCATTGATTGACCACCGCGCTCATGTGATTTGACACCTCTCGATTATTTGCTTTGGGGGTACGTCAAATCATTGGTTTACTCCAACAAAACAGCCACTTTGGATGCCCTCGAAAGCAATATTCGAGTAGCCATCAACGCCATAACGTCGCAAATGCTCCAAAAATGTCATCCGAAATTGGACCGACCGCTTGAAGCACTGCCAACGAGCCCTAGGCGGACATTTGAATGATGTTCTCTACCATACTTAATGTCATGGACGTAGCTTCAAAATAAAGCCAAAATCAATTTGATATCTCAAACCGTTGTTGTTTTATTTAATTTTTCTTTCCTATCGTTCTTATTGGGGCACCCTATAGTAGCGTGTAGCTGCTTATATCATATTTAATGCTATGAACAGATGATAGTTGAGGTAAACAATCAACAAACATAGATACATTTTTGTATTACGTATACCGAGTAATATTGTAAAAAGTACCCGGTACCCAGTACCCGTTACCGGTATTCCAGGACGAATCAGTAGTCAGTGTTATAGGGAATACCGATACCGAAGAAGATGGTAAAAACCACCGTTAGAGGTACCGGTACTGGTCCAGATACTCAGTGCACTGCACAGCGCGTTGCTTCGGGATTCGCTAATAATCGGTACCGATCGAGGCGGCTTAGATCGGGAGCTCTGCTAGTAGAATTTGTACCTAATGTTTCGCCAAGATAAAGTAACGGGTACTTATTTTAGGGCTTACCTGGTGCCGAGTACTTAGTGGTGTAACGGGTATTTCATACCAGGTAGTTACAATATTGACATCACTATACTAAAGGCCTCTTTTTTTTGTCCTGTAAAAATGAAAGTGATTCTAGCGCCGGTACTCTGTAACTTAGAAACGTGTTTCTATGCATTATGTACTATGGGATCGGGTGGCCTCGTAAATATGACAGCGTGCCGTGACAGCGTAGTAGACACGTTATAGGCATGATACTACGATTTTAGAAGGTATGCTCACGCGCATGATGTCTTCCGTCTCGCTTCCACCTGTGACGTCAGCGTGTGACAAACGGGATTTGTTTACTCGTTTAGTTACAGGTTATAGCCGAACATTTTCAGTTTATTTTCTTGAGTTTACTCGTTTACCGTAGTAAAGTTTGATAAAACATTAATTATTTGCGATTCTGGAGTTTAACACATATTTGAACAATGGTTTATTGTGTGGTTGTGGGATGTAATAATAAAAAAGTAAAAACTATACGTCACACTACCGCTACTTGAGATGGTTTGGAAAATTTGGCAGGTTTCATTGCATTTAAGTTAAAAAATAAGGAGAAACTGGGTTATATCCCAGATTGCACAGATACTTCTCTCAGTTGGGTCAACCATCTAACAGAAGGTGGACTACAAAAACATACAGATGAGTTCTTGGCAAAATGTAATGAGCTCGGCCATATATTTTCCAACTATAATGGAAGCGCTTTGAAAATTGAAAAAAAACTATCTTGCGAATTTAAACAAATTATCAGAGAATGTATATGTGACTGATGAAGCAAAGATGAGCTTGTTTTCTAGGTGCAAAATGTATTTCATAATACGAATTCTTGATAGGGGAATTAGAGAGACCTCGAATATTAGAAAACTAAAATTCGCTAACATTGTAAAATAGTATAAAGTAATAAGTATACAGGGTCGTGCGACGGTGTATCCAGCTTTCCTAGCGCCTTTCCTATTTGGAATAAAAAAAAAGCTACATAAAATAAAAATGCGCTAAAAGATGGTTGGAGATTTACAGATTGTAGAACGTATTTTGATATTTCATTTTCAGTTCATATAGAGAAAGGCTAGTTCTATATGCTCTTATTCACCCCTTTTTCAGTTCTTATTGTCTGTCCAAAATATATTTCCCCATAGACTCATATATACAGAATCAATACCTAACTACAACACAAGAGAGCAACAAATAGTGTGCCCTATACCCAGGCCATCAGAAACCATCACTACAAGTGGATCAAACTTTTTAATTCAAACATATTATTAAACAGATACATCGTGTGAAAACATTTTGAAAAAAATTGAGGAAAAACCTGTTATTACTAGGAATATTTAGTATACGAGAATTCACCTGTACTAGCTAAATACAATGCCCAGAAAGATATTGTATTGTTGTATTGTGATATGTTTTTATTTTATGTTTAACATATACGCGGTTGTAACATATATTTGAATAAATAAAAAATAAGAAAATTTGGTAATGTATTTTTCCACCAATCATTAGCAGAAAAAGGTCAATATTCATTCGCCATAAACATATAATGCCAATATGCTTGTTCATGATTTTTAAAAACCTCTAATGACAAAATCATGTTATTTATTTCTTGTCTACCTTTTATTAAGAGAATTATACAGTAAATACATATGCAAATTGGCTTGAAGAGCTGGTCGCGCAACATCATAATCTATGTATAAAAAATAAGAACGGTAATCAAAGGCTCCTGAATGGAGTATATAAAAATTCCACCCCCTACCCGAGAAATTTTCCCACAAAAAGATGGTTTCACTAGGCACTCCAATCAACCTCTTATATGAGATTTCAGAAAAATACGTCCAGACCGCTCTGGCTCTGTTCTCTTTCCACAATGTAAATTTTTTTTGAGTACATAGATTCAAATTTTTGTATCTGAAATTCAGAACGCTCGGAACTACTGCAAACGGGTCAGGCGTCGATTAATATCAATTCTCTGTATACCTATTTCACCAATTTTTTTTTCAGATACAGTGCAATATGTATCGTTTATATTATACTGTGCATGAGCTATTTTTATTTTGTATGAATATTAAATAATATCTAAGACAGATATAACAGGAAACAAAATAAAACTTTCAAAAATCAATGCTTTGGCGCCAGATGCTTGTACACTTTTGTCACACGGTGACGTCATGCGCAGACCGGTTCGAAATCTGTCCGCCAAGTGATCATATCTGTCAGTGTCGTAGTATCATGCGTTATAGGCACCCGAAACTGCCCGATCGTCATGGTCGTCATGGAAACATTTTTCTATCTCTTAAGTTAGAGTACCGACGCAGGGTCTTTAAGGTAGGCCACACATGTTTTAATTACCTACCTTCACAGGAAAACTTCAAACGAATTCAAAAATTGTTCCTTTTGATGTCAACTTAAAATTCCGAAACCTGAGTGCATTTTCTTTTTTTTTTTTGTGGTATCGTCCTGGGACACAGCACACTATCGCCCATATTTGTCGCCAACAATAGTTTCTAATAAAATTTATTAATTTAATGAGGGAAATCTGAGCTAAATTACAGTTTACATATCTATCTATCGTTCCTCCAAATTAATGCACTAAGATCGTAAAAACCCTGTATATACTTGCATTACATTTTAGCAGCATTGTTTCAGTTATTGCATAAACATAGACAGAATGTAAGATGAAAACAGCATGATGCCGTACCTAATTAAAATTAAGTTTCTCGTTTGATTATTATCCAAATTTGAAATGCAAGTCGCCCAAAACTGTCGCCATGAGCAAAAATTTGTCGCCAAAGGTAACTCCAAAGTCGCCCAAATGGCGATAAATGGCCACATCTGGCAACCCTGAATATCAGCTGATCAAGACTATTGAGGTTATGGTCGTGGAATTGCTCTATGGCTTTACTCGGAGAATATCTGGCGACATAGTCCACTACCCACCTGTTCCACTATGGTTCAAATAAGAAACAAAATCGTTCATCTTTACTTCTTCTAACCTATTCGAATTCATTGATACTAAAACGCAGGCGCTACTGTGTAAACAGACTTTTACCGATTTATGGTACGCGCACATAAATCGGCATTGGACGGACGGTACGGATCGGAAAAAGTTACTTTCTATTAAATTTAATGTACCACCGTACATACGTCGGGACGGTAGGCATCGGATTTTCAAAATCCGGCGAAAATATAGCAACTAGAAATACAGCCGGCCGATGCGTGCCGTGCATGCCGATACTGCCGGCTTTTTCCAAGTTTCTACCTGTACTGCCTGGAGACAGTGTTGCCATTCATAGCAACTTGTCGCGAAAATACATTTTGATTACGTTGAGACGTAGCGGCGATTTAACAAAACAAACCGATTTGTAGAGAGTTTTTGAAAAATTCTGTTACTATCTTTTTTCGCCACTGATTGCTGCTTGTCTATTCTTCTTTTCGGTTTTGCCCAGACTGTCTTGTATTGGTGTCGACACCACAGCATAGTAAACAATATCTCAGGTTGGCGGCAATTACACGCGCATCCCCCCTTTTGGATGATTATTTGTAGGGATGCTAACAATACTTCGATACTTAAAATGTATCAATACTTCTGCACTAATATCGAATATTTTTGTCTTAGATACTTTTTGAGCGATTCCAAGCTGGCATCGCTACTTTTGTAGCGGTATCGGTTTCGAAAATAGTTACGAACCGAATTACGAACCAAACGCGCCTCCATTGGCGTATACTTGGCTAAAAAATATCGAATTGGTACCGGTATAGATATTTTTATTTTCGCATCTCTACCCAGGTTTCACACCCGTGAAATCATCCGAAGGTCAAATTCTGTGGTAGCCATTTTTATATAGGACATCCTCAGAGATATTCTGCTGGTTATTTACTATGCTGTGTCGAGACTATGTATCGTGTCATCATAGTCACAATGTCTTAACAGACATGTTGTGAACTGTGCATTTACTCATTTTACGAGTTTCTCTTGATATATCTTTAAGGTCTTTAATGCAATAGTTTCCCATTTGCTTTCTGTATCATCATGCCGTTGACCAGATGGTATCTACTGGTTCATCCGCCTTTAGGGGCATTTCTGACCCCAAGGACAAGAAGGTGTCCTGACTCTTCTCAACTCGTCTACCCAAAGCTGTTGGTTCAGAAGAGGTTACTTGCTTATGCCGCCAGTAGTTCGGTTCCTTTCAGTCGCCTTTTACGACACGCAGGATATACGATGGGAGATATTCTAACCCGCCCCCACACGGGGTAATCCACTATTTTTGAATGAAAGGTTATATTATATTATACATATACCTAACATCAATTGCACGAATAAAGTTATACACAGGCTGCTTTATACGTTATTTTTGTGGGGCGACAACGTAGCGACATTCAAGGCGGCTCAGTAGCGAATTTCAACCTGATCTGCCTGGCAACACTGCATGCAGATCATTTGTATATTTTGCAACTGATTTCAAATTCTTCCGACGATTCCGATCAGCTATGTGCGATACCCTAATGAAAAATCCGTACCATACCGGCCGTTCCATCCGTACCGTCCGTCCGATGCCGATTTATGTGCGCGTACCATTAGGCTATCCGCTACCATCGATAAAAAAAGGAGACGTTATACTTGACGCGATTCCTTTATTCAGCTGTTATCTCTGACCTCTGGCAGTTTTCCATAAAAATATTAAAGACCAATAAAATAATATATGACCTCGATAGAGTAGAATGGCGTTATAAAGCGATGAAAAGCTTTGTGGAATGTTGGTGCGATGCGAGTTCTGGAATCCAGAGGAATGCAATTTGTTCCCTGATCACGACCTTCCCTCCAATGGGAAAGGGAATCCAGAGTCGACTGCGATAAATACCTACGCTCAATTAAATTCCTACATAAAATTATGTTTTAATAACGTCCACATGCAGCATCCTAGTTTTCATCATCTGGGTTTGAAATATGTACCTCTACAAATCCAAGATTTGGAGGATGCTTTTAAAGGAAAGTAAATAATCAAATATGGTGGAATGTAGTTTTGAATTTAGAACCATAGCAGTTGATGCCGCTATAGCGCTATACATGCAAAAAAGTTACAAAGGTCGCTGAACACTGGCAGAAGCTAACAAAAGTATCGAGCAAAAATTATCATGATGTGACTGGGTGTAATCCTAACAATACGTTAATCAATGGTGCAATCAAGCAAGTTACTAAAAAATACTAGTTTCCTGGTCTATTAAGATTGGAGCATTATAAAGTAATTAACCAGAATCGCCCGAGGCATCAAATTACCTATCTGATTCAATTTTCATCTAATTTCTTGGGCACAAATCGCATTATGGTTCATCAAACTGATGGATATATGCAAGAAGGCCTAAATTCCGACCAAGATCACTATGCGGGCGAAACTTACAGATCTATAAAATAAATGTAAGTAAACACAAAATCACATAGCAGATAAAAATTCAAATATCGAATTGACTGATAAAAAGAAAAATGCATAGGTACCTACACTACCGTGCAAAAGTTTGGAAGCAGTAAGGAATTTTATTAAAAAAAAAGATAACAACGTATCTAACGTAGGAATTTATTTCAATGAAACAATAATAATAATAAGAGTAATTGAAATTAATATGTTCTGAAACCATTTTTTCGTTGGTTTGGGCAGTCACAAAAGTCTGAACTAAATTTTGCTGTCATCAAAATGACCACCTTTCCTTTTAATCACTTCTAAACAAATCTTTCGCATTCTTCTTACCAATTTATTGAAATATTCTGCGCTCAAATTTTTCCATTCTTCTTGAAGGTATACCCATAGTTGCGTAGCGTTAGTTGGAGAACGATTTTTCACCCCACACCAGCTCGATCGGAGTCGATCTGGTGATTGAGCCGGCCATTTCATTATTTTTATTACTTTTTCTTGTTCTTTTCGTATTAAAAATTTTTGACACAATTTCGACGTGCGTTTGGGGTCGTAATCCTGTTGAAAGGTGAAGTTGGGGCCCATAACATCCAGCCCAGACGGTATAGCATTCTCCCGAAGAATCTTCAGATAGTCTTCCTTGTTCATTTTTCCATCTATTTTTACCAAACTACCAGGTTTACTGCCACCAAAACATCCCCAAACCATTACGCTACCACCACGGTGCTTGACAGTTGGCACAGTGCACGTTCCAAAGCCCTCTCGTCCTTTGAGCGACGGACGAATACTCATCTATTGGATCCAAATATTTGAAATTTAGATTCATCTGTCCAAAGGATTCTATGCCAGTGCTCGATCGTCTAGTTTCGGTGTGTGCTGGCCCAGTTTAGTATATCCTACTTATGTTTGGCCGTTAACTTGAGTTTTTTAGCCGCTACACATCCTCTTAGTCCTGCAGACAATAATCGTCTTTAAACGGTAGTAGCTGATACTGGAGTTTGTCGTGTCTTATTTAACACAACAGTGATTTGTGGCATAGTTAGACGTCGGTTTCTTTTGAAGCATGCAGAATGAAAACTGTGGCGTCCTGGCGAAGGACGGGGACGCAAGAAACTATTTTTAAGAGTTTTTGTGTTGGATGTTTTTTTGCGGGAGGATGGGCGATGATTTGGTTGCAAGGGGATTTCAGACTATAGCTTCATGCACTGGGAAAACAATAAAATGAAATCATTATTATGTGTGGGAAGTACTGCGTCAATCAACTTGACTCCATTTTTTCAAATGATCACTTGTAACTCACCACAGATTAATGATCAATTAGAATAACCACCTGCTACATCTGAACATACTTTATTTACATCGATTGTAATCAGCAATTGTCAGGTTCGGCTTCTTATTTAGAAATCATTGCTAGTATCCCGTTTTAACAGACTATCCCAGGGGTTCCCAACCTGTGCGCCGCGGCGCTCTGGTGCGCCGTAGAAAGTAAAGATGGGCGCCGTGAGTCGATTCTCTATGAGTCTAAAGCACAAATATTTGTGGGTGCCTAAAAAGCAACAATACCTATTCTGACGCTCGCCACATTTTGAAACTACTGGAGAAGATTACAGCGTTCAGGAAGAAACTACAAGTTTGGATAAAAAAGACGAATGAAGGCGGCGGTCAAGATTGCTTTACAATTATTGTATAAATATGCGGGATCCAATGAACTGGTTGTCTCACAAGACCTGATGGCCCTTTTCACGGAACACTTATGGAAGCTCACTGAATGGTTTTCGAAATACTTTGCACATGATGATGTCGAAAAATTTGCGTGGATCCAAGATCCCTTTCATACGCAAGCTCCGCCAGAATTCTCCAAACCCCATTTGGTGGAGTTTTGGTTATCGATTCAAAATGAATATTCAAACCTAACTTCAAAAGCTCTAAGAATTTTTATTCCGTTTGCAATGTCATATTTATATGAAGCTGGATTTTCAGCCGTAGCTGTAATCAAGAACAAATATCGCTCAAGGATCAATGAGCAGCAAGAAATGAGAGTCGCAGTGTCCAATTTTATTCCCCGTTTTGAAAAACTATACGGAGATCACCAAGCTCAATCGTCACATTCATTTGACTGTCGTATTTTATTTTTGTTTTTCTTGAGTCTTTCTCTTTGTTTTCTGTTTCATTTCTGAATTCTTATAAATATAATACAATCAACTCCATTTCTTATTGAGGAAGTTTTAATTTTTGTGTTTACTATTATTGTAGATACCTTTGTTTCGACAGTATCTATTTAAAATAGCTGTCTAAGTTAGGGCGCCGTGACAAAATGCCAAACTTGAAAGTGCGCCGCGATTTGAAAAAGATTGGGAATCCCTGGACTATCCTGTTTTAGCTAACCTTCCCCTAAGTCATTATAAGACTAGTAGATATAGAGACTTGATTCCATTTTTTACCGTAATGTTCCTGCTGATGAAATGATAAACTGTTGTGTAGAAGAAAGGAAGCGCGTGCGCGTATTTCCACGTTTAAAGGAAAACCATCTGGATTTCCGCGGTATTTTCGCGGCGTACTTCGTGCCAACTGTAAGATATGTGACACAACAGGATGGATAGTTTGATTAAATTTGTGACTTTTGTGTTGTGTGCTGTGAAACTCAGCAATGTTGCTGTTGCGCGAGTATCAGGTGAGTTGAACAAAACCATTCACCAATCTTAAAGAAGAAATAATAATATGTGTACGTCAGTTGCTTGTCCACCAATATATTTGTACCTTGGACTTATAAAACTCGGGATATTTATGCTTATCTTGATCTTATAACCCATGGTTTTAGCTCTAAATAAAAATACAGTAATATTCGCCTATAACGAACACGCTTTTTGCGAATCTTCGTTTATAACGAACCAAATCTAGAGGTACGAAACTTCGGTATTACTAAACGTGTGTTAATTTTTTCGCAAATAACGAACCCTTTTATAACGAACTTTCTGATAAAACCAACCTTAAACTTTGATATTGTCGTAAGATCTGTCTTTTATAATGAACCTAATTTTTTTATCGCTGATAGAACATTGAGATTCAAAGGCGAAAAATGTGAAGGCGGAAGGCTTTCCAAAGAAAGAATCACTGTGCTGGTGGTGGCAAATTTAACAGAAACAGAGAAAACGAAGGTTAATGGTGATTGGGAAATCCGAAAATCCTAGATGTTTTGAAGATGTCAATCAGTTACCAGTAAATTACAAATTCAATAAAATAAGCATGGATGTCCTCAGAGATTTTTACGAATGAATTGCGAGAATGGGATGGCGAGTTAAGACGTAAAAACCGAAGAATCATATTGTTAGTGGACAACTGCCCAGCTCATCCAGATGTTAGAAATTTGAACTGCATCAAGTTAGTGTTCATGCCACCAAATACCATTTCCAAACTACAACCTGTGGATATGGATACATCCACTTCTTCTTTCGAAAATGGTACATTTTATTGATAGTGGGGGGTGAAATTTTTTCTATCAATCTCTTAGATGGTATAAACTTCCTTCATATGGCATGGTAGAGAGTATCAAAACAAACAACTTTTAATTGTTTTCAATACAGTGGTTTCCTGAAAGTGGAAAATGATTTGGATTCAGACGATGACTTGACATTAGCCGAATGGCTGAAAAAAGTTGTACAGGAAGATGATAACAATATTTCAGACAATCTTCCTTGTTCTGAAAATGAGTTCAATGAATTTGTCCGTATTGATGATAATCTTGTAAGTGTTCAATGCTTGGATGATGATGCCATTGTCGCTTCTTTGTCTCCTTCAGTTTATATTGATAACGATGAGGAGGCAGAAGATGAAGAACCTGTGAGTACAGAATTGAGACCAGTTCCAGCAACATCAGAGACACTTGAACATACTGATAACGTTCGTTATTCTCTTCAGTCACGAAATACTCCGCAACGTGTTTTTAATCAATTAGCCGAAATAGAATTACATATTAATGATATTCATTTCACAAAAATAAAACAAACTAAAATAAAAGATTGTTTTTAAATTAGACTCTTAAGAGCAGTTGTATCTACTATATTACAGAATATATTTTATGTACCCTCATATTTATGTATTAATAAAAATACACATCTTTTTTATTTATCGTTTATAGCGAACTTCGCTTATAACGAACAGTTTTCGCCGGTCCCATGAAGTTCGTTATAACGGAACATTACTGTAAATATACAGCAGAGGGTGTCCCAGAATTTCCTTGACACGTAATATTCTCGTAACAAAAAGGGGGAACTTTTGAATGTCTATCATATCATGCTTTCAAAACATTTTTTTTTTTTTGTATTTCAACAATGTTAACAATAGGGTTTCCATCTTCCGATTTAGTTTTCATTGGGTTCAGTGACAAGCGGATTGATGGTATTTCCCAACATACCCAAATAAATGTCTCCATTTAAATGTGCATTAATAAACAATGACCCAACCACTTTATTTCTGGAAATGCCTGCCCATATATCAATTTTTTGGGGGTACTGGGTATGCTCTACAAAAGCAGTATTTCCATTGCTCCAATACCTACAGTTCTGCTTATTAACAAATCCAGTAAGATAAAATGTGCATTCATCAGTGGGGCAGATATACTTTACATGAATGGTATTACCACTAATCGCTGTAGTCATTTGTTCACAAAATAACTCGCCGATCGAAATCGTCTTCGGTTAACTCTTGCACTATTTTCATTCTGAATGGATATAGTTTATGGAATTTAGTAACAGTAGTGTGTATAGAGCCAAATAAACTATCAATCGGATCCACAAGTTTGCGTAACGAAGTATTATGATTTATGCCAAAATGACCCAAAACTTCAAGTTGAGCGGCTTCATCCAGAACTTTCCGTTTTTTATTTGCAACAGATTCAGTTTGAGTAAATTTCATAACAAGCTCCAAAACATACCTATGCGAAGTTATCTTCCTCGGGGTCTGGAGCTAAATGGAACGGCAGTTTGCCGAGCATATTGTTTTTGCAACTGTCCGTCCGGAATTTGAACATCGCCTATACCATTGCATAACGGGTAACATTTTGAACACTTATTGCAATACAAAGTGGCATTTTCTTGTTTTTGTTTCCTATCTGGACAAATTAAGGTACATAAAGATTTTTCTAATTTTCTCTAAAACGAATCTACCGATTTCAAAAAATCGAACGCTATAATAAAGGTGATCGACATACCTCTGAAACAAGCTATTACTCGATACGGCTTGTCATTCAGAATTTTCAATGGGATGACTAGATGATTTGACGTGCCTCGGCGTTTTTTCTTTTAATCTGTGGTTTTCGATAAATCCGACGTGGGAAGCTTTCAAATTAAGACACTGTATGTGATTAAAATTAATTTAAAAAGAAAAAATATTTCATCTACCACTATACCAACCAGTCTAGTCTGTCCGCACAGCTTGTGGTCAACCGGGACGAAGTTCATCTTTAGCTGATTCACAGCCAATCAAACAATTTACCTAGGATAAACGATCATATGGATATGCACTTTTATCATTTCAAATGTTTTAGTTGGTGTTTTACCCAACCGAACACAAAATTTCATCGTGATCGTACACATATTTTCTGCACTTTAATTTCTTCGATTTGTACGCAAAACACTGACTATTCAATGGTTGCTTTATATCTCCGTCAATCCACCAGTACGCAGACACGCTTATTAGCGATCATCACTGCGCCATAGATCGATTGACGGAGATAGAGAGCATCAGAATGTTCATGTCTACCAGACATGTGAAGCATGTGAGAGTAGGCGACAGAAAAGATCTGCCTGTGTACCAGCTGGTACCCGAAGGTAACGGCAAACCAAAGAAAATCGCTGCTAACAGCAGCAGACTTCTTGGTGCAACGCCACAGCGCGTTCGCTTGGCCTGACCAGAAGAGCGCGCTTCTATATGCTACTGCATTGGTTTGCCGTTACCTTCGGGTACCAGATGGCGCACAGGCAGATCTTTTCTTTATATACTCGTACTTAGGTCGTTAGATGTCCGGACCTTTTAGACCTCAGATTCGGATTCAGCATCTAAAATTCTCCTGAATGCAAAATTGTTATTTTCAGCACATACAGACAAAGTGTTTGACGTATCACTGAAAGAAGACAACTCAATCAGACTTTATTGGCAGTTGGACTACAGTTCCGACACCGTAACTTTCGAAGTTCACATTCCATCTGGGTACGGATGGTTTGCACTGGGATTCTCAGATCGTGGAGGCTACTTCCCAGCTGACTACTGCATACTCTGGAAAGATATACATGGAATTGAATCTTTCGACGTACGTATAGCTTTTTCGCCACAAAAAATGAATTTCCCTAGCTGGCCCCAAAATAACAAAGCTACGGCTTACACTAAGTAAACTTTGTCCGAGTATTCTAGTACACTTCTCGTACGTTTGGATGTTTTTTTGGCCGTGAAGGGGTTAGGGTTCAGTTGCCCTAATAGTTGCAGCTCAGCCTTAAGGCTTTATTGTGCACCCCCAGTGAAAGGAATCAAAATGAGTCCCATCCTATATTCTTTGCGAACTTTGAGATGCATTGGACTATGCTCCCCGGTCTTCCCTTCTGGCCTACATTCAGATAGGAGTTCCTAGTCTCACTCAAGGCAGGACAGCCGATGGTAGCAGCTTTTGCAGGTGTGCACTGAACGTCCAATGGCAATAGTTATAAATCCAACCACCTTTTCCTAGTTCCTTCCTGCTCAATTTGAGAGCGTCTGTGTAGAAGACGACGATCTCCTCAACATCCTCTTAAAGGGGTGACACACGCACGAACTCTAAGTACGCGGTTTTTAAATTCGCGAACTTACTCGTATCGATGTCGGTGACACACGTGAAGCTGAAATCACTCGTTTTGATAATTTTCCTAAATAAACAAAACTTTTAACAAACACAACAAGCGTTGCGCATCGATAGCCTGCAGAAACAAAGTGGTGGCTCGCGGCTCGCAGTACGAGCCAAGACAAGCTACGAACAAGATTTCAGACCAGTTGGATCACCGGCGATTTAACGGTTTTAAAGTACGCTTACTTACGGTGACACACAGGCGAAAAAGGTCATCGAGCCATAAGTACGCATACTTGCTCGTACGTGTATCACCCCTTCTAGACTGAATAATCCCCACCACTCTGCCCCAACGCTTCTGGTGTTCATTTGACACCCAACTGGTGGCAGCTGCTGTCCTAACCATGTTGTATGACAAACCACATGCTGGTTCTGGCCCGATGAGAGGGATTTCTGCGCCTTCCTTGCCACACCTGTCGGCCCTCTTACTACCACCCAGTCCTATGCGACTAGGTACCCAAAATAATGTTATCTTGTTGGTCTTCGCCAGTGTCTTTAGGGTACGATGGCAGTCCCACACTAGTTTTGAAGTATAGTGAAGTATCCACCGTGTTCAAAAAGTACCGGTCCAAAAAATGAATAACTAGGGAAGTAGAGGTCGCACAAGAAATTAGTTAAAACAAAAGCCGTAGAATTTTTTTCTGGCTGTCCGATGGTGACCTTTATGATGACCTTGACCTTGTGGTCAAGGTCAAATCGATTGTCTTAACTGGAAACCCCTACTTTTGACCCGGAAAATCGAGAGCCCAGAAAATTCTACGTCCAGATATGAACTTGACCTTTAGGAAAATTTGACCTTTAACGAATAAGTCAAGATCCAACTGTGACCAGCAGGGTATCTTAGGTTCAGTAGGGGTTGCACAAAAATATAGTCAAGATAAAGGTCATAGGAACGTTTTCTGGCTACCCGATGGTGACCTTTATGCTGACCTTGATGTTGGTATTCAAGGTCACATCAAGGTATAGTCAATTTTTCTTGAATTGAAACCCCTACTTTCCAGAAGGGAAATGAAAAGCATGGAAAATCGATTTGACCTTGATATGACTTTGAATGTCAACGCATAGCCAGGAAAAATTCCTACGACATTTGTCTGGACTATCTTTTTGTGCAACCCATATTTCTCAAGATACCCTGTTGGTTACAAAGTGACCTTCATTTAATCGTTCAAGGTCAAAATTTTCAAAACGATAAGTATCTGGACGTAGAGTTTTCTGGGATTTTCATTTTAGGCGTCAAAAGTAGGGGTTTCCATTTAAGAAAATCGATTTGACCTTGATGCGACCTTGACGTCAAGGTCATCATAATGGTCACCATCGGATATCTAGGAGAATTTCCTACGACTTTTGTCTTAACTAATTTTTTGTACGACCTCTACTACCGTATACATATGTCATCTCCTGTACCTGATGAATTTTTATAGCCATCAGTGTACCAGGTGATACCATTCGACGGTTGGTTTTGTTATATGAATGATTTCTTTTAGGATGCGTATGCAGACAAGCATGGCGTTGTTCACTTGGATAAACAACAAGATTGCAGAAAATTCAAGATAAAGTCTTCAAGAAACATAGTGAAATTTACTTATCGAAGGAAATTTGACACATGCGACGATAACGATTATACTATAGAGGTATGAGATCTAAGGACACAAAAATTATAAATATGTATAAAAAATTGCACCAGAAATTTGAAAATATAAAGTTTTTCGATTTTTTGTTGTCCTCTGACTCCTCTCCTCTACTTTAATTTTTGTAGGATGGAACGACTCACGTAGTCTGGTCACGAGGAAAACACAAACTTTACCAACTAAAGGGCTTGAATATAAGTAGTTCTACCCATGATAAAGGCATGGTTCGTGTTCAGCTTTTGAAAAATACTCGTGTTGAAGCTAGTCTTCCAAAATACGTGAGAAAATTGGATATTATAACCAATAAAGTTAAGGTTCCTTCTGTTGAAACGACCTACTGGTGCCACGTGTTCAAGTTACCAGATGAATTTTCGAGGAAACATCACATATATCAGGTGGGTTATTTATTTTGGTATTTTTGTGGTAGTATGAAGTTCAAGATGGAAATGTAGCAAATAGCATAATCTGTCATAATATAGTGGGGTATGATGATATTCATTGGGCACAAATATTGTTGCAGTTTGTAGTTGACAGTTTGATGGTTTGTAGTAGATCGCATTACGAGCTGGCGTTTGACCGAATTTTGAATAACTCTCAATGCCAATTATATCTTTCAAAAGCTTGTTAAAACTTCGAAAAATTGTCAGATTTCAAGATTCTCAAAATGGTCAATGTTTTAAGTAAGCCGTAAATTTCTTTAATTTTTGTGGCAGTTCGTGCAGTTTGGGGTAGACTGGGACAAGATATTCCTCTTCAAGAAGTTTAAATACGAATCACACAAGCATTGCGAATGCGAACATTTTTGATTTTGAGAGTCTGTCTGTCTGTCTGTCTATCGGTAATTCTGTATGTTGACTTACTTGAGCGAAGGTACATTAAAGATGAGCCTTTGTTGCAGAGGCCTTTATTTCTGTTAAACAAGTGTTTATCATCAATTGCAGTATGAATCTCACATTCAAGACAGCAGTCGTGGTGTCGTGCATCATATGGAAGTGTTCCATTGTGAAACAAATGCTAAGGAGGATATACCGCTGTACGTAGGAGATTGTTTCGCAAAAGATCGACCTCCAAAAACACAAGTTTGCAAACGGGTTTTGGCTGCATGGGCGATGGGAGCACCACCGTTCACTTATCCAGAGGTGGGTTTGAAAATTCGGATTTCAATTTCAGACGATTTTTTAACACCTATACAAATTAGTAATAAATAATATAAAAAATTTGTAAGATACAATGTGTCCGGTCATCGGTGTCGAAGCCTTTAGTAGTTTTTTTCCCACCATAATAAAATGACAGCCATTTTGCTGTTTGTTTAATTGATGCACGAGCGCTGTACTAATTTAGGCATAGCTTCCTGAGTAAGAGGTTCTACAAACATAAAATAAGTCTCATTCGATAGCGGAACATGTAGGCCATAAAGTGGTAAACATTTTCCAAATTTCGTTTCATATCAGGGCAAAAAAATGTTAAAAGAAAATAATTACGTAATTTTTGCGTTTTTTTACAATTTAAGTTTTTTCAAAAAATCTAAGCTGTTAACCTACATTTTTTTATTTCTAAACAGTAGCACGTGGTGTTTCCTAAAAAGTTTAGCTACATCTTAGCCCTATGTAAAGTAGTTTAGAAGCTATGATGATTTGAATATGACCCTTAACTGTAATAAAACATTAAATTGCTAGTTAGGAAATTTGATACGACTTTCTGAAAAAAATTAGTATAGTATCAGAGAGAGACAGAGAGAAACCGAGAGAGAGAGCGAAAAGGGAGAGAGGCAGTATTGAGGGTGGAGCTGTTCGGTAGAATGGTAGATGGCTTTAGTCACATTATTTATTTACAAGAGCGAGCTTTTTATCAAAATATCGGGAAGTAAATCTCTATTTCTAATTATTTTGGTGATATATTTCAGGAAGCTTCTCTACCCATTGGTGGCGAAAATTTCAATCCTTACATAATGCTAGAAGTACACTATAATAACCCAGAATTACGATCAGGTAATTTCACTATAAAATACTTATTATTTTTTATTATTGAAATTTTTTCTTACCTCCGCCTGCTTACTTAGCCTACAAAAATCAAAGGGAAGCAGAAGTTATTTTTACAGCTGTCGTAAATTTAGAGATTTGAAAAATATAGTGAAATAAAAGAACCTTTTAAATTATAAAAAAACTACATCAGAATAGGTTCATATGTGTCACTGACTGGCATACACGTATTATAAAACCAAGATAAGCATTGGTCGGACCTTTAGCGCCATGCCGTCCTTTCATCCATTTCATATTTCCAATTCTTCTAGCGTGATTTAAAAAAATTAACGTTCCAATATGATATATCAAAGTACAGAGAGCGTTATTAATAAGGATGGCGTAAACCAATAATCGCGCGCTAACATATACAGACATGGTACGTCACTGTGTCATCTACCTGATGGTGTGAACGCATCGAACACGTACAGGTTGTTAGGCAACGGGTGTAAACGAACTATCTCGCAACCAGGGGCGAAGTCAATGATATAATGTTGTTGGTCTATTCTTATGTGGGTTCCAGTTTTAGTATAATATTATTCACTAATACTTTTCAGGTATAATTGATAGTTCTGGAATCAGATTTCATGTTTCATCGAAGCTAAAGAAAATGGACGCCGGTGTTATTGAGTTAGGATTGGAATATACCGACAAAATGGCAATTCCACCAGGTCAAGAACAATTTCAATTATCTGGTTATTGTACAAGTGCTTGTACATCAATGGTACGTGTATCTTATGAAAGTTATAAAAATCATCGGTATACATATTCGACTGGAAGCAGAAACATTACATTTTTACTGCATTCAGTTTAGTAGCTGTAATCTCATAAATTATCATTTGAATTTCATGAAAGACTTCTGATATGGTTCTAAATCTTGACTTTTTTTATTGGAAATGACACTGACATATTTTGACAGCTTGATAGTACAAAAATGCGTGGCACGTACCGAGTCACTCCACTTGACAACATTTTTTGCATTCCAGGGTTTGCCCCCAGAAGGAATAACAATATTTGGATCTCAGCTCCATACCCATCTCACAGGGACCCGAGTGATTACCAGACATTTTGACTCGTATGGCAAAGAACTACCGGAGCTGAACAGAGATAATCATTATAGTACCCATTTTCAAGAAATACGGAGGTTGAAGAATCCAGTCAAAGTATTGCCTGTAAGAACATAGTTTTTCTCTCGCTTTTTCAAGCTTATATGGGTTGAAGAAACAATGCACTCTATCCACATCCACTCGCCATTCCGATTTTTTCGAACCTAAAACCCGTTACGGTAACTACGTTACCATCTTTAGGGACGATTTTGAGACTAAATTTCTAACTCCTAATTCTGTACTATGTGCAGAACATTTCTCGCGCTTCTCTGACTCATAAATAATTAAAACCATGTGTGTTGAAATATTAACTCTTTATTATTCACGTTCAGGCCACATTTGTAGCCTTTATCAACGTACAAAATATTTGACAAAACTTAATTTTGAATAAATGAGTCGAATCTTGTGAATATTTGGCTTGCTTCATTTCTTTTGCATTATTTTTTCTATGATTCAAATGTCGTTATTCAACTACCTTCTCTTATTCTCAGGGGCATGTTCTGATAACTAGATGTGACTACAATACAGAGGATAGACAGAACATCACCTTAGGAGGATTCAGCATCAGCGATGAAATGTGCGTGAATTACATCCACTACTTTCCTCATACAGAGTTGGAAGTTTGTAAAAGTTCTATAAGTGACCAGGCCCTAAGGACATACTTCCAGTATATGAACGAGTAAGTTGGAATGACTCTTGAATTTGTGATAAGACAGGTATTGGACAAATGGAATGGCGGTATAACTATTTCCGGAAGCAAAATATGTAACTTAAGATTTGCTGACGATACAACCCTTATTGCTGCTTCTCAGGAAGAACTAGTAGCTCTATTAAACATTTTAGAACAACACAGTGCAGCATATGGTCTATAACAAGACCAAGGTTATGATCGTAGATAGAGAGCATGATAATCGTAGAGAAATAAAGTCAATAGGCCGATGTGAGGTAGTTCAAAGTTTTGTGTATCTCGGTTCTTTGATCGACAATTCGGGTAGCTGTGAGAATGAGATTCGACGGCGCATTCAACAGGCACGGGTGGCCATGACAAAGCTTACTAAAATATGGCGTGACCATAACATCACTAAAGCTACCAAAATGTCGCGGGTTCAGCCTCTTGTGTTCTCCATATTTTTGTGTGCCTCGGAAACTTGGACTGTTAAAAAGGCAGATCGAGCTCGCATAGATGCTTTTGAAATATGGACGTGGAGGAGAATGCTGAGAATTCCTTATACCGCCCATAGAACTAAGGTTTCCATACTGGATGAGCTCGGTAATCCAAAGAGACTATCCTCCACTGTGTCGACGAGAATGCTTACGTTCTTCGGACATATACACAGAAGCGATAATATGGAGAAACTTGTAGGTTAGGGTCACGCCCCGAGTAGGCGGCGCCGTGGCCGTTCCCCTACACGCTGGGTGGATATGACGAAACAGTCGCTAGATATGAGTATCAAGAGCGCCACTAAACTGACAGAACATCGCGAACGATGGCGAGCAACAGTGCTCAAAACTATTGATAATATTCGTGTCGGCAATACTCTAGCTCCGACTTAATGCATTTTACGAGTTCACAACATGTCTGTTAAAACATTGTGACTATGATGATGAAGTTTGAATGAAATCATAAGTGGTTTATAGGCTTCGATCCGCTTATGGTATGTGGTTGCAGACGTATTATACAGGGTAGTTCACTTTATAATTTTTTCATAACTTCAGGACATTGATAACGTTAAAATAATGATGCCACTCTATTAGGTTATATTTTATGGAAAGATGTACGTCTTTTCTCTATGGTCAGCCTCCCGCAAAGGCTGAAAGTCTATGGCGCTGTAGAAGCGCTGCGCGTGTCGGTGCACGTTAGATTTAAAACGCTGTAGGTTGTAGCCGTCGGGAAACAAATTCTCCGACAGCTCATTCCACGGCGACGAAGTTGTCCAAAAGAAGAAATGCTGGAGGAGACTGGTTCGGAGATTTAACAAAGAAAGTAAATAAAAGAACAGAGACAGAAACGGCCTTCGCCCGAATTTGACACAAACCATCACAATTATTGACAAACCAGAAAAGGTTATTATTTTAGATAATTATGGCAGTTCGCATTGCTTCATTAGTGCCAACCGTAGTGAATTTTATTCTCGGTTTAACTAAGCCGGCGATTGTACCACGGATGTCAACATTCAGCCTAAGATTAGCAAGCTTAGGATCTAATGGACGAATAAATTATGCTTTTTCAAACTTTGTATATTTCGCTCCTGTTTCAGATGGGAAGGGCAGTCGACTTCTCCCGCCAAAGGAGTATCGGATAACTACAAGGCGATCAAATGGAACAAAATCCGAGTTCAGCTGTTGCAAGAAGTGTACAGCGAAGCACCTCTCAGCATGCAGTGCAACATGTCAAGTGGTGACAGGTTCCCTGGTTACTGGGAAAATGCTCAAATTCCGCCTGTGCTGCTGCCTCTACCACCTCCGTCTAGAAAATGTGATCATATCAAACCGAGTGACTATCACTGAGACGTGGTACAATAATTCCCGAAATCAAATATATTCTGCTGAAGCATCAATAATAAATCCTAATATAATGATGTAATTTTATTCGAAAAGAGTGCTGTGTTTGATTTATTCATCACCCCAGTGAGACATAAAGCAGCTTGCGCTTGGTTAGATACATCAAAGAGATTGCTTTACTGTCAGTGCTACGACTGGCACGGTTGGTATTAATCCCGATGTAGGTATGGGACGACTGAGGCAGGTGGTATGACGGAAATCGCTAAACTCGTGCTACAAGCAACCAGCGACTCAATTGAACCAACATCCGTTTTTAAGAAACCCTACAAAATAGAAATTAAACAGAATGCTGAGCCAAATGTCACAAAGCAATTTGCACGGGTGGTCCATTTAACTTGAGACAGCCGAATATCGCGAGAACGGTGAGTTTTTGAATAAAAAAGGTTGAACACAAGTTATTGGGTGCATTGGAAGAAAGAAAAAGATGACATTTGTTTTTGACATTGACAGAGTTTTGAAGGTCAACTATTTTGTTCGAATAGAAACATATCTTTTTCATTCTAGAATCACTTTCTATGAGAAAAAACACGAATTTCTTTGTCCGATTGCAACTTAACCAACACAATAAAACGGATTTATAAGTGTACTAAAGTTGGCAGTCATCATTTCGAACATCGGTTATAACAAGTGTATGAGTTTTTTCAACAATAATATTGCTGATAAAGCATGTAGTTGTTGGAAAATTCATAACACGAACAAATATATTTTTATCTACTTATGTTGCAGTCGGATTACAAAGGTTTGTATACAAAAGTTACTTGTTTTTTCTCGTAGAATAAGATTCTGCAATAAAAAAGATACCTATGTCCTATGTTCCTATTAAAAAACCAATCTTGATCTTGACAAAAACTTGAAAAAGCTATCAACGTCGAAAATAACGGCCCGGCTCCATTGCTCCGTTGCGCTGCGTCGTCGGAACGGAGCAGCGCATGGTAGGCTCCACTGGCGCGTCGGCGACGGACGACGTCGAAGCAGTGCACGCCGCGCGGCGATGCCAGATGCAACATAATTATCGAATTGTAGCATATTATTTTTCTGAAAAGCGCACTCGGATCATGTACTGTACCATGATTGATAACTGTAACATAATTTAATGTCTTTCATGAATTTTGTTGATATCAATATGTAGGTATGTCATCAGTGGCAGTGGTAGTCGGGGGCTAGTGCCCAGGGCGTCATATATTCTAGGGCGGCAAAATTTTAAAAGTGGGAAAAAAACTCTAGCGTTATCAAAGTTGCACAATATAATTTTTTTTATTCAATGGATAATTCAAGAAAAAGAACTCATACACGATTTTTAAAAAAATTGAAATTTTGTAAATTATAATGTTAGCACTTAAGTGAAAATTAAGGCTCAAAATAATTTATTTGTTATATTGAAGATTTGAAGTTATAATATTTGAATTTATTATTTTGTGGAATTAATGAAGTTGAGTAGTAGTATTTTCGAAAAAAAAAATTTAAATATTTTTGCATTTTGGGAAAAACTTTGATACAATGCAATCATAATTCCAAAAGTCAGGCGATTGTGCCTGTTTAACAATGAATGTAATACAAGTTTAAGACCCGATCAACTGTTAGTTCGTGGGCTGTCATTGACAGGCTCCACCGCCTTGGCTTCGAGTTACTCGCAACAAACCCTTTCATTTGATACCTATATTGTTGAAATGCATTAATAATTATTATTCCGGCATCATGGATGGTCCGCCATATTGCATCTAGAACGACGTCGCATTATTTTTCAAGTTACTCGCAACAAGGCCTTTCATTTGATATTCATATTGTAGAAGTGCATAGGTAAAACTATTCCGCCATGTTGGATGTACCGCCATATTGAATTTAGGATGACGTCACATTATTTTTCGAGCTGCTCTTAACAAGCTCTTTGATTTGATACCATTATTGTAAAAATGCGTTAAAAATAAGTATTCCGCCATGTTCAATATCTAAATATGTTTTGATTATTAAACACCCTCAATAAAGGCATTATTTTTAAAATGCAGCCCAACTCGACATACACGCATACACTCCCGTAGTCATTTTTCTGAAAAAGATATCGTTCGGTTCTTATCTTCACTCAGACGCTACTCAATAGCAATAGTCAAAAAAATTGAAAAAATTTAAAATTATCTGAATCGTTCGCAATAGATCAAATTACAAGTGTAATAGTAGCGGCAACCCTGCCGGCCCAGCAGCGTATCGCCTTGCTCCCCACTTTGGCTCTCGCGCGTCGATCCGTTAAAAATGCGCATCCAGCAACGGAAGACCGCAATGGAGCCACCTCTCCGTTGCATGTGGAAAGTATATGGACAGCGACGCACCGGTGACGCGGTGACGACGGAGCGCAACGCAACGGAGCAGTGAAGCCACCCGATAAGAGTCATGGATAC
This sequence comes from Callosobruchus maculatus, assembly GCA_951848785.1. Taxonomy (NCBI): domain Eukaryota; kingdom Metazoa; phylum Arthropoda; class Insecta; order Coleoptera; family Chrysomelidae; genus Callosobruchus; species Callosobruchus maculatus. Next base: position 353,890 of record CATOUR010000157.1, on the reverse strand, counting down.
CTCTCTCCCACTCCACCCAATAACTTTTATTTGAACTTTTTAATTCAAAAACTCACTGTTCTCGCGATATTCGGCCGCTTCAAGTTAAATGGAACACCCGGTAATACAGATGGCTCCAAAACAAGGGAGGACGCTGGATGTGGTGTGTACTCTAGGTATCTAAACCTAAGAACAAAATGGGCTGTGGGTAACAATGTCAGTGTCGTTCAAACGAAACTGGCTGGCATATCGATAGCTGCTGAGGAACTAACGAGGAGAGATGTATCTGGCAAGAGTGTAATAATCTGCAGCGACAGCAGCCAAGCACTTCTAACCCTGAAAATACCTCGTGGCACATCAGTGCTAGCAATCGACTGCTACCAATTGAGGTTTTGAATTAAGAACAAAATATATTTTTTTGTGATAAATGAAAACATCATATATAAGTTTTATAACAAAACTGTTTTTGTTTTCTTTTTTTTTTCGCAATAATTCAAAAGTTATATCAAAATAGAAATGGGTTTTTGAATCGAGTACCGAAAACACGCCGACGGCTCCCGAACCCGTGTGACATTCGTTACATTACTAGAGCACAGTTCCCACAAAACCCCAATTTAGTACTTGTAAAACTGAAATAGAATTTGATTCAAAAACATATTTATGTCGATCGTAGAAAAAAATGTGCGTAACAAGTGCCAAAAGCAATAATTGTTTTTGTTGAAAATAAATAAAAAAAAGTTGGAAGGCCTGGGTTTCGATCCAAAGACCCTGAGATTAACTATCGGAAACTCTAACCACTAGGCCATCCTTCGATTGAGGAGATCTTTTCAACGAAACATATTTGATTAGGTAGTTACTGGAATCTGTAATCTGACTTCAACTTCAAACATTCAAAAAGATATTTATTTCGATCGTAGACTTCGTCTCGAGCTGCAAACTTCATTCATCGACTGTATTGCAACAAATATACACTAGTTACTAGTTTACCAGTACGTATTTTCGCGATTGGCTGGGAATCTAATATCAGAGTAGGACGACGTTGGTCGAAGGAGCATCCTGACCGTCATGGTGACGTCACACGGGTTCGGGAGCCGTCGGCGTGTTTTCGGTACTGGATTCAAAAACCCATTTTTATTTTAATATAACTTTTGAATTATTGCGAAAAAAAGAAAACAAAAACAGTTTTGTTATAAAACTGATATATGATCTTTCCATTTATGACAAAAAAAAGTATTCATAACCTCAATTATTATTAGCCTATGCTTCACACAAAAGCAATATTGCCCTGAGGTGGGTTAAAGGGCACAACAAGAACAAAGGCAACCGTATAGCAGAAGGTCTAGCCAGGAAGGCTGCTGACCAAATAATTTTAACACCACGTGACCTTTCTGGAATGTCCACAACCACAGTTACTGAAATAGCCAAAAAACACTCCCATGCCCAAATTGTGAAACGATGAGAACAGCTACAAAAATGCCGATTTGTCAAGGAAACCCTTGCAGGCTTTGGCATGACAGTATCCAAGAAGTACTTAGCGATGACAAGGTCAAACCTAAGTCTCATTTTAGGATTCCTGACTGGCTATTCTCAATTCAAGAAACACCTCACATTATGGGGTTAAGTGAAACACCGATATGTAGAATGTGTGAAAACGAAGACGAAACTGTGGAACACGTCATATGTGAATGCCCAGAGTTATCTTGTATCTTCATTAGAGAGTGTGCGTTCGGCGAATCTTGGCCTACACCTACCACATTAGGGTTTTTTTGTCCAAATTTGTCGGGGTAAATGTAAAAACATGAACCTAAGACCCAGTTTCACTACCTCCTGATAAGCGACAGATAGCCTAACCGTAAGTTTTTTTCACTTTCTTACTTAGGTCAAGTGACAAAGACAAAATATGTAGATAAGTTATCTGACAAGAAGGTGAATATGGCTCTAAGGGATGCTACTGAGGTTTGACTGCTGTATCTAAAGAAATAATAAATAAAATTTATTTATTTACACTTACAAGCAATACAAATCATACGAAGAACGTCACTCAGACTATTTCCTCAGTTCGTAGATTTGAATGTATGCTTCGGTGAGTGTGATCATCTGCGGCAAAATGTCGGTGACATGCAAATCTTGCATTTCGTACCACTGTCCTGTTGATTTTTGCAAGATGTGGACTCTGTACGTGCCTTTGCTCGGCTCTCCATCGTGGACGATGTTCGCTATCAGGTCATAAACGGTGTTTTCGTGATTTGCTTTCGCTTCAGGAGTGAGGAACTCGGCGAAATCCACATTCCTGAAATGGTTTGTACAAGATTAGTGGATCCATCAAATTGAATACTGATACTTCAAATTTCCATTGTCTACACAAACTTTGAATGACAACAATATCAATAACAAATTGAAGCCTTTCAACTGGGTTACCAGAGAATTAAATGAGGCCACGCAACAACAATGAGGAATACGCTGCTCTCTGCACTGCGCAAAATACCGATGTGCCGTGCGGCGGCGCACATCTTAGCCGCGAGAATGCAGAAGGCAGTCATCCTTGGGTCCCTTCGTCTACTTAGGGCGCACGATTCGCGGACCCGGTGATTGCTCACCTCACGGTGTGAGGAGTAGTCATTGGGTAATGGAACAGCAGCTCGGTGTGTCGGAGCCCGGGCTGCACTTTTTGTTTTTTGAAATATAATTGTTAGTTATAAATGGTTGCATTCAGCAGAAAGATGGGGGTCCGCTACTTCTGTAGTCGCTACATCTCAACAGTTTGCGTTCTGCTGAACAGCTTGTATGACTGTCAGTTGTTGTCAGTGAAATGTCAAATGAGTGATCACATTTGAGGTTATTAAAAATAAAAAAGGCATGTCAAATTATATCGAAGTTTTGGACTGTGTAAGTAGTGTGGACATTTTCTTTTAAATATAACAACATAACCTCTAACACAAGTGTCATAACATGTGACACTCACAAGGTCAAAAGTAGCTTATTCCGCTCCGCTCCAAGTGAGCGTACTTTTCTATCGCTACAAAAAATTGCGACCGCTGGAGCGGTAGCTGCTACGTAGCGCACGCGGCAGCAGAAAATTTGGTAGCAGCTCCGCAACTGTTGAGTCTGCTGAATGCACCCAATGGTACTAGAAAAAAGTTGCAATATAGGTTGCTTTATTTCATTTTTTTTCAATTCTTAATTTTTAATTTCCTCTACAGGGTGTTTGGTAAATATGCGGCAAAAATTTAAAGGGTGATTCTTTCACCTGTTTTGCATCGACGACTTCTTCGCGAATTTATTCATGGATTAATCCATGCTCTTCTTCAAGGTCAAACTGATTGTGTTTTACATCTGTGAATAAAACCATGGATTTTGTGAGAGTATTCAATGCTGCCAGCACTGTTGCTGTAATATGGTTTGGCGGTTTTCACAAGATCTTTTCAATTCGCATTTTTTTGAGGCCTTTTGACAGTAAATCTATTAACTTGATTGCGAATTTTTATTCGGAAAATGTTTAGTAATATACAGAGACGGGTATGCGACATGCATCATATGATTTTATGGTTGACACTACCGAATTTGGCGTCAGACTTGACCACGAATTAAAGCAGGTTATAAGTCCGTGAACAAATCTATGAAGAAATGCATGAAGAAATTCATGCACTTATTTGACGTCAAATTCATGTTTTACAGTAACTTGTCAAATTTGACCATGAACTGAACACACAGATGAAGCCATGAATTTGTTATTGTTGTAAAACGGGTAATTGAATTATTTTGAGAATATTTTGTTCCTTGATGATTTTCGAAAAACTGCATCACCACATTTTAGTTTGGTTGCTCGTGAATATTTAACAGCAGCACACGAAGATCAGTCTAGAGTCTATGTGAACCACACAGGTATGACGCGCCCACAATCGCCGGACTTAAACGCCCTAGATTATTTCTTGTGGGGGTTATGTAAAGTCACTAATTTACGCTACAGAAAATTTGGACGGCTTGCGGAATCGGATAATTACTAGATGTACCTGCATTCAAAACGAACCTGGTGTGGGTCGTCGGTGGTTTGGATTTGGAACACATTTGGAATCATTGATGAGAAGATAGCATGATTGTATCCAAGATGGTGGAAGTCATTTTGAACATTTATTGTAGATTGAGCAACCTATCATGTGATTTTTGATAATAAAATGTAGCTCTCAAAACTTTTTGTTCATCATGTATCTTTGGAATGAAGGGGTTTTCAAAACTCATAAAAGAATAAAATACTTTTAAAATAGTGCCAAGAATCACCCTTTAACTAGTTCTGCCAAACATTGCTAGGGATTAAAGCACATTCGAGTATCCAGAGCCTGATAAAACATCAAAAAACCTATCAACACCAAGGCATTATGATTTGTAAGAATACTCACTTCACAGGAAAGTTGACAATGGTAGGATTTTTCTCTACAAAGAATGTGTTCTTTGTAAACCGTTTTATGTATAATATTAAATATGGAGGCAGCTGTGTAATTTCGAATCTCTTCATGAAATTCTCTTTATATGTCTTATACTCTTTCTCTGACTGACCATTGAACTTAGTCAACAGCTGATACAGATTAACCTGAAAAAAAAAAGATTCAATATATACATATTGTTAGTACTATCAGAATTTTTTTGTGTTTATCTATATGTGAGAGCTTGCATCTTTATTTTTTAATAAACATTGATTACATGTTCTTTTATTACCATTTGCTTGATTAAAGATTTAGTTTTATATATATAGTAGTAGTAGTAGTAGTAGTATAGTTTATTTGTCATCAATGTACATCATACATCATAATATGCAAATAAATCAAGCTATCGTCCGCGAGAGCAACACTCTGTATGCGGCCATCAGCTTAGTGTCAAGAACGATAAATTTTACATACAAGAATTATGTGTTCTCAAAGATTCCTCTTGTTAGCTCTTTGTCCTGAGGTAAAACCATCCATAGATGAAGTCGTGGGTCCTTCTTATAACTCATTACTTTTGCAGCTTTCCAGCTCACTTGTAAGATTTTGCAGACTTGAAATTTTGACCAATAAATTATCAATATGAAACAGAAAAAGATGCAACCCAGGCTCCAACATGCCAGACTGCTGTTCCACTATCAAGTGATTATTCCTTACACTGTGAGGTGAGCAATCACTGGGCCCCTGTATCATGTATCTTAAGCAGGTGCAAGGGGCCAGGGATGACTGCCTACTTAATGTCTGAGCAAAAATAAACAAATAAATTTATATTATTATTATTATTATTAAGCACCTGTGGCAGACTAACAGTGTAGTTTGCCCAGGGCTTTGAAGCTGTCCTGCTAAAGAAGTGTTTATCTTCTGTTGGTGTTTAAGGAGGACTATGGCAGGCTTGTTTGCCTGCACAAGTTGGAGCATGGGGAACAAGTAATTCCAGTAAAAATGGCAGGTCTCGCTCGCCACAGCAAGCTCTGTATACCATGGGGCAAGTAATCTTGTGCTTTGGTTGTTGTCATAATATAGTGAAAGTTTTAAGATGATACTATAAACAGTGGACTTGCAAACTTTTTGATAGTTGAATACTCAAATGGAATATGAATCCTCACGAGTGTAGGTAGTTTTATATTAGCCAAAGAATTCAAATATTCAGAGTACCAGGTTAACTGTCAGCAAAATTTTTGACTACATCATCATTTTCTGCTGAAGATTGGGCCATACCTGAGGAATTATATTTTCCCTGAATTCATCTTTGAACAACGGCGGTGGAGGTAAATCACATGTCAAATACAAAAATGGTGATTCTGTTGCAACTTCCTGGTACTCCTCAGTTGCCATTAGAGTTTTCTTCTCTTTGTCATTCAAGTCTGTTGGAGGAATTTTCCTAGTGTATATCTTCATACTTCCCAAAAACGATTTGTATATTATAGAGCTATTTTGTTTCTTTGTCCCATTTAAGGCTCTATGCAGAGCATTCAAAAACCATGAGAGAAAGTCAATTGGATCCCCTGGGAAAAAAGGAAATGTAAATAAAAATGTCTGACCAAAGGGGAACATCTCTGGTAAGTTTGTTTGAACAAGTTTGAAAAAAACAATTGAAATAGAAGATGATCTATGAAGCCCTGCTGCTATTCACAAAGCAACATTTACCTTGTTGTGTGAATTGAAATCTCTTTTTACTCCATAAAACCACAGCCTGTAACATTTCATGGGGTGAAACATGAGCTTTGAAATTCCTTGGATTCCACAATTTCCTCATCAGTTCACCAAACCTTTGTACTAAAAGGTAGGAAGAATCTCCAGGTGGCCTTTTAATATTCAGATAGTTTTCTTCTCGTAGGAAATAGTTCCGTAGGGGTGTGACATGGGATAGTGCCTAATAATTGTGATAATAATATAGCAAACAACAGAAAAATTATTACTTGTTGGTATTTTAATATAAAGGAGAATCAAATTCTTGGTGAGTATACAGGGTGGTCCAATAAGCGTGTGGTGCTCTCTAGCACCCTGTCTTTGGAATTAGAAGAAATTGGCTTGGATAAAAAATGTTTCTTTTCAAATGGTCTATTTAAAATATAATAAGAAACAGGGTGTTCTATTTAAAATAAGGAAGTTGATACCTACTTCCAGTATATCCAGATGTCCGCCATCTTTGAAATTATTTTCTACAAGTAGACCAATTGAAAAGACCGCTAGAGCAGCACATGCTTATTGGACCACCCTGTATATGCTCAACAATTTACTCTAAATCTGAAGAATGGGCTTAAGGGCCTAAAGTTACAGCTTTTGAGCACTGATAAAAAATGTTTGTAAAAATGTTACAAAAAATCTAAAATATCATTCCTAGATGTAAAAACCTGTGCTAAATATGGCAACATACCTGTAAAACAACATTACAGTAATCATTTGCTTTTATATTATTGAGCCCTACAATTCCAGGTGTATACAGTGACCCATCAATTGCTCTAGATAATTTTGTAGAAGAATCTAGATTCCTTATATGCTCTGGGGTAAACGTAGGATTCAACACATATTTAATATCATCTAATGAGGAATCTAAAACAAAAAATTATATACTTCTTTGGAAATGAAATTGCATATACTTATGCATTTATCCTGTAGTTAATCCTAAGATTTTTGTGCTCTACTGATCACTAAATTTGACAATGTTTACCAACCAATTTTAGTGATACCTTGAATAAAATTAATAACAATTTAAAAATAATAGCCCCTATTACCAACAAAATAAATAAAAATTTATAATTAATGGTACATGAGATTACAGAGTTATGCTATATTTAGGGCTAGTTTCACTGGTCCCTGATAAATGTCAGATAGCCTATCTGACAGATAGGCTTATATAAATTATATGATGTTATCTGACAGATAGGCTATCTGACCCTTATCAGGGACCAGTGAAACCGGCCCTTAATCTTTTTTTTACTTTGACAAATGCTATAGTTGCTGTTAATGCTTCCTAGTTGTGTAGCTCTTTCTAACACCCAATTAAACTTCCCATTATTGGCCAGTAGAATATAGTGAATATAAATTATTGACAGTTAGCCGAGAGGTAGTTTACCTATAATTTCATAATTATCTGGCAAACAGTAAAACTTCAATGTATGTAGATTGAGAAATACATGATGTCCTTCTGCTACTGAGTGAGTATAAGCATGTGTGTTGGTACCTCTGCCTTGAAAGTATTTGCCACATACCAAACATGCATACACATTTATTCTTGTTAAAGATACTGAGCATAACTTCTCAAAGTCAAAATCCAGATATTGGCGATTGATAGTATCTAGGTAAGGGCACAGTCGGTGAATTTTTGCTTCTGGAAATAAATAATACAGATTTACTGATCCTCTAGTTTATAAGGGGAAAGAATACGTACGGCTCTGAGGCTTGATATCATTAATGTTTATACCATTCTCATTTGAGGTACCTGAAGCATTGTGAGTTACAGGTAAAGTTAAAGGTTTTGATTCTCGTAAAGTACCTTCCTCAGTTTTAATTCTCTTTGAAGGTGGTTCATTCATAATGAGGGAGAAATTGCTGTAATTCTGCTTCAAAACCTTAAAGAAATAAACAGTAAAACAGGTATGTATTGAGGTTAGAATTTTGGGCTACAAATGTCAAAATATCATCATAAAAGAGCCTTTTCAACTTGTAGTGATGGGCAAATTCTAATTAATATTTGTACCTATGTTGCAAGGGCGCTTCCAAGGGGGGGGGGGGGTAGAGGGGGTAATCACCCCCCCCAGAACATGGAACAAAACTGATTAATTAAAAATAAAATGCAATAAGATGCATTGAAATTTAACTGTTTATGCTTATTGCTTTAAATATTTTCTGTTTACATTATTTATAATAAGTCCGGTTTTGTTATATGTGTTTTGTTAATTTTCCTTATAATTAAAAAATGGAGTCACGTTAATTGACTCAGTACTTCTCACACATTACGGCGATATACCAGTTTATTATCTTCCCATAGCATGAAGCTATAGTCTGAGAACCCCTTGCAACCAAATCATCGCCAGCACCTCCCCCCCCCCCCTCAAATTGTGTTATGCCGCTAGGTCTTTCCTTCACCGGTCACTGGACACCGGACAGCCTATTACCAATACAACATTTTTTCAGTTTTAAAATTCCCCACCCTCAGTCCCCCCCCCCCCCCCAAAACAAGGTAGAAAATGATCAGGAACCCCTAAAACATCTAAAAACGATGTTTGAGCTGTCCCTTAGTTTCGGGTAATAGGTAAGGCAATGTTTGGATGAATCTAAAAAGGTGATTTATGGCGCTAGGTCTTCCTTCACATGTCAGTGGACAGCCTATTATGAATACAACAAATTTTTTAGTTTTTCAATCCCCCACCTACAAACTACCCTAATTTCACCCCCACCCAAAAAAACTTATGAAATGATCAAGAACCTCTAAAACACTTAAAAACGAAGTATGAGCTGCTTTTATATTTTTTTGTTTTTTTATTATTTCTGCACGATTTATAAAAACAATACGCATTTTCTATACCCGCCACGATAGTAATAATGTGTTAAAATTTCATTAAAATCAATTCAACAGTTTTCTCGTTACACAATACAGAACAATCTGAAGCAATATTCGTATGTTTACAACAGAAAAAATTCCTTCAATTTCTGCAATGGCAAGGCAATGTTCCGATGGACCTAAAAAAGTTATTTATGTCGCTAGGTCTTCCTTCACAGGTCAGTGGATAGTATATTATAAATGCAACAAATTTTTCAATTTTACAACCCCTCACCCCTCAACCACCCCAAATTCACCCCTACCCAAAAAAAGTAGAAAATGATCAGGAACCCCTAAAACACCTAAAAATGACGTTTGAGGCATATTTGAAATATGTCGTTTTTTGCTAATTACTCCGCCCCCCGTATAACTATTTTCAAAATTATATGAACATTAAATATTACGACCCCACAGTATATCGCTGCCCAAATTTCATCGTAATCCATGCACAGACAGACCGACAGACAGACCGACAAACCGACTGAAATGAGTGGCGTGGATTTTCGTTATGTAGACATCATAAAACGCCCAAAAAACGAACTATCGCAAAATCGAAAATTTTCGCGATCACAATACTCCCCTCACATATCGGTGTGGGAAGTAAAATGGAAAATACCTGTGTAATGTTTAATTTGAACGTTGCGGCTGAAAAATTTTAATTTCATAAATATTCATCTCTTACCGTATTATACCTTCATTTGACAAGATGTGCATCGTACCCCCCCCCCCTCATTGGCGGCGCCCACTACATTTTCCATAAAGTAACTACCCCCCCCCCAGACGGACTTCCTAGAAGCGCCACTGGTATGTTGAATGAATATAAAAACAGTCTTTGTGAATTGAACACCGACAACAAATAGGTGGAAAATTCAGACCTCAGGCTTTTTGTGTTTGATCATCAGGAATCACAAGCCAGAAAAAGATAAGTTTTGTGGTTCGGGCAATAATGATCAATTGAACCATGGCCGACTTTACTCACTAGGCCGGAGCATTGAAATATGGCAACACTGGCATCGGGCCGAGCTTTTGTTTGTTGTGAAGTCATAAGTGTAATCTTCCAGAGTGAAAAATAAGATTGGAAGGTGATTTTTAATGTGTTTCTAATTATTTACCTGCACAAACGAAACTATAAAGATGAAAAGATGCCTGCAAAGTGTGTAGTACCAGGTTGCAATAGCAATTGGGGCTTCGAAACAAGGAGATACCAACATAACCTTCCAGAGTAACAACGAAGAGTGGAAGGTGATTTTTAATGTGTTTCTAATTATTTACCTGCACAAACGAAACTATGAAGATAAAAAGATGTCTGCAAAGTGTGTAGTACCAGGTTGCACTAGCGATTAGTGCTTCCAAAATGAAGGACATAAACAGAAGAATAAAGACAATAATTTACAAATATTTCAAAGGATAAGACCTATTTCAAACCACAATGTGGTACCTACAATGTTTTCTGGACCTCCCAAATATCACAGAAAAAGACAGTTAATAGAACTTATCTGGGCATGCCAACGGGCAAGGGCGTACCCAGGATTTCAGTTAGGGGGGGGCAGGGGGCTGCTTAGTGCTTATACCTGTTTCGAAAATTGACTTTTATTCATTAACTTTTATGATGACACAAAACAAATATTATAAGTACATAATAATTATACTATACATTATGTATAATATATAATATTATATATGTTTATTTTAATTTAACAGTAATCTTCTCGGATTTGCCGAAAATTTGTCTATGACAATCTTTTCAATAAACTCACTGTTGTCTTTTAAATAATTGCGATGTACGCTCATCAGACATAAACCCGTAAGCCTTTCTTCACCCATGGTGCTTCTTAGCCACGTTTTAACTCTTCGCAGCGTACTGAAGGACCGTTCTACGGTCGCCGTGGTGCATGGGATAGTGCTTAAAATAATTAATGCCTTTCTGACAGCAGGGTAAAAAATGTTCGCTTCTTTGAACAGATCAACTACGTCTATGTCCTTTAATTGATCATCTGATAAAGCCTTCGTCACCCATAAATTATGCCAAAGGTTCAGTTCCCCGGTGATATCCAGGTTATAAAATTCTTGGAATGATTCTGCGTTTTTGTGTAGGTCTGCAATGCTGGTTTTTGTCATATACAAGGGATGTAGCCTGCTTAAAGCAAACGCCGGAGTATTTTCTTGGGAGAATCGAATATTCAATGATGAAATGAGTGAATCAATGTATGGTATTATCAGGGAACGCCGCCAATATTCGTTATCATTGTCTGATGGCGGATTACTTCTATGTGTTTGCTTATGAGCAAGACGTGGAACCGAAATTTCTATGTTCAAATCCATTGCAACAGCTCGTGCTTTTTGAAGTATTTCATTACTTATTCTATCAGGAAACTCGCGGTCATTTCTGAGAATGTCCTTGATATTTTTAATGTGTTTTCCTACCGAGATCATGTCGATCGATTTAGCTTGCAGTGCGTTAACTACTGGTTCTATAACTGCTGAATATTTGGCTATTGTTTGTAGAGAAACAATAAACACTGGTTTTGTAACGGCTGAATGCAACTGATATGCAGATTTTCTGGTGGCATAATTTCCCTCTACAGATAACGTTTCTAGAGATTTCACGAGCTCTGAAAAATGTTGAGAAAACTTTCTGATTGATTTATATTTTTCGGACCATCTCGTCTCACATAATCGTGATAGGTTTGGAGCGTAGTTTCGACGTGTAGTCGATTCTCTGAAAAACGTTATAACATCCTTTACAGTGGCGACAGTATTTCTAATTTCTGGCACTGCGTTCGCATCATTCACAACAAGGTTGAGTTTGTGACTTGAGCAATGAAAATATAAAGCACGAGGATATTTTTTTCTCAAAATGGCTTGTACGCCACCCTCTTTTCCTGCCATTGTAGAACAGCCATCGAATCCAAACCCTACGCAATCTTCTTTGGAGAGGTTAGAACTAATTAAGAAATTGTCAATTGCTTCGGCGATTGCGGAAGCATTTTGTGCTTTTAGTTCAACGAACCCTACAAATTCTTCTCTGATTTTACTTTTGCTTTCGTCGTAGAACCGCACGCCTATTGACAGCTGTTCTTTCCCAGATACGTCTGCTGTTTCATCAGCTAAGATTGAGTAAGCCATGGTCTTCCGAACCTCACTAATTACATTCTCCTGAATAACTTCGCCACATAAATTTATTAGTTCGTTTTGTATTCTTGGCGAAGTATAAATTGCATTTCGACGGCACTTTTCAAAGTGACTCTTTAATTTGTTGTCCCCTGAATCGATTCTCAACTTCAATAAATCTAATAAAACACCCTCATCTGCTTGTTTGCCCCTAAGAGGCATATCATGTGTACCGCAAAATACTATACAAGAAATAATTGATGACAATATTTGTCTGTTTTCATCGATTGCTTTTTGGTGTCCACTTTGCAGTTGGATGTCTACAGGAACATTTTCAAGAAAATTTTTTGCAGCATTTGTCGCCGTTTGGTGAAGGTTGGTCGTTGCATGCTTTCGGCAGTCTTCATGCATATTTTTGAACTTTAAATATGGCCTGACCATAAACGATCCCAAAATTCCTCTCACAGTGCTAATGGGCGGAGGAAACAAAACACAATACTTACAAAGAGCACCTTTTAGTCGCTTGGAATATACTAGCCATGGTGAATATTGATCCAACCAAGCATGATTAAATTTTCTTTTTAAATGGCTTGCATCACTTTCAAAATCGTAATTTCTGGGCGGGATCCAAGGATTTTGTAACAACTCCCTCTTCTTTTCCGTCGATAGCTGGGTAGCCAATCCAACATAACGACCCAGATCATTTTCATGACAGCCATCGTCCACTATAATTTCAGGATCGACGTTGACGTCATAAGTTTGTTGGGATGTCGATGGAGAAGAATAGTCGGCAACAGATATATTAAGAGGTTCTACTGAAGAATTTGACGCTTGTCCAATGTTAGCATGCAATGATATTGGCATTACATGAGTGGTTTTATCATGGTTGTCATTTTCATCGCTTCCACTGCTACTTTCCCGACCTTTTTTTCTTTTTTCGCGTGGCCTCCCTAAAAAATGGATACACAGAATTACCCTTACAGTGTTTAGGCGGGTTGCATAGGACGAAAATCAAAGATCAAGTTTCACATTCTCTTGCATATGGTTTGAACGCCAAATAATCAAAACTAGGTAAGTAATTTGAAATAATACACTTGTTGTGACGTTAGAGAAAAGGGATTTTGTTGTCGGTATGATCTTATTAATAAATCCAAAATATTGCAAGGATCTTTCTTTTATGTTTTTTTTTTAACTTTTTTATCACAAAATATTCACAAATGTTATTTTAGCTATTATAACAAAACCACGTGTTGTAATTAATAAATTTAAATATTGTAAGTAATGCCTAAGATATACACTTACAAGAGAGTCATAGCCCCCCTTAAACAAATCAAATAATCATATTAAGTATGTACTTAAGTGTTTTGTTTTGACTCACCTCTTTCAAAGAATTTCCTGATATCCATTTGACGGAGTAATATTTCCAGTTGTTGCGCAGTAAACGTAAATCTCGTGTCTCCGCAACGAAACTATAAGACACTATCTATGGCGTATGAAATATTCGCTCGTATTCCACTCCGAACTGAATTGTATTCGAACTAAATTCACGTGCTCTGCCTTACGTTCCGCTTATATATTGAAAATATTCTCGCTCCCGAAATATGTAGAAAATACTCGAGCTCGACTCTATTTCCATCCTTGTCTTATAATACATGCTATCACTGTCTTTTCTTTCCGGAATAGTCCATGCTAGAATATTCTTCGTGGTATTGCTATTCAATACTAGATGTCTCTATTGACCGTATACAGTATACATTGAGCCTATTTCTTTTTACTGGAAAAAGTACTGCCGTCCGAAACTAGATGGCGTTAGATGTTATTTTCTTCCAATTATATTCAGCTTTAATCCTATATGGCTCTGATTGTCTCGTCGGAAGCGGAAACTACGAGATACCACGGTTTTGTGGGAGATTTAAATTATATTGCATCGCTAACAGTATACTAGAGTCTGTCTAGTGAGTCGCGGCACAGAAATAACCGCGGCAAATTTAAAAATAATTTAGTTGTAAGCACTGAATAGAATATGCTATGAAATTTGAGTTTGATACTTTCACTATTTTATTTTATGAACACTAAGAATCTTAAACTAAATCTGTACAGATATATACTACTTAAAATAATATGCAACATATTGAATATTATTTTATTTTAGCATAGCATTGAAAACAAAAATTATATAATAAAACCAAACTTGCATCAAAACCGTACTCAATTTTTATTTATTCTGTCTCGTAATCAAAATCAGATTCTAGAAATTAAATTATCGACTATAAATCATTACTGACACTTTCATTTGTTAGTGATAACTAACAAATAATAAAAACGAAATAAAGAAATAAATAAAGTGTATCAAAACTTGATCAAAACATTTTGCGTTTCGTTTGACGGCGGCTGAAGGTCGCCATATAAAATATTCTAATAAATACGTTGTGACACGACCGACACGACTCACTATACAGACTCTATATCGAATGTTGTAGAATATTTAACTATAGAAAATAAAGAACAAATCTGGCTGAAAAGATATTTTGTTTCCAACACTTCATTTTGCGCAGAGTAGGTAACACGTTTTTAATTTTTATTTGCCAAAAAAAATTACATTTATTTAATCTTCTAGGGGGGGGCAGCTGCCCCCCCCTGCCCCTACCTGGGTACGCCCTTGCCAACGGGGGCATGCATCTGGGCATACCTACGAAAAGATTTGATAGTGAAAGGGAATCAAGACCAGCAAGAATGGCTTCACAGTGACCTAATAGTGAATTTTTCTAGCTCAAGTGACAATTTACAAAGTAAATTGAGTGTTCATTTAAGTGGAAGTGGAAGTGGCAGCAGGAAACAGGTTGCGTTTATTTTTATTTTGTAGTGTCTGACTGTGATGAACCAGACATCAGATGTAAGTGGTATTAGTAGTAGTAGTTCTAAAAAGTATTTTTCTTAATTTATTAACCCAGATGAACTCTAATACATATAAAATGTAATAATTATTCTGAAACTATAGGCCAACTATTTGGCAGCTAAGCCACGTTGCCACATCTAAGGCTCCGGCCTAGTGTAGAGTCGGCCATGATTGAACTAACAATGTTAGTCAAGGGTCGCTTAACTTTAACTGCGCCCACCTCTATCTGATCTTGTCACTGAATGTCAATGTCAGATGCTTCATGCTTTATTATATGTCAAAAACAAAAACAATATTTTAATTTGTTTTGTTAAGTACGCTGATTAGGTTGAATTTGTAAAAGTATAGCTTTAATTTATTTACATACGTCATAGCAATGGGTTCTCATAGCAAAAACCGTTCTAGATCACGGTCCCCTCATGGAAACAGATCAATTTCCTCAAGAGCTCGTAGAAGCAAATCAAGATCCCCCAGCAGAAGGGGTAGAAGCAGTTCCCGACCAAGTCACTCCAAAATTAGGGACATAGACCACTCAAAATCGCAAGACGACCGACATAGCAGAAATGGGTATTTCAATCACAGATCCAAGGACTCCAAAAAGATGACTAGTGAAGATGACTTTATGGAGTCGAGGAGAAGACAGAGGGAAATCGTTGGCATGCGAGATCTTCCGAACGTTTGGGGTAAGTCACCTGAACCTAACGAGGTTGAAATGTCCGAAGAAGAAGTACCTAAAAAGCATCACCATAAAGATAAGAAAAGCAAAAAGAAGAAAAAGGAAAAGCATAGCAAGAAAGAGAAGCAGAGTAAGAAGGAGAAAAAGAGTAAAAAGAAAAAGAAGAAGAAAAAGGTATGTTTACATAGTTTCTTAAGCAGACAAGATGTCAATAGCTCAACATGTAATTTGTACTTTCAATTTACCTAATGTACTATACATACTATCTAAAACCCTTACAGTAATTCTTCTAAATTTTAATCAAAGACTTTATATGCCTAGGTTTCCTCAAGTGACTCATCAGCCTCTTCAGCAGAAGAAGAATGGGTTGAAAAAACTTCTCCAGAAGAAATCTTGGCTAAGAAAGATGCAGGCAAATCTATGGATTCAGACTCTGATAAAGACATTGGACCACTACCAAAAAGCCATGGTACACTCACACATAGGGAAATGGGTGGAGCCTTGTTACCAGGTGAAGGTGCAGCCATGGCTGCTTATGTTGCAGAGGGAAAACGTATACCTAGGAGAGGTGAAATTGGCCTAACTTCAGAAGAGATTGAGACATTCGAGAGTGTTGGTAAGAAACTCAGCTGACCTATGGCATTTTTTTATAGTGATGGGCTTAGGGTTCAGTTGCCCTAATAGGCAAAGAATGGCATATTTACTCTTATATAAATTTTAAAACTTCTTGTGGATTGCGCTTTTCTAGCCATTAAATAAAACAAAATTGTTGATATAAATGGTTCACTAATGTTTTGACAGCTCCTATAGCCTTCTCAGTACAATATGTATGAGAAAAAATAATTAGGATCAAGTGAAATATTGACTAATTGCATCTGGTGATGCAACAGCAGTATATGCGGTGATACCTGCCCTTTGTGAAAATAATATACACGCCTAGATTCACCCAAAATCATCTTATTGAGGAACTAACAAGAAACATTATATCTAGCTACATTAGGTCACACTCTACTGACAAATTAGAAATGTAATCACAATTCAATATTATATAGGCAGGTGGGCTTTTCTTTTATAACTAGTATCCTCAATGTATCTCTATCGATACAAAATATGCTATTCCTATGGCACCTAAAAATTAATGAATGTTGCTTGAATTTTATAAAAAATATTCATTGTCAAATGTAGGCAGATCCACTGTTTTTTCATAAAAAAACATTTTCTTTTTAGGATATGTAATGTCGGGCTCAAGACATAGGCGAATGGAAGCAGTTCGTATAAGAAAAGAGAACCAGATCTATTCTGCTGATGAAAAACGAGCTCTAGCTACATTTAGCAAAGAAGAACGACAAAAAAGAGAAAACCTTATTCTAGGACAATTCAGAGAAATGATTAGCTCAAAATTAGCTGGAAAGAAACAGTAGTCTTTAATTTGTGGAAATGTGACCTGAACCACTCAACATAATGAACCAACAGCTAAAGAATAATGGAAAGAAAATAATTAGCTCCAGAGATCTGAATAACCTGATTGTCAAAAGGGAATTTTGTGGACGAAACCTATTGTCTAATATAAAAAACTCATATAAAAATGGTTCAATATTAAAGATTTAGGAAGATATCATACTTGTAACTTTAGAAATAAGTGAGGGTATGTTAGAATATTGTGGAAAAGCCACTTCGAGGATGGTCTTCAAAAATGTTTGTTTTATTGCCAACATAAATTTAGATTTTTGACCATATAGACCACCTCATAATTCTCTTCTATCCCGTAACCATTTTACTTCCCCTGTCACTCATTACATGATCAATAATGATAATAAAATAGTTCTGTCTATGTTATTTGTTCAGCACTCCCTATGTTATAATGCTCCCAATTGCAACTTTACAGACTTGTAGAGGTTGACAAGGATAATTGAATGCTACAGCTTTGCAATGTTCATGATAGGTAAGAATTTTTTCTAAGCGAATAATCACCTTCAGTCAAGTTTTAGTTGGCAATTTGTGTTTGTCCAAAGTTTCAGTTGGCGTTTTACAGTGGTGTTTTACCTACCTAGCTACTTGAGCGAAAGTACATTAAAAATAAGACTTTCGTGTCTCATTTTGTGTGGAGTTACAGAACAAAGAAAGACCAAATAGTTTCAAATAACTTTATTTTAGATGGTATGCAAGTCTAAAAACCTAGTATAGAATTCGATTCGGTTCTTTGGGATAAAATTTGATTGTTTCATTCAAATATATCAAGAATCATTAATAATATATAAGTTTATTATACAGAATATATACAAAAATATAATAACGAGATAATTTCGATATCAGCCTGCAAAAATTTAGAAGTACAGGCAATCCTAAAATACAGTAACTCATAAAACTTAACCTAGTTAAGTATAAAAACTCAAGGCAAAATAAATGAATAAAACTAAAACAAATTAAAAGGCAAATAAATATAGTTATTGTAAGTGGTTATTAAATATTTGATATTCCTAATAATATAAAACGAATCAATCACAGTCCTAACACTATAAAGACATAAAAGTCATAAAACATCACTTTTAGGAACAAACAACAAAGTTGTCAAGTAGGTGAACACTACTGAAATCATTGAACACTTCAACATCTAGCTCTATTATGAAGAATTTCTGGGTGAATGCTGATATTTATAATCTCAATTTCAGAACTATCCCGAAATTTGGGTTGCCAAATTGTTCCTACATAAATATCTTTAATCTAGCTTTGTGTTCACCTACTTGACAGCAGTGTTCGACAATGATCAGTAATGTAATCGGATCAGCACACTACTAAACGCTAAAATACGATTCGTAGACAAAATGAATTTGACGAAGATTAAAGGCTTCTCAATGAATTTGTGTAAAATAATATGGGCAAAGGTGTTCTCAATGTGTAGAGAATAGTCTTCACGTGTTTGTAATCAAAGTTAAGTGACATATTATCTGGCCAACGGTTCTGAAGCTACGGGGTATCGGTAAGAGGGGTATAGTTGTAAAAAACATGGCCGATTTCATTCATAAAATAGCCATTGGCGTTGGGCGTGCGGGTTTTACGTGAATACTGCGGGGCTATGAAGCGACTTTTCTTTTGTATAAATGTTCATTTTTAAATAAGATAATAACGACGAAAAACAGTGTACCTAACAAGCGGACAAGACAATAAACTCGACAAAACAGATATTCAAATAGTTTGGGACAATCTGTAGAAAGATCATAAACACGACATACAAAACGCCACTGGTATTTCGATATTTACAGACAGAGAGAGAGAGAGAGACACTAACATAAAGTTGGTGGCAGGGTGGCCAATAGCAAGATTTAATCTCCATGGCAACGGTATGGTAGCAGATCCTCAACCAATAAGGTTCCCTGACAAGACGTTGGATGACAGGATTCGTGAGTTGTTGCCCATTCACCTGAAGTTGATGATATCTTCAGAAAATATGTACATTTTACAACAGGCAGATTAAGAGATATCGGTTATTAAATAAAAATACATTAACAAATATATAAAAATATCACTTATTAAATAAAAATAGATTAACGACTATATTAAAGTAGCTATAAAAATATCTTTATTGCTGTTACCGTTAATTTTGCTTTTTTTATAAATAAACTTGGCAACATCGAACATTCTTGTCCGCATTCCTTTTGTAGCTTCAGATCCGCTGGTCAGATCTTGGCGTCAGCCATTAAATGGACCACAGATAACCATTGCACTATATTTAAAAATTGGCTTTTCAATAAGGTATTTGTCTCAATCGAAGCACAGGAATAACATAGTCACACACATCCAATTTTTAGATGTGCAAAAAGCTTCTGTGTGGCATTTTTGGCGTCACAGCGTTTTGCTATTTCCGACGATTTAATTTACGCAATTGCTAACGTTTAGGAATAATAATGGAGTCAAACAATGTGAAGACTAGAGATAAGGGACCGACTGCAAACAGCATCCTATCTGCTTCCAGTTACTTGATCATCTGGCGTGTCTCTCTGGCAGGTAATAGACGCTCACAAGTTACAGTTGGCTGTATAGGGTCGGTATACATGTACGGCAATTATTGGCGATTCCAATTACCGATGAGGGCGCTGGCGTTTGTAAACAAATATGTAGGATAGCAGGTATCCTGTATGCTGTGACACGCTTTTGGAGGAAATGCATGGCAATGAATGCTTTTATCATAGTCTTTTTTGGAGTGGCAACCATAAACACTACAGTTTGTATTAAACTTGCTAGCCTTTCTTGATTTGAAGCCTGATGTAGATGCCATATTCTTGACAATAGCGTATGAAGAAGGTCCGAAGAAATATTCTAACACACTACATACCAATTAACAAAGCACAAACTCGAAAACACCACTGAACGAATAAACATAAACGGCATATAAACGATTAATGGCATGTTAATTTTGTGCCGTGCGAAATTCGAGTACCTGCTTTGTCGGTGTAGATTTTTGCCGCTAGAGGTCTCATCGATTTTTGGAATTGCCAATTAGCAGCTGAAATTTAACCTAAATCTCCCTAGGAAGATGCCGGCCTAGATAGCACAATGGTGACATATTTGAAAAAGTCGGCTTTGGAAAGGCTAGACTGTGAGTATTTTTTGTTGTTGCGACAAACGGTGCAATGATATCATACAATAAATCAGTAGGCTCAATACAAAACCCGACATGTCACATTTTTCAAAATATATATTATATATTATTCGCTTACAAAATCCGACATATTTAGTGAAGAAAGTTAGGCTTAGATGCAGGCACTGACTAGTCGAAGCAGTGTTTAATTTCATGTGTACACAGGAGCCAATACAAACAACTGGAGCAAGTCACATGTTGATCACAGGAGGTTATTCTGGCCATTGTGTGTTTTATCCTTTCGTTGAGAATACCGTGTGGTGAATTCACTTTTTTTCAGTTACGATTTATGCTGTATTGATTATTATTTATCAATTCAAGAACCATCTGTGACCAAAACATCTATCTGTCCTAGATTTTGGGGCGTTAAGGCCTAACATCCTAAATCATCGTAGATTATCATTCTCTTGTTTTAGTATCATTCTTATATTTCTCTAAAATTTGTTTCCGTGAACTTGTGGAGTTCTGCATTTACACGAATGAACCAATCCTAATATCGTAAAATTCACAGCACTTAATACAGGGTGCAGTAGCATACATTTCTTTTTTTAAATTAATAATAACAAAGTGCCTTTATTTGCGCTCCAACACGAGGCAAAGCACAAGGCGAAGCTTAGCCAAATGGCTACTCTACCACTTAGCCTCGAATTTGGTCAGGTATGTGTCACGTTGCAGGAATTTTCAGCCTTGCCAACTCTAGGGAAATTTCTCTATTCTAGGGAAATTTGGAAAATGGCTTGAATTCTAGGGAAATTCAGAAATCTCGAAAACTAGCGCTTTTCGCAATTTAAAATTAGTGGTAAGACGTATTATTTTTTTAATTCCTTCAAGTTTGAATAATAATTTCTCGTTTTAGACATAGAAAAATATGTTGGATTCCGAATTTAATGAAGATATAGTTTCAATATGGCCGGGCCCTCAACTTCTACCACTGCAAGTGTTTCGAAAATAAAAAAAGTAGGAAAGAACTTTAGTAAATATAAACGGTGCTCTCACTGTGGAATTTGTTGGTATAAAAATTTAAGTTTTGTTTTAAACCGGAAGTTATACTGACAAAACCGGATTTCTTTCTGGAATTTTCATGCTCTTCTCTTAGAGTGAGAGCTAATCCAATAAATATAACTACCAACTAATTTTAAGATCCTCGCGAATTTAAATTTAGGGAAAAAATGCTGATCTAGGGAAATTTTAAAGGGCACTCAAGAAATTTTTCTCAAAGTTTGTTGGCAACGCTGGGAATTTTTCTAACTTCTGCATGAGTCGGACTTAGGGGACAAATGGTTCCAACAAGATGGTGCAACGGCACACCCTTCAAGAACATTGATGGCCGTTTCGGAGGAACACTTTCCAGAGCATCTATCTTAATGAGGAAGTTTCCATTTTTTCAAATTTTAGTTAATCAGATAGTCCTAAAGAGTTAGAGAACAACGGCGAAAAAATTTTGTAATTATCTCCATTAATAGAAAAGTTATAGTCTTTCAAAGTTTGAATTGCTGTATCCTCCGCGCGAAGCCGCTGTGACGTCACACGACACAACGCAAGCCTATGTGTGCCCTGTCGAGGATGCTGCTCCCGCTGGCCATCGCGCCGCCGCCGCTGCCGGCCTCCTTGTTCATGTTGTTATTCCTTGTTTTCAGTAGGGTAGGCGACGCCGACGGTGACAAAACGATACACTGCAGTTTATTGGTACTCGTATTATTAGAATATGTCTAGCAGACCGAGAAACTATAAATATTGTATTGTACTCAGGTGTACTAACACTACCATAAAAACGCCAAACAAATATTTCAATGGATAGCCCATTATGAATACAAAAAATTGAGTTTTATGACCCCCCACCACCCAACTACCCCAATTTCACCCCCACCCAAAAACGTAGAACATGATCACTAAAACGCCTAAAAACGAAGTTTGAGCTGTTTCTATATTTTTAATTTTTTTATTATTGCTTCGCCGCCGGTGACACGATTTTTAAAAATCATAAAGATTTTGCATTTTCGCAGCGGTAGTAATACTGTGTGAAAATTTACTTGAAACTTACCTTGGTTTCCGTAATAGCCAAGATAATGTTCGGATGCACCTAAAAAAGTGTATTATGACACCAGGCCTTTCTTTCACAGGTTAGTGGACGGCCTGTAATGAATACAATAATTTTTCAGTTTTACAACCCCCCACCCCCCAACCACCCCAGTATCAGCCCCACCCAAAAAAGTAGAAAACAATCAGGAACCTCTAAAAAGCCTAAAAACAAAGTTTGCTGAATATTTAAAATTTTTGGTTTTTTGCTAATTACTCCACCGCCCATGCACCGATTTCCAAACTTATAGAAACATTTCCTACTACTACCCCCACAGCATATCGCTGCCCAAATTTCATAACAATCCATGCAGCGGTTAGTGAGATTACGTGGCTAGAAAAACGCGGACAGACAGACAGACAGACCGACGGAAATGAATTGTGTGGATTTTCGTTATGTAGACATCATAAAACACCCAAAAAACGTATTATCTCAAAATCGAATTATCTCAAAATCGAAAATCACCACGCACGTAGCCTTCCTCCATACTTAAAAAATATACTGGCGTCTCCCCGTTACAACAAACACCTTCGCCGTTCCACTCAAGTCTAAATGTCGCATACTGTACAGCGCAGCGTATGCATAGTGGAGTCCCGACCAGACTGTGGCTGCTGCGAACAATTCAAGACATGTGACGTCATACGCCATTTCACCGCCGCGGTCGGTTTACGCAAATATAAAATAATAATGAATTTTCCAAATTTTATTTTTTTAGGAAACTTCTCCATTAGAGACGATTTGGAGTGGCCGGTGCGCTGTCAGATTTGTCCGATTCTGGTTTCTTTATGGGGTTTTTCGAAATCCCGAGTTTAAGTTCATCATTCAAGGACCCAAAGATTTGAAGGCCAACCTCCAGGAAGAAATTGCAACATAACGCCTGCTATGCTACCAAGAATCATGACAAATGCCAGAAACTGGTTTACTCAGTGTATAGAGAATTGATACAATGAGTTTCATTACTTTTTGAAAAAAGGAAGTTATGCTGCCGCACCCTGTACTGTAGCTTTGATAAAGTTAGAGACTTGGGGTGCCAGCCAATAGGCGCCAGGTTACAGTAGGCTGTTTATGGTGGGTATACATGTGAGGAAATTATTATGAGTTAAAATTTGGTCTAAATCTTTCGCTGTAGGGTAGAATAGAATACAGTGAACCACATGACAGTTTTGTAAAAACCTGTTTTCCAATGATAGCATGACAATGTCACATTATCACAAAATAAATATGGATACACCATTATTGTAAAATTTACAACACAAATCTCAGCACTGACTCCCATAATCTTAGGCTGCACAACGTTTTACCATATTCACGCTCACGACACATCCAAAAAGTGTAACACTGTTCGCGAGTTCGACGAGAAGTGGGAAACTGGGCTAATGACTTGCCTTGGCGTATATGCGGCTAGTCTGGCTCCGTATTCTCTCACCTATCCACACATAATACGGAAGTTATCAATGTAACCCAGTTATCTTAGACACCATAAGGCAGTTTGGAAAATTAATTATTTTTCACTCCATGATTTCAAATGATTGTACATCGACGTATCTGCCCATGAGTATCGTTCGAAGAAGGGGTCCCACTTCCTTGGGATCTTGCAGGACTTCTAGTAGCATCTTCTCCACGTTCCTCATTATAGAGACCTTTTGATGGTCTTTAAGGGGGTATTCCAAACAGCTGGGCCCGCCCTGAAAATTACAACTATATTATCCAACAAAAAAGTCGACAAGTAGCATGACTTCCACACCCTTCCAAGAGTTCTGTAGTATTAACTGGATATGAACTATAATCATTACATTTTCAATTGGTGTTTTACCCAATGAAACAAAACTATTGTATGCCATATCTTATGATATATCTTCTGATGTTTAATATCAATTCAATAGTTCCCACGTTACACAATACAGAACAATCTAAAGCAGTACTCGTATGTATACTTCGAAAAATTCCATGTCCCTTGGTTTCTGTAATAGACAAGGCAGTGTTCAGATGGACCTAAAAAAGTGTATTTCACAGGTTCAATGAACAGCCCACTATGAGTAGGTACAGCAAATTGTTCAGTCTTACAACTACCCACCCTCAATCACCCCAAATTGACCCCACCCAAAAAAAAGTAGAAATAGAGACCTTACAACGTTAAAAATAAAGTTTGAGGAATATTTGAAATTTTATGTTTTTGCTGATTACTCCGCTACCCATGCACCGATTTTTAAATAGCAGCATTACCTACCACAACCCCACAGCATATTGCTACCCAAATTTCATCACAATCCATGCAGAGGTTACTGAAATTAGAAAAAAACCAACAGACGGAAATGAGTGACGTGGATTTTCGTTATGAAGATATCTTAAAACGCCCACCTATCAGTGTGGGAAGTAAACATTTTTATACAATAAAGAAAATCTTTAAAAATTGTTTGTATTGATCAACATTGATATTAGTTATCCACTGCCTGAAAACTTTATCCCCAGACCCCTAGCTTTTAAAATATTCTAGGCAATGTTTTGGAATACTCAAACACTTGTGTTCACCTTATACCAGAAGTTGACTGTCACTGTTGGTCCACCAGTCAGTAAGGATTCTATGTGATGCCACCAGTATATTGGAATATACAGGACATCCCCAGGACCTACAACTGTTTCAAATCCTTTGACATTCTTGAACTTGGGGAACTTTGTGTAATCAGGATTATCAAAGTCTACCTGCAAGTGATAAGGAATGTGATTAGTCATATACAGTCATCCTATCTTACTTTACAGTCATCCTATCTTACTTTTGTCAAATACTGATTTGACCCTAGGACTAACCTATAATCCATGCTTATAAGCGATTCAGAATACAGATGCTGTTTTCTATCTTTTTCAACAAGATAAGAAGAAGTGTTGTTGGTAGTTACTGCCTACTGGCTATTTTTTGAGGCACAAGACAGGTCTTATTATAGGACACAGAACTTATTCAACATTGCTGGGAAAAGTGTATACAACTGAAAGGATATTATGTTGAATAGTAAATATATTTATTCCTAGTTTTTTTGTATCTTTTTGTTGAATCCAGTACTGCACAGTTATAATAAAAAAGGCGGTACTCACCATGCTCTGCCTGTCATGTGGATGATACACTGGGTGAGGGTACAGGCATTCAAACTGGTCAGGGGGAAACAAGATACATCTCTTGAAACCCTTGATTTGAGCAAAGAGATTCTGCTGTTCATCATAATGACATGGAGTACAATTGCCTTCCATTGCTATGAACAGCAGGTTTGCAGATAGCTCTCCCCACCCATGTCTCGCTTTTTTGTCTGTCACATACCTCCAGTCAAACCCCATGAAATCTTCTACAATTGCTGGACCAAAAGTAGAGTTGAGAGACTGCTGGAGGTAAAGTCTGCAATAAGAGTCTTCATTCAAACATAGATATGTCAGGAAATAACAAAGACTGGTACTAGTGGTACTTTAGTATAACAATGGAATATTCAACAACTATCTTTCAAAATATTCTCTGCTCTGTCCAAATAATGTATCCCATTGCTTCGTCCACTTGTCATGAACTCAAAATAAACCATTTTTCAGCTGAGCTCTTAATCCAACCCAAATCTTAGACAAGGTTGGGCAAGTAAAGGATCTATAAGTTCCACCTGGTGGTTCCACCACTAATTCTTCAATTGTTCATTGGCAAATCGCTGATCTGGGGGCCGGAGCATTATCATGATACAGCGTCCAACTGAGGTCTCCACAAACCAGCCATTATTGCTTTAATTTTGCCTTCAAGCAAAGTAGATTAGAATAATACTCCCTAGTTACTATATGTCCTCTAGGTATGACGGGATTGTAAATAACTCCATATTTAAAAAAAATAATGTGCATCACTTGTCCAGCATGTGGCCTTCCACTTTCATTGGATAATTTGAGATTCCAACTCAGGATCAACAATGTAACCACATTACTGCTAAACTGTGGATTATATTAAACTTAATATTTTTAATATTTGAAACCTTTCTTTTGTGAAAAATCGAAATTAGCATTGCTCTTGTTTTGGTAGTCTTCAGTTTTAATTTGTCAGTATCTAACAACATTTCTATCATATTAAATTAGAATTAGTTCAAAAAATAATGAGGTACTACTTAATAATAAATATAAAATAAGAATCAGTAATGCACCAGTATCTTAGATTTGAAATGTATATGTCCTATAAGCAACAATAATCTAATTCAGATTCTAAGAATAAAGGATAAGAAAACCTGGAAAACATAATGGTCACTTTTTCATTTGGAAAACCTTAAATTAGATTCTTCTCATTTTACATTGTGTCCCTGGGTCAAGACACTATACTACACAAGGAGGATGATGATATATAAAATTGAATCATGATTCTATTGTCTGATTTGTCAGTAGTCTGTGACTCAGTATTTGTTAGACATGCTTCAAAAATGTATTCAATGCTCTACGAATTAAAGGACTGTAGGTTTTCTATATCATTTGTCCTCAAATGCTTAATAAGAATAATTTTCGGTTCCATTTCAGTACATTATCTCTATATTATTTTGACTGTCATTTATTTTGAGGGCCATGCTGGTGAAATTTAATAATGGATTTTTGAAGTTTTATTGTAAAGCTACCAAACTACCCCACTGCAAGAATAATAACTATTGGAAATAACTGCTTAATAAATGTATAGATATTATTAGCTAAGACTATTTGATTATTCATAGAACAATCAAACAAAGTGAATAAAAACTTATGCCAAAGAAGTTTCTTTATAAGTTGAATAATGAGTTAATGAATTGATATAATCTTCCAAACTGTGCAATCAAATACTTCAACCACATTTATTATGTCAAAGAAAATTGGGAACTAGCTTGCATATTAAATTTACCAAAATGTAAAAAAACTTACAATATTTGATGATTGGTTTAACTGTAGTTCCAAAAGTCTATTTGTTTTGACTTAATTTTTGTACTGTAAACTCTCTTAGATCATTTTTGATTTCTTTACCTTTACCATACTTGGCTTAAAGTTTGAGCTGAAGTTAGGAGATTTCCTTACCTATCATCTCCTTGCTTCCAATTTTTCACCTTTTTCATGAAGTCACATACTTTCATCTCAACACTTTTAGTATCATTAGTGAATTCTACACCTTTTGGATTAGCTTTACTGAGTATTTTTTTCCTATCATAATATTTAAACTTGTGAGTTTTCGACACATACACAGTATGCCCACATTTTCCTAGGTTTTCTTCCAGATATTCTAAGGTCCACTTTTCCACTGCTGGCTTTGCAATGTTGGATTCTGTCAGCAAGACAGGTTGCTGATAAATGTAAACAAAAGTTGAGGTTATATTAATTGGCATTTGAATTTTTTGGTATAAAAATTAAAATGCATACTTACATTCGTCTTCATAAGCTCATCTACTTTGGGGTCTTTATAATGCAGTCTTGGTATGGGTTGTAAGTCCATGTCATACTTTCGAATTTGACTAGAATCCCATTTGTTATTTTCACACATTTTGAATTACTACAGTGAATAAATTAAGGGAGCTAATAAATTACACAGTCAAGGTGAAAAATAAAGTGATGACTAATTATGATGAATTTATATACTTGTTCGCAACGAGTAAAGTTGTTTTTCTAATGTCTTCTATTTTCTATCTTTCCTTTTCACCTGTGGTCTCCGCTAGTCTTACGTTGCCACATTTACGCTTTCAATTGTAATTCCACAAAAAATGTTTAAGTTCTGTGACAAGTTTTGTTCAGATTTACGAAAGTATCTTTTATTCCAAAGATGCAATTATTAAGATGCAAACATTAACTCATCCCCAAGGGCTGAATTGTACTTGAACGTCAATTGGGCATATCTTAGACATTGTTTGTAGTAATTTTCAGTAAATTGGATGTAATCTGACAACATTGAAAGGAGCCTTCAAACCTACGTTTTTTACGTCACGTAGGCCTTCGTAGCGTCAACCAATCACAAGTAAGCATGTCTGTTTGTCATGTATGACATTTTGTTTGACGTTGAGCTTAACCACGCTTTTATACTTTTATCTATCTATAAATAAATGCGATTTTTATCTTTCCATTTACTGTGATTCAAAGATATTAACGCAGATTACATCTTATATATTTATTATAAAGCATTGTGATAAGGTGTCAGATATATCCCAACAACCACTAGCCATGACTGAGGTATGTTTATATTAGAAGTGTTGTATCAATCTCTATCATTTCCCTTTTTCAGACTAAAAGAAGGCCTCCAGAGTCAGTTCAAAAGATTCTGAAATTCGATAGCTATGTCACTAATCATTTTGTTACTCTAGTCAATAAGCATTTCCCTTTTATGAACTCGTTGAAGATGCACTACCAAGCGCTAGAGGTATGTATATTTTTTTTGTGAGAGCTGGCTATGCTGTGTTATACCCTTCAAACTTATGTTATCAACCACAAGACTCACTCCAGTAGTTTTGAACTAACCTTGTTGCTCATGCATTAATACTACAGTACCCGAGAGGCAGAGCCAGTGATTTATGAAGCTGATGCGTCTTGTAACCTTTTCATACATCTGTATTTACTAAAGCTTAGCCAAGTTTAGGTTGAGCTCTGTTATGGTCTATTTGGCATAGAGTATGTATATAGGTACTCTACCTCATAAAAAAATAGTGCTCCAAATATTTAATATTAATATAATAGGCGCTAAGACCTGAAAAAAATATATATATTTTCAGTGTGACTTCTAGCTAATTAGTATTGATTATAATAAACTAGTATTATTTGTATTGGATATGGTTTTATCTTTAATTCATTATAAACATATAATAATAATAATAATAATAATAAAAGGTCTTTATTTTAATCATCCTCGGCGGAGTCCAGCAGCTGCTGTTCTACTCAACCGAGTACCAATCATTGTTTACAGTAATAATTCAGTTAAAATACACTTCTTAAAATATTAAAAAATGTTAAACACATCATACACGTAAAATATTAAAATATTGAATGGATCAAACACATAAAAATTACACTAAATGCACAGTATACAGTAATGAATAAAATTACAACACAATTTACAAAGCCAGAAGATGTTCTTTAACCCGATTTTTAAATATTTGATGATTAGGGAGATCCTTAAAACTGGTAGGAATTCCATTATACATTGAAGCTGCATTATAGCTAAATGAACGTTTATACAAGGATGTTTTATGTTTTTCTATCAGTAATAGGTGAGTGTTTCTAGTATTCACATTGTGGATCTCAGAAGCTGGATGAAGTTTATCACATAAATAGGATGGAGTTTTATGTAACAGAACTTTATGTACAAGACATACGAGATGAAGTTTCCTCCTTTTTTGCATATTGAGCCAACCTAGTTGTGCTAGTTTATCTGAAACATGGTCCCTTCTACTCAAGGAAAATAAGAACCTAATACAGGCATTTTGCACTCTCTGAATCCTAGCTGCAGAGTTAGAATCTAAGCATGGTCCATAGATTGTATCAGCATAATTCAAGTGACTCAAAACTAAAGACTCACATAACTGTTTTCTCAACGGAAATGTTAGGAATGATCGACTTTGGTAAAGATTTTTAAGCGCCAAGTAACATTTGCTGATAATAGAATTAACATGCTGCCTGAATCTAAGCTTACTATCAATTTTGAGCCCTAAGCATTTGACCGTATCACAAGGCTCTATTTTATTGCCATTTATCGTTAAATTAAGACTGTCAGTCAAGTCAGCTGGAATATTTCCAAAACAAACTGCAGCCGTCTTGTGTGGATTGATCCTTAAACCATGTTTACAGGAATAGTTGTAAATATTCTCCAATGTAATATTTATGTCTGCAGATGCTATATCTAAATCCTCCTTTGGGAAACTTCTGATCACCTGCACATCATCAGCAAATTGATGTAACGTGCAATCCTTAACATTAACATTCATATCAATGGTGAACAATAAAAAAAGTAAAGGACCAAGGATAGAGCCTTGTGGTACCCCCTTTGTTACTGGTCTTGTACTAGACACCCTGCCATCTATGGACACATACTGACATCTATTAGAGAGGTAAGATTCAAAAAATCGGATGATAATTTCAGAAAAGCCGTAGTAATGAAGCTTTGATAAGAGCAAATTCCGACCGAGAGTATCAAGGAAGCACTTAAAGGCAACCCTAATCTCAATATTATACAGTTAGATTTGTTTTTAAATTTTAGGTTTCGTGTCATGGAATTCCTTGGTTTGCATTTTGGATAGCTTTCACATGGCTTTTCAATAATGCCCATCTTGTTCAAATGCAGGTTAATATGCTTTTAGGTAAGTTTTAAGTGTTTATCAGTTACAATGATTATGTATTCAAATATTGATAACAGTGTGACAAAAAATGTGTTAATTTAATGTTATCATACCTATGCAATATTTGTGAGTAAATATGTTTAAATTACATGCAGGAATAACTGTAAGCAAACTATATTGTGTACATAAATCAATGGTTTTGCTGAAAAGTTCATAGGCTGCCAAAAAACGTTGTTGATTCAATCCTATTATTTAACATAGTTGCCTTCATGATGATGAGGATGCACTGATCATAGCTCTTACTCAATTTTTATAATATGAGTGATGTCTTTAGCCTCAAAATAGATCTTCATATTGGCATTGGTCCTAAATTTCTTTGCAACAAGTATACTTTTGTAGTCAGCAATTAGAAAAAAAGTCACTGGGAGGTGAGATCTGGAGAATTTAGTGAATAGGGAAGCAATTAGTTACCTAGTTCATGCAGTTTTGCTATCTTTTATATTGATTTGTGACAGTGCATTAACTTGATCAAAAAGCACTTTTTTATTTTTTTAATTAGATCACTTTTCACCAATTTCATTTCATTTCAATTAACAAAAAATGATATGAATTTCATTCCAGTAACACCATTCTAAGACCAGCTTGCAAACTTTTCAGTCAAACTGTTATACAAATCATCAATCTTAATGCACCCATGTGTAATATTGTTGGTATACTACAAAAAGTGACCAAGTCAAAAAGACTAGTTTCCCATAAATGGCTATTGAAAATAATTATTTCAGTAACAAATTGTGTAACATGTTTTTTACAAGTATTTTCACTGTGAGTTATAATAATTATAATATTATTGACATAAGGTTCAGTGACCTTATCTTCAATAACTTTATTATAATTAGACTATATTTCAGACTTGATGTTCAAAAAGTCTATTAATACTGACTTGGGCAAGAGATTTTATTTTTCTTGAGATAATATAGGAACAAGAAAAACATTGTTTTTCTTGTTCCTATGTACAGGGTTGGACTTGTTCCTATGTACAGGTTTTGACTTTAGTCAAGATGATCACTTTTACCTGCTAATTTATTAGTTCTATGGACTTGGTCAACACACGCTGTTAACTATAAACTGACAAAAATATTTGAGTATTGACTTGGGCAATTCTTCCTGAAAAAGACAAAATTATTTTTAGTCGCCTGGTGCCAAAAACGTCAAAACGACTTGACTATCAGCATACTGATGCCACACTGATGATATATGTATACTAGCTAAGGCAATGATGCATAATTTTAGCGTTGAGAAAGAAACCGGATGAGCTTGGTATTTGGGTTCTAGTCTAGAGGCAGTTTGGATACTTTTTTGTCATTGCACTATAACCCCAAAATGGGAGCGATCGGAGATAGAGAACCAAAAAAAAAATCGTTAAGTATTAACCGAATGAAAATACGGCAGCTTTTTAGTACACCTACCAGCTAATGTTCCAAAAAGACGTCATCCGAAATCTACGGGCGGTTTGCGCGTACCGATTTTTTTAAAATAAAAATAAAAGAATCACGACAAAACTGGTCAGAACTTGATGAACATTCTTTGTTTTTATTTGTAAATAAAAAATACTGTCATCCGTTTCTTCTGGAGAGTATATGAGAAATTTGAGCTTAAATCGATTTTTCACGCCATTTTCGTTCGAGATCGTTAAAAAATTGTTTAACACGTTTTTTATACATGTTCTTTTGAGGTAGAACTATAACATGTATCAATATCATCCGTTTTTATTATGCATAACCCCATTTTTCAACCCCTATAGGGGGTAGGACATTATTGAACGCCTTTTGTATCCTTTCAGAAGGTGTTCAATAATGTCACCCCCTATAGGGGTTGGTACATTTTTTAACGATTTCTAACGGAAATGACCTGAAAAATCGAAGTCTAAGCTCAAATTTCTCATGAACTGCCCAGCAGAAAGGGATAACAGCGCTCCTGCGTAGCGTGGCATCAATACAAGGGGATTTAACAAGTAACTGCAATTAACTTTTTAGCCACAGAATAAACATTTTTTCTTTTTTTTAATTGGAGTCTTTAATTTTGAAGTCTCAAGAATAAAATATACAAACAATGTAACAATGTAACAGGTTAACAAAATAATCAAAAATTAAACCAATTTAAAAAAGCACTAAATCTAGGTTACGTATCTGTTAAATGTTAAAATTAAGATGCATTCTTCTAGTGGCACCCAGAATCGTTCATCGTGACGCGCAGCGATAAACGATATTTTATTTTGTACCGCGAACGAGATGCGTTTAGGCAACCGCATCACCCACCGACGTAAAACAGCGAATTAGACACAGTGGAGACGTTATCATGGGCCTATAATTCGTGGACCTCGGATCAAATTCGGCGTTCAAGATGTGACCAGGAAAGTCGCAGCACTCGCATCATCGCGCTGTCGAGATACTTTTATTGTTAGCGTTTAGCATAGCCGTCAGCGTTATCTATAATGCTAGACCAACACATACATTCAACAACTGAAATTGAATTTAATTATTTGAATAAATATTTTCAGAATTTTAATTTATCATAGGACATTTTAGTGACCCTTTTAAATAAAAACGTATTATATTCCTTTGAAGGGATGCGACGCATTACCCGCATCAATGGATGCTACGCCGAAAAATACAGAATTTTCCATCAAGTTCCGACCAGTTTCGTCGCGTTTTTTTTTATTTTCATTTTCAAAAAATTTCGTTCGGTTACTTAACGAAACTGCCTCTAGAACCCAAATACCAAGCGTCATCCAGTTTCATTCTAGACACTAAGAGCCCGTCCAGATAAAGCGATTTACGCGCGAGTGGACTCGCGCGTAGTCATTCGCGCGTTCCCGAGATACTAGAGTTACATACGTTCCGTCCAGATGCTCTCGCGCGTTGTTTTACTCGCGCGTAAAACGCTTGTAACGTGCGGGACTCTCGACTCGCCCGTTGTACGCGCGAGTCGAGATACTTGGGCAACATTGTTGCGTCCAGTACAACGCGCGAGTCCGTGGCGTGTGGACGTATTTGCTTTTGAAAATGGAGCGTGATAACTTTTCATTGACGCAGTCGAAAAAAGAGTAGCCATATGGGATATGGAATCATCCGATTATTCCAATAGACTCATACAACGTAGGAACTGGGAAGATATAGTTGAAACACCTTTCACTGTGTTCTCTCAGCTTTGGGTATAATGTTATAAACATACTGTGCGTCATTCTGTCATGTAGAATTGGATGCATGTTGAATCGTCGCCTTTCTCTTTGTTTACGACGATTCCATCGCTGGTATGCACGCCACAACACAACTGCTGTATCCAACTCCATGTTTTTAACTGGAAGGAAATCTCTCCCAGCGTAGAAACGCAAGTGAAACGCGACATCTGGACGCAATATAAATTGACTACGCGCGAGTCCACTCTCGCGTATATCGCTTTATCTGGACGGGCTCTAAGATTACACATCATTACTCTGAATATAATGTAATCACTCTTTGTTAGCTAGAGCATCATTCAACTCTTTTCAGGCCTTACTACCGACATAATCTTCGTGGCAGTGGCCAAGGCTTATTTCCGCCGGAAGCGACCAACCGCGAACACCAACGATCCTTTGGGCCAAATGGGTCCAGATATCTTCAGCTTCCCTTCAGGACATGCTAGCAGATCAGTGTTCGTCGCGTATTTCTTCCTGGTACTCTACCCTCTGCATTTCGTGTGTTACCCGCCCATCTTGGCATGGACCACTTGCATCTGCTTGAGCAGAATCTTGATGGGCAGACACTATATCCTCGACGTACTTGCAGGAGTGTGCTTGGGACTGTTCAATGGACTGTTGGTGGGCTGGTTGTGGATTGGACAGGATACTGCCTTGTGGATGATTAACTATATTTCAGACGATAAGTTGGATGGCGGGGATTACCATGTGTAGACAGTATTGAAAGTAGAGCATAGGCTTAACCGGCAGAATCACTCCCTTATGTCATTGTTCCGCCTTTGTACTGGCGCAGTGGCTGCTTGTCTGTAAGGATTATAGGGCTACAGCCCTACATACAAGAAATCAATTTTTGCAAATATAAAATCATAAAATTGAAATTAACCTATTAAGTTATTTACCTACCCATACAAATTTGCGGTTCTTGCGGTTTTAGGCCAGCGTCGTTTTGCCTTCAGGCTTGACGTTTTGCTAGCGAACGGTTATAATATTTGAATTTCGTTGAATTGCTCAAACAGCCTTATAGCAAGATCTGTATTTTCCATAAACGTTGGTTTTACGAGAAGTGGGAGACATGGAAATATGTATATACTAGTGATTCTGCTGTATAGTATTCAATATGCTGTGATTCAATTTCTGTGTTGATTTTATTGGACTGTTTTGGGAGTGTAGCTGTTGGCTTGATGATGTCACTTCACAGATTTACAGTTCTCAGACCCACATAACATCTGTGTTAGTGTCGAGTAGATCAACTTTGAAATCTTTTCAGTCAATACGACGCAAATCATGACCTCTGTATTCGGGTACCTTATCTTGATCCTAATATCTGTACGTTGCTGAGTTTTAGGCTCATTGAAACTTTGGATCACCATTCTGACAGATACTTTTCTGTGATGATTTCCATAAGGTTTATAGGAGTCCTTGGGGATAAGATATGCTGTACTATCTGGTATTTATCAAATTAATTTCCAATTCGACCAACGATTATCACATTATTGTTGCTATTTTGATCAGTAACTAGACCATACTCTAATGCAAAGCTGGCCAATTTCTTATACTTTATATATTACGGTACGCATTAGAAATATTTTGATGTACAGAAATAGTTCATAGACTATCTGTGGGGTGAAAGACTTGACAGATTTGTTATGTAAATTTGTAATTATTAACTGTTTGTGTGCACTGTAAAACGTGTAAATAAAAAATAAACATTTTTTACTAAGTTCATTGTGTATAACGGACTAAAGCGTGTCATTAAAAGGTAATTAATAAACATGTGGTTTTATTGTATGTAAAGTCGCTCATTCCCCGCCGCCTAGGTTGAAATTGTGTTGCTGAAACAGACGATGTATGGCGCATTTCGACGTTTACAAATAGCCATTTTTCTCATTGTAATAATTCATATTATATTCTTTTTTAATACTGTTTATACGTAATAAGGTAATGGCACTTGGCGTAGCAGAATTCGTGTAATTTTCCAAAAAAACTACGATAAATGAGTAACATGCGTTTCTGTCCACTTGTCCACGTGCTGGCCTGACAACATATGAGGTATGGTGTGTCTGACCAGAATCCCACCTACAGTCCATCTCACGTAAGAAGATAGCATAGACAACGCACTGCCGCGAACGACATGGTGGATGACATTGCAGGCGCAACAATTGCTTTCTCAATTCGAATTTGAATTCGTCGATATTGAACTTTATATAGTAAACCGAAAACCACACAAAATCAAAACAAACCGCACAAGATAACTCGCATACAAACGATTACCAATCCATGTTACGCAAATCAATCTAAGAGCCCGTCCAGATAAAGCGATTTACGCGCGAGTGGACTCGCGCGTTCCCGAGATACTAGAGCTACATACATCCCGTCCAGATGCTCTCGCGCGTTGTTTTACTCCTGCGTAAAACGCTTGTAACGCGCGGGACTCGACTCGCCCGTTGTACGCGCGAGCGCCGCGCGAGTTGTGATACTCGGGCGACATTGTTGCGTCCAGTACAACTCGCGAGTCCGTGGCGTGTGGACGTATTTGTTTTTGAAAATGGAGCGTGATAACTTCGATACAGAACTTTTCATTGACGCAGTCGAAAAAAGAGTAGCCATATGAGATATGGAATCATCCGATTATTCCAATAGGCTCATAAAACGTAGGAACTGGGAAGATATAGTTGAAACACTTTTCACTGTGTTCTCTCAGCTTTGGGTGTAATGTTATAAACATACTGTGCGTCATTCTGTCATGTAAAATTAGATGCATGTTGAATCGTCGCCTTTCTCTTTGTTTGCGAAGCTTCCATCGCTGGTATGCACGCTACAACACAACTGCTGTATCCAACTCCATGTTTTTAACTGGAAGGAAATCCCTCCTAGCGTAGAAACGCAAGTGAAACGCGACATCTGGACGCAATATAAATTGACTACGCGCGAGTCCACTCGCGCGTAAATCGCTTTATCTGGACGGGCTCTAAAACCCACGCTACTGCATGGTAACCGACGAGATCTGATTATGCGTACAAAGTGCACCTATGTAACTATGACGTCACTGTTATCTTCTTACGTGAAATGGACTGTAATAAGGTAAAGGTAAGTCTTATAATAAACCAGCCAACATTAGTTATAAGACTATATAAAGTCATGTGGATGTGGACAGACGCCTAAAATTCACATTTTCACGATTAGGTACTATACTGTGCCAGTCCGGCCCTGTCTCTTTCTAGAAAATCGGCCGAGAACGCGGAGAAGTCGCTAGAGCGCGACGGGAAGTGGACGGAATTGTCTGGACGTCGATAACTTTTCTAGAGCCGGAGATCCGTACGATTTATAGATAGGCGTATCGGACGGCCGGGCAGACAGTAACAGTCAATGCAGTGCAGCAGTCAGTGTTCGGTAGTAATACGCGACGTTCCAGTGGCGCGCGCGAAATAAATGGACTATGACATAAATTAGTGAAGTGTAGGACCAATATAAATTAGTGCAGTGACTGTAGACAAATTAGACTGTTAAGTATTAGGCTAGGCATAGTGTACATAGTGTTAGTGCAAATAAATAGTGAAATCCGTACCAAGTGTTTTCTTGCCCAATCGGACTAAAGACTTGTAACAATACTATTCCTTCTCCCCATGTAATGACATACGGAGTAAAAATAATGTGTCCAGAATGATCAAATACCCTGTAGACGTTACAGACGTCGCAGTGATCTCAGTATCACGTTTTCACTGAGTCGACACAAATGACATTATGACGTCCACCTGACACGTTCTGTCACTTAATCTGCCTTAAGACATCAAACAAACTGACCACAAGTTTAGCTAGACAGTCCCAAAGGACGGCTTAAGATGCCTCGAGTTCGAAGGTTAAAATCGCACGTGGACAGTTCAAGGTCACTTAGCATGTCGACCAACGTTTTCCCTGTCCAAAAAATTTTCCACAAAGACAATTGCCAAATTCCCCGAAGTATGTTACTCAGGGACAATGGAGAAATATTAGAAAGATACTTAGGAGGCGGTAACAAATTTATGTAAGATTTTTTCATATTGTGTTCAGCTAGGTAATAAAGTAAATGCCTCATTTAATGTTGGAAGACTGGTTGTAACATATAGGTCATGATACATATAACTGTAGGTACCTACGTCGTCATTTTTGAGGAAGGTAATCGTGGGTAAGACTTCGTTTTAGCGGAAACCGAAATGGGGGTCGAGAGTGGTGTCAAACGACGCGGTTTGACGTCCTAAATCGAACGAGACCACTCCCAGACCGAGGAAACGTTCTGGTGAAGAGCTACGGCATTTTGAAGTTTCGTTACCTAACCTAACTTATCCAAAAAAGTTTACTTGTTGAGCTCAAAATGGGTGTTAATCGACGTGGCTGGACATCGTGACTCGAACTTGACCACTTCCAAAGTGAAGAAACGTTCCAGTGAAAATCTACGCCACTTTAAAACTTGGCAATTTCAATATCTTACCTGATATAACCTAACTAATACGGTCGGGCTAAAAAAGGGTGTCAATCAACTCGGTTTGATGTCCTGACTCGAATTGTATCAATTAGTAGACTGAAAAACGTTTATTTTGATTCTCAGTTTAGGAAATTAAGCCAAAAAAGGTCTTCGAGGGTCTGCGCCTGGGGCCTTTTCCAGCAGACTGAAAAAACTGAACAGGTAACCTAGACCTACCCTACTTATCTGGGAGTATATTACATGGAGTATTCAAAATCTACAAAATTAGTAACGTCTGGGGGGGCCAGCCCCCCCAGGACCCCCTGTCTATACAAGTGAACAAACCTAATCCAACTTAAACCTACCTAATTTCTAGGACCATTAAGAATTCAAAGTATCATAACTTTTTTATTTTCCATTTCTTAGTGTTGCTTCTGGTTTCATTGTACCCTACTCGTCAAGTACTTTCGAATTGATCATATATTTCGTGGAAAAAATATAGAAACTTCGAAGTCATTTTTAGGTTAGGTTTGAAATTTCAAAGAGGCATAGATTTTTATCGGGCCGTTTTCTTAGGCTGGGTATGGTCTAATCCCACTCGAGGAGTCAATTAACAGTCCTTTAAACCCCATTCAACCTGTTTTGACCTCAACAACTTGACCCGTCGCGTCAAGTTAGGTTAGGTACTGAAACTTTAAAATGCCGTAGTTTTTCATCGGGGCGTTTCCTCGGTCTGGGAGTGGTCTCGTTTTACTCAGGACGTCAAACCGAGTCGATTGACACTACTCTCAAGCCTCAAATCGGTTTCCGCTAAAACGAAGTCTAGCCTAATCGTGTTTTCATATGTATATATTTTTAATATATAGGATTAATAATAATAAAAAAAACAGATCTATGATCTTGTATTACTTGTAAAAAATTGATCAAGAAAATTATTCGCTTTTGATGAGGGACAAGTACTAGCCATTTCAAAAACGTGCAGCCTTTGTGCCAGATCGGTGCTGTAGAAATTTTCACTGATTCTAGACATTTTTCTACTTATAACTAGAAATTTCCTACTTATAGTACGTCCGAAATACAGGGCAGCTTCAATGAAACATGAAATCTGATTCCAGAACTATTAATTATACCTGTTTAAAAGTATTAGTGAATAATACAGGGTGTCCCACGACGATTAAGACAAGCAATATATCGGAACTGGACAGTAGTAGCGAATTATAATTTTGGGGGTGTAAATTAGAGCAAATATAGTATCTTATTATTGTGTCACCCAATGAGGTAGTTGTTTTTGATCACGTGACGTCCGATTCAGAATTTAATGGGGCACCCTATATATTTGTGACTTTTTGTGTTCCTCCCGATGAAACAATTCCAACAAACTAGCACACTTCAGGTCGAAAGTGATTAATTCAAGAGCTACAGGTACTTAAAGGATGGTACCACTACGATTGATTATAACATGTACCCCTAATGTTAAATTATTTTGGTAGTGTTTCATTCATAATGGTAGTGGTTCAGTCCTTTAAGTACCTGTAGCCTGTAGCTCTTGAATTAATCACTTTAGATCCCAAGTGTGCTAGTTTGTTGGAATTGTTTTATCGGGAGGAATACAAAAATGGAGCCAAGTTGATTGACTCAGTACTTCCCACACATAATGATGATACCATTTTATTATTTTCCCATTGCATGAAGCAATAGTTTTAAATCCCTTGCAACCAAATCATCGCCCAGCCGCCCGCAAAAAACAACCAACAGAAAAACCTCTCGTAAATAGTTTCTTGCGTCTCTCTCCTTAGAAGCTAAGACGCCACATTTTTTTTTCTGCGTGCTTCAACTAAACGATGCGAAATGATCAGGAGCCTCCAAATCATCGAGAAACAAAGTTTGAGCTGTGTTTTTATATTTTTAGTTTTTTATTATTGCTGCGCCGCCACTGACGATTTTTCAAAGACAGACGCGTTTTCCATTCTCGCCGCGGCACTAAATTTGGTGTCAAAATTTCATTAAAATCAATTCAATAATTTTCGCTTTACGCAAAATACATAGAACGAAATAAAGCAAAACTCGTATGTATACATCACAAAATTGGTTTCTGTAATAGGCAAGCCAATATTCAGATGGACCTAAAAAAGTGTAATATGCCGCTACGTATTTTTTTCAACAGGTTAATGGACAAACTATTATGAATACAACAAATTTTTTCAGTTTTACAACCCCCCACCCCCCAACCGCCCCAATTTCACCCTCACCCAAAAAAGTAGAAAATGATCAGGAACCCCTAAAACGCCTAAAAACAAAGTTTGAGATGTTTTTATATTTTTAGTTTTTTTATTATTGCTGCGCCTCCACTGAAATGATTTTTTCCAAAACATACGCGTTTTCTATCCTCGCCGCGGTAGTAATACTGTGTCAAAATTTCATTAAAATCAATTCAATAATTTTTGCGATACGCAATAGAATAATATATCGATCTAAAACAACACTCGTATGTATACACCACAAATTCTAAGTCCCTTGGTTTCTGTAATCGGCAAGGCAATGTTCGGATGGACCTAAAAAAGTGTATTATGCTGCTAGGACTTTCTCTCTCAGGTCAGTAGACAGCCCATTATGAGTACAACAAATTTTTCAGATTTACAACCCCCCACCCCCCCAACCACCCGAATTTCACCCCCACCCAAAAAAAAATTGAAAATGATCAGGAACCCCTAAAACGCCTAAAAACGAAGTTTGAGCTGTTTTCATATTTGTTGTTTTTTTAATATTGCTGCGCCGCCACTGAGACGATTCCTAAACATCAGACGCGTTTTCCTTCCTCGCCAAAGTAGTAATACTGTGCCGAAATTTCATTAACATCACTTCAGTAATTTCAACATTATAAAATACAGAACGATCTAAAGTAATACTCGTATGTATACATCGGAAAATTCTCCAAGTCCCTTGGTTCCTGTAATACAAAAGGCAATGTTCCGAAGGACCTAAAAAAGTGTATTATAGCGCTAGGTCTTTCTCTCTCAGGTCAGCAGACAGCCTATTATGAGTACAACAAATGTTTCAGCTTTACAACCCCCTACCCCCCAACCACCCCAA
The DNA here is from genome assembly GCA_951848785.1 of Callosobruchus maculatus. Lineage (NCBI taxonomy): Eukaryota > Metazoa > Arthropoda > Insecta > Coleoptera > Chrysomelidae > Callosobruchus > Callosobruchus maculatus. The sequence continues at coordinate 312,458 of CATOUR010000157.1, read as the reverse complement.
TTTCACCCCCACCCAAAAAAAAGTAGAAAATGATCAGGAACCCCTAAAACACCTAAAAACGAAGTTTGAGGCATATTTGAAATTTTTCGTTTTTTGCTAATTACTCCGCCGCCCATACACCGATTTTCAAAATTGTAGCAACATTACCTACTACTACCCTACACCATATCACCACCGAAATTTCATCAAAATCTATGTAGCGGTTACTGAGATTAGGAGGCTAGAAAAACGCCAACAGACAGACTGACCGACAGACAGACAGACAGACCGACAGACAGACCGACAGACAGACCGACGGAAATGAGTGACGTGGATTTTCGTGATGTAGGCATCATAAAACGCCAAAAAAGTGTATTATCTCAAAATCGAAAATTTTCGCGATCACAATACTCCCCTAACCTATCGGTGTGGGAAGTAAAAGTCATAAATATACAGGGTGTCCCATTAATAAATTTGAATCGGACGTCACATGACCAAAAACAGATACCTCATTGAGTGACACAATAATGAGAAAAGATGATACTATATTTGCTCTAATTTACACCCCCAACATTATAATTAGCTACTACTGCTCAGTTCTGATATATTGCTTGTCTTAATCATCGTGGGACACCCTGTATATAACATTTATTTACCGAGTGAGAAGTTTATATTAAAAGAGGACCATACAACTATAAATTGCTATTTTATTTATTTATTTGTAACAGTTATACAAATTGTGACCCCTTGTTGGCTTTTCTTAGAGCTTTTATACTTAGTAAACAAATGTTATACAGGGTGTCCCACGACGATTAAGACAAGCAATATATCGGAACTGGGCAATAGTACAGGATTATAATTTTGGGGGTTTAAATTTGAGGAAATATAGTATCTAGTTCACTCGCAGTAATAAGTTACTGTGTCAGCCAATGAGGCATTTGTTTTTGATCACGTGACGTCCGATTGTATATTTGTGACTTTTTGTGTTCCTCTCCATAAGACTATTCCAACAAACTAGCATACTTGGGGTCTAAAGTGATTAGTTCGAGAGCTACAGGTACTCAAAGGATTGTACCACTACCATTGATTATAACATGTACCCCTACAGTTAAATTACTTTGGTAGTGTTTCATAGTGGTAGCGGTACAGTCCTTTAAGTACCTGTAGCTCTTGAACTGATCACTTTAGACCCCAAGTGTGCTAGTTTGTTGGAATAGTCTTATCGAGAGGAACACAAAAAGTCACAAATATACAGGGTGTCCCATTAAAATGTTTGGATCGGACGTCACGTGATCAAAAACAAATACCTCATTGGGAGACACAGTAATAAGAAAAAATACTATATTTGGTCTAATTTAAACCTCCAAAATTATAATCCTGTACTACTGCCCAGTTCCAATATATTGCTTGTCTTAATCGCCGTGGAGACCCTGTATATAGATGGTCTGTACTACATATACTATTACTATTAATACTAACTGTATTTTCTTCCTATTATAGGAGATGGCTCCATGAACTTAATATGGTATCAATTAATAATACGCTAACACAGACTTATTTTAAAAGTGAAACTGCAGTGAATGATGAAAGGATTAGGCATATTCAATTGAATTACTGGTATATAGTTCATCCGCTTAGTAAATTAAGGTAACATAAAACAATAACAATTTAAAACTCCTATATCCTTGAAATCCTGAAGTGAGGTTAAAATGAAAATCGGGCGCGAGAAAAACTTTCCGCATGTTTCGAGGTACTGCTGGTTCTTGGGCTGTTCGGCCGACGTCCTCAGAAGCTATTAGCTGTTCGGCGACTCCCCAGAAATGGTAAAGTGTATCGACACCGGTCAAACAGCCCAAGAACCAAGATTTCATAACTATTACAGCGCTTGCTGCTAAAACAGAAAGACTAATTTTGGAAATCATTATAGGATATATTTCGAAATATGGCAGTTACTGCTGTACTCAAGCGTGCTAGTGATCAAGCCTATGTATGCCGCTCTTCCAACATCAATGATACTGAGAATAAGATTATTTCCAGAAATATCTACAGTATTGGATATGCTGTCTTGGTTGACTATCATATTTACGTTTTTTAATGGATACATTATCCATACGACGAGAACTATAGTACTAGAACCAAAACGTATCGCTTGGTGAGTTAAATATTTATTTTTTTATATTGTAGTTCATACACATACATACAATCATAAAATAACAAGTCTGGTGCTATACAGGGTGTTTCATAAGTTGAGACTTTTTTCATACAGCGGATAGTACTCGCCAAGATTAGTGTTATTTCCTAGTAACATACAGGGTGGCCAATCAGGTGACGATAATAATTTTTTTAGATAGCCCGTACCGAGACCTATCCAAAACACCCCCATGTATGTATACCGATTATTGATAGTTTTCGAGTTATGATTTTTTTTTTGAAAACTTAGAGATTTTCCAGTTTTTCCAAGGAATCGTCGAAAACAAAAACACGAATGCTATTTGGCTTTTATTTTTTTCAGCAATTATACTCAGTATTAAGCCTATTTTAATATCCAATAAAGAGAACCTGCACATCCGAACAATAATTAAGTACATTTTGGGGCCAAAGTTTGAAATCTCTGTTTTTAGTCAGGAGACCAAAACCTTCAAAATAAGATTAAAAATACTTATGCCTGGTTTTGGAGCTTCAAACTAATCTTAAAAACTTTGCAAGACATTGCACTTTCGAAATAATAATGAAAAAGTAGCACTTATGGGGACATTTTGCGACGTACGTGAGTGTTAAAGATAAAAAGGTGATAAGTCACTAATTTCCAAAATGATTTAAAAACTATTATTTTGCTTTATTATGACAAATTAAAGAAAAAAACTCATAACAACTAATAAACCCGATAATCATTGATATTTTGATGAGTTTTAATAAAAAAACTAATACCTAAATTGTGATTTTTGAAGTGTTTTTGCTATGTGCTATGGAACTTCTGCTAAATTAAGTTGTATTGAAAGTTGACAAAGGAGAGGAATAATAAACAATAAACTGTAGGAATATTATTTGAATTTTGTATTTTCCCGCTCATTTGTGCCGCCAGTAAAGTGACGTGTCTAGTGCAAGGTAACTTGACATTAAGGTTATGAGAACTGTCATTATGTCATCTGTCATTGTGTCGTCTGTCGTTGTCATTCTACTCTGTTCATCTCTTAGATAAGGAAAGAGAGGGGATACCGCACGCCCATTTGATGCTATATGGATTAGCTGATACCGAAAATGAATAGCTGTCAAAATGCTGGTGGAAAACTGACGGTAGTGTCAAGGTGGTGTTTTTTGCGATATTTAACGTTTTTAAGACCAATAATTGTGAAATATTGTGGTGAGCGTAATGGTGGGGTGTGCAGCTTACCGTTGTAAAAGCCACAGCAGCAGGAAGGAGCCAGGAATCACTTTTCACAGGTAAATTTATGATCTTATTTTTTTGGTGTATCCGAACTTCATGCAAATATCTCGATATCTAGTTCAAAGATATATGTGTATCCGAAATATAATTTGGAATGTACCACTAACATACGAATCATAATGTTTTTGAGCACGTAAAGTCCAAAAATTATGTTTTTAAGGGATTTTTTGGTTCAAATACAATCAGTTTTCCAGTGGCGTATCTATTATAGCTTACATTTTGAATAGAAATATTATGACTTTGCATTGTAATATATAATATACCAATACCCTTATACAAGGTGTGCATTTCAAGGGTGGCCTTTATTTGTAGTTGTATGAATAATAAAATTAATTTTCTTTCTTCCTCGACAGGTTTCCTAAAGATCTTCCTAGACATGATTTATGGATCAAAAATATGAGGATCGAAGGTTGGAAGCCTACAAGCAACGATAGGCTTTGTTCTAAGCATTTTGAACAGAATTTCCTTCATCAAACAAATCAAAAAGTATATCTTCTGAAAGGAGCAGTCCCCACCATATTTGACGAGCTTCCGGAATACTTACGTCCAAAAATTGTAAGTTATAATTCCTAGCTTACATTGTCTACGCTTAATCAATATTAAAATAGTAAACATTCTAGGATTATGATAGATGGATAGATGGATAGATGGATAGATGGATAGATGGATAGATGGATAGATGGATAGATGGATAGATGGATAGATGGATAGATGGATAGATGGATAGATGGATAGATGGATAGATGGATAGATGGATAGATGGATAGATGGATAGATGGATAGATGGATAGATGGATAGATGGATAGATGGATAGATGGATAGATGGATAGATGGATAGATGGATAGATGGATAGTTGGATAGATGGATAGATGGATAGATAGATAGATCGATATACTTTATAGTCTAAGAATTTACAAGATTCTTATTGACAAAGCTATACAATAACAAACAAAACTTTTGGGATATTCACTAAAACCTGTGAGGAGGAAGTTTGTTATAAATCTTCACTCCATTGTATATAATTGGATCATTAATGAGTTATGATTTGGGTGTGATATTAATTTAAAATCATTCTTACGCCTTATGCCTATATTCTATATTTATGGTCTCAAATTTGGTTTTATATTTGAGTATTAGTGATGACGTTTCCAAAATAAACAGTGCAATAAAGTAAGGAGAAATACGATTACGAATGGCTGAATAACCATTTAAAAATTGATAGCTATGAAAATCAAAAGGCAGCTAACCTCAAAAATGTAATAATTTCTTGTGTTACAGTTACATTATTAAACAACTATATTTAGGAGTGTTTACTCGATACGAAATCAAAACAAAATGTTACTGTCACTTTTCCTATAAGATTCAGTCACTCATTCACATCTACTTAAATCATAAATTAATTTGTTCTGTCTTTCTTTCGGAAATAATGTTTCAAACATTCTCTAATATACAGCTCTGTTATTTTAGGCAAAAGAAAGAAAAAGACCCCGTGAACGTGATGTTCATCCAGAACCATCGCCATCAACCTCAGCTCTGGCTGCACAGGACGACTCTCCCCGGAAAAAGAAACTTAGAAGAGAACTGCTGCTGCAAAAAGATAAGAATAAGGAAAAAACGAAAAAAATCCGTGCCCTTGGTCAGTCACTGAAAAGAGCACACAAAAAAGTAGCCTCTTTAAAAATAATTGCTGAGGAATTAGAGCGACAAAATTTACTATCTCAAGAAAATTTAGTTTTAGTTCAAAATATGAGCAAGGTTAATATAGAAATATTGAACAGAAAAATGGGGAGAAATGTTCAATATTCACCTGAACTTAGGAAATTTGCCCTGACATTAAATTTTTTTTCACCAAAGGCATACAACTATGTGAGAGATGTTTTTGACACTTGTCTCCCGCATAGCAAAACTATTGCTAAATGGTTTCAGAATGTGGATGCTGAGCCTGGTTTTACCAAGGAATCAATAAATACCTTAAGAAATAAGGTTCAATCATCTGACAGACCAATAATTTGTTCATTAATTATCGATGAAATAGCCATACGGAAACATTTAGAATGGGATGGAAAAAAATTCCATGGTTATGTGAACTGTGGTACAAATTTAAACGATGACTCTAATGCTTTAGCCAAAGAAGCTTTTGTTATAATGTTGGTTTGCATCAATGGAACTTGGAAATTACCTGTCGGTTACTTTCTTACAGATTCTTTGAATGGCAGTCAAAAACATTCAATTGTATCTCAATGCATCCATCTGATTGAAGATACGGGAGCCAACGTTATGTCAATCACATTCGATGGTGCTCCATCTAATACCGCTATGTGTCATAACTTTGGATTCTTATTTAACATTTCAAATATACAGACAAGTTTCAGAGTTACAGATCACAATGTATATATTTTTTATGATCCATGTCATATGATAAAACTTGTTCGCAATGCATTTGGTGAAAAGAAAGTCCTAATTGATTGTGATAACAATTTTATTCAATGGAAATACATAGCGCTTCTAGAGAAGCTGCAAACTAGCGAGGGCTTACATTTAGGGAATAAGTTACGTCGCGCTCATATTATTTTTTTCAAACAAAAAATGAAGGTTCGGCTTGCAGTTCAGTTACTTAGTGCATCAGTAGCCGATGCTATTGAGTATTGCGAAAAAAAGCTGAATCTTGAGGATTTTAAAGGTAGTCAGGCAACAGTTAAATTTATTAGAATTGTAAATAGCATTTTCGATATTTTAAACAGCAGAACCCTAGTAGCACCAGGTTATAAAAAAGCATTATGTCAAAAAAATATAGATCGATCTGCGGAATTTATCAATAGTGCAATTTTTTATCTTTCAAAGTTGAAATTATCTAATAATGAGCAAGTAATCATGTCTAACAGAAAAACTGGGTTTATTGGATTAATAATTTCATTATCAAGTTCTTTAGGATTGTACAAAGAACTTGTTTCTGAGAGAAAAACATTACTGTACCTTCCGTTGTATAAGATTAGTCAAGATCATTTAGAATTATTCTTTTCGTCAATTAGATCAAGAGGTGGCTGGAATAATAACCCAACCGCTCGACAGTTTCTAGCTGCTTACAAAAGGCTTCTGGTTCGAGCAGAAATTAGAGAGGGCGGTATGGGTAACTGTATTCCATTAGATCAAATCCCTATTCTAAGTAGTTCTACAAAAAATGTAAGGTCTGAAGATGTAATTAATAGTAGTTTATCTAACCATAGTTTAATAGACATAAATGAGCCTTCTGATGATCTAGAAACTATTTGGAAGGATCATGACTACATCATGAATGCACCTGTGATAAGTGAATGTTCATCCCAAATTGTGCAATATATTGCTGGTTATGTTTCGCACCAATTACAAAAAACAATAAAATGTGAAACATGTGTCACAGCATTGATTGGTACTAGAGATCGGTTTCTCAATTCCCTAATTGAATTTAAAAGCCACGGCGGTCTGACTTACCCATCAAATGATGTTATCAAGATATGTTTGAAATCGGAACATTTTCTGAGAGTTAATGAAAATTGTATTCACACCAAACATTTTGTACCTTTGCTGATAAGCAAAATAATATCAAGTTTTCTAGGCACCCCTATTTTCAGCTGCTTAGAACGTCACGTATTAGAAAATGATGTAAATCATATATATTTTTTAATAAAAGTTGTATGCACAAAATACTTAAATATCAGAATCCATTTTATTGTAAAATCTCGATCACAACAGGACAATCCAGTTCGGAGCCAATTAACAAAAATGATTCTGTTTAAAGGGCAGTAAAATATTGGTAGTTTTTGACCTTCGTGACTGTAATATTGACTGCCATCAATTGTAGGAGCAAGCGAAATGCCACGTTCCTACAAAAAATTTATTTTTGTTGAAGCACACAATACTGAGTTTCACCCAAACTTCCCCATAAGTAAATACATAACTGCAATAAATTAGAACTTACTGGAAGCAAGGGGTTAAGTGATAAAATAGAGTTGTAATTTCTATGTAAGTTATAGGACCTCACCTATATTGAATGAATTGTTCGTTTTTATTTACTACTAGCTAATCTAGGGGTCATTTTCTAATTTTGTAAATGTTTTGATTTTGGATAAGATTAAAGGACCTTTGTATTTCTAGCCCAAAACTTACTTTATTTCATGTCTGAGATAATTTTTATGTTTAACCCCCCAGCTTTTTCATTAATTATTGCCACCGTCGCAAAAAGAAGTTATGTATAAAAAAGCCTCGTTGGAGTAATTAAATTACTGCTCTTCATTACACACTACAAACAGCAAGTAACAGCGTAACAGCAAGTAGATTTTTTTACTGCATATGGGGACTCCGAGATTGAAGGCATCAAATTCCTCAATCTCGTAAGCTAATCGATAATAACAAAAATGTTTTATTGCTGCTTCTGTTTACAGTATGTAATAGACAGTATTTTATATATAAACATAATGTCAATAAATATAAATATACTATAGGTATTATGTGTTCTTTAATAATAAAAAATTGATTTACTACAAACTACAAGCAGTTTTTTTCTTTCTGGGTAGAAGTATAATCGTGTCTTCCATCAGTCATATACTGCAAATGAACATAACATGTTCATGACTGAATAAAATATATACATTATCAATTTTTATATATTATTGGCCACAAAACAGCAGTCGAATGAAAATCACGGTTACGGTAATGTTAGTCACTTAAGTTTTAATTGTGGATGGCGAAATTGGCCATATAGAAACCCTGAATAACAATATTTCATTAAGTTTTATTTGAAAAAGATTATTTCTACAAATAGCTCAACCAGAACGTTAATCCCATTAGTTACGCCACTGGGAATAGCGCTTTGGTGCCATTTGGTATCAGAAATGTCAGTCGCGGGTTCCGTCCTCTCTCTTTCCTTGTCTAAGGTTCATCTGTTCAATTCATTATTCACTGACTTCCGTTCAGACTATCCTACTGTTAAGACGTACGTTAAGGTTATGTATTTTATGGTTATGTATGGCCACGCCACATTGTGTGCCCCCATTTATGTTATGTGAAATATATCCTGTGCCATCAAGCTGTACCCGTTTGATTTGCTCCCCGAGACCGCCTATAGATATTCAGGTGTGGGGTACAAAGCGATAAAACAGGATATTTTTTGGAAATTACGACCCTATTTTGTGATTGCTACCGAAGAAACTCAACATGGTAGACCGTGAAGATTTTCAAGATGCCACGAGCCAGGGTGCTGCAAGCCAACCGCCAGCATCGCCTACCAGCCAGTTCACAGTTGAGGACCTGATTCAGACAACTGTAAGAGCAATGATTTTACAAGACCAAGAACGAGCTAGGATTCCCAGCCCAGGTTTTAGCAGCCCTCCTACACCAGCGAGGACCCCTAATGCTGAAATTGCAGCATTAATTCCAGAGTTTTGCGGAACAGAAGACGTCTCTCAATGGATCAAGCGAATTGATTCGATAAGGGATGTGTATGAGGTACCACTAAAAACTATATTATTGTTAGCTGTGAGCAAATTTACTGGTGACGCCAAACGTTGGTATCACTCAAAGGTAGATTTAATTAATATGAACTGGGACGAACTTAAAGTAGAGTTGAATCGAATGTTTTACTCTCGTACTGATCGCATATCTGTAATGAGACAATTTGAAGCTCGCAAATGGAAGCGAGGTGAAAGATTCACCACTTATTTCAATGACAAAGTAATTCTAGGAAATAGGCTTAACTTACCTGAATTAGATCTCATAGCATATGTGATAGATGGATTCAATAATGATGTGTTAGAAAGTCAGGCCCGTATCAAGGATTTTACATCTTTAAATGATCTTGTAAGAATTATGTCAAATATTAGTAACAATGATAATCACAATTCATCAAAAAATTCTTCATATGTAAAACATAGTCCAGCTCATAGAGATAGCCATGTAGCAGATATTCGCAAGTGTTTTAACTGTTTTGAGACTGGTCACTTAGCTGATAAATGTCCTAAGCCAAAAAGAGTTAAAGGTTCATGTTTTATTTGTGGCAAAATGGGTCACAAAGCTCCAGATTGTCCTAGAAAATCGTCTAGATCTAATGTTAATGATAGCCAAAGCTCTTCAACTCCAGGTACAAGTTCAACGATTTCTACTATTGATAATGATAATTCATTAATAGAACATTCATACCAGTTTCCCATGACTTTAGAGTTTGTAGCAGATGAAAGTTTGTGTAGCATTACCGTCAATGCTATGTTAGACACAGGCAGTCCCATAAGCCTGATCTGTGAAAAATACTTACCTTCATGTTGCATATCACCCAATAATCTAGATAAGAAATTCAGTGGTATTAATAACTCTTCTTTGAATATAGTAGGTATATTTAAAGACACAGTTAAAATAAATGAATCTGTTGTACCTATAAACTTATATGTTGTTTCCAATGAGACTATGACTTTCCCAGCTATCATAGGAAGAGATTTTACATCCTTGCATGACTTTAAGATAACTTTTTCAGACAAAGTTCTTGTTAGCAAACCGGCAGCAACTAATAATGATGAAAATCTAGCTTTTTGTCAGCAACTCTTAGCAATTGAATATATTCATTCCACTGATGTACAACCTAATTTGAATGTGAATTCTAATTTGAATATTGAAACGGTAACTCACCTTGAGAAAATGGTATGTGAAGAATATCTGAATGTCACTAAGCCTGATGAACCTGATGTAAAGTTTGAAATGAAAATTTGTGTAAAAAATGATCAACCAGTATCATGTCGACCTAGACAGTTGTCATATAGTTTAAAGTTGGAACTGCAGAAAATTATTGATAAGCTCTTAAAAGATAACATAATAAGGGAGAGTTTTAGCCCATATTGTAGCCCAATTGTTTTGGTCTCAAAGAAAAATAATCAGGGATATAGACTTTGTGTAGATTATAGAGAGATTAATAAAATTATTGTTAAGGACCATTTTCCAATACCTCTGATAGATGATCAAATCAATCTCCTTAAGAACAAATGTATCTTTACTAAATTGGATTTAAAAAATGGTTTCCACCAAGTAAGTATGCATCCAGATTCTATACAATATACTTCCTTTGTAACACCCCTTGGTCAATACGAATATCTCAAAGTACCTTTTGGCCTATGTAATTCGCCATCAGTTTTTATGCGATTCATTAATCTAATTTTTAGAAATTTGATCAAGGAAAATAAAATTGTAATATATTTAGATGACATCCTGATTGCAAGCACTGAATTTAATGAACATTTACAAATTTTGTCTGAGGTCTTTTCTCTTATTACAAAGAACAAATTAGAACTCAATCTTCAGAAATGTTCTTTTTTGCAAGACGAAATTGTGTATTTGGGTTACCTAATTAATCACTATGGTATCAGGCCTAATTCTGAAAATATTGATTCCGTTATGCAATATCCCATTCCTAATTCAACCAAGAAGGTTCAACAATTTATAGGACTTGCATCATATTTCAGACGTTTCATCCCCTCCTTTTCTGTCATTGCAAAACCATTATATGACCTGTTAAAGAAAGGAAAAGAATTTGAATTTAATGAAAGTCATCTGAATGCTTTTAATATATTAAAAACCAAATTGTGTGAAGCACCGATCTTAGCAATTTATGACCCAACCTTAGAAACTGAATTACATTGTGACGCAAGTAGTTTAGGTTTTGGAGCTATCCTTTTACAACGTCAAGCAAACAAACTATTTCAACCCGTATTTTATTTCAGTCGTAGAACCACAGAAGTTGAGTCAAAGTACCACAGCTATGAATTAGAAATGTTAGCGATAATTTATGCTATTGAAAGGTTTAGAATTTATTTACAAGGAATCCCATTTAAAATTGTTACTGATTGTAACTCAGTTAGACTTGCTCTCAATAAGCGAGACATTAATCGCCGAATTAATAGATGGGCATTAATTTTGCAAGAGTACCAATATGATCTAGTCCACCGCGAAGGTAATCGCATGAAGCATGTTGATGCTTTAAGTAGGGCCAACAATATTTTAATATTGGAAGAAAACACGTTTGAGCAAAATTTATCAATTGCACAAAATTTAGATCCGGAAATAAAAATTTTAAAAAATGAATTGATAACTAAAGAGAACAAAAATTTTGAGTTAAGAGACGGACTTGTATATAGAAAAGAAAAGAATCTAATACTATTTTATGTCCCCAAAAACATGATTAATCAAGTGTTACTAAATTGCCATGACAATATTGGTCATGTAGGCCTAGAAAAGACGGTACATTATATTTCTAGAACGTACTGGTTCTCGAAAATGCGCGATATTGTGAAAACATACATAAGTAACTGCATTAAATGTATAACGTATGCCCCCATGTCAGGAAAACCTTTTGAAGGAATTTGTTCTCCTGATAACATGAAGTTATGGCTACATTAAGTATTTTGACTTTTCCCTTGTTATGATATCTCCTTTATTATTGACAAATTTCTTAACTTTTGTATCAAACTATTTGCCCATTATTATTATGTCCTCAACTATGACTACTTATGTTTCATCCTATTATGTCGTTGTATTATGCCTTTTGTCAACTATACACATTAGTTACCTTTGTGTTGTGAAAATTATGATTATGCTACTATGTTATGGTTATGATTATGCTACTATGTTATGGTTATGATTATGTTACTATGTTATGGTTATGATCAGTGCGATATGATCAGAGCAGTGGAAATAAAAATTAACAACTTACATAATCCTGTTTCTCAGTCAATAAATTACTATCAGCCTATCACAGTTGAAGGTACAAATCATCTTTTTGAGTTTTTAAGCAATGCAGACTGGTCCTTTGTAAAATCTGATGCCAGTGCAAGCATTAAATGTGAATTATTTTTTGATATACTTATAAAGGGCTTCAATTTATGTTTTCCTGTTAGAAAAATGCTTTGTAGATCCAATATAAATGTAAGGTGGTATAATCATGAGTTGGCTGAAATGAGGGAAAATCTTAGGTTTTTGAATGATTTCCATAATAATGTCAAACTTCAAGAAACTGGAGTTCTAAGGAACCAGTATAGGGCTCAATACAGGAAAAAAATTGAAAGCTGCAAATTGCAAGCTAATTCTTCTTTCATTCAAAGGGCTGAAAACAAAGTTCGAGCTGCCTGGCAAATAACTAATGATTATAGAGGTGCTACTAAAAAGCAAATTCCAAATGAAATTAGTGCAGATATGTTTAATTCATTCTTTACAAGTGTGGCACAAACAGTGTTAAAAAATTTGCCCCAAACAGGTATAGAGCCAAATAAATATCTTGGTTTATTTTCTATCAAACCCCCCATTGGTGGCTTCTCCTTCAGAGAAGTTACCATCATTGAGGTAAGGGAGGCAATTGACTCACTAAAATCAAAAAACAGCAGGGATATTTTTGGATACAATACTGTTTTGTTAAAGAAAATAAAAAACATCATAATTATACCACTGATGTATCTAATAAATTCTTGTATTCGTGAAGGTGTGTACCCAGATTTGTTAAAGAAATCAAAAGTTGTTCCCATTTATAAAAAAGGAGACTATAATGATGTCAACAATTACAGACCTATTACATTGGTACCAGCCATATCAAAAGTTTTTGAATATCTATTAAAAACACAAATATACACTTACTTTAGTACAAACCACCTCTTTTCTAAAAATCAGTTCGGCTTTGTGAAGTACAAGTCTACCACCAGTGCGATTCTCTCTTTATTGGAGTATGTTGTCGAGGGCTTTGAGCAGTTTGAACACATAGGAGCTATCTTGTGTGATCTCTCCAAGGCCTTTGATTGCATATGCCACAGACTCCTTTTACAGAAGCTGACTTACTATGGATTTCATCCACAAAGTGTCACTTTGATACAAAATTATCTTACAAATAGAACCCAGCAAACGCTTGTAAGAGGGAAGCTATCAGAATCACTTTGTGTGACAAGTGGTGTGCCACAAGGGTCTATTTTGGGCCCTCTTCTTTTTCTAATCTATATTAATGACATAGATACTGCAACAGATGACAAGCTGGTACTGTTTGCAGATGACACAACTGCCATCACAAAAAACAAAAATTTGGGACAACTTATCCGTCAAATGGAAACATCTCTGATAAATCTGGAGAAGTGGTTTAATGCGAATAGGTTGCAATTGAATGTAAACAAGACCGAAAATATAATTTTTAGCCTTAGACCTGTGAATCAGGACCTGGATCTGGGTGAGTCAGTTAAGACAGACTCTGTACGGCTTCTTGGAGTTCATCTAGACAATACCTTAGTTTTTGACACTCATATCGATCAGGTGTCTAGAAGATTGTCAAAATCAATATTTTTAATCAAGAACCTAAAAAGAATTGTTGATAATAAAGTACTTTTAATGGCGTTTCATGCTCTATTTCAAAGTTACTGTAACTATGGTATTCTTGCTTGGGGGCATGCACCTCAGGCAAGTAGAATATTTAAGCTCCAGAGAAGGGCCGTACGCGTTCTGGCTGATCTGGGTTATAGAACTGATGTAAGGCAAACTTTCATCAATTTAAACATCTTGACTCTGCCATCCTTGTACATTCTGAGTTGTCTTACTTATGTTAAAAATAACTTAGATGCATATAGATATCATAGTGAATTGCATGACCACAATACTAGATACAGAGGTAACATAAATGTGGAGTATTTAAGATTAAAAAGAACTTGTATAAGCGTTAATCACTTTGGGCCAATGTTCTATAATAAACTGTCCGAGCATATTAGGAATTTAGAAATGAAACAGTTTTGTAAGTTAGTTAAAAATTATTTATTAAGCAAAGCATTTTATAGTTTCCAGGAGTATTTAGACAATGTCGATATATAATGTGTGTATGTAAGTGCAGATGTAATTTAAGTCATTTAAATGTATATTTTAATCCTTACCCAACTCTTTTTAATTGTATGTTTGATTTATTATGTGTTCGACGACTGTAAAAACTTATGTTTAGGAGCAGTAATATATTCAGTGTTTCAGTGTTTCAGTGTTTCAGATCTTCTATTATGTAATGATTATGTAACATTGTGTTATGTTCTTAGCATATTTATGAATTCCTATTATTGTAATCCGAGGTCGGACAACATTGTCAGGTTGGCCGAACTGTAGGAATATTATTTGAATTTTGTATTTTCCCGCTCATTTGTGCCGCCAGTAAAGTGACGTGTCTAGTGCAAGGTAACTTGACATTAAGGTTATGAGAACTGTCATTATGTCATCTGTCATTGTGTCGTCTGTCGTTGTCATTCTACTCTGTTCATCTGTTCAATTCATTATTCACTGACTTCCGTTCAGACTATCCTACTGTTAAGACGTACGTTAAGGTTATGTATTTTATGGTTATGTATGGCCACGCCACATTGTGTGCCCCCATTTATGTTATGTGAAATATATCCTGTGCCATCAAGCTGTACCCGTTTGATTTGCTCCCCGAGACCGCCTATAAATCTGACTTCCAATTTCATGGCAAAATTACCTGGGCGCGATGTCGTAGCATACGCCATCCCTTTCTTTCAGAGTAGCTTTTTGCGAACTCATGTCGGCGAGGCGCAGTTGTGTTAATTAATTTTCGGTAATAGGCAAGGCAATGTTCGGATGGACCTAAAAAGATGATTTATATCGCTAGGTCTTCCTTGACAGGTCAGTAGACAGCCTGTCATGGATACAACAAGTTTTTCAGTCCTTCAACCCCCCACCCCTCCCCCCCAAACACTCAAATTCCACCCCCATCCAGAAAAACGCAGAAAATGGTCAAGAACCTCTAAAACGCCTAAAAACGAAGCTTGAGGAATATTTGAAATTTTTGTTTTAATTACTCCACCGCCCATGTACCGATTTCCAAAATTCTAGCTGCATTACCTACTAAGACCCCACAGCATATTGCTGCCCAAATTTCATCACAGTCCATGCAGCGGTTACTGAGATTACGAGGCTAGAAAAACGCGTACAAACAGACAGACCGACAGGCAGACTGACAGACAGACCGGCAGGCAGACCGAAAGACAGAACGACGGAAATGAGTGACGCGGATTTTCATTATGTAGACATTATAAAACGCCCAAAAAACCTATTATCTCAAAATCGAAAATTTTCACGATCACAATCCTCCCCTCACCTATAGGTGTGGGAAGTAAAAGGGATGGCGTATGCGTCGATAACGCTTACAAGGTAATTTCGCCATGGAATTAAAAGTCAGATTGTTGTTTTATTATCCTTGTCCTTTGTTAACTTTCCATACAACTTAATTTAGCAGAAGTTTAATAGTACACAGCAAAAAGCACCGGTATTAATTTTTTTTATTAAAAGTGATTAAAAGATAAATGATTATCATGTTTATTAATTGTTATGAGCCTTTTTTCTTTAATTTGTCATAATAAAGTATATAATTTTGGAAATTCGTGAATTATCACCTTTCTACTTTTAACAGTCACGTACGGCGCAAAATGCCCCCATAAGTGCTATTTTTTCATTATTATTTCAAAAGTGCAATGTCTTACAGAGTTTTTAAGATTAGATTGGAGCTCCAGAACTAGGCATACGTATTTTTAATTTTATTTTGAAGGTTTTGGTCTCTTGACTCGAAACAGAGATTTCAAACTTTGGGCCCAAAATGTACTTAATTATTGTTCGGATGTACAGGTTCTCTTTATTGGATATTAAAACAGGCTTAATACTGAGTATAATTGCTGAAAAAAATAAAAGCCAAAAAGCATTCTTGTTTTTGTTTTTGACGATTTCTTGGAAAAACTGGAAAATCTCTAAGTTTTCAAAAAAAAATCATAACTCGAAAACTATGAATAATCGATACACACACATGGGGGTGTTTTGGATAGGTCTCGGTACGGGCTATCTAAAAAAAAATTATTATCGTCACCCGATTGGCCACCCTGTATAAACGAAATATTTAGAGAAAACAAGATACTGACCGCTAAAGAAGTACTCAATTCTAAGTCCGTCCCTGGGCAACGAGATGACCATGTTGTAATGCGATATCACAACAAAGCAGCGCCACGCGCGCCAGCGGTGCGCGGTGCCTGTGAGAAAACAGGCAGTTCGTCATACGTCGCGTTGCTGTCGCATAGTATTCGAGGGTGCTTGACGTGCTAAATCGGACGATCGGACTTTAAAAACAACAACAATGGTGCACGCTTATAACAATAATGAACTGGTGGTAATGTTTTTAATGTACGGTAAGTGTGGTCAAAATGCCGCTGCGGCTTCGCGAGTGTATGCCGATCGTTTCCCTAACCGTACCCACCCTGCACTTCGTCGATTTGTCTCGCTCGTGCAAAGAGCTAGAGACACATGATGTCCACGTACGGCGTGTACAGTCCTTACAATCGGAAGATTATGCGGCCAGAGTACGGTTTTGTGAATGGTTTTTTGCAAAAACACAAGAATGATTCCGAGTTTTCAAAATTGGTTTTAGTTACAGACGAATCAACGTTCACGCGTAAAAGTACGATCAATTTTCGCAATACGCATATGTGGTCAGTGGAAAATCCTCATGCTATTCGTCATGGCCGACTTTACTCACTAGGCCGGAGCATTGAAATATGGCAACACTGAATCGGGAGCCGAGCTTGTGTCATTAGTGTAATTCTTCCAGAGTAAACAATAAGATTGGAAGGTGATTTTTAATGTGTTTCTAATTATTTACCTGCACAAACGAAACTATAAAGATAAAAAGATGCCTGCAAAGCGTGTAGTACCAGGTTGCAATAGCAATTGTGCTTCCAAACAAGGACATACCAACATAACCATCCAGAGTAACAACGAAGAGTGGAAGGTGATTTTCAATGTATTTCTAATTATTTACCTGCACAAACGAAACTATAAAGATAAAAGATGCCTGCAAAGTGTGTAGTACCAGGTTGCAATAGCAATTGTGCTTCCAAACAAGGACATACCAACATAACCTTCCAGAGTCACAACGAAGAGTGGAAGGTGATTTTTAATGTGTTTCTAATTATTTACCTGCACAAACGAAACTATAAAGATAAAAAGGTGCCTGCAAAGTGTGTAGTACCAGGTTGCACTAGCAATTAGTGCTTCCAATGAAGGACATAAGCAGAAGTGGGTGAAAGGTATTCCTCATAAGGGCTGGTTATATTTATAAGAATAAAGACAATACTTTACAAACATTTCAAAGGATAAGACCTATTTTAGAGCACAATGTGGTACCTACAATGTTTTCTGGACCTTCCAAATATCACAGAAAAATACAGTTAATAGAACTCATCTGGGCATGCCAACGAGGGCATGCATCTGGGCATACCTACGAAAAGATTTGATAGTGAAAGGGAATCAAAACCAGCAAGAATGGCTTCACAGTGACCTAATAGTGAATTTTTCTAGCTCAAGTGACAATTTACAAAGTAAATTGAGTGTTCATTTAAGTGGAAGTGGAAGTGGTAGCAGGAAACAGGTTGCGCTTATTTTTATTTTGTAGTGTCTGTCTATGATGAACCAGACATCAGATGTAAGTGGTATTAATAGTAGTAGTTCTAAAAAGTATTTTTCTTAATTTATTAACCCAGATGAACTCTAATACATATAAAATGTAATAATTATTCTGAAACTATAGCTAAGCCACGTTGCCACATCTAAGGCTCCGGCCTAGTGTAGAGTCCGCTATGTATTCGTCGATCTCATATCCAACAAACATTCTCGGCAAAAGTCTGGGCTGGCATGGTCAATGGTATGCTTATTTGACCTTTTATTCTACCACCTCAGATGGATGGCTTACAGTAGGTATATGGAATTTCTGCAGAATACTTTGCCAACATTACTGCAAGATGTTCCTTTGAATATCAGACAGTCAATGTGGTTCCTGCATGACGGTGCGCCACCCCACCTTAGACGCGAAGGGCGTGATTACGGCGACATTAATGCGACATTTCCGAATAGGTGGATAGGACATAATGGACCGATAGCGTAGCCTCCACGATTGCCAGACTTAACCCCTTGTGATTTCTTTTTGTGGGGTGAAATGAAACGTTTAGTGTATCAAGCAGAAGTGAATACGGTTGATGAATTATTAGCGCGAATTACAGAAGCTGCTGCTGTTATTCGGGGAACGCAGTCCACCCTCAACGCGTGCACTGATTCATGGCTACGTCGAGCACGCCTTTGCGCTTTTCAATCTCAGGGCGCTAACTTTGAACAATACCTGCAAGATACCTGTGACAGAACCGCACTTACAACACTTCGCAGCAACCAAATAGCAAGTGCTTGCTTGAATTTTGTTTACTGTTTTGCTGCGGGTTCACCGTGCATTAGCTTTGCCGTTTCAAGGGTCGTTGCTTCTAAAAAGGAAAGTCCCAACTTTTAGCACACCCTGTATAGTGTTCAATAAACTTATATTTCGTGGCGTGTGTGCGCACTGGTTGATCTCAAGAAAAAACGAAGCGAGATTGTGGAGAGGATGAGGAACATCTCATGGATGGGAGCATCTTGCGACAACTGCATGCCGGAGACACTTTGGAGTGGCGCAGAGTCATGTCCAGAGGTGGCTAATATGGTCAAAGAGTGTCTCCGCTGCAAGAACTTGCACCGACACCGGCAGATCTGGCCATCAGAACTGTCCGGTAAGAATCAAGTCGCTGCCACACAAATGCTGGCGGTCCCATTGTTATTATACACCTTTGGTGCTATCCACTAGACAGTGAACGAGCTATGGAAAGTCTATACGAAGAGCCGCAAAGGGATGAATATGGAGAGAAAACTATATCCTGTCTTCTGTCCGCGAAATCTGGGAGGGCGTGGACTACTGAGCTTGGAGCGTCTGCACAACAGAGTAGTACTGGCCACTGCCTGCTATGTGGTGAAGAGCACCGATCCCCTAATCGGCTTTGTGATTGTGCGAGAGCACGAGAATGTGGGTAATGTCGTAATGAAGCTTTTCTTTTTAGGGGAGGGGGCGATTATTGTGGATTAGATATTCACTGTATTATATACCTAACGTCTCGTATTATAGGTGCCTTATCGACGCCTTTGTTTTATACTGATATATCCTCGTATATATTGATCAACCAGGATCATGTTATTCTTCTGCCTATAAAGAATATGCATCTATATATCTAAAAGAATGATACATACACAACTTTTCAGGCACTACGTATCAGGAGTCTACTTCACGTGCGATGTTTTATCGTCAATACCAATATTTCCGACAATATATTTCCATCAAGTTTTGTACAAGACGAGAATATCTATTTTCATTGGTGTTTTATATTTATTTTGCCAACTGAAGCTCATCAGAATTGTATCTGTTATCCAGTACATCAATTCAATTGCTATCGTAAGTATATACTTATTTTTTTTAAGAGGGTTATCATTATTCTTCTTGTAACATTTTTAAACTAATCGTGCCGTTTTCTAAAAATTAGCGTTTGCCATCGACGATGACGTTTTCGAACGCTCTTCTTTTTAATTAAACTGTAAATCGTCATAAACACAAGGTTTTGCGCATGTATAGACAGCATGTGAGACAACTGAAAGTTGTTAATATTACACAGAGGCGTAGTGACGAGAGCTTAAAAAGGAGTGATATCCAACTGTTTCGGTGTTGATACTTTTGTGAAATTTATTCAGGAAAGTCGACAGCTTTACTTATCGTTCATCAAAAATAATTGTTCATCTTCACCACACAGAGTATCAAAAATGAACTTTACGGTGATGTTAAAAAAGATAAATGTTTTGTAACTGGTGGAGTAGGCAATTGGTACGCTCACTGGAGTCGCAGCACGGTTGGTGGTCTAGGTACTAAAACTACTAGTACAATAAACACAGTTTAAAAAAAACTAACAATGACAAAAAAATGGAGTCAAGTTGATTGACTCAGTACTTCCCACACATAACAGTTGCAACCAAATCATCGCCCGCCTGTCGTCAAAAAACATCCAACACAAAAACTAGTAAATAGTTTCCTAAATCTCTCCGTAGGAACTAAAACAACACAATTCAGCTTCAACTGGACGAAACGAAACAATCAGGAACCCCCAAATTGCTTAAAAACGAAGTTTGAACTATTTTTATATTTTTAGATTTTTATTATTGGTGTGCCGCCACTGACACGATTTTTGAAAACCATACGCATTTTTCATCCTTGCCGCGGTAATAATACTGTGTCTAAATTTCATTAAAATTAATTCCATAATTTCCATGTTACTAAATTCAGAACGACCTGAATCAATACCTACCCCTACCAATACCAAATCCCTTGATTTCTGTAATAGCCAAGGCAATGTCCGGATGGACCTAACAAACGTCTATTATGCCGCTAGGTCTTTCTTTCACAGGTCAATGGACACTATTATAAATGGAATACATTTTTGAGTTTTACAACCCCCCACCCCCTAACCACCCCAATTTCACCCCCACCTAAAAAAAAGTAAAAAATGATCAGAAACCCCTAAAACGCCGAAAAACAAAGTTTGAGCTATTTTTACATTTTTAGTTTTTTTATTATTGCCGCGCCGCCACTGACACGATTTTTCCAAAACATGCGCGCTTTCCATCCTCGCCGTGGCAGTAATACTGTGTCAAAATTTCATTAAAATCCATTCAATAATTTTGGCGTTACGCAATAAAGAACGATCTAAAACTAAAACAACACTCGGATGTATACATCACAAATTATTCTAAGTCCCTTGGTTTCTATTATAAGCAAGGCAATGTTCGGATGGACCTAAAAATTATGGCGCTAGGTCTTTCATTCACAGGTCATTAGAGAGCCCATTATGAATACAACAAATTTTTCAGTATTACAACCCCCCACCCCCCAATCACCCCAAATTCACCCCCACCCAAAAAAAGTAGAAAATGATCAGGAACCCCTAAAACACCTAAAAACGAAGTTTGAGGCGTATTTGAAATTTTTCGTTTTTTGCTAATTACTCCGCCCCCTGTATAGCGATTTTCAAAATTATAGGAACATTACCTACTACGACCCCCCAGCATAACGCTGCCCAAATTTCATCACAATCCATGTAGCGGTTACTGAGATTACGAGGGTAGAAAAACGCGACAGACAGACAGACAGACAGACAGACCGACAGACAGACCGACAGACAGACAGACAGACAGACAGACCGACGGAAATGAGTGACGTGGATTTTCGTTATGTACACATCATAAAACGCCCAAAAAACGTATTATCTCAAAATCGAAAATTTTCGCGATCACAATACTCCCCTCACCTATCGGTGTGGGAAGTAAAATAACAGACTGACCATAACCAGCACCATTGTGCAGTTTTTTCAGGATGTGTCAGTTATTTTTGGGTTATTTCTAAATATACTAGTTGCTTGATATTATTAGAAGATATCGATTTCCAGTACTGTCGAATTAGAGCGAAGGAACGTGTCTTCCTAGTGATGTGTATAGTCCTGACGATGTTTACCGTTCACAACTGCGCCCTACTAGAACTTCTAATACCGAAGCTGATAAAAGGTTATTTTAGCCGCAACGGAAGCAGCCATCTGAAATGGTTCATAAAGTACGGCTTCCATAAGAGATCAATGGGCGTACTATATTCGACACTTCGACAGCTTTGTTCAGGAGTTCCGCATGTATATTAGGTAAGTATGCAGTGTTGTCAGATCTACGAGATCGACAAAAGCGCAATGGCCTAAAAGATGTATAGTGAGCAAGAGGTCACTGTTTGAATTGAATCCATTTTTTTGAAATACTTAGGACCAGTTTCGCAATCGTTGGGAACCTCTGGTAGTCACTTAACCCTTTGACAAAAAGCCTCATATTTTTAATTTATATCTTTACAAAGTATAATCAAAATCCATCGACGTCTTAGACCTCAATGTCAAAATCCATCCAAAGCAGGCTTATCTGTCATCGGTTGACCACAACAAACGTCAAGATAACCCAAACCTTATTTTTGGGTTAACCTAACTAAGGCCCCGTTTCACAATCATTGGTTACCTCCGGTAGTAACTTAACCGACAGTTGGAAGTTAACCAGTAGTTATCGGATCGCTCTGTTTCAGAAGAAAACTAGTGGTTAAGCTTATTTATCTTCAAGTTGGCACCACGGATGGGTCTCAGAGCACTACCATAACTTTGTTCTGTGAATAGAACCTAGCCTATTGACAAATAAACGTCACCTTTGTATTCATATTTTTGACTTGTGTCACAACAGACTATAATTCCGTCGACGTCTTAGACGTCAGTGTCAAAATTGTTGGGTGATCTTAACTACTGGATAACTAAAGCTTTTGACATAAACCGATGATTATGAAACGTATTTCTTCACTAACCACTAGTTCTCCTTTAACCTCTAGTTAACTGCCGATTGTGAAACTGGTCCTAAGAGTGGCTGACCAGTCAGCTCAAGACGTAAACCGTAGATTATGCAATGGATTATTTTCGCTGACCACGACATTTTTTTTGACCACTAGTTAACTAACAATTTTGAAACTGGGCCTTAAAGTGATCAAGATGTCTAGTAGTGAAATTCAGACCCAACGTTGTGTGTCACGATATTGTTTCATTACTTAGGCCCAGTTTCACAATTATGGGTAACTTATCGACGTCTTAGACGTCAGTGTCAAAATCCAAGCATTTATAACCCTCAAAGCTGTCATCGGTCGACTACAGCAAACGTAAAGATAACCCATACCTTGTCCTTGGGTTAACATAACTACTGGTTGACCAGAGCTTTTGACGTAAACTGTCGAATATGAAATGGAATATTCTCGTTAACCACTAGTTTTCTTTTGACCACTAGTTAACTAACGATTGTGAAACTGGGCCTTAATCTTATATTGGTTTGTATGTATTAATAATGAGTATCTTGTACTGTATATATTTTACTGGCAGAGAATTGACATTTATATGTTTAAATATATCATTCAAAAATATCTGGTACAAAGGAGTAAACTGGCTCATATTGTTAATATTTGAATGAAGTAATGGTTATAAGCATTCAGAGACTAAATGAGGAGCAACTTTTCAAAACGCGTTAAGTCCGTTAAACGTCTTTTTCCACAAACAACCAAAAACGAATATCTTTTGTCTCCCAAGATTTCAAACCTCGGCTTGAAGGTATTTGGATTAATATTGGTCTATGCCTTCAATATCCATTCTCAATGAAATTGAAACTAATACAAATTGTAGAAGAAAGTAAAAAAATAGTTGGACATAGCGCGTTTCGATCCATCAATATGTACAGAGTGACCTAATAAGAATGGACGCCGGCAATATCTCGGTAACCGTTAATCGTATAACTTCGAGCAAAAAATATTATTAGGTAAATCGGCTAAGAGAAATCGCTGGAAATTATTTTCAGGTTCCGCTAGTATCCGCTAGGGGGCGTAACTGTTACGGTCAATCAGAAAAACTGCTTTTTCTCAAAAGATATGCAAATAAAGCTATATTATAAATTCTACAGTCATGTAAACTGAACAATTCCCGATTTTTTTTGTTAATCGTTTTTTGTCTATCTTCTAAGATGTGGTGGTGGGGGAATGTAATAGGGCTTTTTATTTAAATGGCCGTAACTTTGGTATAAGTCAATGGAATTAAACAGGCTAGGTCTCGTTTGAAAGGGCTGTTCTTACCCAATAATCTGTTATATAAAAATTGTCCAAGTTTATCTTGACTTAGTAGCTACAGGACGATATTTGACATAATAACAATTATTACGCATTATTTGTTTCATTCTTTTCCTTAATCCGTGGGTATTTTCCCCTACAGAGATGCTCTGATCAGGGTTTTCCATTATAATTATACAGCAAAAAAAAAACAATAAACACGTTAAGCGGTTGACTAATCTCAAAGAACTAACGACAGAACTAGTTAAATCAGGTGACGTTTGCACTGCGTAGAGCACCTCCTGGTGGCCAAGTACCATAATGCGTTTTGATATGACAACTTTTGAGGACATAAAGCGTTTCGATGCGGACATCATATTTTGCACCCAAATTACGTAGGGATATAATGCTGTTTGATTCATTCTTGTTGTACCGACGTATGAAAGGTATCAAAATGAATACGAAACCGCATCAAACTCAATTTTTTCATCTGGTGGACATAATGCGTTTTGATAAGTTGCTCCTCAAATAATAGTACATGGTGTACGAGGACTCTCTTCAACTGTAGAAGAGATAGAAATAAGGTTAGGATATAGGGGCTGTAAAATATAAGCATATATAAGTAAATAAATAGAAGCAATAAATAAACACATAAAGAAGTGAATGAAGTAACGGTTTAGGAAGCAAGTGAACTAGGCCCAATCTGGGTTATTGCCAAATTATCGACCTTCCGCAGAACCACCCACGTTTTTCTACAAACACAAAATATCATATATAAATAAACGGGAATTAGTAAGGATTTAAATCTGCTCTCCACTAGGCTGTAATAACCACGCAGCACGGCACCTAATACCTAAAGTATTAGTAGTTGTGTTGTCTAACACGATAGATTTTCAACATATAAAACATACATTATATCAATAGCCAGACTCCATTTTGTTAATGCACTAATAATAAAATAATCTTTGATTTAAGCTGTTCGTACTGATATAATCTCAAAAGATTCTGAAGCCGAAGACTACGTTTTAGCTGTATTCATTTATGTAGTGGGAAAAATTCTCATCTGCACAACGTATGGTAAGATATTCTCCTTTTAATTGTTATATAAATGTCAAAAAGTATGAACCTATATTTGCATATTTTTAAAGAAGTAATTCTGCGCTACTAGGTTTTATAACCATTGGGGATTATCTTTGTTGTAGAGATTTTCAAAATGAAAGTGACTTAGATACCTATAACAAATTATTTTTTTTAACCTAGGCGGCCATGAAACTTGTAGGTAATTTTAATTCGTAGTCCATATTGAACCTATTTACAAAGGAAAATATCGATAAAATATGGCCAACACAAATCTACTTAGGCTTAAGGGCCCCACAGACATCGTTCTTTTTCATCAGGTTTGCACGACGTGCCAACCGATCACACTCATTTCGGTCCGTGTGTGCCGAAAAACCGTCGTGTTGACCGTCGTTCCAAAAAATCTGTCCGAGCTTGATTTTACCCATCGGTTTCGAACGCCATCGTGCAACTCGGTACATGTGTGGCCGTTCATCGTGCAATCACGACGGGATTTTACAGTGTCGTTCTGGTTGCCTTCGAGTAAGCGTATCTAGGGTTAGTGACACCTATCAAAAATGTGCGATGTATAGGAGTTTTCCGTGTCTCTGGAAAGTCAAATCCGCTGAGTATGCAGACAGAGACAAGAAAAATAAGGCCTACGAAGAACTGTTGAAAAAATGGAGAGATATAGATCCATCCTCAAATAATTGAACCAATCCTCTGGTTCCAGACGCAATTCTTCTAATAGATTTATATGGGAGAATTGGCCTCTTTTTAAAAGCCACTGTTTCACCCATTTAGAACGTTTTTTCTTGCTAATAAATAGCTAAAGCCGCCGCCAGTGTTAAAGTATTATCCATGTTAACGGACCAAAAATTTGCGAGAAACTGAAAGAAAACCGAACAGTGTGTGGAGGTATCGTTCCATCGGTTTAACCGACATCGGTTGGCACGTCGTGCAAACCTGATGAAAAAGAACGACGTCTGTGGGGCCCTTTATACCTCACGGGCAGGTAAAACGCCGCGGTTTCCCCGCTAGCAACCGCTTGCTCCAACAAAACTATGCTATTCAAATGAGGCGGACTACACGGGCGTGTTAGCCGCGCCGCCTGCGGCCTTATTTGAATAGCATAGTTTTGTTGGAGCAAGCGGTTGCTAGCGGGGAAACCGCGGCGTTTTACCTGCTCGTGAAGTACAGGCCTAAGACAGGTATGACAGATAGCATCTCTGTCGCTCACAAGCGATGCTGGTAAGTGTGATAAGATTTCTTTCATTCTTTTTGAGCTTGAGCGAAATGAAGAAATGGCACCACTAAAGTCTTCTTTAGAGTCACGTAAAGTAAGACGTAACGTAAGACAAGAAAAAAACAAATATGTGAAATCATATGATAAGATTCAGAGTGCGGTATATACGGTACTCTGCACCACAGCATAATAAACAACCAGCACAATAACTCAAGTTGGCGGAAATTACACGCGCATCCCCACTTTTGGATGATTTTTTGTAGGGAAGGTAACGGTACTTCGATACTTGTACTTCTGCACTAATATCGACTATTTTTATCTTAGATACTTTTTGAGCGATCCCAGGCTGGTATCGCTACTTGTGTAGGGGTAGGGATAGGTATCGAAAATAATTATATACCTAATTATTGAGGGGTGTAATCAATTGCACAAAATTTTCTGTACGAACCAAACGCGCCTATGAGGCTAAAAAATATCGAGTTGGTACCGGTATCGCTATTTTCGTTTTCGCATCTCTACACAAACTTCACAGCCGTAAAATCATCCATAAATCCTCCCAAGGTCAAATTTTGTGGGAACCATTTTTATATAGGAAATCCTCAGAGATATTATGCTGGTTGTTTATTATGCAGTGCTCTGCACCCTCTCATATGATTTCACATGTTTTTGTTGTTGTTTTTCTTAAGTCTTACGTTACGTGACTCTGACCGCTCCTTTAGGGAATTCAAATGCCCCTCTTCCTCCTATTTATTTGACATGGTATTTGCTCTATGAGGGCAACTCATTCGGTGTGACAGCTATTTGTTTGTCATTATAGGCATCACTTCAGTCACTTTTTAATTTGTTAACGTTGATGACTTAAATCACTTCGCATGAAGAGCAGTTAGAAAAAACATTTTAATTTCACGCAACCACCACCTTTTTAGGTTGCATCATGGTTGCCAGATTCAGTGTCACCGTGTGGGTATTGCTACATACATGACCGACTCTACACTAGGCCGGAGCCTTAGATGTGGCAACGTGGCTTAGCTGTCAAATAGTGGTCCGGTTACCGTAAATTGTTTTATAGTTTCAGAATAATAATTATTACATTTTATATGTATTAAGAGATCATCTCGGTTGATAAATTAAGAAAAATACTTTTTAGAACTACTACTACTACTAAGACCACTTACATCTGATGTCTGGTTCATCGTAGTCAAACACTACAAAATCAAAATAAATGCAATCTGTTTCCTGCTGCCACTTCCACTTCCACTGAAATGAACACTCAATTTACTTTGTAAATTGTCACTTGATAATAATTAGAAACACATTAAATTCACCTTCCAATCTTCGTTTTACTCTGGAAGGTTATGTTTGGTATGTCCTTTATTGGAAGCACAATTGCTAGTGCAACCTGGTACTACACACTTTGCAGGCATCTTTTACCTTTATAGTTTCGTTTGTGCAGGTAAATAATTAGAAACACAGTAAAAATCACCTTACAATCTTATTTTTTACTCTGGAAGAATTACACTAATGACAATAGCTCGGCCGACTATTCACTGTTGCCATATTTCAATGCTCCGGCCTAGTGAGTAGAGTCGGCCATGCTACATATTATGTTATCGTGCCAGTAATTATGCGCTAAAGCATGGTTGCCACCTCATATAAAAGAGAAAGGAGGTCGGAAAGTGGCATAGGATTCAAAGATATACAAAGTATATAATTTTAGAAGATGGAGTTAGCCGCCTTTGTCTAAATTAATAATTTTTATGTGTACATTTTTTGACTTTTGTCTGGCTCTGGTTGTAGAGGAAAATATCGTAAAAGCTGTTTTTTCATATTATAATGTTCAAAATTGTCCTGCGCGATTGCAAAGAGTCCATTATTCTAGTTATCTTGGCAGTAACTTTGATGAGCAGTCAATCCATGAAAGTGAAGTTTCATTCTATTATTGATCAACTGGATGAGTACATGAGACAAAAACAGTTGCCGTTAAACTTGCGAGATAAGCTCAAAAAGTATTACAACTTCAAATATCAAGGAAGATATTTCAAAGAGGAGATGATACATGATATGTTACCAGGTAAGTACTATAACTTGAATCGAATAGTTTTAATTATGTTTATTATATCAGGAAAACATGTGGGCGCTTGTGAACTAATGAATAAGGATCTTGAAAATCTTGAAAGCATCACATAATATATGCCTAGATTTAAATCCAAGATGTCACTCCCAATAAGAATACTTTAGGTATAAGCGCCCTCTGTAGTACGTAATTTATTTAGACTTATATTTAGATTATATTTTTTAATTAATTAATTACTATTTATTCGCACAAGCTGGTACAAATAAATGCCACCCTTGTAGGTACACCTTGTATAGGGTATTGGCTGATAAATAGTACAATAAATTTTGACATCTCCTATTGCCTGACAAGTCCACCAGCGGTTCTCCTACACACTCGCCCAATCCATATAATTCCACATCTATCTTCAAGGACGCCGGTCGTTCTTCATACTCAAAAACCGAGCTTTTTTTTTTTTTTTTTTTTTTTTTTTTTGTTTGGCACTAGGATCTAGTCCCATTAGCCAGCATCATATTATGTAATGGTTTTGAAATCGTAGTTTAACTGATTATGAATAATAAAATAATAATAAAAAAATTTTTTATTAATAAGGCGAGAGTGAACGCCTACCGTGGGTACACCATCTGTTGAACAAATATATGTAAGGCTTTAACTGACTATATAGTGCAAACATAATACTTTGGTGTTTAGTGTGGAGATTAGGTGAGAAAGATATATTACTGATGTTCTGAGAAGTTCAGATGAGTGGCTTATATAGTTTTCATGAACCATGGGAAGAAGACTCAAAGACCAAGCACTCAGTTATAAAAGAGAGGGATGAAACTAAAAACAATATCTTCACTTATTTCAACAAATCTAGGAAGGAAGGGGAAGTGGGTTAGACAGGGGCACACATTCTTCTCGCCTAGGGGCCCGGCAAGGCATTTCAAACTTTCACACACATCAATTAGGCCTTCGGTTAGAAAGGACGGGGAAGGTTTTAATACACATGAAAGGGATAAAACAGAGGAGTGCTAGCAAAACAAAAAAGTAGGAAAAAGCTCTAAATTGTGATACCAGAATTTTTTATAAATTTGATTAAACAGAGAAGCACGTCGGCTCTACTAAGCGACAGTACATGTGAGGTGTTGAAGGGGGCAGATAAACCGCACTTAACCAGGTCGGGGTTGAAGTACGAAGAGGAGAAATCTTCAAAAAGACACCCGCGATGGAAGTGTGGGTAGTGTTGGATTCACCAGCAGGTGGAGCCTGCTGGCGCCTACTAACTAAGACCCACCCCCCATGATAGGTCCAACTGTGAAGTTTTTCCATCTATGGGGTGTGAAACACACACGTTGGGATTTTGTGAGGCTCTCTCGGCCTTGCGGAGACCGAGAGAACTTTTACGAATAAGCGAAACTGGAGGTAAAAACCGAGCGGTATGACTGCACATTTATACCCACGGTGTTCAAGACTTGGAATGAACTGCCAGGAGATGTACTTATTTATTTGTCCTGCGGGTGTTAAACCATTCAAGTCCCGCGTTAACAAATTTCCCCCAACAACCTTTTCCGCGGTACTCTGGTATTTAGGCTATTCGGTCTGCTCAGTTATAAAAAAAGACCTAAGATTCGAGGAGCATATTAATAGGTGCTCTCGTAAAGATTACTACAATTTAAAATTAATTTACGGTTAAAAAATATTTCTTGAATAAAAAAACCAAAATCATATGTAACTCGCTTGTCCATTCGCATTTTAGTTTTTGTGACGTTGTCTACGACAAGTGCTTAACGAAATTTCTAACTGATAGGAAACAAAGGGTGCAAAACTGTTGCCATATCTATATTTCTTATAATGTGCACCTCTCCCTCCCGTCGAATATATTTTCCTTCAGTTGATGTAGGTTGGCAAATATGAAACAGCGCGGGCTATTGTATCATAAGATCAACTTACACTAGTCCTGTGATTCAACTACACTATTTGAAAGATAATTTTCACATAATATACCTAGGTAAACTTTATAACAATATTCCTGAGCAGTTCAAGATCCTTCCAGTAAATTTATTCAAAAAATGTATTAGAAATTATATTGAAAGATATTACATGCTATGAACACTATTCCTTATTTTCGATGTCTTAATATCTATAAAAATGCTTGTGCTATTAAATATTTTCTGGGGTTAAGTGGAAAAGCGGCTTTCGCCCCTGTACAATTTGTATTGTGATGAATAAAGACACTATCATTATTATTATATGAACTTCTCCGCAGTGAAGCTGAAAACTGACGTAAACCTCTACTTATGTCGTTCGTTGGTAATGAGTGTCTCCATATTCTCCGATCTGACAGCAGACCAAATTGGCAATGTGGTAGAGTTGCTAATTCCGCAAATATTCCTGCCTAACGACACGATATTCCAACATGGCACATATGGAGACTCAATGTATTTTATTGCAAGTGGTACCGTGGCGATCTACACTCATTCGGGTAGAGAGGTAACTGTATCCTAAGTGAATCGTCACTGCGTGCTATGAGATGCGATGCTTTGCTATCGAATTCTAGGCTATGCTATTAACGCCCACGTTGGGCGCCAATTGTATAACCTTCTACACAGCTGAAACATTTTATTTTTAATTGCTTTTTTAAGAATGATAAATGTACAACAAAATACTTATCTCATCCGTGCTAGCTCCAAGGAGAAAAGGTCTATCTTGGTGAAGAAGGGTCTATGCAGAAGGAGTCCATGTGTGCGAAGAAGGATCTATAGGAGATTCTTAAAAGAAGGATCTGTATCTCAGAAGGTGGTACCCTCGTGATTTCTTGAAATCTTTAAAATTTTTGGCGCCCACGTTGGGCGTCAATTGGATACCCTTCTATAGAGCTGAAACATTTCTGTTGCAATGCAGCTCCATAGAAGCTGTCTAGCAAGCCTTAGCTCAGTGGTTTGCTACACAGCAACTCAGGTGGTAGGTGATATTCTGCCAAGGTCAATTGTGGTTAACAACAAAATTTTATTTAAATTTGTTTTTTTAAGAATGAATGTATATAACAAAATACTCTTCTTATTCGTGCAGCCTCCATGGAGAAAAAAGGCTATCCTGATGAAGAAACGTCTATGCAGGAGTATAGCTGCGCGAAGAAAGACGTATAGGATATTCTTAATAAAAGGATCTATATCTCAGAAAGGTGGCATCCCTGTGATTTCTTGAAACTTGCAAACTTTTAGCGCCCACGTTGAGCGCCAATTATATAACCTTCCATAGAGCTGAAACATTTCTGTTGCAATGCAGCTCCAAAGAAGCTATCTAGCAACCAGTAGCTCAGTGGTTTGCTAGAGAGCAGCTTAGAGGTGATAAGTGATGGGATGCCAAGGTTAATTGTGGTTGACAAATGAAATTGCGGAGGTTGGTTCAACAAAATTTCATTTAAAATTGTTTTTTTTTTTTGGAATGAATATGTATAACAAAATACTCATCTTATTCGCGCAGGCTTCATGGAGAATAATTCTATCCCGGTGAAGAAGCGTCTATGCAGGTGTCCATCTGCGCGAAGAAGATATATAAGAGATTCTTAATAAAATGATCTATATCTCATAAAGGTGGCATCCCCGTGATTTCTTGAAACTTGCAAACTTTTAGCGCCCACGTTGGGCGCCAATTATACAGTGCCTTTAATGTCCCCCCCCTTTTATTTTTTGAACGGGTCAACTCAAGAAATTGAAACTTGGAACAATGAAATTGATTCAGGAATACTATCTTTTGAAGTGAAATTGACAGATGAAACTTTCAAGATGGCGGCTCGGCGCCATCTTGAAAAAAAAATTAAATAGAAAGTGGGGTCTTGTGATACATCTTTTTGAAGCCCCTAACGAACCCTTCACAACCCTAGAATATGAAGTCAATATCTTCATCTCCTTCAAAATGGCGGAACATTAAATAATTACTTGAGACAAGCACGGTAATATCGATACTTACCTTTTATTTTTTGAACGGGTCAACGCAAAACATTGAAACTTGGGATAATGAAATTGATTCATGAGTACTACATTTTTGAGTGAAATTGACAGTTGAAGCTTGCAAGATGGCGACCCGGCGCCATCTTGAAAAAAAAAATTAAATAAAAAGGGGGGTCTTGTAACACATCCTTTTGAAGCTCCTAATGAACCCTTCACAACTCTAGAATATGAAGTCAATATCTTCATCTCCTTCAAAATGGCGAAACATTAAGTAATTACTTGAGACAAGCACGTTAATATCGATACTTACCTTTTATTTTTTGAACGGGTCAACTCAACACATTGAAACTTGGGACAATGAAATTGATTCATGAATACTATACCCTGGAGTAAAATTGACAGATGAAACTTGAAAGATGGCTGCCCGGCGCCATCTTGAAAAATAGAATCAAATTGAGAGGGAGGTCTTGTGATACATCTTTGTAAAGCTCCTGACGAATCCTTCACAACCCGTTAATGTGAAGTCAATATCTTCATGTCCTACAAAATGGCGGAACATTTAATAATTACCAGAGAAAAACACGTTAATATCGATACATCTAGAAATATTTTGTTCTCCTCGCTTGTCAATTAGGAATCCGCCGATAAGGTGACACAAGTATCACAACTGACGTCATTATTCAGCTTAAATATTGTCATCAAGTTTTAGATTTTATTCCTAAAAACATGAAAAGTTTATTCAAAAGTCTAAGCAACACAGTGGCTCGGCCTTTGATGGGATTAGAGATTATAAATTCAATCCACTTCAAGTGTAAGCGTTCCAGGAAATTTACAGGGATTTCCGTCCTTTTTTCTATTGGCCTTTGACCGCTGTACCCGTATCCTAATTGGTTCCTTCTTGAGGCACACTAGCGAATTTTATAGCCGCTCTGCCAATGCGAGTTTTCAGGGATTACCAATAGCAATGATTTTATTTTCCGTCCGCGAGGATTGCACAGATTTTCCGAAACAGTAAGCAGTTAAGTGTGTACTGAAAGATCACGATTAGGATAAGTGAACGCCAAACTGTGTCGATTAAAGTTTTAAATAGACTTGGCCACGACAACTATTTCTAACATGGTCAACCCTCGTCCATTGGAAGAAAAAATTGAAGCGATTTTTATTTACGGTGCGACGCGGAACTTTCATGAAACCGAGAGAATTTTCAATGATTCAATCATTAAATATTTCGTAATAGGACAAGACCCTTTTTTCAATTGAATTTTTTTTAACTTGGCACCGAACCGCCACCTCAGGTAATTATTGAATGTTCCGCCATTTTGTAGGAGCTTAAGATATTGATTTCATATTCAAGTGTTGTGAAGGACTCGTTAGGAGCTTCAAAAAGATGTGTCACAAGACTCCCCTATATATTTAATTTTTTTTCAAGATGGCGTCGAGCAGCCATTTTGCAAGTTTTATCTGTCAATCTTACTCCAAAATATCGCATTCATGCATCAATTTCATTATCCCAAGTTTCAATGTTTTGAGTTGACCCGTCCAAAAAATAAAAGGTAAGTATCGATATTACCGTGCTTGTCTCAAGTAATTATTTAATGTTCCGCCATTTTGAAGGAAATGAAGATATTGACTTCATATTCTAGGGTTATGAAGGGTTCGTTAGGGGCTTCAAAAAGATGTGTCACAAGACCCCACTTTCTATTTAATTTTTTTTTCAAGATGGCGCCGAGCCGCCATCTTGCAAGTTTCATCTGTCAATTTCACTTCAAAATATAGTATTCATGAATCAATTTCATTGTTCCAAGTTTCAATTTCTTGAGTTGACCCGTTCAAAAAATAAAAGGGGGGGGGGACATTAAAGAAAGGCACTGTATAACCTTCTATAGAGATGAAACATTTCTATTGCAATGCAGCTCCATAGGAGCTATCTCATTGTATATTATACAGGTTTGCCACGAGATTTACGTATAGGTGCATTTTGATGGAAAATTCGTAAAGGTATATTTTTTTATGGTCGGCCTCCCGCAAAGGCTGAAAGCCTATGGCGCTGTAGAAGCGCTGCGAGAGGATAAGTATCGGTTCACGTTAGATTTGAAACGCTGCAGGTTGTAGCCGTCGGGAAACAAATTCCCCGGCAGCTGATTCCACAGCGTCGAAGTTCTCCAAAAGAAGGAATGCTGGAGGAGACTAGTTCGGGGAGTAAGGACCTCGGCCTGGTAAGAATGAGCTCGCAGAGCTTCTCCAGTTTTCCTGGTTCGGACGGCCTGTGGTGTTATTATCTGAGAGAGCTCACTCGAACAACTTCCGTGATAGAATCTGTAAAACAGGGATAGGTCAGCCACCCTCCTTCGATGTTCCAGGCTGTGGAGGTCCTTTGTCGGGTTTGGCGTATCGATCAGTCTAATCGCTCTTTTCTGGATAGTGTCCAGAAGCTTTAGAGAGTGCTTCGGAGCGCATCCCCACACATGGGACCAGCGATGGTCGGATCTGTGCCTTGTAGAGCAGCAGTTGCTCTGGTGTATACAACTTCCTACAGCGGAACAAAACTCCAAGCTTCTGGGATGCCGTTTTAGCAATACTGACGACGTGGTCGTGCCAGGACATGTTATTGTTGATGTTGATTCCCAAAAGCTTGACGGAAGGTGCTTCGACTATGGGGTGACCCTCCATTTCCACGGTTGGTAAGCCATCGTGAGGCTTCTTTGTAAGTGTTGTTGCCTGAGTTTTTTGTACTTGAACTGTACTTTATTCGCTAATCCCCACTCGACAGTTGTTTTGATATCAGCGTTGATCTGTGAGGCATGCTGCTGTCGCTGACGTACCGTCTCCTGGGATGATAGTGGCTTGCCTGGTTCCATGCACGACACTAATGTGCTGTCATCTGCGAAGCTGTAGATTGGATTGGATGTTATTTCCAGCAGCTCGTTGATGTACAGCAGAAATATGAATATGAAAATATTGACTTGCATCTACAAAATTAACGATGGCGGAATAAAATTTTATTGAAATGACCATATTATTGAAAAAGATCAACGATAAATTCAATCACTGACGGCTGCTACCGCAATACTGGCGAAAATTAAACATGCGTTCATGCTGCAAAATTATAAGAAGTATCGTGAAATGAAATGTACAATATTTTTTCTCCACTTCAGCATCCACATTCATTATATTTTTTTAGACGACACGTAGGATGGGCTGCAAAACAGACAGTTGATGTCTAGGTACTGTAGATATACAGGGTGTCCCACGACGATTATAAATAAATTATTTCAAACATTCAAACAGTCGCGTATATAGCATAGCATCGGATTACTCTTCATAGCGCGCAGTGGTAACATGCTCTAAGGGTAAATCCGCACCGCGAAATCTTATCTAACCGTTCATAACAGGCGTACCCATTCTTGACATAAAAAGCACGATTAAAATTGCCCCACTCTCATTTTTCGATGAGTACGTAAATCACTGACATTTATAATTAATTTCTAGCCAACGTCACATGTTAAATCAAAACCTACTTTTGAGCCTACTAACATTACAGATAAGGCATCATTTTCTGAAGACATTTCTTTTCAGGAAAATAACTATTATCTGAGCATAGGTATGTATGTCGTATGTATGAATGTCAGAAGCATCATTACTTTTGACTTGATCAAAAAATGATTACTTTTTATATCATTAAACGTGAAACTTGTATGATTATAAAGTCATTAATCTGCCAGCAACTGGTATTTTTCCATTCATTTAAAAATTTTAAACGCTTTTGTAAATGGTCAATTTCTAGTGCATTGCAGTAGCTAGTAGACTGTGAAAGATATCTTCTGTCGTACTCCAGCGTCTTTTTGACCCTTACCGCCGTTGTTTCTGGTTAGATTTGAATTGTTGTAAAGAATTTTTATAATTTTACCCCTGTACTCTAGTTCGTCTGAATCTTTCTGCTAACTTTGTTTTCTTCCATCTGAACATGTTTTTGTTTATATTTCATGTCTTGCTAGGTTGTTTATGGGTAGGAGAATTGGAAAACACAGATTTGATTGACAACTTGAAATTGAATGAAAACTACTAGAGATTGATATTCACAACCTTATATGATTAGATGACAGTACATCGTGAACGATGGCGAGCTACAGTTCTCAAAACTTTTGATAATATACGTGTCGGCAATACTCTAGCTCCGACTTAATGCATTTTACGAGTCCACAACATGTCTATTGAGACATTGTGACTATGATGATGATGATATGGGAAAGATATAGAAAGGCTATCAAATTTTACATTAGGTAGTATAAAAAAATTAAGCATCCTCATTTGAAAAAATCAAATTATCTGTGATTGAAGTCTCCGTAATGATAAATCTACCTATGATTTCTCCAACGACAAATGCAATTCCAGTTTGATCGTCTAATGTACCTACTGACGCATTTCATGCTTCCTGAATCGCCAAGATCACAGCCTTGGCCTTCTAAGTTTAATAATCGCTGCGATATTCAATTTTTTGCTTATCTACTTATAACAAAAATCGTGATTTGCATATAAACGGTTCATTTTAAGCCCAGTTTGTGATACACACCAGAAATGACAAAGAAACCTGAATAGGTAATCATATACAGCGGGTTCCATTATAAAAACGTAACTTTGTCCCGCTTTTATTAGACATGTCATTATTTTCAAAATGTGGTCTAACTTGAGCTTTATACACTTGCATAGTTATTTTCCTGAAAAGATATATCGTTTGGTCGCAAGTCCGAGGCGTTGACGAGCTTGACTCACCCTGTATACTGCAATATCCTCGTTATCGTTATCAGTTAATAAAAAATAATGCGTGGAAAGTACTGAGTTACTTGACTCTAGTTTTAGCTCTCACTAACTCACTGAAGAGAGCTTGCGCAGAGCCTCTGTCTGTCCGTCCTTCTGTCCGTATATAAAAGATAGCCAAAACTATAGATGCTAGAGAAAAACTAAAAAAAAACTAGTAACTAGTAACTAGTCCGGGAAAAATCCGGTTTTGTCAATATCGCTTCCGGTTAAAAAAAATGAAGTCAAGTTGATTCACTCAGTACTACCCACACATTACGCCGACACCAGTTTATTATTTTCCCATAGCATGAAGCTTTAGTCTAAGATCCCTTGCAACCAAATAATTGCCACCCCCCCCCCCCCCCCCTAAAATTGTCTTATGCCGCTAGGTCTTTCCTTCACAGGTCAATGGACAGCCTATTATCGATACTACAAACTTCTCAGTTTTACAACATCTAAAAACCGTATTTGAGTTGCTTTCATACTTGTCGCGTTCTTTGATTATTGCTACGCTGCCACTGACAAGATTTTTAACAAACATACGCGTTTTCCATTCTCACCACGGTAACAATATACTGTGTCAAAATTTCATTAGAATCAATTTAATAGTGTCCACGTAACAAAATACAAAACGATTTAGACCAATAAATTCTCGTATAGTACACAGAAAATTCTAAGTCCCTTAGTTTCTGTAATAGGCTAGGCAATGTTCGGATGCACCTAAAAAGGTGATTTGTGTCGCTAGATCTTCCTTCACAGGTTAGTGGACAGCCTATTATGAGTACAAGATTTTTTTTAATTTTTCAACCCCCAACCCCCCAACCACCCCAATTTCACCCCCACCCAAAAAAAAAAACGCAGAAAATGATCAGGAACCTCTAAAACGCTTAAAAACGAAGTTTGAGCGGTTTTTATATTTCTAGTTTTTTTTTATTATTTCTGCGCCGCCACTGGCATGATTTATCAAAACCATACGCGTTTTCCATCTTCGCCGTGGTAGTAATGCCGTTTCAAAATTTCATTAAAATCAATTCAACAGTTTCCTCGTTACAACGATCTGACGCAATACTCTCGTATGTTTACATCAAATAAATTCCTTTGCTTTGCAAAATTCCTTTGCTTTGCAAAATTCCTTTGCTTTGCAAAATTCCTTTGCTTTGCAAAGGCAATGTTCGGATGGACCTAAAAAAGTTATTTACGTCGCCAGGTCTTCCTTCACAGGTCAGTGGACAGTCTATTATGAAAGCAACAAATTTTTCAATTTTACAACCTCCCACCCCCAACCACCCCAATTTCACCCCCACCCAAAAAAAAGTAGAAAATGATCAGGGACCCCTAAAACGCCTAAAAACGAAGTTTCAGCAATATTTAATTTTTTTTTGTTTTTTGATAATTACTCCGCCGCCTATGCACCGATTTTCAAAATTATACGAACATTACCTACTACGACCCCACAGCATACCGCTGCCCAAATTTCATCACAATCCATGCAGCGATTACTGAGATTACGACGTTAGAAAAACGCCAACAGACAGACCGACAGACAGACCGACGGAAATGAGTGACGTGGATTTTCGTTATGAAGACATCATAACATTCCCAAAAAGCGTATTATCTCGAAATAGAAAATTTTCGCGATCACAATACTCCCCTCATCTATCGGTGTGGGAAGTAAAAATGAATTAAATATTACGACAGGTAACTGACGACGTATTATGTACGGTGTATTGATATTCCTGAAGCACAGGCAGCGTGGCCGAGCGGTTAAGATGGTAGGCACCAGTCCGAAAGGGCATGAGTTCGAATCTTACCGCGGTCAACAACTTTTTCCTTTCTTTTTAAGATTAAATCTTAAATTTGTTGATTACTAGTACACGAAAAATCTGGTTTCGTCAATATAATAAAAAAATTAATTTTTTATAGCAACAAGTTCCACAGTGAGAGCGCCGTTTGAATTTACTCAAGTAAATTAACTTCTACTTTTTTTCTCAGTAAGGGAGTAAGGTCATTAGAATCTTCTATCACCTCCATAGGTCTGTCATCTAGAAGACGGCGCTTATTTCGGGGAAATCGCCATGGTTTTGAGAATCCCCCAACGCACTGCAACTGTCATAGCCGTAGAAACGACGCAAGTTTTCGTGCTGAAAAGAAAAGACTTCGCAAAGAGTTTGCTGAAGAACGCTACGGTGATGGAAAAGATCCAAAGGGTGGCCCAAAAAAGGTTAAAGCTAATAACAAAATTTGATGAAGAGTATAAGAAGATGCTCTTTGAGAGGGTGCATGGCCGTTTTAGTGAACAACAAGTCGAGAAATAATGATTTTAAATTTACTAAAGATTATGAATAATTGTAAGAATAATGTATTTGTTTGCTGTTATATACATGCAGTCTTACTGTACAACGCCAAAGAATTATTAGTAAACATTTAAAGACTGATTAGACTAATCTTCCTTATGCAGTATACTTTGTCTTGAATGAAAGATATTCCCTATAAGATATTTGAGCTACAGTAGTTCTTATTAGAGTATTTGACATGAATATGTATATATTTGCAAGTGAGCTTTGTACGTGGATGTGGTCTCTAGAAGCGAAAAGGCGTCATCATCGGCTGGAAGGTTAGGGTATCTAATCCGGCTCCATATCAAACCGGAAAACAAAACACGAGAGTTGCTCTATACCTCCGTCAATCCACCAGTACGCAGACAGCTGTTTCTCGCTTATTAGCGATCATCAGTGCGCCATAGGTCGATTGACGGAAATAGAGAGCATCAATTCTTTCATGTCTACCAGGCATGTGAAGCATGTTGTAGCAGGTGACAGAACGGTTCTGCCGGTGCGCCATCTGGTACCCGAAGGTAACGGCAAACCAAGGAAATCGCTGCTGAACAGCAGTAAATTTCTTGGTGGGACGCCACGGCGCGTCCGCTTGGCCACCAGAGAGCGCGGGTTCTATACGCTGCTGCGTATGAAGCCGATATACGAGGGTGGGAATTTGGCAACGAACAGAAACACAAAGCTATACCTCAATTAATAATACCATATATTTCATCTTTACAAATAAATAAAATAAATATTGCACTAAACTTACTGAGTTTTGCAAATATGATGTAAAGTGTGTATACATTTCACAATAATTATTTCATAAAGACTTAAAAATGTACATTATATATTTACCATTCAATTTGTATTAGTTTGATATACACTTAGCATTTCTTTGGGCACAATCAGTAAGAAATAAGTTACTACTTTGTAGACCTTTTATTTTACATATAAATTAGTTAAAATAGTTTCATAACAAGCATTTTTCTAGAACAAATCACAGAAACGCATTCCATTCAATAATTTCAGGTTAAGATAGATCAAGGTAACGTCTCCACTACATGTTGAGCTAGAATAATAGTTTTTTAAAAATATGTGTTGCTGGTTTGTTAAATTAAATTAATTGGAGATACAACATTTGAGCACTAGTCCTCAGGATTGTTATTGATAAGGGATTAGTCGTTGTTTGTAGCCTTGACTTTTCTGGTTTTTAAAAAGAATACATAACCTCAATAAACCATATTGATTGGTTAGCATGAATTTGATTTTTAATATCACTACTTCCTAACTCCAGTCTGTTCGTTCAAAAAATATTCGACAGACAACGCTTGATAGGTGATAGACATTACATTTTTACGAACATTGAGATAAGAACATGAGGCCTTAAAATGATTAATTTTTAAGATACAGGATGTCAAAGATTTACTTTTCATTTTCGTTTTTTCTCAATTATTCCGCAATAAAATGGCCCAACGATCTAAAATTACGTGTCGGGGGTTTTTAAGGCGAGAAATCCAAATTCAACAACGGTTTTGCTATCATGAATACAGAGGTTTATTTATGTTCCAATATTGAATGGGGTATATAGAGGTAGGTTTTGTATATCTATCAAGATCAAAGGTTTCGTACAATAACTCAGAAACTTCGACAAGTACACATTGGAGTGCCGCCTTTTATAAAAAGATTACAAAAGCAACAAATTGTCCCAAAAATAAACATACATCCTGAGAACTGACAGGGAGTAAACCTAAAATTAAAGTTTATAATCAGTTTAATATTTTTAGTTTCATAAAATAACTGGAGCTGAACCTTCCAAATACTGTCTTACATAAATGATAAGCTTTGTACTCATAGCATGGTTTATAATTTTCATGGTAGTTTGTATGGAACTAACAACATTATAGGGCTCTTTTACGAGTGCCAATACGCGATAAGGTTTGCAAAAAAAGACTGCACATTAAAAATCAAGTGAGTGAAATACCAACAATTACGGTAGTAAAAATGTATCAATCTCTTAAAAAGAGTTCCTCGTCCATTCCATGTCTGAATTGTTGTCTTTTATCTACACCTCTATGAATCTCATCACTTCCTCACAAAACACCATGTAAAAATCATCAAAAAAGGTGATGTAATGTTTCACCTTTAGGGCCTGTCGATCTTGTATAATCAACCGAAAAAAACTATAATCTTCTGAGTGTATTTTGCAAAATAAAAGAATAGAAAAATTAAATCAAATTATCAAACGGGATTTTAACAGTTGCAGATTTTGAAGCAAGGCCTTACAAGAATATTCATAACATTCACCACAATGCGAGGACTGCTTTTTCAGGTCCAAATAGGTCATGGATTTGAAGCAAACTCTCACTAGCAATTAAGGGTGAACCCACAGTGCCAAATCTGTCGCATTTTTTATAATCAAGCAGACCGCGAAGACAAAATATATAAACAAATAGAACTGCATAATTTAAAAACATATGATAACCATCAACTTATTGCAAGCAGCAAATCTCCTTTCATCAGAACCTGGTAGGTACAGTTTAGTAGCAATCATAGAGCGCTACTTTCTGATAAACGCGACCAATCTTCCATTTTGACTTGTGACGCGAAATACTCTTAAAAATGACATACAGATGCCTAACCTTAATGAAAATATCACGTGTATCAAGTGTAAAAAACCTGAAAGAAAAGTGGAGCCCTGGTTTAAGAGAGAAGCGAATAGACCACTTGCGAGAACACTTTGCAGATTGAGGTGTGGTCATTGCTTAAGCCCTCAATACAAAGTTAGAATAGGGCTAGACGATGACCTTCACTACAGATGTGGAGAGATTGGTACTGCTCAACACTGTATATTAGAATGCCAACTGATCAGTAATGAGGTAACAGACCCACATCACAGATTGTCAAACTATATTCCGTTACCTGCTAATATGATCTCTGTACTAGATAGTGAAAACAACTGTGCATACAAACTATTATATACCTAACTTTTGCACACAAAAACTAAAAATAACACTGTAACTTTCAACTATAACTAGGTAATACAAAACAATGTTCATTATTAAGAAAAAATAGATGTCCATCATAGACCATCCAAAATAGAACTGGCCAGTTGATCTCAGATCAGAGCCAATAACATAAATAAAAAAAGGTGTGACAAAAAAAATTATCGACTAAAAAGTTATTACAATACCTAACATCCCATCGCTATACCATACCAGTGACGTCATAGGTTCCTTTTTCACCGTTTTCACCCATTCAAAATTCGTTTTGGAATAAGCCTCATAAGCAACTTAAAAAATCACAACTTCTATTTTATAATGCTTAATACGTTACAATGAACACTTAATTTTTTTGGTGCAAGTGTCCAAATCATAATAAAAACATCCGACAAAAAAGCAGTCCACGCACTTGACATTCACTCGCTGCTTAGTTACACAATAAAAGTGACACAGAAGAGCTTCGCAAGCAGTATATTACCAAAGTTTATTATGATAAAATTTCAAATCGAAGAACCCTTGGTCCGTTAGATGCGGCGTCTTCCGCGAGGTGGCGCTATCGCCGGCGGACGAAGGCGGTTCCGCAGCCGGCTCAACAGATGGCTCTGGCGCCGCGGGTGGTTCCTCGACCACGTGGACGTTATCCACGCCGTTTTCCAGCTGATCCAACTCGTCCGCGGCCTTCTCGTCGCCGTTGCTGGTCACGTGACCGTTCTGATCCCCGTTCTGAGCCAACGGCAACGACTCGGGGCGTTCCGTTTTCTCTTCTGAGGGCTGCTCCGCGGTAGCCTCTGTTTTACTGGAATATTTTACGGGTCTAAGGGAATGATGCGGTTACTGGGATGCTATTTGGGCCCTACGGGTAAAAGAAACAGAAAAAAACAAAAATGAAATCAAAATAAACGTAAAGAAAAATAATAAGTAAACAATAATTAATGGTAAATTATTCAATTGTCATATTTATCTTACTGGCTTTTGTACATCATACCAATAACAAAATTATGTATTTATCTTTTTAATATATTTGTTATATTTTTTAAATATATCAATAATAAACAAACAAAAAAAGTGAATATCCAAACTCTGAATATAATTGAATCGCTTGTTTCAAAATCGAAATAAGTCAATAAAACGCAGTCTTACAAGAGAGGAAAAAACTGACCAACAGAATAAAATTGATGAATCAAGTACTCAAACTATTTTAAATTATTGTGCAAATAAGTCTTTACTATAAATAATGTACCTAATCTATTTTTTTCAACGAAGGTTTTTTGCAAGAAAAAGTCATAATCAGCAATTTTTTCATACTAATTAGGTACAACAGACTGAACACAACCAACAGATAGTAAGCAAACTTTAATTAAAGTTATTACAATAGTATTTTTAATAAAATGGCTGGCAATCCTCACAAAAGCTAGACTGAAGTTGTTGAATATTGCGAAAATATTTAAAAAAACCTTCATTGGAAAAAATAGATTGTGTAGGTATATTATTTATATTACAGACTTATTTTCACTACAATTCAAAATAGTTTGAGTACAGGATTTATCAATTTTATTCAATTATTCAGCTTTTTCCTCTCGTGTAAAATCGCTTTTGATTTATTTCGTTTTTGAAACGAGCTATTCAATTATATCCTGTCTGGCTATTACTTTTTTTTAGTTTGTTTATTATTGAAATATATTTTGAGTTTTATTTCGCCGAACTTATTTGTAGAATAATATTTTGATTCAA
Source organism: Callosobruchus maculatus (assembly GCA_951848785.1). Lineage (NCBI taxonomy): Eukaryota > Metazoa > Arthropoda > Insecta > Coleoptera > Chrysomelidae > Callosobruchus > Callosobruchus maculatus. The sequence continues at coordinate 268,310 of CATOUR010000157.1, read as the reverse complement.
ATGTTTTCAGTTTTAATTTATTCTCAAGTTTGTGTAGTATAGGACTAGTAAGGAGAATGGTGTTTGCGAAAGGATATTAAATCATCAAATTGATTTACAATCCCAAAACGAGTAGATCATAAATGATTTAAAACAAAAAAAAACGATTTAAATAAAAAAGGATTCAAATCAAGTCAAAAATGGTTGAAATTATATTATGATTTTTGATTTAAATGAATTTCTCCCCTCAAAGCATTTAAGATTTAAATACTTTTTCCATATTATAATGATTTGTGGTTTATGATTTAAATCTTTTTGAAAAGGATTCGTTTCGGCTTTGAACACGGTATTATGTTGTATATTATCGTTAAGAAAATAAACAACTAGCAGTAAACTGCTGGGTACTTGAACTTGGCTGGGTTATCGACATTGGTGCGTTTTTTATTATCAAACATTCAACTCCGCACTTTTGTTTATTACTGGATGCATCAACTGTAGAAATAATGATGAAAATAGAATAATCGAATCATTCAGAAATACAAAATAATATATATTTAAATAAAAGAGACTAATAAAAAACCAATAAAATATTCCAACATCCATTCAACAAAGGATATAAATAAGAGAGAAATCAGTGAAGTTTGATCTTTATCGGGATTCGAACCTGGGTCATTTTAAATTCAGAAAAAAACTCTGACCACTGGTACTGAGCTAGCTTGATAGGGTTCAATCCCATCAAACATTTTTTTAGATCTCATCACAGCTATACTGGTACACTGGCATTCATTTTAAAGTGAGGGTTTTACTTCAACTTTTTCATTACAGCAAAAGCTGTGTACTCTTATTTTTTCCAAGTTAGTGCTGTTCTGCTGCTTCGAAATAAGTGTATTTTAGTATTACCATTGATTAACATATTGTATAGGGTATTACGCAGCATGAGGTATTTTCCAATCGATTATCTTTTTTTCAACTTGAACTGCTGGTTTAATAAAAATTTTTAATAAAATAATTCAATAAAATTAACAAAAAAGCATTCCATTTAGGAAACAGATATCTTTTAGTCATAATTGTCCGAGGTGTCAAGCTCTTGTGGCCAAACGATATCGCTTTGGAGTTTTGACTAAATTTTAAAAATGATGAATTTTATATAGGGTGTCTAATGAAAGTGTGACATAACAATGTATTTTTTTTAATCCGAACACACTGTATATTATTACATATACCATAGTAGAATAGTCATAGACTTTATGTATCACACTTGGAACTGAAACCGTTTAGGTGCTTAAAGTCTCTCCATTCCACCCAAATAGCAGTCTGTGGACAGACAGTGTGAACATTTTTTTGAGGTCGGGGCTCAAGGCTTATAAGGTATCTTTGACCATTTAACATGCAAATGATTACAGGGACACAACTACGTCTTGTTTTTTTGGAAAATACCCCATTAAGCTTACATAAAATAATAACATTACCTTAGATCCTGCGAAGTACACTATTCTTAATACTAAAGACGTGGAAAGGTAAGAGGGAATTTAGGATTGCTGGCGAATACGGATCTGATTGTAGCTGGTGAGCTTTGGAGATCTGTAAACATATTTTTGTTAGGTATTTACAAGGCAAGCTAGTATGTACCACTATACTTTGCCGTTGATACTTGGGGTGGGTATCCGTATCTTAGAGAATCATCATCGTTCCAAGTGGATCTAGGCTTGTTGCTGAAATTTGTTGATCATGTAGAGCGTTGATCATTGTAAATCAATAAACTGGCTCTTTTGACTAAACAAATAGTATAACTGCCCTGTGTTGATGCCTGAAAGATCTACAAAGGGTAAGTATTGCAATATGACGCAACAATCAATGGCAAGAAGCTGCTGTTGAGACATGCTGCTGACAATTGTAGTACAAGAGCTTGACATGATAGAATACAGACAACCAAGACTAACAAATATTCTCTGCTGACACCTGACCATAAGCAACTGATTGTAAAACAGCATATCTGACGCATGCGCATACAGACTTGAAATTTAGCTGTCGCTTCTCGTCAGTTATGTTATTCTCGGAGAACACTCTGTCGATATACTATAAAAGAACTATTTAATGATAGTAGACCGAATACACCAACCACCAAAACCGGATGAAAATATTAGCGAACGAGGCCGCGATATTACCAAAAAACGAAATAATCCACGCAATTAAGGGTCGTATTCTTGAGGGTCCCTTAATACTTGAGGCTTCCTTAAGTAGGGTCTTGTGTTTTGAAACCTTACTTGTGAGTCCTTTACGTAAGGCTCCCTTGACTATAGGGTGCCCCAATAGAAGTGATAGGTTTTCTAATACGGATATCTAGACAGCCGTCAAAGATACAAACGTCTTTCAGCTGTCAAAATATTTACTAAGGTTTAACAATTCATCATGGATCGTTTCACGCTTGCCGATCGTTTGGAAATTATTAAAAAGTACTACGGAAATTCCCGCTCAATTGTAAATACGCAAGGTGCATTCCTTCGTGAACTCGGCTTTCATCATGGCTTTATTGAGTAGGCAATTCGTTGCACCATGGAAAAATTTGAGCATGAGTACACTCTATTGGACCTGAAGAAATCAACCCGAATGCGAACTGGTCGACGCGAAGAAAAGATCGCCACCGTAGCGCCCAGTGTTCACGACGACTCAAATTTGTCGTATCGACACAGAGCCGCGGACTTGGGCCACTCCCAAGAGACAACTCGACGAATTTTGCGTTTGGATTTGGGGCTGGACCCGTATTAGATCGTGCCAACGCAATAATTGAAGCCGGAGTTCGCAAATTGGGCGCTACAAATGTTGGACGAAGATCCTCATTTTGGTCAAAAAATCATCTTCTCAGACGAAGCCAATTTTTACCTCAGTGGCTATGTCAGCATGCAGAAATGTCGCTACTGGGCTGTGAACAATCAACGCCGTAACGCCGCAAATGCTCGAAAATATCATCCGAAATGGGACTGACCGCTTGAAGCACTGCCAGCGAGTCCGAGGCGGACATTTGAATGATGTTCTATTCCATACATAATGTCATAGATGTAGCCTCAAAATAAAGCCGAAACCAGTTTGACATCTGAAACCGTTGTTGTTTTATTTAATTTTTCTTTCCTATCGTTCTTATTGGGGCACCCTATATATAATACTCAAGTAACAAAATGTCAACATGACATTTCGTTACAGTCAAGGCGATTTTGTAGGTTCATTTTGGACTACGGCGTTGTCAGAAAGGTATTTATGAGTATGAGAAGATTTCTCATAAGGTCGGATCTCAGCCTAAAACTTCGGATACGCATGGTCAGATGCTACATTTTCTCGGTTCTCCTGGGCCGGTATTCTTGACCCCTCGTGTGGAGCGATAACGCTGCCTTTAAATGCGAGAGGAGTGAAAATCACTGCTGTTTAGATTCTCACATCCTCCCCTTACAATTAAAGCGCTCGCGTCAAAGGGGAGTGCTTTCTGTCGCTCGTGTCACTGGTGTATAGGTTATCACCGATGATTAAGGTACCTTAAGTTGAGATGTGTGCTCTTATTCATAATTATTATGCTTTATAGTGGACGATCCTGTATGTATTGGACGGTTAAACCAAGAAGAAGCATAAAAACATATTTCAGAGCATCAGCTCCATCGACCTTTTCCATAAATAACACGACCCCCCTAGTATTAAAAAATATTTCTTGATTCCCGACCCTTTTTTTCATGTATGTTAAAAATATTTAAACTGTACAAAACTTTTAGGCGTTTACGTTATTATAATCTGCTGGAATTATCTGCCAATGGGATGTTACGCTGGGAGTTCAAGTCTGGAAATTTTTATACCTTCTGGTTGAAAAGAGAAAATAAGTACACGGAATTAACAATCGAGGCTTTTAAGTATTTCATTCCATTTTCTACCTTGTACTTGTACGAGTACGCAATTTCATCAATGGCCCAAATAAGAAGTAAACTAAAAATCGCCTAAATTTGGAAAACGATTTAATATTTAGTATTGCAAATCGGATCCGTTATGGGAGAAATTGATTAGACAAATTCAAACGCAACCTTCACATTAAAATGTACCTTTTTAAAATGTATAGATTTTTTTCCGAGTTCCCACTCAAAAAACACTAAAAAAACTCGCTGAAAACTACTTCAAAAGGTTATTTAGATTAACAAAACAAACCTTTTGATATGTGTTGGACACAATTAGCATTTATCTGGATGACCCTGTAAACATTACAGATTTATATCCTCAACCAAAAATTTTGGTTTACGATTTTATTACTACTATTACTATTATAAAAAAATTGTATACTTAATTTAAAAGTTCATAGTTTAGTGTACTGATATATTATTCGAAGCTATAGTATGAACTATAACTAAATTATAATCGCTGTGATTATCATTATTTAATTTCAAACAAGAATATTGGTATCGAAATACGAGTAGAAAACAACAGTTCTTTCACATTAAATGCGGGCCAAATTCGCCGCTAATTAAATCAGATTTATCCTGAATGTTGATTTTTGGTTGTTACTAATCTTCATGTTTAGAATAGTTAGTTCAACCTCGATCGATGTATATCACCGACAATTATTATTTATCGTCTGTGATGTATACGGTACTTTATCAAACGAACATATTGGTTATGTTATGACAACTTGACGTTTTGTTCGGACATTTTACATCAATACGCGATGTTGTCGTATCTCAATGTTCGCTTTCCAAATTTGCGAGGGGAGCGGTAGGTGAGAATCTAGAAATGCCATATCGCTGCAAATCATATCGCTCCTTTGACGGATCGCTCGCTTGCGAGGGGAGCGAATTGGGAATAACGGCCCTGTACGAATGTGAGAGTTGGACTCTAGAGGCTACACTAGTATAGAATAACGAAAATGATGAAAAAGAAGAATAACGAACGATGGAGTCCTTCATCGTATGAAGAAACAAAAAGAACTCATGCTTGCCATCAAGGAACGAAAAACAACTCATATAGGTCATATCATGCGAGGTGAAAAATACGAACTTCTGCGACTGATTATAGAACGAAAAGTCTAAGGTAAAAGATCTGTCGGCAGACGCCAAAATTCTTGGTTGAAGGACATTCGAAGATGGTTTGGACACTCATCACGTGGCGTTTTCCGCATGGCCGATCTAGAACGTCAGCTATTTGGATCGCCAACCTTCGAAAGGAGACGGCGTCATAAGAAGATTATTTATCTACATTATTTTGTAGTATAGCACTGGTCCTACTTAGTGTCGTCTTTTATGTTATGCAATTTAAAACTTCATACAATTAGTATGAAAAAAAATGCTTCGAAGACAATCAAATGAGCCAGTTTTAAATACAATTTTTTTACACAACCACCTCACCTAGACTGTTTCATATCACCCCCTGCCAGGGCAGTTTCTTTGAGATATCCGGCATTGCCTAACATTGCATCTCTGACGCTGGGTGTAGAGACAGTATGCATCGGGAGGTTGCTGCTTCTCATAACTTGCTCACTTTTCACACCAGACATGCTCAAATTCTGACCGTGCTGCATATTAGACGTTGGAACTGGCACGACTTGCGGTTGAACCACAGGCTGTTGTTGAAGCGCCATCATACTTTGGTTGAGAGGTGCGTGCATACTGACGCTTGGTTGTTGCAACATATTCGAAGGCACCTGTTGTTGAGCGATGTTCACGTTGACGTTTGATGGTGCAGCTGCCATTGCTTGGTGACTGATGTGTTGATGCAAGTTGGATTGCTGTTGATTCAAATTGCCTTGCTGTTGAATCACGTTTGTATCATTCGCAGCATTGCCATGTTGGTGTTGAACCGTCGAAGCTGGCTGTTGATGAACGACTGGCTGTTGACGCTTGCTTGGCTCATATTGTTCGCCAGTCATAATTAGTGACATTTCACTTCGCACATCTGCGTCATTCTGGTTGATATTTTGAACACTTGGTTGAGCAACTTGCTGTTGATTGAAGGCACTTGGTGGTCTGCTGATAGTCTGCTGCATGGTCTGCTGTGGCATTACTTGATCAGTACTTAGAGCACTTGGTTGGATCTGTTGAGCAACTTGATGTTGATGGAAGGCACTTTGTGGTCTGCTAACAGGCTGCTGCATGTTCTGCTGTTGCATCACTTGGTCAGTACTTAGAGCACTTGGTTGGATCTGTTGATTTTGCATCTGTTGAGCAACAGGATGTTGATTAAAACTGCTTTCGGTATGTTTCAAATTCGGCTGATACATCGTGCTGCTTGGTGTTTGCACTTGATGTTGATTGGAAGCATTGATAGGTTGTTGCATCTGAACACCTGGTTGATTCTGTATATTTTGCATCTGTTGAGCATTGTGATGCTGATTGAAGGCGCTTGTGGATTGGCTGACATGTTGCAAATTTTGCTGCGCCATGATAGTGTTGGGGCTTTGCATTTGGTCAGTATTTTGTAAATCTTGAGCAACTTGATGTTGATTGTAGGCACTTGCTGGTCTGCTAACAGTTTGGTGCACTTGTTGGTGTGTATGATCACCAGCAACTTGTATATTTGGCACAGGACCATGATTAAGATGAACTGAAGACGTCTGAACTGGTTGAACAGCTTGGTTATAAGCATTGCTGGGTAACAGAGGTGCACTTTGTGACACATGGCTTGGAATATAAACTTGCTGTGTTGGTTGGTATTGTTGTTGCATCAGTTTGCTTTCTTGCATCTGTTGATGCATTAATTGATTCTGCACAGGTTGCTGTTGCAAATATTGAGGTTCGCCTTGCATCATTTGATTGCTTTGATAAAGAGCTTGTTGTGCATTGCTCAATGGATGAGCCTGTTGCATCGTACTGCTTGGATACTGCGCATCTCCTTGACCAAACGTCTGATTGGTTTGATATTGCACTTGTTGGCCTTGTTGATAGCATTGTTGTTGATTAGCTGGTTGTTGATATTCGTAGACATCTTCTGAAATTTGCTGCATCTGTTTGGGATTCTGGAGAGTGCTTTGCATTGCATACTGGTTTTGGTTCATTTGAGCATACTGAGCGTTTATAGCTTGCGGGTTAGCGTATTGTCGATTCATCTCGTAATTTTGGGCAATCTGGGTTTGAGTATAATTGGGATGACTCGACATCTGTGCTTGGTGAATGTTTGGGAGACTTTGGGTAACATTCTGATTTTGGGTGTATCTGGGAATGAGGAAAGGAGTGTTACACATGAAAATGGCACAACCCCACAGAACCTTACGATCTGGAAAAATATCTAAAATATATGAACACCAAATCGTCATGCGTTTGACACAAATTAAATATTTTGACTTTGCGATGAAAAAATAAGGAATTATTCATACGTTGACAGCTTAGTCAAAAACTATTCAAAATGGCATATCTAAATATGGAAGAGTTCAATTTATTCATGTTCAAACCAATGATCTTAGCAATAGCGGGTAAACGGCGGGTTAATGTTAAACTTGTAATAAAACCATACACGTATATTGAACTGTTCCTGAGAATCTTACTTAAATTACATTTAAGCATACTTTAGACACTTCTGTTCCTAACGAAATCTAGATATTTACTCTCAAGATAGCAGGTTTATTGCAGGGTTGTATAATTATAGAACGTGAAAGACCATTTACTTACCCATACTGCTGAGGCTGCTGTCCCATGACAGGCATCGACTGAACTCTTTACATGCAAAATTTAGAACTACATTAACAATGAAAAAAAAGCTTAGCATGATCATAACTTACCCACTAGGCTCTTGTTGTTTATTTATTGTAGAAGATTGATTATGGATTATCTGCAAGGTTAAAGTTATTTGTTAATACACAAAGCTGCTTGACTGTGCGTTTGAAGAAAATGTGATTTATGGGAGATGTCTAAAAACATAACAATTTTTTTAATGTGAGGCGAAGGATTTCTATTTTTTTTTTTTTTTCGTGAAATTCGGTTGACTTATAAACACCAAATTTTTCCCATATATTATAAAAAATACGATTGCGTGATATTCTTCTTTTTGACGCAATGAGATTTCAGAAGTTTTTACGTATAAACTTTTGCTATTTAAATGAAAACCCAAACTTTGTGAGAACTAATAAACCTTAATGTTTTCAAAGTAATTTTGTTTGCTCCAAGTTAGGGCGTTTATTACAGATAAAAGAAGAAGAAGAGTTTTTGGTTGAATGCTTTCGAAGTGATTTTGTTACTTTACGATCTCCTATTGAAAATTGTGGAATGTTTGTCAGAAAACGCATAATGATCTATGAGATTCTCACATATAATTTTAATCTCGATCTTGACAACAATAATTTTGGCTCTTGCGATGTTGTCATTCGACGTTATCATAAAATACCTATATACAGCCAATATGATTTTCAGAATTAACAATCTTATCAATGCAAAATATAATAGCTCATCAATATATAAATAATCGACATTGCAAAAATACCTAAATAGAAGTTTGAGTCGATAAGGTATGAATAACGCAGTGAATTTATCAGAATTTGAATAGTATGCTTCCATCGCAGCTATTTTGAAAATATACAGAATATAATAGGACTTTAAAGTTCAATATTCGATCTCGGACAAGATATATTAGAAATCGCTATGACGTTTCGACCATATATAGCCATCTTCAGGTATTTGTATATATTATAAATGATATTACAACCGTTCGAGATACCATACATATAACTCAAAATAAAACAAAATACGTTTGTGGCTAAAAAAGGAGTCGAGGATTTCTTTGTACCATGGAAAATGGTAGGTATATCAAGGTAATCAATATATCAAAACAACGCCCAGATATAAAAACAATGAGAAGTTTCATAATAAATATACAAATAAGTGATTTCAGTTAGATAAAGCAGTTAATGATTAGTCAGTCTTTATATTGAAATAATATATAAGTATAATGTAAATAAATGTAAAGTAAATGACTGTAAGGTGTACTAATAATGATAAGGTGTCTATATATTAGTGTAGTAGTACCTGCCCCATGCTGCAGGGTGGCCTGGGTGCCCCATACCGCCCATAGGCTGACGAGAAGCTTTGCAAACCGTTAGCAGAGTCCTTTTTTGTGACACGGGTACCAGATGGGCTGCAATATTAGTAGTTTTCTGTTAGTTTTAATGAAGTGTTACCTTAAACCTCATGTCTTTAGACTCATATACATATATCTTTCTCAATACCGAACTTCGATAAACATTTACGATAATCTTTGTCAGTGATTTGCACCGCTTGTCGGAGATTAAAACGAGGAAAACATAGCGTGGTGTTCTGTTTTTATTGTTCTGTCACAGATAAAGTCACTTATTTGTCTGGAAGGAAGAAAAATGAATCGAAATAGCTGAAATTGATGAGGATGATATGGAAGTCGTCAGGATTACTGAACTCGGTATGCAAATAATTTATATTAATGAAAATGAAACTAAAACGGTAAAAACAATCCGACCTTTTCTGATCATAAATAACGGCCACAGACATTTTCAGCACAGAACATCTAATTACGACATTATGGCTAACCTTACATAAGGGCTGTTCCAAATTACGGTTCTATTACCATCCCAGAACTGTTTTCATCATGCCCCGCCCATTTTACAGTTCTAAAAACTGTGATTGGTAGGTCCGCCAGCGTACCAACCAATCATCGATTCTAGAATCACAAAATGGGGGGGGCATGATGAAAACAGTTCTGGGACGGTAATAGAACCGTAATTTGGAACAGCCCTATAGGAAATTCATTAATAAATTTCTCAGTACACATTGCTACAGCCTCAACAAAAATTAACTCGTAATTTTACTAACTCATAATTAAAACTGATCGGTGCAAAGACACAAAACTTTAATCCGTGGTTAAAGTTAATAATTAGTTAATTAAGCCAAAACTTAAATATGAGCGGTGCAAACCACTTTACATATTCCCCTGAAGCGTCAGATTTGGGAAAGATCGGTATGGCAAGTGGTTAAACTGTAAAGTGTTTGTTGATGCTGCATAAAACATCAACAGTAACAGCAACATTTGTAGTATTATAGAGTACAAAGGAATACTACAGTAACAAACAGTAAACGTAAAAATATGAACATCCTTCATGCTGCCCAAGTCAAAGAACACAATTCTGTTGTGAAAACGAGTGAGCTTGTTTGATGATATGATATATGTACATTTTATTTATCTTTCTAATTATAGTAAATAAATATTATTATTGTTATTATTAATTCCAGTAACTTTGATGCTGCTCAAAGAATCCAGCGTCACATTATCTTAAGTTTCGTATTTTCCTACCTTTGGTCTCTTTCGATTTCTTGTTGTTGGTTGTTATCCGATGCTTTCGGAAAAAATCCGTCGTACACTACATAGTTGTTCATTTGTTTCACTGGCGAATGCAGTCCGTAATGCTTGTTTAGGAATCCCAACAACTTTTCACTTGGTCTGTCTATCGCCATCTTCACAGGTTCTATGCCTTCTTTCTACAAGTTCGACAACAATATCTTTTAATAAATATTCAGTTGACTGTGATTCAAAAAATAATTTTGCGGTGGTGTTTGAATGAGGAGGACATGGTTGCCAAAATTGGGCCAAGCTCCAAAATTGTTACAGTTTGCTTAATTCATGACGTCACAATGGTATATGTACCAATTTTTCATTTCTTATTATTGCTCTAACTTCTTTCAAAAGAAGAAATTTTATAACACACAAAATGAGACATGGAAGCCTCACCATTGATGTACTTTGGCTCAAGTAGGCTTTGATTTAAATTTTGACGTTTGTTACAAATTAATTATTGAAATGTCAGTGTTTTGCGTACTCATCGAAAAAAATAAAGTTGGGCAAAGATATATATGCGATGAAATTTGGAGTCGGTTGAACCAACTCGTCAAATTAGTTAGTTTGTCTTGCGGTTCCCCTCAAAAAACCATTCGTGAAGATTTAAGAGTACCAAGAGGTCGCGGCAACATTTATTCCAAAAATTATGATTAGTGAACAAAAAGCAAATCAAGTGACATTTATCAGCAATGGATAGAATTATTGTATTTGTATTCATTTTATGAAAATATACCTGTAGCATGTGTTCGAAAAGTCTTTTCCCTAATCCTGTACGTTGTCTAGTGTCATGGACATAAAAATCTAAAACACACGGTGGCGACACCTGGTAATGTTGACCTTCTCTATCGAACACGTACAGTCCTTTGGAACCGGTTTTCAGCATTCCTGTCACTGCCCCTTTACCACTGAAAAAAAATGTGTGCAGTAGTGTAATAGCTCAGTGCTTTAGTCACATGTTCAAGTTAACAAATTACTGGGTATACATAATGAGAATAATGAGAATTTTGAGAACTTTAAAGAAAGAACAAACGTGGATTTATGAAAGAAAAGAAGTATTAAGTAAGAAACGAAAAGAAAAAAGCTAACTCTCTCCAGTACTGGACAGGAACCTAATATGTGCTCCGCTGTTTCGTCCTCCACATAGCAGAGATGTTAGTCCCTTGTTTGTTCCTCAGATGACAATGTGTCGTCAACAGAGCAACCAGAATGCGCAGATCATTCCTGTTCCATTCTATGATCCTCATGGGGGCCTGACCAGAGGGGTATGGTATGAACACCTACGAGTGTAGTAGCCCTGGTGTATCTCGCCAGTGCAGGAGTGTTTTCCTCTCTGTCCGATCTGAAAAAACTAGGTGCCAAATTACCTGTTTGCTTGTTGATCTACTAGAAGATACAACCGGTGCTCCGAATTCCTCAGTCGATCAGCAGTCGTGATCGGTTTGGACAGGCCTTGAGCTTTAGCAGATGCCTCTCCCATGGCATTGATCACTTCTGATACTTTGTTCACTGTATCCCTGAAAATAAAAGAACGGTGTTGAGTGGAATGTTCTCAAAAGAGATCGACCGATAAGGATATCAGCCAGGAAGACCTAGAACGGTATGGGTCTATATTAGCATCGGCCTAAAGTATCAATAAAGTACTTCAATTATTAAAGATTTTTTTATGCGAATTACAACACAAATATCAATAAAAATTAAACTAGTTGGTAGTGTAGTCAACTTCAAACTAGTGAAGTTGAAGAGTTAAAGAATGAAAAAAGAATAATATTTCTTATACCTAAACGTCGTAATTTCGGAGTCATAACTAGATTTACATTGTATCCCCCAAGTTAAAATAAATATAAGAGAGATAAGAGAAAGAGTTGTGCAGTGAGACATGTTGCAAAATGGACAGCGAAGTTTCAAGGATGGCATGGCTTATTGTATTGAAGGAAACGGACAATATTTTCAGCATTTTAACTCGGGTGGATATGATCTAAATTTAGCTGTAACTCGGCGTTTGGGTATTGAGGTTATTTAATAAAAAATAATAAGTATTTCTCAAGGATTTCAAAAACAAAGGATATACAGAGTGATCCACACCAGAGCAACTATTGCTGCGCTACAAGGCACAGATCCGACCATTGTTGTAGTATTGCTCTCAAGTGTGGGGATGCGCCCAAGCACTCTCTAAAGCTTCTGGACACTACCCAGAAGAGAGAAATTCCTGGAGCAATTGGACTAATCGATTTGCCTAACCTCACAAAGGACCTCCATAGCCTGGGACATCAAAGAAGGGTGGCTGACCTGTTTTACAGATTCTATCACGGAAGATGTTAGAGTGCGCTCTCCCATATAATAAGACCAATAAAGGCCGTCCGAACGAGGAACACTAGAGAGGCTCTGCCAGCTCATCCTCACCAGGTCGAGGTCCCTACTCCCCGAACCAGTCTCCTCCAGCATTCCTTCTTTTGGAGAACTGCAAAGCTGTGGAATGAGCTGCCGGGGAATTTGTTGCCCGATAGCTACAACCTGCAGTGTTTCAAATATAACGTGCTCCGATACTTATCCTCTCGCAGCGCTTCTACAGCGCCATAGGCGTTCAGCTTTCGCGGGAGGCTGACCATAAAAAAAAGAAATAACAAAAAGTTCACAATATTATCAGAAAAAAAGAAGATATGACAACAATGCAAATGCTGCCATAAGATCGACCTTATTGCAAAACCTCCATACCCCAAAATTCATGAAAATCGTGCAAACCGTTTCCGAGATAATTGAGGTGTTCTATACTTGATTCACTGATCTATAGGCATGTATAATAATATTTTTTGAGCGATTAATCTAGATCAACTTTGTATATGTATAAACACAATTTTCGTGTGATTAATCTAAATTAACTTGAGTACATAAATGTTTCATTAGACTGACAGACTATGACATCATCAAGCTTACTCTAAGGTTATAGATTATAGATTACACACGAATTTTTCCAAACAAAATGTTTCATATGAGATGTTTTAATTAATACCTGATATTTTTTGTTGTTTTAATTTGTGTAAGGTTTAAGAGATACAACATATCATTTTCAATGCAATTTTCAAGTCAGAGATATGAGACAATTCTCTAACCCATACCTCTTCTATTTCCTCCTGTCAGTATAAGATACAAAAGTTAACATTTATGCTAATAACAGTAACAACATGAAGTGGTTGAGCTCTTAAAAACAGAAACTAATTTGGCTTTACTTTGTGGCTGCCTAATTTACGTAACAATTTTTAGTGAACTAAGCTATTAGATGAAAAAATTCGTTCAATATTTATTCATGAAAAATCGCTGTATGTAACTGTTGCACGAGCTGAATTACAATATTTATATGTAGCGTCTAAAATTTTTATAGATCTTTCCACTATGCTATAGGTTTAACAATTTCTATAAGTTTTATAATAAACAGTTATTTAAATGAGGAACACTCAAAAATTGATTATAATCCGCATACCATCTGGATAGTATGTTTGAAATAAATAAAACAATTTAATCAGTATAAAACACATATTTTGTTCAAATTACAAAAAAACACCTTCCTAATCATGAAAACCTATGTCACTGCTCACTTTCGCTATGTTTGACTGATCTCTGTAACTACTGCTCAGATTATAATCCCTCGTTGTACTTAATTTTGAAAGACCTACATTAGAAGGTTTACATGTAAGTCATTGTATCAAATCACGATAAAAACTACACGCGGCATTAGAAATTTAAAGAAAAGAACAGTTTCATTGATAATTAGTAAATAATCATAGCGTAATAATAATTACACTTGAACCTATAAAATTCACCGTGTCATGTAGGCATGCGGTTGTTGGCGAGAAAGCAGTAATTCTGCCGCTAGGATTATAGCCCAGTTATTTGAGGATTTGCCTTGAATAAGGCTCTAGAAGATTTTTGAAAATTAGTATTTCTATAGATAACGTCCCAATAGCGTTTTGATAAGAGCTGAAAAGTCGATTTGGGCGATGAATACAACTTCCAGCTGTAGGTTACAGGAGCTCTTGAAGAAGCAGAAATATTGATTAAAAATAGTAGACATCACTATAATTTCGATTAGAAGACGGAAAAAGGTTTAGGAGCACATTTCGGCTATCAAAAAACGGTTCTAAATTTGACACTGTAGAACCTTTTCTGATACCTGTTGTCGGGTGTCTGCTTTATGCCTTTATGAAAAATAAGAGACTATGAGAAGGACAAATATTATTAGAGTTCCATGTTTTTTTCAGTTACTTTATGGTTACTTTAGTTATATTCAAGTTTAGCTATTGGAAACATTGCTTTTTTGCGGTGTTTTTTTATGGTCAGCCTCCCGCAAAGACTGAAGACCTATGGCGCTGTGGAAGCGCTGCGAGAGGATGAGTGTCTAAGCATGTTAGATTTGAAACGCTGCAGGTTATAGCCGTCGGGAAACAAATTCTCCGGCACCTCATTTCACAGCATCGAAGCTTTCTAAAAGAAGGAATACTGGAGCAGACTGGTTCGGGGAGTAGAGACCTCGACCTGGTAAGGATGAGCTCGCAGAGCCTCTCTAGTGTCCCTCATTCGGACGGCATTTGGTGTTATTATCTGGGAGAGCTCACTCGAACATCTTCCGTGATAGAATCTGTAAAATAGGGGCAGGTCAGCCAGTCAGCCACCCTTCTTCGATGTTTCAGGCTGTGGGGGTCCTTTGTGAGGTTAGGCGTATCGATTAGTCTAATTACTCTCTTTTGGATAGTGCCCACAAGCTTTATAGAGTGCTTCGGAGCGCATCCCCACACCTGGGAGCAATACTCCAACGATGGACTGATCTGTACCTCGCAGAGCAGCAGTAGTTACTCTGGTGGTTACAGTTTCCTACAGCGGAACAAAACTCCAAGCTTCTTGGATTCCGTTTTAGCAATACTGACTACGTGGTCAGGACAGGACATGTTGATGCCCAAAAGCTTGACGGAAGGTGACTCAAGTATTGGGTGACCCTTCATTTCCACAGTTGGTAAGCCAGCGTGAGACTTCTTTGTCAGTTTTGTTGCCTGAGTTGTCTGTACGTTAAACTGTACTTTATTTGCTAATCCCCACTCGACAACTGTTTTGATATCTACGTTCATCTGTGAGGCATGTTGCTGTCGCCGAAGTACTGTCTCCTGGGATGATAGTGGTCTAACTGGTTCCATACACGATATTAATGTACTGTCGTCTGCAAAGCAGTAGATTGGATTGGATGTTATTTCCCGTAGCTTGCTGATGTAAAGCAGAACCAGTGTAGGGGATAGCCTTTGACTACAACACATAGTGATCGGTCGTTCAAAAGCTATTAGCCACTGGCGCAGGCCAATTGGTAATCCATAAGTAGCAAGCTTGACCTGAAGTTCCTCATGCAACACTATCGAAGGCTTTCGATATGTCAAGTGCGACAACACGGGATTCGCCATGATTTTCAATTGCTCTGTTCCACAAGTGGGTGACGCAGGCCAGGAGGTCACCTGTTACGGAAGCCATACTGACCGATCATTTATGATGTTACTGTTGTCCAAGTAGCAGGTATTTTAGGAGCTGTGTGTTAATGACAGTCTCCTTAGTCATTTTTACGTAAGAATACCAAATATGTCTCGTACGTGGTTGAGAATAGCACCCCAGTTACCGTTAAGCTCAAAACAGACCTCAGTCTTGGCAATTATCCTTCAATGGACCTAAATTTCTTTTGAACAAGCCTTTTTTTTTGGCGGCAGCAAAGAGGAAAGTCACTGGGAGACAGATCTGGAAAATATGGTAGATCGCGAGCCAATTCGCATAGCCTAATTCGTGCCCTTTTTCCATTATATTTTACATTAACCAAGAAGAAAAAAAGAGCGACGGTCTCTAAATATATACTTTCTGTTAGAGCTGCGCCAAACGATAAAGTGTCACCTTATATATCTAGGTTAGGTTAGGTTAGGGGGGTCAAACGTACAGGCCGGGTTAGGTAGCCCCAACACTGCAGCCATTGGCTTATTGTATTGTCCTGTGCGCTTGTTAATCCGTGAAGAGTTTTGTGACCTTGATAAGATCCAAAAGTCTCTTCACGATATCTCGGTTGGGGAGTGTATCAGTCTGTATCTCCACCAGCGTAGAACCTCACATTCAAAGATTATGCGGGAGGCTGTTTCGTCGTCCTCGTCACATAGTCTGCATATTGGGTTTTCTTTGAAGATCCCTAATGTGTGTAGATGTTTTCTTAGGCCGCAGTGTCCGGTTAGGAGGCCGGTTATTAGCCTAGTTTCTTTCCTATTTAGTTTTAGGATCTCTTCAGCTAGTTTTGGTGTGGGTTGTTTCACCATCAGCTTGCTGTGTCTGAGCTTTGGATGTGACTGCCAGTATTTTAGGTGCTGTGAATGCACCCACTGGTTTATCGTAGTTTTTACCAAAGACCTTGAAATGCCTATCGCCGGTTCGGGGCCGGTAAAGCTGGATGCCGATCCGTTTCGTGCTAAGGTGTCTGCTTTTTCGTTCCCTTCAATTCCCTTGTGACCATGTTGTGACTATGTTTACGAAATTTGTGAGTGAAAAAATCGTAGATCCTAATTTAACTGGGCTATGAACCAAAAAGCTTTCGGTCGATCGCATGCAACATGCCATCGTTCTGCAGGCGAGCGGCAGAGAAAATGTAAAATTACGCAAATGCTACTTCTTGCGATATGAGTGAGTAACATGAATATATGGAGTACGCGGCAAATGGTAAAAGCGTAGAAGGCTTTGCATTCCTTTTCATAAATAAGGGAGTTTTACTGGGTAAATGTTGCGACCTTGGCAATGATCGCGATATACAATGAACCGCCTATAACAACATCGAAGGGACCATGAAAAAAGGTCATTATAGCTGGATTTTTATTATACAGGGTGAGTCTTATGGAACACCTCAATAGGGTCCTTGCACCACCGAAAAATATTGCTTTAATGCATTCATTATAACCTATTATACATCATAAAATAGAAGTTTTTGATTTTTTAAGTTGCTTCTGAGACTTATTCCAACTACAAGTTTGAATTAGTGAAAACGGCGCGAAAACAACCTCTGACGTCACAAGACATTATAGTGATGGGATTTGAGATATAAACACTTTTTGGTCGATAATTTTGGTTTCAACACTTGACGACTTGTCACATCACAAATCACAATGGAAGGATGACACAAGAGTGACGTAAACAAAACCTACCTTGTGTTTCTGTATCATAGAACAACATGTTGTTTTGTGCTTTTTGGGGTTGTCATTTATAGTTAGAGATGGGTTTAATAATGTCGATTATTGTACTATCTTGTGACGTCAGCACACGTTTTCAGTCACGTGGAAAAATTTTAAAAAGACGTAAATTATAATTACAAATTTCTTCATAGGAACAGCATCAAGAGGGGAAGTTTTGTTATGGACAGCCTTTGAATACGTTTTTCTTTCCTCTAAGCATACCCTTAATCCAAAATTACGACCACTGCAAGCACCCTATTATCTCGGAAACGGCTTGTATTGTTCGGCCAGGCAGAGAATGCGAGAGACGGATGAGGCGGAAGGGGGGAGGGGGAGGGGTCCACAGTCGGGCAAGCAGCCATTCAATGACGACAGCTTACCGCGTTGCCGGAAGTAGCAGATTATCTCAAATACTTTTCAACCCTTTTCTTGTTCCGAAATATTAATACTGGTTTTCTTCAATAACTATATATTTTAATTGAAAATATTGCAGTATATGTATTATACAGCAGTACATGCTATGAAAGTACGTGATGTAGATTTATCATCGTTCAGTAACATTATTGCAAAATACTGAAAATAGCAGATCGTGAACTATATTTCAAGCGGAACATCTTTCACAACAGCCCTATTTTTCTCCGCATTCTTTGGCCAAAGAGTAGGTAACTTTGGCCTCGCATTCTTTCTCTTCCCAAACAATACAATTTTCATGAGTTTTGCATACGGCGATCTTATGGCAGCATTTACATTGTTGTCATATCATCCGTTTTTCTGAAAATATAATGAACTGTGTTATTTCAATTAGATCACCCTGTATATTTCTACATTTTTGATATCCTTGGAAAATAGTTATTATTTTTATCAAATATTCTCAATACTCAAAAGCCATATTTACCGAGTCACAGCTAAATTTATTATATCCATCCAAGTTAAAATAAGACAATAACCTCAAAAAACATAATGTGAAGGCGGTTATAGCACATGCTCAAAATGTTGTCCGTTTAGTTGAATTCAACCAGCCATGCTATCGTTGAAACTTCGTAGTACATTTTGCAGCATGCTCAACTCTTCGTATCCCTCTTATAATGATTTTAACTCGGACGGAATTTAGCCGTAGCTCCATAATTATGACGTTTAGATATAGGAAATTAAATACTAAAAATAGTCAGTATTTTTGTGGGATTTCAACAGGAAATAAATATAGAGGGTTATCCATTTGATATAACAAAGTTTATGGTATTTTCAGAAAAACGGAAGATATGACAACATTGTAAATACGATCGTAAGATCTACCGTATTGCAAAACGCCCAAACTCCAAAATACATGAAAATCGTGCAAACCATTTCCAAGGTGACTGAGGCATTCCATACTTAAGACTCACTCTGTATATATACAGGGTGTCCCACGACGATTAAGACAAGCAATATATATCGGAACTGGACAGTAGTAGCGAATTCTAATTTTGGGGGTGTAAATTAGAGCAAATGTTGCATCTTTTCTTATAATTGCGTTACCCAATGAGGTATTCGTTTTTGGTCACGTGACGTCCGATTCATTTCTTTTAATGCGACATTTTGTGTTCCTCCTGATAAAACAATTCCAACAAACTGACATACTTGGGGTCAAAAGTATTTAGTTCAAGAGCTACAGCTACTTAAAGGATCGTAATATTACCATTAACACAAAAAGTGAAATGAACACTAGCATAGGGGTACAAGTTATAATCAATGCTAGTGGTACAATCTTTCAGTACCTGTAGCTCTTGAATTAATCACTTTAGACCCCAAGTGTGCTGGTTTGTTGTAATTGTCTTATCGGGAGGAACACAGGAAGGTATTGATATACAGGGTGTCCAATTAATAATTTTGAATCGGATGTAACGTGGTCAAAAACAAATACCTACCTTATTGGGTAACATAATAACAAGAAAAGATACAACATTTGTTCTAATTTACATCCCCAAAATTATAATTCTCTACTACTGCCCATTTCCGATATATTGCTTGTCTTAATCATCGTGGGACACCCTGTATAATGAGACTGGTACTGTAACTTCTTTAGAAGTAGATTTTTTGTCGCTCAAGCAGGCGTTAATTTAACATTTGCAGTTTGTTAGAAATTACATATTGAAAAGTCAATGTTTTGCGTACTCATAAGAGAAATGGGATTTTGAAAAGAATTATTGATCTTTTAATTTATCTTAAAGATGTATTGCCAATAATATTCTTATTTAACGCGAAAAATAAATGTTTTCAATTAATTATACATAATTAAAAATTCATAAAATTTGAAACAAAATCACGTGACTATGAACGCGCAACGGTTGATCACCACAGTTATGACGTCATAATGTTAAAGTTATTTTATATCATAATTTTTACGCCAGTGAATATAAAACAATTATCTCTCTACATTTTGAGCTTATTGTATAAATCCCCCTTTGTAAGTATTGCAATGTTGACAATGAATGTCTGGGGTGACAAGAACTGAGGAAAACCATCTCTGCATGCTCTACAAAATCCCCCAAATTTCAATACAACCCTGACACCCGTATGCACCCTTTGGCGATTCTAAACCTAGTGCCCTAATCGCGATTTGCTAATCTTTGGCATCTCGCCATGCACCGTCAAGAGATTAACTAATCCAGATTGGAGATACGGCAAGGTTGTGTTCGCAAGATTGTTTTGACAGTGACAGTGTCAAAATTGTCAGTTTGCGGTGCATAGTAAACAAGTAATCTAATCCAGGTTTACGTAACTAATCGCGCAACTAACTTACGGTGCATACGGGCATGAGACATTCGGCAACACCGGCACTATGTAGCACGCCAGAGTTCATTCCGTATTTAAAATATCAAAGGTCAGTGATAGATACCTCATCCATGAGGATTTAGGGAAAATTTTACATATTTTGTCTTTGTCACTTGACGGACAGTAAAAAAGGATAACAACGTACGGTAAGGCTATCTGACATTTATCAGATGGTGACACAGGGCTTAGAGTACCAAAAGGTCGCAGCAAAGCAAGATGAATTCCAAAAGTGATGACCGATGAACAAAAAGCGAACCTAGTGACAATTTGTCAGCAGTGGAATTGGCAACTGCAACGTAATCTAGCTAGTAGTAATAAAATGACGTTATGTTAATATTATACTACTCCATTAAATTTTATTACTGGCGAGCCCTCCTTCAAATTCAGATATAATTCCCCGCCGACTTTTACTGCACCCTCTCAAAAGTTCGTATAAGAAAATGTACACAAAGCTAATGACAATACGTCACGCAATTTGGTAATCACTCTTTTATATTACTCATTTAGGCACGAAAGAAAGAGCTCTTAGGTTATTCCTTGGAGTTGGAGTAGGTCTGCATAACGGCCAGATATTATTTGTATAATTATATAACTCCCTATGGTACAAGCGTAGTAGAGCGGCGAAGTAAAGGCCCCCACAGACGTCGTTCTTTTTTGGCAGTTTTACCCGCGCGGATAAAACGGTAAAGGTAAGATAAAGTGTGTGACCGAAAACTGTCCTTCTTGCTCAAAAATATCGGTTCTGCTCGATTTTAATCGTCCGTTTTTAATCGTGTTCGTTCAAGTCTGCCTCTGTGTGCTTACGAGACAATTGAGAAAGACGGATTTGTCCAGTGTCGTTTACGTTTCTTCGTCCATTCGTAGATAATTATACCAATTTCCTGATTCTAGTAGTAACTCACTGAAAAGATTCACGTGTTAAAATTGTTTACACTTAAGTAACCAATCTTTACCCCATTTTGAACGTTTTTCCTTCAATATTTTCTTTTATAGCCACTGCGGCCGTCACTGCCATTGTCGTATGATCCATAACGAATTCGATGCGGATTATGGCACTAGGATTGTAGAAAAACTGAACGAAAAAACAAGTAGGGTGGACATGGTCGTCGTTAGTGTTTACCCGTACCATGTTACCCGCGCGGGACATTACCAAAAAAGAACGACGCCTGTGGGGTCCTTTAGAGACAAGCGACAAAATACGAGGGCGATTTACATACGGTGTTCATTTGAAAGACTTCCCACCGCGGTTTTATCGAAAACCACTGATTAACAGAAAAAAACTCCAAGACACGTCAAAAGATTTGTCAAGGGGGACAACTTTTCACCTATTTCACTTATTTTGAAGTTTGATTTTTTAAAATCGGTCGAGCATCTCGTACGACTATAACGCGTAGAGCAGATCGACCCATGTGCGGAGGCGCTAAGACTTCTAATTCATCCGACCCATCCTTTCCTAATTACATCGATGCTATGGTTAAAACGAGGGTTAAAATATTTACAAGTAGAACGTAATCGATAAATGGCGAATTAATATTTCAAACCCAATTTCACTTAACAAGAAAAATTTATACAGTATTTTTTTTCAGATTTTCATTATACAGAGTGTTCCGTTATGACATGCTAATCTTTGGGGGTTGTAAATTTGTCTGACGACATGGAAATTATAGCATCGCAGTGGGCTGCTAGTTGAGGTGACGACACTGTGACGACCCCAAAAATTGTGAAAAAAATACAAAAAACGGTACTTTATGATCGTCGACTGCTACCAGACATAGTAGGCATTTTAAATAATAATAGTAATCGATTTTATTGCAAAAGGCAGTATACAAATTATAAAATAAATATGTATGTATGTGCCCATACATGCCCTAACATACCTTTGCAAAAGGCAGAGTTCACGTTTCAATATGTAAGTTTTCGCTGACAGTTGAAATATTCATTCATCAATTTATTTGCAAGATACAGATATGGTCATAATAATAGTATAATAGTAGTACAGGGTGGGGCATAAAAACAAAGTGTTTTTGGTTTGAGTAGTACTCATATATTAGAAAAGGGAGGAGCGCGCGGTTTATTACAGTCCATTCCTTGACTCAAACCATTTCACTTTCTTACTTGCGTGGCGTGGCATCATTGGCCCATATTTTTTTGGAGAAAATTGGGTCACCGCTACAGTAACATCTGAACGTTACATTCATATGGTGAAATACCTTTTTCATGCCTGAATTGCAAAGAAGAGGTGTGGATATCAAAGATTTGTGGTTCCAGCAGGATGGGGCCACGGCACACAAGTTATATAGTAAACTACCCCCGTATCTAACCATTAGGATGTTTACTTAGGATAAACATTACTTTATTATAAATTCTTGTTTGTGCCCTTAAAGCAATAGTTGTTTGGTAGTCTTGCTGCCCGAAGCATCTCATGTAATTTTAAGTTTTATAATAAAGGTGTTCAGTCAAGCATTTGTTTAGTCTTTTTTAAAAAGCTAAACTGAAGTGCGTGAACCATAATTCACACCGCCAGAGCATCCATGGCTGTTCTTCGCCACCTGTTTCCAAATCGTTCAATTTCGAGGTTTGGTGGCATTTCATGACCTCCCCGGTCTCCCGACTTATCAATTTGTGATTTTTTTCTGGGGGTAACTCAAGTCACGTGTTTGAAGGGCCAAGCTTCGTACGTTAGACGCAGAGAAGGAAGCGATTCGCCATGGAATCTCTCAAAAATCAACAGAGACATGCTGGAAACAGTGGAGTGCAATTTTCGTGAACGGCTGCATCATATGCCACATGTAATTTTTGCACTTAGATATTTCAAAATGGTTTATTATCAGCTATGTTCTACTACCAATAATTTTTATTAGAATAAAAACTAATAATTTTATGATTACTTCAAAAACACTTGATTCCTATGCCCTACCCTGTATAATAATATAGACGTGACAGCGGTGCTGTCCGTCAGGTAGTCCATTGTGGAGAACGTGACATAATCCTCCTCGACCACCGACAGAAGACGATGTTCGATATAGAGTTTTCAGCACTTGCCGAGGTCAACATCGTCTCTTAAGAAGGAGGAAAAACGGACCAAGTATCAGGAGTTGCTCGGACAACTTCGCAGGCTCTGACCACACTACACTGTAAGTCTGGTTTTGACGAGGGTTTTGGTCACTGGATCACTAGGTGGAATGAAAAATACGCTGTTCTCTGCAGTCATCCTTGGGTCCCTTCGTCTATTTAGTGCTCACGATTCGAGGACCCAGTGTGTGCTCACCTCGCGGTGTGAGGAGTAATCACTGGGTATAATTGAACAGCGATTCGGTTCTCTTATCGAGGACGAAATTGGGGTCTCTCTCTCTTCTTTTCTTGAGTAGTTTTCATTGGAATACTTGTAGTAAAGTGTAGTTAGGATATAGGAACAGGATTACAAGCAGTGAATTTGAAACTTGAATTGCACATTATCGTGACTGCACATCACAACTGTGCAAGCACAATACAAAATGAAACATGAAACTCCAAACTGTACTATGAACTGCTGCTGCATCGAAGCGCACCGACGCTATAATGCGGCGGAGCGTGTCGATAACGGCCGAACAGCCCAAGAACTAACAGTCCATCAGAGCATGGCCGCGATAGCCTTCCACATCCAAATTTTACAGCCTTCTGTTGACTGACAGTCACTCACGCGTACCAACCTGAACAGATTTATGTAAATCTTAAAGTCAAGTTAATGACAGTTAATTGTGAGTTTTTGTACGGTCCATTTCCAGCAAGAAGAACAGTGACGTCATAGTTACATAGGTGCGCATTAACGTAATTATTGTTTGTATGAGAGTTATCTTGTGCGATTTGTTTTTGATTTTCTATGGTTTTACGATTTACCTAAGTCCAATATGTCTCCGAAGACATGTTGTGAAGAAATTTGAAGAAAAAAGAACTTACGTTTTGCCCTGTCGCCTCGGTACGTTATCAATTGTGTGACGTCACTGTTATCTCCTTAAGTGAAATGGACTGTACAATCTTCTGTCTTGTGCAAAACATTATCTAATCCATATCCTTATTCGTTTTTCACCGTAAATAATGGACCTTCGTTATCGTTATTAGGATATTGGGAATCATTTACCTATTTTCTCGCCTATTTCATATTACTGCGCATGCTCAAAATAATGATAGCCAGGAAATTCCTTATTTCTGAGGGTCCAAAAACTCCCTAATATAAATATGCACTAGAAACGCTAAAAACAGTTTATTAACTGGCAGTTGTTAACTGAGAGCTACCAAACTGACAGTTTTATCTGAGCATTGAGAAACTGATGGCAGTGATGGCCCTTAAGGTGCGGTCAAACAGAGGGCGTTCTAGAACGTGGCGGTGCGGCGTTCTTTAACGGCGCGTTACCGCATTCCGTTGTTTGTACCAAACAGGCCTGTTTGACGGGTTGAGCAAAAGCGTTACGCCAATTTTTCTCAAGATAGTGATTCAAACATAGATGAACTCAAGGCCCGGTCAAACAGAAGGCATTCTAGAACGCCGCGTTCTAGAATGCCCTCTGTTTGACAATGGCTTAAGTGGTCTAAGATTTTCAAACATTGAAGAGTGTCGACAGTTGGTTAATGGCTATTTATTTTTAGAGGCAAGCCAGTTCTTATTATAAAAAGATTATCAAACAAAAATTTTGTTGCTTTCTTTGTTGGATCTAGTATTTCTGAAACCACCCTCGTGAATGGATGTTCGCGAAATTTAGGACGATAAATTAACCACCTCTCGTCTATAGCGGTGAAAAGTAATTGAAAAGCCTCCATACGGAAAAGTTTGGCCCACTTTTCGCCCTTGGCTCGCCAAAACTAGAACAACCCGCTAATAATGTCGATGTTTCCGCTATCGACGTCAATTTAAACTTTGCAATGGGGTGGAACGAAAATCTGATCAATATCCTGGTTGGAAAATGCACGTACAACCAATTCGTGCTTATCTAGGTCTAGGATGAGGCGCATTTAAGCGCAGAACTGCAATAAAACCGCTACCAGTCGGTAATTGCTACTTTCCATCATCAAATGATCCGTAAACTTATAAACCCAAAGGTTCCCATTACTGACATTAGCACTCTCTTTAAATCACTTCCGTCGATTATTTTTTTGAGTTCTGGATGTCGGTCAGACATGATCGCAGTTATTTCTGTACAATTAATCCATCAACATGTTATTTCTGTTTAAAATACACGAAGGGTGTTCATTTGAAAACTTCCCACCACGGATTTATCGAAAACCTCTGATTCGAGGAAAAATGCAGTGACACGTCAAAATATTTGTCATGGGGGACAACTTTTTAAACAAAAACTACTTAATCCCCTTATACCCTCTGCCGCCAGGGTCGTCACCTTAAAGGGGTGATACACGTACGAGCAAGTACGCGTACTTATAGCTCGATTACCTTTTTCGCCTGTGTGTCACCGTAAGTGCGCGTACTTTAAAACCGTCGCGCAAACCGCCGGCGATCCAACTGGTTTGAAACCTTGCTCGTAGCTTGTCTCGGCTCGTACTGCGAGCCGCGAGCCACCACTTTGTTTCGGCAGGCCATCGATGCGCAACGCTTGCTGTGTTTGGCGTTTGTTAAAAGTTTTGATTATTCAGGAAAATTATCAAAATGAGTGATTTCAGCTTCACGTGTGTCACCGACGTCGAGCCGAGTTGTTTCGCGAACTTAAAAACCGCGTACTTAAAGTTCGTACGTGTGTCACCCACTTATAAGATTTTAAATAACAAGGGTATCGACTGATACCTCGTTTCAAAGGTGTGACGTTTGATTTTTGGAAATCGATTCGTTTTCGACAAAATTAGTAAAATCTTTATATATCTTAATTCAAAGTAATTAAAATTTCTACAAATAGGAAACAAAAACGCACGAAAATATCACTTTTTTATTACAATAACAGCCCATTCACACGATGCGGTCAAATTACAGTTTTGGTAATTTTAGCGAATCGGCACACACCAAATGATAATATGTTCACACAGAAAACGGTTGTAAACAGATTTTCAGCCGATCCCGGGTTTTCGGTTCATTTCTTAATAGTCTTCTTGCGAATGGACATAAATACGTCTATTATTTTGTATTGGTATCGTCGAAGGAGGCGTAGATTACTTAATAGAAAACTTTCGATTCACGTCAACGGTCTCATTATTTGGGTGCTTACCACCGATTAGGTTTTATTCTCGAATCAGCTATTCGGTGTTCGATGACAACATGCGACCGAAACGACGAAATTGCCGTAGGCTCACCGTGTGAAAAATGGACTAGTATCACGAGGTTAAGAACAATGATTTAATTATTATGGCCGCTTAGTGCATACACAAATAAACGTTCTGCTGCATTTCGTTACTTTCTACATCATTTTGTTTTTTAGTAATTCCATTCTAAAGTTTAAAGAAAGGAATTCAAATTCAGCCAATCAGTGCCAACCGCGCGAATTATCAGCAGTGCATTGTTGCCAAGAACAGCTCCGACTCGCAAAACATTTACATTTCACATAAACATGTTATTTGCTATCCAAAGTGTTATAAATAATTTGAAACTCACTTCTTAGCTTTCACATTTCTCATCTTCGTATTGAAGAACTGCATATTATCCACATAGCCATATCAACTTTAGGCAGGTTATCTGAATCGGCGTTTGTGAATCCACTATCGATTTTACCCATACTTGTTGGTTATGTTATGATAAAATAACTTGAAACCTAGTAAAATGGAATAAAAGGATATCCTGTACAAATAAACGCAAACAAATAATAATAACTTTAAGATTGTTGAAAATTACAGCCAAAGCCCAATGGAATTTGGAAATGACAATGACCGAATGACGATTGATTGACAGGATTGACGGATCAGGAACCTTAACTTAGCTTTCGGAAGGGCTGTTCCAAATTATGGTTCTATCACCGTCCTAGAACTGTTTTCATCATGCCCCGCCCATTTTACACTTCTCAAAACGATGATTGGTTGGTCCACCAGCGTACCAACCAATCATCGATTCCAGAATCACAAAATGGGTGGGGCATGATGAAAACAGTTCTAGGACGGTGATAGAACCGTAATTTGGAACAGCCCTGGAATTTCGGATCACGGGACATTAAAACCACAAAACATATCAGACGGGAACAGAAGACAAGATAGATGAGCCAGCCCGCGTACAGCTCCGCGCGCCATCAGAATGCGGCAACACAGCACACATATCTGTCTTTTGATTGGCTGTTCGCCTATAGGGCAGTGACGTCACTGCCCTAGGAGAATTCAAATATTTTCCTCATTTTCACGGCTTTCCTGTGCCCAAAAAAATCGGAGAAAAAAATGAGATGCTTTTTATGACGTACTCTATCATATGCAACCAGAAATAAAATTCATGATACTAGTCCATTACCGAAACGGTGATTTGACCGCATCGTGTGAACGGGCTATAAGTGTTCAAATTGTTGCGCGTTATTGCCCATACAACGATATAAGTGATGTTTAAATGCTTTACGAGCAGCTGCAAAAACATGTGGGATATCATGGCAGCTTTCGATGATGCGTTGACGTAGGTTATCCAAATTTTCAGGTTGGTGTCTAAACACAATAGATTTCGAATGGCCTCATAGGTAAAGTCTAATGGGGCGTCAAATCCTGAGATCTAGCAGGCCATTCTATAGGCCCTCTTCGCCCTATCCATTTATCTGGGAACGCGTCGTCTAGCCATTGCCAAAAAGAAAGAACATAGTGAAAAGGAGCGCCGTCTTGTAGTCTTGTTGGAAATAGATTTCAGCCTCATCTATGGCTTCCATCCTCTTCGACTTGGTGATTTCAATGGTTTGGTGACAAGCAGATTGGTGGTATTTCCCAACATACCCAAATAAATGTCTCCATTCAAATTTCCATTAATAAACAATGACACAATCACTTTGTTTCTTAAAATGCCTGCTCCAATAACTGCAGTTATGCTTATTACAGGAATTATTAACAAATCCAGTTAGATAAAATGTGCATTCATCATCAGTGAGGCAGATATTTTCTATATGAATGGTATTACCATTAATCTCTGTAAACATTTGTCCAAAAACTCAAGTCGCGGATCGAAATCGTCTTCGGTCAACTCTCGCACTATTTTCATTTTGAATGGATAAAAGCGAGGATAAAATGTATGGAGTTTAGTAACAGTGTGCAGTGGCGTATATATTAAGGGGCGGGCCCGGGGGCCCGGGCCCCCCGAAACCAGCCATGCATTCAGTTTTGAAGTCTAGGAAGAGGCTGAAGAATAGAAATTTACATTTCTAATATACATACGTTTATGTGTTATATATAATTATTTTCATGAATATTAGCACACTGTTATTTTATATTTAGGTTAGGATTATAATACGCCAATATTATAACGTGTATGAAATAAGCTTTAACTTTTCTGATGCCCCTCCCCCCCCCCCCCCCGAAATCGATTTCTATATACGCCACTGACAGTGTGTATAGAGCCAAGTGAAATTTTCGTATCCACAATTTTACGTAATGAAGATTTATGCCAAAACTCAAAACTTCAACTTGATAGGCTATCCAGAACTTTCCGTTTTTTATTTGCAACAGATCCAGTCTGAGTACATTTCAAAACAAGGACAGACAAACAGACAGACAGACCAACAGACAGACTGACAGACAGACCGACAGACAGACCGACAGACAGGCCGACAGACAGATCGACAAACAGACCGACAGACAGACCGACAGACAGACCGACAGACAGACCGACCGACAAACAAACCGACAGACAGACGGACATAAAGACTGACAGAAACCGACAAACAAACCGACAAACAGACTGAGAGACAGACAGACAGACCTATAGAAATGAGTGACCTGGATTTTCGTTATGTGGAGATCATAAAACGCCGAAAAAGCGCGTATTATCTCAAAATCGAAAATTTTCGCGACCTCTATATTCCCCTCACCTATCGGTATGGGAAGTAAAACGGGGTATCCAATATACGAAATTTATAGCAACCATAAAATACGTTCAACTATTCACGTTGAAATAAAATTAAACGAGCCATAAAAAAACTACATCCAATAACCATACTATACGCTAGTTGCGGAACTGGCCTGAATCACCCTGTAAGTGCGCGAGCCCTTGTCTCACTTGTCTGTTGTCTGCCAGATGCAGACAGATGCTGGAGGCTGCCGCTGCCTAGATATTTAAATGCACTTTTTTACAAGCACTCAGTATCTGGTTAATTTAAAATGCCTCGTGCAAAGATAACATCTGCTACACTTCATAGACAATATAATGCAATAACATTCAATTGTACAAAATTAAAAGAAACATTACCATAGAGCCCTTCTGTCTCCACTGAAGCCGGGCGGTATCAGATTCTGATTGAGCTCCACGATGGGCTGTTTGAACAGCTCGTTTACGCTGAACTTGAATTCCATAGTAGGTTTTTCGTGAAAACACACCTCTGTGCACTTAAAAACCGTGTTAAGGTTACACTCGCGCTAGTATTCGGGCTGGTCTAGAACAACGATCGGCATTCACGGAATTTGGGAGGACAAACTGGACGACTGGCACCGATTTTGACGGCTCACCGATTTGACATGAGGGGAAAATGCCAGATTCGCGCAGTGTTTTGTTTGGAAAGGCAGCGAGCGTGACAGGAACCCGTTAGATCATAATCATCGGCTGCTGGCTTATTGTTAATGAGCAAGGTGGATTTTACGTTTACACAGCCAAGGATGAGGATTCTAGGCTGACTGCGCACCGTTTACAGAGGCGGAGCGCGAGGGTTTTTCGCCTGGAGGCTGCTTACAGGGCGATTGTGATACGCTGTATCTTGTTACCACAATGGGGTATTTTCCAACTTTCTAATATTGCCTGTTTAATGGCTGAAATGGATTGCTTGTATATAATTTGTAATGATGACAGTGTTTGCTCAATTTTTTTCTGCGCGCGTGGAGTAAAGACAGACTTTGAAAATCATCCCCTTGAAAGAGCTCATTTAAATCTCTTAAACCTCCCGCCTAAGAAATCAACCAATCAGAAGTGATTTTTATGCCGGATGTAGATAGGATGTGACTATTTTAATTTGAATTGAGCGTAGATTCAAGGTTGTCACATTACTAATATTTTGCATAGTTTTTCTATAAAGGATGTAAACTTTATTTTATGTTTATTTAGTTTCCCTCTTTTTGTAGACTATAAATGTTATATTGCACAGCTATTCCATTTTTTGCATTGTTATGTAATTAGCAGTTTACTCTGAGAATGCTTCATAGTTACTTTTCACAATTTTACTCGTCATTCGGCAACACTCGTCTTTAACAGCCTGTCACTAGTGTCATGCATACATAACCTCTCCTGGTGTCACGACTGTCACGGTATCTCATTTAACAGATCATGAAATGATGTAAACAAACATCTGTCAATATCAATACGAAGCGGAGGTTATGTCTGTAGAAGGAGAAAAGACGACAAGGTACAGTCACATTCTAAGGAATGCTCCACGAAATTATTATTATTACGTCACGCTTAGATTTATTACGTCACAGCTTTGGCGCGAAATTTTATGTTTGAACTTTGCAGGTGCTTTTAAGCCACTTCGCGTTCACAGTAAAAAGTAAAAATGTTAGTTACATGGTTTTTGGGGACTTAACATCAATATTCCGTCGTAAAATTTTGTTCGAAAAATACCTCATTTATGACACCAACGGCCAGGGCCGCAACTGGGCGCTTTGGCGACCGGGGACCTTTAGACTTCTGCGCCCTCCTATCTACTTAGAAGCTACCATAATATTAGAGTTAACATCATAAGTAGTAGTAGTAGCTGTGGGGCGGCCGCGCCTGGCAAGTAGGCCCAGTAGGCACTTTTTGTCATCCCCGAATATAGCCCCGCAGCCACCACTACCTACCTACCCCTCCCTGCGAAATCTTCCCGACTTTTTAACAAAGACCAGTATGTCAGCCCAGCTTAGAAAGGGTAATTCCTCTGGCTGAAGTCTATCGGATCCAAAGATTTCATATCTCAGCCCGCCTAGCCATTCAAATTCCGCAAGCAAGTGGTAGGCCATTGCATCGGTCCCTCCTCAACCCCATACATAGGAAGTCAGAACACTTGCGAGGTTTCTGCCATCTGCCTTGGTTCCGTACCCATGCTGATGTAGATGTTTTCA
This sequence comes from Callosobruchus maculatus, assembly GCA_951848785.1. Lineage (NCBI taxonomy): Eukaryota > Metazoa > Arthropoda > Insecta > Coleoptera > Chrysomelidae > Callosobruchus > Callosobruchus maculatus. The sequence continues at coordinate 236,811 of CATOUR010000157.1, read as the reverse complement.
GCCCGGCTATAAAATCCTTGGCTACTGCTTATCATAATGGTACCTTTTACCTACTTTTTGAGAGCGGACGTTACCTACTGCCTACTTAATCCTATAGCGGACTCCGAGCCAACAAACTGTATCCCGGAGCCGATTCTGGCCCATCGGCTTCCTAATTACCAAGAATGCCCGTATGAGCCGGAACCCACATCAAGATGGTAGCTTCCTTCAGTCTCGCCAGCTCTTCCAGTCTCTCCGCGAACTCCTGAACCAGGGGTGCCCTAGATTTGGGCCCGCAGAAAACGATGTCAAATCAAAACTTTTCATTTTTATAATTCCACGATAAAATCGTTTCAGTCAGTGATCAGTCATGGACAAACGGCGGTTACTCCATCTTTATTTGTTGTATTTAAGACGTAAAAAGAGACAAATCACAAGGAGGTATTGGAGACACCCGTTACTAAAAGTAAAATACCTCAAAGGATCGTACTACACTCTTTTTGAGAAACTTAAAGAATATCCAGGGAAGTTTTTCAATTACTTCCGGATGTCAATGAAAACTTTTCATTATTTTCGGTCACTACAATTCGGTCTTTAAATTCTGATATAGATTTATCCCAAATACAGGGCCTAGCTTCAACGAGTTCCAACAAAGTTATTATATCGTACTTAAACGCCATTTTGTTTGTCACTAATACATGCATACTTGTTGCAAACACGCTTCTCCCGCTCGGCGGCACGATAGGGAGCTAAGACAGCTACGACGACGGCACGGCATAACGTTGACATTCACGGCATGCCCTTATGCATGCCCGATGGTAAATTAAAAGCATCTCCATATAATCCTGTACATTTTGCTCTCTCATTTTAACGTAACGATAAAAACGTGCCGTACCGTGCCGTGTAACGGCAAATTATGAAAGCGACCATGCAACAGTTTCGTATTATCGGATGTCGTGTGCATCTGAATTAAGCTTAACCTACTGCTGATGTAAACCTTCTGCTCTGTGCTGTGCTCAGTATAGGGTTGTACTAGATTGAATTGTTTCGATTAATCGTCTAATTATTGTTACTGTACAATATTTTAACCAAAAATTAATAGTAACCACGAATACGAAGAAGCTTTCAGCGAGGCATTTGTTGAAATCACTGTTCATGAGCTGCAAGCGGTATTGAATAGAATTAGGATATGTATGGGTGAAAGACCATTATTGTTTCACCCAAAATAGTTGCCTTAAGCATGGTGTTAAATATTAATACTAACAATAATTTCTTGAATCTTGTTCTAGTTTCAAAATTACATTTCTTTTATTTTTTAGAAAATTCTTGCGATTCACAATGTTTCATTGTAATTCATAATTTGAATACGCCTCTAAAAGGAGTAGGAAAGAATTTACTTAAGTAAATTTAAACGGCGCTCTCACTGTGGAACCGGTAGCGATATTGACAAAACCGGATTTTTTCCGGACTAGTTTTTTCATGTTGATTCCGAATCTGTATTTAGTTTTTCTCTAGCACCTGTCGATTTGGCTATCTTTTGTATACGTAGATGGATGTTCGGACGGACAGATAGAGGCTCTGCATAAGCTCTCTTCAGTGAGAGCTAAAAATTGTAATACTCTCTGGTCTCTGGTCATATGCTTTTAATTAACTTTGATGCCTACTTTTGTAGATGATATATAAATGTGCGCAAGCAGCCACCCCTAATTGCATTCTATTGACCAAAAAGAGGTCGAAATATATGTATATCGCGGGAGGTGGTCTGCTAGAGTGACCGACCGAGGACCTCCAGGCAGAAAACAATGGACGAGTGACAGAGAGTCTGGTCCAGTCAGGTCCTGGCGCAGTAGACTAGGCGCCCGACTCCAAACATACGAGAGTGGGTAGAGTAAACACAGGACAACCTGCTTATTTTACCTAACACAGGCGTGAACGGGCCATGGTCCTTTTCGGGTATATTAGAAACAAAATTTGACGAGCGACGGGCGATTGCCTTATCGAAATTGCGGCGAGAGCGACAGTCGAGCAGATCCATCTATTTGACTGCGACAGATGGTCCTATTACAAGCAGGAAACGATGAGAGTGAACCTGCCTGAGGACCTGACGACCCCAAAAAACACGGTGTGCCTATAATGATATCGAGCGAACAATGCTGGAAGATAGTCCATAAGATGGTTCACGGCATTTTAAAATCTTAAGAGGAACGTAGGGGCATGTAGGAAGAAGAAGGAAAGGAGACACAACTACATAAGAACATACTTAACTCATCTTGTACTGCGACGAAGATCGTTACCGATGATGCCTGGTGCAGATGGAGATTGAGCAGAAGTGGGAAAAGAAGGAACGAGTCTAGGCCGGTCGGGCCGTAGTAACATGTCGGATGGACGTGTTTGTGTCCGTTGAACATGACATATCTGAGGACTCAAGGTGGTTCAACGTCAGGCAGGCAGACTCTCTCACACTTCCGGGTGCGCGAGGTCTTCTGTCCTTGCGATCAAGCCGATTTCCTAAACCCTCTCTAATAAAAAAAAAATACTATTCTCTGTCCAGCGAAGAAAAAGAGTAATCACGCGCAATATGAGTGAATTCTTGTCGCCTGGCCGTAGCCAAGCTTACACCACAGCAGACCGCCTCTTGAAACGAACACCATGTGGATGGCGTTGTGCCATGAGGAACTTAACACAATTTTGGTTATAATCGTTCATTTGATACCAAAACCTGGACGTTTCATTCTACATTGAGCATAAATAATATTCTAAACCACTGTTCACATTTTGGCGACATCTGTGGGCAAGTTCCTATTCCATATTGTCAAACCAATAATCTAACGAATAAATTCATTAATACCCATCCAGCGGAGAAACGGGAAAACAGGTGAACAAAGAGTGAGTTCTCGTGACTTGGTCAGAGGCAAGCTTACACCCACAAAACAGGTGCGGTTACTTACACCACTTGGAAATGCCAATGCCTAAGCGCACGCCTGGCACCGACAAATTTGGAGAACAGACCACCTTTCCTGAAGAATCAAAATACATAGCTGTTTGTCGAGCCTCCTCATAATATGGCCGCGGTCGTATTGTGGTCTAAACAGGTTTGCCAACATCGAAAACACATGAACATGAACATCACATTTTTTTGTGCCCTGTTTCTCCGCTGGATAGATATAGCAGTATTAAAATCCACAATAATGTGAGATAACACCATTATTGAAAAACTATAAGCCATTAGTGTAGATTGCTAGATGAAATATGATATCAAAACTGTACAAGATTAGGTTGAACGTATTCCTTGAAGGTATATACGTCGGCAGACCAGTTAGGGGTATTTTCATTATTTGATTAGCATATGAAGCTAGGATGAGTACGCAAAAGCAAGTCGGTTCCTGCTCACGAAAATATGTAAGTAAAAATAAACATCTCTCATTTGAAGGTATCTCCAAAGTCAAGATTTTGAAAATATCTTGGAAGAAGTGGTCGTGATTCAGATTCAGCGTACTTCAGCTTATTTGGGTAGGTAGGTGGTCCATTCCTGCTAATAAATCTTATGTCTGGTTTGGTATTTTTTTTTCAATTTTATTTGAATATAAAAAATTAATATAAGAGCGTTTTTTAACTAGTACAGTCCAGAAGGCAGCTTAATACAAAACTAATTTTCTCAAAACATCAGATCGGAGGCTCACGTCACTATTGTATAACACCGTCCATTTGCCGTTCCTGGAAAGACTGTTACCGTCGCGTCGATGGTTACCGTGTAAACAGGTCTCGCAAATATCGAGAGCACGTGAACACCATGAGTTTTTCGCGCTTTTTTTCATCGGTGGACCGAGTATAATGGCATACGTCCATCACTAGTGACCGTCACTATGTCACGTGCTGTCACTTCAGCATGAAGTACAGCTTTCTTGGGCTGAAATATCTCAGGAGGAAATCGACGATCGTATTAGAAGCATGCTCCAACGTGTTTCTGAGTGCATACGATATCTTGGAGGTCCAAACCATTCATTTTTCACATTTTTTCCAATGGTTGGATTTTTTCAATTTTGATTGATTATACTTACCTAACCCTGAGGCACATGTATAAAAAAATTGCTGCAATGAATTTGTTCTGTTTTCTGTCACTTAATGTACAAAAGAAAAAACGAACCTGTTAGCCCCAATCTCCCCGCCTATGTGTGCGGTTTTTATCGATCGCCCCATTGGCTGAGCGTTACTCAGACATGCGCGCTGCTTGCAAGTACACATGGTTGAAACTGCGGCGAAAAGTCAATTAAAGTAAATAATCTCACGTCCTGTTTTGCCAGTGAATTGAGTGAATGCTTACAACTGCGCCTTTGTTCGTATTTTTTCAATTGCAAGAATGAAATTGTTCATTGCGCCACGTTCTAATCGATTACATCCGTGAAATTGCCTGAAGAAGGAGTCTTAGAAAAATAGCGACAGCCTGTTTTTGTTTTACAGTAGCGCTTATTGAATGATGAATCATAGTTGTGAATTCGATGTTGATGAATTACGTCACTCCATAGGAATTTACACTACAGAGATGTGCCCACTTTCCTATCCAGTACAAACTCATTTGAAATTATAATTATATGAACGTAGAAAGACCGCTACTTTCAAAAAAATCAGTTCATTATAGGATGCTTAGAAGTTTCTTCGCTAGATGACGTATCATGTCTTCAATATTCAATACTTGGAGTAAATGAGATGGCGCAAGAGTCAAACTTATCTTTGATTTTACTTCCCACACAGATAGGTGAGGGGAGTATTGTGATCGCGAAAGTTTTTTTATTATTCGTTCGTTCGTTCTCATCGTTTTCCTTTTTTGCTATGACTACCTTCGGTGACCAGTTATTGACAGTTGACCACACAGCAATACCACAGCCACCTCTGGCACGATTGATAAAAATTCACGCCCTTTTCTTGTTATCATTATTTATATAAGATTCATAGAATCGTTCACTATTATTGTGAGTAGTGCAAGTCAATATAATCATTCAGATATTTTGACACTAGTATTTCTTGATTTTTGAAACATTATTTTCATAGGTTTATTGTATTGAGCCACATTTGTGGGAAAATATCTAACGAATATAGAAACATCACCGGCAGCTTTATTACGTAAAAATTCGCGACAGCGTCGATCAGCAGATGCCAAGCAACCGCGACACGACAGCAACAGGACTGTTAAAATTGTAGGTTATATGTTGTTGTCCATCCGATGACGTTGTTGCATAATCCAAAATTTACGTTTGACAGCAGATATTGGCGCGATTTTCGCCTTTCGCTTGTCGTCTGCAAAATATGTGATAAGGCTGCGGAGTTGGATATATTTTAAAATATGCTAACCATAGTCATATTAAACCTATTAACCCAAGGTTACAATCTGTCAAATATGCTAATTCGCAACTTTTTGTGGCTTTTATGCGAGTTTGTAGTCTATTTCATCATTTACGATTTGTTTTTGGGATTTTTGTTAAAACTTTCTTGTTTTTCTCGAGTATTCATCTCGTTTTTCTTTGTGTTTTACTAATTACTATTATTATTACGAGCATCTTGAAAATACTGCTGCCAAGATAAAGACGCGTAACAATATTATTCAAAAATAATGTGGAACGACATGGGGAGCTTCAGCAGATACACTGCGCACATCAGCCATTGCACTGGTCTTCTCTACAGCCGAATATTGTGCCCCGGTGTGGCTAAACAGCTGCCACACCAATCTGGTCGACGTCCAGCTGAACCACACTATGCGCCTGATAACTGGAGCAATCCGACCGACACCCACCTACTGGCTTCCTTTATTGTTGAGAACATATACCCACCCGCAATTCGTAGGAGCGAGGCCCTGCTTAGGGAATACCACAAGCTACAAGAGAACCTGGATCTACCCATACAGGAAGACATACCAAGCCTACGACGAAATAGACTCCGCTCATGGAACCCCCCGGTGCGGCAAGCAGAACAGCTATGGATGCCAGTAATATCGAAGTGAGGGACCTGTGGGATCAGAACTGCCAACGTATTGAAAATTTTGAGGAGCGCGAGTGGTTCCGAGGGCATAATCATAACACTGTTGGCACTGAACTCGACAGAAAGCTGTGGGTCAAATTGAACAGGTTCCGCACTGGACATGGCCGGTGCGCGGACTCACTTCACAAGTGGGGTGCCACGGAGTCTCCGGCCTGTGACTGCGGGGCTCCCAACCAGACAATCAGGCACATTAGGGACGAATGCCCCCTGCGTTCCTATCGGGGAAGTTGGAGTGACCTTATGAAAGCTGACGATGCAGCTCTTGACTGGATTAGGAACTTGGATATTGATATTTAGTTAGGTTCATGTGTAATTTTTTTTTTCTGTGATTTTTGCTTTTTTTTTCTTTGTGCTATTACTTATTGGTTATTATATACCTGTATCTATGATATGTACGCTGCATGTAAGCCATACGAAAATAAAATAAATAATAAATATTACGAGTATTACACGCCACCCTCAAGCGTGGCGTATTGCTTTTCCGCCATCTAGCGGAAGTGGCCGCGTCAACTTCCGCTGCTTGACATTTCTCGGTGCAATTTCTTTTACATCCATCCAGCATTAAATTTTTTCCCTTGAAAAGCTGTCATGTCATTACGGATTATCATTTTGTTTGACCCTCACAGAACCGTACCTGTTTTGTGCCTCACAGTAACATAACCCATAACGGCCATAACTGAACATAGAGGCAGGTAGTAAACAACTAATTCTAATAGGCCAACTTTGAGGCCAACATTCTACGTTAAAAAAGACGGTATTTTGATGGGTCAGGGATGATTACAGCATAATCAATAGATATGTTGACCTCTACTGTGTTACTGCATATTTTTTCATCATAAACGCAAATTCTGGTATACATTTTGAGAAGCTGGCAACGCCTATATCATTTTCCTGCGATTTGTCTACGGTAGAACCTCGACTGTCAAACGTTTGTTTTGTTTGTGCGTCTTTTATGCTTGGTCAGTAAAATCGAATTAGCTATTTGTTGGTAACTTATAGTGAAGCTTTACGGACTTGCTGTGCTATATTCGAGTGTAGTTTAGCAGTCTTTCGAGGTGAGACAGTGCAGTGCAGTGTTTGTAACATGGGTTGCATTGAAATAATTTTTAGGTTAGTTGGCAATGTTTGGAGGCTGAAGTGTCAAAAGATGATGGCTTTGAGCACGCCATGCTGAAGTGGTTTGTTTACTACCTACTACCTCTATGTTCAGTTGTTACTCTGAGGTTTGACGTTTGACCTAATAAAAAACGTTTACAACGAGATACAAGGTTCTGAACCTTACCTCTACGGTGTACTTATGACCATCAAAATTCATTTTATACTACCTCCTAGTATTCCCAACAATTAATGGTCTTATTTTGATTTCAATATTGGATACTTCTTCTGTATACTGAAACAAACACTATTTAGCCTATTTTTTCCTTCATAACTTTGGACCAGGAGAAGATGTGGTTACTATGCTATCTATTATATTTTGGTTCTGCATATTTTCTCGAAAAATCACCTTTTTGGAAGGCAGTGACTCGATCCATATATGTATTTGTAGCCAGGTCATACATGTTTTACATCTAATTTGATTTGGGAGACAATAAGGTGTGGATTCAATAACACATAGTACTAGTTTCATTGAAACTTTATTGATCGGAACATGTTTACAAAAAAAAATCAAGTCATTTTACATAACTCAAACAGCTGGTGATTCATAATAACTACGAGTTTAATTTATATACAATGAATACTTTTTGCCGTTCATGACACATCACAGCGATAATACCGAAGTTGCTCCATAATAACAAATTTTGCAGTATCAAGAATCTAGCACGTTTGTATTTGACACTTGACAAGTATCTTGTAGAACTGACGACGTATTGTCGATGTCAAATAAATGTCACTCGGCTAGAACACTGCCAACTAGACCACACTTTACGAAAGTCTGTTAGGATACCGTGTAAGCTTACGTTTGTAAAAGTAGAAATGAAACACTTATGTAAATTAACGTAAACCTAGTATAAGATTTTTTTTAATACCCAGATGTGTACTAGAGTAAAAGCAGTGATGTAAATTTGTCCCAATTTAAAAATGGGAGTTATTTTAACATTATGCTGCCAATATTTGGGTACCATGTATCACAACTAATAAAACATCAGGTCGTATTCAAAACCTATTTAAAACATCCAAAACAATTTGTTTAAAACAACGAATTCAGCAGCGGTACTTAAGGTACAATCAGTCTTCTACCAGATCAATCGTATGACGTCACTGACTGTTCTTAAAATGAACAGATTGTACTTAAAAAGACTCCTTTGCAAAACTTATGAAGCAACGTCCGTACGTGTTAACGACTTCCCTTAAAACCCTACGAGTATTTGCTCAAGAACTGCTTGTGGAACTGGGCGAACTTGTCCAACATGCCCTTCAGTTTGTCGGGCTGCGGCAAAATCGTGGTGCGGAAATGGTAGGTTCCGGGTTGCTGTCCGAATCCGGAGCCTGGAACTATGCAGATTCCGGTGTTTTCCAGCAGTTCGAAGGCGTAAAACACGTCCGGAGCTTTGCCAGCCTTTTTAGCGGCCTCGATGGCTTTTGGGGGTAGCTTCATCTGCGGGAAGGCATACATGGCCCCTTGGACGGTGTTGCAGCTGAAGCCCTCCATTGAGTTGAACGTGTCGGCCACCATTTTGGCCCTTAGCTGAAAAAGATTGCGCGTAAATAACAGCTGCACACGAAAGAAAAAACTAGTTCCAGAGCAGTAGCTATCTGAAGTAATATAATTCACAAATGATTAGTACTCAGTGTTCAGTGCTCTGTGTTACGTGTCAGTTCTGTGTCATCATTCCATGTCAGTGACATGATAATATGACAGATAACGAACATTATTCTGTGCTCACCCTCATTGTAAAATATGTTAATGTACACGTACATGGTTGTATCCACTTTATTCAATTAATATGAAGACATCTAACCCAAGACTCAAATATCAATTATTAAACAATGGCGCAGCCAGTAGGATCTTTTAACTATGTAAGGCGTTATGTAAAAAATATGTCTGAGCTTGTACTCCCTTTATATGAATTATTGAAAGACAATACTGAATGGGCTTGGCTACCCAAGCACCAAGAACTTTTTAAAAAACTAAAAACAACGATAAGCCAATCTCCAGCATTAGTACCATTTGACAGTTCCAAAAAAATAGTTTTGCAGTGTGACGCATCGAAAAATGAGTTATGTTAATGCTTTTTCAACAGTATGATGATACTGTTCTGAAACTGATAGCATGTGCATCACGTACAATGAATAACCATGAAATGAACTACAGTCAAACTGAAAAACAATTTCTTATTATTACCCAAAACCCAAGTATGGTCTATTATTAAAATATCTCTAAAATGGGGTTATGTATACGTTAGTTGCTAGTTAACAACGCTGGTCACCTGTCTGTTATCAAGGTACGGAAAATTAAAAAAAAATTATGAGAGATGAGAATTGCCTCATTGATTCCCAGGACCCAGTAAAATCTTCTTTTATTTGCTATTCAGAATTAGCCACAGTAGATTTTACTTCCCCCGACCCTAATTTATATCAAACATAGTGGTTAATTCATAAAAAACATCCAAGATTCTCAAAATGAGAGACCCTAAAGTGCTAAGATACCTCCTGCTATTCGGTACAAAATAAATAAACTAAATAGTTTATAAAACACTTTCTTTACCTTTAGCGACTCCAGAACTTCATTTTTCTCTTTCTGGAACAACTCATAACTAGGTTCTCCCTTCTTTGGTGGGTTCATTACAATGTCCAAACACGCTTGTCCTAATACCTGCAAAAACAATATCATTGGGAATTGCAATATGCAATAAATAAACTCTACAGATGTGCCCGAAACGCTAGTAACAAGTTTATGTTTCCACACACAAAGCAACTCGTCTAAAAAGGAAAAAAATCTTTCACGCTCATGTGCCTAACTAATATTACAATTTCTAGCATACTAATATCAACGACATACCGTAGGGCACAGCATTGCACTGATGGCTTTCAAGTACATCGCTTTGACTTGAGGTTCCATGTTGATGACTTCCGCGTAACCTCCTCTGAGTCCACATTCGCCCATGTACCCTTTAGAGCAAGACATGAAGCTGGCCAGCTCCATCTTGCTGTAGGGTTCGCCCATCTCAATCAGCACCTATGAAAAGTTGATAAATGGTTTCATTTAGAGAGAAATAGGTTAATTGTCCAACAAGAAATTTAATGTTTTATTATAGTTTAGAGAACGTTTACACAACAAGCGTTATACAGCATCAATGTTTCTATCATACCTATACACCTCTCATACAGCCAAAATGACCGCAAGTTTATAGAGCAAATTTGTCCGATTATTTTCTGTTTGCAAACGCTACTATAAAATCGTTTTGTAAGGTTAGAGTTATGAAACATTAATAGAGATTTTATAAAACAATTTTATAAGGATTTTATTACAGTTTAGTATGCAGCCATTCTGCTGATCGATGCAACATTAAATTGACTTGTTTATTTCATAGCAGTTTTTTAGGATTATTCAATTCCATTATTACCTCATCCAAACCATTTGTTTCGTGCAAAACATATCATATTACACATCTTTGAAGCGCCATTAATATAATAATTAATAATAATAATAATTAGTGCAGGCTTTGAAAGATTGCATGAAACTGAAATCCAAACGCTTTTAGCTTTGCGACACAGTTAACTTTATAAACATAATTGCTAAATAGGATCTAATACTATAGTTTTGCATTATAATACATTTTTTTGCAAAATGGTGATTAGGCAAATATAATAAAATATATGGCTCCCACTTTATAAACCATTCTTGTCCCTTCTGTGGTTGTAATACAACAATAATGTTACATAGTCGTTTCCATTCTTTTTCGTTATTTGTAAACTGGACATTGTTAACAATAGTTTTCTTCAGGAATTCACGATGTAAAGATGAATTTGTACATAATTTAAACACATATGATATATGTTCTAAAAATATTCCGGCAGACACGATTATAAGTGTTTTATTGATGAAGCGACATACCATAACTTTGTTACATTTTTTTTAGTAGCTACCTTAAATACTATAACGTGCTTTCAGAGCATCAACATAAGCATTTTTGAATGCTTTTAAAGAACCGTGTCATACATATCTGCAAGGGGAGTGGTAGGTGTTACAAGTTGCTGTTATAGTACTTTTATAGAGCAATTTAGTTGTCGTGTCAGCATTGTGTATAATTTTGCTGTAAGAACGTCCTTAAAACGACGCTGTAAAGATGAATCTTTACAGCGTTAACAACAACAAAACTGCTCGCGAGTAACATTAATGCAGCTGTACTAAAACAAAATTACACTATTATCAGGAAGTTATAAAACAATTTTGTTAGTTGGGATGACTTTCTATAGATGTTGGACATCTTGTTAAAATTTTCATAAGATCTGCTAAAAAATCATTCGTTTTTTTTCAGTTTCCTACACTATCATTTATTTTTCAAAATACTTCAAACTATAAAGTAGAAAATAAATAATATGATTAGATTACGACTAAAAAATTGCTTCTTTTCCAACTTTCTTCTATTTTAAATATTTTCTATGTTTCATTCCATTGCAAAACCTGCTGTGTTAAAAAATATATAAACAATATTATTTTCTTCACTGACCTTTTTGAACGAGTAGAATTTTGACCCTGGGGCGTAGATGTTATGCTGGTACACCTCGTCAGCAAAAATGAACAACTTTTCTTTGTAAGCGAATTTGATGATGGCCTCAATGTTTTCCCGTGATAACACTTGACCTGTTGGGTTTCCTGGGTTTATTATGACGATTGCTCTTGGGTGGCATGTTTTCCTTGCTTCTGATATTGCTCTCTGAAAAACAAAAGAACTTCATGGCCTGCTGAAGAAAACAAAAAAAGAATATTTCAAAGGATAATACAGCATATTATCCTATATGGAACAGAATTATGGTCAATGACAACAACAATAAGGAACAAAATAAGAACGGTCGAATTAGGCTACATAAGAAGATGCCTGCAGGTCACTTATGGAAATAGAATGCTCAATAACAAAAAGGCTAGAAAATAGAGCACTGCGATGGTAATACGGTCACGTTCAAACAATGTCAGAATACAGGTGGCCAAAACGAATATTGGAATGGGAGCCTCCAGGGAGGAGACGTAGAGGACGACCGGCACTAAGATGGGAGACTTACATTGGACATGCTATGATAGATAGAAACCTGAGATTAGAATAATAATATAAGAGTGCAAATAGTGTACAAGAAGTTATTTTTTCTTAAGTAAAAGACCACATTAAGAGTAACACTGGTATTAGCGATTCACTAATAAGCATGATGATATAAAATAACAATAAAGTGATAACGTACCTGTAACTCGGAGACATCTAGACCCCAATTGGTGGATTCGTTTAGATAGTACCCGATCTGAGGCATATTGAATTCAGCCAGCGAAGCTGAGTACAAGGGATACTGAGGGATGGGGATCATTACGCCGGGTCTTTTTCCATTCACTTCACAGATAAGGAGTTTCAGTACGTTTCTAATGGCATCGCTGGCACCTAAAAATTAAATCATGATCATTCTGTTCACATTTTTTTATATACCATTAAAATGCGTCGGAGTCGTGTCACCGACGATAACTTTTGTACGGAGTCGCACTACGTGATGCATTTTTCATATACAATATACATTGTGTGAAGCTATTTCTAGGCACCGGCTATAATAATAGATTAATGTAATCAACTATAATTATAGTTGTAGGAACATGAATGGATTGTTGCGATAGCACCAACGAATATCGGTCGTTAAACATTGTAGTGAGTAATTGCACAGTCACGTTTTATTTATGAACATCAAATTCATCAATTTCCTTCCGCCGATCGTAGGTAGAAATATGATTTTTTGAGGGAATCGCAGAAACTATAACGTAAGAAAATCAGTCGTACAGTACAGAATAGTATAATCGCACTTCATTTAGTACGCTAGTACATCTATCTTGTTTTTAGTACAATTAGGAATTTTTTAATATGTGGGAGAATGGGGCTATTGGCGAACACCCACTTAAATAAAATGTGGCGCAAGTACATACGATGACGTGGAAATTTGCATTATAATGTTATGAAGTAGGTACACACTTTTATGATTTTTTAACATATAGCCTCCTCTTGATCAAACACCACGAGCCGCCACTGAACTTTGTTTCATTACAACTTTACCTCCAAATCTATAGTTATGTTTTTAAAACTTAAAAACCCTAAAGCAGCCCGCCCACTATGGCGACGCGAAGCGAAGAGACGCGTCGATAGACGCGTGAATTCTCTTCGGACCAACTACGGTGTGAGTGTGAGCCAGAGGTGTGAGCATCGTAAATTGAAAAGTGCGGAATGAGCAAGGGACCGGGAGGTTCCCTAGGTAGCGATCGTCATTATCATGCCGAGTTTAAAAAGGGACAGAAAAGACATAATTATGACAGAGACATTAAATATCGTCGGCTGCGATTATTCAATCCCGCAGCCTTATTATGTAAAAATTAGCGACAGCGGTCGCTGAGCAGATGCCGAGCAGCATACACATGACAGAAACACGACCGTCAAAATTGTAGGTTATATGTTGTTGTCCGTAAGGATGACGTCGTTGCATAATACGAAATTTAAGTTTGACAGCAGATACTGCGCGATTTTCGCCCGTTGCTTGTCGTCTGCAAGATACGTGATAAAGGTTGCCGATGCTGGACTGTCTTTAAGGTGGGGAATAAAATCTGCTGTTGCCAATTGTAATTAAGGGGTATTAAGTGAATACAAATTATTTTCCGTTTCCTTTATATATAAAATAAAGCAAGTCGTAAAAGAAGAAAATAGACTGAAATTATTAAGAGTTATGACAACCTCCTTACTTTTCTCACCGCATTCTTTTCGTTGTTGAATTTACGTTGGTCACACAGTAGGAGTCGTTTCTTTTGACGCTTCGCCTCAATGCGCGGTACTAGGCGGCGAGAAGATCTAAAACTTGCTGATATTTCTCTCATATTTCCGTTTTTAGCATTTATTTGGTGGTAAGCTGTGCTAAATTGCAGTCTGTGACTGTGATACAGGACATCAATTGTTACTAAAGTAATTTAATTATTTTTGATATAATTGTAAAACCAAGTATTTGGATTGAAATTTTATTTATTTATGCTATGGACCCATAATTTTTTCTTGTTTTTTCCTTTTCTTCTTTTTCCATAGTGACAAACTTAATAAAAAGAATTCCTCTTCTGACGAACTGCTCATATTGTATCTAACGTGTCTGCATTCAATTGCTGAAACAAATAAAATTCGCGTCACGCCGTTCGAGACGTGACGTGAAGCTTCGCCCCAGTGCGCGGACATCAGCTAAATGACGCTTATCCTCGCAACGCTTCCGTTCGCGACACGCTTCGTCTAAGTGCGCGGACACCTTAACACTTTTAGTAAAACCTTTCCCTGTAACTTGTATATTTTACGCAATAATCGATAGTTTCCAAAAGTCTAAAACAATAATAATATTGTCGAAAAGAAACTTTACTTAAAAGTCGAAAATTTCTGCATTCGCAAAGCTTCTTTGCTTTTGCGCATACAGTAAAGAGTAACTGACCACCTAGAGTGAGACAGCAACCAGAACTTTCGTAAAAATATAAGCAAAAATATGCAGGCATCCTCTTGAATGCAATTCTTTTCAATTCAGATATTTTCTTTATCATTCCTAATGATGCAAACGACGTTTTTTTATTGTAAAGATTACATGTAATCGTCTTTAAATTATCTCACCTTCACGATAATAGATTATATCAACAAGAGAATTAGTGAAAACAGTGTAATCTGCCGAGTTCACAGATTATCACGCCTTCACTTATTTGAGTGTGCTATCCCATTATAAATAAAATATTGATTTTATGAGGTCAATATTCTAATTGAACAGGAGATCAAAGTATGAACAGAACACAATCTTCATATGATTATTTCTTTAAAATAATTAAGCTATAATAATATATTGTAAAAGGCCAGTGAAACACCATAGAACAAAGTTACTTGTATCTTTCTCGTTTATCACACGTCATTTAGCACCTTTTATAGCAGAGAGACAAAGAAAACAATTTGGTACGACAGAAACGTAATTTTCATTTTTGCAGAAAATGGTTTTAGTTCAATGAAAAATACAGTGTTTTATCTTTCGCAATCGACAAGTATTTTATCCTTAGACAAGGAAAGAGAGAAGACGGAACGCGCGACTGACATTTCTGTTATCAAATGGCACCAAAAAACCAAAATTTACCTGTGATAAGTGATTCCTGGCTCCTTTCTGCTGCTGTGGCTTTTACAACCGTACCCTACCATTATGCACACCGCAATATTTTACAATGATATGGGTCTTGAAAACGCTAAAAATCATAAAAAAAATATTTTGGTGACTATTCATTTTCGGTAACAGCTAATGACAGCTAATTCATATAGCATCAAACGGGCGTGCGGTATCCCCTCTCTTTCCTTATCTAAGGTTTTATTATCATATCACATCAAAATTGTCATAAAATTTGAACATAACTATTTTGAGGTTAGAACTATTAAATAAAATTTCATGTGAACTTCAACATCATTCAATTTTACACCAAAATAAATAAATAAAAATAAAATATGATACTGTGTACCGTTTTCGGAATATTTTGGTTTGATGATTGTGGAGTAATAACCGATGCTGGTATAAAGTAGTGTTAAAGATATTAATTATTATTATTAATTAGTGTGCATTATGTGAATTAAAACTTTTTTGTCACGCGAATGGATACATGTCAAAAAATTGTGATTGTAGGCTGTCCTTTCTTGTACAGTTTGGTAAAAGTCCAATCTAACCGGTAGATCGTCTGGCAAGATCTCTTGGACTTGTCTGTAATATGATAATGCCGACAACATCGTTCAACAGCTCTTAAATGTATTTTTTCCTGGAATTTTCTATTGAGAATCTTTTCTACATAACACGTAACAGCTGCACTAGAGATTCCTCAACACTCGCCTAAGGTCAATAACTTGTCAGTCTCTTCAACATTTGAATACATTTTGAATAACAGTATCTAATTTTACAAATAACAAGGTTTCAAAAATCTAATAAATTATTGTTATCATCAGAACTATCAACAAATGTCAGTTTTACAAGGCAGACTTAGAGAAAATCAAGATATACCGATTAGAAAGGGTATTTTTATGGAAGGCTGAAAAAAAAGGAAACCCCAAAATCCCAATTTTTTAACATGTTCCGTTTTATCGGAGGTCTCATTTACGTGACAAACATTTTTAATTCACATAACGCATATACTAATTAATAATAATAATAATTACTTATACCAGGATCTGTTATTTCTCTATAATTTTCAAATCAAAATATTTCGAAAACGATACGCAGTATTATTGAGTTTTACCAAAAGTACCTTGTTGGTGTGAAATTAAACGGTGTTCAGTTCACTTAAAATTTTAATTAATAAATCTAACCCTAAAAAAGTTATGTTCAGTACTACTTGGTACTTACCGTGTAACTAGCGCCCTCTATGAGACACAGATATAATAGCAAATTCATGGGATGCAATAGCGTCCAAAACATATTCGTACGAAATTTCATTACAATGTTGCCAGTAGTTTCGGCAAAATCGTAAAAAAATGTGAATAATTTTTTTTCTTCAACGTCCTGTATCTTGAATACTGATGGCGTTACGAAAAATTTTTACTAAGCAAATCCCAATTACTTTTTAGTTTTCTACCCGCCCTAGATTTTTTTGAAACATCCCATATTTTTATGGAGACTGCCCAACGACGAGTTTTGTCTATGGGCGCGGTCCTCACCTGCGCTGACGACCACGTTCTGCCAATCTGCCGGGATGCCGTCCCTTTCCTGGATGTACTGCGCCACGTGTCTGCGGATGACCTCGATGCCCGGCGAGTCGGTGTATGACCCTACGGACCCTCCACGGCATCCGGCCAGGATGGTTCTGGCGCGCTGTTTGGCGTCCTCGGGGAATTTGGGGTCGTCCAACAGGGGCGGGTAGGTGACCAGCGCCAGCACCTGCCGGATGAACGTGATCGGCTGTTGACCCATCGCGTGACAATCGCCGATGTTCGCTTTGATCACCTCATTGAACGGTTTCTTGGTGCCCTAGTAGACCAATGTGAAGGATTAGTTTACGGAGTAAGTGAAGGTTCGAGAATGTTTTCTTGTTGGTCCGGTCTTATGGGTCCAAATCAACGAATTAGAATATGTTAGAAGAAGTGCTGTGTGACCATCGTAAATTGACCAGCGCGGCATGAGGAAGGGAAGCGGGAAGTTCCCTCAGGTAGCGATCGTCATTATCATGTCGAGTTTGAAAGGGATAGAAAAGCTGCTTCTGAGAAGGAACGTCCCAACTTTGAAAACACTATATATTTATCTCGATTTCCATATTTTTCAAAATTTCAAATTTACAAAATTTTCAAAAGCTTCCAGATGTTTAACATCTCCGGAATGTTTTAAAGAACTTTGCAAATTTCTGATGATAAAAAAATGTAGTCAAGTTGATTGACTCAGTACTTCCCACACATTCCGATGATACCAGTTTTATTATTTTTCCACAGCATGAAATTATAGTCTAGATGCCCCTGCAATCAAATCATCGCTCGCCCGACCGCACAAAAAGTGTTTTATTCTACGAGGTGCTTCTTCCACAGGTCAATGGACAATATATCATGAATACAACAAATTTTTGAGTTTTACAAACTCCCACCCCCGAACCACCCCAATTTCATCCCCAACCAAAAACATTTCTAAAATGATCAGTAACCCCTAAAACGTCTAAAACGAAGTTTGAGGTGTTTTTTATATTTTCAGTTTTTTATTATTGCCGCGCCGCCACTGCAATGATTTATAAAAACCATACGCGCTTTCCATATTCGTCGCGGTAATAAATCTGTGTCAAAATGTCATTAAAGTAAATTCAGAAGTTTCCACGTAACACAATACAAAACGATCCAAAGTAATACTCGTATGTATTTTGTATGCATCAGAAAGTTCAAGTCCCTTGGTTTCTGTAATCGGCAAGGCAATGTTCGGATAGACCTAAAAAAGTGTCTTATGCCGCTAGGTCTTTCTCTCAGGTCAGGAGACAGCCCATTATGAGTACAACAAATTTTTCAGATTTACAACCCCCCACCCCCCAACCACCCCAATTTCACCACCACCCAAAAAAAAGTAGAAAATGATCAGGAACCCCTAAAACACCTAAAAACGAAGTTTGAGGCATATTTGAAATTTTTCGTTTTTTGCTAATAATTACTCCGCCGCCCATGCACCGATTTTCAAAATTGTAGCAACATTACCTACGACGACCTTACACCATATCACTACCCAAATTTCATCAAAATCTATGCAGCGATTACTGAGATTAGGAGGCTAGAAAAACGCCAACAGACAGACAGACCGACAGACAGACCGATAGATAGACCGACGGAAATGAGTGACGTGGATTTTCATTATGTAGGCATCATAAAACGCCCAAAAAGTATATTATTTCAAAATCGAAAATTTTCGCGATCACAATACTCCCCTCACCTATCGGTGTGGGAAGTAATATTAAAAAAAAAATGTTAATTTCGAAGGGCTTGCAAAATACGAAAGTTTCCAAAAAAAATTGAATATAACTTTACATACACTCTACACACACTTTAATTTTGAAAAAATGTTTAAATTAAGGAAGGTTAAAAATTTTTGTTACAAAAATTTTTGAAAATGTAGGAAATTTTGAATGAACTTCATATATATGGAGTTATAAAAAGAGTGGCCGTAAGTTTTTCCAGGTTTCCTTATAGTTTGTTGCGAGGTTTGTTGTTAGTTCCAGGTTTAGACATCACATTCAATCAATGTTTGGAATTATACCTAGTCTCCGCGATCTTTTTAATTCAACGTGTCAGTTACTTCATATTTCTTGGTATGCAAAAAATGAGTAAAACCTACTTTTACACAATACTAATCAAATATATCACCGAATAACGAGTACAATAAATAAAATATTGCTGTAATTTTCAAAATTATATAATTATTGCGACCTTGACATCAGAGTAGAAGTTAAATACTATGATGATAGGAGAAAATTGCAAATATTTTTTACCAGTTCGCTAACAACTGGTGACGTTTGAATAAAATTTCCATACAAATTATAATCTTTACATGTTAGTTAGTAGTTCAGTGTAGATTTTTTAAATAATGTATAACTTTTACAAGGAAAACCAGTATCAGTCTAATACGTGTCTATCTTGAATTTTGTTTTCAGATATCCTCAAGTTTTTTAGGACCAGCATTTTTAAAAAGGATCAATGATCTCTAAAACGCCAAGTAAACGAGTTTTCCACACTTTTTTGAGTACTTATCCCTGACACCATTGGATCAGATTGGATTTTTGAACATAGTAAAAATGTTTTCGTTGTTGCCATAACTATGTAGTAATAGCCCACTGTAAAATTTCATCAACATTGCCCTACTACCTTCAAGTTCCATGTTGCATTGATACTGACGAATATTCAAAATTTTCCGCGATTCCAATACTTTCTTTATCTAATAAATTACCTTAAAAAAATAAACCTGTTACTAAGCTAGGATGAAAAATCTAAACATATTTTCATCCTAAACTCATTACAGAATCTATCATTACTTCATTACCTATTTCAATTTATTATACCCAGGAACAAACTCAAGTGCTGTTATCAACATTCAGACATCCATATTTTACCTATTACCATAACACTCCAAATAATAGCCAATTATCTGTATCAACACGTCCATCAAAGAATGTAATATCGCTAAAACCGATGGTTCAATAATCAAAATGTATGATGTCATTAATACAGCTGACTTGATTCACTTTGTAATTATGTAAATAATAATTACATATGGCAGTACAAATCGGTACAGGTCCGGTTTTGCAATAATTGATAATATGATAATACTTGATTTTTCATAGCGCAACATGAAGATGCGAACATTTTTTAATTTTGCCAGAATTCGAAAGATGGACGTTGACTCAATACTGTCCATGGATTTTAATGATTCTTACAAAAAGCCTAAGTACTATCTAATGCTTTTCTCTTTGAGAGATAGTTTGAGAGTAAAGGGCTGAGGTTTAAACCTAACCTGATATAAAAATGACATGATTTGTCAAGGATGAACCTTCAAATTGCTTGTCACTTTATTAGGTCAAATTTTTTGGAAGATTTGTGTCTAATTTAACAAAGAGAGTGAATGAAAGAACAGAGACAAAAACGGTCGTTGCCAAAATTTGACACAAAATGTCATAAGTGCCTAACCAAAAAAGGTAATTTTTCAGATTATGTCAGTACGTATTACTTCATTGATGCCAACTGTAGTAAATTTCATTATCAACCAGGCCTAACTAAGCCGACGATTATACAACGAGTGTCGACTTTAAGCCTGAGCTTAGCTAAGCTTAGGCTTAACAAAGCTCGTGCTAAACCCGCATTTGTACAACCGGCCCCTAGAAAGAATAAAACAGTTCAACTACTGATAACTTTAAATCCCCTAAAATAAGAATTGACAAGCAACTAGCACAGAGGTCCATAGCTCTCCCAGGCACGTAGCCAGGGACCTCCCTCCGAAAGTTACAAAATATCTCAGTGATTTATACAGGGTGTCCCACGACAATTAAGATATAGATATCGGAACTGGCCAGTAGTAGCGAATTATAATTTTGGGGGTGTAAATTAGAGCAAATATAGTATTTTTTCTTATTATTGTGTCACCCAATGAGGCATTTGTTTTTGGTCACGTGACGTCCGATTCAAAAATTTTAATGGGATAAAACAATTCAATCAAACCAGCACACTTGGGGTCTAAAGTGATTAATTCAAGAGCTACAGGTACTTACAGCACTGTATGTTATTATTAAATATATTAATTTGTGCGACAATACCGATAATTGCTTCGATCACATTTTAAAACTATTTGGGGTGCCTTGGAAATTCCAATAAAGGTTATCTCGAAAACGGTTACTTCTAGAGACTTAACGTGGTTCATCACGTTGTCTAGTAAGCTAAATCCGCGAGAGGGCAGCATCTGTACAAAACTATTATTTATTTGGAAGCTCCTCCTCGTTTCTGCTAGAAATACAGAAAAGAGCCATGGCCGCGACAGCAACGTTGCCAAAGATGCTCAAAGAACCACCCGACGGGATCCCCTTGTCCGATAACCTTTGTGAACACCGATCCGACACCCGTGCCGGCAACAAAAAATCGTCGGCTTGTCCCTCAAAGGCCAAGCAACAGCACAGGTGGCCGTCCGTATTCCATCATTTGGGATATGACCAACGGATATGACGATATGAGTAATCTGTAAACTTTGAATTGGGGAAGGGCTAGGCTTAGGAACTGTTGTATTATTTCGCAAGTGGGCATTATACAGGAGGGTTTGTGTATCTTATTTTCGGATAATTGGTATTTTGTTACTATTGATAAATTTTTTCAATGTATGTATGTATGTCTTTGCTGGAAGTTTGAAAATTTCATCAGATATAAGGTTGACGGTTATTTTGGTTATGTACGATAGCGATTTGAAAACATTTTACAGGGTGTGACATGTGGTTAAAAATGAAATTGAATATTAGTACCTAGTTTTTTTACGAATTTATAAAACGGAAATTCTGGCTGCTTGGCTGATGGGTCAAAGAAGATGATGAATACCTAATTTGAAAATATGTACCTACGTAGCCAGGTAAAAAAGAGCTAAAATGAATTGAGATGCTTGGTGATGGGCCGTAGGAGCAAAATACATTTGCGGTATTAGCATAACATATTTATTGTATACCTACCTACCTACTACTTATTACTTCCACACAATCACACAGGTGAGATGAGTAAGTATTGTAAATGCGAAACATTTTTCGCATCGAGATAATAATTATGTTTTTTGACGTTTTGTGGAATCTATACGACATCATGAAGATTTAATAATGTCACTGATTTCAGTCGGTCTGCCCCTCTATCTATCTGCTGTCATTTTTCCTCGCATCATCTCAGTAACCGCTGCGCTGCTACAATTTTCTGTCGGAAAATGAAAATTACCAGAACAGCTCCTAATTTCTTTTTTTAGCATTTTAGGGATTTCTAATAATATTTAATTTTTTTTCGGTAAGGAGCATATTAATAATTAGGATCGCCGGGGGAGTTGCTTGAGGGGCGAGTTGCAACCATTTTTGTATTCACATAGAACTTACGATGAAAAACAGGCCCACTCGACCATTGTATTTGAAGATATACCTGTGGACGTGGATGTGGACAAACATCAGCGGACTATTATAATGTATTATGATTACGTAATTTCAGTACATAGCTACTGGACCGATTTTGATAGCGTTTAGTACCCCCACCCTTACCGGCGTGTATACTTGCAAATAATGTGAGTCTATAGAAATTTACATTATTTGAAAAAAAAAGATGGAATACTCTACATACAATCTGGAAATTGAGTGATAATATAAATATATATTGGAAAAGCAAATCAATCATTTTACGATACGGTGCGCAAAATTCGTTTAGCCCGTCGTTATGCTCGATCCCATTTATGATGCATGTGGCGTTTAGAAAAATGCATCGGGCACTACAACTTCTGGTGGCCCGAGCAAGAATGACATCAGATTTATTAATTTCAGCAGTATATTTATGTTCCTGAAAAAAAGTAAAACCTGAAATAGTTAGCTAGAATTTAACGATTACAACCCTTCAATTCATGATGATACCTATATTAAAATGTAATAAAAGTTAAAACAACGTTTCGTGAAGTAAGGACACATAAATATTATCAACAACTGAGGTGCCAAAAAATTCAAGCTTTCAGCACTCGAATATGAACAAATAGAAAAACAAATGAAAAATCTGAACAGTGACCTGAGAATATTCAGGAAAACATCTAAAGTGATCAACAAATGAAGCAACAATGAAACAATGAAGGCGAACTACGGGTAAATGCAGACAAACCACTAATAACAACACACTGAAGAACAGTCTCCAGAAAACTGAATAAATATTCTGGAGAAGAATAGAAGACAATGTATATATGTCTCAGCATTTACAAATTGCAAGCAAAAAATCGAATTATCTCTGTGGTATACAGCACTACCTCTACATATAAAAAAGGGGTCCGCGGCGGCAGCTTTGTAACCATCACGGTTACGTACGGGCGGGTCGCTCTTGGCGGCGCGGCGTCACCTCAAACGCTTTGCGAAAGCCGCCGCGCCGGCCGCTACGCGCTATTGCTACTCGTGCCGCTCCACGCCATACGTCTGCCGACGCCGCGCGGCGGAGATGCGACGCGAGACATCCCTCAAACAAGAACTCGCCTGGAAGTAACTATGATTTTTTATTATTTGACCCATGGGGCACCGCTCAACTTGCTAGGAAGTCACAATAATATTCTAAAACTAATCCATGTATCATTTTTTGAATCGATATATCATTTGCTTTAGCTATTCATCTGAGATACCGTGATGGCACGCGGATGGTTGCACAGGTATAAGTGTTTTCCAGTTTTCAGATAGAATGAAAAAAAAAACAAACAATCGTACATTGCTATGTGAATATATTATGTAGACAAATGTATATATGGTAACATCGCTTATCACATAATACCCGCATAACTCATAAACACGTTTCCAGTAACTATTTCCTGGAATATCCTTCTCTTTGACAGTTTGGCAACAAGGCCGGTTATTTCTTGTTATCGGCCAGCCTAAAGTTCTCTGTCTCACTCTAAGTAGGACGGATCAGTGGGAGGCGTGTCGGAACCGATTTTTTGATAGTTTTTCATCAATCTTTCCGTTATTATTAGAGATATCGAAAAAAAGTTTTTTTTATTTGATTGAATATCTACGACTGCGTTGTACTACGCTCAGAAATGGCGTAAAAAGAAATAAATTAAAAAACTAAGCAAAGTATCTTTTTGAAAAATCAAGTTTTTCAAAAAAACTTAGCGTCGCTCGAGACATATTGTGTCACTAAATATAAGAACAAAATTAGAAAGTTCTAGTATCGCTGTATTTTGAAATATTATTGAAATAAAATTCAAGAAATCTAGTACAAAAAATACCCACAATCCTCGAAAAAACCATATACATTCAACGAAATACACCCTCTTAGAAGGCATGACAATATAACATCAATAAAAAATAGCTATTGCTGGAAATATAAACCGTTTATAAAACGTGACGAAAACGTGACGAACCACCTTAAAAAACAAAACCTTTTTTAGGCAAAACATATTGAGGAAACGATTTTTTACTTCCCACACCGATAGGTGAGGGGAGTATTGTGATCGCGAAAATTTTCGATTTTGAGATAATACGTTTTTTGGGCGTTTTATGATGTGTACATAACGAAAATCCACGTCACTCATTTCCGTCGGTCTGTCTGTCGGTCTGTCGGTCTGTCTGTCTGTCTGTCTGTCGCGTTTTTCTACCCTCGTAATCTCAGTAACCGCTGCATGGATTGTGATGAAATTTGGGCAGCGGTATGCTGTGGGGTCGTAGTAGGTAATGTTCCTATAATTTTGAAAATCGGTGCATAGGCGGCGGAGTAATTAGCAAAAAACAAAAAAATTAAATATTGCTGAAACTTTGTTTTTAGGCGTTTTAGGGGTCCCTGATCATTTTCTACTTTTTTTTGGGTGGGGGTGAAATTGGGGTGGTTTGGGGGTGGGGGGTTGTAAAATTGAAAAATTTGTTGCTTTCGTAATAGACTGTCCACTGACCTGTGAAGGAAGACCTGGCGACATAAAAACTTTTTTAGGTCCATCCGAACGTTGCATTTGCCTATTACAGAAAGCAAAGGACTTAGAATTTTTTTGATGTAAACATACGAGAGTATTGCGTCAGATCGTTGTAACGAGGAAACTGTTGAATTGATTTTAATGAAATTTTGAAACGGTATTCCTACCATGGCGAAGATGGAAAACGCGTATGGTTTTGATAAATCGTGCCAGTGGCGGCGCAGAAATAATAAAAAAACTAAAACTATAAAAACAGCTCAAACTTCGTTATTAAGCGTTTTAGATGTTCCTGATCATTTTCTGCGTTTTTTTGGGTGGGGGTGAAATTGGGGTGGTTGGGGGGTTGGGGGTTGAAAAATTAAAAAAATTCTTGTACTCATAATAGGCTGTTCACTAACCTGTGAAGGAAGATCTAGCGACACAAATCACCTTTTTAGGTGAATCCGAACATTGCCTAGCCTGTTACAGAAACTAAGGGACTAAGGGAATTTTCTGTATACTATACGAGAATTTATTGGTCTAAATCGTTTTGTATTTTGTAACGTGGACACTATTAAATTGATTCTAATGAAATTTTGATACAGTATATTGTTACCGTGGTGAGAATGGAAAACGCGTATATTTGTTTAAAATCTTGTCAGTGGCAGCGTAGCAATAATCAAAGAACGCGACAAGTATGAAAGCAACTCAAATTCGGGGGGAGGGAGGTTGGCAATTATTTGGTTGCAAGGGATCTTAGACTAAAGCTTCATGCTATGGGAAAATAATAAACTGGTATCAGCGTAATGTGTGGGAAGTACTGAGTCAATCAACTTGACTCCATTTTTTAATATTCACATTAAGGTTTTTTCGCGAGATCTCGGTCCAACACTGTGTACTATAGGGAACAGAACAGGAAATTTTCGCGTCAAACGGGGATAGGGGAAGGAGGATGTGACGTCAGTCGAATATGACAAGGTCACGTGATACCGGGAATGAATTCTTATACCCGCCAAACGTAGGTGAGGTACTGGCGGGTGACATTTTGTTATGTCAATATGATGCGGTTCACTTGCGGGAAGTAGAACTGTTGTGGAGAGGGAACCCGTCTCTCACCGGCCCATTCCCGGTTTCTTTTCAACCGAGATCTCGCGAAAAAGTGCTTATTTGATGCACCAAACCGGAAAGAGTCAATTTGACAGAGTTCGATATGTACCGTAGGTGGCGCCCTCTATTCATGATAGCACAACCGTGGTTGAATTGGGATGTATCACAACGACAACAAAGACAATAAAAATAAAAGTAACGCTTTGACCCTTTGACACACTGTATCTTGAAAATTAAGAATTTTAAGGCTGTTGATATTATATTAATCATCTAAAGATTTGTACGGCAAACCGTCAATATTTTAGAGATCAGCAAATCTACCAAAATATCGTAAAACTTGACCTCACATTATATTTTTTTATAAATTTACTAAACAACTAAAAAAATTACCTACGTCGCCGTCGTAGGGTCCTCTTCTCAATGGGTTCTGAATGACTTTAAAAAGATATTAAATTGAACTTTCTCAAAACGGCGAGTTTTTAAATTGCACAAATAATAAATTTAAAGGGCGTAGTTTTTGATAATTCTACTCATGAAGTTAATGTTTTAAGATGTAGATGGCGCTACAGCTCCAAGGACAGTTTTTACCTATTCTTTATTTCAAACTTTTTTTTCACATTGCCCTATATATCATAAAAGTTGTTAAGTTGTTGTGTTGTACAGTACGTTGAATGTTTTGCAGGTCATTATACTCTGATGGTAGTATACTACGGTAATTTATAAAAAAAAAATGTTTTTGTAACATTTTTCGAACTCAACTGATTTTTCAGTCATAATACAATAAGGTCAATGCTCCAAGAAGCAAAACTGTAGCAAATGCCGCATTCTGTTTTTTTTATTCGGCTGCTTGTTCAAAACCTTTGGTTTTTGAGAAAATTCAAATCCAAACAAATTTCAAAATCCGTTAAACTGAAGGTTCCCGCGAATTTCGCATGCTCTGTAACGATTTATGCAAAACAGACTAGGACAATTTTTTCACGCAAATTTGTCAAATTGACTGTACTATAAACTCAACGTATTTTACGAAAAAATACGTGGTGAAGGTGGGACGAATATTATGATCAATTAAAAGGTCTCAACCACCAATAGTCTCAACCCTAATTAGAAGTTTATATACCGATGCACTTGCTTCAAAATCGTTGTGAAAACAAAAGGGTAGATCCGAACCTGTTCCCAATAAAAAAAGCGATGCAATGTAGTGCCGATTTTTGTGCCCATTTAACCATTACCATTAAACGATAAGTAAACAAGTGCAATTGTGCAATCGCCAATCGAATATCCAATCAAAATAAAAGCAGATATAGCAAGCTGTGTGCATTAAGCCTAGGGTGTAAGAGGTAGCAACAGCATAGGGTTGGTTTGTACGTTTGTAAGTTAACTTTAAAGGAATGCGGAAAGGAATCTAAAAAGCGGTCGAATATAGGCGTGTACAAGAAGCAGTGTCTAAGCAGGGCGTTGCATTCAAGCGTGATTTCTTTTACCTTTTCCAGTTCCTTTTCGATTTCACCAGCCCGAATAACCAGCGGTCCTCGGACCGCATATTCCATAACCTTGACATTGGGATTCAAATTATCCAGCGTCAAAGTGTGCTCACCCATCTCTGCCTTCTGCCTTCTAAATGACGTACTGAATTGGCGCAGCTTTTTCCCATGGCTGTAAATGCGGAGACGCGATAAAAATCTTGATGTCGACATTTTATTGGTTAATCGCGGTGGTAGTACTTATCAATGACAGGTTATTGGAAATCACAATCTACCGGAATCTGCGGCTCCCCAAACATTCAGAAATTAGTATCGCGAAATCGTAATGCACCGTGCACTCGGTCTCGGTTACGTATTGATACTAAATCGGGCCTGTGCATATACAAATTTAAAACACAGTGGTAAACACGACCAAATGACCTCACGATAATGTACAAGTATCAAAGTGCTCTAAAGTCAAATGTTATCGCTGGAATTCTTCTCATTCACTAGGATGTTTGAACGAAGCACGTTTTAGGAGTAGGACTCCGCCACGACACGACTATTGATTTTAGGAGCAAATCTAATACCCTACCGTTTGGATCAATTTCAAGATTTTGTCGATGCAAAAAGGCATTATGTAATTTGTTGTGACGTGGAAATTAACTAAAAATAACTCCTGGGTGACAGTTTCGTTTGCACAGTATCATCAAATGCAAATTTTAAATCAACTTTACTTGTTTACTAGTATGTATTTTGCTGTCATTGTCATTTGTGAAAGTTGCAGCTGATTTGTAAACACTAACGAATTATCCTGCAATGTAGGCAACCAAACTTACAAGTTTCCAACCACATTTCTTCCTCCATTTTCTACATATATCATAATAAGTAATAGAAATAAAATAATTTTGACCTTATATGTAGGAAAGAATGGATATAATAGTAATTTAGTAATTTTTCATGATTTGATATCACCGTCGGTGTGTTCGATAATTTTATTAAATGGATGTGGATAACGCTCCAAAACTACCAGCATGTATACATTCATAATATATCCGAAAGTTTGATATAGTTATTATTGTATATTGTTCTCTGAGCGGTAATGATTGTAATAACTCACGCAAGGAAGTTTGCAGCAAGAGCCTTAGGCGAGTGCTGTAGATCAACAAGTGAGCATCACTATTACAGCGAGTTGAACACTATACTTTATTTATGACCGAAGCTATGAATAGTACGATTTAAATTCATAATATAGGTATTGACAACTTAACCTCACTTCTGCTTGGAGGAACTTCTGCAGGTCCATCAATGATATTCCTGCGACGGCAAGGATGCAGAGGTAGCTATACTCGTCCGAAGGACTTTAGACCGATTACCCTTTCGTCGTTTTTACTAAAAACACTGGAGAGGTTGGTTGATAGATATATCAGGGATGGGCCCTTACAAAGGGTTGAAATCCATGCCTATCAGTTCGCATATCAGGCGGGAAAATCAGCTGAGCTGGCACTTCATCATTTGGTCAGCAGGCTGGAGAAAACGTTGGATCAACGGGAAGTGGCTATGGTAGCATTTCTTGATATCGAGGGTGCGTTCAACTGTACCACTACCAATTCGATAAGACGCGCCCTAGAGAGACATGGAATTGCTCCAATCCTAGTGGAGTGGATTCTTACTACTCTAGAGGGCCGAGTGGCTTCTGCAACGCTTAATGACATAAACTATAGCGTTGCAGTGGCGCGAGGCTGCCCACAAGGCGGTGTTCTTTCACCTCTATTATGGTGCTTAGTGGTGAATGACCTACTCGTGAGACTAAGCAACACAGGGGTCTACGTACAGGTCTATGCCGATGATTTGAGCATAGTGGTCAGGGGTAGATTCATTAATACAGTCTCCGAGGTAATGCAAGGCGCGCTGCGTGTTGTGGAAACGTGGTGTAATGAGGTGGATCTGTCAGTGAACGCTGAAAAGACGGAGCTCGTTATGTTCACTAGGAGAAGGAAGACGGAAGGCCTCGTGACGCCTACCTTTTTCAGAACGACACTTGAATTGTGTGAGTCAGTAAAGTATCTAGGAGTCATACTGGATCACAAGCTGACTTGGGAGCAGCACGTGGATTATAACGTAAGCAAGGCTCGAAACTCATTATGGGCCTGCAGAAGAGTTGTCGGTAGTAGCTGGGGCCTGAGCCCAAAAGTGGTGCACTGGCTCTACACTACAATAGTCAGACCGTCACTAATATATGGCTCCATAGTGTGGTGGACCTGTATAAAGACGGAGGCAACAAGAGCCAAACTTAATAAGGTCCAACGTTTGGCATGTCTTAGTATAACCAGTGCAGTGCGCACAACACCCTTGAGTGCCATTAAAGCACTATTGAATCTTCCTCCTTTGGATCTGGTAATCCAAGGGGAAGCTAGAAAAACTGGGTTCCGTCTCTGGAGTCAGGGTAGCTGGACTTTTATGAATCTAGGCAAAGGACATTCGACGATTCTAGCAGAGTTGCATGAGGATTGTCCTATTTTGTTGGCGAGGAGCGATACAGTTTCTCCTACGCATCGCTTCAATCGCAAATTTACGGTGGTGTTTCCGTCAAGGGAAGAGTGGAAGTCTAGGGAAAGACAGCTCATCGAAGGAGGAGGACAGGTCTGGTACACAGACGGTTCACTCGCTAGAGAGGGCTCGAGCTCGGGAGTCTACGGGCCCCGTACAAGACTTTCATTCCCTCTTGGGGGGCACACCACAGTATTCCAGGCTGAGGTCTATGCGATACTTGCCTGTGTAAATCGTATTCGGGAAATTGACGGGTCTAGGAGGCGGATTACTATCTACTCTGACAGTCAGGCAGCCATCAAAGCACTGAGTGCTTGGAAAATAACGTCGGGACTGGTCCTGAAGGCAGGAGGGCTCTTGACGACATCTCAGCTAAACACAAGGTATCACTGATGTGGGTACCTGGGCACGCTGGGGTAAAGGGTAATGAAATGGCGGATCATCTAGCCAGGATGGGATCCGGAAACAGTTTTGTGGGCCCGGAACCAGCCTTAGGACTGTCTGCAAATTTGGTTAGGAAAACAACTGGAGAGTGGATCCAGAATCAACACTCTCTGAGATGGAACAACATCTCTGGTCATCTCCGTTAGGCTCGGGAGCTATTAGCAGGGCCTGCAGAGAGAATAGGACGATTTTGTCTCTCTCTGGATAGGAGTAACTTGAGATTGTTAGTAGGCTTATTAACGGGTCACAATACCTTCAGGCGTCACTTGTTTGTGATGAGGGTGGTCAACGACCCAACGTGCACGTGGTGTGGTGAAGAGGAAGAATCCTCGGCACACATCCTGTGTCGCTGTGAAACCCTGGGTTATCACAGGCAGACTATGCTGGGCTCAAGAACCTTGGAACCAATAGAGATAAAACGGATAGGACCTAAGAATGTACTTGCCTTTGCCAAAAGGGCAGGTCTTAGGAACTCGCGCGGATAGAGGCGCAAAAGGGCCAATACCTCATACAAGGCTTTCGCGGGCTTTCGAGGTGGCCATATTTGTTAGTACAAATAAATAAATAAAATAAATAAAATTGTGTGGCCTATGCACCAGCCACATTCCGTGCTGGATAGCCTCTGGTTCTTATTCATTCACTTCTGCTACTAAAATAAATACTGCTATCATTGGAATTAGCTTTTGACGTCTTATAGTGACATTGCAGTTATTTATAGCGGCTATGCTTTTCCAAGAGATCAATATTATACTGGTATCCAGTATCCAGTAAGCGGTGATCGTAACCCATGCATGAGCCGTGAGTAATAAAAATTCATACCGTCTGTTTATAGATAGTATAACCTGTTAAGGCTTGGTAATGGTTGTTTAACTCATTGGGAGTAGATAAATTATATTTAAACACGGTAGGCTTTTTTAAACAGAACCCCACAACAAAAGTACTGATGATTTTTGGATCTATTTCAAGAATTTCTCGGTGCCAAAAGGCCTCATGTAATTTGTTCTAACGTGGAAATTAATAAAAATAACTCCTAGGTGAGAGTTCCGTTTGCATTGCAAATTGTAATTTAAATTTCATATCTACTATCTTCTTTATTAATTTTATAGGTTTACTTTTACAATTCGCTGCCATTTATGAAAGTTGGAGCTAGTTTATTGTAAAGTTGTAAACACTGAATTGTGCTGCAACGCGGGCAACCATACTTACGGCTACCGACTTCGGTTTACTGTGTTTACCTAATATTGGAAAGCGTAGATTACAGTCAATAAACTATATAGTAACTTTTTCGTGATTGATGGAATTTTTGATAAATGGAGGGGGTTAATTTCAAATGTGGACTTTTCTCTGATCGGATTATAAAAAAATATTTCTCCAGCACTTATTGTGGAGCACTAACCACATCCAGAAATATGAGCCTGCCAGAATAACCAATCAGAATTCAAATCCATGCCATGATAGCCACGTGATATCTATGAAGAGTTTTGAATGGATGTTTTGAAAAATGATTACCTATGACGCACGCTGTCAAAAGTCAAGATGTGCCTCTTTCAAGAGCTGTCATCGGTCAAGGACACTGTCGGTATCGGCCTGTCAAAATTTAGTAATTTAGTTTCAGTTTGTGATTGCGATTATTCCTGCTACAATTTGCAATTCAACATATTCGATTCGACACACATTTTAAGTAGATTTTCGGTATATAAACGAGCATGGCAGCTCCAGTAATCCTTTCGACCACATCAAAGCACACAGCGACGGTAATACATTTTCATGGATTTTTCTTTAATTAAATTTACTATATTTAATATTTTGCAGCTCATATTCTTACATGGACTTGGAGATACCGGGTAAGTGGTAGTTATCTTTGGAACGTATACCTATCGCATGATGTGCTAAAAATAAGTTCGACGGTTATGCATTAGAAGCGATAGTGTTGTTGCTGAGCAGAAATTGAGTAAACTCTTATCTGTAACTCCTTAGGCAAGGATGGGCAAGTGCAATGGCAGCTTTGAGGCCTCCTCATGTGAAAGTGATATGCCCAACAGCAAATACAATGCCAGTTACACTGAATGGTGGATATCGGATGCCCTCTTGGTTCGACTTGAAGACTCTGGATGAAAGTGGTCCAGAAGATGAACCAGGTAAATGCACATAACATACAAACCACATCTAATAGCATTGGGGCTTTCAAAAGAAATATAGTTATTCATCTACAAACACATTTTCATTGTACTCATATTTAAAATTTGTAGATGTTTCGAAAGGTCTATTTTAGACTTCCATAAACTATAAATGTTTTCTTTAGTATTATGGTGTTTTGATTGATCTATGTATATTAAAAGCATTTGAACTTCTCCAATAATTTTTTTAGATTTTTTCAATTTGTTTGTGAGTAATCGAAAAGTCTGCACACACAAGAAAATTCTGCCAATAATCACATTCCAACTAGGAATTATAGATTATATATATTTGATATTAGACAAATGTCACTTCTAAAATCACTCCTTTTTTGCCATATCTTCCAACTAGAGCTAACTTTGGAAAAATCCAAATAATCACTGTATTTGGTTTGAGGGTACTAAATTACGCGATGTATTGAATATAACTACCTGTCACAATTTATTTAAGTATGTACACACCTAGACAGTTATACATTTATTCTATTTGACGTTCTGTAGTGATATAGGAGTTCAAGGGTACTTGCAGAGGTCGTGAAATCGCCTCGGGAGTATACATAGTGTAAAAAAAACCATATCAAGAAGCAGAGGGAAACAAAAAAATGAATTTACTGATGGCCAAAAAAAGAGATTTGCAAAATAAAATAAGGATATATTCAAATTTTTCCACATGACTTAAAACAAGGCCTGAGGTCACAGATATCTTATCAATATCGACAATCGATACTGCTACAGCGCAGGTCAGTGAGATTCAACTGCGCATTTGACTAGAGATGATCTGAATTCTTTAACAATGCAACTCAATTTATTGATACTTAAACATATTTGAAACAGGCAATTAACCCACTAGCATTTTCGTTGCAATACATTTTTATATCTGATAGGTAGCACAGTTATCCTGTTTGTGACTGAGATTCGCAACTAATCGAAGCCATCATTTTATTTCGGCGCATCCCATTATGAATGAATCCAAAGATAGAATCTAATTCAAGCCCATCCCTACAAAGTGAATTAGTAATCTAGCCCTGAGCTGGCGAATTGCCTACACAGGCAAACATCATAAAGCAATAGAAGAAGAAGAAGCATAGCACTGGCTATCGATATCGAATATCAATACTTTACATCCCATCACTATACGATATCACTGACATCAGAGGTTGTTTGCACGAGATTTTCCGGCGTTTGAAATAAGTTTTGGAATATCTCTCACAGCCGATTCCAAAAAACCAAACAAGTGATTCTGTCATGTTTACTAGGCTCTAAGGAACGCGTAAATGACATAATATTTTTTTCTGCAAGTACCCTATTGAAGTATTTCTAGAGATGTTTTGTCTAAATGAGTCAATGCAATGGAACTTTTTTTTGTATTTTCTCTATGTGTTCACTATATTTCCAGGTATCAAAGCTGCAGCTAAACAAGTGCATACTTTGATAGACTCTGAGATCTCTGCAGGTATTGCTGCAGATCGGATTGTAGTTGGAGGCTTCTCGCAAGGGGGTGCATTGGCGTTATACTCAATGCTCACATATCCAAAGAAATTGGCAGGTGTAGTAGCGTTATCATGCTGGTTGCCCATCGCTAAGACCTTTCCAGCTGCAAAGAAGTCTCCTGATGATGTTCCAGTGAGTTATTACCATTAATTTTTGATCATTTTTTTAATGTAGTTCCTAAAACCTATCTTGCGGTTTTCTTTGTTCCATTGTGTTTTACCTCAAATATATGTGGGTTTTATTAGATGGCCAGTGGAACATGATGGAATTATCATTTCTTTTAATTTTTTATATAAAAAAAAAATAATCTTGCTGACCTCCACTGACATTTGATGCTTAATGTCATAGATTTTCATCCAAATTTTGGCTTTTCAGTGAGCCTTTGTAGGTAAAACTAACATATTTATGAAAATCTGTAAGTTTATATCAGATTACTCTGTAAAATGGAACACAGACTCAGCACTGAGTAGCAGAGGCAGGAAAGACTGGAATAGCAGATCATACATCAGCCAGCAATACAAAATTATTTGGGAACATGCTAAGATTATCGACAAAGAACCTCACTGGTATATCCGGAAATTCAAAGAGCAGCTTATATCACCAGCAACAAGAAGGTATATAGAAAGTTTAGTGTGGACATTAGACCAATATGGGAGCCCTTGTAAGAGATGTAGATAAACAAAAATTGGACTGAAAAAACTTGAACACAATAATGCAGTAACCATCGAACGGCTATGTTAGTAAGAACCGATGCCACTGAACCAGAACACATCAGTAACCAGTCATAATAAGGCATGAAGAACGACACGTCATCAATAACTGACGCTCTTAGTAGAAAAGTGGCTCCAACCCACCAGAATAACCACGAAAGAATGTTTTCGGCTAGACGAGAATGAATAGCAACAAAAGGAACATGTTCGACAGTTTACCTAAGGATGATTGAAGGTAGTAGAATAATCGAAATATTGTACTCAAAATTGTATAGTCAATGGGAGTCTAAAATAGACCTTTTATCTTGAATTCTATTTTTTCAGGTAAGCTTAATGCCTTGCTAGTTTTGATCAAATTTAACAACTGTAGATTGAAAAATGTGTCATTTTATTTTGAGTAGATTCAGAAGCTCATAAAGGAGGCAAAATATTCAAGGCTTCCTTGAGAGCTATTGTAGTCATTGAACTTTGATGTGTAAATTCATTGTCCTGTCAATTGGCACATGTATTGCATTTTAATCTGGATATTGTTTCCATGTTTTGTGTGCATTGGATAATATACACACACGTTAATGAATATTAAAAAAAATCAGGTGTTTTGCCTTGTGTAACATTTCCGACATTGACAATGAATACTATGATAATATCTATTGAATACTAATTTATACTATCATACTTTTAAATTTTTGTTAATGAAGTACCTGTTATCATTGCTAATAAGTGGTATATTTAGTTTTATTTATGTGGGATAGTTAGCAGATAAAACATAGAAGTTATAGTTTTAGTAATTTCTGATTATAGTATAGTTGCTTTTGATCCATCACGCTTTGTTGGCCCAACATTAAATCCACATATATTGAATAATAAACTCTTTATTGACGTTTCGGTGATCTGTGTATCAAAGTATGTACACAATTATTGACAAAAAAATAATTTGAAATAAGCATATTTCCAACCCTACAAAAGTATAGTCTACTGCTGCATTAGAACTGTAATATAAGAGAAACAGAAAGGACTCTGTAGATATACTTAAAAGCTGAATTATAATTGGGAATATGTTCCAGGTAAACATAATGATTAATTTTCTACAAGCCAAAGGATGTTATTAAAAGTTTTGTACAGTTTGAATGCTCAATTGAGATTTTGAATTAAGAAAAAAAATATTTTTTTTGTGATAAATGGAAAGATCACATATAAGTTTTATAACAAAACTGTTTTTCTTTTCTTTCGTTTTTGAATCGAGTACCGAAAACACACCGACAGCTCCCGAACCCGTATGACATAACCAGGGCGATGATAAAAAACAAGGAAAAAAGTCAGGGGCAGCTGGACGTACTTCTTGTTCATTTCTCAAT
The DNA here is from genome assembly GCA_951848785.1 of Callosobruchus maculatus. NCBI lineage: Eukaryota > Metazoa > Arthropoda > Insecta > Coleoptera > Chrysomelidae > Callosobruchus > Callosobruchus maculatus. The sequence goes on along the minus strand of CATOUR010000157.1, from coordinate 200,701 downwards.
GCCTAAATAAATTCAATTCTATAAAGATTACGTATTTAATTAATTAAATTGCTAAATAAAATATCAAACCAAAATGTTTACCTAAAATTAATATCTAGATTAGAACTCAATATCAAATTAAAATAACCATATTCTTTAGTAATGATATTACGATATGAATATTTTCAAATTACGCGCGAGGAAAACAAGTTTAACGGACTGGCAATGCCGAAGTCAAAGTGGAAATGCTGTCGCTAGACGCCAGTAGGGCGGTCAGGATGCTCCTTTGACCAACGACGTCCTACTCCGATACTAGATTCGCAGCCAATCGCGGAAATAAGTACTGGTAAACTGGTTAACTAGTGTATATTTGTTGCAACACAGTCGATGAATGAAGTTTGCAGCTCAAGACGAAGTCTACGATCCAAATAAATATGTTTTTGAATGTTTGAAGTTGAAGTCAGATTACAGATTCCAATAAGTAAGTACCTAATCAAATATGTTTCGTTGAAAAGATCTCCTCAATCAAAGGATGGCCTGGGTTTTAATCCAAAGATCCACAGATTCACTATCGGACACTCTTAACTCTAACCACTAGGCCATCCGGTGATTGAGGAGATCTTTTCAACGAAGCATATTTGATTAGGTACGTACTTACTGGAATCTGTAATCTGACTCGATATAACTTTTGAATTATTGCGAAAAAAAGAAAACAAAAACAGTTTTGTTAATATATATATATATGATCTCTCCACTTATGTCAAAACATTTTTTTATTCACACCTGTATGCACCGTTTGACGATTCTAATCCTAGTTCCCTAATCACGTTTTGCTAATCTTTGGCATCAAGTCATGCACCGTCAAGAGATTAACTAATCCAGATTGGAGATACGGCAAGGTTGTTTTGACAGTGACAGTGTCAAAATTGTCAGTTTGCGGTGCATAGTAAACAAGTAATCTAATCCAGGTTTACGCAACTAACCGCGCAATTGACTTACGGTGCATACGGGTGTCAAAACCTCAATTGTTATTCTTAGAAAAAATGAATTTCAGGTATTTCAGTGCCATGGAGACTGTGATCCCATAGTTCCCTACAAATGGGGACAAATGACTGCGTCTGTGTTAAAAACCATGATGAGCAATGTAGACTTCAAAACGTACCAAGGGGTCGGACACACATCTTCTGATCAAGAACTAATGGACATGAAGCAATTTTTAGAAAAGTACCTTCCTAGCCAATAGATGATTTTTAAACATATAAGCTTGTTCTTTCTAACTCTTAAGTGACTACCTTTGCTGTTTTCAGATTTTTCCAAGTTATGAGAAAATGTTGAAGAGTGTATATACTTCGGCATATTGAAAGAGTTCTAGTTGGGAGATAAGTGGCCAAATTTGTGAAGTGTTTTTAGTCAAAAGTGGGATTAGGCAATTGAGATGTTGTTGTGAAGTGATTACCGGCAGAATTTTCTTATATATATGTGCGCCTAGATTTTTGGAAAATCTAAAAATTATTGGCTTAGTTCAAGGTGATATCACATAGGCCACAGGCGAGGTAAAAATGTAACTTTTTATAAATATGGCATCTCAACATGAAATCAAATGAAATTCAGTCGTTTTACTTCCCATACCACAGGTGTTGAGAGTATTGTAATCGCAAAAATATTTCAAATTTTGAGATGTGTTATTGACCCTCTACATTATGTCTTTCAAATTGAAAATAATCGAGATTGTGCGAGTAAGTGAAGTTTGTTGAAGCACTTTTGAATCATCCTTTGTATATACAAGCTATATACTGCTGTGTTTATATTTTTGCTGTTATGCTTCTGATAGAATCGATATAACCGTAGTTATAATATCGTTATTCAGATTTAAAAAATCTAAGTTATAACATGATTCGTCCAACGGCATTTTTTCAATTTAAAATATGCTTTTACAGTCTTTTCTTGTACACTGTTCAACATGTTCTCTCACCGTTAACATTCCGTACTCCTTTGCATGGTATATAAAAGTAATTTTAGTCACTTTAATCTGTGAAATTATGTACCTTGTAATTTAAATTATTGATTTAGACAAATAAATAAGAACCAGTACAATTATACTTTCATTCGTAAAGAAATTGTGATAATTACAGGTTCTGTTATCCAGTTTACTTATTTTGAGTTTGATGCAACACTTTTGTGCGCCTAATAACAAGCATCTCTTTTAAAACACTTGCATAGATGCATAATTTCAATATTTTGGAATATTTTTTAAACTAAAACCAAAATTTCTACTCCTAAACAGATTTCCTATCAGGACTTGGGCCTGATTTTACTTTCATTCACATTTTTCATGCGGTACAAATCAGGTTTCAATCATCGAGTTGTGCCCATTTCATTCTCAAACATTCACTGAGACATTCAAATTCCAATATCTGTTACTATTAGGTGCAAAAAATATGCAAGTTATAGTCAATAAAAAAACGACAGTAACAAAATATATATTCAATTATTTAATCGATTATAATATCTAATATTCCAAGCCTATACTGTTTCGAATTTGTATTCCTAATGAGCACTTTATTTTTGAACTTCTGTAACACTAGTTTCTGTAACGACTGTGACGCAATATACCCGACGCCTTTGGACTTGCTTAGAAGAAAACTAAATCCGCCTTGCTTGACGTATCCAATTACTTCTCTAGAGCAAGAGTGTCGCACAGTTTTAGCCTCGGGAAGCCATAGTTTCCTCATTTGGCTGGTGTAATTCTTGAGCATTTCCTTGTCCAGTGGGATAATCTGCAAATCAAATCAACAGTGTTTAAATTAAATTTAAGACTTTTCCAAGTAATAGAACAGTAATTTCATTAAAAAAATTATAACTCGGCTGATGGCGAAGGCAGAGCTTAAGCACCAAAGTGCTTTTTTTATGGCCGGCCTCCCGCAAAGGCTGAAAGCCTATGGCGCTGTAGAAGCGCTGCGAGAGGATAAGTATCGGTTCACGTTAGATTTGAAACGCTGCAGGTTGTAGCCGTCGGGAAAAAAATTCCCCGGCAGCTGATTCCACAGCGTCGAAGTTCTCCAAAAGAAGGAATGCTGGAGCAGACTGGAGTAAGGACCTCAACCTGGTAAGGATGAGCTCGCAGAGCTTCTCTAGTGTTCCTGGTTCGGACGGCCTGTGGTGTTATTATCTGAGATAGACTCTATAAAACAGGGATAGGTCAGCCACCCTCCTTCGATGTTCCAGGCTGTGGAGGTCCTTTGTGAGGTTAGGCGTATCGATTAGTCTAATCGCTCTTTTCTGGATAGTGTCCAGATGCTTTAGAGAGTGCTTCGGAGCGCATCCCCACACATGGGAGCAATACTCCAGGGATGGTCGGATCTGTGCCTTGTAGAGCAGCAGCAGTTGCTCTGATGTATACAACTTCCTATAGCGGAACAAAACTCCAAGCTTCTGGGATGCCGTTTTAGCAATACTGACGACGTGGTCGTGCCAGGACATATTATTGTTGATGTTGATTCCCAAAAGCTTGACGGAAGGTGATTCGACTATGGGGTGACCCTCCATTTCCACGGTTGGTAAGCCATCGTGCGACTTCTTTGTAAGTGTTGTTGCCTGAGTTTTTTGTACGTTGAACTGTACTTTATTTGCTAATCCCCACTCGACAATTGTTTTGATATCTGCGTTGATCTGTGAGGCATGCTGCTGTCGCCGACGTACCGTCCCCTGGGATGATAGTGGCTTGCCTGGTTCCATGCACGACACTAATGTACTGTCATCTGCGAAGCTGTAGATTGGATTGGATGTTATTTCCAGCACCTCGTTGATGTACAGCAGAAACAGTGTAGGGGATAGGACAGATCCCTGAGGAACACCGGCGTTTATTGAAATATGTCTGATGAACAGCCCTCGACTACAACAAACAGAGATCGGTCGTTCAAAAAGCTATTCAGCCACTGGCGCAGGCCAGGTGGTAGTCCATAAGCAGCAAGCTTGACCAGAAGTCCGTCATGCCATACTCTGTCGAAAGCTTTCGATATATCAAGTGCGACAACACGGGATTCGCCATGGTTGTCTATTGCTCTGTTCCACAAGTGAGTGACGTAGGCAAGGAGGTCACCTGTAGACCTGTGCTTACGGAAGCCATACTGGCGATCATTTATGATGTTATTGTTGTCCAGGTATTTCAGGAGCTGTGTGTTAATGACAGTCTCCATAACCTTAGACATGATGCTGAGAAGAGCCACAGGTCTATAATTGATAGGATCAGTTTTTTTTTGCTTTTCTTAGGGATGGGTTGTACGCAGCCAATCTTCCACGAAGCGGGAAACACGCCTCGTTGATACGAAAGTTTGAAGAGATTGCAAAGAATAGGTGCAAGCTCAGCGGCACAGCGTTTAAGGACAATGGCTGGAATTTGGTCAGGATCAGTAGCTTTATTGGTGTTCAGCTTTTGGAGGATGCTTTTTACATCTCGATGTTGAAATTTGACCTCTGCCATTCTCGGGTTCACGCTTATGGTGGTGGTCGGAGTACTTCCTTGAAAGTCTACAGTAGAATTGGCTGCGAAGAGCTTCCCAAAGATGTCTGCTTTTTCTTTAGGAGCAGAACCGATGGATTTGTCGTCCTCTCTGGTCAAGGGTGGTATTGACGAATAGAAAAAGTTCTGACTAATAGCCTTAGCTACAGACCAGAATGTTCTGGACGAACTAGGACATGAGAGGAGCTTGTTCTTAATTTTTTGGTTGTGTTCCTCCTTGCTGCTGTCAATCACGCGTTTACAGTGATTTCTGGCGTCGATAAAACTGCTGGCTTTCAGCATTTGGATTTTTCCTCCATTCTCTGTAATGTTGGTTTTTAGAGGTAACTGCTTTCCCTCTCTATTGGAGGACTGACATCCCAAGCAGAAATATATCCGATTTTAGCTCGTGTTCACGAAATTCAAGAGCCTAGGAGACGGATTACTACTTGCTTTGACTACTTTGCTTTGGCCAAAAATACGGTCAGGGGGTATGGGTTGGCTCAGTGACCGGGTTCGATTCTCGTCAGAGGCGGACATTTATTTCTGGTTTTTACAATCAAATAAATTTCCTTAAAAAAAAACTCAGCGAGAATCCCAACCTGAGTAAACAGTAACAAAGATTACACAGAGGCTAATATGACCAGAGCAGTCGATGCCGTAGACACAAGTAAAAAAAAGTTGCAGAAACGAAAAAGGTCGACTCAACACCCAGCGAGCAGACAGGAAAGACCAAAATAGCAAACTACGCTGTAACCATAACATTATTTGAAACAAAGCTAAGATGATTTTTTTTATTTTTTTTTAATTTATTCGTACTGCAAAATACAAATAATGCCACCTCGATGGCTACTCCTTGTATGAGGTATGGGCACTGACATGTAGAAAATATACACTGAAATTTGGGTACATAAAAATTGAAATGTCAATGTTTTGTGTAGCCACCGAAAAAATGAAAGCGTAGTAAAGCTATCCAATAAAAGCTTGCATTCATTTGGCCCCCGTGCTCCCCTCTGCTGGCGCCCATGGTTTGGGTAAAGCACCAACTGAAACTTTCGAAATGAAAGTGCATATCCAGGTGAAGGTTTATCACGTAGTAGTGTTTGAGTCAGAGTAACAACTGAGCATAGAGGTAGTAAACAAACCACTTCAGCATGGCGTGCTCAAAGCCATCATCTTTTGACACTTCAGACCCAAACATTGCCAACTAACCTGAAAATTCTTCCAATGCAACCCATGTTACAAACACTGCTCTGCACTGTCCCATCTCGAAGTTCGTAAAGCTTCACTACAGTTACCAACAAATAGCGAATTCGATTTTACTGACCAAGCATAAAAGACGCACAAACAAAACAAACGTTTGACAGTCGGAGTTTACCGTAAACAAATCGCAGGAAAATTACATAGGCGTTGCCAACTCCTCAAAATTTATGTAAGACAGAATTTGCGTTTATGATGAAGAAACATGCAGTAACGCAGTAGAGGTCAACATATCTATTGATTTTGCAGTAATTATTTCTCAACCATCAAAATACAGTCTTTTTTAACGTAGAATGGAATATTTCTGGATACTATACTCGTACAATTAAGACGATAGTAAACAATTATGATTGCCGTATCTGGTGGTCGATATGACAGCGTAAGAAAAGATGTTGGCCTATTAGAATTAATTGTTTACTACCTCTATGTTCACTTGTTACTCTGAGGAGTGGCATAACAAGTTTAAAGCTGTGATAAAATAAATAAACTTTAAAATGCTTAGTTACCTTATTTTTTCTTTTAGCCCTTATCCTCCGTCTTCTAAGTCTTTTCAATAAGGATTTATGATCCTTCCTCATCTTCTTTCTCAATGCTGCATTAGGGTCACTACAGTTTGGTTCTAGAGGCTCTTTAGCAAAATCTTTTTCTTGCGGTAGACAAATTATGGCAAAATTATGGCACGGCCCTTTCTTTGACAGACTTATTGCTACAGGAACTAACTGATTTTCAGCCAGTTGAGGTAGTTGCCTATTTTTATGACTAGATTTTAGAATTTCCTGTAAGCAGAATAACAGGAAAATGTATTTTAAAATTAATGAGGACCTTCATTTATTCATGTAGAGCTGGTGAAATGAAATAACAAAATAAAACAACAGTTTTTATAAAAGTTGTATCACTACATTTTCACCGTGCATGAAGTGGCATTATCACAAAATTATCACATAATAACTAGATAGTTTAATTGATAAAATTCGTTCTTGTTTGTTAGAGTCCTTTGTCCACTCGTCTTGCCTTGAATCTGCTAACATTACTCACACTAAACAGTAAACTCTTGAAGGCTGTTCCACATGTATGCTACTCTGTTGTTAACAAATTTTCTGGGTAGTTTACTGTTTTTTCTTTCTCTTAGAGTAACCCCTGAGCTGACGAAAGTCTCAATCAGATCACCAAACACTTCTCTCCAGGAAGTCGAAGTCTTTCAGGAAGTTATTTGAGGAAGGAGAAATTGTTGTTACTTTTCTCTGGACTCTTTCCAGAAGTTGAATGCCTTTAGTGAAGTAGGGATTGCAAATGTTATGTGCAAATGCTAGTTTTGGACATAATATGTAGGTTGTGTGTAGTTTTAAAATAATTTATTTCGAGTGAAAGGCTTTTCTTGTGAGGTTAATTAGACCTTCTTTACTAGGGTGTTGATATGGGTTTTCCACTTTAAGACAGTGGTTATCATAACTCCCAAGATCACATCTCCAAATTTCAAGATTTAACCAAAAAATATCGCATCACGAGCTTGTAGAAAGTAACATTATAAAGTACAAATGCATTGAAAAAGGCGACACTTAACGTTTCGGTCTGGAAAAGTATCACCGCAGTGTGACAACTCTGCACGTCACAACGACTCCCTTATGGCGGCTGCTCACCGTTGGAATCACCATGAATTGTCTAAGAAGGTTAAAATCCATGCCTAGTCCAATATCTACGTATGTTCATCTTTATTCTTTAGATTGTCACTTTTCGTCTCCTCTGTGGAAAGGTGTGCAACACCTTTGAGACATGATACTGCCACACAACTTATGTCACTCTAGTGTGTTCATCCTTATTTTGACTAAAGATACCAAATTGCAAGGCGCTAAAACTTCTCACAGTATGTTCAGACAATTATGAATTTTGTTCTATAATTTGAGGATGCTAATTACAAATCCGGCAGGTGTTTTAAGTTTCAGCCTGAGGTAACGAAGTTCAAAAATTCTCAGACCCGCAGATCTGCCAAAAGTTCACCCTAAAAAATCTAAAATCGTTATCTGGCTTCCTATTAGCAAGAAAACTCGTGGCATATATAATTTGAGGACGCTTATTACAAATCCGGCAGTTGTTTTGAGTTTCAGGCTGAGGTAACAAAGTGCAAAAATTCTCAGACCCGCAGATCTCCCAAAAGTTCACTCTAAAAAATCTAAAATCGTTACCTGGCTTCCTATCAGGAAGAAAACTCGCGTCATATATAACTTGAGTACGCTTATTACAAATCCGGCAGTTGTTTTGAGTTTCAGCCTGAGGTAACGAAGTTCAAAAATTCTCAGACCTGCAGATCTCCAAGTTCACCCTAAATCTAAAATCGTTATCTGGCTTCCTATCAGCAAGAAAAGTCGTGGCATATATAATTTAAGAACGCTAATTACAAATCCGGCTGTTGTTGTTTTGAGTTTCATCCTCAGGTAATGAAAACCAAAAAATCCCAAATTCTCAGGTCTATCAATTAAAGTCCACCCTAAAAATCTAAAATTGTTATTTGGCTTTCTATCAGGAAGAAAACTCGCGTCATATATAATTTGACCACACTAAACACAAATATGGCCTTTGTTTTGAGTTTCAGCCTCAGGTAACGAAGATCAAAAATTCTCAGACTGTCAGATCTCCAAGTTCACCTCAAAAATCTAAAATCGTTATCTGGCTTCTTATCAGGAAGAAAACTCGCATCATGTATAACGTTAGGACGCTACTTATAAATCTTGCCGTTGTTTTGAATTTGAGCCTGAGGTAACAGAGATCAAAAATTCTTAGACCCTCAGATCTCAAAGTTCACCTTAAAAATCTAAAATCGTTATCTGGTTTCCTAACAGGAAGAAATCTCGAAGCATATATAATTTGAGGACGCTAATTACAAATCTTTTGGGTTTCAGCCTCAACCTGATCAAAATTTTCTCAGACCTTCAAGGTAACCCTAAACATCTAAAATCGTTATCTGGCTTCCTACAAAGCTTCCATTAATTAACTTGAGTTGTTTATATTTTTGTGATCAAAATTATGTGTTACTATAATATGCATATGTTGAAAAGAACTAACCTGAATCTGTCTCAGCTTATTTCTATCTCTAAGTACAGTAAACTCCTCTACTGGTGAACTTTGCCATTCACTCAACAACAGTTTCCAGTTGAACTCAAGAGGACTAGTAATTTTGAATTTGTTATAATTTGTTCTCTTGTTTGGTGGAAGCTTGAAGAAATCTTCTTTGCATTTATTTGATATAAGCAGTTCCTCTTCAATGCCAGCAGTTGTGTCAGGGCTCAAATTTGGCTCCTGACTTGCCTCGAAACCAATAGATTCAGTTTCTCTTAGGCCCCCAGGTCGTGCTCCCCACATAACCAGTGACAGCCATATTGGTTGAGCATAAGTCGCAGGTATTATTATGTCCCAACCACTGCCATACCCTATAAAAAAAAACTATCAAGTAGATCTATGCTGGACATTTTTAAATTGTGGAAAAAATTCTAAATATCATGGAAAGCCCCAGGCCCAGGAATATGTGTTTAAGGGGATATATCAGTATGTAAAGAGATTGATGTTGTAACTTTTTTGAAAGGTAGAATTTTATAACAAATCACAATATTAATTAAACATGACAGCTAGTCTTATCTTCAACATACTTTTGCTTAAGCAGGCTTTGATCTAACATTTGACATACAAACAACATAGAAAAATAGAAGTTAACTATTTACATTATCAATAACTATTGGAATGTCAAGTGTTTTGCATGTCTATCAAAAAACTGAATAATATGGAGCAATAATATGCGATAAAATTTTGTAGTAAGTTAGGTAAAACATGAAGAGAAGTTTCTGAAACAATTGAAGGCACATATACAGATGATAGTTAATCACAGTATTCAGTGGTATAAGAAGTTTAAGAATGTTTGTGATTCAGTTGAAGATGAACCCTGTCCTGCAACATAATCCAAAGCTGGGACAACATCCCTATTTTAAACTCACCATTATACTGACTGCACCTGACACCAGGTCTCTGCAACAAAATGATGGGAATTGCTTCAGGAGGTAGTTGCAGATCAGACCCAGGTACTAACAGGTTCTGGCGCATCTCAGCTATCTTAGCATTTGACACCTTGCTATGAGGCAGCAGACATCTCACATTAAAACTCCAAAGGGGACTATCAGTTATGACTGGATCTTGAAGCGGCATCAAAGAGTCAATAGCTGTGGTCAGTGCTTTGGTTTTAGTTTTTGGAAAATTATATCTTGGGTCAAGGATGATCAATGGTAACACAAAGTGAGGTGGTAGTACTGAAGGGTCTGATATAGACTTTAAGTACTCCCAATATGGTTTCATCTTTGACAGGTGCTCTCCAGGCAAATTTTCAAAATTTTTCAACCAGTCTACAGTATGCTTTTCACTTAATTGAAATGCATGACTTAAAACTGCATTTGACAAAGGACCTGTTAATCTAAACCTATTTAAATCATACATATTTTCTCTTAATTGTAGATTATCACTGCTTTTAAGCGTTTGTACTCCATCTAATGTAACATCAGGAAAACCGAAGCATTTTTTTATGGTTCGTACAGCCTCTGTATGAAATGAAGGATGCAGCCAAAGCCACAAGTAACTTACAGATTGGTTAAGAAATTTAACTTTGATTGGCCTCCATAAGAAATTCACCTCACCTATTGCTTTACTTGGGTTATCAATTTGATAGAGCATTATTCTGCCTTCCCTTGCACCATTTTTATAAGCATTGGCACCAACTGAAAGACCAGTAGTAGGGTCAGTGATTTTTTTAAATCCTTCAATGATCTTTTCATATAGTCCACTGATTTCTACACACCTATAGTAAGATATATCTTGTATAAGACAATGTTTAATAGTTGCTCTGTAACATGCCCTAAAAGCTTTATCACATGGCCGATAAGGTAACTTATATCCCCATTTTTCCACCATATGAAACCTTTTGGCATGCCAAATGTGGGTGTTGAGCCAGTTAATCCTACGTTGTCTCCTAACATATTCGTCCATCAAGTTTCTGGGTCTTCGCCTGTATTTTCGAGATGGCCTTTTTTGCTTTGGAGGTAAACCTGATTTTTTCATTTGAGATAAATGTATTTGCCGTAGACGTCTTGGAAGCCTTTTAACGTTGTGGGACATAGTTCTACGACGCATGTGTTTGGGCAGCTTTTGGAATGCTAGTTTTACACAAGTCGAGGTAGCCAGTGCATTCTTCATTATTTGGATTTCTCTGCCTCTTGCCACGGCAAACTTTGACATAGTTAGAGAAGTGGGCAGCCTCATGTTCACATTGAGGCCGTCCTCGTTTGTGTCAGACATTTCGGCTCTTTCGATATTTTACACTTTTACAACGTGTTATTAAAGAGGCTGCTTAATACATAACCTCATAAAACACAACACATCAACACATCGCGCTCAATTTAACCTTTAAAAATCAGCTGAGTGGGGTAACATAAGGGTTGTTCCAAATTACGGTTCTAGAAACGGTGACTGGTTGGTCCACCAGCCAATTATCGATTCTAGAATCATAAAATGGGCGGGGCACGATGAACACAGTTCTGGGTCGGTGATAGAACCGTAATTTGGAACAGCCCTTCTTTTCTTGCACATTCGGCATTCGCCCAAGATGGACAAATAGATTATTACTAGTGATGGGAGTAATATGAGTCAATTATGCAATGATCCAGTACGTCCTTGAGTTTTCCAGACCACCAGGGATAAAAGAAAATTATTTCTTCGTATTCTGATTCTCTTGAGCTGTATCACAGGCAAAAAAAGATGAATGGGCTGTCTCAAACAAATTTGAATTGTTTTATAGTAACAAAATGGCGCCAACACAATAAATAATATGCCTATAAAAAAAAAATACCTACTGTCCTCGGACTCCTCGCTTAGTCAAGCGCACCCAAACCAGTTAGAAAATACCCGAAATAAATGGAAACCAGCAGAAATCTCTGTGCAATGCATATTACAAAATTATATATTCCTGTCCATTTGGTGTATGATTTATTAGATAGGTATTTGAAAATTAATATAATTTGCAAATCTATGAAATTGCATAATATATTTTTATGGATATAGATGATCACACAACATTATTAAAACAAATCTTGATTCTCAGTATATATATTATATTATCATTTAATATTCTTATAAAAGTTATAAAATACATACAGGTACCTAGATAACAAAAAAAAAATTTAATTCTTGTTCACAATTGCTGCCCCTTGTAAGCTGAAATTATTTGATTCCTAGGCGAAATACTGCTGTTAAATGCAGGTACAATATCACAGACACTGCCACATTCCTTCAAGTATAATAACCGATCCAACAGAATTATTGTTTCTACTAACGGAGCTAAAAGTAATCTTAAAGAGAAAAATACTACAACTCTTTGCCATGTTCTATCAATCAATTCACTATATGCTACAACCTCATCATTTGGAACTACTATATTGAGTTTCTGCAACACCTTGCTACAGTATTTTTCAAAAGATAAATCAGGCTTCCACTTTACGTTGCACACCATTGCATGTTTTAGTTTTGGATTTTCAGACACTAATATTTTTTCTAATATGGCTCTATAAGAATGTATTTTTAATTTGTTGTATTCTTGTGGATTTTTAAGTCTATCTATATAATTTTCTATAGCATGGCAAGCAATTTCACAAGACAGATAGGATAATTGGAAATTGTTTTCTATGCAATATTTGCTGAGAGGAAATGACTGTGAGTCTTCAAATGTATCTAATGATAGTTTCATATAACAACAACTGGCCATACAAATAAATGCAACATTTGGAGATTCTGAAAAGTATTTTAACAGTATGGTACCCAAATCACCACAAGGATGTAGACCAACAATACCAAATTTGAAGTTGCTATCATCATTTTTGAAATTCTCTTTTACTATAAGTGAAAATACTCCAGCTAATAAATCATTGGTAATTTTTTTGTTAATATGAATTGTCTTGAATGTTCTTCTATGGGAAACCTTCCGATAATTTAATAAACTCTCAAAATTCTCATCTAGTTTATTTGCTAGTACTGATAATGTAGAATCAGCTTCAAAAGTGCATACGTTTAGTCCATATCCAAAAGATAACATGCGACTCAAATGTCCCAAGCCAGAACCAATGTCTACAATATGGAAACAATTCGTTTTTACAGCTAATTCATTACAGTATTTTGCCATAATGCTTATTTCATGTCTTTTCTTCAGTTTTACACCTTTCCAAAACAACTTCATGAACGGGTCACTGTCTTTCAAGGCACAACTTGTGCTTGGATGCTCACTTTGCTCCCTTCGTAATGAATATGTTCTTATTAGCTGCCTCAGACTTAAAAATGATAGAGGGTACATTTTATTTATCAAAGGCTGCTTGAAGTTGAGTATCTGGCTCAGCTGTTGTGTCGTAGCATTCTCGAACTCGCTCTGCCAGCTGGCTGGTAATAGATTTTTCCAATGTTCTGCCAAATAAAAGTCAGAAACATATGAATTCAAGATATCTTCGAACAGCTTATACGCTTTGAAAGCTGTTGCTAATGTGGATTCAATAGATCCTACGTCCATAATTCAGCTCAGATTAGGTTGCAGGGTAAATAATGAAACAAATAAAAGTTTAAAATTACAAAAATTTGATCATTATTTGTTGGTTATATTTACTTTTACTTGGCACTCTTGGCCACAAAACAGCTCTTGGCAGCATTTTGAGTAGGACGTCGTTGATTTTGACATTTGATATATTTTTAGGTTATGGATTTAACATATTTCAGTAGAGATGAGTCGGTTAATATTCGATGTTGATATTTCAAGCGAGTGAACAAAAGTAATCAGTTAAAGCTTGCATATATGGAACCTACGCTAATACTAATAAAATTGGCTACTTACCTTTATTCGAGAGCAACGTATTAGACACAGATTAGTCGAAGGATCGAAAATTTTGTTTCGAAAACGATGTATGAATTATATTGTTCTATATCCAAGTCTGAGAAGTCCCATACTTTCATCCCTATTATTTTGTTCAAGAACCGACAATGACGCAGCATTTTTGGGCAAATTAATCTTTTTTTAAATTGTTAGTAATTTTACCCAGCGGTTGTGCCCAGCTGCTTGTAAATTTTGAAAGATGTTGCTAACGTTGATATAATGCAGGATATTTGTGTTTCTGTGCTAAAAAAATAATTGTTCATAATATACACAAAAAGTTGCTCTTAATTTTTATGGTATGTTTAGTTTTCCTTCAAGGGAAGGAGGTTCGGTTACAATCTATTTAACATTTTTTGATATTTGATATATATTTAAGATTACCGATTTGCGTTTCAGTTGAGAAGTTGAACCACCATGAAGAAGTATGAATTATTCATGTCCAGAAAACCCATCTTTATCATTTTGTCCGAGAATTGGCAACACTGTAGGATAGGCTGGGTAAATTACTTATATTTTGTTGACAATCTGACAGTGCCTCCAACATGAAAAGAACAAAGGTGTATGTAAAACATACTTTATGTAAACAGTTATACGGAAAAGTGTTTTACCGGTTGCCTGCCTATATCTTATGATACCTGTTTTGTGTGTTGCCTGAAATATGTTTGCAGTCTGGTTTATATCAAACATACCAATTTGAATCCCTTATTATTTTTTGATGGTCGTTGGTTGTTTTATAATTTTTATCGCTTACTCACCATTTGCGATTAACCTATTATGTAAAATGTTATTCGCTTAGGAAATACCTCTGCAGGGGTGTTACCGTATATGTAGTACTCTCAGCAGAGTAGATAAGATTGTTTATATCAATGGCATTAGGAACTTTGACCTCAGTGTACTTTATATGTGCTCTTTTGTATCAAAAATTCAGTTTAATGTGAATCCGCAACTCAATAGTATTCGACATGGCATCCCTTGTAAGAAAAATTATTTCAGCGTCAAAAGCCCCAGCTCCTGTCGGGGGTGCGCCCTACAAGTGAGTACAATGTATTTTATCATTTATCAAAAATTTTTAATAAATGCAATGACATTCTCTTGACAAATACAAAATGACTACTGACCCAAACGTATTATACTGGGAGTTTTTTAAAAGCCCAAACTAAAAAATTATTAGGTATATTCGTTTACTAATCGTCGATCTGTTCACTCTAGTTTCTGTATGTCGTCTAGATATAACCTAATTGTAAATAATGAAAAAAATCATGTGCAATACTTTACTAACGCTGCTACAACAGCTTTGGCCTTCTACGGTCTTGGGCTACTTTTTTGCTTCCATTGCATACTTCGACTTATTTAACCTTTAGCTAGGTACACGCGCCTTGTTTTGAAACTTAAGTACAAGCGTGGTGTACTCTGTACAGCACCTAACATGTAGATATATTATATCTAAGGTAATAAATGCTAATAAACTAATTGCAAAGTTAATATTAATTTAACGATTTTATTACAAAAAAACATTTATACTTATGCCTGGAAAAAAGGTTCAAAGTAGTGAATATTATACATCGGACTAAATAGGTACCTGTCTGTTTTACGAGTACACGCATGGTGTATTCTATGCATCAAATAAAGCAGCTTTAGCTAAAATATTGTCATAATTACATTTATTTAGCTTTTTGTTAAAAGGGATTGTATGTATTAAAAAGTATATTAATAAAATTAAAAAACCAAAAACAATTGAATAAGTTTGTTAAATAACAATACCTAATAATATACTTTTTTACAATTACACGCGCGGTGTATTCTAGGAACTAGACGTACGGACTAGCGGTCAAACTTTACTTTTTCGGCAAAGTTTGCAAGACGACTGACGAGTGACGACTGACGGAGTGACGGCGAACCGCGAACCAAGCCTGTGACCAAGCTTTGAGTAAACACCATTTTTGAGGGTTAGGTAGAACAGCAGAGGCGACACCTTTACACCTTTCAGGAAATTCATCGTACTTAAGTTCGATGGTGTACGCAGTACACCAGCGCGTGTAGTTAAAGTTAAAGATTAACCCAAGGTCGTAATGTTAAAAACAACTTTCATCACATCATAATAACACTTGTTGAAAATATGTGGATTACTTAGCAGTTGCCTTTTCCACTGCTAACAGATTTTCACACAAAATGTCAATTTTAATGAATAATTTTTTGAGTGGAACCGTACCGAAGGCAAATTGACCTTGTCAGAAATCATATCCGCAGGATCCAGAAGTTCTTGGAGAAAACAATGCACATACTTTTAACATTCCATTCAGTAAGACCTTACAAACACTTTGCTTCTCCTTATCGAGGTCTGTTTTAGTTGAATGAATGAATGAATGAAAGAGGGAGAGAGGCTATCTGGTGGCTGGAACCACTAGTGCATAGGCCTACCAACGGGCCCTTTTGCACCTCCTCTTACCCTAGTTCCCAAGTCCAGCCCTCATCGCAAAGGTAAGGATGGCCTTGGGTCCTGCCCATCTTATATCCTCAGGTTCAAGAAACCTTGAACCAAGTATAGTCTGCCTGGGATACCCAATGGCTTCACAACAACATAGAATGCGTGCCGAGGATTCTTCCTCCTCGCCACAGCGTGTACACGTCGGATCATTTGCCACCCGCATCACATGCAAATGACGTTTGAAGGTGTTATGGCCGGATAGCAGGCCGACAAGTAACCTTAGTCGGCTTCTGTCCAGTGAGAGACATAACCGCCCCACCTTAGCCAGAGGTCCTGAAATAAGTTCCCTAGCTTGACGGAGATGTCTAGAGATTTCCCTCCATCTGATAAGATGGATATATTCCTTCTAACGATACCTGCTGCCAGCCCAACAGCCGGCTCAGCACCCAGGAAATTATTCCTCGAGCCTCGCTTTGCGAGCACGTCCGCCATTTCATTGCCACTAGCTCTAGAATTTATCGGCACCCACATAAGTGACACCTGATGTCTTGCCGAAATGTCGTCCAAGACCTTCCTGCATTGCAGGCCTTGATGTAAACCTACAGGCACTTAATGCTTTTAATACTGCCTGGCTGTCATAGCCCCCGTGTGGGGGCGAGTTAGAATATCTCCCATCGTATATCCTGCGTGTCGTAAAAGGCGACTAAAAGGAACCGAACCACTGTCGGTATAAGCAGTAACTTCTTCTCAACCAACAGCTTTGGGTGGACGAGTTGAGAAGAGTCAGGACACCTTCTTGTCCTTGGGGTGAGAAATTGTCCCTAAAGGCGGATGAACCAGTAGATACATCAGGTCAACGGCATGAGGATGCAGAAAGCAAATGGGAAACTACTGCATTAAAGATCTTAAAGATATCCCAAGAGAAACTCGTAAAATGAGTACATTTTACGAGTTCACAACATGTCTGTTAAGATATTATGACCTTGATGATGGCTGTCAGAGCAGATGGTGATCCGCCTGCTTGGCCCTTGAATTTCGTAAATACGAAAGACACAAGTTAAAATCGCATATACCTATCTGTTTAGAATACTGTGGTGTATCTGTTTTAGTTACTGATTTTACCGTTTCAGTCAAGCAATAGTGTTCAACAACATCGTATTCCTGTCTGGTGTCTTGGGAATGGACAAAGACAGCAACAAACTGGTTGATGGTGGAGCAGAAGCTCAAGCAACGCAGGCCCTCAAAAATATCGGACACATTCTGGAAGCGTCCGGATCATGTTACAACAACGTTATCAAAAGTACCATCATGTTGAGGGACATCAACGACTTTGGAACGGTGAATGAGGTCTACAGGAAATGTAAGTTGCTCAATGTCATGGGGGCCGTAACTAGACTTTTACTTTCCACACCTTGGTTGTCGTATTGTAATCCCGAAAATTGAGGTTTTGAATAAACATTTTTTTTGTCATAAATGTTAAGATCATACATAAGTTTTATAACAAAGCTGTTTTTGTTTTCTTTGTTTTCGCAATAATTCAAAAGTTATATCAAAATAAAGATGGCTTTTTGAATCGAGTACCAAAAACACGCCGAACCCGTGTGACGTCACCATGGCGGTAAGGATGCTCCTTTGACCAACGACGTCCTACTCCGATACTAGATTCTAGATTCCCAGCCAATCGCGAAAATACGTACTGCTAAACTGGTAACTAGTGTATATTTGCTGCAACACAGTCGATGAATGAAGTTTGCAGCTCGAGACAAAGTCTACGATCGAAACAAACATGGATCTCAGGGTCTTTGGATCGAAACCCAGGCCTTCCAACTTTTTTTATTTTTTTTATGAAAGAATTTATTGATGTGCTTTTTGCACTTGTTATGCACATTTGTTCTACGATCAACATAAATATGTGTTTGAATCAAATTTTGTTAGACATATTACTTTATGAAAATTTTTATGAAAATTTAATATTGTTAAGCTTCATTGCCCAAAGTTAAATAAATAATAATACCAAGTGATAAACAGAATGTGATTACGAGGTTGAGTTACCTTTTTTACATTAAAAGACTTAAAAATGAATGAATTGAATGGATGAAGGGATTTTGTTTTTTTAACCAACTATTACATTTAAATAAAATTAATGGCGATTGATATTGATGGACAAACCCCATTTCCACTGATTTTTTGAATTGTCCACCGCCTCCTGTACTTAGTTTTTGCACTGTGCAGTGCAAGTAATATGTCTAACAAAATTTGATTCGAACACATATTTATGTTGATCGTAGAACAAATGTGCGTAACAAGTGCAAAAAGCACATTAATAAATTTTTTGATAAAAAAATAAAAAAAAAGTTGGAAGGCCTGGGTGTCGACCCAAAGACCCTGAGATCCACTAGCGGACTCTCTAACCACTGGGCCATCCTTCGATTGTCGAGATCTTTTCAACGAAACATATTTGATTAGGTACTTACTTACTGGAATATGTAATCTGACTTCAATTCAAAAACATATTTATTTCGATCGTAGACTTCGTCTCGAGCTGCAAACTTCATTCATCGACTGTGTTGCAACAAATATACACTAGTTACCAGTTTAGCAGTACGTATTTTCGCGATTGGCTGGGATGAATCTAGAATCTAGTATCGGAGTAGGACGTCGTTGGTCGAAGGAGCATCCTTACCGCCATGGTGACGCCACACGGGGTCGGGAGCCGTCGGCGTGTTTTCGGTACTCGATTCAAAGATCCATTATTATTTTGATATAACTTTTGAATTATTGCGAAAAAAAGAAAACAAAAACAAATTTGTTATAAAACTTATGTATGATCTTTCCATTTATCACAAAAAAGTACTTTTTTTCTTAATTCAAAACCTCAATTTTCGATTTTGAGAAATAAGCTATTTGTATTTTTTACGAAGTTCACATTTGTTCCATAGTCCATAGGTATTCTGTAATGGGAGGAGGGGTGATCTGCCAAGATCCCAGCATTTAGTCCACAGTAGTGCAGTCAGTACTATTCTTTCTCTTAATAAACATTAGACAAATTTTATAACACTTGTACAGGTTAATGAATATTATGCATTTATGTTTCAGTTTTCACAAAAGACTTTCCAGCAAGATCCACTTTCCAAGTTGGTAAACTACCACTAGACGCAGCTGTTGAGATCGAGGTTATCGCAGCAGTAGGCAATAACATAGAGACTGTCACCTCAAAAATCTAAGCTTTATTTATTAGTATATAATTTACAGTTGTAATAAAACTATATCTCAATCTTACAAATCTTAACGTATATTTATATCTAACATGTGATACCAATGTATTTATAATAAATTTGTCTGAAAAGCGAATAATTCTTATTTTATTTGTCTTTTATTATACAGAATGATTCATAAGTTGATAGTTTTCTAAACTGTGTAAGTCGTTAAGATAAACAACTTCGTCAGATTATTATTATTATTATTATTATTACAAATCGTGACCAATACGTTGTTACAATTAACTTCAAATAAGTAAGCAACATAGTCACTTGTTATTGTTCTCATATCAATGTGTCACATTTAAGACCAATTTAAAATTAACTACGATAAAAAAAATGATTGCTGCATTAACCGATCGAAAAGACAACAATCACAGCAAAAAACTAAACATAAACAGCCTATGTATACGTCTTGATATACAAGCCCAAATTTACTTTTTTATACTATATCTCGCTCATTTTTTAGTTTTCTAAAAAAAGTTAGATGCTACTAGTACCTAGGAAAATATCTATTTAAAAATATTTTCAGTGTCCCGCATTTCAAAAATAAATTTTAAGTGGTTGTAGAATGTTCATTTTATGGCGAATTGTTTGTTCACTTATTCTATATCATAGTATGATCACAAAACACTGCATACCATATGATGTTGAATCATGTTATATTTATGACTGACCTTTTTTTGTAGGACGGAGTACAACTTATCACACGTATTGGAAAATACTTCTCAGTGATGAAGCAATATTTATACCCTAAACCTCTATGATAGTACTATATCAATAAATAACACTAAATTTGATAACTTGCGAGAATATATCACTATATAACGAAACTGGAGGTGCTGAAACTTCTTTTAAATCTAAAGCATACTTGTAAAACACAAAATAAGACATGATCGAAAACTTTATAAATAATGCAGTATATGAAACCGGGTGACAATTGTATCTCTTTCTTTAATGTACGAAGATTGTATCATTACAAAGGTGCCATTAAACGATGCAATCGACCACATCAAGAACATATTTCCAGAAGACATTACAAACCTTTTCAAGCACGTGTTAACGACAACCTACTTCGTCTGGGACGCCAACATGTACGCACAAATTGAAGGTGTAGCCATGGGAAGCCCTCTAAGCCCGGTAGTAGCGAACTTTGTAATGGAGAAGGTCGAACAGGTAGCCTTGAAGAGCGCTCAATACAAGCCCAAGATATGGCTCAGATACGTGGACGATACGTTCGTCATTTGGAATCACGGAAGAGACACCTGAAAAGCGTGCATGAAAACATCAAGTTCACCATGGAGGTAGAAGAAAACAAAAAGCTCGCCTTCCTTGATGTTCTTCTAACAAGAAAAGGAGTCACATTAAGACACAACGTATATAGAAAGCCAACTCATACCGACCGGTACTTACATAAAGAATCAAACCACCACCCATCTCAGAAGTACGGAATTATTAGAACTTTGACAGAACGGGCTAGAAAAGTGTGTGAACCAGAAGAAATCGACACTGAACTGGAACATCTAAAGAATGCTCACAGAAAAGGAAAGAGGGCAAAACCAGAACCTAAACCGATAGCAAAAGCTTTTCTACCCTATGTGCCTGGAATAACAGACATAATAGGAAAAATGTTACGAAAAGAAAACGTCAAGACCATCTAATACAAGCCCACAAGAAAGATACAGGAATATTTGAGAACGGTGAAGGATATAAGAGACCCACTCACAACACTGGGGGTTTATCGCATACGATGCACATGTGGGAGTGTATGCATAGGAACAATGAAGCGATCTATAAACACAAGAATTGCAGAACATAAGGCTAGCTGTCGACTAGGCCATACGGACAAATCAGCGGTAGCCGAACATGCGATTAAGGAGGGAAGTCACAGGATCAAGTTTGAAGAAACTCAGGTTCTTGCCGCAATGCCTTCATACCATGCCAGACTTCACAGAGAAGCCATCGAAATACAAAAACATCATAATAATTTCAATAGCAAAGAAGAAACACAGAAAGTCAACCGGACATGGGTTCCCGTCCTAAGGACCTGAAAACAGTGCCATATCGCGAAGGAGCGGGGCTACCAACGCTACCTGGTTGGGCCACGTCACCATTAGCAGGTATAAATACAGGTGCAGATCCACCAGCCGTCAGTATTTTGGAAGTCGCCGAAGTGAAATAGCTTCTGAAGATGCCATCCACTCGTGGTGGCGAAACGTCAAGCTTTAACGCTAAACGACGCCGGCCTAAAAACCCAAGAATCACAAATTCATTACACATTTAATATAGTTTAAAAAATCTAAAAAAACACGCTTTAAATGAACATCGGACTAAAAAGTTAAAAATAATATTTAAAATAAGCATAAAATAATACTGAACGGAAAATACCATAGTATGATTATAAAAAAGCGTCGGCGCGTCGGGCGCTCTATCTACGAATAATATGGCACAAAACGCCCACTCTTTTTTCACAACCAATACTTTATTGTTTTAGCTTATTTCAAAAAATATTTTCAACTTTTTAGTCCGATTTTTTTAATAAATAGGTAAGCCATTGCTGTGCTTGTACTATATCATACAGTCTCGTTATTTTTTGATACACCCTCGTAAAACTTACAATATGCCACGAAAGTGTGGCACTATGACAAAACAAAAAGGTATTACTTTTGATGAGTACTTTTGGATTAGTAATTAGCTTTCATATTCATACATTTTAGAATTGCTTCAAATTTAGCAACACAGTACACTTATAGGTGATGATAACGTTTACGTACGTAATCTATGAGAATTATATAACTAATATTAAAACCACAGACGAACACTTATTGCTGAATAAAATGGCTTACAATTAATATCAATTTATCCTATACTAATCATATTATCACTATTTTATATTATAAATATTTATACATAATATATACATTGATACCGAAATTACTATAAAATAAAAATTTAAATATACCTATACACAGGGTGGCTAATTTATAGTGGTCAATTTTTTTAGGTAGTTGGTATTCAAAACAAATCATAAGTTGTGCAAATATGAATAATTTTGATTCTATAACTTTTGAAAATATCCATTTTCCATACACAGTCACGTAAGTTGAACCTACCACAGGCGTATACAAGGGAGGATAACAGGGGTAATTACCCTTCCCAAGGTTTTCGAAAAAAAAGACTCGATTCAATTTTGATTTATTTTATTTGACTTATTTATTTAAGCGCAATTGTCGCATTGAAAAAAAATCTTCTTTGCAGTAACTAAATTTCAAAAGGGTTTGTTTTGCATTATTACAGTGATGCATAACTAATATATTCCCATTGTTACATAATCAGTTGAATGTCCTATACAACGTGGTAGCTTGTCACAAAAATTTACCTAACTCATTAGTTACCTGTTTTGAAAATTGTACCGACTAGAAAAGTTAAAACACTAATTAAAAAAAATGGAGTACGTGTTGTGACCTACTAGGGCACCTGACTGTTGAGTGTTCATGATCGTTTAATTTTGTGTGCTGTGCCAATAAAATGTTGACGGATGATACATATTACATATTATTTGTATTCCGTAAAATTAAAATTGATTAATGCATCAATAATTTTTTATTTTACCTCCCTAAAATACCTGATACTCCACTGTTTCACTTGCTGTTTATATCTTCTTTTTTATTTTAGTACTATTAACATTTTCCTTTTCTCTTGCATCAACGTCCTTCACGAAGGTATTACAAAAAATGGTGAAAGCACACACAACTTTATGCTCCGCTACCCCCCAAGACTGAGATCTGGATACGCCCCTGGAACCTGCTAAAAAACTATTGCACTATTTTGGCAGCGATTTAGTAAGTTGTGAATAATTTTTGTGAGCATTTTTTTCTCTAAAATTGAAAAACGCAAATTTAGAACTTTTGTGCTTTAGGTAAACACGTCTTTTATTATAATAACTGTAACGATACTCTTACAATAAAGCAAATCAGCCAGTATAAACCGGCCATTCTGTGTCCTCTCTTATCATAAAAATCACAAAGTTGTTAGACATTGAAATATAAATATGTCAATTATGTTTTTGATGCAACCACTGATGCAGAAATGTATTTGAAAAAGCTCTTAGAAGTGAAAACGACTTAACAATTTTGTTGTTACATCGCATACAGAGTATCATAGAATTACGAAATTAAGTGGCAACTAATAGGTAGGTACTAAATGGAAATTTATATTTAATAACTAGCCATTTCTGGATGGAAATTTGTAGCTAGTAAGATTAAATTCCTAGATATTAAGCGGACATTTCTAGTTAGTAATAATTAGACATTTATCTAAAGTAGCTAAATGTTTCCACATACATGAGAAGAACTTAGCACCCGTGGTGTACTGATCAGCAAAAGACCACCAGCAGCTCCACAAACGGTTCGAAATCCTGAAAACGTGGAACGCGTTTGACAGGCGCTTCGTCGCAGTTACTAACAATTAAGGGGCCTAGGTATAAACAGTTTTTTTTACCTGCACATAGATAAGTGTTTGCCATGTTAAAACACGGATTCCCATTTCGAACAGAACTCACTTGTTTTTCAAACTACATACAGTATTTCAGTAGGTCATAGTTAAGACCTTAGTGAATGACAACTGTTTGCGATTTTCTCAAAAACGTTTTTTAGTGTGCAAAAGAACTCGCAATGCAAAATCATACATTCTTCAAATGCCTGTAATTTAACAACCAAACACGATATCAAAGAAGGCCAAATAGGTGACAAAGTGCAAGCTTTCTTCTCCAATTTGCTTTCTGAATCATTACTGTAAGTTTAAAGGTGCTTGGAAATGCGAAATTCATATTTAAGGTAACTTTGGACCTTGCCTTTGGACCTTTTGACCTTACCTTTGGATTTTTAGACTTGTCTCCCCTCATCTTAGATACACACACTGGAGAAAGGGAACAGGCGACCACGCTTCTTCGCTGACACGGGAATACGTCTTTTCTTTGATTCTCAATTTCGCGCGCTATACCCTAGACCCTTAACAGATCCACTGAATCGATCTGCTGGGGGACATGCTGCTGAACTTCGCTTTGTATATCTAGACATTTTTATTTAGCAACAGGATTCCTACATAGCTATCTACAAATTGACACTTAATTTTTAATGACTCCACAGGGCTTTCCGTACTAAATAATTATTCCTAATTTAAATAAGTTATAGAAGGTATTATAATATACGTTTTTTACGGCGATTGTAAATTGCAGCGGACGACCCTCTGTTAGGGATAGATGAGATTGTAATTACTTATTTGTTGTAAAAACAATTTAAATTTAGAACCAACAACTGTAGTAATAGATTTTTAAAAAGCAATACACGCTGCAGTAAAAAATGTTTGACCTGAAGTTCAGATTGTTGGATGTCGATTTCACTTAGGTCAAGCGTGGTGGCGTAAAATTCAAAGTCTAGGTTTAGCGAGTGAATACAAAAATTTGACCGATATTGGTAAATGGTTAAAATATACATTTGGCTTACAATTTCTGAATCCTAACGAAGTAGCTGACGTTTATTCTTTCGACTTGACAGGAATTCAGCCTGCTGATGCAAGGGTGTCTTTATATGGTGACTATTTAGTAACAAGAAATTAACTTTTCTAGTTAAGTTCTAGTTAGTTAAGTAGAGAATTGAAAAATCTCTATAATAATAAGTGCGAATAAAATTTTGGGTTTGTAATTTAAAAAAATCATTATGATGTCATATGGTTTTCAAGATCACTAACAGAAGTAGGTAAGTAAATGCCACCGAATTGTTGCTTCAGATAAAAATTAATTTGACCTGTCACATAACATTATTACATAATATTTTGCTATACAAATCCAAATTAATTTTTAGAATACCTCCAAACAGGTAGACTAACCGTAATCCACCCCTTGCGGCTACGCCGATAAGCCGATAAGGGATCCTCGCTGAAATTTACAACATCTTTTATGGTCACATTTGAGATTTATAATATTATACCCTAACCGCGGCTGCAATTTGCATCCGCCCATTTTTTATTAGTGGTGTCCGGAAATTTCTCGGATGTCAACATGACTTTCCAAGCAATGTATAAGATAAAAACTAAATCACAAAAGCCCATGAAAAACAGCGAACATTCATTCATTTTTGTGGTGTCACCAACGTCACAAATGATTCCTTATGAAAGTCATTATTTCCTTCAGGATCGTTTTTGAATGTGAAAAACAATGTTAAGTCATTTTTGGGGCCGGTTGTACAAATGCGGGTTTAGCACGAGCTTTGTTAAGCCTAAGCTTAGCTAAGCTCAGGCTTAAAGTCGACACCCGTTGTACAATGGTCGGCTTAGTTAAACATGGTTGATAATGAAATTCACTACAGTTGGCATCAATGAAGCAATACGTACTGACATAATCATCCGAAAAATTACGTTTTTTGGTTAGGCACTTATGACAGTTTGTGTCAAATTTCGGCAACGACCGTTTCTGTCTCTGTTCTTTCATTTGCTCTCTTTGTTAAATTAGACACAAATCTTTCAATAAATATGACCTAATAAAGTGACAAGCAATTTGAAGGTTTCTTCTTGACATATCATGTCACTTGTTTCAGGTTAGGTTTAAACCTCAGCTAAGCTCGCGATAAGCTTCCGCTTACGTAAGCTCGTGCTAAGCTTGGAGTGGGGGGCTAAGCTAGCATTGTACAACGGACGATTTGCAACTGACGTGGTTTAACGTCGGCTTACCTTAAGCCGAAGCTTAAGCTTGCATTGTACAACCGGCCCTTAATAACAGTTGGGAAACTACTTTCATTTTTATAATCCGTAATCGTTTTTAACAAACATATATTGCCATGGATTTCGAAACTATAAGTCTGGCTACTACGGATGAATTGAACCTTTTCGACGTAACTTACGTAAATGTCAACGTCAACATAGCAGCATGGCTAGTGATAGATTAAATAAATAAATAAAATTTCCTAAGGTAACAATTGACACGTATACGTATACAGGGTGTTTTCAAAGTAGGGACTTTCCTTTTCAGAAACATCTCCCTTTGGAATGACAAAGTTAATGTACGATGAATCAGTAGCAGAAGAATAAAATAATTACTATTCGTTCGCTGCGAAGTTAAGCAATGTACGGAATACATATAAGTTGGATCACTCCGCAAAAATATCAAAACGGCCTGCCCCTTGCTCCGTCTCCCCGGTACACCGGTAGCAGTGTACCGACGTCAGCTGGGAGATACGGGACGGCGCAAAATAGAGGTTGAACGTGTTTAACGCGAAGTCTATACAGTGTCTCAAAATATCGGATTTTGTTATCTCGGATTTGTTTGCAGGAAATGGATAATCTTTTTAGAAGTTTGAGAGTAATCAATTTCGCGAGAAAAGATATTACCAATCAATTTAAATTTATTAACGGATGGAGAATGACATTCAGATCCATCCTTATTTTGTGGTAAACCTTGAAATGTAAGGGATATAAATACATGGTATCCAACGATGATTAAGACAAGAAATATGTCGGAACTGGGCAGTAGTAGAGAATTATAATTTTGGGCATGTAAGTTAGAGCAGATATTGTGTCTTTTTTTGTCATTGTACTACACAATGAGGTATTTGTTTTTGATCACGTGACATTCGATTCAAAATTATTAATGGGACACCGTGTATATTTGTGCCTGTGTTTCTCCCGATAAAACAATTCCAACAAACTAGCACACTTGGGGTCTAAAGTGCTTAGTTCAAGAGCTACAGGTATTAAAAGGATTGTATCACGCGAAAAGCGTATAGTGAGACAAAATATTCATTCGGTGGTCCTACCATACCACCCAAGGACATTGTAAATTAATTGTACTTTAGAGCTCGAAAATATTTTGATTGATAACTTTAACAATTTAGTTTCTACAGTAGCAATTGGAATGACAGTGAAAAACAAAATGTCAAAAATAATTTATTCACATCCATGTAAAGCATTTCCACATGATTATGTTTTTAAAATTGTACATACGAGTTCGTATATACTATACCATAAAATTTACCTATAAACTGTGATCTCAAAAATAAGCCAAATGAACAAAACATTAAGGTAAAAATACTACAGCACCTTTGAACCATCAGTTTTTACTTATCTACGAAATAGCTACAATATGTGAAATCATTTGAGATTCATCAGTAATAGTTTTACTAGGCTTTATTTTTCCTATCCATTTATGTAACTTAGTGAATTAGCAAAATAAACGTTATATTTGTATTTGTATGTCTAAATCGGCCATCATTACATAGTTTTTCAATGACCCTTGTATATACGTACAACCTAAGCGTTAGCAAGTCCCCGCTAAAAGACCCTCGTACTTGAGCAAAAACCAACGCAAAAACTAACTGGCGCGTGCGGCCGCGGCATCGCTTTGATGTGAGATC
The DNA here is from genome assembly GCA_951848785.1 of Callosobruchus maculatus. Taxonomy (NCBI): domain Eukaryota; kingdom Metazoa; phylum Arthropoda; class Insecta; order Coleoptera; family Chrysomelidae; genus Callosobruchus; species Callosobruchus maculatus. The sequence goes on along the minus strand of CATOUR010000157.1, from coordinate 172,938 downwards.
TTCAAAGTGCCGACGGAGAGTGATCCAACTTATATGTATTCCGTAAACTTTGAGTTAAGTGCGGTAATGTCTTATGAGTTTTAGAGATATGGTTCGAAGTTCGCGGAGACCGAAAAGCCAAGTTTTTCTTCTCCAAACATTTCGCTCGTATGTTACTGAGGAAAATAACTGCTTTTGGCAAGTGCTATGTGCCTATGAAGGAAAGTCCCAACTTAGGAAACACCCTGTATGGTTATGAAGGAATTTCGGACTGGAATATTCGTCTTTGTGGTGCTTGAATCGTGATTTTTTTATCTGTTATGCTTTACTAGGCAGTATAGTCTTGATATGCTTTATGTAAAAATCTAATAAATTTTATAGGCTTCCAAGTTCTGTTAGGGTTAGTCAATGAGGTCCTTGATGAGATAAACTTCTTATCATTTATTGCTATAGAGTAAGATCGTGATTCTAAGACACCGTTGCAAAAATTGAGGAAATAAAACAAAAATAAGTGTTGACGATTTCCAAATTTCGTTATTTTCGTTATATAATCAAACAAGCCTATACTATTAAGAGTCTGTCGGGTGTGTGAAGAACACCCGTTCTCTCTCTTGCTCGGGTTCCCTGAAGTCCATCGCTTTGATGGTCTGCCTGAGCAAAATGGCGTCCGCAGCTGCCTCCCAAAAGGTCAAAGGTGGCCTGGAACGAGGAAAAATGCTTTTAATTTCCTTCGCAAACGCGAATCCTGACAGGAAGTTATTTTCCCACCGCCGAAGAAGTGAAATGAATTACATTATGGAATTACAGTTCGTTTGAAGTACAGCGCAAATATTCAGTAACTTGTCTTCTTGATACCATAGAAGGTACACGCGATGTACAAGGTCTGATAATAAATTAGTGGGACTGATTGCATTTTTTTCATAACTGAGCAGACCGCGCAGGCAGAGCCTAAATACCAGAGTACCGCGGCTGCTGTGAAAGGGTTATGTTAGGGGAAGTTTGTTAACGCGGGATTTGAATGGGCCAATAAATACATCTTCTGACAGTCAATTTCAAGCCTTGGACACCCTGGGAATAAATGCGCGGTTGTACCGCTCAGTTCTTGATGTATGAAGAACGACCGTCTTAGGATGAGATGCAGCAATCGCACGGGTACATCTGATAGGAGCGGTGAGCGGCGGAACGATAGAGGATAGCTCAGAGGAGCAGATTCCGTTGGAATATCGGTAGAAGAGTGAGAGGTCACCAACAACACGCCGGTGAGGAAGTGTCTGGAGGTGGCGCGTTATGGCCGGGTCGTCAATTAGTCGAATTGCCCTTCTCTGGATGGCATCTAGTGTAGACAGGGAAGTAGGGGCAGCAGCTCCCCAGACGTGAGAGCAATACTCGAGGCAAGGTCTTATCTGGGCTTTATATAGCGTGAGGAGGTTACATGGTGAGAAATACTTTTTGGCTCTAAATAGGTACCCAAGCTTTTTACCAGCAGCTGTTGCAATTGTTCGTGCCAGATCAGATTTTGTGTAATGTTGACTCCTGGGCAGAGCCCGGTTATTCATTAGAACCTGGTGTTGGCTTGGGCACTTCTTGTATGATAGCGTACAATACTGGGTCTTGGAAGCATTAAATTTAAGCATATTCTTAAGCCCCCAAGCGGTAATAGTATAGAGATCCTTTGAAAGCGAAGCTGCCACTGCCAGTCTTCTGCGTTCCGGCTCGATCGCAGAGATCGGTTTATTGTTTATGATGCCTGCATGCAGCGTACTGTCATCCGCAAAACTGTGGCTTGGGTTTGTAGTGCTCATTAATGTGAAGCAGAAACAATGTCGGAGCCAATACCGATCTCTGCGGAACCCGGACATTGATGCTATGGAAAGAAGAGGAAAAGCCGTCTACCACGACAGAGATTTTCCGACCTGAGAGGAAGTCTGCGATCCAACCGCAAAGCTTAACAGGGAGCCCATAAGACGTGAGCTTGTTTAGGACATCTGCATGCCGCAGTTGATCAAATGCCTTTGAAATATCGAGAGCAAGGACGTGAGCCTCGCCAAATGACTGGATGAGTTTGCTCTACACATGTGTGACGTAAGCCAGGAGATCTCCAGTTGATCTTTGGTGCATAAAACACGTATATTTAAATATTAAGACACAACAATGTGATCTCCTTCAAAATAGTCCCCTTGGGACTGATTCCAGCGCTTTTTCCAGTTTTTGTGACATTCCTGGAACGCTTCAACTGGAAGCTCCTGATGGAGTACCCTTGTTACGAAGCATAAGATACCTATAACTGACTCGAAATGTGTTCCTTTCACCACTTATTTGACTCGAGAGAACAAAAAAAAATACATGGAGGGATACCCGGAGGGTAAGGGGGCTGCGGCAATACTGGACTATTTTTTTGAGGTCAAAAACTGCGGTACACTAAAGTGAAGATGACATGACGCTTTGTTATGGTGAAGGATCCACGTTTGTGTGATATCTGGACGGATGCTAAGGACTCCTTTTCGTAACCGTTCAAGTAGAGTAGAGTTGTTGATTTAGGGTCTGTCTAGGTTAGAGTTGCCAAACATACTGTCAAAAACAGTATTATACTGTTACTTGCTATACCTTATCCACCGAACAAACGGAGTAACCATGCACAATATATGTAAATTTTTACTGTATGGTCAAGGGTTATATGGACACCCTCTACAAAACTGCATATTGAGAGCAGTGATGTTATTATAAACAGAAAAATTAAGTTCGATTTATCCGAGTAAAGCCCCAAAATATGGGTTTGAAATAATTTTTTACTCCTTTTCTTCAGTGGACAGACTTTTATAGTAAATGCTTCAAAAGGATTCGTTAAGGTTACCAAAATTATTTCATATTTAATTTCTGTTCCTGTCACTTCGGTATCCATAGTAAGGGTATTTTCTATGATGAATGCGAAGTGGCGAGATTATAGGAACCGAGCCTCAATAAATTTAATGAAAAATGTGATGAGGCCTTTAGAAATAATAGTTTATTGAGCTTTGCGAACAGCTGCAAAAAGTATGTGTTTAAAACATTTAAAATTACAAAACAAAAACTTTAAAATATTGCTTTTCTCCAAAATATTGTTTTTTCCTCCTTTAATCCTAATTTCTTACAAAAAATTGGCAAACCTAGTCTAGGTGGCAAAAACTCCCTATAGACCACTCCGCGTTGCCATCAAAGAAGCAAATCAACATTGTTTTGATTTTGGATTTGTCCATTTTTGCTTTTTTGGGCTTGGGGCGCCAGAGAAGAGCCATGGTTGACTTTGTCATTTGTTTCCGGTTCATATCGGAAGAACCAACTCACATCGCTAATAATTACATACTTGAGAAAGGCTGCATCATTTTAAACCTGCTCAATGCAGTCTTGGGCAATGGTTAATCGCTCGTATTTTTGCACCTCTGTGAAGTGTTTTGACCTTTTGCAGGACGCTTTCCAAAGTGTCAAGGCGCGTTCATGAAACTTTTCCTTTTCCGTAACTTAGCCGTAAATTAAGCGTTAGTATTAACTTCATCCTTAACTTTAGCCGTAAGACAATTGACGTTCATGAAACTTAAATTTGGCGTTAAGGATGACAGATGTGACGTTTCACAAAGTCTGCCTTTAACAGTCCATTTTTATTTTAAGGTTATATTTTTAGGATTTGGCGCGTTGGGGTTATACTGTTTGCGAAAGGCGAAATTTGTTTTTAGAAGTACGACCAAAAATGAAGATAAAAAAAATAGTAAGGTGATCTCAAGAGTGGTTGCCTCATGTCAGATCATAATTTTATGTTCTGTGCGTTTCGCGCATGCTCAGGCATTCCTAAGATTTAGATTTATCTTTTGCGGTAAGGTAAAGTTGGAAGTAAAAAGTATCTTTTCAAGGTCAATCCTTACGCATAATTCTTAAGTTAAATTCAAAACTTTCATGAACAATTTAACTACTGACGGTAGGTTCAACTTTAGAATTAACACAAACGCTAATTTACGGCTAAATTGCGGCAAAGGAAAAGTTTCATGAGCCCGCCTTCAGTAGTAAAACTTTAACGGTTATTGACGTCATCAAACGATTCTAACGTTACGCTATGTAGAGTATACAATTTTGACTTATTGCATGCACCTTTGTTTAACGTAGCGTAAAATAGGTGAGGTTCGTGCTCTAGGCTTTCTGTGTTTTTTTTATTTTTTTTATAGATGTTGTATTGCAATTGCTCAGAACGAAACAAGCTTTAGATATGGTTTTGAGGCGTCGGCGGTATATTGGACGTGATCATAAACAAATAAACACCTAACAATATAGGTTTTGCAGTTCCGTGATGCTAACGCGATGTTGTCGGAAATGGCGGATCGCCTAACTTTGTAGCTTTTATTAGAAAATACTGTCAAAAAAAAACCGATGGAAGAAAACCTGATCGTTTTCTACAATGATAAACCACAAAGTAAGTATTATTGCTACCAAAATCGTCACGGTTCTGTCCTCATTGCCGCATAGTGGTTTTTGGACCTGGCAATACCGAACGTAATAATATCGTACCGTAATCTTTCGTAGCGAGCGTACAACTTTATCGGTTATTCGCCGACTCGGCCATTTCGGGAGAACTACGCATGCCACAAATAGCCTATAACGTTGAATAACGTCAGGCAACGGACGTGCAAAAGGACCCTAATATCCCATCGTACAGGATGTTCCAGAGGGTTGGCCCTAGTGCCGACTCTTGCGGAACCCTGGTTGACATTGGCAGATCTACTATGTATAGTTATAGATATTGCCCTGTCCTCGAGATAACTGTTTATTATATTACGAAGATATTTCGGTATGTTGCGTCTTCGCAGTTCATTCATTATCATTTTGATACTGCCCCAGGAGGCAGTATTAAAAACATTCCTGACATCAAGGACAACTTGTGTACACCAATAATTTATCCTTTTGCACTATTTCCATCACTGTCTCGAGAGCGCCGATGGTAGACCTACCGGTACGAAAACTCATAACCTAATGTAGTAGTCCTAGTATTGTAGTGTATACAGGGTGTCCCAGAAGTCAACGTCAAGCCGCAACGGGGTGACAGGATTGGTTGTAACTATCATGAGAAAAATCAGAAAAAAAATCTATCCCATGCAGTTTGAAAATTATGGGCATTTAAAGAAAACCTAAAAATTTGGTCAAATTATAACAATTTTTCGGTTATTGTGGTTAACTTTTATTATTTTTGTTCATTTAAACTTTGGAACCGTAACCCTAAATAATATTTCTAGAAGCACAGTCAAAAATAATGACACAATTGCCCCAAGTTTTCTAGAATGAAGACTATTTATTAAACTATGAATTTAAAATTTTCAATGTTTGCCGACTTTGAAAGGCGCTCCTTTAAAAAAAATGTAATAAAGTGCCTTGGCAAGTGTCACTAAAAGTTGGCGCATTTAACCAGGATTGCAAAATGGTACAATACTTGTTAGTTTCATACTAAAAAAACACGAGTAAAAAAAGGAAAACCTCAAGTAACCCGATTTTTGCTAACCCATTTCACTCAGGTCAGATGTTCTTTATTCGCACAAGCTTCTGGTAGGTTCTTAATTTTACGGCAAAATGATGAGAGAGGTGAATAGTGGACATGTTTGCCGTAAGTGAGCAAGACATATAGTGACGCTACTATTAGCAAAGTCAACAAAAACAAGTAAAATTAATAAAATAATAAAAAATCTTGACCTAGCTTAGTTTAGGTTTATTGTATTAGAAGTCAAATAGGGAAATAACATTTTTTATTACAATAAAAGTTCAAATTATGTACCATCAGCCTCAATACACGCCCTACATTTTCTTAAAAAAGATCTGCTTATTAGCCAGGCACATTTAATGCGAGAAGACGGATCCCAGTATCGCTTTAAACGGCAAAATTGTTGGGCCTTTTGAGCTGCCTGAGAATTTGAATGGCACGAATTACTTACATTTTTTACGATAAAATTTACCAACTTTGTTAGAGGACGTACCACTAAACCGGCCTACAGACGTTGATGTAAGCTGCGATTCCTCAATCGACTCAAGGTTTCATGAAACTTACACAGTTACATAAGTTCTTACTCAAATCGAAACCTGTTGCGATGCCTGAATGGACTTGATATTTCATGCACGTTTCATGCAACATAAGAATAGTAGGGTGGGCTTATTTCCCTGCATCGACGCAACACGTTGAAACCTGCATCACTGCATCAGCGTTCACCGGCTCGGTGACATGGCTCACCGTCCATAATAGGATTCCAGACTCTGCATCGCTGCAAGCCGCAACTGATACCAAATTCGTGATTCAATACCACACACGCTGCTACTTGCGTTATGAAACGTAGAAGTCGATACCTGAATCGCAGCATGTATCAACGTCTGTAGACCGCATAACAGATCGTCGCCACATGAGTTATCAACAAGATGGCTGCCCAGCGCATTACGCAGTGCAAATAATAGGTTTTCTTGACCAAAAATATCCGGAAGGTGGAGGTGGACGTTCAGGCACTATCTCGTGGCCAGCCCGTTCCCCAGATTTAAATCCCCTGGAATTTTGTTATCGGGGTGTTCTCAAAGAAAAAGTTTATTCATAGCCCATTGAGAGCGTAGCCGAGCTGCGTAAATGAATTTCTCAGGCTGCTGAGGACATCGACTCTCGAGAATATGCCTGGCTAATAAGTAGATGTTTTTTAAAAGGATTTACTCGTAGGGCGTGTATTGAGGCTGATGGTAAACAATTTGAATATTTATTGCCTGAAATTTATTCCAATAAACCTAAACTAAACTAGGTGAAAATTTTTCAGTATTTTATTAATTTTACTTATTTTTGTTGAATTTTCTAAAAGTGGCGTCACTATCTGTCTCGCTCACTCATAGCAAATATATTCATTATCCATCTCTCTCATCATTTTGCTGTAAAATTAAGAACCTACCAGAAGCTTGTGCCAGTAAAGGACATCTGACCTGAGTGAAATGGGTTAGCAAAAATCGGGTTAATTGAGGTTTTTATTTTTTTACTTATTTTTTTTTAGCAAAAAAGTATTGTATTGTACCATTTTATAATCCTGGTTAAATGCGCCAACTTTTAATGGCTCTTGCCAAGGCACTTTAGTAAATTTTTTTTAAAGGAGTGCCTTTCAAAGTCAGCAAACTTTGAAAATTGTAAATTCATAGTTTAATAAATAGTCTTAATTCTAGAAAACTTGGGGCAGTTGTGTCATTATTTTTTACTGTGCTTCTAGAAACGTCATTTAGAGTTACGGTTCCAAAGTTTAAATGAACAAAAATTATAAAAGTTAACCACAATAATCGAAAAATTGTCATAATTTGACCAAATTTCTAGGTTTTCTTTAAATGCCTATAATTTTCAAACTGCATGGGATAGATTTTTTTTCTGATTTTTCTCATGATAGTTACAACCAAACCTGTCACCCCGTTGTGGCTTGACGTTGACTTCTGGGACACCCTGTATAGCTATTTGCTCGTTATAAATATAAATTACGTACTCGCATACGATGAATAATGTTCAGACATCAAATTACGTTCTATATTTTAAACACACACGCAAAAGCTTTTTTATGAGCTACACCGGAATCAATAACATACAAAATGCAGGTAAAAATAGGAAAATCACGCTATGCACACTGCAAATATACTTTACCTCAGCCCTATAATTGCTACAACCACTGGAATAATTCAGCAATTCCACAAAGTCCATAATCGAGACAAAGAAACACTTTACATGGATAGAACGATAAATCAATGTCATCAGATAAGGCTCATAAAAAATTGTTAAAAGCTACAATCGCATTTGCCTTGGAATACATTATAGGGACAATAGTTCGTTGTTGTTCCTCCCAGAATGCCAATTTCACTTGTTTTCACGGACAGCGTAATGAATATCTTAACTTTCCACCTCAATAGGTAGAGGCGCAAAAAAATGAGGTAACATGTTTTTTGGACATTTTATGACAGGTACAACACAAAAAACTTCGGTAACTATTTTCGTGGTTCTATTCATGCTTAAGAAAAATTACTTCTAGATACCTTGTATGGTACTTCATACTTTGTTTGCACCCCAGCTTTTATACTAGCACTATGACATTTGAGCAGTATATCGATAAATACCGAGGTGAACATACGCCTCACACTCATATTTTATTCATTCTATATAGATCTGATCTAACTACACACACTATCTACTCATTTAAAATGAAATAAATTACACCACGTTTGTTTTGTATATGGGGTTACTGATAGCAGTTTAACAAACGATTTCATTTGAAATCTTCACACCACGGATTTATCGAAAACAACTGATTAAAAAAAAACCACCGAGACACGTCAACAGGTTTACCAAGGCCAAGGGGGACATCTTTTTTATAAAAAACTACCTCACCTGAGATCGATATCGAGAAAATTAGAAAAATCTTCATGTATTCTAATTTGTTGTTGTTGTTGTGATATTTTCGTGTGCTTTTGTTTTCTATCTGAACAAATTAAGACGCATGCAGGCATCATGAGCAATAGACCGATCTCTGTGGTCGAGCTGGAACGCAGAAGACTTGTGGCAGCTTCACTTTCAAAGGATCTCGATACCATTACCGCTTGGGGCTTAAGAATATGGTGAAGTTTAATGCCTCCAAGACCCAGTATTGTACGCTATCAAACAAGAAGTGCCCAAGCCAACACCAGGTTCTAATGAACAACCAGGCTCTGCCAAGGAGTCACTCATTCAAGCTGTTAGGAGTCAACATTACAGAAAATCTGATCTGGCACGAACACGTCGCATCAATTGCAACAGCTGCTGGTAAAAAGCTTGGGTACCTATTTAGAGCCAGAAAGTATTTCTCACCATGTAACCTCCTCACGCTATATAAAGCCCAGATAAGACCTTGCCTGGAGTATTGCTCTGGGGAGCTGCTGCCCCTACTACCCTGTCTATACTAGATGCCGTCCAGAGAAGGGCAATTCGACTAATTGGCGATCCGGCCTTAATGCGCCACCTTCAGTCACTTTCTCACCGGCGTGTTGTTGGTGACCTCTCACTGTTCTACCGATATTCCAACGGAATCTGCTCCTCTGAGCTATCCTCTATCGTTCCGCCGCTCACTGCTCCTATCAGATGTACCCGTGCGACCGCTGCATCTCATCCTAGGACGGTCGTTTTTCATACATCAAGAACTGAGCAGTACAACCGCCCCATCCAAATCTCGCGTTAACAGACTTCCCCTAACGTAAACCTTTCACAGCAGCCGCGCTACTCTGGTATTTAGGCTCTGCCTGCGCGGTCTGCTCAGTTATAAGAAAAAACATAAATATTTTTCCAATTTTCTCGAAAACTAGTCGATTGATTTTAAAAAGTCAGACGTCAAAATAAAGGATTTTGACATACTTTTGAAACAAGTTATTACTCGATATCCCTTGTCATTTAAAATTTTTTAGGGGATGACTCTGAAGGGCAGAGGGTACAAGGGAAGGAAGTAGTAGTTGGTTAACAAGCTGTTCCACTTCACAAAACATGACTGTCTTGGTGTTTTATCTTAATCAGTGGTTTTCGATGAATACGTTGTGGGAAGTTTTCAAATGAATACCCTGCGTAATCAAAGTTCCATCACGTCAGGATTTTGAGTTATTTGAGGTTATGTAGAGGAAAAAATGGCTCTTTTGGCTATATTTGAGTTGGGTACAACCAATGGCGCCATCAGAAAATTATACAACGGGGGGGGGGGGGGCTTACTTAAATCGAGTGCTCAAATCAGGGTAGGGGGGACGAATTTGGTTTTTGCTTATACAAGTCTTTTATCTTCGCTGCTCCAGGGGGGCCACGGCCCCCCTGCCCTCCTCTGCTGGCGTCCATGGGTACAACTTGCTCAATAGTTTTAGAATGTTTTATACTTTATAAACGATGATTGTGCAGAATCTGGTGTTCCTCATATTCATTAGGACTTGTCTAGGTTTTTTTAAAATGGATACCCATGAATCCATGTATAAAACAGCTGAATTTTCAATACTCTGTTCTAATAGCTACGTGAAAGTTTCTGGAATACAGTACAAGAAAAGCTTATACTATCTGACTATATTATATCTACAGTGTGAAATACCTTCTACTAGTGACACAGAAATAGTAATAACAGTACACATATTTTGAATGTAAAGTGTAAAAAATAAGCTATAACTAACGAGTATAAGATCTACTAGACATTTGACTTCACAAAAGCAAGTTGCTTATTTGTTAGGATAGAAATATTAACCCAATATATACGTGCAGTCTACTCTAGATACTTCTAAGAATACGAGTCATAGGTTTCTTGTTAAGCAGAGTCTGGAATTTTACTGCTCGAAAGCTTAGCTGAAAATCTAAACATGGAACGATAGCTGCAAAACATAGACAGGTAACCTGATAGGCCGGCAAAAATAACATACAGTGATTTTTCAATTCACAGGTACTATCAATGGACAGAAAACATGCTGGCTTTCTTACAACTCACATACTCCCTCAGCTCCAACCCTTCTCTCCAAAAAATAATGAAAAATGATAGGGGATCTCGCAAGATTCTTTTTTTTTTTTTTTTTTTTTTTTTTTTTTTTTGGCATTAGGGTTAGGTCCCATGCAGCCAGACGCCGGTTTCTAATTTTAAGTAACATGTTTTTATGTAATGAAATATACTACTTCTGTAGGAAAGACAAAAAGGGAGTTAAGACAGAGGTCACAGCTCTTCACGTCACTGGGGCCTATCAGGACGACTTTTTTCACACATTTCACAGGTGGGCCGCGGGTATAAGGATGAACAACAGTAGGATAATAACAGAGGGATATATGAGGGATAGAGTCTATGGCTATAATTTTATATTTGTTGTTGTTAGGAATTGTGAAAGAGCATCAAATATTTCTTTTCGGTGTTGAGATAGTATGTGCAGAAGGTTGAAAGGTTCACTGATTTTTAAGTTGCGTAGTTTGTCTATCAATTGGTTGCTTTCCCTGTGGTTTTTGTTGCATCCAAAGAATATGTGGTCCAAGTCGCCTACTTCATTGCAGTCTGAGCATTTATCTGAGTCAAGTACTCCTATTTTCTTTAGATGTTTTGGATAGCATGCGTGTCCTAATCTGATTCTAGTTATCGTTGTTATATTTTTTCTGGGGTAGTCGCAACCACTAAACCATCTGCGACTAGGGATTGTAGGTTGTATCATGGAATATCTATTTGCATGTTGTTCAATATAATTTTCCCATCGTATGGACCAGTTTCGTCTCACTTGATGTTCTCGGCAGGTGATGTGTTCCTTAAGTGACAGACTGTTATAAAGAGGTTGTCCCAAGGATATGCTCCTTTTGGCCAATGCGTCTACATTTTCATTTGGTTTGATACCAGCATGTGCCTTTACCCATGCAAATTGTATGTCATAGTTCATGAGTTTCAACGAGTGCAGTTTCAGTTTGATGCTTTTTATATGGGGATTTGTGTAGACGTTACAGATATCTAATGGGTTTGCTAAACTTTTTAGAGCTGAGAGTGAGTCTGATACGATGACTGCCTTATGTTGTTTACTCTTCTCTATGTATTCAATGCTTTTTAATATGCCGATAGCTTCTGCGGAGAAAATTGATGTTTCTGGATGTAAGCTGAATAGGTATGACTCGTTATTCAACAGATCCAGAAAAGCACAACCTACACCGTCTTCACTTTTTGTTGCATCTGTGTAAATTTGAGCATGATGTGGAAAACGGGACATGTTTTCATGGAATATATTGTTGGCTTCGTCGGAGACCTTCTCACTGTATGCTGGTACAATTAATTCAGATTTCTGGATAGCTCCGAAGTATTCTGCTATTGCATTGTTTCTGTCCAATTGGAGTTGGCAATTGAGATCTGTACCGATACTTCTAAATGATTCACATAGAGGAGGGGACTGTTTTTTTGTCCAATATTTTCCTGTCAAGTCATGAAAATTTAATTCGCTGATGCGCTTTATCAAGGTGTCTTGTTTTGTTACCATTTTTAATAGTTGTTTGTCTGCCATAAGTTGTCTTCTCAAAGTAAGGGGTTGCTCTAATGCTTCTATTCTTAGTGGTTCGACTGGAGTGGACTTCATTGCTCCTAAGCATAACCTTAATGCTGCATTTTGTACTTGGTCTAGTTGGTATAGTGTGTTGTTGCTTGCTGACCCATACAATGTACACCCGTAGTCTAAAATAGATCTTATGTATGATCTATAAAACATTAATGCCACTTCTGGATTTGCGCCCCACCATGTGCGTCTGATCATTTTCAGAAAATTCAACCCTTTATTACATTTTAAAGCTATGGTTTCAACAAACGGCTTCCAGGAAAGTTTTTGGTCCAGAGTTATACCTAAATAATTTGTATTTTTTACTACTGGAAATGGTTGATTTTCTATGGTTACTTGGTCCATATTAGGAAGCCTGTGACGTGTGAAAATTACTATCGAGGATTTTTGGGGTGACAGTACAAATTGAAGTTCATCCAGCTTTGGTATTATTGTTGCCATAGATCTGGACAATTTTTCTAAGCAGGTTTCGTACTTTTTATCCATCACATACAAGGCGAAATCATCCGCGTATTGAATGATATTGCAATTTGGCTTTGCTAGGTGTATTTCGCTTGTGTATATGTTAAATAGTATCGGTGATAATATGGATCCTTGCGGTATTCCCGTTGAGGTTGTACGTCGGCCTATTAGTGTGTTGTCCTTAGTTCTCATATATATTGTTCTTCTCGTGTAAGAATTTATTATTGTATTGCACAAATTATCTGGAATGGATAGGAGACTCAGCTTTTTTTTCAACGTTGATAGGTCTATACTGTCATATGCCCCTTTTAGATCAAGAAATGCCGCTCCCAAATAACCGTTTTCTGAGAAAGTTATCTGTATATCAGTTACTAAACAGGATACTGCATCGATAGTTCCATAACCTTTCCTAAAGCCAAACTGATGAGACGGGCCAAGTCCTTCTGAATAAATAAACCATTCGAGTCTGTGTTTAATGATCTTTTCGAAGGTTTTATAGAGGCAGGAGAGTAGAGAAATTCCTCGATAGGATTCTGCTAGATTAGGGTCCTTGCCAGGTTTTAATATTGGAATGACAATTATTTTTTTCCATTCGCTGATACTTTGTCCATTTTTACATATTTCGTTGAATATTTCCAGTATGAAAGCTTTCGCATTATCTGGTAAATACAATATCATCGAATACGTGATATTGTCCCATCCTGGTGAGGTATTATTTGATTTTTTCAATGCATATTCTAATTCTTCTATACTTATTGGGTATAGAAAAATGTTATTTGGGTTATTGTTGAGCTGATGGCTGGTTTCCAGTTCATTCAGATTTTCCACTGTGCACGGTGTCATGTTGTTTAGAAATGTTTCTTCCCATTCATAGTCGTTACATTTTTGTTGGTTGATTGGTATCCTTTGCATTTTTTTTGCTTGCTGCCAGAGGTCTGAATTTGGAGTGTTTTTGTTTAAGTTACTGCAGTATCGTATCCAGTGGGATTTAGCTTTTATTTTCAAGATTTTCTTAGTTCTGGCCATCTCTTTTTTGCACAAAATATAATTTTCTAATGAACTCGTCTGTCTATATGTGTGAAGTTGTTCTTTCCGTTTTTTGATAAATTCATCACACTGTGAATCCCACCACGGGGCTGGAGGCTTTTTTTTGTCCCACTTAAATGGTTTGTTAACTGGGATTGAACCATTAGCTGCAGTATTTATCCCGTTCAAAAGGTACTGGTATTTTTCTTCTGCATCTTGTAAAGTGGGTTTAGGGTTTGAAAAAAGTGTTTCCGCTTGGGTCCTGTATGCATTCCAGTCAGCTTTAGCGGTGTTCCATTTTGTTTTAGGGTATCTTATGTGTTGTATGAAACCAGGTTGTCTGTCTAACTCGAGAATAATCGGAAAATGGTCTGATCCGAGCGTATCATTGTGTGTTTTCCATGTTATTTCATTAGCCAGGACCGGTGCTGATAGTGTTAGATCTACAACTGAATTTCTGCCAGGGTTACTCAGCCTAGTTGGTGTGCCTTTATTTAGTAGAATTAGGTCAATATCACTTAGAGCTTCAACGAGAGTATTGCCATTTGGGTTTTTTTTGTATGATCCCCACATGTGGTGATGGGCGTTGAAATCCCCTCCCATAATAGTTCGTTCATCAGCGATTGTAAACACATTTTGCCAATCTCTAATTGATACTTTTACATTTGGTGGAACATAAATTGAAAATATTTTTATTTTGGTTTTGTTGTCTATTGCGACTTCAGCCCCACAGAGTTGAATGTCAGTATGTATATTCGGTATGTCTAGCTCTTTAAATTTCAGGTTGTTTCTTACAAAGATTGCTACCCCTGTAGTACCATCTTGTCTATCCTTTCTGATTATTGAATAACCGTTGAATTTTATTATGCTGTTCGGTTTAAACCAAGTTTCCGAAATCAATGCGATATCGATATCAACATCTTTTAGAAAATATTCCAGGCTATGTTTGTTAGCTATTGCTGAGCGGGCGTTCCACTGTACTAATCTCATTTTACCATTCATCTTGTTCTATTTGTTGATTCAGATTTGAGTAATCACTTCTAAGTAAGTTTCTCACGTATTCTATGTCTATTTTTGCCAGATCTTCAAGCGAATTAGCCTCATTTAGAATTTTTTGTAAAACATGAAACATCATATCTAGAGCACTTTCATCACTTAAATTTGTTGGATTTGGAGGGAGAGGTTGTCTTGGTCCGAATGAAAACGGAAACATTGGCTCACAATTTGGTATGCTAGGTGGTGACAGTGCTTTCCTTTTTTTGTTAGGCATCTCGGTTTGTGACGAGGGCGTGTTAGTCTGTATTTTGTTTATTGTGCTTGTTGTCGGCTGTGATGCGGTTATACGGTTGACTTGATCTCTTGTATTACGGCGGGATGGTAGGGGAGGGAAGTCACTGTTAGATATTTGTCCTAGTATTTGAAATCTGTTGTTTGTGCTGACTGCGCTAGCAAAGGTTGCGTTTGATCTTTTGGCCTCTAAAAATGTCAAATTTTCTTCGGCCATTTTTTTCTTTATTTTTTCTTGTTCAATGTATGTCGGGCAATCTTTGGAAGTTGATTTATGGGTGCTATTTTTGCAATAGATGCAACAGCTGTCTTGGGGTTCCCTGCAGCTATGGTCTGTGTCTTTAATTTTGCCGCAGTTAATGCACAGAGTAGATGTACTTCGGCACTGATTCGCTACATGTCCATATTTCAAACATTTGTAACATTGTGTTACTCGGTGTACATACGGCTCTACTCTGCATGCTACGCTATTTATATAAATATACGCCGGGAGTAAATTTCCTTCGAAGGTTACCAGAATCGTTTGTTTTGGTACAAAGGTCGGCTGTCCGTCTCGTTCCACTCTTCGTTTAAATCTATGTACATTTGCAATTGTTATGGGAGACAAAAAATTGCTGAATAAGTATTCGTCATCGAACGAGGTGTCTACGTTTTTTATTATAGCCTTACGGAATAATAAGTTATTTGGAATAAATGCCCTGAGATTTTCTTTTGTTAATGCCTGATTAGTTACTAGCCGGTTTGCGTCGTTCAAGTTTTTCAGGTATACCCTAATACGGTTTTTACCTACTTTATCTATTTTAGTGATGTTGGGTATGTTGAGTTTTTTATGTAGGATATGTCCTACGGCCATCGGGTGCAGTGTGCCAATGTCCTGTGTATTGGTTTTCTCTATAAAAACATAAACCGCTTCCGAATATTGCTTCGGTTTTTGTAGGTTGAATATACTGCTCCTTTCATCTTTCTTAAAATTATCTGACCTTATCGATTGTGACAATTCTGCACTAATTGGATCCGGGTTATGGTTGTTTAGATCCGAGGTACTATCTCCGCTCTGCATCTCTGCGTCCGGTGCACTGTTTTCTGATCCCCCTCCATCAGGGGGATCAGTGTCGTTGGTCATTTTCACTTGCACTTACACCCTTCACCTACTCACTTATCGTATTCACAAACACTTCACGTGAAAAAAAAACTGACTATGGTTGTAAGAAAAACCACTTCCACTAGCAAAGAAACCGATTCGTACGTGTTTACTGTACCACGACCGATTTGCTGCGCAAGATTCTTAAAAATGTTGAGCCGTTCTTCTATTTTTATTTGCTGTTCTGCTCTGAAATATCTGTACAACCTCCAGAGCTTGCTGGAACTCAAGATAGCCACAGCGTGCGCTGCTTGATAACGTCGTGGATGAAGCTTTTACCAGGATGGGATACAGAGTTGGACGATCTCACTTAGTTGAGCACGTTATTCGCACATACTCTCCTCCAATCCAACAGAGGTACTATCCTCGTAGTCCTAGCCTTCAACAAATACTGAACCTTCTACCTCACCATGGAGCAGTCCTGTTGCTATGGTTCAAAAGAGGGAGAAAACCTGGCGACTGAATGCTGTGAGTGTCAAAGACGCTTACCCTCCTCCTTATCTTCTTCTTATGACGCCGTCTCCTTTCGAAGGTTGGCGATCCAAATAGCTAACGTAGTCCTAGATACGGCCATGCGGAAAATGTCAAGTGATGAGCAACCAAACCATCTTCGGATGTCTTTCAACCATGAATTTTGTCGTCTACCGACAGACCTTTTACCTTGGACTTTTCCTTCTATAATCAGTCGCAGCAGTTCGTATTTTTCCCCTCGCATGATATGACCTATATAAGCCGTTTTTCGTTCCTTGATGGTAAGCATGAGTTCTTTTTGTTTCTTCATACGATTAAGGACTTCAACGTTCGTTATTCTTTGAACCCATGATATTCTGAGTATACGGCGATAAATGTACATTTCAAAGGCGTCGATTTTCTTTTCCAATGTAGCATCTAGAGTCCAACTCTCACATCCGTACAGGAGAACCGAGAAAATGTAGCATCTGACCATGCGTATCCGAAGTTTTAGGCTGAGATCTGACCTTATGAAAAATCTTCGCATACTCATAAATGCCTTTCTGGCCTGTTCAATGCGGCATCTTACTTCTTTCTTCGGGTCACATGCCTCATTTACAATACACCCCAGATATTTATATGACGATACTTGTTCCACCGTACTACCATTGATAATCAGATGAGCCTGTACAGGTGTCTTGGCAAAGGCAACGACTTTAGTTTTTGCAGTATTTATAAGTAGGCCAAAGTTTTCACTGTGTCGTACAATACTATCTATCAGCCTTTGTAAGTCCTGCACATTCTCAGCTAACACAACGGTGTCGTCCGCATACCTGATGTTATTGATTATTTTCCCGTTGATCTTAATTCCATACTCCATTCCTTCCAGAGCTTCTTTGAAAATAGCCTCAGAATATATATTAAATAAGAGCGGCGATAAGACACAACCCTGTCTTACACCTCTTTTAATCATCGCCGCTTCTGATGTGGTACCCTCAACGTTTATTGCTGCGTTTTGCGTCCAATAGAGATTTCCGATCAATTGAATTTCTTCTCTATCTATTCCAGTTGTTTTAAAGACTTCTATAAGTTTCTCATGTTTGACGCAGTCAAAGGCCTTTTTATAGTCTATAAAACAAGCGATCACGTTAACGTTCATGTCTCTACATCGCTGTGTAAGAACGTTTAGTGCAACCTCCTCCTTCCTCCTTATGTCAGTACTATTCTGGATAGACTCAGGAATGCACGTGACATCAACGCGCTGCTAGTAATAACATCTAATGCAATCCATAGCTTATCAGGCGACAGTACGTTAATATCGTGCATGGAAGGCAACTCGCTATCATCACAGGAGACGGTACGACGGCGACAGCAACATGCCTCACAGATTAACGTAGATATCAAAACAATTGTCGAGTGGGGATTAGTACATAAAGTACAGTTTAACGTACAGAAAACTCAGGCAACATCACTAACAAAGAAGTCCCACGTTGGCTTACCAACTGTGGAAATGGAGGGTCACCCAATAGTCGAGTCACCTTCCTTCAAGCTTTTGGGGATCAACATCAATAATAAAATGTCTTGGTACGACCACGTCGTCAGTATGGTTAAAACAGCAATCCAGAAGCTTAGATTTTTTTCCGCTGTAGAAAGATGCAACTACTGCTGCTCTACAAGGCACAGATCCGACTGTCGTTGGAGTATTGCTCCTATGTGTGGACACTACCCAGAAGAGAGCAATTAGAATAATCTCACAAAGGTCCTCCACAGCCTGGAACATCAAGGAAGGGTGGCTGATCTGTCACTATTTTACAGATTCTACCAAGGAAGGTGTTCGAGTGAGCTCTCCCAAAGTCGTCCGAACGAGGAATGCTAGAGCGGCCTTGCGAGCTCATCCTTACCAGGTCGAGGTCCCTACTGTCCGAACCAGTCTCCTCCAGCATTCCTTCTCTTGGAATCAGCTGCCCGGGAATTTGTTTCCCGACGGCTACAACCTGTAGCATTTCAAATCTAGCGTGCACCGATACGTATCCTCTCGCAGCGCTTCTACAGTGCTATAGGCCTTCAGCTTATGCGGGAGGCTGACCATGAAAAAAATATATGTAGATAATCAGCCTTGATATCCGTTCGGCTTATTGGCACATACATCTGAAGAGTCCAAACCCTCCATTGCTTTCATCGTGTCTAACAGAGGTCTATTACGAGACTCCCTTTTGGCCTTCATTCAGCACCCGTCACTTGGCAACATCGCCGCTGTTGGTACGATTTTCCAAAACTATATACGTTTTCCATCTTTACGAGTCCTCGTATTAGGACTATGCTTCTGTTAGTCCTTGAATAGAGGGCAGCCCCTGTGTAGATATTAGTTGTCAAAAGTGAAGTAACAATTTTAGGCCTTTACGGAAACTATAGGCCTTTACGGAAACACTGATCTGGATCCGGATAGATCTGTTATACGTCAAACAGCTGTTGAGGGCTGTTCCAAATTACGGTACTATCACCGTCCCAGAACTGTTTTCATCATCCTCCGCCCATTTTGTGTGTTTTTAGAAGTGTAAAATGGGCGGGGCATGATGAAATCAGTTCTGGGACGGTGATAGAACCGTAATTTGGAACAGCCCTCAACAGCTGTTGGACGTATAACTGATCTATCCGGATCCAGATCACTGTTTCCGTAAAGGCCTTATGATCGGGTTAACCCGATCAGTTGGATCACCGATCCCGACATTCGGAAAGTGATCTGGGATCAGTCAGAAATAGGGTCAGTTCACTCTTGAACAGTAAGTGATTGCGATCGGATGATTCAGATCAGTAGCTGCTTTACTTAACCATCTGTTTTTTGTTCCTAAACCAACTTTTTCGTTGTTCGATGTCCGTTAAATCCATGGAATCATAAATCCCATTTGACGGCTGCTTGACATAACTGATCTGTCCGGATCCAGATCACTGTTTCCGTAAAGGCCTTTAAAGTTACTATTTACGTCAAGCCAAGTCATAAGCACTTCCAGCTCTTGAGGTTCTTACTCGTAGCAATTCGTATTCTTAACACTCTTTTATTAGTTTCACCAGTATGTTTGTTTGTTTTTTGTATGTATGCCTGTAACCGATTCCTTTGGACTTCATTTTGGCCCACTTTAAACGAGCAGATTTAATTTAAACTTTGGACTCTTATGAGGAACCGGTGGCGATGGCAACAAAAATAATCTAAGATTCGATATAATGGTGAAAGTGCTAGCTAAATAACCAATTTTTTGGGAATGGTGAAGGAACATCAATTCATCGCCAATATTGATGATCCTCGTCAGGGCCAGGGTAACGATGTAATCGTTGCTGCCAGTTTTCAAAATCATCCCTTAATTCCCCGATTTGATTAATACTTCAAACGGCCGTCAACCCAATTTTTTATTGTAATAATATAAACTAATTATTCCAACGAATATTTACTTATTTCTTCTTAAAGTGTGTTTATTCTAAAAAATTCATTTATCAAATGGGCCTAAGTTAAAATTCTGATTTTAAGGGTCTAGGGTATAGGGCGCGAAATTGAGAATCCAAGAAAAGACTTATTCACGTGTTAGCGAGGAGGCGTAGCCGCCTGTTCCCTTTCTCCAGTGTGTGTGTCTAAGATGAGGGGAGATAAGTCCAAAAATCCAAAGCTAAGGTCAAAAGGTCCAAAGGAAAGGTCATAAAAATGAATTTCGCATTTCCAAGCTCCTGATGTTACCTTTAAACTTACAGTAATGACTCAAAGAGCAAATTGAAGAAGAAAGCTTGCGCTTGTGCAACTATTTAGCCTTTTTTTGATATCGTGTTTGGTTGTTAAATTACAGGCATTTATAGAATGTATGATTTTGTATTGCGAGTTTTTTTGCACATTAAATACTTTTTTTGAGAAAATCGAAAATAGTTGTCATTCAGTAAGGTTTTAACTATCGCTTTCTAAAACATTATATATGTAGTATGCAAATAGAGTGAGTTATGCGAGAAATTGTGAGTCCGTGTTTTACATGGCAAATGCGTATGTATAAATGTGTGTATCCAGGCCTCTCAGATCGCTGATAATCTTCTGGAATGATCGATCTTTTGATTTTTATGGTACTAGACTTCAAAATTGAAAAAAATTAACCTATCAACAATTCTCGTGAACGAACCTGCTTAGTCGAACAGCAAAATTCCAGAATCGCCGCCTCAAAGAAACCATGAACGCAGACAAAAAACAAGTGATATTGTTCAGTCTAGAGCAAAAAGGCACGATTTGGTTCGAAACTCACATGACCCACTTACTCCTCCTTCTTGGACTCCTTGGCAGGCGAGTCGTGCGAAGTAATGCTGAGCACCTCCTCCATCTTGGCTTTCACCGTTTCCACACTGTCGCCGAGCATGTCGAAATGTTCGTTTACGTCATCCTCCAAATCATGCAGCTTTTGCGCAACGTCCTCTTTCACTTCGTTCACTTTACTCTCGAGGTCACTCTCCACCGATTGGACGGTCTCGAAGACCGGGGCAGCCTTGGCGTTGAAGGCTTCCTTGGCGCTCTCGGTCTCCGAAGCCACGACGGTCTCCGCGTCCGATATGGCTTCGGCAGCCGTGTCGGACACGTTTTGGACAACCTCGTCCTTCTTGGCTTCCAGGTCTTCCACGGCTTCTTTGGCTGCGTTGTGGGTGAAGTTGAAGGTGTCACCGATTTTGTCCATCACGTTTTCCACGCCACTTTCCACTGTCGTCGCAGCGTTGGTGACGGTTTCCTTCACTGTTTCCACGCCCGATTGGAGGGTTTCCTTTGCCGATTCCCCCACATCTGGAAAAAGATGTGCAATTACTTATAATGGAAAGAGCCTTCTAGCTTTTTTGGTTTTTTTTATAACTGGGCGGAGGCTAAATACCAGAGTACCGCGGCTGCTGTGAAGAGGTTAAGTTAGGGGAAGCTTGTTAACAGGGGACTTGAATAGGTCAACACCAGCAGGCCCAACAAAAACATCTGCTGGTAGTTCATTCCAAGCTATAGACACTATGAGGATACATATGCGGTCGTACCGCTCAGTTCTTGCCAAGAACTTCTTGGGGTATGAAGAAAGACCGCCTTGGGATAAGATGCAGCAGTCGCACGGGTGCATCTTATATGATCGGTGAGCGGCGGAACTATAGGGGGTAGCTCAGAAGAGCAGTTTCTGTTGTAATATCGGTAGAAGAGTGGGAGGTCACCAACCGCACGCCGGGGAGAAAGCGGTTGGAGGTGGCGCGTTAAGGTCGAGTCACCAATTAGTCGAATTGCTCTTCTCTGGACGGCATTAAGTATAGGAGGGGCTCTCCACATACGAGAGCAATGCTCCAGGTCAAGTTTTATCTGGCCTTCATACACCATGAGGTGGTTCTTTGGTGAAAACTACTTTCTGGCTTTAAATAAGTACCCAAGCTTTTATCCAGCAGCTGTTATAGTTGACGTCTTCGTGCCAGATCAGGTTAACTGTAAAGTTGACTCCTAAGAGCTTGAATGAGTGACTTCTTGACAGAGCCTGATTGTTCATTAGAACCGGGTGCTGACTTGAGCACTTATTGTTCTTAGCGTCGTGGAAGCATTAAATTTTACCATATTCTTGAGCCCCCTTGAAAGTGACGCATTCACTGCCAGCCTTCTGCGTTCCAGCTTGACCACAGAGATTGGTCTATTGCTCATAATGCCTTCATGCAAATACTGTTAACCACAAAACTGTAGATTGGATTTATAGTGCTAGAGAGTAGATCATTGATATGAAGCATAAACAATATCAGAGCCAATACCGATCCCTGGGGAATCCCAGCGTTGATGTTATGGAAGGAAGAGGAGAATCCGTCTACCACGACAGAGATTTTTGGACCTGAAAGGAAGTCTGCGATCCAACCCAATAGCTTCACAGTGAGGCGGTAGGTCGGAAGCTTGTTTAGGAGAGCTGCATGCTACAGTTGACCGAATGTCTTTGAAATATCGAGATCAATGGCATGAGCCTTACCAAACGAATGGGCGAGTTTGGTGTCTTAATTTCTATACCAAACAGGTGGAAGAGGACCTTAGTAGTACTCTCTAAATGTCCAGTTAAAAGTGTCAGATAGGTAGCTGCCAAATAGCGTTTCTACGGATAATAACACTGTCAGATAAGATTTACGTGAATTCCTAAGTTTAACCTTGAAATATTTAAATAATTTATCTAACAGTTAACCGTTAACTTCCAGATAAATATTTAACTAGACATTGAGAAACCGGCCCTCACATAGATTGAGTCCGTCAAATTCCCAGCAGTTCTTGTATCAGACTGGGACTTACATGTAGAATATGTATGAACCTTGCTTCAACATCATACTGTATCAACCAGTTGATACGTGTGAGTGATAGATCAGTTGTTTGCATATTATTTCCATGTTATCATAATGTCATGAATGTAATAGAATATTTATTATGCAGAAAAGGTTAGTGAGAATTATTGCTACGGTAAATTATAAAACAAGCTGTAGTAGATACCTTTGTCAGCCTTGGTATGCTGACGTTGACTAACATTTATATCTATGTATGCCAAAAACCACAAACACAAAACATTTTCGATTTTAAGTTAATACGCTTTTTGGGCATCTTTATGATGTTTGCATAACGAAAATCCGCGTCACTCATTACTGTCGGTCTGCCTGTCGGTCTGTCTGTTGGTCTGTCTGTCTGTCGCGTTCTTCTAGCCTCGTAATCTTGGTAACCGCTGCATGGATTATGATGAAATTTGGGTAGCGATATGCTGGGGGCTTATAGTAGGTAATGCTGCTATAATTTTGAAAATCGGCGAATCAGTTAACAAAAAACAAAAAATCCAAATATTCCTCAAACTTAGTTTTTAGGCGTTTTAGAGGTTGCTGACTTTTTTAAATTTTTTTGGGTGGGGGTGAAATTGGGGTGGTTTTGGGGGGGGGGGTTTCACAACTAAAAAATGTGTTGTATTCATAATAAGCTGTCTATTGACCTGTGAAAGAAAGAAAATCTTAGCGGCATAATATACTTTTTAAGGTCCATCCGAACATTGCCTTGCCTGTTACAAAAACCAAGCTCAAACTTAGTTTTTAGGCGTTTTAGGGGTTTCCAATGATTTTTTACTTTTTTTTTGGGTGGGGGTGAAATTGGGGTGATTAGGGAGTAGTTGTAAAACTGAAAACGTTTTTGTATTGACAATAGAGTCCCCATTGACCTGCGGAAGAAGGACCTAGCGGCATAATACACTTTTTAGGTCCATAGGAACATTGCATTGCCTATTACAGAAACCAAAGGAATTTTATGATATATACTCTTATACATACGAGTATTGCTCTAGATTATTCTGTATTGTGTGTTACCGTGGTGAGAATGGAAAATGTGCATGGTTTCTAGAAATCGTGCCAGTGGCGGCGCAGCAATAATAAATAAATAAAAATAGTTCAAACATCGAGGGTTGCTCTATACCTCCGTCAATCCACCAGTACGCAGACAGCTGTTTCACGCTTATTAGCGATCATCAGTGCGCCATAGGTCGATTGACGAAAGTAGAGAGCATCAATTTTTCCATGTTTAATAAACATGTGAAAGATGTACGAGTAAGAATTCCGGCAGAATTCCTTCTGTCTTACTCCTAGTTCAAACATCGTTTTTAAGCGATTTGGGGGTTCATGGTCGTTACGTTTCATCCAGCTGAAGCTTACAGAATAAAAACTGCGCCGTCCTAGTTCCTAGTTCCTACAGAGATGCAAGAAACTACTACGAGAGTTTCTGGCTGGAGGTTTTTTTTTTGTTGAGGATGGGCGGGTAATGATTTGGTTGCAAGGGGATAGCAGACTCTCATGCAATGGGAAAATAATGAAATGATACCACCGTTATGTGCATTATGTGTGGGAAGTACTGAGTCAATGAACTTCACTCCATTTTTTGTCGTGTGTGTGTCCAGTGACCATGTATACAATTTTTTATACACTAGCAAGACTGTAAAATTCTAATTTTTTATACAATAACAAGACTGTAAAATTCTAACTGAACTTTAAAATCGAATGTAATGCATTCCCTGTATTTCCGTGCTTATCAGTTTGCCGACTGACCTATGTATAAGGTTAATAAGATAGGGCGAATGAGGTGTTACGGACACTTTAGCGCTTTGCATGTTACATGGCAGTAAGCTACATGTTCCCAGACAAAGGATTTTGACCTTTTGTTTACTGTCAAGCGAATGTTATGAATTCACCCTTTACAAAAGGAACTCCAGGCATTTAATTAATAATAATATACCATTTGATATTCATATTGATAAACAGGATATATCGCTGGAACTTCCTGGTAAGGAAATGTAACAAGTAGTTACATTTGATATTTCCTAGCAACAAAGGATTCTGAACACCATGAAAAGTTTTTCGCTACGCCTAAGATCAAAAATCCAACTCCACTGCATTGAAAATCAAACGAAATGTGTAGTTTTTGGTTTTCGTAAATAAATAATACTAAAATCCACATCTCCAAGTTCAAGGAATATCTGAGGGTAAACCTAGACAAGAGTCTCAATGACAATGGACATGTCGATACCACACTAAAAAAAAATTAAGTCAAGTCGATTGCCTCAGTACTTCCCCACATTATGGTGACACTTCTTAATTATTCTTATAGCATGAAGCTATAGTCTGAGATCCCCTTGCAGCAAAATCATCATCCGCCCGCAAAAAAGTGTGTTCTGCCGCTAGGTTTTTCTTCCACATGTCAATAGACAGGCCATTACCAATACTACAGATTTTTCAACCTTAAATTCCCCTCCCCCCAACCACCCCAATCTCACCCCTACCCAAAAAAAGTAGAAAATGATCTGGAACCCCTAAAACGCCTAAAAACGTAGTTTTAGTTGTTTTTATATTTTTAGTGTTTTATTATTGCTGCACCGCCACTGACACGATTTCTTAAAGCCATACGAGTTCTCCATCCTCCATCCAGCCATGGTTATGACACTGGGTCAAAATTTCATTAAAATCAAATTAATAATTTCCGCGTTACACAATACAGTTGGCCAGTGGACAGTCTATTATAGATACAACAAATTTTTCAGTTTTAGAATCCCCTACCCCCGAACCAACCCAATTTCACCCCTACCCCAAAAAAGTAAAAAATGACCAGGAATCCCTAATACGCCTAAAAATGAAGTTTGAGGGATATTTGAGGATTTTTGTATTTTTTTTTTGGTAATTAGTCCACGGCCCACGCACCGATTTCTAAAATTATAGCAGCATTGCCTACTAAGACCCTACAACTTATCGCTGAGATTAAGAGGCTAGAAAAATACCAACAGACAGACTGACAGACAGGCAGAGCGACGGAAATGAGTGACGTGGATTTTCGTTACGTAGATATCATAAAACTCGCCCAAAAAGCGTATTACTCAAAATCGGAAATTTTCACTATCACAATACCTTCCTCACATATCGGTGTGGAAAGAAAAATTTTAACATGACATACGGCCTTAGTAAGTATATATTATATTCCAAATGTGCTGTCCTGACTAAATGGGCATAGCGTGTCTGACTTGGCATGTAAGGAAAAATCGTTAACATTTCGAAAGCGTTGAGTGGTCACGCAAACACTTTTACTGTCGGTGTTATACCTTAATGTATAGAAGGCTGTGGAACAAACCTCCACCTTTGTACGTTTATTTTTTCGATCACTAGACGCCCACTTCTGACTAAGGAAATGTGTGGGTAAGTAGAAATACTGTCCTACCAGGATAACTGCAGCCGGCAAAAGAATTCAAAGAATGCGAGACAGGGTTGCCGCATCCACTTCTAGACTAGGTGAAAACCTCCGATAATAAATATTATTTGTGATAAAATCACATTTTATGATATTAAATTCATACACTATGAGTAAATTCCATCTAAAACTTGCATATTACCTCTACAGTTGCCTTTTGAAGTTATCATAGTATTAAATGTTTAGAGAAGTATGACAACATTGTGATTCTGTCTGGGATTTTGTGAAGTCTACAGTTGGACCGCATATATCGAGTTCATCGCGTCACCGAAATCCCTTTAAAATTCACTTGGTTTACTGGAACGTCTGAGGCATCGTTCCGTGTGGGGTCTAGCCACACGACTGGTGGACATTCAGAGGCGTAACGTACTGGCGAATCTTGTAAATTATTTCCTCCGATATTCTCATTATACAGTTGTTTGTTGCTGTTGTTGCCGTTATTGTTGTTTGTTGCTGTTTTTATTGCTGTTATTGGTATTTGTTGCTGTTGTTATTATTATTGCTGTTGTTATTATTGTTGCTTTGTTGTTGGACGCTGTCTCAACAATGGAGAACTTGAAGGGAAAAGTGCTACATAGTCAGGCACGGGAAGTGATAGCTAACGTTATCAGAGTGTGTGACGAGGAAGCGGCGAACAACGCTTTCAAGTTGCCCTTGAAAAATAAAACGGAGAGAGCTATGATGTATTGTGGCGTAGGGAGATCGTCTATTGTGAAAATTAGGAAAGAAGATCAGCAACGGAAACAGTCCGATCCCACCGGAAGATTATCTTCTCCAGGTAAAACAAGAAAAAGGGCTTCCGTGCTGGAAAAAATAGATGAGTATGACTTCAGTGTAATCCGTAGATTAATTGAAAGATTCTATCTCGAATATAAGATCGTACCAACAATAAATAAACTACTACCAAGAATCAAACAAGAGATGGAGTTCCCATGTGGAAGGGAAACTCTTCGTTTATTGCTAAAGAAAAACGGTTTTCACTGGAGGAAGGGTCAGAACAAGAGGAAAGTGCTCATGGAAAGACCAAACATTTTGCATTGGAGATACAAGTACATGAGAGCGATCAAAAAATATCGAGGTGAAGGAAGAAATATCATATATCTAGATGAGACGTGGGTAGATACAGATCTGACATTTCGAAAATGCTGGCAGAGTGAGGAAGTTTTTGGAGTAGTTGAGAATATAGGTTCCTCAGGTAAGTTAATATTACGTATGCGAATAGGTAGTTTAGTGTAGTCAATTAGAAAAACTTGTTTTCTAAGTTATTCCGAATGTACAAAATATTTTTCGTTATGTCAGGTGTAGTTCTACAAACATAGCACTTTCCTTACACGATAAGTTTGGCGGTAACATTGGTTGAGGAGAAAAATTTGTGGGACACAATCGGATAAAAGCAGAAAATGGAGAAAAGTTGACGCGTAAATATCTTATTGGAAGGCTAAGAAATACATTTTTAGTTCTTAGATCATTTGATAAAGTTATATATATAGACAAAACAAAAACAAAAAAGGTGCAACCCGGGCTCCGACACACCGGGCTGCTGTTCCATTCCCCAGCGACTACTCCTCACACCGTGAGGTGAGCAATCACTGGGTCCGCGTATCGTGCGTCCTAAGCAGACGAAGGGACCCATGGATGACTGCCTTCTGCATTCTGGCGGCTAAGATGTGCGCCGCCGCACGGCACACCGGCATTTTGCGCAGTGCAGAGAGCAGCGTATCCCTCATACCACCTAGGGATCCAATGACCATTACTAGCAGACTCACAGTGTAGTCCGGCCAGAGCCTGCGAAGTTGTCCGAGGAGCTCCTGATACTTGGTCCGCTTTTCCTCCTCCTTAGAGACGATGTTCCCCTCGGCAGGTGCCGAGAACTCGATAACGAACATCGTCTTTTGTTGGTAGTCGAGGAGGACTATGTCGGGCTTATTTGCATGTATAAGCTCGAGCGTGGAGAATGAGTAGTTCCAGTAAATTCGGCACCTCTCGTTCTCCACAACGGACTCAATGTCCCCTGGAGCGTATGGCAGCACCGGTGTCTCATCTATACCGTATGAGTGCCTTAAATGGTAGTATAGCACTCGTAGAGCCGCGTTGTGCCGATAGACGTAGGCTGTGCCAGCGTACACCTTACACGCCGACAAGAGGTGCGTAAGGGTCTCTGGCGCCTGCAGGCAGGCTCTACAGCGGATATCGGGCACATCCATACCCATAATCCGGCTACGGTATACTAAGGTGTTGAAGACACCGTCTTGGCAAGCCATTATAGAGCTCTCAGTCTCCGACTTCAACCCATTAGACCTTAGGAAGGAGAAGGTCAACTGCTCAGATAAACCATGCTCTTCTAGATGTTTGTAGAAGATTCCGTGCATTGGTTTATCTTTGTGAAGTCTTAAAAGCAATTGGACTTCAGCAGTTTTAATCCGGGTTTTCAATTGTGCGGGAGCAAGTTCCGTAACGGACTGCTGACAAATTATCACAAATTATAGGTAACACGGCAGCTGCGCCGTCCGGGAGAGGCTTTCGCAAGTCTGACATGAAATATTAATATTTTGTGAATTTTTAACACATAATTGTGAAATTAATTTTCATCAAGTGTCGATCATCTGTATCAATTGTCAAAAAAAGAAAATTTCTCCTTATACAAGTATATGTTTTCAGGTCGATAAATTATTGTGCACGCTGGAAATGAAAATGGATTTGTAGACGGAGCACAATTAATATTTAAGGCTGGTGTTGCCACAGGAGATTATCACGGTCAAATGAATGAGGCTAATTTCACGAAATGGTTGACCGAGAAGTTGTTACCAAATATATCCCCAAACTCTGTAATTGTTTATGACAATGCACCATATCACTCGTCATTGGAGCATAAACTTCCTTCAAAGTCATCCACTAAAGGAGCCATCATGGAATGGCTCAAAAATAATGATATTCCTTTCGACGAAAGGTTGAGGAAGTTTGAGTTGTATGAACTTCTGTGCCTCCATAAGCCCAACAGAGACGATAAATGCTACAAAATTGACAGTCTGCTGAAAGAACACGGGCATACGCCTTTAAGGACACCACCTTATATGTGCGAGTTCAACCCCATCGAGCTGGTGTGGGCTGAAGTTAAAAGAAACATTAGGAGTCACAATGTTGGCGACCTGTCAGCCTCAAAACTCCTTGCAGCAACCGAGAGGGCCATTACAATTGTTGATAGGAATCACTGGAAGGAGTGCGTAGACCACGTGATAAATATAGAAAACCAATTCTGGGAGAGGGATCAACATATTGAGGAAATAACAGAAAGCATTATTATTAACATTGGTTCCGTTGGAAATAGTGGAAGTTCTTCTGATGAAGATAGTGATGCTTCCAAGGAAAGTGATAGTGATTCTAATTAGACAAAAAATATAGTTTTAATGAAAATTCTTGGAAAATATCATTTAGAATGGTAATACTATATACTCTTTATTTATTCATTATCTATCCACTTTATCATCGTTTAAAGCAATTTTATTTTAACTTTTGTTCGGGATTATTTATTTAAGGAGAAATTTTCTTTTTTTGACAATTGATACAGATGATCGACACTTGATGAAAATTAATTTCACAATTATGTGTTAAAAATTCACAAAACATTAATGTTTCATGTCAGACTTGCGAAAGCCTCTCCCGGACGGCGCAGCTGCCGTGTTACCTATAATTTGTGATAATTTGTAAAAAGGAAATTTTTTTCCTTATATAGTTTTCCCTTAATCCTTTAACTCTTTTCAGTTTATATTACAAGTGCAATATTATATGTAGGCTTATTATTTATGTTCAATATGTAGTTTTTTAATATAAATTGATAAAATGTTCTTAATATAAGCAATAGTAACACTTTCTGTTGCTTTAAAGTTCAATTTAGATTAAATTCAGTTATTTACCTCCATTTCAACAGCATTGTCTATTAAATCCAAGTATATTACGATTGCTAAAACTCTATGTATATATAATGTGATTATATACGAACATAGTCTTGTTTTATGTATAAGTACTGAATGTATATTTGGTATTGTACTAATTATGTCTAAACGTTGATTAGTTGTTATGACACGAATGTAAAGTACTCTGCCCATTGATCCTTTCTAGAAGTAAGATGAAGAAATAGTTTTAATAGCTCAGTATAACTCATCAGTGACACTTTTATTCAATTTTGGTGACACTGCACTCCTATTCTTTGTTATGCTTGCCGTTTAAAGATTCGTTGTAGAAGCTTGTTAACAGTCGAGTGGATTTTTGTTTCTGTTTACTACTTGTGCGATTCAGTTTTTTTAGTGATTACAATACATTCAGCTGATTGTTATATGCTTCACAACATATACAATTACCATGTCACTACATTATGTCCCACTTTAAAGTCAGCATTGAATAATGTAATAATTTTTCTTAAACTATGTTATAAATAAGTAGGACGAGAAAATAAGAACATACTACGCCACTGAGAACTCGAATCTCAGGGAATTGACGGTCATTTTTTGCGAGTTCTTCCCCCTTTCGTCGCGGATGCAGGTAAACTGGTAGGACAGTACATCGAGAGTTGACTGCTTATCACATGCCTGTTATCATTATATAGAACAACAAGCATAACGCCGCTTGCACATTAAACCGACAAAGCAAAAAACGCCAACACAACAAAACTGCAAGATTTCGAAAACATAATCAAGTTGTCAACTGCTCACAACTTATAAACAGTTAATCAACTTTCTGGTCTCCGATAAAAAAAAGGTTTCTGGGTTCGACTGAGGCTAGTAGTAGGCCCCAGTAGGCCGATCCCCGAATATAACCCCTCAGCCACCATCACCTGCCTTCCCCTCCCTAAGAAACCTTCCCGACTTTTTCATAAAGGCCAGTACGTCGGCCCAGCTTAGGCAGGGTAGTTCCTCTCAAGTCTACCAGTTCCAAAGATCTCATATCTCAGGCCGCCTAGCAACTCACACTTCGCAAGGAAGTGATAGGCCGTTTCATGAGCCCCTCTACAATTCAATTCCTAATAGTGAAAGATGCCGCCTGAGCCTTCAGAGCCCCGTCAGGACACCCACGAGGTTTCTGATGGCTCATCGGCCTTGGTTCCGTAGCCACGCTGACCTGGATGTGCTCAGCCCGGCTATAAGATCCTTGACTTCTTTGCATTCCTCACTTTGCCTCCACTGTTCATCTATGGTATAGTTTACCCTCTTTTTTAGGTTTGACGTTACCGATGACACTGTCGTAGTGACCGATAGACTGGAAGATCTACTAACGGTCGTACGAAACCTATACCACAGTTGTAAAAGTTATGGTCTGAACATCAATTTAAAGAAAACCGAATTTATGTTATTTACAAAAAATTACAACGTAATCGGCAGTATTACAATAGATAACGCGTCAACAGAGCGAGTAAGAAGATATAGATACTTGGGAACCTGGCTAACCGAAACTGCTGAGCAATATCAGGAAATAAGAGCTCGAATAGAGAGTGCAAGGACTGCATTTGTAAAACTAAGGAAAGTTCATTGCAGCAGGGCTATAAACCTGAAACTTAGACTACGAATGCTGAGGTGTTGTGTCTGTTCGACTCTGCTATATGGTGCCGAGGCTTGGACGCTTAAGAAGGCAGAAATGGATAGACTGGAGGCTTTCGAAAGATGGTATTATAGATGAATGCTGAGTATCTTTTGGACTGATAAGGTCTCAAATATGCAACTACGGCAGAGAATCCAAAAAAAAAGGAAGAAATCATTAACACCCTCAAAACAAAAAACTAGAGTACCTTGGTCATGTTGTAAGATGACCCAAATACACTCTACTACAAAACATTATGGAAGGGAAGATCAAGGGCAAGAGAAGAAAATGAAGAATAAGGACCTTTTGGCTGAAAAATATGAGGGATTGGTTTGGGATGACATCTGATCAACTATTTAGAACAGCGGCAAACAATGTTAGAATTGCCATGATAATATCCAACCCGCGCTAGGAGATGGAACTTGAAGAAGAAGAAGTTACCTGCTGCCTACTTAATCCTATAGTGAGCTCCAGGCCAACAAAAGGACTCTTTATTACCAAGAATGCCCGTACAACCCGGTACTTTCATCAAGGTAACTCCTTCAGTCTCGCCAGCTCTTCCAGTCTCTCCGCGCACTCCTGAACGAGAAGGTGTCCTAGTTTCGGGCCCTCAGATAGCTTTAAGATCGCCTAACTGTCAGAGCAGGTGTAAACCTTCTACTCTGTTCCCTTTCTAGCCTCGTTATTGCATGCAGCAGAGAGTATTGCATATACTTATGCTTCGAAAATTGTAGGATACGTACCTAAGGAGTAACTCTCCCGTACTCCTCGACTTTCTACATCCAACCCTGTTCGTGAGGCCTGTCCACTACCTAGACGAGAGCCATCCGTGTAGCATACCAACGCATCTTCGGGAAACTGAATCTCCCCTCTTTTCCACTCTTCGATACTTCGATACCCATGTCCTTCCTACTGCCCGCCGCAATTGCCAGAAGGTTGCTGTTGATCTTGACACAACTCTGTCAACTAACGACCTCCACGTCAGCCTCGAGTCAAGAATCACCCCCAAAAATTTGACCTCCCACTAAAGTGCTATAAAGGTCTTCCATACATTTTAGGCGCTCTAAAACGTTCTAACCTTCTCCATATACAGAACAGTACTAGCTCCGTTTGGTTGGATTTACCGAGATTCCTGTATCCGTACACCATCCTTGAATTATTCTACACGCCATCTGCATTCTATCACAGACCGTGCTTGGGAATCGTCCAGAGACGTTTACCACACCGTCGTCCGCATATGCCTGTGCCTGGAAGTCTTGTTGCGTCAGGCTTTCCAATAGACTATCTATAACAAGACACCATGGAAGAGAAGACAGACAGCTACTCTGCTGGTAGCCCTCCCTCACCTCGATGTCCCGCTGGCAGTCTCCCAGGATTGTCCGAACTGTCCGACTCCCTAGCGCAGATCGCACTAAGCTTACCAAGGTTGCTGATGTCCCTTCAGATTGCAGGGCGTTGCAGATGGTTCTCGTTTTAGCCTTATCGAAGGCCCCATCGATATTGAAAAATACCGCAAGGGCGACTTCCCGCCTAGTGATACTTTTCTCCATTTGCTCAACTATAGCATGGAGAGCCGTATCTACTGACTTGCCCTTCCTAGAAGAATGTTGGTTCCCGTTTAGGGGGTGTCTGCTTAACACTTTTTCTTCAAAATACCTACTGACCATACTTTCCAATGTCTTCATTAGAAAGGATGTCAGACTAAGGGCGGTTTCACCGGTCCCTGATCTCATAGATAGACTACCTGGCATTTATCAGGGACCGGTGAAACGGGCCCTAATAGACTTGAAGGACTTGGCAGCCGTGTATCCTTTTTTAACCGGGTTGGGGATAAAGACCACCCTTGCCTCTCTCCATATGGCTGGCACATGTCCCAGCGCCATACTGGCTCTGAATATCACCCTTACCCACGGTAGGATGACGTCCAAGCCCCTGTTTATAAGCACTGGAAAGTGCCATCTAGGCCAGCTGCCTTATATGGGCTGAACACACTCACGGCCCAAGTGATAGAGCCATCTGTCACCACGCCTTCCGCCACCTGGTAGTCTATTTTCTGGACCGCCTGGTCGGCATCTGGACCGGTGACGGTGCGTCTGGCATCCTCTCCGGGAAGTGAGTTTCCAGCAGGAGTTCCAATGCCTCCTCGCTGGAAGTTGTCCAAATCTCGTCTTCCTTTTTGAAAGACTAAGGCTAAGGAACCGACAAAAAACTATATACAGGGTGTCCCACGACGATTAAGACAAGCAATATATCGGAACTGGGCAGTAGTAGCGAATTATAACTTTGGAGGTTTAAATTAGAGCAAATATAGTATATTTTCTTATTATTGTGTCAGCCAATGAGGTATTTGTTTTTGGTCACGTGACGTCCGATTCAAAATTTTTAATGGGACACCCTGTATATTTGTGACTTTTTGTGTGTCTCCCGATGAATTCCAACAAACTAGCAAACTTGGGGTCTAAAGTGATTAAGACAAGAACTACAGCTACTTAAAGGACTGTACCAATACCATTATGAAATGCTACCAAAATAATTTAACTGTAGGGGTACATGTTATAATCAATGGTAGTGATACCATCGTTTAAGTACCTGTAGCTCTTGAATTAATCACTTTAGACCCCGAACTGGTTTGTTGAAATTGGTTTATCGGGAAGAACACTAAAGTCACACATATACAGGGTGTCCCATTGAAAATTTTGAGTCGGACGTCACGTGATCAAAAACTAATACCTCATTGGGTGACACAATAATAAGAAAATATACTATATTTGCTCTAATTTACACCCCCAAAATTATAATTCGCTACTACTGCCCAGTTCCGATATATTGCTTGTCTTAATCGTCGTGAGACACCCATTAACTAAATTAGAAAATTTACGAAAAGATGATGTGGGTATCAGTGTAAAAATGCGATCTAGTTTCGAAAACTTGTTAAGAATGACCAGTACGGACATTGAAAATACACCCCTCATCGCATCATCCCATAGTATTCCTATTTCCTTTAAGGCGTCTGCCTCTTTTATTATATATCTCAACGTTTCTAATCAGTTGTTTAGCGGACAGCAACTACATCTTTTCCAGCAGTAGCTGCCAAAAGATTGAGTGACAATTAAAAATGTTCAAGTTAATTTTACAATTCGTTATTTGTAGTTTAAAATTGTCAGTTGAATACTTCAAAGCGTTAAATGTAGTAATTATGGAATGTAGTCACGAATATTAAAATATTAAGGCAAATAAATTAAGAAACAGAGATCGTAGAAACTGTAAAAACAGGCAAATTTTCTTGTCTGGGTAACATTATGCGTGGAGAAAGATACCACATTCTACAACTAATAGTACAAGGAAGAAGGAAAAAGAAGTGCGGGAGAAGACGTGCTTCACGGCTGAAAAATTTACGAGTACGTTGCCAGGACGTGCTAGTGACGGTACGACATGATCGCCGTGGAAGGTCTAAAGCCATGTACAGATTTGTATCCGAACAGCGTATCATAATATGTCGGCGTATCACACCTTGTTAGGGATTATGATACGATACGAAGCGAAAATAATTATTCTCACTCCGACTGCCGTTCAGAACAACGTACCCTATCATATCAGCATTCCATTTTCAATTTAGTCATTGTCAATTTAGTGACAACCGTGAAAGTATTTGATTTTTTCTCTCTCTTCTTAAGCCAGAAAGTAGAGTGTTCGTTTTTTTCTTGCACTCTTCAGCACCAATATTGAGTTGCTTTGCAGTATCTTCCCACGCCTTATTTTCTTTAATTTTATTATAACGGTTGGCGTGTCTTACATCCTACAATATTGCCGCGTTTCTGTACAGATCGCTGAACTGCAAGGTATTTTCTTGATTCCAATTCAAAGCCATTGTAGAAGATTGTACTTGCTCTGCACGGAACGGACGAAAAACAACTGCGAGAATTGCTGAGTAGTGGTGGTACGCATACTTGTCCAAACTTGCAAACTTGTTCCCGTAAGGAGAATACATAACACCCTTTAATTTTTCGTCGAAAAATCGACAGCCGATGGATCGCATCGCTGTTCTTCTAGACGTCCAAAGTGATACGCGATCATGTTACTATACGCTGTTCGGATACAAATCTGTACATGGCTTAGCGTCGTCGCCGCGTGTGGCTAGTTCTATAGTTTACGATGCGCTCTCTCAGTTAAGGTTCTATTGGCATTGTAATTTTTGTTAATAATCACTCAAAGGTTGATATAGACATTCGAAAATAACTGTAGAGGGTGTGGTCACATGTTTTCAATGCTTCGTATTTTCTAGTGAAATGATTCCCATCACTATTCATCATTGAAAGATAGGGGTACGCCCAATATTGTCTTTTCACATATTTTTTTTAACCTCTCTCCGTCTTTTTAACAATAGCAGATTACGTATTTTGTGGTCCATATCTAGAACGAGACTGCTATTTTTCACGTACTTTAGTGAAGAATGTATCGAAATTTTACAAGGCACGGTGACGTGAACAATGAGGTGTCGTGCCGTGCGTTTTTAGGATACGGTAACGTAAATTGGTACGTTATGACAACGCACCGTGAAACGGTACCGCACTGTTCCACGTTGACGACGTCGTGACGTGGAGATGAGGACAGGACCGTATACCAATAGAATTATTTCGAGCAGCCGCATCTAAAGCTAGATTCGCCATGATGATAGCCACCTCCTAGGAGGAGACAGCACATAAAGAAGAACTAGAATGAGCTATTATTGTTGTCACTGTAACATCCACATATGATGTACTTTTAGAAAAACTCTTAAGAGAGCCATCATCATGAATTATGAGGTATTCGTGTATAGGAAGGGGCGACTTTCCCTCTATTTCACCTTAACCTGAAACTTAGACTGCCCCAATTTTGCTGTTACCTAGTAAGTCGAAATTTTGAATACATTATTCAGAATCTGGGGCAGTCCATAAATATACGTATTAGCGTAGTGACAAATTATTGGTACCGAAGCGAACACAATGCAGCTAAAATAGAACAGTCCACTGACCGCACGTAAGGAGGAAATCGCGAGTAAAATTTTTGCCAGTAATTGAGTAATCCATAAACGTAAGGGGGAATGGAGGTGACTGCATTGTCCAGACAGGCATCTAAAAAAATAGTCTAAGGCCCGGTTTTATCAACACAGGCATTTTAACAAAGGCTTTGACCAATCAGAGCAGCCCATTCAAGAACATGCATCTGTCAAAGTTCTCTGAAAATTATTAATTTCTCTTGAAATTTACTTCAAAAAGGTAAAAAAAGACATGCTTTATATATAATCGACCATTATGGACCCTTTAGTATCTTTTCAACTCTGATTTTCCATCCTAAATGGGCGAAAACTACTTGCATTTTCCTGTTTAACAAAGAGTTTAGCAATTGTTAATCTCAACCAATCAGATTCCACAAAACCGATACATTTGACCATTGGATCAATGTGTGTAATGTAATGATATTGATGACAAGAAATTCAAATTGCTGCATTATTTTGATAAAACAAATAATTTACAATCGATAACAATTATAAATACCTGCAATATACCTTTGTATTATAGTAAAAAGGGGTAAAAATAACATGTTGTTGCATTTCACAAACTAGACACACACGATTTAATAAGTGTGCATTACTGGTTGCCTATCCTTCTTAACAGCAAAGCTTGTGAGCTGGCAACAGTATAACGTATAACCTTATTTTTCCTAAACTAGAAACATTTCGTATAGTCCGAAAGTGAATAAGGTGCTTTATATAATTTTCAGAGAAAGGGGGGAACCAGCAGGGGAGATTTTTATTCATATGCATGC
This sequence comes from Callosobruchus maculatus, assembly GCA_951848785.1. Taxonomy (NCBI): domain Eukaryota; kingdom Metazoa; phylum Arthropoda; class Insecta; order Coleoptera; family Chrysomelidae; genus Callosobruchus; species Callosobruchus maculatus. Next base: position 135,394 of record CATOUR010000157.1, on the reverse strand, counting down.
CTCTCAATGTGTTTCTGCGCTACGGTGCCTTTTACGCAGTGCCTTTACAATCGTTACATCCTCTGTGAATATTTCTATAAGAAGGTCTATAACAAACATGCAACCAGTCTATAATCAATCTGACTGCAATTGCAATTGGTAATTATACAATAAATATAAGGTAAACATGAAAAATCTAGCATTAATTTGCAAATCAATCGCTTTGTTCTGATTTTCTGCTATGACTTTGATCCATGAATTCTAAAATATTTTTGATAAGAGTGTCATCCAGCTTTGACGTTTTGTTTCCAATATTGATAAAATACGATTGGATGATACTTATTAACATAGCCATCAATATCCAATAGAAAGCTTTTGCTAAACAACATCCAATAGAAAAGCTTTGTCAAAGTCCTTGCTAAATATGTATGTTGATGAAATCGGGCCTTAGGCAGGGCCGGCGCGTGCCTCGAAAAAGTGGGGGGGCCAAAAATAACCAATATACGACAGTCTTCCAGAAATGATAAGAAGAAAAAATGCAAAGTGCTGGAAATTGGAAAATAATGCAGTAGCGGGTGTAATTATAATCTACTTTGTAATAATAAAAAATAGGTATGTACGTATACAATAAAATTTAATAATATACATAATAAAGTTAAAAAATGGACACGTAAAAAATAATTCCCTATTAACTTTTTTAACTCCTCATAAAAAGTGGGACACCTTGGCCCCCGACGCGCCGCCGCTGGCCTTAGGCCGCTGCTCGCTCTGTGAACTACAAAATTGCATCGCAAATTTAGCATAGACAAAATTAAAGCATTTCATGAAAACTAACCAAAATTAAATTCTCGACTATATCTAAGAAAAAGCCGAAAACTTCAAAAATGCTCAAGCGTCTCCTGTGCAAAAATTATGTTCTTCCCCCTCTTTGCTATCCACCCTTCATCCTTACTCTGCTACTCCTTCTTCTCTTCTTTCTTTGACGTTGTCTGGTTCCTGGATTTCCAGACTCGACAGACAAACAACAATGACTTGACTTGACTGAATGCCCGATGAGAATCTAAGGTCGACTCGTCGTCAGCTTAAAGCACCATTAAGAGCCAGTAGCGCTTTTGTGGTATCTGTGAAGATCCCAATATTTTGTCCCCTATTTTAATGTTTCTTGTTGCCGTTACTGGATGACGTAGGAAGGTTCTCACTTTTGCCTCCTATGTTCGCAACTTGAGAATTCATTAATACACAAGTGCACGGAATATCATTCCGGATTTTGAATTATGGCTCTCGATATAGCAATATCATGCCGAAAATAGCTAAGTGAATTGCGGAATTGAATCGATAAGGATATATGAGTATAACACAGTTGGCCATGAAAGAATGTTAAAAAGCTCGATGCTAAAAATACGCCCCCCATGCAATTAGCAGTTGCCAGAGTGGAAAACTGGGAATCTATTAAGCAGCTGCAGTTAGTAATTTACAGCTAGACTTCGGTTTTTATGCAAATAATATGCCTGGATAAATGTAGAAACGTAGGTACTCCCGTTCTCATTAGAATATAGGGTCGTAGTTTATTTTTAGTTATCATAATCCGGAACACGTGCCTTATATTTGGGAAAATTTGGTTTTTCTAAATAACCTTTTAACAAAAAAAAAATGAGTCAAGAAGGGTTCCTACATATTTTCGTTTTCATAGCGTATGGCGATACGAGCGACGTTTTCCGACAAACAATTGAAGACACAAGTGGATAAAGGTGTCATGTCATAAAATAATAGGCTCGTTCAGCATATTTTTCTTATTGCATATTCGAAAAGGGCGTATTGAGTTCAGCAGTTCAGTTCGAAAAAAATGTCTCTTCTATTCTTTTTTATTACGAAAATATTACGCCTCAAACAAATTCTTATTTTATTTATTTTATTCTTATGACTTCACGGAAAAAATGGTTTGTGTATGAAATCAAGGACACAACAAGATGTTAAATAACATAATGACTTCATTTATGCAGGAAAAGCTGTGCTATTTTAAAAAAGAAGTTGTGGGTAATTGTTAAGGGTTGAAGTCCACAAAAAAGTCTTGAAAGCATAGACCCTATACAACTTTCAAAAATACCACTCAGTTTTTGTTTGAACTTTTTTTGTTACAATATGAAGTGTCAAGGAAATTCTGGGAATTTTCACTTTCCATAACTCAGGATGTAAGTGTATTTCATTGATGAAATCAATAATCCTCTCATTGGTCCAAGTATTAACTTTTTTCCTACCAAAATGTTCAATGTCAACAATAAACAGACACCAAAATAGAGCAATATTGCCGATGTTTTCGGTAGCCAAGCGATTGTTCGGCCGTGCCGGTAACACATAAAAATATATCGGCAATGCCGAATATATGTGGCTATATGGCCAGGCCATACAAGAAATATTGCTCAGTCTGGCCATTGTTGCCGAGAATGTTGCCGGCGACACTAATGCAGCCACACATTGCAGTAATAGTGTTGCCCGTTTAAAAGCCCCATAACAGTACCTACTCGTTTGACGCTCATGGTAAGGCGCTCGGAATTGATTTTCAATGGCAATTTTGAAAGCGATTATTTCACGAGTATAATACGTAGCTTCAACGATACATACATCCGTAGGTATATGCTATACCTATCTGAAGGGTTCTATTTATGGTTATCTCACTATCGATCACACTACTTGTTGATCCCATTCTCAAGGCATCTGTTCAAGGGTCATTATACTACAGTGTTCAAGGTGATTACACATTTCTTTATTCCACAACTACTTCATTGATTGTAGCAAGCCTGGACGGTATTAAATCGAATCGAGTAAGCTCTGGTACGTATTAAAAGGTTGTCTGGCAAAGCCAGCCAAAACATTTTGCCTAGAAAACAGCACATAAGTAGAGTCGATTTGATTGTGAGTATAGATTCCCATACCCATATCAGTTATGTTCCGCCATCAAGTTTCTGATAATAGTTTGAAGTTGGATTGGTGATTGGTTATTGGTTGACAGTGTATGTCTAGATAGATACGTTGTTTCAAACGGTTCGGAATCATCCCTTGTTAGAACACCCTATTCGTATGTCAAAACATAATTGATGTTTGATAGTATGTTTTGTTTTTGACATTTTCGATTTTTGCCTCCAATCTCTTGACGCAGTACATCTGTATATGGTGAATAGCCGCATTCGTTTTACACAAAATCTCAAATAAATCTCAGCTCGATTAACTTTACTCAGTTCAATTTCGATACATGTTCTATTTATCCAAACTCAATTCAAATGAAGTGAGTTTTTTACCTCCCCCCTTAACCCAATTGCACAACCTGAAGACTAACATCAGTTTCCTCACCTTTGACGTTAACGAAAACTGTTAATTGGTTTTGGGCGGTCAAAACAGTACACAGTATTTCGGTGGGACTGGAAGTCAGGAACATGCCCAGATTGTGGATTTTTCTTCCGTGTTTCAAAGTCGAGGTTGAGATTGAAACTCACTTTTTCTGTTCTGGGGACTAAACGGAAGTAAGCATAACATAGAATAAAGTAGGTTTAATTATTATTTATTGTTCTATCCCATCATCCGATTGAATAATAGGCTGCAACATATTAGCAAATGTTTTGATCTTGAAGGTCACATATTAACAACGGTTGTCAAATTTTGAAGATGATTCTGTCGAAAGTAATTTAATTATTTTTGGTGATGATATATCGTGCTGGGAGCTCCAAAATGCTGCTGAAACCCCCATCCAGTTGAGCTATTGAAGATAGGAAGAATTAACAACGATATGGAGCAGAAGGGGATGATCGAGCGGATCGAGCTTTGGAGCTAAGGAAGGTTATGAAATATTTTAGTCTGTATCTACTAGTCGGTATTCGCTCACAAAATCTAGCTTTCTGCGAACTATGACTAATATTTATTTGTATACTCAACAAATAAATATATTGATTGATATATTGATTGTTTTTGGAAACAAGTCCATATGTCCTGAGTATAATAATTAATTGTTACAAAATTAAGGAGATTGGCCAAACTCATCAGTTTTACAGTTCCATGTCAAATTTTTAGTCCAAAATTTGGGATAGAAATTTTTGTTGTGACATACTGCCATAGTTGGATACGACATGCTTATTTTAGTTTAAAAACGCAGAGTTATGTCTGTCATGCAATCTCATGCTATCATGCTGAAGTATGAAAAAACGACATAAAATTATGGTCTGAAGGTTACATTTTGTACAAGATAGGAATCTGCGGATTAATATTCATAAATTTTGCGTATTTTGCAAGAAAAAATTCAGTGTATATGAGGAGAGACGGGTGATATAAATCAACCCCCTTGGTGAATAATTATTACCGTATAGACTTTATTACATTCTATTGAAATTCAAATACGCCATTCCCAGCATTTACACCCATTTGCACGCAACATTTTTCAGATATTTTTGTTGGAAAATTCGATAATGATCATGCAAGGTTACCTTAACTACTTAACATGTTAAAGAGAAATCAACTTTCGCTGTACTACGCGACGGGGTTCGACATTTTATGTATTAATATGCAAAAATCACACATAAGCATGTGCTTGACGGCTAGGAAAAAATCATTTTATATTCATATTTTACTTTTTTGGGAGTCGGACATATTATGTTGGCAACCACCGGCATGGTGAAAACTGCTTCACGACGATTTTCGAAAAATAATGTCGTTTTAGTAAGTGCTATCGAAAAAACGTTCAAATGATTTGTGGAGAAACCAAAACTCTGGAAATTTTGGTCTATACATTTTTCGTAGTAGACCAATAGCTTCCATCCTACAGTGCGCCAAAGTTAGGGGTTGATTTGTTCACTCAAATCAGAATTTCATCGCGGATTAAGACAGAGAACTCTATCAGAAAGTTCTAAGAAAATAATATTTTCTCAATTTGTATATTATCTGCCTAAACTCAACTCATTTGTGGATGCTTTCAGTGGAGGTGATATTACTTTAGGGGTTCACCTTAAAAATTCAGGAAGTAATGGGGAAAGATCGTAAAAAGGTAGGAGAGTTCGAGCTTAAAATCGGCGACAATTACTGTGACACATCAGAAAAAATCGGAAATCCGGAATAAATTTAGTTAAAGTCTAGTAAAATTTGACTTAAAAGTATGCAAGTATGGGCACAGAATTAGATTCTTCTTAATTATGTGGTAGGTGGTTAAGATCCCCGTGTGGGGGCGGGTTAGAATATCTCCCATCGTATATCCTGCGTGTCGTAAAAGGCGACTAAAAGGAACCGAACTACTGTCGGTATAAGCAGTAACCTCTTCTCAACCAACAGCTTTGGATGGACGAGTTGAGGAGAGTCAGGACACCTTCTTGTCCTTGGGGCGAGAAATTGTCCCTAAAGGTGGATGAACCAGTAGATACATCTAAAATAAAATAAGTACATTTTACGAGTTTACAACATGTGACTATGTGACTATGATCATCATGGGTTAAGAGTAAGCTAAAGCCAGCAAACATTGACAAACAAAGAAAAACGCAAAAACCGGTGAACATCGGAAAAATTAGTCAACATCAGTAGTAATCGAGAAACAAAAACGGTGAAAAATCGTAAAAGATCAAGAAAACTGAAACTATTTGGGATAGTTTCGAAGTTCTATAAAAGTGGTAGAAGATAATGGTAAGAAGAGCGACAAATCAATATAAAGTGTATTGGATTACAAAACCAATTTAAGAACTGCGTATCTTTCGATTCAACGAATATACAGTCAATATTATAATTAATTAACTAGCTACTGAGAATCATGTAGGAATTATATGGAATAGCGTGTCGATTACTCATTTTACTATTTACAGAGCAAGTTCAGGAAAGAAATTATGACATTCCAAGAAGTTAAATTCATGCATACATATAGTAGAACAATAATTCAGATATAGAAATACATGCACCAGATAGAGAGATATTTTGAAGGAGTAAGTACCAGAAACGTGCATTTTGTTTTTCCCATACGTACGTATTATATGAATAACAGGCACACCTGCAAAATATAACAAATAAATCTCATATATTATGTAGAATTAAAATAAGTATAAATGAAGTTGAGCATTCCTCCAAATGTTTTGAAATAGTTCCCAAAAATCACACGCTTTTGCTGTCCACGTTATGGCACTACACACTAACATGTCAAAAACTGTTTGTAATCAAGTAGCAGACTTCAGGTTATAGGGTTACGAAAAATAAATCCATCGCTACGTTATGATTCGTATTAGACGACATATAGTGGACTCATTTTGAAGGGTTTTTTATGGTCAGCCTGGCGCAAAGGCTGAAAGCCTATGGCGCTGTAGAAGCGCTGGGAGAGGATAAGTGTTGGTGCATGTTATATTTGAAACGGTGCAGGTTGTAGCCGTCGGGAAACAAATTCTCCAGTAGCTCATTCCACAGAGTCGGAGTTCTCCAAAAGAAGGCATGCTGGAGGAGACTAACTTCGGGGAGAAGGGTCCTCGACCTGGTAAGGATGAGCTCGCAGAGCCTCTCTAGTGTTCGTCGTTCGGACCGCTTTTGGTGTTATTATCTGGGAGAGCTCACTCGAACATCTTCCGTGATAGAATCTGTAAAACAGGAACAGGTCAGCCACCCTTCTTCGATGCTCCAGGTTGTGGAGGACCTTTGTGAGGTTAGGCGAATCGATTAGTCTAATTATTGCTCTCCTCAGGATAGTGTCCAGATAAGTATTACAGAGTGCTTCGGAGCGTATCCCCACACATGGGAGCAATACTCCAACGATGGCAATGGTCGAATCTGTGCTTAGTAGAGCAGCAGTAGTTGCTCTGGTGTATACAGCTTCCTACAGCGGAACAAAACTCCAATCTTCTGAGATGTCGTTTCAGCAATACTGACGACCTGGTCGGGTCAGGACATGTTATTATTGATGTTGATCCTCAAAATCTTGACGGAAGGTGATTCGGCTATTGAGGTTTTGAATAATTTTTTTTTGTCATAAATCGAGAGATCATATATAAGTTATATAATAAAACTGTTTTTGTTTTCTTTTTTTTCGCAATAATTCAAAAGTTATATCAAAATAAAAATGGGTTTTTGAATCGAGTACCGAAAACACGCCGACGGCTCCCGAACCCGTGTGACGTAATGATGGCGGTTAAGATGCTCCTTTGACCAACGACATCCTACATCGATACTAGATTCTAGATTCCCAGCCAAACGTGAAAATACTTGCTAGTAACTAGTGTATATTTGTTGCAATATAGCCGATGAATGAAGTTTGCAGCTCAGGACGACCTCTACGATCGAAATAAATATCTTTTTGAATGTTTGAAATCAGATTACAGATTCCAGTAAGTAAGTACCTCATTAAATATGTCTTATTGAAATTATCTGGTGCATGTTCGGCTGGCCTAGTGGTTAGAGTGTTGGCTAATGCAATTGTCAAACAAGACCAGATCACAACTAACAAACATAATAAATGCGATAATCCGGTTACAATATTATCCGATATGTCTGAAAAAAGCTGTTGTGTGTCCTATCCTAAAACCAAATAAAAATCCACGATTTCCAGATTCATACAGACCAATATCATTATTAAGTGCAGTCGCGAAAGTGATAGATCGATTCATTTTAGAAATTATATTGACAGAAGAAAATAAACTGAAAATACTACCCCCAGAACAATTTGGTTTTAGGGCGGGGCACAGTACAGTCGGACAGGTGGCCAGGGTCGTTCATCACATCAAAGAAGGCTTTAACAACGGGAAAAGCACCGTTATGGCTTTGCTTGACATGGAAAAAGCTTTTGACGAAGTCTGGACTGAAAAACTAGTTGTGAAGTTATCAGAATTTGGATTTCCCTCATTCATAGTACATGTAATAGATTCATATCTATCGCGTAGAACATTTTCTGTGAAAATTAATCAAAACTATGGACAATTTTTTTATGAGTGGTGGCGTCCCACAGGGGTCTTCACTATCTCCTGTACTCTTCACGTTATATATGGCTGATATCCCAAAATTCGAAAAAACAGAACTCGCTTCATACGCTGATGATACTTGCGTGTACGCAACAGCTGTCCAAGCAGAGGTTGTATGCAGGCAAGTAGAAATACATATAAATCGGAAAATAGTCCCATACCTGAACGAAAATAAAATCTCCCTGAATACAGAAAAGACACAGGTATTCAGATGCACAAAAAATTTTGCAAGGCGTAAAACCAAAATATTTAGAAAATTAAGAGTGTCTGATTGTGAAATTCAGGAGAGCAAAACAATCAATTATTTGGGCATTACACTGGATGAGCGTTTATCGTTTCATAGGCACGTCGCAAAATTACGAGCCAGGTCATCAGCAATGATTAAAACCTCATATCCCCTCATATGCAGGAATAGTAAGCTGCATAGAAGCGTAAAATTACTTATTTATAAACAAGTAATAAGACCTGCCTTGACTTACGGCTGTGCAGTCTACAGCTCAGCATCTGATACGCAGATAGGTTTCCTACAAAGGATAGAGAATGAGATTTTAAGATTAATAATGAGCACCGAGCAAAGAGAAACCAATGAACAAATTAAGGAACGACTGCGGATCTATGATAAAAAATTCATAAGCATCAGGCAAGTCATACACGAAATTACCCGAAAATTTTACAGGTATTCAGTGCAAAATAGCCCACTTACTGCCAATATCCCAATATCCCATCTGGATGGGAAAACCCGGAAACACGGTCTAATCTACGACCTTATTCTTATAGAACCCTCAGTGTAAATATGTATTATATGTTCTGTAAGTAATGTAAATAGTATAAATAACTAGATTTAGGATATAACAGCAAATAATTTTTTTAAGTGGGTTTTTACCATTTTCCCGCAAAAGAATATAACTTTTTTTACCAGAAAAATTGTGCTGAAGGATGAATTGCTTTGGTTAACTAATCATATGGGGTATATCAGACTTATCACATGCCAGGAGGTGATAAAACTTACATTAGCATGTAAAATAGGTATTATTTGTTGTAAATACAGCCTACCACCAGGCACCCGAGGGAGCACAACTGAGTTATGGGCTCAGTTCCCTTGGTTAAAATGTGAGCCCTAGGGCCAATCTCATGTATTATAAATACCACGACAAGTATTGTAATAATAATTAATCAATAAATGTGTTAAAGGCTAATGGATCCGTTGGTCTGGGTTCAAAGCTCAGCCTGTCCAATTTTTTTTTATTTATTTTTATCAAATAATTCATTCATGTGCTTTTTGCACTTGTTATTTCCAATTTTTTCTACGATCAACATAAATATGTTTTTGAAACAAATTCTATCAGACATATTACTTGCACTGCATAGTGCAAAAACTAAGTACAGGACGCGGTGGACAATTCAAAAAATCAGTTCAAATGGTGTTTGTCCGTCAATATCAACCGCCAATATTTTTTTTAAATGTAATAGTTAGTTAATAAAACAAAATCCATTCATTTTTTAAGTTTTTAATATAAACATAAAGTAAGTCAAACTCGTAATCACAACAGTCTTCTGTTTATCACTTGGTATCTTTATTTATTTAACTTTGAGCAATGAAGCTTAATAATTAAATTTTCATAAAAATTTAACAAATAAAAATATAAAAATGCAATGCAAACAAACAAAACTTATTTTTCTATGAGTTTCAATGTTATAACTATCTTCTTGACCAAAACTTAAAATAATTATTTTATTATTTAATATTATTATTGATAATAAATACTTATACGATAAATAAACTATAAGTATAATTATTTTACATAAGAGCTAGCACTTCAAGTAAACAAAAATAAAACAATTTTATTTTTAATCCCGAACATAGAAAAAAGTATAAAGTATCTAGGAATATATTTAGACTCACACTTACGTTGGGATGTACATATTAATAATTTATTAAAAAAAATTGGATTCATTTCATATAAGATGAAATTACTAACAAATATTTTAACAGAAAAGCATCTACGTACAGTAAAGATAATTATAACATTGAAACTCATAGAAGAATAAGTTTTGTTTGTTTGCATTGCGTTTATATATTTTTGTTTGTTAAATTTTTATGAAAATTTAATTATTAAGCTTCGTTGCTCAAAGTTAAATAAATAAAAATACCAAGTGATAAACATAAGACTGTTGTGATTACGAGTTTTATTTTATGTTTATATTAAAAACTTAAAAAATGAATGGATTTTGTTTTATTAACCAACTATTACATTTAAAAAAAATATTGGCGGTTGATATTGACGGACAAACAGCAATTGAACTGATTTTTTGAATTGTCCACCGCGTCCTGTACTTAGTTTTTGCACTATGCAGTGCAAGTAATATGTCTGATAGAATTTGTTTCAAAAACATATTTATGTTGATCGTAGAAAAAATGTACATAACAAGTGCAAAAAGCACATGACTGAATTATTTGATAAAAAAAAATAAAAAAAAATTGGACAGGCTGAGCTTTGAACCCAGACCAACGGATCCATTAGCCAATACTCTAACGACTAGGCCAGCAGAACATGCACCAGATAGTTTCAATAAGACATATTTGATTAGGTACTTACTTACTTACTGGAATCTGTAATCTGACTTCAAATATGCAACAAATATACACTAGCTACTAGCAAGTATTTTCACGTTTGGCTGGGAATCTAGAATCTAGTATCGATGTAGGATGTCGTTGGTCAAAGGAGCATCTTAACCGCCATCATTACGTCACACGGGTTCGGGAGCCGTCGGCGTGTTTTCGGTACTCGATTCAAAAACCCATTTTTATTTTGATATAACTTTTGAATTATTGCGAAAAAAAGAAAACAAAAACGGTTTTGTTATAAAACTTATATATGATCTTTCGATTTATCACAAAAAAATATATTTTTTTCTTTATTCAAAACCTCAATTGGGTGATCCTTCCACAGTTGGTAAGTTAACGTGAGACTGCTTTGACAGTGTTGTTGCCTGAATATTCTGTACGTTAAGCTGTACTTTACTTATTTACTAATCCCCACCCGGCAAGTGTTTTGATTGATTTTTATTGTTTTGATCTACGTTGATCTCTGAAGTATGTTGCTGGCGCCGACCTTCCGTCTCCTGGGATGATAGTGGCTTGCTTGGTTCCATGCACGATATTAATGTACTGTCGTTTGAGAAGCTGTAGATTGGATTGGATGCTATCTCCAGCAGCTCGTTGATGTATAGCAGAAACAGTGTAGAGTAGTAGTAGTACCAGTACAGCCTGTTATAGCCCAGTCATTTTATATCGATTTATTATATTATTATATTTGCTTCTTTTAAAACAAGTACTTTGAACTAAGTGTATTGATGAGATGTATATGTTGTATTAGATAAATCAGTGTCTATTTTCATACCCGTCAGGAATTTTAATATTGCCTACATCATTGCTTGCTCAATAAGGAGCAACATTTGAACACTTATTGCAATGAGAAGTGATATTTTTGTATGTTTTGGTATTCTATTTGAAGTTAAGATACATAAAGTTTCTAATTTTCTCGAAAACGAATCTACAGATTTAAAAAAATCAAAGGTCAAAATAAAGGCCCTCAACGTACCTTTGAAACAAGATATTACTAGATACCCTTTGCCATTTAAATTTCAAAGGGAATGATTCTGGGGGAGGGGGTACAAGGGGATGAAGTAGTTTTTGGTTAAAAAGTTGTCCCCATTGAGAAATCTTTTGGCGTCTCGGCGTTTTTTCTTTTAGTCAGTGTTTTTGAGGAATCCTGTGTGGGAGGTTTTCAAATGAACACCCTGTATATTATACATATAGGGTGTCCCACGACGATTAAGACAAGGAACTGGGTGAATTATAATTTTGGGGGTGTAAATTAGAGCAAATATAGTATCTTCTCTTATCATTGTGTCACCCAATGAGGTGTTTGTTTTTGGTCACGTGACGTTCGATTCATAATTTTTAATGGGACACCCTGTATATTTGTGACTTTTTGTGTTCCTTGCGATAAAACAATTCCAACAAACTAGCACACTTGGGGTCCAAAGTGATTAATTCAAAAGCTACAGGTACTTAAAGGACTACACCACTACCATTATGAAACACTACCAAATCAATTTAACTGTAGGGCTACACGTTATAATCAATGGTAGTGGTACCATCCTTTAAGTACCTGTAGCTCTTGAATTATTCACTTTAAGCCCCAAGTGTGCTAGTTTGTTGGAATTGTTTTATCGGGAGGAACACAAAAAGTCACAAATATACAGGATGTCCCATTGAAAATTTTGAATCGGACGTCACGTGACCAAAACAAATACCTCATTGGGTGACGCAATAATAAGAGAAGATATTATATTTGCTCTAATTTACACCCCCAAAATTATAATTGGCTACTACTGCCCAGTTCCGATATATTGCTTGTTTTAATCGTAGTGGGACACCTTGTATAAATATATGTACTCGCCTCACCGCTCTAACCCTTTGCGGTTGATGCGGTTTATTTTGCAAATAAAAAAAAAGGAAATGCTGACCTTGAATAGCCTTCTCGGTGTTGGTGAGGGCATCGGAGACGGTGTGGGAGGCCTGATCGACGGCCCCCTTGCCGGCGTCCATGACAGGGCCGCTGCTGGCGCACCCCATGGCGCTGCGCTGGCGGACGGCGGTTCCTTAGGACGTTCGGGTTCGGTAGGCGGCCCTTCTCGATGGGCTCCTTCTGCGCTCGGACTTCGCCCGGCCGCGACTGACCGGCGTAGGCGTCACGACGCCTGTTGACGCCGCTACCCGACGGACTCAGCCGCGACGGCGTCACCCCGTTTCTTTGGAGACCGACGAGGCCGTCGCGTACAACAATGCGACCCAGTGGCGTACTTGGAACATTATCATTTACTTCTATCATTTATTTCTATCATTTATTTGTACTTTACATTACAAATTGGCAATTCCAAAAATCGATGAGACCTCTAGCGGCAAAAATCTACACTGACAAAGCAGGTACTCCAATTTCGGACGGCACACAATTAACATGCCATTAACCGTTTATATGCCGTTTATGTTTCTTCGTTCAGTCGTGTTTTCGAGTTTGTGCTTTGTTAATTGGTATATAGTGTGTTAGAATATTTCTTCGGACCTTCTTCATACGCTATTGTCAAGAATATGGCATCTACATCAGGCTTCAAATCAAGAAAGGCTAGCAAGTTTAATGAAAACTGTAGTGTTTATGGTTGCCACTCCAAAAAAGCCTATGATAAAAGCATTCATTTCCACGCATTTCCTCCAAAAGCATGTGCAGCGTGCAGGATACCTGCTATCCTCCATATTTGTTTACAAACGCCAGCGCCCTCATCGGTAATTGGAATCGCCAATAACTGCCACCTCATGATTAAACGTCACCTTGAGAATTGCTCGTCAGATCACAACACGATTCCTGACGTTCAATTTGGATTTCGGTCTGAGCACAGCACGGAGTTGCAGGCAGTCAGGCTGGTGGAGCGTATAACCAGTGGATTCACCCAAGACAAAAGTACTGGCATGTTTCTTCTGGATGTATCAAAGGCTTTTGACAAGGTGTGGCATGAGGGCCTCCTTTATAAATTAATTCAAAAGGGTTTCTCATGTTGGCTTCTAAAACTTTTAAAATCCTTTCTCGAAGGAAGGAAATTTAGAATCAAAATTAACAATACTTTTTTGACATTACGGCCCATAAAGGCCGGTGTTCCTCAGGGTATGGCCCTTGGACCTATCCTTTATTCACTTTTTATACATGACGTCCCTTGCCCCAGCAACTGTGAAGTCTATCTCTACGCTGACGACACTGCGATTGTAGCTTAGTCGTGGACTGGAGATGTGGTTCGCGATGGGCTGCAGCTTACGGTGGATGAAGTGTGAGCGGATTGATGGCCCATCAAAATCAAACATTTTAAAACGCAGGCTGTATAATATACCAAAAAGCGTCGTGGTGCTCCGTTAGAGGTTTCAGTGAACTGTGCTAGGATCCCATGGGAAAATTCTGCCAAGTACATAGGATTTACCCTGGACAAGGGTATGACTTGGCAGAAACACACTCTCATTCCCAGTAACATTCAGTTGTTACTCTAAGAGCACACTGAAGCGTTATAAACAAAATTCGAAATTACGTTTCGTCAACTCTACCCTATGCTATGTAAAACTTCAAAATTAAGTTTGGTGAATAAAATTCGACTATACAAGATGATTATTAGAAAGGCAATTACCTACGCATGTGCGGCTTGGTGTTTACTCGCCAAAACGCACATGCAAAGCCTGCAGGTTCTGCAGAGTAGGACATGACGTATAATCACTAACGCCCCATGGTATGTCTGACATCCCTTACTTGAGAGATTACATTAAACAGCAAGCGCAACGACGTTATAGTCAAGCGGAATCACACAGCAATCCTCTGTTGCGCGAGTCAGTGAACTACACAGTCGAGCAAGTTCGCAAGCACACAAGGCCGCGGCTCGCATTGTGATCAAAATTACATCGGGTAATTTTGAAAACAAAATTTTTCCTTTTTAGACATGTAACCTCAAAATTAACTCCTGGTCAAATCCAAAGTTTCCGAACTTTAATCGGCTATGTCAAGCTATACCCTCCAACTGTCGAACCTCCTCCTCTTTGCTCTTCTTCTTCCTTGCTTTCCTTTTTCTTCCCTTACTTCTCCCTGACTTTGTCTGGTTGCTGGGTAACCAGACCTGACAGACCGATGGACCGACATGACTGTAACTAAGAGCAAAGGTCCACCGGACCGCTCTGACAGACAATGACGAACAACTGCCACCTCGAAAATGTACATATGAAATTTTGATAACTTAACTATGCTGCTGCCTCTCTTTGTACTGCTGTTCCTACGCCTTTCAATGAGTTCGCCTTCAATGTATCCACCCTGAGCAGCAGCATGCATTTTTCTTCAATTTTATCGATCTAATCATTTGTAACTTAAAATTTAGTGACAGTACATACATGATCCGATAGACATGGGGCACAGAAAACTTAACTGAACAGTTCTACAGTTTTGGTGGATACCCCTCGAGCTGCAACTCCCCTAGGTGACAAACTTAGGCGTACATTGTGAGGAGCAATATCTACCATGCCACCAAATTTCTTTTCTTCTCGACCTTTTGCACTTTAAAGCCTTTTTGGGACGTAACGAATGTCTAATATCAGTAGCAGGTAGCGATGTGTTTCTAAACGTTATATTTTTTTATGAGCCCAAAATTGTGCTATTTAGGCAGCTGCAGATGAATGAATGAATAAGGACCAGAGGCTATCCAGCACGGAATGTGGCTGGTGCATAGGCCACACGATGGGCCCTTTTGCGCCTCTATCCGCGCTAGTTCCTAAGACCTGCCCTTTTGGCAAAGGCAAGTACATTCTTAGGTCCTATCCGTTTTATCTCTATTGGTTCCAAGGTTCTTGAGCCCAGCATAGTCTGCCTGTGATAACCCAGGGTTTCACAGCGACACAGGATGTGTGCCGAGGATTCTTCCTCTTCACCACACCATGTGCACGTTGGGTCGTTGACCACCCTCATCACAAACAAGTCACGCCTGAAGGTATTGTGGCCCCTTAATAAGCCTACGAGCAATCTCAAGTTACTCCTATCCAGAGAGAGATAAAATCGTCCTATTCTCTCTGCAGGCCCTGCTAATAGCTCCCGAGCCTGACGGAGATGACCAGAGATGTTGTTCCATCTCAGAGAGTGTTGATTCTGGATCCACTCTCCAGTTGTTTTCCTATTCAAGTTTGCAGACAGTCCTAAGGCTGGTTCCGGGCCCACAAAACTGTTTCCGGATCCCATCCTGGCCAGATGATCCGCCATTTCATTACCCTTTACCCCAGCGTGCCCAGGTACCCACATCAATGATACCTTGTGTTTAGCTGAGATGTCGTCAAGAGCCCTCCTGCACTCCAGGACCAGTCCCGACGTTATTTACCAAGCACTCAGTGCTTTGATGGCTGCCTGACTGTCAGAGCAGATAGTAATCCGACAGCTGCAGATAATAGAGATATGAGAAATGTTATTCTCTCGGGAGAAGAAGTGTTACCGAAAAATCACAAACTACCCCCAAACTTTGGGGTACCGTAGAATGGAAATTATTGGTCGCACACGAAAAATGCAAAGACCAAAATTGTGAAGAATAAAGTCTCGAAACGGTTTTCATACCCCCCCTCCCGCCCTCGAGCGGCAAACCCCCAATAGTCGAAAATTGAATCTTATCTTAACTAACCAACGCCGGGGTAGTATTATATCCAGTTTCCACTAAAAATATGCACAAATAAGATACTTTTCGCAACAACGCATATCGGTAGTAGATAGCGGTGTGCCTCTAAATGTCGTAATGTTATTTTAAAAGCAAATGCGTGAGTTTAAGCAGCTGTAGATAATAAATAAATGAGAAGATATTCTTTTAGGGAAACAAAAGTGTTACATGATTTTTCGAAAATCGTCGCTAAGCAGAGTTTTCACCCCCCACCCCTCGAGCGGCAACCCCTGCGATCGCAAACTTAGGTGTAGGTTCAGGGGATCAATATGTACCATCCCACAAAATTTCATTTGTTTCCGACGTTTTGTTGACGGCGACGTAACGATTGGACTGCATGGATTACGATGAAATTTGGGTAGCGACTTCGAACATTTACTACTTTTTTTTGGAAGGGGGTGAAGTTGAGGCGATTTGGAGGTGGGGAGCAAAACTGAAGAATTGCTTGTATTCATAATAGGCTATCCATTGACCTGGGAAAGAAAGACCTGACGGTATAATCCACTCTTTTAGAGACTTAGACATCTCGAATGTATACTTGTATACACACGAGTTTTGCACTAAATCGTTCTATATTGTGTAACGTGGAAACTATAGAATTGATTTTAATAAAGTTTTGACACAGTATTATAACCGTGGCATGGATAGAAAACGCGTATGGTTTTTAGAAATTGTGTCGGTGAAAATAATGAAAAAACTAAAAATATAAAAACAGCTAATACTCCGTTTTTAGGCGTTATAAGGGTTACTGACTTTTTTGCATTCTTAATAGGCTATCGACTCGGCGATCGATTAACCTGTTAAACATGGAGCTAGCTTTATTACACACTCTTTTTTGCTGGCGGGTGGACGATGATTTAGTAATCTCACACTATAGTCTGTAATATGGGAAAATAATAAACTGGTATCACTATAATCTGTGGGAAGAACTGAGTCAATGAACTTGGCACAGACTCATACAAGGGGGGGAGTTAACAGGGGTAATTACTCCTCCCAAGATTTTCGAAAAAAAAAACTCAATTCAACTTTGACTTATTTTATTTGACTTATTTATTGTCGCACTGATAAAAATCTTTTTTTTCAGGAACTAAATTACAAAAGGGTTTATTTTGCATTATTATAGTGATGCATATCTAATATATTCCCATTGTTACATAATCATTTGAATGTCCTATACAACGTGGCGGCTTGTTACAAAAATTTACCTAACTTATTAATTACCTGTTTTTAAATTTTGAAAATTGCACCGATTAGAAAAGTTAAAACACTAATTAAAAAAAATGGAGTACGTGTTATGGCTACTAGGGTACCCGACTGTTGAGTGTTCATGATCGTTTAATTTTGTATGCTGTGCCAATAAAATGTTCACGGATGATACGTATTACATATTATTTGTATTCCGTAAAATTAAAATTAATTAATGCATCAATAGATTTTTTATTTCATCTCTCTAAAATTCCTGATACTCCACTGTTTCACTTGCTGTTTATATCTTCTTTTTTATTTTAATACTATTAACATTTTCATTTTTTCTGGCATCAACGTCCTTCACGAAGGTATTACAAAAAATGGTGAAAGCACACATACAACTTCATGCCCCGCTACCCCCCCAAGACTGAGGTCTGGATACGCCCCTGAAACTTGGCTCCATTTTTTCTATCAACATTCCCTGTTCCTAGATTGAAATCATAAACGTAGTAACACTGGACATTTTATTGATAACAATACAATAATTACATCTCGTGAAAACTAGTTGCTAAAACATGTAAATACGGTTCTATATAAATATACTATTCCGAACATTAATCACATTTATTTGGCTTAGAAATTTCATTTAGATCTGCCCTGAACTAAGGGTCGTGATTGCTTCTGCATTAAAAAAGTCTTTTTTGTGGAGGTACTCCTCAATACGTGCACAGATCCATGAGATTACCCAGTAAACACACAAAATGATATTTTGAAGGACCATTATTGTTTTGCCAGAAGAAGCAATTTAATGATAGCCAATAATTGGTCCAGTAACTGGCAATAGGCCATAGGTCATTTCGCCAACATTAAATCAATAAGGTTATTATGAAATACTTCACTTTAGAAATTTAAAGTAAAAAGCAGTTGTATCCCTATATCGTTTAGTCATGTTGTTCTAGTAATGAAAGTGAGGAAGCAACTTAGACTTTGAAGAGTATATACTGCGAATCACTGTAAAATCTTCGCTACTGCAACATTGCAATTTGAAAGAGGATTTTAAGCATAGAAAGAGGTTTGGACTGACCTTTAAAGTTTGTTGTAAAACAGCATCTAACCTGAGTTTGACCTGTGATGGCAACCCAATAGTGGTCAACACAAACACGAATGACCCATTCAATATTCATAATGTCAGTGTTAACTGGGTTCACACCAATATAGGCGAAAGACGATTTTTCAATGATATGGTACAAAAGATGATTACGTATACAACCCTCCTTAGTTAAAACATGCTAACTACAATTTTTCATAGTTCAGGTTTATTGTATATACGAGTTAACCCACCGAAGTTAACCTACGCCAAATGTATACAAGGTGGGGTTATCGCAAAGACAAGTTATTTAAAAATAGCTTATTATTGCATTAATGTTGGGAGTGTCCATTTGGTTGATATTATTTTTATTGTGTAAAAAAAACAAATTTTTAGAGTTTAAATAAATATTTTTCATTTATAATACATCTATTTTTAATTATTCTCACTTTTATATAAAAAAATGGGGATTATTTTGCGTACTGTTTCAAATTATAACGTCTGACTTCACTGTAAAAATTTAGCATAAAACGTAGACTACTAATAAAATCCCATTTAGGTATCTCAGTTTTAACAAATAATTAGTTTGGACGCTTTAACGAAGGTGGGCACTATACTACTTGGTGTGATTGTGATCATGTTGAGGAGTACATAAAGTGATGTGTAAAGTATATTTTGGGTTAACATTTTTTTTTAAATAAGAAGAAATGTATTAAAATGTTCACTGTAAGGAGATACGCATTACAAAACATCTTGTGAAAGGAAGGTCTCTCATATTCGTGAAGCTTTGAAAAATTAGTCTTTTTCATAGAATTCCTGAATTTCATACAAGCTGTACTACTATAGAGGTATCCCTCTCATTCAAGGTAAACCGGGCCTTACAGATTACTGGATCAGAGATCATCATCTAGATTTCATCATCATCATAGTCACAATGGGTGCATTCAGCAGACTCAACAGTTGCGGAGCAGCTAACAAATTTTCTGCTGAACGCGTGCGCTACCTAGCAGCTACCGCTCCAACAGTCGCCATTTTTTGTAGCGTTAGAAAAGTACGCTCACTTGGAGCGGAGCGGAATAAGCTAGTTCTGACCTTGTGAGTGTCACATGTTATGACACTTTAGTTATAGGTTATAGGTTATGTTGTCATATTTAAATATTTAGTAAAACAATCTTGGGATACGGTCACTTATTATATTTCCAAAATATAAAATTTTTACGACGTTTCGACGCTTCTATCAGGCATCATCTTCAGGTATTAAAACTAAAATAAAATATCAGAAATGTCAAACAGATACAAAATGACTAACATTTTAAAAAAACAGAATTACAATTTAAAACAAATGATTAAAATGCAACAGAAAACTTACATTATACCACAACAGTCATATGTATTTATTATGCCGACGGTCAGGATTCAAAAAGTAAAAAAAAAAATCATATTTAAGAGAAAAAGTCCACACTACTTACACAGTCCAAAACTTTGATACAATTTGACATACCTTTTTTTATTTTTAATAACCTCAAATCTGACCACTCATTTTCATTTGACAGTCGTACAAATAATGCTTTTCAGCAGAACGCCAACTGTTGAGATGTAGCGAATGTCTTAACAGCTTGAGCTAGAGTATTGCCGACACGAATATTATCAATAGTTTTGAAAACTGTAGCTCACCATCGTTCGCGATTTACTGTCAGATCACTGGCGCTCTTGATACTCATATCCAGCAACTGTTTCGTCGTATCCACCCAGCATATAGGGGAACGGCCACGGCGCCGCCCACTCTGGCCATGACCCTGAACTACAAGTTTCTCCATATTATCGCTTCTGTGAATATGTAAGCATTCTCGTCGACACAATGCAGTATGAAACGAATCTAGATTTAGCTCCAGAAAAGACTCAGGCAGTGATACTACGAGGATACAGGACAAAGAGGAAGGAGGTCAACTTTCAGCTTAGAGGAAGGAGGACAGCCCCATTGAGTTTGTGAGGCATCTGGGAGTCTATATAGATAACGAGAGGTACGTGCTTCTCAGACCACATTAAGAAGTCAACCCAAAAGACAGAAGCTAGAATAGCATCGCTCTCTAGACTGATGCCGAATAGCGGGGGACCCAGCAGTAGAAAAAGAGCCCTCCTGAACGAGATCGTCCAATCGATTGTCCTTTACGGAGTGCTATCATGGCATAGGGCACTCAAAAGGAAAAAACATCAGCAGGAGCTGGACAGGCTGCAAAGGCCAGTGCCTACCGCACAATATGTAGTGAAAGTAAAGCCTTGCAAGTGGTGACAAGGACACACCTTTCCATCTGCCGACTGAAGAGGAAAGAGGTATCTATGTCTCACAAGAGGACAGAGAGACGAGGCGGAAAGACTGCAGACAACGGCCCATAGAGCAGTGACAGCAGATATGCTCTAAAACAACGAAGGTTGCGCAGTGGACGAAAAGACTAATACTAGTAATAGGAGAATGGGTGAACTACGAGCACAAAACTAACTGCTATTTCCTGATGCAAGCTCTAAGGACACATCGTCCGTTCCTTGTCTATTGGAAAAGGGTAGGAAGAGTTACCGATGATCAGTGTTGTCATTGCGGATAACGTATGTTGCAGAAGTTTTGAGAAGTTTTTCAAAAAATTAAAAAAATATCTCACAATAATATATTTGAACTGTAACAAGAACTACAAAAAATAACAGTATAAAAATATATTTGGTTACAATTCGATCAATAAAGTAATTGTAGCCAATTGTGAAGGACCAACTAAATTGGCAAATACCCGCAAATGACTCACGAGAATTGAAGGTTAATCATGCATCGGTTGACTCACCCCTTGTTGGTTGGCGTCGGATGTCTTCCCCAGCTGGGTACTGCGTTGCTCTATCCAGATTCCTAGTTAGCTGAGCGATGTAAGGCTGTGGTCGCCCTTATTGGAGGTACCCGCTACACACGGGGTGACGGATATCACGCACACGTCCGTTCACCTCGGTAGTTGAAGTACGACTCGACTCTTTCTTCCGCGTCAACCGTCAGACTTCAAACTCGCAAGTCAAAACGCGAGAGATTCGAATATACAAAATTATTTAAATGGTAAATACCAATCGTAACCATTTTCCGCCCACCAAAAAATATAAAAAGAAAAAATATTTTTTCCAATCATAGTAATTCCTATATTACCCACAAAAGAAAATTAGTGGAATTATCCCACCCATAACACAACACGAAAAGAAAAAAAAAACAAATTATCATATACAAGCAAATCATGGCCTATTGTGCCGGCAAAGGGCACAGTTTCAATAAAGGACGGTCTAACAGCCCTTTACTCGTCTTAACTTGGGCGACTCTCGAAATGTTTCCCGTACCGGGATATAACTTAGTAATCCTGCCTAATGGCCACTGTAAAGGACGGGTATTTTCATCCTTGAGAAGAACCAACTGGCCGACCGAGGGAGGATTATGTGGTGTATTCCACTTATGTCGTTGCTGAAGGGTGTGGAGGTACTCCATATGCCAACGCCGCCAAAAATGTTGCTGCATCTGTTGCACTAACTGCCACCTGTTCAACCGACTATGTTTTACACACAACAAATCTTCGTCAGGCGGAGCATTCAGGGGCTCTAATGTCAAGAAATGACCCGGAGTCAAGCTGCCTACATCGTTAGGATCAGAACTCAAACTACACAAGGGTCTCGAATTTAACATTGCCTCAATTTGGATTAAAGTGGTGCTCAATTCCTCATAAGTCAACACTTGCGCACCTATCACCCGCCGCAAGTGAGTTTTCACAGATTTCACTCCGGACTCCCATATACCTCCAAAGGAAGGACTAGCTGGAGGATTAAAATGCCACTTAATTTGCAAAGCTTCAGAAGCTTTAGCACCCAATAACTGTAAAGTTTTATAAGCACCAACAAAATTCGTACCTTGATCACTATAAATATCACTGCAACGTCCTCGCCGCCCTATAAAACGCCTAAGTGCTGCAAGAACAGCTTCACTAGTTAGATCTGACACAACTTCTAAATGTATTGCTTTAGTAGCCATACACACGAAAAGACACACATACACCTTTTGAGAACTAATGCCTCGTCTTTTACCTAAAGACATCCTCAAAGGACCAAAAAGGTCTACGCCACTATGGGAAAAAGGTTTGACTTCCGAAATTCTAACGGAAGGTAAATCACTCATTATGGGGACCACTGGAGGAGGCTTAACTCTAAAGCATTTTATGCAACGAGATAACACTGAAGCTATAGCCCGTTTGGCAGATAGTATCCAATATCTCTGCCTTAACAGATAATGCAAAGTTTGTGGTCCAGGATGACAACTCCTATTGTGCACACTTTGGATAATGAGATAAGTCAATCGATGCTTCCTAGGGAGCAGAATTGGATGCTTCCGATCATAGCTTAGACTAGACTGTCTCAAGCGACCGCCCACCCTCAGGACACCCTGGGAATCAATGAAAGGAGCTAACTTCTGTATAGCTTTGGGACAGACCTCCGCTCGACGAACTTTCCGCAGTTCATTATCCAATTCAACTCTTTGCACGTCTTTGACCAGAACCACCATAGCCTCATACAATTCAGCCTCGGATAAATTACCTATCTCACGCGGGTAACCCCTTTTTCGACACAAACAATTTTTACGAAATCTCAAACAATAAGCAACAACACGCTCAATTTTGCGTAAGGAAGAATATCTATTCAACAATTCTGAAACAATACTAGAGCCATGAATAGTAATACAAACAACCTTTGCTTCTTCTTGTACATCTGTACAGGAAGGCTCACCTACACAAGTTACAGGCCAATCATCCCGAGGAAGCTTAAGCCAAGTTGGCCCCTCCCACCACAAGGGTTGTTCTAGAAATTGCCGAGGAAAAGTCCCCCTAGAAGCACAGTCACTAGGATTCTCTTTCCCAACCACATGATACCATGAATCAGGAGCTACCTTCTCCTGGATTATAGCTACACGATTGGCTACAAAGCTCCGCCACCTATGCGGAGAAGATTTGACCCACGTCACAACTACCTTCGAATCCGTCCAAGCACAAACATTATCTATTTTCTGTGTTACCATTATATGGGATACACAATCAATCAGCTCTGCGGCTAATAAGGCTGCACACAATTCCAGTCGTGGAATCGACAGTCTTTTCAAAGGCGCCACTCGAGTTTTGGCACACACCAAATGTACAGAAATACTGTTCTCCGTGGAAACCTGTCTCAGATAAACTACAGCTGCATACGACTTCTCCGAAGCATCGCAAAAAGCATGAATTTCTGTAAACTTTGCCTGTATATGAAGTATATGTCTAGGAATTTTCAACGAAGATAGCTCAGGTAACTCAGCCACAAAAGTTTTCCACTGGTTTGCAACTTCCAGCGGTGGCTCATCATCCCAACCTATCCCTAAAGCCCACAATTGCTGAAGTATTTGCTTGGGAACAATGATTACTGGAGCTAAGAATCCTAGAGGATCATACAGTCTTGCTATTTCTGACAAAATATTCCTCTTTGTACAGGACCGTATCTAAGGATGTACAGAATAAGAAAAACAATCCGTAGTGGGACACCACTGCAAACCCAACACTTTTATTCCAAGAGAATCCTTATCAAATACAAGTGGCTGCTGATGAACCTCAGGTACCTGAGCAAGTACTTCAGAACAATTACTTGCCCATTTCCTCAGTTCAAACTTTCCCAACGCCAATAATTCAATCAACTGGTTTTGAGTATCCAAGGCAATTTCCTTGGAGTTTGCTACTCCAATGGCGTCATCAACATAACAGAAATTCTCCAAAATATTTACAGCTAACGGAAACCTTTCACCCTCATCCCTACACAGTTGCAGCAACGTCCTAATCGCTAGAAAAGGACTAGACGTTACTCCATAGGTAACGGTCTTCAACTGATATTTCCTTATAGGCTCGTCACCGTTAGGTCTCCACAAAATAGTTTGATAACTAGTGTGAGACTCCTCAACTAAAATCTGTCGATACATTTGCCGTATATCCGCGGTAAACACATACAAATACAACCTGAAAGATAACAATATTGAGACGATATCATTTTGTAACTTGGGACCTGCTAGAAGAACATCATTCAAGGACTTTCCATTGGTAGTTTTAGCTGAAGCATCAAAGACAGTCCGAAGCTTTATTTCACCATTCGCATTCCTTTTCACCACCGCATGATGAGGAATGTAATACTCACTATTAGACCCCACTTGGTTCCCAACTTCAGACATGTGGCCTTGCTCCAAATAGTCAGCCATAAAATCACAATATGCTTCATGTAAGACGGAATCACGACGAAAACGTCCTTCCAACAGCTTAAATCTATGTAAAGCCTGTGAATAGGAATCACCCAGAACTGGGGGGAATTCAGAAAAGGGAAGCTTCACCACATATCTTCCTGAGTCCATACGCCAACAAGATGACGTAAAGAATTCCTCAGCCTGCTGTTCCTCTTCAGACAATGCGACACACTTAGGGATACTTTCAATTTCCCAAAACTTTTTCAATGTACAATCCAATTCCCCCACAGAAGTTAGAAAATTCAGCACACTATTAGTGGAAACACCACCCAACTTGCCCATTAACACCCACCCAAATACGGTGTTAATAGCATGTGGCCCACCATTCTGTCCTCTCACATAACCGGAACGTAAGATCTCACCAAATACTTCTACCCCTAGAAGCAGATCAATTTCCATTTCATCATGTGCAGCCAAAGGCTCTGCGAGGCAAAGATTTTCTAAATACTTCCACTTCTGAACAACAGCAGGAATTTGAGGTACCTTCTCACAAATCTGAGGTATCACAATAGCTTCCAAATTGAAGCTAGGATACGGTTTGCTGTAGGGAAAGATAACACAAGAGACTTTTCCCGAACTCACATTCGATGACATTCCATTAATGCCAACAACAGGGGTTGAATACTCCTTACGAGTAAGATTCAACCTTCTCACACAAGATTCACTAATAAAATTGGCTTGACTAGCAGAATCTAACAAAACACGACATTTGGTGGATCTACCCTCAGAATCCAATA
This sequence comes from Callosobruchus maculatus, assembly GCA_951848785.1. Classification (NCBI taxonomy): domain Eukaryota; kingdom Metazoa; phylum Arthropoda; class Insecta; order Coleoptera; family Chrysomelidae; genus Callosobruchus; species Callosobruchus maculatus. Next base: position 109,846 of record CATOUR010000157.1, on the reverse strand, counting down.
TTGAGACTAGTGCAGTAGCAAGCAACATTCTAGGCTGCACAGACAACTTACTTGCCATGACTTGAACATGACTCTCAGATTCATTAGAGGTACTACCACTGACATCACAATCTGTCACTTTAGTGTCCGGAAAATGCAATAGTACATGGTGTTTTCCACCACAAACCCCACAAAGTTCTTTTGATTTACATTTATTTACTAGATGAGTAGCTCCCAAACAATTAAAACACATTCTAGTCCGCTTGACAAAGGCATGCCTCTTACGACATTCTGCCTGCAAGAATCTATCACATTTGATCAACGAATGTGGTGAACCCTTGCAAAAATTACACTTTTCCTGTGTTAATGTGCCAGTCGAAAAACTAAGTGTCTGCCTTCCCTTGGGATTAGCAGGACGATTATTCTTTCTAAACCCACCACTAGCATTAGACACATTACTCCCTTGATATGCGGAAGTAAGGGATGTATTTTCCAGAGCTCGACAGGTTTTCTCAACAAATCCAAAAAGCATGTCAAACCCCGGAACATTATTCCCATTATGTTCTAGTTCAAATCGCGTTTTAAGGGAAGAAGGTAATTTCTGCAACAATAAATTGAATTTGGTAAAATCCCATAGGTTCAAGTTACTCATCTCTAAAGCCACCAAATTTTCAGAAAATATTGACAACAATTTTCGAAGTTCAACTGCAGAATCATGCCTAGAGGGAGAAGCATTATAAATTGAAAACCAATAATTGCTCAATAAAACACGTTCATTCTGATATCGACTCATTAATGCATTATAGGCTATTTCATAATTATCCTCAGTAATGGGCACATTCCTTACTATTAGACCTGCCTCTTTTTCTAAATAAGAAATCAAGAACTGAAACTTTTCTATTTTTGACAGCGAATTATTTCTATGAATAAGAGTATTGAATAAGTCGATGAACGTAGGCCACCTTGTAAGGTCACCATCAAACTTCGGTATTTCAATTTTGGGAAGCCTCAAACAATTTTCTCTTACGACCACTGCAGATGTTTCATGCTCACTACGAGCCATCATCTCATCAGAAAGATCTTTATGAATGCCCCTTATTGAATATCTCATATCATCAAACATTGTATGAACTGCTTCCTCCTCCTCTAAGGCAGACTCATCTACCAAGGCTATTATTTCATATTGCAAATTCTCAAACCTCGTTACATACCCATCCAGCTCTCCATACCTGAGAAAAAACTCCGTCCGATACTCGCCATTATCACGAGCCTTCTTGGCCGCCTCAAGAACATTTTTAATAGATTTTAAAACTAGCGCGCGTTGCCGTTGCAACTTCACAACATTTGCATTAGGCATGTTCAGGTATCAGGTAACGATTCAATGTAAACACAAGACCAAAATAATCAAATTTAGAATCAATCTGCTAGTAAACACAACTTCTTTACACAAACAATACGGCAACCACACACAAATCACAAAATTTTCAGTTGTTATTCTTTTTCGAAATCTCCGTCGACTATACCAATTGTCGAAACGCCGGTTTTCGAACCCCCAACCGAATGTAACCAACTGAATCAAAACAACTTTGCGCTCACGCAATTCGCAAAATGTCAATTTCAAATGCCCAGAAAACTCCCCAGATATGTATTACCAACACAATACACCAAAAGTTGCTTGTTTTCGAATATAACCAATTTTTACAAACAGCGCGCAACACTAACAAATTCCGATGTCACAAAAAAACTCCGTTTTTTGTCAAGGATACGTACCAATTTAGATTTTACGTAGACTATTTTACTATAGCGCGATTTATTTATCCGTGCTCGGAGGGCCAAAAAATGGTTACAATTCGATCAATAAAGTAATTGTAGCCAATTGTGAAGGACCAACTAAATTGGCAAATACCCGCAAATGACTCACGAGAATTGAAGGTTAATCATGCATCGGTTGACTCACCCCTTGTTGGTTGGCGTCGGATGTCTTCCCCAGCTGGGTACTGCGTTGCTCTATCCAGATTCCTAGTTAGCTGAGCGATGTAAGGCTGTGGTCGCCCTTATTGGAGGTACCCGCTACACACGGGGTGACGGATATCACGCACACGTCCGTTCACCTCGGTAGTTGAAGTACGACTCGACTCTTTCTTCCGCGTCAACCGTCAGACTTCAAACTCGCAAGTCAAAACGCGGGAGATTCGAATATACAAAATTATTTAAATGGTAAATACCAATCGTAACCAATATTAAAGTACTGCTAATGGGCCATGATCTTCCACGGCTCGCAATTTCCTCCTAATGTTCCTCATTACGTTTTGGACAGATTCTAAATCAATTTCTCCGATCTTTAGCATTATTCTTCTTCTTAACTGCTGTTCGTTTTGAGCTTCCCAGCCATTGTTATAAACTTTGGCACTCAGTTGAGCCCAAAAAGTTTTGATAGGTCTTGTTTGAGGAAGATTGAGGGGGTTGTCGTTTTGTGGTACAAAAGGTGTTGTTCTAGCCAGTTTCTCGTACGCAAAGCATAATGACTTGAAGCCAGATCTGACCAAAACATTATATTGTCATTAGCATGTTGGGTATTAATAAAATTGAATAGTTTAGGCAAACATCTTTGAGTATAGACTTCTGCGGTAACCGCTTCGGCCCTAACTCGTCCAACGTACGGCTATGAAATACCATTGTCTGATATAGCGGACCACTCTAACACTTTCTTTTCAAACTTTTCTTTTAATTTAAATTTTGCATTATCTGGACATGCTTCAAAGTCTAAAAAACCATCATTACATGTGATTTCTGAGTTAGAAAATGTGAAATACTTTTCATCGTCAAGAATAATTTTTATGTTGCCAGCAAAATGAGTACGACGAAAAGTGCGACAGCATTGAGGACTTCTTTCGAACTAATTTGGGGAATACCTTGGACATTTACTTCTTTTTCGGAATTTTATGTTATTTCTCCTCATTTCCCTAGAGATTGTGGTAGCACTGACGTGAAAAATGCGTCCAAGTTTTCGTGTGGATGTTAGCAGCATTCAGCGTTCTTGGACGACCACTTTTTGGTAAATTTATACAAGGAACATCTTCTTCGCATTCACGGATCGCTTGACAATTTGTGGCAACAGAAATATTTTGATCTTGATATTGATTCCTTTTGTCTCTCAAGTTGTCCAACTAGACTGTAGATACTCTTCCGAATATTTTATTTGTACGACATTTTGACGACTTATATCATAACAGATAACCAAAATGGTTTTATTGTTACGCTTAAATGTTGAGTGGTTACCATGGCAACGATTTCTGAATTGTTTACACCGGTGAAACTACCTCCCGAGTTTTGAAAAAGAATCTCAAAACTTTTGCGGCATACGTTAGCTAGATACGGCGCGGCGGAACGTACGCTCTTCGAGCATGAAAGATGGCTCACATACAGTCAAGAAGCCTGTGAAAACCTACCGGAAGATCGGAATGCAGGAAGCATGGTGAAACTGATGATCTCCCAAAAAATTCATGGAAAGACCATCCACTGCATGGTGAGGAAAGTCCTGAGCGCCAAAGAAGGCGAAGAACGTAGAAGCTTGTAGTGTAGTTTTTTTTGAAGGGCATCAGAACCATCCTGGACTAGAGCCTAGACCTTATCTACAAACTGTACTAGCTTTTCATGTCCATTCTTCGATAGTATAGTCTTGTGAGAATACAGTAAATTTTATTGTGCAGCATTACCCAGAGGTTTATAAGAATCTAGAAATAAGGTGATACTTCGATTGCAGTGAACATTTTTATACCAAAATTCATGAGAGTAAATTACATTACTCAAACGTTAGGGATATTATGATATAATGTTTCGAATGAATATGTAATAAATAACACCGACTATAACAGTTACATGCTTGAAATTATACCTTGACTTTAGTGGTCTTATTTTTCATCCTTCTTGAACTAATTGGAACGCGTTTTTGGACATTCCACTTCAAATAACATGAAAAATATGTATAGAGACCCAAAAATTACAGTTTGAAAAATTGCACAAAGAATTTCCCAAGGTATAGCTTCCAGATAAATTACTGCAGAAATGATACAGCATCACAATATCCCTAAGTTATGTTTTATAGACCAGTCACTTGAGACGAAAAATTTACATTAATTCAAACAACTTTGAAACTTAGGACATACCACAAAGCATCTTGAAATCATTTTTACATACGTAGATACCTGTGAGGAACAGAATAACAGAATAATAATGAAAAATGTTCTTTTCGCACTAGAAATTACAAAAGGTTTCTAAAGTACGAATTCACGTTTGCAACCATGTAAAAATTCAAATTCAAATTGTTCTTTCAACTTCTTTATTAACAAAATATTAGATCACTTCGGCAAATAGATGTAACTGATACGTACTAAAATCTATGTAACTTCTGTTTTTGTTAAGTACGTCAATTGTTTACTAAAAAAATATTTTTCATCTAATCATCGAGTTAATTTAAATTGAGTTGATTGCAAACAGAGAACATAGATCTGAATGCTTTTGTAATTTTGTTGCCTCATTCTCAAAAAGCAAACCACATTAATCACTATTATCTATTATTCAGGACTTTCGAATTTAAATTATTATAAAATATATTATTTTAAGTCAAATTTTCCTTGAAAAGGTGGAACGAATGAACCTTTTTTGCAAAGCAATGATAAATAATCACAGGAGGTTTAGTTAGAGGTTTTAGAAAGTACTTTCACTTCACTCTTTTATTTTTTTTGTGCTAACAATGCAAAACTTCGTTAAATCTTGATTTCCAGAAAAAAAGGTCTAATTTAGCATTCTGCTGAATTGTCCATTCTAATGCAAACTGGCAGCTTTTGTCATTAATGTTAAGTTTTTCATGTCTCACAAAAACTGGTCTATTCATCAACCTATGCTTCATAATTTCCTAAATTTAAAATCATTTTAGATAGACGTATCAGTACTTTTTTACAAAAGGGTTCTCAAGTTATAAGTTTGAGCTTCGCTTAAAAATTGGCTTCAACATTGACACCATTTTCAAATTGAAACATTTTTTTTGCAATACAATATCGAATTTCGTTTAAAAGAAGGGATAAAGAGAACACTTAATTTCTTAAAGAGTGAAAGGAAACAACGTATACATTTGGATTGTCTAATATTTCACACATATATTATATAAAATAACTATAATACATATTGAGGCCTATTTCTGTTGTGATAATTTGGCACTTTCCAACAACATTTTATTGCTCATCAGAATGCTGAAAATTTGAAGGGCATATCATCAATGATAACTGAGAGGATAGAAGAAGCTGTGGTCTCGAAAGTTGAACTTCTGAGAACAATTGGGATTGTTGTCCAGAATTGGAGTTTTGAAAATAATTTTTTTTGTGATAAATGGAAAGATCATATATAAGTTTCACAGCAAAACAATTTTTTTCGCAGTATTTCGAAAGTTATATTAAAATAAAAATTCATTTTTGTATCCAGTACCAAAACACGCCGATACCTATTACGATTATTTTTTTCCAGAATCCCAGCTAATCGTGAAAATAGTTACTTGTGTAACTAGTGTATATTTGTTGCACTATAGGTGCTGAATGAAGTTTACAGCCTGAGACCAAGTCTACGATCGAAATATCTGTTTTTGAATGCTTTAAACTAGATCACGAGTTCCAGTAATAAAATATCTAATAAAATATGTTTTGATGAAACAATTTTTTCGTTAAGACTTCCAACTTATAATGTCCAGGGTTAAATCCACGGCTGGACAACTTTTTTTTAATTTCTTTTCCAAAAAATTGTTTGATATGGTCTTTGCACATGTTACACTTGCATTTTTTCCTAAATATTTTTACGATTAGCTGGGAATCTAAAAAAAAAATGGTATTGGAGTAGGACGTCGTTGGTGACAACTAATATTTTGACGTCACGCGGGAGCTGTCGGCGTGTCTTCGGTACTGGATCCAAAAACTATTTTTATTTTGATATAAATTTTGAATTATTGCGAAAAAAAAAGATAAAAAAATGGTTTTGCTATAAAACTTATACAGGGTGAGTTTTTAGTACCGGCTCAGTCGATAACTCCACTACTATAGAAGATAGCGAAAAACGTTGTATATAAGAGTTGTAGCCACGGATATGCTCCTTGCTCAGAAAATATTTGGATTTATACAGAGTGATCCATAACTACGTGGTGATGCAAACATGCATTTTTTTAAATGAGACCCTATATATATTTCCACATTCAAATTTTACTAATGATTTCCGTTCTTCCGATATAGGGTTTTGTTACATTATACAGGGTATTTCAAAAGTTATGACCATTTTTATATCCAAATCGCGGTCAAATGAACGTACTGTATATCAAAAAGTAATAAATCAAAAATTATATTTTTTACATGAAAGATTAAAAATATCCTCTAGTTTTAAAATCGGCCCTTAAAAAAATCCTGTGACGCATATTCGTATACAGGGTGATGTAGAATGCAAAATCCAAATTTTCTCTTTTTCTTTTAAATGTAACCCCCAATATTTTATTATCTCAAAGAATTTGCTCTTTCATCTTTGTATAGCACTTGTTGTACCTACGTCCATCAGTTTCCGAGATATTTTGATTTTTCGGTAAATTTAAAATGTAGCTTCTATTTGTGTACTGAAATTTATTTATTTTGAGAAAATACTATCTAATTTGTTTTTTGTTTAACGAACAACTAAATTATAAGGTCATGATACTATTTGATGAAATCAAAACCCTAAATCATCGAAATAATAAAGTCAAGTATGCTGAGGAAACAATTTTGTAGGCGTCGTGCATAATTATCAAGCAGATTTATCAGGTGTGCTTTGAAAAGTTGACAGTTTTCATAATCTGCTCGATAATTCTGTACCGTGTGAAAAACCAGCTTTAAAAATTAATTTTTCCTTTGAGGGTATTTAGGAGAATCTTTGAGAAATTGTCTACTTTCCTCTAGAATATATCAACTATGAACAGCAATATCCAGAACGGAGGCAGACTAAAACTAATGCGTTTGAAAGATTGTAGAATCGTTTTATTTGGACTGTGTCGTTTGATATTTCATAGCCTCCCTGATACATCTGCTTGATAGTTTTGCATGATGTCTATAAAATTGTTTCCTCAGCACACTTGACTTATATTATATCGTTCATTCAGTGTTTTGACTGGATTAAGTATTATTATGGCCTCATATTTTAGTTGTTTGTTAAGCAAAAACAAAATTTGATAGTATTTTCTCAAAATAAATAAATTTTAGTAAACAAATAGAAAGTATATTTAAAATTTGTAGAAAAATCGAAATATCTCAGAAACTGATGAATGCAGCCATACACATACAAAGATGAAAGAGCATATATTGGGGGTTACATTTAAAAAAAGAGAGAAAATCTAGATTTTGCATTCTACATCACCATGTATACAAATATGCGTAACGGGTTTCCATAGGCGTAGTTAAGTCCCTGAATCTGAGGGGCTTAAGGCCCCGCCCTAGATACAATAAATTTAACAAAATGAATTATTTTTGGATTTTTGGCCATAACTTTTGAAATACCCTGTATAATGTAAGAATAACTTATATTGAAATAACGAAAATTACTAGTAGAATTTGAATTTGGAATAATATACAGGGTGTCTCATTCAAAAAAATGCATGTTTGCATCACCACGTATTTATGGATCACCCTGTATAAATAAAAATATATTCTGAGCAAGTAGCATATCCGTGGCTACAACTTTTATATACAACTTTTTTCGCTATCTTCTACAGTAGTGGAGTTATCAACCGAGCCGGTACTAAAAACTCACTCTGTATATGATATTTCCATTTATCACAAAAAAATTATTTTCAACACTCCAATTTTGGACAACAACTATTTTCATATGTCTTAAGCAATCTTTTCACTGGAAACTACTATTTCTGGTTGAATGATACGGGCCCGTTTGTCGATCGCGTCAACTAGTGTCTGTCTCCTCCTCATATTAGCCAGCACACACAGGAGGATATTTGGAGCGTGATAAAATACACAGACAGAAAATGTACGAGCTGCAAACTCGACCTGTTGCTCAGTTGCGGTCGTTTAGATATTTCGCCAGCTGGAAACATTGGAGCTCACTGGAATTATATCATCCAGAACCGATATAGCCGAGAAAAAGTGTTTCCTGTAAAGCTGGCAAAAAATAGAGGGTACGTTGTAGGCAGTACATTCGAAATTGAGATTTTTACCTCTGCTCAAACCTAATTCAGCTAATTTTTCAAACAATGGGCAATTTAGTCGGGTAGATTAGTTGGGGTCTTTGCACCCAAAGAGAATTTTGCTTTGAAGCATTCATTGTAACGTCCTCCTTTATCATAATAACCGTCTATGATAGATAGTACTACTTCAATAGTGATGAAATGGGGCCGTATTTTAGCGACACGTGGGAATAGAGATCTTGCACCTGAAAAAATATTGCTTTGAAGCTTTCGCTGTAACATATTAAGCATCATAAAATAAAGCTAATTGATTTTTTAAATGCCTTATAAGACTTATTCCGAATATAATTTTGAATGAGCGAAACGGTCCGAAAACGACCTCAGAGTTTACTGGTATACTATAGCGATGGGATGTTAAGGTACTGTAATCACCTTTTGTCGATAAATAATTTTTGTTGTTACACTTGAGGTTAGGCATCAAATTAATATGGAGAGATATGTTTGTAACTAGATATGTTAAGCGGTATTACCGCATGCGGCATTTTGAAGATAACTAACGTGCAATATTCTAGTGGTATTAGGGGGCTTTTGGACCACTGAAAATAACGTCGAAAATAACGAAAATCACGATGATGCTGCTAACTATGCTAGACAAGGATGACTTTTTGTACCACTAAAAATAACCACATTTTCCGTCACTATCTAATAACTCAACCACCAAGTGTCTAGAAAAACACTATTAGAAGACCGATTACAATCTAACCTAACATACGGAAGGATGGAAGGATAATTGGGAACTGAACAGGGTTACGGAGTCTTCTCGCCTAGGGCCTTTCAAGGCATTTTTTTCACACACAAGAGGGCCACGGTAAGGAGGATAGAAGAACATATAAGTGTCAGAACAAAGGAAAATCTACACCAACCAATCAACCCTAATTGATCTAAATTCTAACACCTGAATATTTCAAAAAATTTATAAAACAAGAGGTAACGTCAGAGCGTTGGCGTTGTAGTGCAAGTAGAGAGACTATATTGAATGGAGCAGTGAGTCCACACTTGATTAGATTTGTATATAAGGTATTGCAGTGGTATCTATGTTTGAGGCATCCAAAAAAAGATGATCAAGGTCACCCTCAACATTACAGTGATCACACAGATTGGAGGAAATCAAACTTAGTTCGCTTGTCTGTGATGGCTATTATCGGGTGGAACTTCAAAGCATATTTAAAATTGTACAATCCTCTGTCATCAGCAAAATATTTTCTGTTCCATGTCAAAAATGGTTATCCTTATTCGCCGTGATTAGACTTTTTGCTACTCTTAAAATAACAGCTGTTTTTGGCACCGTTATGGTTAACTTTATTGAAGGATAACGATTACGACGACCTTTAAAAACGGAGATTTTGCATCCGTAGATTCTGGAATGAAGAGTAGTTATCTCGCGTCAGCGCCAGTCGGCGCAATTAAAACCTAACCTTACCTTTTCCATCCTGTTGTCTCAGTTGTCTGTCATTTCAATTTGTTGATATTTAATATCAAATTTTCAAAAAATGGAAGATGCTCTAGAGAATGTTATTAGAAGAAGCCGAGGGCCAAATGGTATTGACCACAATTTAGTGAGAGGAATTATCTTGAACGATGTATTTTGGAATCGAGTAGAAAATCCCGTTCATGTCAGTAAAAGTAGGGCTAGGTCAACGAAAGCAAGTGTGCCACATTGCAGTCATTGCATCAGGTAAATGAATGAATCATAATACAAAACTATAAATGAAAAATACTAGATCTTTTAAATTTATTTAACATATTGAGCTTTCTTTGGTTTAATCTTATGGTGCCATTTAAAGTTTATATCTGCATTAAATGTTGATTAATACTCTATTATCATTTGCATCTATTTGCTAATATTTATTGAATTTTCTACATTCCGGCAACAGCTCAGCTTGTGAATAACGATAAGCTCTGCCTTTATTCCTCTGTAAATAACGGAGCTCGTTATGGTTAATTACAATAGCGGATCGTCTTTTCTCTACTGCGCAAACTCAGCATAAGGATAAGCATAACGGAGTGGCGAAATAAGGGGTGCAAAATGTCTCTATTAACGGACCATCGTTATCGTAATTGGGCACCCATTTCCTATTTCGTATTACTGTGCATGGACAGAATAACGATAGCCACGATATTCGTTATTGCTGGTGGTCCAAAAATCCCTAATGAGATTCATTTACCTATTTCCTATTAGTGCACATGCTCAAAATAACGGTAGCCATTAAATGCATTATTTCTGGTGTTTCAAAAACCCACGATCATCATTCGGGAATTAATCGGGACTACTGACGGTTGGTAGTTTAAAGATCAAAAAGCGTTTTATGTTTGAATTCTCGTATCATAAAATGTGTGGTTGATTTGTTGCTTTCACTGGTTATGGGTTGTTTTGTGTTTGCTTTTCACGAATTCAAGTGTGAATTACTGTATGAACACTCCTTTAAGAGACTAAGCTTTACTGCTGAGGATGGTTTGTGTTTTGGCAAAAACTATGTTGACAACAAAAACATGTTAGTAGAACACCACCGATGATAAGCCCAACATTCAACCACTTTCTCAATATTGTATATATTTATTTTTCAAGTGCAACTTCACTGTCCAAGAATCAATAAATTTCATGGAGTTATAAGGGAGAAATATAGGTTTGGCAATATTGTAAAATATAGGTAAGTATCTAATATCAATTCACAAGAGATTTTTTTTCATTAAAGCCTGAATATCTGAGACAAAAACTGAGATTTATGAAACAGCCAATCATTACGGCATCAAAACTACTTCACATACCACAACTTTATTCTGAAAAAGTTTTTCACACAACGCAGCGACATTATATAATCAGTTGAATAACTCATTCAAAATGCTGACACTATTATGTCCCGTACATCCATCAAAAACGTGCTCGTGGCTAGGGACTGAATAACAAACTGATGCTCGACTTCCAATCTGTAGCGGCTAATATAGCGTCTTCTTTTAGTATAATTTCAGCAAATCAAATAACTTTTTTTTGTTTCTTGTTAGGTAAACCTCCTCAACAAAACTTGATCTATCCACTATCCATCCTACTTGTAACCGACATAAGCAGTTAAGTTTAAGAGTGGCTAAGGCTAAACTTCGCTGCTCATGTTCTTGGTTTTTGGAAATAAAGGCGTTATTATTTTCATTATTTATTACGTTTGTGTAGTGAAGTTTTTCATTAAAAATCTATAAATATTTTTTAAAATGAGTTCAAAAACGCATAGATCGGTGGTTTGAAAAGCATTAGTAACTTTATTCATAATTTTAATCGTGATGATTATCATTTAATTCAGCCCAACCCTTTGCAAAATATACAAGAAAATGAATCAAGACAGTAAAGTTCCACTTGAGCATTGTTACTATACCGTTTATATACGGGGGTGAGAATATCGATTTCCCTAAAGAAAACCCATACCCTTTATAACGATTGATCCCTATTTCCCCTATGTACGGGCCTATGATTGTTATCCTCTATACGCCTAATTCCTGGTGGGGCTCACTTGCACTACAGTGGTGTGCGTCGTTTGTCGCAGCTCCGACTCAGAGCCGGATCCCCCAGGATCTTGTTCTGTCGAATTCTGCGTCGGAGTGGGTTGAGGGGTGTGCTGGTGATGGTGATAGCACTTTGGAATCGCTCCCGTTAACCTACGGAATAATAATGTTAACGTTTAGCTACACGCGCCTTGTTTTGTAACTTAACTACAAGCGTGGTGTATTCTGTACACCACCTACATATACAGGGTGTTAATTAAATATGTTAACAAACTTTAACCACGAATAGTACTCCGAAAAATAGAAAGAAAATGTCATATGAACATGGGTCCGGAAATGCTTCCTAAGGGAGCTCGCTCCTTTGCATGGGGCACCCTGAAGATGTTTTTCCCTCGATATTCTCGAAACCACTCATAACAAAATTACGAAATTAGGTACGATGGGTAAAATTTTGACGCACAATCATTCCTGTTGTTCTCAGACTGTTAACCCATCTGAGAATGGTATTGCGGCTTGGAATAATATCGTGGCGTCCAAGATTAAAATGAACGCGGAAAAGTCGCTGCGCGGCCGTGACCGACTCAGCATTTTTAACATACGCGTCATAAGCGAACATACGGTGTTCTACGGCCCACTGCTCCATAGCTACTAAAATGGCATTATACAGCAAGGCGACTGATACCTGAATCCCCTCCCTATCACCGCTAGCGGCGTTATACTAACCATTTGAAAAACGTCCGGTTCCCGTCGGTCACCCTGTATTTCTTTAACGCAATCGATGATACTACTAGTGGTCATACAACTGTCCAGAACGATGACAAGTTGATAGAGTTTGATGAAACAAATAACTATTGAAGTTATGATTACCTTGAATCAGAACTGATCGCGCGTTCTAACTGGCCTCTGACATGTGGACATTCTCTTCTTCTTGTCCTCGATCGATGAGTACAGTCTGATGCGTTGGAGCTTCTCCGTCGGGAAGGGCAGTGTGACGTGTGGGTTGGGAGCTGATGAGCTGACCCACCTAAAAGAGAACAGAATGACGTTAAGGCCCTTAACCCATACTTGCTACACTCTCATGGTAGTAACACAGTTTTTGCAGTTAACAAATTTCCCAGTCTCTATAGGCCTTATTCATATTTGCCACTTAAGATCACAGTAGTTCGAAACCCACTTGGAGTCACTCAAATGTAAGGGAGACTGATAGCTCACTTGAGGGACACTTAAGGGTCTAGGGCACAGTATAGTAAACAACCAGTAGAATATCTCTGAGGATTTCCTGTATAAAAATAGTTCCCACAGAATTTGACCTTGGGATGATTTTACGGATGTGAAGTCTGGGTAGAGATGCGAAAATAAAAATATCGATACCGGTACTAGTTCGATATTTTTCGGTCAAGTGAGAATTTTGTGCAATTGATAACACCCCTCAATAATTATATAATTAGTATCAAAAAGTATCTAAGATAAAAATACTCGATATTAGTGCGGAAGTATCGATACATTTCAAGTATCGAGGTATCGTTAGCATACCTACAAATAATCATCCAAAAGGGGTGGATGCGCGTGTAATTGCCGCCAACCTGAGATATTGTGCTGATTGTTTATTATGCCGTGGTCTAGGGTATAGTGCACGAAATTGAGAATCTAAGAAAAGACGTATTCCCGTGTTAGCGAGAAGGCGTGGCCGTGGCCACCTGTTCCATTTCTTCAGTGCGTGTGTCTAAGATGAGGGAAGATAAGTCCAAAAATTCAAAGGTAAGGTCAAAGCTTCAAGGTAAGGTCACTATAAAAATGAATTCCGCATTTCCAAGCTCCTGACGTTAACTTTAAACTTACAGTAATGATTCAAAAAGCAAATAGTAGAAGAAGGCTTGCGCTTTGCACCTATTATGCCTTTTTTTGATACCGTGTTTGGTTATTAAATCACAGACATTTGAAGAATGTATAATTTTGCATTGCGAGTTTTTTGCATACTCAAAAACTTTTTTGAGAATTGCAAGTCGTCATTCATTAAGGTCTTAACTACCACCTTCTGAAATTCTGTGTATGTAGTTTGACAAACAAGTGACTTCTGTTCGATATGGGAATCCGTGTTTTCACATGGCAATCACATATGTATAACTGTATATACGCAGGCCCCTTAAGCACGGCTCAGTCAATATGACAGATATCACGACGTAGAGTGGCAGAAGAATGTTGAAGAAAATCGGTTGACTGCAAACTGTGCGCAGTAATACAAAAAATGCAAAGATTAACGGTTGAGTACAAAATGATCATCGGATTGACTTGAAACTGATTTCTGCGCGGCTAGATTGATTAAAAAATGATGACAGGTAAATTGTTAACAGTGGAATAGGCAACCGCAATGTAATCCACAGTTTGAAAATAATGTGGTTGATTGTGACGAACGTAGTTTTGACGACGAGTTGAAGTCTTAAAGTACGCAATGGAAAGCAAAACCCAAGAACGCAGGTCAAAGCTGTTAAAAGTGCTGATAAAGCGATGCGGTTGATTTTTTTTGTGAAATGCAGAGCTATTTACAATTAAATTGTTCCTAAATGACATACAGTAAGTATTATAAAGTATTGCGATGACCGTAAAAGGCTAAAATGGCAAAATTGAAGCGAAAGATTGTAAAGTAATCGTTGACCATGTAGGGATCTGACATCATATGGAATATCGTTAGACTTATTTGCTTGAATGTGCATATTTTTTAATGATTTATATACTAAGGACGAGTTTCTTTGGTGGTGTAGATGCTTTAGAAATGCTGATTTTTCATTTCGGAGTGACATCAACGCAAAATTTCTCAAGGACTTGTACTGTTTCCAATTATCAAGGGACGGATTCCTTTTAAATTTAGACAATGCTTTATTTCTTTCCTTGAAAATTAATTAATCGACGTTAGCCAAGGGGCTTTCGGTTTGGTCTTAATTGGGCAATGCAAATCAAAGAGCACATTTACATTATCAGTCAAAAATCTTAATTTGCTTTCAATATCTCTAAGATATAGTATATGCTCCCATGGTACCTGATACAAATCCTTGTTAAAAGAATCGATATTAAACATTCAGGACTATCTTAATATTTTAAGCATTCATGGCTTCACATCTGCAATAAACAGCTACACTCGAATAACTGATAGTACAAAATCGTGTATTGATCACATATTTATTAGTAACAAAATTAAAGATGCGAGAATAATTCCCGTTATCGTTGAAACATCAATTACAGATCATTTTTCTCAAGTACTACAGATACTACTTCCAGGAACAAATAATCCACTTAATAGTGAAATGTTGCGATACAAAGAATACTTAAATAAAAATAAACTTTAAATGAACTAAAAAATGAATCGTGGAATGAGGTGTATTTCGCTAGTGAAATTGAAAAATCAACAGAAACATTCATTACAACTCTGACAACACACATTAAAAATTGTACAACAAAAGTGAGAATAAAAAAGAACAAACAGAAAAGAAAAGAATGGATCACTGCTGCTTTAATAAATTCCGTAAATGAAAAAAATAGGCTTTACAAAATAATGATAAATGATCCGTCAGTAGAAAATAAAGAAAAATATAAAAAATATCATAATAAGCTTACAAATTTAATCAGAGCTAGAAAATTGTCATATTATCAAGATAAAATCATGAACCGTACCAACGATACACAAAAGCTATGGAAATGTGTGAATAACGTTATAGGTGTAAATAACTCTGGTAAAGACATTGGTAAAATTATGTCTCAAAGTGGAGACATGTTGAACACTAACTTAGATATTAGTAATGAATTTAACCGATACTTTTGCTCTATTGGTAAACATCTAGCAGAAAAAATTAAATCAAGTATCCGATACCTAGACACACAAACAATCAGACTCTCGAACTCCATTGTAGTACAAGAAATCACTGAACAAGAAGTAATTAATTCAATAATGCTGCTGAAAAATGGCAAAACACCTGGAATAGACAATTTAACTGCTGAAACGCTCAAAATCGTAGCACATCTGATTTCGGAGCCATTCACTAGAATAATTAATTGTTGTCTGGAAAAGGGTATTTTTCCATCTATACTCAAAATTGCGACTGTGATGCCTGTACATAAAACTGGCGATGAATATGATTTATCCAATTATAGACCTATCTCACTTATCTCCTGTTTGGCAAAGGTTTTTGAAAATATAATAAAGAACAAATTGACAGAATTTTTAGAGAAATATAACATATTTTCTGATAAACAGTTCGGTTTCAAAAAAAATAAATCTACTGAAGATGCGGTGACATATGTAATAGGAGAACTATGCAAAAATGTAGACAGAAATATTCCAACATTATGTGTATTTGTTGACCTAGCAAAAGCATTTGACACAGTTGATCATATGATACTCATGAAAACTTTACAAAATTATGGTATACGGGGTCAAATCTATCATCTAATTAAAAGTTACTTAAGTAATAGAACACAAACTGTTGTGATAAATAAATGCTCTAGTTCTCCATTGCCTATAACATGCGGTGTTCCTCAGGGAACGGTACTGGGACCATTATTCTTTAACATATATATAAATGATCTATTTGCGGTTGATGTGAGCGGAGATATAGTGAGTTTTGCAGACGATACAGCTGTTATATTTTCTGCTGAAAGTTGGGAAATATTAAAATCAAAGGCTGAAAATGGTTTTAAAAAAATGTTCAATTGGTTCAGTAGTCGACTTTTAACAGTCAATTTCAACAAGACTCACTTTGTTCCATTCGCATCATACGCAAACGGCTTACCGAAATACACCAACTTACAAATCAGTTGTGAACAGGTAGCTCCTATATCAATGGTCACCAGTATCAAGTACTTAGGAATATATCTAGATTGCCATATCAAATGGAAAGAGCATACCGAATATGTTGTCAAAAAGATTCGTTACGTTATAAGCAAATTTAAACTCCTTTCCACTATACTTACCTATGAACAGATGATCATTGTATACGAAGCACTTGTTCATAGTCATATACGATATTGTATTGTGGTGTGGGGCGCAGCATGTAAAAATAATATAAAAGCAATAGAAATTATACAAAAACGTTTAATAAAAATTTTATATAAAGTGAAATGTACATATCCTAGTGACTTGTTATTTTCTAAAACAAAAATTCTAGATATCCGCCAAACATTTTTCATGTCATTAGGTATTTACCAATATAAAAATAAATCAAACTTGACAAAACACGAACATAAATATGACATAAGATTTGCATGTAATGTTGTACCAAAAGCAAGAAAAAATACTTTATTACGATGTCATACATTTCTTGCTCCAAGACTATACAATGAGATACCAGAAAGCATAAAATGTCTAGTGCCTTTAAATTCATTCAAGTGTGGTTTAAAACAATGGATAGTAAATAATAAGCGCATTAAAATTCACCAACTTGTAGACATATGCAATACCTATTATTACTGATATATATGGAATACATAATATTTAAATATAAATATTCCTGAATTGACCCTTATTTGTTGTTTCCATTTTATAATAACTACTTATACCCAAGCACAAGTTTTTAACTTTTTTTGGGTCACTTGTTGTTTATTGTATTTTATTTATTTTATATTTACAATAAACGCTATTATTATTATTATTATTATTTTCGTAAAACGAGACTGAAACTCAAAACTGCGACCGGATTTGCAATCACCACCCTCAAATTATCCAAAAACACGGGGTATCATCTTAATACATGGCCAAATAAAGATTTTCAATTTTTTTAGGCAAACCTGAAGTTCTGAATGATCTGAAATTTTTGATGTTCGTAACACGAGACTGAAACTCAAAATTGCGACCGGATATGCAATCAGCATATGTCAAGATTGTTGGCTAAATAAATAAATCTCAACCTCGCTAGTGGCCTGTCACATTTGGATCAAACTTTCTCAAAAAAAAAAAATACTATTATTGAACTAAAAAACTGAAACTGCTATACAGCAACGAATTTACAATTTCTGTTCGAATGGGGGGGGGGGGGGAAACCTAAATATTTCAGAATTATTTTGTTATAAGGTATAAGTTTAGATTTGGACGGTCATATCTCAAGGCATTCTACTCCTCAAAATAAAACGCCGCTACTTCATCCAGCACTTCAGCAGCAGTGATGCCAGTGATGGTCGTGTCCCGCTGAATATACAGCATAGCCAATTTATTGAATAGGGGGGGGGGGGGAGGAGTGGCTCAGACCCGGTGGATCTCCCCTAAGTGAGCCATTGCTGTTATAACCTTAATTAACCCAGCCGACCCTATACGATTGTGGTAAACCCCAAAAAATTTCTTGTCATGCCCTGAAGACCTAATGTTGGGGACCCGAACACTATTTACGTAGCCCGCTTGTGGGCAAAACTTGTGTCTTTGTTATATACATAGGTGACATAGATGTAATATACTTGCCGTGTACACATGATTTTATCTTATGACCCGAATAAAAAAACTTTAATTAGGAAGCAATAATGGTTGCATGAACAAAATACCTTTCCTGGTGGAGTCTCTTAACCCCTGTCCCGTAACCCTGACGGAGCAGGAGTGTGAGCTGCGTCTCAGACTTGCCTCTTCTCTAACCTGTACGGCATCCTCATCCACCCTCCTCTGCCTCCTCAAAGGCCTCCGTCTGTCCCTTATCCGTAGGGTGACCGGACACTCCAAATGGAGGTCCATCGCCATTGAACCTTCTTGGCTGCCGCTTGGATGCAGGGATTCGTTGCTTAATCTATCGAAAATAAACATTTTAATAGATTCATACATACTATGAATTCTCAGAATTTTCCGAATTTTCGAATTTCCCGTATTTTCTGAATTTTCCGAATTTTCTCAATTACCCGAATTTTCCAAATTTGTCGTATTTTCCGAATTATCCGAATTTTCCGAACTTCCTGAATTATCCCAACTTTGCGATCTTCCGAACTTTCCGAAGTTTCGTAATTTTCCGAATTTTACGAATTTTTTAAAATTTTCTGAATGTTCCGAATTATCCGAACTTTCCGAAGTTTCAGAATTTTCCGAATTGTCCGACTTTTACGAATTTCACGAATTTTTCGAATGTTCTGAGTGTCACGAGTCTTCCGAATTTTCCCGAATTTTACGAAGCTTCCGAATTTTCCGAGTTTTCAGAATTTCGGAATTTTATGAATTTTCTGGATTTTCAGTTTCCAGCATTTAACCAAAATTTCAGTAATTTCCGATTGTTCTTAATATTCCGAATTTTCCGAATTTTTTGAAAAGTCTTATCTGATGTTTCTGAATTCTCTGAAATAGGGTACTTGCAGAGGTCATGAAATCGCCTCGGGAGTATACATAGCGTAAAAAAAAACATATCAAGAAGCAGTAGGAAACAAAAAACATGATTTTACTGACGGCCAAAAAAAAATATTTGCAAAATAAAATAGGGATATGTTCAAAATTTTCCACGTGACTTAAATCAAGGGCTGACGTCACCGGTATCTTATCGATATCGACAATCGATACTGCTACAGCGCAGGTCAGTGAGATTCAACTGAAAACTATTTCTGATGTTGCCAAAACATATTTGAAACAGGCAATTAACCCACTAGCATTTTCGTTGCAATACATTTTTATATCTGATAGGTATTACAGTTCATCCTGTTTGTGACCGAGATTCGCAACTAATCGAAGCCATCATTTTATTTCGGCACATCCCATTATGAATGAATCCAAAGATAGAATCTTATTCAAGCCCATCCCTACAAAATGAATCACTAATCTAACCTAACTTTTATTCTTTTGACTTTTGTACTTTTGTCATGTATACTCTGTTACCTGATACTTTAAACTGGTTTGACGTCTATTTGATAGGTATCAGCTGACGAAGAAGTGTATTTCAAATTTAATTTTTTACTAGTGGTGTGATTGGCAATTCTGCGATCAGGACCGTATTAGTAATATTCTTAATGAATATCTCATTGCCAAAAAGTAATGACTATTTTTGTAAACAAGAAATTGCTTCAATATCCAAAAATACGCAGCAAAAATGGATGGTTAAAAAGAAATAGATTATTTTATTGATTTGTATATTGTTAGAGACTATCAAAATACTCCTATATTTAGCAATAAGGACTATTCAATGAATAGCTTGCATCACTAGTGGGATATTTATTGGTTGACACGTACAAGGTACAATTGGAGAAAAGCATAAAGTAAGCACAGGGAGTAAAATTAATATAATAAGGTAGTTTAACTGAAGCTTAAGCTAAAAATGCTTTTATCTTCATTCTTACCTCATTTAAAGCGTACCTAATCATCATCATTCAGACCCGCCCTACTGATATACTGAAAGATACGCCGGATTTTCCGAGAAAATGTAAAATAAGCATAGACCTCAGGACATAAACGAAAACGTCACCAAATGTCAATTACTCGTTATTAGTAGTACTTGCACTCAGTACAGCCCTGCATTCCTTCAAAGCTTAAAATTGATAGGCCAAGACTCAATCTGGGGTATTTTTAGTTATCATTAACCGAACAGCTGTTCGCTGTTGACAAGGCTGATAGTTTAAAGTATCGGGTAACAGGGTATATCATGGTTATAATCTTATGACTTATGACTGTATTTTGTGGTTATAATGATCGATGTCAAAGGTTAGGTTAGCACTGACTATGGATATCGAATATCAATACTTTACATCCCATCACTATACGATATCACTGACGTCAGAGGTTGTTTGCGCGGCATTTTCCGGCATTTGAGATAACTTTTAGAACATCTCTCACAGCCGATTCCAAAAAACCAAACAAGTGATTTTGTCATGTTTATTAGGCTCTAAGGAACGCGTCAACGACATAATATTTTTTTCTGCAAGTACCCTATATTCCGATTTGTCCGAATTATACGACTTTTTCGAATTATCTGAATTTTGGGTTTACAAGTTTCCATTCATTTAAAAATATTCAGTTTTCAAAATTTTTAACTTGACTGTCAGCCTTATGACACATTCTCTCCCTTCATGAGTACCTCTCTAAATTTACCTATAGTTTCCCGCTGTTTCATCCACAGACAGCGCATGTCTGTGCAGCAAACCGGGGTTTAGCAGCGCGCAGGCTGCAAAGGTTCTTGTTTTTGAACTTGATTTGTTGTGTGGTGTGCGTATCAGACTTGGAGACGGTGTTGCAGAGGTGTGCTCATGACTAGATGACCGCTGAAGCACCAAATCTGGAGCAGATGGACTCCTGTTGATTACACCCTGAAACTGAAGTAATTTGGAAAGTAGCACCCGGTAAGTTGCGCTGTCACTGAAAACAAATAAATAGATACGGTAATAATGTGTCGACGAGAATGCTTACATTCTTCGGACATATACCCAGTGAACACAGTACATACATAAGACGTACATTTTATGTCATATTTACGTCCGTACGTCCATGGACATAAAATGTACGTATTATGTACGTAAATTTTGGGATGTACATGGTACGTACATAATATACGTACATAAGACGTAGTTACTACTACGTAAAGAACTTACTATATAGTTATACCTTTTCTGAGGTAACTGTCATGATCATGGACGTTGTTGAAAATGTTCATTTATAAGCTTAGGTATATCAAATATATTAAATTATTGACGGATATCTTTTATAAATACTGTAGATTTCTTTGAATAGGTACGTTTAGTCATTGCTGCAAAAAGGGCCAAGAGGGTAAGAGCGAAGGGCCAACACCCCCTTAGAGCCGCAGCGTGCAGCGTAATACATAGGTACTTCTAAAAACTATGAACACTATTTAAATTGGACGTGAAACTGTCATTCAAAAAATTAATGTTTTTTAACAGTTTGCTGCCCGAACGTTATAGGTTATGTCATTCATTTCTGTTGAGCTTCCAAAAAGTGTGGGAAAAATTATGGATTATTATGGATAGTTAAAAAAATTCAGCCATTCAGCAGAATTTAGCTTATTTTACAAATCACAAAACCTCAGACTTCAGAGTAACATTGTAGAAAACAGAAGGCTTTGCAAAAGTAATGTTTAAGCAGTGTTGTCAGTTGGTTTGACTGTCCCGAAACGGTCCACTTCGGAAACGAAATTAAAACGAAATAGTTATTAATCTTTGATGAATTTTAATCGTTATTGAGGTAATTTTGTTTACCGTTGAATATTGGGGTAATTGCCTTGACGTGATAGTTAAATAAGTAGCAAAGTTTTAAATTTTTTATCCTACACTTGGGGAATGCTAACAAAAGTAGGTAAAAAAATTGAAATCTGGCAGCATTGGATTGACAGCAGTGAAAGGTGACAACTGAGTACTGACAGAAGTAGCAATTTTCGTTCTCTTTCTCCGAAATCCGAATTTATGGTGCTGGTGTGGCGTTGGTTATAAAAAAAAGAAAATTCTATTAACCAGTATACAGGTAAGTGGATTAAATGCATAGTATAAAACGTAGGATAATTTGAACATTATTTTAACTCTTTAATAAGAGAGGTGCATGCATAGAATCTCAGAAAGTACCAGTGGCCAACGAATTCTTGATAACCTAAGAAAATTACTACTAGAAACAAAAACGAACTAAAGAAATTTAAAACTAAAACACATTATTACTGTATGTTAACTAGCTAGTGTAACCAATAAAGCGTTTATTAGCTTTTTATTTTTGCACATAATTTTAGATAATGAATACCAATAAGTCAAAATTAAATAAACATTATAGAACTGCCAAGAGACACCTGGAATGTTTTGAACGTAATCTTGAAGTCCAAGGAAAAAAGCTACTAGTTTCATGATGTCTGCGTAAAATAATGCGACTGGGTCGCAGACAGAAAAATAAGTTTTGCGATACTTTATTTGCTAAGCTTGTCCTAGGTATGTCGTAAACCAGATTAAGACATACCTATTGCAGTCTTAAGTTAAGAAGTAACTTATTAATGAATAATTTTACAGGTCAAAACTTTTAATTTGATTTCACCTAAGCCATACAAATCCCTTTAGATGAAATGTACCTAAAAATGAAATAAATTTTAGCTGCTGCGGAGGAGTCCAGAATTCCAAAAAACAAAAAGGAAAGTGAAGAAGCAATAGCCACATGGCATCGCAGAGCCACTGACCGCCTAAAAGCAAAGAATAGATAAACTTTAGATAGTATATTATTTAAATATTTAAAATACTATTATTTAAACCAGAATGGTTCCTATTTTTTTTAACTAGAGTTATTATTATTTTTTAAATATATTATACCAGTTTGTTATATGAAAAAATAAAATGTTAAAAAATATATACCTCTATTAATCCAAATACCATATGAAGTAAAATTACGTCCTATATATGTCATATCTATGTCAGAAATACGTCGAAAAAGTACGTACATAAGATGTTAAAAAGGGTGGACAAAGTACGTACTATGTACGTCTTAAAGATATCCAAACGGAAATACCGTACGTACATAAGACGTACGCTACGTCAGACGTCTACGTACATAATACGTCTTTATGACGTACATTGGTTTATTGGGTACATAGAAGCGATAATATGGAGAAACTTGTAGTTCAGGGTCCCTCCCCGAGTGAGTGGCGCTGTGGCCTTTCTCCTACACGCTGGGTGGATACGATATACGAATACGGAAACAGCTGCTGGATATGAGTATCATGAGCTTCACTGAACTGACAGTAAATCTCGAACGATATCGAGCTACAGTTCTCAAAACTATTGATAATATTCGTGTCGGAAATACTCTAGCTCCGACTTAATGCATTTTACGAGTTCACAACATGTCTGTTAAGACATTGTGATTATGGTGATGAATAATGTAATCATGAGCATGCATTATTAATCGGATAAAAGTTCAGTGAGAACCTCCAGCTGAGCATTTCCAATTAACAATGCTGTTCCTAGGGTGAAGCCTACACAAAACACGAAGCTTATGACAACAGCAGTCGATGCCGTTGACATCAAAGTAAAAAAATGCATTAATTTCTGGTTCTCCAACATCACGGGGATGCCACCATTCTGAGTTAGACCCTTCTTCATAAATCTTGTCTTTATGGATTATTCTTCAAGGACTTCTGTATGAAGCCTTCATCAGTATGAACGTCTTCTCATGCCGTTCCCTGTATGAATCCTTCTTCTTCTTCTTAAAGAAAATGTTTTATTTGAAATTTCGTTGAATTACCTCTTGTCATTTAATTTCTCAATCAGCTGACATTGTCACCCCACCACTCACTACCTAAGTTGGTCCCCAACACATAAGGTTATCAACCAATGGTCCAACTAGGAACATAGAAATGTCGAGTCTACTCTGGGCAAGCACTAGGTAAAACACTGCTGACAGGCTAATATGCTAGCTGGCTAGGGAAGCTCAAAAGGAATAATGTCTGACAGGTTATTGCTCTTATTACTGGACATGACCACTGCACTCCTGGAATCACCAACAGAGAACAGGTATGTTTGTAGACTTTGCCATCAAGTTCACGAGACTGCTCGACATATCTTTTTGGAATGAAGACACTCGTAGCGAGGAAAAGGGCTCTGTTTGGTGTGACGCAGCCAGATGACAAAACGTGTGAGGATCAGAGTTCACACCAAACAACCAAATGTAATCTAATCTAAAGTGGCTTCGACGCAATTGTTTATCTTCAAAATTTTGGTAAGTTATCGTACCTGCGGCACTTTGAGCGAGGAGGTTTTCCGCTTGCCCGCCTCCATGGCATTTAGTCCTCTGGAGAAGTGCAGGAAGGACTGCGTCAACGCCCTCCTGTCCGCATGTCCCGCCTCCGTTCTGCAGTGCGCATGCGCGTGCGCCGTCAACACTGCGGCCGCCGCCGTCTGCGATCCTGCCGTCTTCAACGAGCCGTGTCTGCTACCAGGTGGCGCTCCAGGTCCGTGGGCCACGTGCGGACACTGCGACGATGGCGCCCCCGTCGTCGAAGCCTTGAAGCGGGCCGGTACCACCTTCGCGGCCGAGTCCCGAGCTTCGAAGGTCATCACGCATGCTGCCACCACGATGAAGCCTGCAAATAATCAGTTTCAGTAAGTATTTAGTAAAACAATCTTGCGATACGGTCACTTATTATATTTCCAAATTATAAAATTTTACTACGTTTCGACGCTTCTATTAGGCGTCATCTTCAGGTATTAAAACTAAAATAAAATACCAGAATTGTCAAACAGATACAAAATGACTAACATTTACAATTAATTTTTTTTTAAACAATTAAATGTAAATGTTAGTCATTTTGTATCTATTTGACAATTCTGATAATTTATTTTAGTTTTAATACCTGAAGATGACACCTAATAGAAGAGTCGAAACGTAGTAAAATTTTATAATTTGGAAATATAATAAGTGACCGTATCCCAAGATTGTTTTACTAAATATTTAGTACCGACGGTCAGGATTCAAAAAGCAAAAAAAATTTCAGTAAGGGGACTTATCAGAGGGTTCGGCAACTATCTGCTTTGTTCGAGGGCCATAGCGTACGTTACTGTTCCCCACAGGCTAAGACGAACCGAGTTAGCATTTCTGAATGGTAAACACGCGTTATTCTAGTTGAGTAAGTCAACGTGAAAATGACACTCAAGAAGGTTACTCGCTATTAATATAGATTCCATCTTAAAATATACAGCAGAATATCGGAAAAAGTTGACGGCTGGCTAGACGCGAACCCGCGACCTCCAGATCCGTACTCTGGACACTGGCGCCCTCAACAGTTGACCTTGACAGCGCCAACTATATACGTGAAGTCATCCCGTCAACCATGGCTGACTGTACTCACTAGGCCGGAGCATGAAATATGGCAACACTGAATCAGCGGGCCGAGTTTGCATTTGTTGTTATGTCATGTGTATTCTTCCAGGTGCAGAAAATATGGTTGGAAGGTGGTTATTAATGTGTTTCTAATTATTTACCTGCACAAACGAAACTATAAAGATAACAAGATGCCTGCAAAGCGTGTAGTACCAGGTTGCAGCCCAGTAGAGGACTACCAAACCATGGCCCAACATAACCTTATTCCGGATTAAAATGAACGTTGCAAGGTGATTTTTAATGGGCTTCTACTTATTTACTTGCACAAACGAAACTATAAAGATAAAAAGATGCCTGCAAAGCGTGTAGTACCAGGTTGCAGCCCAGTAGAGGCATCGGTAGAGGACTACCAAACCATGGCCCAACATAACCCTATTCCAGATTAAAAAGAACGTTGCAAGGTGATTTTTAATGGGTTTCTACTTATTTACCTGCACAAATGAAACTATAAAGATAAAAAGATGCCTGCAAAGTGTGTAGTACCAGGTTGCACTAGCAATTGTGCGTCCAATAAGGGACATAAACAGAAGTGGGTGAAAGGTATTCCTCGGAAGGGCTGGTTATATTTATAAGGATAAAGACAATAATTTACAAACATTTCAAAGGAGAAGACCTATTTTAAAGCACAATGTGGTACCTATAATGTTTTCTGGACCTCCCAAATATCACAGAAAAATACAGTTAGTAGAACTCATCTGGGCATGGCCTGGGGCGTACCTACGAAAGGATTTGATAGTGAAAGGGAAATCAAGACCAGCAAGAATGGCTTCACAGTGACCTAACAGTGAATTTTCCAGCTCAATTGACAATTTACAAAGTAAATTGAGTGTTCATTTAAGTGGAAGTGGAAGTGGCAGCAGGAAACAGGTTGCGAGTTATGTGGTTGTAAATGACTGTACTATTATATTATTATTGCTGACTTCATATAAAACCTATATCTGTAAACGTTAGAGAGATCAACAGAGTTTACCTCCATATTATTTTGACGCTTTTGAGTCAGTCTGTCTTGAGCTCTCAAACGGTTCGGTCCCAAATAAATTGTATTATTTGATCGGGAAATAAATTTTTTAAAAACAAAGTTTAAGTTCTCGACCACTTAATTGGCGCAGCAACGCAGTAGGATTCCTAGAGGCATTCGTTCGAAGAAAAGCCGTGAGTGTCAACTCTTTGTTGGGAAACCACCCTACGACGAGCCGAGAGCCCAGAAAGAAGCAGGACCGCAGGTGCCCTTTGTTCTGGAACAGCCCACGTCCACTTGAAGGATCCTAGGCCAGGAAGGAATGAAGTACTGGATCTATCAGTAAGTGCTCATTGTATCCTATTTCTTTCGTATGACAGACTCACCCCGACCTGTACATCCTGAAGGTGATAGTGCAGATCAACTCGCTAATTACTTAGCAAACTTAGATTTAGGGACAAGAGAAAGAGAAACAGAAAACCCAAGTAACAATTTAGCAATAATCATGACCACCCCTAACATAAGTAGACATAGTGGGCCTTCCTTCGATATCAAGCTTTTACAAATAATTCCTGATTTCGATGGAAATCCATGTAGATTATATAGATATTTAGAAGTAAGTACAGACTTATTAAATACATATTGGAATCCAACTGAACCCGATTGTGTACAAAATAAAATTTTACTTCACGGCATTTTTTCCAAATTATCTGGTGAGGCAGAGCAGGTATTTTCTCTTAGTGGAAGTTCTAATTGGGACACAATAAAAAACTTACTTATCTCACATTTTGGTGATCAAAGAAATGAGAGCAGCTTAATTTCAGATATGACAGCTCTTAGACAAAATTCTAATGAAAGTTCTTTGCAATTCTATTCAAGGATTGTAGCCATGTTAAATCACTTACATAATTATGTTAGTATACATGAAACGATTGATGCTATCAAGGCGAGTAAGAAAGCTCTTTTTGATAGTCATGCATTGCATACTCTTTCAGTAGGGTTAAAGGAACCACAAAGTTCCATGATCCGATCTATGAAACCTAATAATTTGGCTGAAGCTCAAAAGTACATTTTAGAAGATAATAATATTCGTTATTTACAAAAATCTAGTAGTAGTGGGCTTGGATACACACATATGAACAAACCTTTACCACCGCCACTTCCGCCCAAACCGCAATTTCAAATGCAACAAAATCAATTTTTCAGACAGCCTATGCAGTCTACTCCTCAATTTAGGCCTCAACCGAATTTTAACCAGCAATTTCCTAGAGGTCCCGTTAATATTGTTCAGAGACCAAATATGCCTCCTCAAAGATTTCCGACAAATGCTCAAGTTTTTGGCCCTAAGCCCAATGTAAATGTATGGAAACAACCTCCACCTCACCGTATTCCATTTAAGCCTACCCCAATGAGTGTTCGAACACAGCTTAACAGGCACAGACCTGACGCCCAAAGTAATCGTTTTAGGCCATCTGGTCCAAGAAATTTTACTTTCGAAGAACTTCACAATGTAGAAGGAGAAACATATGATCAAAATTTTGAATACTACCCTTATGACAACCATTATTCAGATTATTACCCAAACGATGAAAATCAGTCGGAAAGTGATAATTATTACTATTCGTATCCAAATGAACCCCCTTCAAGTTCTGAAAATAATCAAAGCTCTGAAGAAGAAAATTTTCAAGTAGCCACGCCCATAATCGAGGAAACTTGATTGACCTTAACACCATATATGACAAAACCGAACTACCCTATATAGAAATAGCCAACCCTCCATTAAAACTATTAATAGACACAGGTGCCACAAAATCATTTTTGAACCCTGAACTTGCGTATAAATATTTTCCAAAAAATATATACAAGGAACCCTTTGAAGTAACTTCTGTATTCCAGCATTCAAAAAGAGATTATTGTGCAGAAATTTCCGCCTTTCCAGAGTTTAATATGAGTGAACCAATTAAATTTCATTTGTTTAAATTTCATAAGTATTTTGATGGTCTTATTGGTTTAGATGTTTTGAAACTTTTAGAAGCGCATATAGATCTTGGTAATTCTATTTTGCATACCAAGCATGCCAAAATTCCAATTAAATTTCACGATCTAAGAAATCGACTTTTATTTTTCATGGAAATTGAACCCCACGCAGCGGCTCACGTCAAAATTCCTGTAAATACATTTGACGGTGATATTTTGGTACCCCCATCCAAAATCAATGAATGCATTATTCGAGAAACTTTATCTAAAGCCATAAATGGTTATGCCTTAGTAAGCCTTGAAAATACGAGCGAGAATTCTCAGGAGATAACCTTATATCAACCTCTAGACGCCTTTGCTTTTAATTCTAACAATTATACATTGTTTAGTGCTATCGTAAATGCACCTGAGACGGATGCGTTATCGCGACGGGAAATTCGAAATCTAATTCGCACTTCTCATCTCAATGATGAAGAAAAAGCTCATTTAATTAAATTATGCGAAGCATATAATGATATTTTCTATTACGAGGGGATCCGTTAACTTTTACTAATGAAATTAAGCATCATATTAGAACGACAGATGAAATTCCTGTGCATACTAAATCATACCGCTATCCTCATATGCTTAAGACTGAAATTCAAAGTCAAGTTAAATTCCTTCTGGATCAAAACATCATCAGGCATTCAAATTCCGCGTACAACTCTCCAGTCTGGCTCATTGCAAAGAAGGCTGATGCCAGTGGTAAGAAAAAATGGCGCATGGTAGTTGATTATCGAAAATTAAACGAAAAAACAATTGATGATAGATATCCCATACCCTGTATTTCTGATATCTTGGATAAATTAGGTCGTTGTAATTATTTCACCACCCTAGATTTAGCTAGCGGGTTTCATCAAATCGAAATTGCCCCGGAAGACATCCCAAAAACAGCTTTCAGCGTAGAAACCGGTCATTACGAATTTTTACGTATGAGTTTTGGACTTAAAGGTGCTCCTAGAACGTTTCAGCGTGTCATGGATAACATTTTAAGAGGCTTAGATAATACCATGGTTTACATGGATGACATTTTGATTTATTCTACAAGTCTCCAAGAACATATAGTTTCATTGAAAAAAGTATTTCAAAGATTAAGGGAAACTAATTTGAAAGTACAACTTGATAAATCGGAATTTTTAAAAAAAGAAACAGCATTTTTAGGACACGTCGTCACCCCAAAAGGAGTAAAGCCAAATCCTGATAAAATAACAGCTATTGAGATATCCATTACCAAAAACAACTCGTGAAATTAAACAATTTTTAGGACTGATTGGATATTATCGTAAATTCATAAAAGATTTTGCAAAAATTACTCGTCCCTTAACCCAATGTTTGAAAAAGGGAGCTGTAATTAAACACGATGAAAAATTTCTTAAAGCTTTTGATCATTGCAAGAGTCTTTTGACCAATGAACCCTTGTTACAATACCCAGATTTTGAAAAACCCTTTGTACTAACTACTGATGCTAGCAATTTCGCTATTTCAGCAATTTTATCTCAAGGTCCTATTGGCTCTGACAAGCCCATAGCTTATGCTTCAAGAACTTTAAATGATTCTGAGCAAAATTATAGCGCGACTGAAAAAGAATGCTTAGCTATTGTTTATGGTACTAAATATTTTCGGCATTATTTATTTGGGAGGAAATTCAAAATTGTAACAGACTGTAAGCCCTTACAATGGTTGATGTCCTTGAAAAAACCAAATTCAAGATTACAAAGATGGCGTTTAAAATTATCTGAATTTGAGTATGAAGTAATTTATAAAAAGGGAAAAGAAAATAAAAATGCTGATGCACTTTCGCGTATACAACTGAATGCTAATGAAACTGAACCACAACCCTCTACATCCCAAGCTCAACAGTTAGAATCTGAAAATGATTCTCCATTTTTCCAATATATGAAAACATTTAATAAAGATTTTTCGGACAAACCTATTGATGATGATAGTTGTTCTTTAGAAAATAATATTGATCATGATCCATCAATACGAGATTTGCGTGAATTAGGCGATAGAATGGAAGATATAACTGTTCATTCATCTGATGAAAGTCCCGTACAAGAGATTAACCCTGTAGAAAAACCAATTAACGTATTTAAATATCAAATTTTTATAAAACGAGCTAGTCTATCAAGAAAGTTCACCCTTCAAAAACTGTGGAATCCGACAAAATACCTATACACCCTGTATATTGTTAAAGATGATCTTACACCCGTATTAACATTTTTAAAAGATTACGGTCAACCAAAAAGAACGTACGCCTTTTACTTTGAAGATAATGATGGTGATATTTTATATAAAAAAGTATGTAGCCTCGTATCCACCATCTTCAGACATTCGACATTTAAATTAATTAAGTGTAACAAAAAGTTAGAAAACGTTACTGAAGTTTTAAGACAGGCAGAAATAATCACATATAATCATGAAACTAAAACCAATCATCGTGGTATCACAGAAACCACTAATCAAATTAAAGGAAAGTATTATTGGCCTCAAATTGATAATGATGTTAAATCATATGTCAATACATGTCATATTTGCCAATTAGGAAAATATGATAGACACCCTCCTAGAATTGAATTTGAAGTTACCCCAACGCCAAAAATGCCATTCCAAATTATCCACTTAGATGTTTATCAAGCGAATAATAAGAAGTTTTTGACAATAATTGATAACTTTTCGAAATACGCCCAAGCTTTTCCAATTGATTCAGCTGATGCTATTTCAGTAGTTGATAGTTTGATAAAATTTCTATCCTTTCATGGTTTACCAATTCAAATAGTAGCTGACTCAGGCACTGAGTTCAATAACTCATTAGTAAAGGAGTTTGCAAAACTTCATAGAATAAAGTTACATTACACCACTTCAAAAAATTCCAACAGCAATTCGCCCATTGAGAGATTCCACTCAACCATAACAGAACATTTAAGAGCCCTTGCGCTACATTTTCCGAAAAAGGACGTTACTGCCCTTATGCCCTATGCAATTCTTGGTTATAACAATTCAATACACTCAGTTACGAAACGAAAACCAATAGAAATTATAAATGGTAATTTAGACGTTAGAGATCCTTTCGATCTAGATGTAGATAGAGAGCTAATGAATAATTATATTCAACAGCATAAAAATAGAACAAAATTAATTTACGCCCTTATACATGACACTTCAAAATCTCACAAGGAAAAGGTAATTAGTGAAGCTAATAAATCGCGAGAAAAACCAGCTGATTATACAAAAGAAGCTACAGCTTATAGACGAGACGCGAAGTCCCGAGGTCAGAAATTAAAACCACCCTTTGTTAAAGAACAAATAATGGCTGATAAAGGTATAAAATTAAAAACTACCCGAAATATATATCACAAAGGTCTTTTCAAAAAACCCAGGAAAAAAGTAACTAAAAATTTGTTACAGGGTGATACTTCACTTGACAGTGCATCTGACGAGTCAGACCACAGTGCAGGTCACCAACCTTAAGTCAAACCCAGGTATCCTACCCTTCCGACTGGGAGACGCAAAGGTTAAGGTCGGAACACATACATTTTTACATTATGTAGATCTTGAACCGATTAATAATGAGCTGAATTCTTTAAGTACAGAATTACAACAATTACAAGATGCAGCTGAAAGAAATCGTTATAATATAAATCGTTATAATATAAGTTTTATCCCAGAGAGTCATTTAGTTGATATAGAAAAACATGTAGTATATTCAATGACAAGTTTAAAAAATAAATTCAAGTCCATTTACCCTGCTTGGAATAACCAAAATCGTATCAAAGGAGGATTAATAAATGGATTAGGTTCAATCATTAAAATGATTTCAGGAAATTTAGATGATGATGATGCTAAAAGATATGATCAGGCTATTGAAGTATTACAGAAAGATCAGGATCATGTAATTAATACAGTTAATCAACAAATTTCTTTGACCCAAGAAGTTCTTAAGAATAACAATAAGACTTTTACATTGATGGTACATAACCAAGCTACGATAAAGCAAGCCTTGGATGACATGCAAAAGAACAATACTTATTATTTTACAATTTTGGATACATTACTTCAATTAAAGTTCAATTTAGATACACTGCTGTCCATAATTGATACTTTGGAAAATGCCAGTAGCATTTGCCAAAATTGGGTCATTGCACCACAGCATAATTTCTATAGACGAAATGAAATCATTATTCAATGAATTATTAAAACATCACAGAAAAGATCAGTTAGTATATTCAAAAATAGAAGATATACACAAGTTTTATGACATAATGTCAGTAGAAGCATACTTTTCTAAAAATCGAATAGTTTTTGCGTTACATGTTCCACTATTACATGTAGATAAATTCAAGCATTATCATCTTTACTCTATCCCCACCTCAAACCGAACTACCATTATTCCCAAAAATTCCTATTTTACAATGAGCACTACAATGTACCAGTATGACGCAAGCCAATGCCAGCTGATAGATGAAATCTACATCTGTCACGAGAACAACCTGATCCAAGCCACAGAAGAAGAAGAAGACTGTTTGTTTGCCATCCTGCAAGTTGAAACCGAAAAGCCAAAATGCAAAAATGTTCCTGTATCCATTCGAAAATCCCTTATTGAAGAAGTTTCTGATTCTAAGTATATAGCCATTTTCCCAGAATCAGAAAAACTGCTATTAAAATGTGATCAAGATGACGTCATTGAGCTACAAGGCATTTATCTACTCGAAGTGCCTTATCAATGCAGCATACAGACAAAGGACTACATCTACAAGAACGAAAAGGGAGTAACTATGGAGAAGCCCTTATTACTTCCTGCAGTGAAAACCTTCCAGTACTCGGAAAACTCCAAGAAAATTGTGCTTCAACACATATCGTTGGACAAACTTCATAGTCTAGAAGAAACAGCTGACCAGATCCAGACGATAGTTCCAGAAGCACCTTCGCACCCTTACAAATGGAGTCTACCCCTGTATGCAATACTACTTTTGGCCATTGCATACTTTGTTGCCAGAAAAGTCTACCCATTCCAGAGAGGCCAAGGATCAAGCAGAAGCCACCAGTACTTCGAGGTCCAGGTTCAACCCTCGAAGCCAGAAGTTTTGTTCACACCCTCCAAAACTTCATCTTAAGAGGGGAGGAGTTATGTGGTTGTAAATGACTGTACTATTATATTATTATTGCTGACTTCATATAAAACCTATATCTGTAAACGTTAGAGAGATCAACAGAGTTTACCTCCATATTATTTTGACGCTTTTGAGTCAGTCTGTCTTGAGCTCTCAAACGGTTCGGTCCCAAATAAATTGTATTATTTGATCGGGAAATAAATTTTTTAAAAACAAAGTTTAAGTTCTCGACCACTTAATTTGCGTTTATTTTTGTTTTGTAGTGTCTGACTGTGATGAAACAGACATCAGATGTAAGTGGTATTAGTAGTTCTGAAAAGTATTTTTCTTAATTTATTGACCGAGATGAACTCTAATACATATAAAATGTAATAATTATTCTGAAACTATAGGCCCCCTATTTGACAGCTAAGCCACGTTGCCACATCTAAGGCTCCGGCCTCGTGTAGAGTCGGCCATGCGTCAACCGATAACCCTCTATGACATCAAGTGGTCCGATGAGTCGGTATTAATGTCCGACCGACATTCTTCTGGGATGTTTTTTTTTCTTTAACTCCCGAGAGCCGTCAGCACTGAAGCTCTTATGGCTTATTGGCCTATAACTTTCGGGGTGGGAAGACGATAATGCACGGTCAGCATTGCCGGCGGGTCGTTTCATACGCTCCACCAACTGCCGATCAGCGCTGCTATGATCACTGTCCAGTCCAAAGTGTGACCAAGAGCGACCGAACGCGGCTGGTGCGACAAGCAAGCGTGTGGGAGGTTCCGAGCTATTCATCTCTCCCACACTCAGACGCCAGCCGTCCATGTACAAACCGCGCTCGATGCTGCTTAGTCTCCGAATCGACAGCACCCGCACCGCTATCCGGGCCCCTTCTGGGATGGTGAGTAGTGAGTGATTATCCATAAAAAAAGCTCAGCGAAGAATCCCCACCTGAGCCTTCACTGTTGGCTTCTAATTAACAGTGCTGTTCCTAAGTGGCGCCGGGAAACAGTAACAAAGCCTACACAGAACACGAGGCTAATGACCAGAGCAGTCGATGCCCATGACACAGAAGTAAAACTATCTGTGAAAGAAAGTGAATTGGAGCAACTCAGCTACGAAAACTGGAAGTTATCTCTAAATAGCGGTACCGGTATCATCAAAAGCCATTGAAACTGAGCAACAAATAAAAAAATCCCTAACTGTCAAAATAAGAATAAATTCAAATGGTTGAAGTTACCTCCGACTCCCATCACAATGGGTCCAGCATAGGACAGATTGTTGAGGTGGAAGCCACGTGATTCATTTTTCACTTTGATGGTATGGTTACCTCTAACTTCTTGAGCAACTGACAGGTGATCAGCGTAGTAACCTGGAAACGTAAATATTGTCAGATAGATGACTATTTATCACGTGTTGCTATTATGTTTTTTATAACATCCTGCCTTTTTGACATCCCGACATATTATTTAGAAGTACTGTAATAACATAAAGAAAGACGAGAAGGAAAAGGACGAGGAAGAGGAAGAGGAAGAGGAAGAGGAAGAGGAAGAGGAAGAGGAAGAGGAAGAGGAAGAGGAAGAGGAAGAGGAAGAGGAAGAGGAAGAGGAAGAGGAAGAGGAAGAGGAAGAGGAAGAGGAAGAGGAAGAGGAAGAGGAAGAGGAAGAGGAAGAGGAAGAGGAAGAGGAAGAGGAAGAGGAAGAGGAAGAGGAAGAGGAAGAGGAAGAGGAAGAGGAAGAGGAAGAGGAAGAGGAAGAGGAAGAGGAAGAGGAAGAGGAAGAGGAAGAGGAAGAGGAAGAGGAAGAGGAAGAGGAAGAGGAAGAGGAAGAGGAAGAGGAAGAGGAAGAGGAAGAGGAAGAGGAAGAGGAAGAGGAAGAGGAAGAGGAAGAGGAAGAGGAAGAGGAAGAGGAAGAGGAAGAGGAAGAGGAAGAGGAAGAGGAAGAGGAAGAGGAAGAGGAAGAGGAAGAGGAAGAGGAAGAGGAAGAGGAAGAGGAAGAGGAAGAGGAAGAGGAAGAGGAAGAGGAAGAGGAAGAGGAAGAGGAAGAGGAAGAGGAAGAGGAAGAGGAAGAGGAAGAGGAAGAGGAAGAGGAAGAGGAAGAGGAAGAGGAAGAGGAAGAGGAAGAGGAAGAGGAAGAGGAAGAGGAAGAGGAAGAGGAAGAGGAAGAGGAAGAGGAAGAGGAAGAGGAAGAGGAAGAGGAAGAGGAAGAGGAAGAGGAAGAGGAAGAGGAAGAGGAAGAGGAAGAGGAAGAGGAAGAGGAAGAGGAAGAGGAAGAGGAAGAGGAAGAGGAAGAGGAAGAGGAAGAGGGAGAGCGAGAGGGAGAGGAAGAGAAAAAAGGCCCCACTAGTATTTCACTTTGAACAATGAAAGGTTATGAAAAAAACTGAGACTGAGAAAGATAATATGAGGACAAACTATATAGGAAAGAATTATTAGACTGGAGAAGTCAGCACTTGACCGACGTCAATTCCATAAATAAGTTGATCAAAAATGCAACGTTAGAACTAAATGCTAAAATAAATCGATAAACTAAGGGCCCAGACTCACCGATGGTAGCCATGGCAGCCCCAAGCACCATGAGCAGTAGTCCCAGGCTGAGAGCCTTGCAGGCATTCCACAGGCACTTGCCGTTCACCTTTCCTTTCACCACCTGGACGTTCCATTGGGCACCAGAAGCCGGATGCGCTCTGCGTACCACTTCCGAGGTACCGCCCCGCGCCCAGCCGGCGCCCAAAAATGCCGCCCGATGGTTCATGCTGTGCCTGCAAGAGAAAATCGTTCTGTAGTAAATTGTCTTAGTAGGCATGCACAGTAGCGGCAGTTAGAAGCGCTGGAGAGCATTGGAGTGCGTTGGCCAGCGCCGAGTCCCCTCGGCAGGTAGAAGCAGGCCGGCGCCGGTTCCGCACGCAGTCAAGCACACCAGTGCATGGTACAGTGGAAACAGACAAGAAGAAGAGTACAAAGATTGGCCAGTCGCATCTAGACTCGGTATAGGAAACATGCAATAAGGGTTCAAAATATTGCCCATTATTGGCAAATCAATGAGAGACAATTGCAAAAACACTGGAAATGATTCCCATGATGGGCTAGAGGGTACAATGGGGTGAAATAGTTTTTGGTTAAAAAGTTGACTCTCTGGACAAATATTTTAACGTGTCTTGGCGTTTTTTCATTTAATCAGCGGTTTGTGACAAATCCGTGATGGAAAGTTGTCAAATGAACTATTAGTACATACACATGTAGATTCACATCATATACATTAGAACCATTTAGTTGAAATTTGTCAGATGAATATGTCACTGATACTGTACATGTTCAACGAATTCTTGTGCGCGTCTTATTAAGGAAGCTATCTACTCTGGTAGAGACTGTTTGAATCGCTTTGTAAACAAGTTTTTGGTATCAAAAGGTAGAAGTGTTGTATCATTTTGGCGCTAAATTGAGATATGACCGCCGCATGCCTGATTTGTTTGGTTTGGGAATTATTGTGGCACCTAATCTATATCTAGTGTTGTGGCTGTGTATAAACGTGTTATGCTCATTTGAGTATACCTATGATACTAAGTGATAGTACGTAGTAAATACAATTGCCTAACGTTATATATTTTGGTCTCGTAATATCGTTGGTCGGGTACATTGTTGTTTCGTTAATATCGAATTACATAGGTATCGATTATCAGACATAATTAAAGTATATACAGAAGAATATATACAATTTGAGCAGGAATGCCTAATACCCCATTATCTCGGGCTAGAAAATGGATTAGGCGTAATCACCAGTAAATGTCTCCAAATGAGGCCAAAACAATTCGAGATATTTTTGTTAAATATTTTGCAGAGCACCTCTCATCTTATCTATCACTACCACATTTATAACAAATTTCTTGATGTATTACCTCAGTTCCAAGCTTATGAATATATCCAAATAATATTGTATATAAACATTATAAACTAACCGTCTACTTTCATAACCGCACCTATTTCCTTCCAATAGTGCAGCTTGTGTCTTTTATCCCAAATAGGGGCTTTCGCAAACACTGAAGCTATAAGTAACTCTTTATCGATACTCATCTTCGACTGGCACAGACGAAACCAGGTAGTAAACTAAATTTCTGTTACTACAAAGGCGTTCAAGCGGGCTTCCGACGCTGGTAAGCGGTCGAAAACACAGTTGAGCAGGTTAGCCTGCATACGGTACCTGCACGCCTTCGCACGCAGTTGAACGCACATTAAAATGCCCTACTGTGTTTGCGCACTTAGAGTGAGAAAACAAGAATAACAAGCATAGGTGTATGCAGAAGTGGTCTATGTATGAAGACAGAATTTCTAAATACTTATTCCAAAAATGCTGTGGCAAATTTTTCCTATGGACGGGGCTTATGACCTTTTATTTTTAGAATTAATATAGCTAAAAAAACTAAAAAAGGCAGTTTTAAAGAACATCGGACTAAAAAGTTCCAAATAATTTTTAAAATAAGCTTAAAACAATAATGGACGAAAAATACTAGTATTATTGTGAAAAAAGCATCGGCGTTCGATTTACGAATAATATGACACAAATCGCCCACGCTATTTTCACAACCATACGAGTATTTTTAGTTTATTATTGTTTTATGTAAATTTTTAAATTTATTTTCAACGTTTTGGTCCGATGTTCTTTTAAAGCGCTTTTTTAGTTTTTTTGTTCATTAATACTCTGTGTAATGAACAATTTTTTTTGATCAATATTCATAGCATAAAGCATAACTAAAGCTATCGACTTTCCTGAATAAATTTCACAAAAATATCAACTCCAAAACAGTTGGCTGTCACGCCTTTTAAGCTCTCGCGTCTCAGTATAACATTAAGAAACTTTAAGGGTTTAGGGTATAGCGCGCGAAATTGAGAATCCAAGAAAAGACGTATTCCGTGTTAGCGAGGAGGCGTGGCCGCCTGTTCCCTTTCTCCAGTGTGTGTGTCTAAGATGAGGGGAGATAAGTCCAAAAATCCAAAGGTGAAATCAAAAGGTCCAAAGGTAATGTCCAAAGGTCACCACAAAAATGAATTTCGTATTTCCAAGCTCCTATTTTCCCGTTTTTATCTGCTTTGTGGACTATTCTAAGGCGTTTGATAACGTAAAGTGGCCTAAACTGTGGAAAATCCTTATCTCCATGGGAGTCCCTTACCACTTAGTAGTTCTTATACAGCAACTCTATGAGTCTAGCTCAGCTTGTGTAAGAATTGATGGTAACCTGTCTGGTCAAACAGCAACCAAAGAAGGAGTTCGTCAGGGATGCGTATTATCCCCGATGTTATTTAACATTTACTCTGAATTTGCGATGAGACAGGTATTGGACAACTGAAATGGCGGTATAACTATTGGCGGAAGCAAAATATCTAACTTAAGATTTGCTGACGATACAACCCTTATTGCTGCTTCTTAGGAAGAACTAGTAGCTCTATTGAACGTTTTAGAACAACACAGTGCAGCTATGGTCTTGGTATTAATTACAACAAGTTGTGATCGTAGATAGAGAGCATGACAGTCATCGAGAAATAAAGTCAATAGGCCGTTGTGAGGTAGTTCAAAATTTTGTGTACCTCGGTTCTTTGATCGACAATTCAGGTAGCTGTGAGAATGAGATTCGATGGCGCATTCAACAGGCATGGGTGGCCTTGACAAAGCTTACTAAAAATATGGGGTGACCATAACATCACTAAAGCTACCAAAATGTCACTGGTTCAGTCTCTTGTGTTCTCCATATTTTTGTATGCCTCGGAATCTTGGACTGTTAAAAAGGCAGATCGAGCTCGCATAGATGCTTTTGAAATGTGGTCGTGGAGGAGAATGCTGAGAATTCCTTATACCGCCCATTGAACTAATATTTCCATACTGGATGAGCTCGGTAATCCAAAGAGACTATCCTCCATTGTGTCGATGAGAATACTTACATTCTTCGGACATATTCACAGAAGCGATAATATGGAGAAACTTGTAGTTCAGGGTCACGCTCCGAGTGGGCGGCGCCGTGGCCGTTCCTCTACACGCTGGGTGGATACGACGAAACAGTTGCTGGACATGAGTATCAAGAGCGCCACTGAACTGACAGTAAATCGCGAAAGATGGCGAGCTACAGTTCTCAAAACTATTGATAATATTCGTGTCGGCAATACTCTAGCTCCGACTTAATGCATTTTACGAGTTCAAGACATTGTGACTATGATGATGAAGCCCCTGACGTTACCTTTAAACCTACAGTAATGACTCAAAGAGCAAATTGAAGAAGAAAGCTTGCGATTGTGCAAATATTTAGCCTTTTTTTGATATCTTGTTTGGTTGTTAAATTACAGGCATTTATAGAATGTATGATTTTGCATTGCGAGTTTTTTTTGCACATTAACAAACTTTTTTGAGAAAATCGAAAATAGTTGTCATTCATTAAGGTCTTAACTATCGCTTTCTGAAATATTATATATGTAGTTTGAAAGTAGAGTGTGTTATGCGAGAAATTGTGAGTCCGTGTTTTACATGGCAAATACGTATGTATAAATGTGTGTATCCAGGCCCCTTAAGGTGTCCGCGCCATCTCTTAGTCAGCGAATACGACCGCAAAGTTGGAGCGTTCAATGTTTGGTCCGACCTCTTAATCCAAATGAGGTTACTCACAAACATACGGGTGAAGCTAATAAAAGTGTGTCAAAAGCCACACTTGACTCGACTAAACAAAATGAGTAGACAGAGAAAAGGTTGAATGATATTTATAAAGTTGCTAGAAGCCTTTGATTTGGACGCTATTTATTTTTGGCCACGCTTTGAATCAGCTCCCAGAGAGATGCGACGCTGACACACAAATAACTTCAAAGACTCCCAAGTCTGCGAGAAATACCTCCGCTAGGCATGGGGCTCTCATTAGTTCCACTTTATATTTCGTGGGTTCAAAGCAACCGTAGCTTTGATCAGTGAACTCTGTTCGGAACAATGAAAGCAGGTCGCGTATTTATGCAAAAATGAGTAAATATCACTTACGAGGTCACCTGAACATGACTTGGCAGAAAATAGCTGGTTAGCGAGTGATACTATT
Source organism: Callosobruchus maculatus (assembly GCA_951848785.1). NCBI lineage: Eukaryota > Metazoa > Arthropoda > Insecta > Coleoptera > Chrysomelidae > Callosobruchus > Callosobruchus maculatus. The sequence goes on along the minus strand of CATOUR010000157.1, from coordinate 69,199 downwards.
AGCGAAATATTGTAAAGACCTACGCCTAAAAACGAAGTTTGTGCTGTTTTTATATTTTTTGTTTTTTTATCATTTCCGCGCCGCCACTGACCCGATTTTTCCAAAACATACGCTTTTTCCATCCTCGCCTTGGGAGTAGTAATACTATGTCAAAATTTCATTAAAATCAATTAAACAATTTCAGCGTTACGCGATATCGAACGATCTAAACCAATACTTGTATGTATACATCACAAATTCCAAGTCCCGTGGTTTCTATAATAAGCATGCAACGTTCGGATGGACCTAAAAAAGTGTATCATGTCGCTAGGTTTTTCATTCACATATCACTGGACAGCCCATTACGAATACAACAAATTTTTCAGTATTACAACTCCCCACCCCCCAACCACCCTAAATTCACCCCCACCCAAGAAAAAGTAGAAAATGATCAGGAACCCCTAAAACGCCTAAAAACGAAGTTTGAGGCATATTTGAAATTTTTAGTTTTTTGCGAATTACTCCGCCCCCCGTATAACGATTTTCAAAATTATAGGAGCATTACCTACTACGACCCCACAGCCTAACGATGCCCAAATTTCATCACAATCCATGCAGCGGTTACTGAAATTACGAGAGTAGAAGAACGCGACAGACAGACCGACAGGCAGACAGACCGACAGACAGACCGACGGAAATCAGTGACGTGGATTTTCGTTATGTACACATCATAAAACGCCCAAAAAGCGTATTACCTCAAAATCGAAAATTTTCGCGATCACAATACTCCCCTCACCTATCGGTGTGGGAAGTCAAACAACTTTTTAGTCAGATGGTCTCTAAAAGCGTGTTTTTTAGTTTTTTTAAAGAATACTTATTTTTAATTTTCAGTTAACTTCATCATTAAAGCGTGTTTTTTTTTGTTTCTGTAAACTGTATTTATTAATACCTACTAATTAAAACTGTTGACTTTCTTGAATAAATTTCACAAAAGTACTCCCAAACAGTTGGATGTCGTGCCTTAAAGTTCTTGTCGCTACGTCTCTGTGTAATATTAACAAACATTGAGGTGCCTGCATCATCCCTTAGAAAGTGGATACGACCGCTGTATCGACGGATTTGAAGCCGTCAAAATCGTTAATGTTCGGTCCAATCTCTTAATCAAAAGGAAAATTACAAGCTCACAAACAAACATACAGGTGAGCCTAATAAAAGCGTGTTCATAAAATAATGCAGTCGGGTTTACTGAATCACTACCATATATTCTCGTTTTGCATGATGTACTACGATGACCTTGCTTAGATCATAAATTTTCATAATATTCTAATAATTCAACATATTCAATATTAATAAATTTACCAAAAGTATAAATCTTTCAAATTTCTTTTCAAACTTTGTGAAATTCACAGGATTCTTAAAGGGGTGATACACGTACGAACTTTAAGTACGCGGCTTTTAAGTTCACGAACATACTCGGCTCGACGTCGGTGACACAGGTGAAGTTGAAATTACTCATTTTGATAATTTTTCTAAATAAACAAAACTTTTAACAAACGCCAAACACAACAAGCGATGCGCATCGAAGGCCTGCCGAAACAAAGTGGTGGCAATATTTCAAACCAGTTGGATCGCCGGCGGTTTGCGCGACGGTTTTAAAGTACGCGTACTCACCCCTTTTAAACATTTTCAATTTTTTTTCGTAATATTCTGAAAGCTCAAAACATTCGAAATAGATATAGTGTCTATTAAACTTCGATGCCCAAAAAATGCAGGGTAATATCACAGCATACCAACCAATCAGCAGAATATCTCAGCATCAGCATCCCGCCATTTTGGATTAGAATCTGTCAAAATCTGTCACAAGGGGCATACACGTCAGTGGACACCACTGACGCAAGGTCGACGCGCCTATTTGAGATAAAATATTTACATAGGTGTACGTTATGAAATTTTGTATACGCGGTGTTGATACAACATGATCTTTAAAATGGATTAACAATCTGTTGGAAGTATGTGTGCTGCTAAAAATTGCTGAAATAGGTATTATAACTTATATTTCCGAAGTACATCATCATTGTTAGATTTCTTGATATTTGCTCCGTCGCAGAATTAAACTCGCGCGAACATTCTAAATCGTTGTATTCTTTAAAATACAATAGGCTTCAAAACATAAGTTCATACATTGCTGTACGACGGACATGACATGACAAAATGTTTAATTGTGACTTACAAATCATTTTACGAGAGACGGTCACTTGAAAAACAACTAAAAGTAAATGAAGTTCAAACAATCATCATAGTCACAATATCTTAACAGATATGTTGTGAACTCGTAAAATGTATTAAGTCGGAGCTAGAGTATTGCCGACACGAATATTATCAATAGTTTTGAGAACTGTAGCTCGCCATCGTTCGCAATTTACTGTCAGTTTAGTGGCGCTCTTGATACTCATATCCAGCAACTGTTTCGTCGTATCCACCCAGCGTGTAGGGGGACGGCCACGGCGCCGCCCATTCGGGGAATGACCCTGAACTACAAGTTTCTCCATATTATCGCTTCTGTGTATATGTCCGAAGAATGTAAGCATTCTTGTCGACACAATGGAGGATAGTCTCTTTGGATTACCGAGCTCATCCAGTATGGAAACGTTGGTTCGATGGGCGGCATAAGGAACTCTCAGCATTCTCCTCCATGTCCACATTTCAAAAGCATCTATGCGAACTCGATCTGCCTGTTTAACAGTCCAAGTTTCTGAGGCATACAAAAATATGGAGAACACAAGAGACTGAACCAGCAACATTTTTGTAGCTTTAGTGATGTTATGGTTACGCCATATATTAGTAAGCTTTGTCATGGCCACACGTGCCTGTTGAATGCGCCGTCGAATCTCATTTTCACAGCTACCCGAATTGTTGATCAAAGAACCGAGGTATACAAAACTTTGAACTACTTCACAACGGCCTATTGACTTTATTTCTCGATGATTATCATGCTCTCTATGTACGATCATAACCTTGGTCTTATTGTAGTTAATACCTAGACCATACGCTGCACTATGTTGTTCTAAGATGTTTAATAGAGCTACTAGTTCTTCCTGAGACGCTGCAATAAGGGTTGTATCGTCAGCAAATCTTAAGTTGGACATTTTGCTTCCGCCAATAGAGTTACACCGCCGTTCCAGTTGTCTAATACCTGTCTCATCACAAATTCAGAGTAAATGTTAAAACATTGAAACCCCTACCATTGATTATAACATGTACCCCTAGAGTCAAATTACTTTGGTAGTGTTTCATGATGGTAGTGGTACAGTCCTTTAAGTACCTGTAGCTCTTGAATTAATAACTTTAGACCCCAAGTGGGAGGAACACAAAAAGTCACAAATATATAGGGTGAAAATTTTGAATCGGACGTCACGTGACCAAAAACAAATACCTCATTGGGTGACACAATAATAAAAAAGATACTATATTTGCTCTAATTTACACCTCCAAAATTATAATTCGCTACTACTGCCCAGTTCCGATATATTGCTTGTCTTAATCGTCGTGGGACACCCTGTATAGGAAATCCTCAGAGATATTTTGCTGATTGCTTAGTATGCTGTGGCAATACCTAATGCATTAAGGAATGATCACTGTTTATCTAATTACTAAAAAATAAGTCCATTTTCATACGCGTCTGTTTAGGCAATACTTTGAAACGGTGGTGTAGCGAGTTTACTTGAGAGAAGCAGAAAGTTACGAGAGATACCTCGTTTTGATTTTGCGGACTTCACATTGTTCGTGTTTTGATAATATCAGAACTTCAGGTCAACAGAAAGGGCAAAGGTAAGCATGAGCACCTTGGCGAAAATTAACATGCAAAGTTGTTTTAGACGCCAACGGCCTCATGTTAATTAACGGTTGCTGAGGTTTATTTGGCTTCAGTTCTTTTATCTCTTATCTCAAATACATTTCCATTTGAAAAATCCTTTTGTATCGTTACTAGAATACGAACGAAAAGGTTAAGTAATTTTTTTTTATAATTAAGCTGCAGCGAAGGCGAAGCGTGAATATCAAAGTACCGCGGCTGCGATGAAGAGGTTAGGGAAGGGGAAGTTTGTTGACGCAGTCCTTGAATAGGTTAATACTCAGAGGCTCAATATTCCGTTCCATGCCCTGAACGACCTGGGAAAGGTGAGGCCGTACCGCTCAATTCTTGATGTATGAAGAGGAGGAGCAGGTTTCGTTTGAAGACCGGTAGAAAACTGAGAGGTCACCAACCGCACATCTGTGACAAAGCGGTTGGAGGTGAAGCATTAAGGTTGGGTCGCCGATTGGTCAACCTGCTCTTCTTTCAGTATGGTTGAATATGATTCAAGCAGTGGTTTATATAGAGTCGATTTCGGATCAGGGGAGAGGGGGGAGGGGGGGGGGACGGAGGGGGGCGGGGGCAGATTTTCGGACCATCTAGACGTCGCTTAGGATATACACCAGTTGTCCTAAAATGTAAATATTTTGAAGATTTCCTTTGGGTACGATCTATCCATGTTGTTTAGCTCAGAACGAATACCAAATCAAGAGACTAATGGTAAGTAAGGTTTTGTGTTTCGAAACCTTACTTGAAGGCCCCCTACGTAAGGCTCCTGGAATACTCAAGTAACGAAAGTCAACACGACATTTCGTTCCAGTCAAGGCGATTTTGAAGGTTAATTTTGGCGTTTTGAGAAAATTGACGTTTCATTTTTTGTTAGATGCCAACGGTTTCCGAAACTTATAAGTGAAGGATAATAAATGCATTTCTATAGAATTATAATTAATCTTTTACCAAATTTTGTTAGGTTCTTCAGATTTTTTTTATTTCACTCAGATTTTGATTTATGGCAGATAAGCCATAATGTTGTGACGCTCATCAATAAAAGAAGGCGTAACCGAAAAATGCCTAATATATGTTTCAGCAATTTGTAAGTAGCCCTGTAGCATTTATGTAGTCAAAATTAATAGAGTACGGATCTACCGTGGTCAAGAATTATGGATTCTGGCATGGTAATTGACGAATAGTCCTGAGGAATAAATCGCGCATTGAAAATGTAGCAAAACTTTTAATAGAAGTACTGAACATAAAACACAAACCTTTAAGGTAAATAAAGTATCATCAAACTGAAAAAATATAATTAGTTATGTTAACTTTAACTGTCCTCCTCCTTATGCTCAGACTGATTTTCTAAAAAGCTAGCTTCCATAGTGTAACCAGGTAACCTATTTATAGGCATAATGGGTCAGAGTACTGCTAAAATGCCTCTGTCTGCTATCCTTCACGTAGAAATCAAAATAATCGAAGTAAATTATACTATGACTGCAGTGTGCAGATAGGGGAAAAATCGTTGGCATTTTTGAATTGCTTACAATGCAGATGCAGATACGAACCGGATATTCTTTTGTCTGAAGTGGAACATGCCCTCAACAAGTAAAAAACTAACAAAGCTACAGGCATTGATGCTATTTCTGCTGAAACGTTAAAATGCTTGGGTGACGACGGCATCTCTCTTTTACATAATATTTGTAAGAGTGTGTGGTCGTCCGGTGTTTGGCCAGATGAATGGTGCACATCAATTTTTGTTCCACTTCATAAGAAGGGATCTCCAACAAATCCAGACAATTATCGCCTACTTTCGTTAATCTCTCATGCAAGTAAGGTTTTACTGTATATTTTACAATCTCGTTTGGAGGGTTTTATTGGCTGGCAAATTTCTCAGGCGCAGGCAGGTTTCGTGAAAGGACGCGGTACGCGTGAACATATCTTAAACTTAAGACAAATTATTGAAAAAGCCAGAGCATTATTTTCCAGTTTTTATCTGCTTTGTGGACTATTCTAAGGCGTTTGATAACGTAAAGTGGCCTAAACTGTGGGAAATCCTCATCTCCTCATGGGAGTTCCTTATCACCTAGTGCTTCTCATACAGCAACTCTACGAGTCTAATTCGGCTCGTGTAAGAATTGATGGTAACCTGTCTAGTCAAACTGCAACCAGAAAAGGAGTTCGTCAGGATGTATATTACCTCCGATGTTGTTTAACATTTACTCTGAATTTGTGATGAGACAGGTATTAGACAACAAACTGGATAGGCGCTGTATCTATTGGAGGAAGCAAAATATCCAACTTAAGATTTGCTGACGATACAACCCTTATTGCAACTTCTCAGGAAGAACTAGTAGCTCTATTAAACATCTTAAAACAACTTAGTGCAGCGTATGGTCTTGGTATTAACTACAATAAGAACAAGGTTACGATCGTAGATATAGAGCATGATAATCATCGAGAAATAAAGTCAATAGGCCGTTGTGAAGTAGTTCAAAGTTTTGTATACCTCGGTTCTTTGATCGACAGCTGTGGTAGCTGTGAAAATGAGATTCGACGGCGCATTCAACAGGCACGTGTGGCCATGACAAAGATTACTAAAATATGGCGTGACCATAACATTACTAAGGCTACAAAAATGTCGCTGGTTCAGTCTCTTGTGTTCTCCATATTTTTGTATGCCTCGGAAACTTGGACTGTTAAAAAGGCAGGTCGAGCTCGCATAGATGATTTGAAATGTGGACGTGGAGGAGAATGCTGAAAGTTCCTTATACCGCCCATCGAACTAACGTTTCCATACTGGATGAGCTGGGTAATCCAAAGAGACTATCCTTCATTGTGTCGACGAGAATGCTTAAATTCTTCGGACATATATACAGAAGCGATAATATGGAGAAAGGTGTAGTTCAGAGTCATACCCCGAATGGGCGGCGCCATGGCCGTCCCCCTACACGCTGGGTGGATACGACGAAACTGTTGCTGGATCTGAGTATCAAGAGCGCCACTAACCTGACAGTAAATCGCGAACGATGGCGAGTTACAGTGCTCAAAACTATTGATAATATTCTTGTCGGCAATACTCTAGCTCCGACTTAATGCATTTTACCAGTTCACAGCATGTCTGTTAAGACATTGTGAATATGATGATGAGACAATGCAGATGCGTTTTTCATTCTTTGCATATAGATAAAGGATATTCTTATGTATCTGATTAACCAAAAGACAGGATTTCGTGAAAATAGTAGTTATGTCCATTTGAACGGCAGAATAAATAACCTCAATATGAGCGGAGAAACCCATTTTCTGATCAAAGAGATTGTTTAAAGGCTATGCCACACTGGATGTGGACTTCAAAAAATCGAAAACCGTCTCATCAAATGAAAGAAGCCACACCTCCTATCGTGGTCGCAAGACACGCCTGCAGTGCTAGTCACACGTGGCTACCTTTGATGTGCCATGGCCTTAGATGGCACATTTGTTCATAACGTTTCAAAGTAATATTACCCATGGTGGTTTTTCTTTACCGATTATAGTCTAGAGATATAAACTTTATTAACTTTAAGAAAAGTACAACATTATAGAGTATAAACCAGAGAGAAGTACAGCGCCCAATGGTACAATTACCTACTAAAACATTTTAATGTAATATCCAAGAAAACAGTAAATAATATAGAATGTAACTGTACATGGCCGACTCTTAGACGCCTGCAGTGTGTAGTATCAGGTTGCACCTGCAATTGTGCTTCCAATAAAGGACATACCAACCATAACATTCCAGAGCAAAACAAGAAGAGTGGAAGGTGATTTTTAATGTGTTTCTAATTATTTACCTGCACAAACGAAACTATAAAGATAAAAAGATGCCTGTAAAGTGTGTAGTACCAGGTTGCACTAGCAATTGTGCTTCCAATAAAGGACATACCAACCATAACATTCCAGAGTAAACAAGAAGAGTGGAAGGTGATTTTTAATGTGTTTCTAATTATTTACCTGCACAAACGAAACTATAAAGATAAACAGATGCCTGCAAAGTGTGTAGTATCAGGTTGCACTAGCAATTGTGCTTCCAATAAAGGACATAAACAGAAGTGGGTCAACGGTATTCCTCGTATCGGCCGGTTATATTTATAAGAATACAGACAATACAAACATTTCAAAGGATATGACCTATTTTAAAGCACAATGTGGTACCTACAATGTTTTCTGGACCTCCCAAATATCACAGAAAAATACAGTTAATAGAACTCATCTGGGCATGCATCTGAGCATACCTACGAAAAGATTTGATAGTGAAAGGGAATCAAGACCAGCAAGAATGGCTTCACAGTGACCTAATAGTGAATTTTTCTAGCTCAAGTGACAACTTACAAAGTAAATTGAGTGTTCATTTAAGTGGAAGTGGAAGTGGCAGCAGGAAACAGGTTGCGTTTATTTTTATTTTGTAGTGTTTGACTACCATGAACCAGACATCAGATGTAAGTGGTATTAGTAGTAGTAGTTCTAAAAAGTATTTTTCTTAATTTATTAACCGAGATGAACTCTAATACATATAAAATGTAATAATTATTCTGAAACTATAGGCCCAATATTTGACAGCTAAGCCACGTTGCCACATCTAAAGCTCCGGCCTAGTGTAGAGTCGGCCATGGACTGTATAATCCATCTTGCACCTAGGTAACTGAATACCTGTATGTGCATTACTAAAATTACTAACATTTTCATAATCCGATCGATTTTATATTTACCTGACTCCGTTTGGATTGCACATTGCCTCCTTTTCTAGTCACGGGATGACAAAGTTTTTTTGATTTCGTCTTTCACCATATACGACTTTTAAAGCAACTACTTACTCTGTATTGTTAGGACACCATAACAGTCGGCACTTCAATTGATCACGAAAGTAACCGTTGCAATTTAAACTACCTGTAATTAGAGCACCTGGTTCTATATATAAGAAGCGCTGTTCCAAAATATTTTGTTTCACGGGGATCTGGAAGTTCTCAAAGAAATGCTGACGTATGCCCACACGCCTTCGGTGGCTAATAACATGCTTTATAATCATGTAGAATTGAGTTTGTTTTGAGACTACATATGCGCATTTCCGTGTTTATAATGGAAGCTTACACGACGCTAGCCAGTTGCACTTGTAGATATTACTACTAAAGTCTAGTATTGGATTTTTAAGTCGCTTCATACACGTCCAGTAATTGAATCTAGTAGAGTAATTTAGTCAACAGAATAGTAGTTTAGTAAGTGTTCAAGTAATTAAGAATAGTAGTCGAGTTGAAAGGGGTCCACAATCCACATGGTAGTAAAGTTTTATTCCAGTGGAGTGGTAGCTTAGCCAAGTAGACCAAGTATCGAAAAAGTTGTATTTTTTTGATTTTGAAATCTTGTTTATTGTAAAATGGAACAATGAATTATAGAAGACAATTAGTAAAGCATTAACGAAGCAGAGACGATATGGGGATCAGCAGAAGAAATTATCTTGGAGGTCCTAATTAACTTGATGCTGAGGACTTTAAAGACTACTTTTTTGCCCTATGTATGTCGGAAGATTTTTTTAATGATCTGTTAAGCAAAACACAACTAATCTCAAAACTTGCTCTTAATAAAGGTCTATACTGATCTATACGAGGTACTAGCACTGTGTAGATTCTCCTTAATACTAGACTATTTAGTAAAAGGATAAAAGAAGGTAGACAAAGTAGCTTGGTTAGGTACATAAGATTGGCCTCTTCTTAACTACAGACTACTCTAGGTCCTCCGTATAAGGTTATAAGCCTATCATTGGAAAAATTCTCGAGTCTACTTTAAGAAAAAACTTCATATAAAGGTATGCCCTAACCCTTTCAATTCAACTCTAAGTTAATGTAAGGAGTCCTTGCAGTCAGCTATGAATGCTCTTTCACGAAGGGTAGAATAGACATTTGATATTTCGAAATTCGGAACACAATGCATTAAAGTGATTTGGATATGTAGATTGATAAGGAAGAACGATGACTGAGGTTAGAGAGAGTTTCTATATTGGTCGCCAAAAAATTAAATAAAAAAGGTTGACCATAGGTAAAATAAAAGATATAATAAAATAGATTTATGAAGGGAAGAGCGCAACATTACGGACGTTGGAAAGAAAGACAAGTACACAGGTTGGAGACAATAGCTCTTGCAAGTAGTGGTGGAGTTAGATACTGTCTCATAATTAGGTATAAAAAATTCTCTCTGTCTCTATGTTGCATGTATTAAATTTCGACAATGAAACATCAGAGCAAACTAAGCAATATACGGTAAATGGATGGCAACAGAACTTTCATCCTTGTTACTTTGTAAAGTGTAGTAGCCTTGATTTCAAACATTTTTTATGTTAATAGAACGTGTCGTCAAATACTCACTTCATCAAGCACGAAAAACTACAACAACTAATCTTTATCTTGCTTTTCCTCCTCCAGGCATGTAAATTCACCTTAACCCTTGGCTTCTTAGTAAAAAGACAGAAAAAGAAGACAAATAAATTGGTTAGGCTGGCCTCTTCTTCATCACAGCCTAGATCCAGTCTAGGACCTCCACAAGTTGTAAGCCTCATCACGTTAATTACGTCAATACAATTACGTCCTGATGTCTAAGGATACCACTTTAAGCATGAAACCTCATTATAAAAAGTAGAATAGAAATATGTAACGAAATTTCAAAAACAATGCATTAAAGTGGTTTTTGATATGTAGAGAAAGAGAAAAGTTTAAAATAGCTTGACAATAAGTAAAATACTAAGAAAAGGAAGCAAACTTGCAAAAATTGGGAAGATAGATAAGTATAGAGATGAAAGTTAAAGAAGATAGACCTGTAAGAAGAACAAACATGATAAACTACAGTAACAATAACTGAAGGCAAGTAGCGGTATAGTTAGATACTTCCTTATAATTGGGTATGAAAAATATCTCTGTTTCTATGTTGCATATATATAAATATATTAGATGTTGACAATGACAAATCAAGACAATGGGCCTATACCACATTTTTTGTTTATTGGCTTAAACGAACCTTGACACCACGTAGATGCCATAAATAATTTTACAAAATTTTTCTATCGTATTGATAACCGAAAAAAATTGCTCTAAATATTGAATTTTTTGAATCCATACACTTCCCGCCCAGGTCGTGTCATCGAACCATGAAAGGACACTTCTCATTGGTTCCCTACAGAAAGGACGCTTCTCATTGGTTCCCTACAGGTGACGTCATCATCGGCTATTTCAAATTACAGTACAATTTTGTTTTTAGTGTTATTCTCATTTGGATCAAGTTTTCTGCTGACTTTTTACAGTAAACGGTCCTATGTATCATCAAAAATAATACCGCAGTAAATAAATTGATCAATTTGAGATCACGGTATAGGCCCATTTAGTAAATGAATGGTAATAGAATTATCATTCTTATTTTGCAAAGTGTAGTAACCTCGACTTCAAGCATTCTTTTATCTTCGAAAGGCCTTGTTGTCAAATAGTCACTTTTTCAGGCACCAAAATCAAACAATTTCTATTCCAATCTTGGAAACCCAACTAATCCTGAAACTTGCTTTTGGTAATGGATTATAATCATTCATACAAAATACAGGCACCATGTAAACTCACCTTAGGCTCTTTAGCGAAAAGATGAAAAAAAGACAAGTAAATTGGCTAGGCTAGCCTCTTCTTCACCACAGACTAGGTCTAGTCTAAGTCTTCCATGGGTTAGGAGCCTCATTACATCAATAAAATTACTTGCTGATATCTAAGGACATAACTTCCTTAAGTCCACTTTAAGAAAGAAGCATGCATATGAAAGGATGTTCTCATCCTTTTAGTTAAACTCTCCATCAATTTGAGTACTGTGAGTTTCTGTCATCAAGAGTGGAATAGAAATATGGAACGAAATTTGGAAAACAAGCTTTATAGCGGTTTTGATATGTAGAGGAATAATTATGGCTGAGGTTATAGAGACTTGCGTTGAAAAGAAAAATGAAAATAGCTTGACTTGACTATAAATATAACTACTAACAAAAGGAAGCAAAGTTGCGAACGTTGGGAAGATAGACCAGCATAGAGGTTAAAGAGGAGGTACTGACGTCAGAAAAAGAACAAGATCAAGAATCTGAGGTGATAATAAATGAAGCTCTTGCCAGTAGCATAGTTAGATAATTTCTTATACCATAATTAGTTATAGTCTCTAGATGTTCAAAATAATATACCAAGACTGACCGAGCAATATTAATGGTAACAGAGTTCTTTTTCTTATTTTGTAAAGTGTAATAGCCTTGATTCTCGATGTATTTTACCTTCAAAAGGAATTGCCGTCAAATATTCGCTTCCCCAAACATCAAAAACAAACCATTTCTCTCTTCTTACAATCGTTCCAATTTCCCGCACGTTACCCCATAAATTCACCAAAAGTGGGCATGTTCGCACGAGTCAATGACACCAGAAGCGCTTCCTCCTACCTGTAAAATCTGGCCAGACGTTTCAGCAAGTCGGACGGCTTTCTGCCGACACGTTTCGACCTGCGACGGTTGCGTGCATGTTTTTGAGGTGTTTCGGGGCAGATGGGAGCCTCCACGCACTGGCACTGCACGCACTCAATCGAGGATTCGTCTCGGCACTCTCGACCGCCATTCGTCATCCGTCACTTCGCCCGGATACAAAAGGCAACAGGTTTAAACATGCGCGATCCCGACTTCTGAAAGATACTATCGACCGGGAGGCTGGGACGTTGGCGCGCCTGTGGGATTCTGGGCCAGTGACGGGGTATGCGGGAGGGTTTTGTGAATATTTTCAGGAGGGGTTTAACTAATTTATATTGGATGTAATTGGGGAAATTGTGTGAGGTATGGAGAAGAGGATGCGAGAGACGGCTACGGGAGCTGTGAAAAACTCTCTATTTATGTATAATATCGTGAATAGAGATTTGCTCGGGTCGCGTGAGAGAGTGGCTATGCATTAAAAGTACCTCAAAAAATAACGAATTATTATCCTGAAATAGGAATGTAGAATTATAAAAGTTGAAGTTTGAAGTGGAAGATAAAAGTGTTGCCAGATGATATTATTTTATTTCCCTAGAATTTTCACTACAAATTCAAATACAAAATATATGTAATATATCTTGGAGTATACATGAATTATTAGTCATCCAGTGTATAAACAATTCTTTATTTTTTGTTCTTTATTATACCAAAAAACGTACATCTACATTAAATATATATACAAAGAACAGAATTTATAATAAAAAAACTACTACCATTATGAAACACTAGCAAAATAATTTAACTGTAGGGGTACATGGTACATGTTATAATCAGTCATAGTGGTACAATCGTTTAAGTACATGTAGCTCTTGAATGAATTACTTTAGACCCCAAGTGCGCTAGTTTGTTGGAATTGTTTTATCGGGAGGAACACAGAAAGACACTAATATACAGGGTGTCCAATTAATAATTTTGAATCAGACGTCACGTGACCAAAAACAAATACCTCATTGTACTGTGTAAGACTTTCGCGGCCATCCTCCAATAAATTTGTGGTTCTTGGGTTTTTAGGCCGGCGTCGTTTAGCGTTAAAACTTGACGTTTCGCCACCACGAGTGGATGGCATCTTCAGAAGCTATTTCACTTCGGCGACTTCCAAAGTACTGACGGCTGGAGGATCTGCACCTGCATTTATACCTGTCAACGGTGACGTGGCCCAATCAGGTAACGTTGGTAGCCCCGCCCCCTTGCGATGTGGCAGTGTCTTCAGGTCCTTCAGGATGGGTACCCATGTCCGGTTGACTTTCTGTATTTCTTCTTCTACCACATTGAGTAACAAAATGACAAGAAAAGATATAGCATTTGCTCTAATTTACATCCCCAAAATTATAATTCTCTACAACTGCCCAGTTCCGATATATTGCTTGTCCTTATCGTCTTGGGACACCGTGTATATAAGTATTTCCCTATTTTTCATATTTTAAAAGATGAAAATTCCCTTTTTCCCTATTGTGTCGTAAAATTGCCTAGATCTAGGAAAATTTCCCTAGGTCTGGCAACCCTGAGATAAAGAAATGAGAAATAATAGTAGTCATAGTTAATGTAAGGGAATATTGAAAAATACAGCTAAAATTGATAGACAAACCAACAGGTGCCTAGATTGATATATTTAAAGGTTCAAATATTCATTAATAGTGCAAAAACAGTGGTCCAGAAGAAATTTCTTAGAAAATAATTTAATAGCATTCAGGCTCATATCTTTTAGATGCATGTGTTTGAAGAATGAGTATTGTAAATATGTATTTCGACTCTATTCATCTGTGTCATGCGTAGTCTGCTCCCTGTATACAGGGTGTCCCAGAATTTCCTTGAGTCGTGATATTCTCGCAACAAAAACAAGCTCAAACGGAAACTGAGTGGAATTTTTGAAAGTACTATAGGGTCTATCATACCATATTTTTAAAATATTTTTTTATACTTCAAATGTTTTTTTCATGCTTTTTTATTACGAAAATATTATGCCTCAAACAAATGCTCACTTCATTTATCTTATGTTAATCACTACTAAAAAAATTGGTTTGTGTATGAAGTCAGAGGCATTACAAGACATTAAATAAAATAATGACCGCATTAATGTAGTAAAAGCTATGGGAATTGAAAAAACGTAGGGGGTAAGTTTTAGGGGTTGAAGTAAAAAAAATGTTTCGAAAGCATGGTATGATAGGTCATTCGGTACTCTTGACAGGCCCACTTAATTTCCTTTTTTACTTGTTTTTCTTACAAAAATATCACACCTCAAACACATACTTATTTAATTTATTTTATGATTATGGCTTCACGAAGAAAATAGAGTCAAGTTGATTGACTCAGTACTTCCCACACATTACTGTGATACCAGTTTATTATTTTCCCATAGCATGAAGCTTTGGTCTGAGATCCCCTTGCAACCAAATCATCGGCAGCCTCCCCCCTCCGAAAAATTGTCTTATGCCGCTAGGTCTTTATCCACAGGTCAATGGACAGCCTATTATCAATACTACAAACTTTCAGTTTTACAACGCCCCACCGCCCAACCACCCCAATTTCAGCCCCATCCAAAAAACGCACAAAATGATCAGGAACCTCTAAAACGCTTAAAAACGAAGTTTGAGCTGTTTTTATATTTTTAGTTTTTTTATTATTTTTACTACCCACACCGATAGGTGAGGGGAGTATTGTGATCGCGAAAATTTTCGATTTTGAGATAATACGTTTTTTGGGCATTTTATGATGTGTACATAACGTAAATCCACGTCACTCATTTCCGTCGGACTGTCTGTCGGTCTGTCTGTCTGTTTGTCGCGTTTTTCTACCCTCGTAAGCTCAGTAACCTCTGCATGGATTGTGATGAAATTTGGGCAGCGGTATGCTGTGGGGTCGTAGTAGGTAATGTTCCTATAATTTTGAAAATCGGTGCATAGGCGGCGGAGTAATTAGCTAAAAACAAAAAAAATTAAATATTGCTGAAACTTCGTTTTTAGGCGTTTTAGGGGTTCCTGATCATTTTCTACTTTTTTTTGGGTGGGGGTGAATTTGGGGTGGTTGTGGGGTGGGGGGTTGTAATACTGAAAAATTTGTTGTATTCATAATGGGCTCTCTAATGACCTGTGAATGAAAGACCTAGCGCCATAATACAATTTTTTAGGTCCATCCGAACAATGCCTTGCTTATAATAGAAATCAAGGGACAGAATAATTTGTGATGTATACATCCGAGTGTTGTTTTAGTTTTAGATCGTTCTTTATTGCGTAACGCCAAAATTATCGAATGGAGCTTCGTTTTTAAGCAATTTGGGGGTTCCTGATTGTTTCGTTTCGTCCAGTTGAAGCTGAATTGTGTCGTTTTAGTTCCTACGGAGAGATTTAGGAAACTATTTACTAGTTTTTGTGTTGGATGTTTTTTGACGACAGGCGGGCGATGATTTGGTTGCAACTGTTATGTGTGGGAAGTACTGAGTCAATCAACTTGACTCCATTTTTTTTTGGTGGGGGTGAAATTGGGGGGTTAGGGGGTGGGGGGTTGTAAAACTCAAAAATTTATTCCATTTATAATAGTGTCCATTGACCCGTGACAGAAAGACCTAGCGGCATAATAGACGTTTGTTAGGTCCATCCGAACATTGCCTTGGCTATTACAGAAATCTAGGGATTTGGTATTGGTAGGGTCGTTCTGAATTTAGTAACATGGAAATGATGGAATTAATCTCAATGAAATTTAGACACAGTATTATTACCGCGGCAAGGATGAAAAATGCGTATGGTTTTCAAAAATCTTGTCAGTGGCGGCGCAGCAATAATAAAAATCTAAAAATATAAAAATAGCTCAAACTTCGTTTTTAAGCAATTTGGAGGTTCCTGGTTGTTTCGTTTCGTCCAGTTGAAGCTGAATTGTGTCGTTTTAGTTCCTACGGAGAGATTTAGGAAACTATTTACTAGTTTTTGTGTTGGGTGTTTTTTGACGACAGGCGGGCGATGATTTGGTTGCAACTCTTATGTGTGGGACGTACGGAGTCAATCAACTTGACTCCATTTTTATTATTTCTGCGCCGCCACTTGCACGATTTATAAAAACCATACGCATTTTCTATCCTCGCTACTAGGTAGTAATACTGTGTCAAAACTTCATTAAAATCAATTCAACAGTTTCCTCGTAACACAATATAGAAGGATCTAAAGCAATACTCTCAGATGTTTACACCAAAAAAAAAAAAAAGTTCTAAGTCCTTTGGTTTCTGTAATAGGCAAGACAATGTTCGGATGGACCTAAAAGAGTTATTTATGTTGCTAGGTCTTCCTTTATTGGTCAGTGGACAGTCTATTATGAAAGCAAAAAATTTTTCAATTTTACAACCCTCCACCCCCCAACCACCCCAATTTCACCCCCACCCAAAAAAAGTAGAAAATGATCAGGAACTCATAAAACGCCTAAAAACGAAGTTTAAGCAATATTTAATTTTTTTTGTTTTTTGCTAATTACTCCGCCGCTCATGCACCGATTTTCAAAATTATAGGAACATTACCTTCTACGACCCCACAGCATATCGCTGCCCAAATTTCAACACAATCCATGCAGTGGTTGCTGAGATTACGAGGCTAGAAAAAGACGATAGACAGACAGACCGACAGACAGACAGACCGACGGAAATGAGTGACGTGGATTTTCGTTATGCAGACATCATAAAACGCCCAAAAAGCGTATTATCTCAAAATCTAAAATTTTCGCGATCACAATACTCCCCTCACCTATCGGTGTGGGAAGTAAAAAAATAGGTTTTTGGATAAAATCAAAGGTACTACAAGATTTCAAATAAAATAGGGACATAATTTGTGTAAGAAAAACTGTTAGGGACTATTTCAAAAAACAAAGTTAGGGGTAGTACTTTCAAACATTCTATTCAGTTTTCATTTGAACCTTTTTTTGTTACGAGAATATCACGTGTCAAGGAAATTTAGGGACACCCTGTTTATGCTGTTGAAATTAATAACTCTTCTAAATCACCCTGTATATACTGTTTCTCTGACGATGCCGAACGGAATTTGTATGCACACGGTATTCCTTTGTTAAAGAAGTTCATAATGAATCCGTGTATCCATGGAGTGTGAGTGGAATTGATTTTCCCTTGCCCTACATTGCCGCGACTCGAAGTTTTTCTTTTGTGGATCGCGGTGTCAATGGGAAATCCCCTCTCGGTGTACAACAATGTGACGCAGGCTTAATGTTGCACAATGAGGCGAGAACAAAAAATGTTTTATATAATCCACTTTATTCAACGAGTAAACACGAGCTGTTGTCAATTAGGGATTTAGGGCTGAAGATGATGAATTGATAAGTTGAGAGATTGAGAAGAGTATCCTGGTGAACAACTGGAATTATCATGTCAGTCGTCTCAATGCAAAATTCGACATGTCACACAATTTTCAAAATAAATAAAATAAATATGCCATTTTGGATGCAGACACCGGATAGTCCAAACGATACGAGGGTTGCTCTATATCTACGTCAATCCAGCGTGAAACAGCTGTCTGCGTACTGGTGGATTGACGTAGATAGAGAGAAACCCTCGTATATAGACTCTCATATGCGGCAGCATATAGAACCGCGCTCTCCTGGCCAGACCAAGCGAACGCGCCGTGGCGTTCCACCAAGAAGTCTGCTGCTGTTTAGCAGCGATTTTCTTTGGTTTGCCGTTACCTTCGGGTACCAGATGGCGCAGAGGCAGCTCTTTTCTGTCGCCTGCTCTCACATGCTTCACATGTCTGATAGACACGAAAATTCTGATGCTCTCTATCTCCGTCAATCGACCTTTGGCGCACTGATGATCGCTAATAAGCGTGAAACAGCTGTATGCGTACTAGTGGATTAACGTAGATATAGAGCAACCCTCATGTATCGACTCTCATATGCGGCAGCATGTAGAACCGCGCTGTTCTGGCCAGGCCAAGCGAACGCCCCATGGCGGTCCACCAAGAAGTCTGCTGCTGTTTAGCAGCGATTCTCTTTGGTTTGCCGTTACCTTCGGGTACCAGATGGCGCACAGGCAGATCTTCTCTGTCGTCTGCTCAGTCCAAACGATGTTTAAATTCAAATAGCGCCAAGAGCCAATACGAACAACGGGAGCAAGTCACATGTCGATCACAAGAGGTTATTCTGGCGGTTACGTGTTTTACCTTTCGTTGAGAATACGGTGCAGTGAATTCATTTTTTTTAGTTGATTTATGCTGCACTGATAAATTATTTACGAGATTATTTATCAACTTGTAAACTATGGGTGACCAAAATATTGTTCTATCATAAGGTAATACAGCTCTAAAGAAGATTAAACCCCGCCTAAGCTAATCGTGAAAACGGTGTTGCTAGTTCTGAAGAAAACGCGTGTGGTTTTTAGAAATCATGTCAGTGGCGGCGCAGCAACAATAAAAAAACTTAAAATAATAATAATAGTTTTACTGCTTACACTTATAAAAAAAAGAAAAACTGTTAGAAATGTCTGCTTCACATGTATACGCGTAACCTAGGTCAATTCATATCTTTGTATTAATTCTCGCTTCATTGAAGGCTGAGATTATGCGAATAAAAACATGACGACGAGTAGACAAATTGAAGCAAATTAAGGGGCCTGGTTATACGCAGTTATACATATGTATTTGCCATGTTAAAATACGGATTCCGATTTCGAACAGAACTCACTTGTAGCAGGCGACAGAAAGGTTCTGCCGGTGCGCCATCTGGTACCCGAAGGCAACGACAAACCAAGGAAATCGCTGCTGAACAGCAGTAGATTTCTTGGTGGGACGCCACGGCGCGCCCGCTTGGCCACCAGAGAGTGCGGGTTCTATATGCAGCTGCATATGAAAGCCGATATACGAGGGTTGCTCTATACCTCCGTCAATCCACCAGTACGCAGACAGCTGTTTCACGCTTATTAGCGATCATCAGTGCGCCATAGGTCGATTGACGGAAATAGAGAGCATCAATTCTTTCATGTCTACCAGAAATGTGAAGCATGTTCTAGCAGGCGACAGAAAGGCTCTGCCGTAAGTAAGACCTTCATGAATCACAAGTATTTGCGATTTTCTCAGAAACGTGTTATAGAGTGCAAAAAAAACTCGCAATGCAAAATCATACATTCTTCAAATATCTGTAATATAACAACCAAACACGATATCAAAAAAGGCCAAATAAGTTACAAAGCGCAAGTTTTCTTATTTAATTTGCTTTTTGAATCATTACTGTAAGTTTAAAGGTAACGTCACGAGCTTGGAAATGCGAAATTCATTTTTATGGTGACCTTTGGACCTTACCTTTGGATTTTTGGACTTATCTCCCCTCATCTTGGACACACACACTGGAGAAATGGAACAGGCGGCCACGCCTCCTGGCTAACACGGGAATACGTCTTTTCTTAGATTCTCAATTTTGCGCGCTATACCCTAGACCCTTAACAGATCCAAAAAATGTATCACTACGAAAAGAAAACTTTTTTTGAACACAAGACTTGAGACGTGAGAGAAGTAAAAAACAGACTCAGCTACCAATTTCACTAGGGAATATACTTTTTGAAAGGAGGTTAATCAAAGTAGAAAGATGATACTAATATTTTATTTTTATGCATATAAAGATACAGAACATATTTATCACATTAGTAATTGGTTCTTATATATCACAATTAATTGCAGGAAAAAACCAAACTCTCCTACTACAAACTTATCACCGATATGAAATTAACCTAAATCTGATCTTTACTCTTCCAGAACTATCCATAACGTGTTCAAGCGACTGTGTATCAACTTTCACATAGTGTTCTGACACATTTTGTAAATCTATGTCTACAATCTGGCCCTCAAACCTCAGCTTTTGGCTTTCCCCTGACACTTCCAAGTCATACTTCAAACCTACGTATTGCGAGTCTCTAGCTATGATTGAAGTTGTCATTCCAATACCCTTTGTATATTTAATTATAATTTTTAACAAGGTTCCTTGACAGTCAGCATAAAGAGTTCTATCAAAACCTTCTATATCCATGTCTAAAGTTAAATCTTCACCAATACTGAAGTATTCAACTTCACTTAGATTCCAAACATGGACTGCCTGTTCATGCCTAGTGACTTCTTGTGGATTTTGCACAAATTTACAGTTTTTGAAATGACAAGGCAACTCTATGAACGGTCCTAGGTGCTTAAGTGAGAAGGCTTCTTTCAGGCTTGTTTGGCACTCTGCCACTGTGCAGACTTGTAGCCTATTGAAGCATGTCTTGCAAAAGTTGTGCCGGTTTCGACATGTGTAAGTAGTCGGTAATGTGTAAAACTGACAGTTAGAGCACCTTAAGTTACACAAAGCATTGTTGTCCAAATAGCGGCTTGTCAGTCTTTCGTATTTTCTATCATAAATATCAAAATATACCTGGGTGCCTAGCAGCCTTGAGTCTAGTTTGAGCATGTCTACAATGTCAGGCATTCTGCGACTATACAAAGGAACAGGAACTGTTTTGTTGAGCAACTTCACTCTATAAAATAGTCTCCTATTGTTAATATCCTTATTTTCAATTGTACTTAGTCTAATATACAAAAAGATGCCTAAGATTCTAGTTTGCACTACCAGCGGTCGATTTTTCCAAACGTACAGCCTGTTCTCAAAGTTTCTGATTGCTGATACTTGTAAATCTCTAGTTGTCATGATGAGATCTGGATGTTTTTCTCTAAAATGCCTTAGCAAGTCTGTCTTGGTGACGTTCAAATCGCATCCAAAAGCCGGGCAAGCGATTGGTTTGAACTTGCATCTGTCTTCATGCCATAAGATATCGCCATATCTGATGTACAGATTGCAACCAAGTCTGCAGGGCAGAAACAGATTAGTTGGACCATCATCCAGGTAGTCGCCTGTGATCGGGCATCTTCCATATGCAGAGGTTGAATCTGAGGAATGTGTTATTGGTCCAACCTCACATGGTGACAGAAAGGTTCTTGAAGAGGTGGGTGAGGATGACCGGTTCTGTAAAAGATGTACAATGAGTTACTACAAGGGTATGAATGAATGAAGTGAATGAATGAATGAAAGAGGGATAGAGGCTATCTGGTGGCTGGAACCACCAGTGCATAGGCCTACTAACGGGCCCTTTTGCACCTCTCCTTACCCTAGTTCCCAAGTCCAGCCCTCATCGCAAAGGTGAGGGTGGCTTTGGTTCCTGCCCATCTCATATCCTCAGGTTCAAGAACCCTTGAACGGAGTATAGTCTGCCTGTGATCCCCAAGGGCTTCACAACGACAAAGAATGTGTGCCGAGGATTCTTCCTCCTCGCCACAGCGTATACACGTCGGATCATTTACCACCCCCATCATATACAAATGGCGTTTGAAGGTGTTATGGCCGGATAGCAGTCCGACAAGTAACCTTAGTCGGCTTCTGTCCAGCGAGAGACAGAACCGTCCCACCTTATCCAGAGGTCCTGAAATAAGTTCTCTAGCTTGACGGAGATGTCCCACTACAAGGGTAACATTGATGTAAGATGAAAAAAATACTGATAAAGCCAAGGCTTGGCATGATAAATGTTATCTGGACACTACACCAGGAAAACCAACAGTTGAAAAATGATTTGCTAAGCTTAAACGAGGCGAAATAAGCAGTGCAGGCTCCTAAGAGGCTGTTACTGACAAAAACATCAAAGAAGTCCACAAAAAAATGATAGAGATAGGTGAATATGTCAAAGGAATGTGTTGGAGATACAGTTGGCGGTGCATGGATGTTTTGACATGCGAAGGATAAGTGCAGAGTGGGTGTACTGACAATCGATCAAAAGCAACAACTCTTTGGTGATTTGAAGTAACGTTGCTATGGAATTCCACATTAAACTCAAACATCCAACCAATATTGATTTTAACTTTAATAGAGCTCTGATGAGACCATTCACCTCATCCAAATTCTAAGGAAACGTTGTATCGCCCTCGAAGGCAACTATATTGAAATTAATTAAAAACAGGTTCATTCACGTTTGTCTACAAATTTCTCAGCCGGACTATTACATCATCATCATAGTCACAATGTCTTAACAGACATGTTGTGAACTCGTAAAATGCATTTACACATTTTACGTTTGCCTTGGGATATCTTTAAGATCTTTAATGCAGTAGTTTCCCATTTGCTTACTGCATCCTCATGCCGTTGACCAGATGGTATCTACTGGTTCATCCGCCTTTAGGGGCAATTTCTCACCCCAAGGACAAGAAGGTGTCCTGACTTTTCTCAACTCGTCCACCCGAAGCTGTTCGTTGAGAAGAGGTTACTGCTTATACCGACAGTAGTTCGGTGTTCCTTTTAGTCGCCTTTTACGACACGCAGGATATACGATGGGAGATATTCTAACCCGCCCCCACACGGGCTGACTATTACATACTGAATTTCTAATCTCAGAAAACAAGGAAATAGATATCGATTTTCATCTGATTAATCATCAGTGTCAATGTTTCCCGATACATCACAAATTACAAAGGTTCACACGAAAAAATATGCAGTCTGTAGTTGATAAAACCTAATCTTGGTTATCGGGCATGGGAAAAGTGAATCAGAACGGTTATCAGTTTGCGAAAATTATTAATTATCAGGCATTGTCTACGTTATGTAAAAATACTTTTCATGAGGATTCCACAATAGGTGAGTTTGATTTCCACGAATAGTAAATAGTAGATCTTTCAAATCTCACGATTCATCTCACGATCTGTACATCAATTGGTCGTAACCATTTTAACATCTTTGATTGTTTTCACAGAGGTGTCATGGCTCCTACTTTATCAAAACAAACTATAGCTGCAATAGTGGCCGCAGCATTAGATGGTGAAAGAAACTGTACGAAAAAGGTAAATAGGGCCATATAATCTTTATCACGAGTATTATATTTATGTTCACCAGAGTGTTACTTTACCATGTGTTTGTTTAAAACAAAACGTACAAAAGTTTTTAGTATGTATATTGATGTCGCTGTGAAAGGCGATATTGCTTGAATACGTCTCTACAAGAAGTCTTAAGGCCTTTACGTTACATTTTACTTCCCACACCGATAGGTGAGGGGAGTATTGTGATCGCGAAAATTTTAGATTTCGAGATAATACGCTTTTTGGGCATGTTATGATGTCTACATAACGAAAATCCACGTCACTCATTTCCGTCGGTCTGTCTGTCTGTCTGTCGGTCTGTCTGTTGGCGTTTTTCTAACGTCGTAATCTTAGTAACCGCTGCATGGATTATGATGAAATTGGGACAGCGATATGTTGTGGTGTCGTGGTAGGTAATGTTCCGATAATTTTGGAAATCGTTGTACGGGGGGTGGAGTAATTAACAAAAAACGAAAAACTTCAAATATTCCTCAAACTTCGTTTTTAGGCGTTTTGGGGGTTCCTGATCATTTTCTAATTTTTCTTGGGTGGGGGTGAATTTGGGGTGGTTGGAGGGTGGGGGGTTGTAAAACTGAAAAATTTGTTGTACTCATAATGGGCTGTCTAATGACCTGTGAATGAAAGACCTAGCGGCATAATACACGTTTTTAGGTCCATCCCAACATTGCCGTGCTTATAATAGAAACCCAGGGACTTAGAGTTTGTGATGTATACATATATACATACATACATACGAGTGTTGTTTTAGATCGTTCTATATTGCATAACGCAAAAATTATTGAATTGATTTTAATGAAATTTTTGACACAGTATTACTGCCGCAGCGAGGATGGAAAAATCGTGTCAGTGGCGGTGCAGCAATGATAAAAAAACTAAAAATATAAAAATAGCTCAAACTTAGTTTTTAGGCGTTAGGGGTTCCTGATCATTTTTTACTTTTTTTTGGATGGTGGTGAAATTGGGGTGGTTAGGGGGTTGTAAAAATTCATTCCATTCATAATAGGCTGTCTATCGACCTGTGAAAGAACGACCTAGCGGCAAAATAGACGTTTGTTAGGTCCATCCGAACATTGTCTTGGCTATTACAGAAATCAAGGGACTTGTCTGTATACCTACGAGTATTGCTTTAGATCGTTCTGAATTTAATAGCATGGAAATTTTGGAATTGATTTTAATAAAATTTAGACACAGTATTATCACCGCGGCAAGGATGAAAAGTGCGTATGGTTTTCAAAAATCGTGCCAGTGGCGGCGTAGCAATAATAAAAAAATTAAAAATATAAAAATAGATCAAACTTCGTTTTTAAGCAATTTGGGGGTTCCTGATTGTTTCGTTTCGTCCAGTTGAAGTTGAATTATGTCATTTTAGTTCCTACGGAGAGACTTAGGAAACTATTTACTAGTTTTTGTTTTGTTGGATGTTTTTTTTGACGACAGGCGGGCGATGATTTGGTTGCAACTGTTATGTGAGGGAAGTATTGAGTCAGTCAACTTGACTCCATTTTTTATCATCAAATAACCCTTTCATTTAACACCTATACTATAGGAAAGCATAAAAAACTTCAAGAGTCCGCCTTATTTAATATAGTTACAAAGTTACAATGACGACATATTTTTTTCGAGTTACTCTCAACAAGCCCTTTCATTTGATACCCATATTATTGTAGAAATGTATCAAAAAGAACTATTCCGATGGTCCGCAATATTGAATTTCGAATGACGTTTTACAGCTTATGCTGTATTATCCTCTAAACTAAACGTGTTTACAAAATTTCACCTCAATCCGTTGAAGATATCTGTTTCAAAATTGGGTAGCAAGATTCCTTCCGAACAAATAACATTTGACAGGATGAGTCCAAAAAAATGTCAGAATGAGTTTATCATTAATATTGGTTGGAGGTTTGAGTTTAGTGATCTTTTTGAAATTAATAAATGAATGATTTTTAATAACACAGGTTGTCAAATTCCTTAATAAAAACATGGATTTTATGTTCTGATATTATATATCTTTATATCTATTGCTTCTGACTTACCATTTTTAATTGCTTTCTCGCTAAGTAATCAATTTGTCCCTATATACTGTGTACAATAAAACATATAAGGAGCACTGTGAAGGTAAGTTGATATGGCGAACGTATTTGCCCTAATGAGATGCAGTCTGGGGTATGCACTTTTAAATAGTTGTATCTGAATCATACCTAGATATGTTGTTGATATCGAAAAATGATAAACTATCGTCATCTATTGAGATTCATTTTGTCTCACGCTTATTATATAGATAATAAGGATAGGCTGAATACTACCGGTTCCCACGATATGGAATCAAGATAACAAACTTTTAGCATATAAAATGTTACTAATAACGCAAATGTATCGTTGTTGTAATTTTACTTCTCTTATAGGGTTTTTCTATTTAATGGTGAAAAGTAGGTCGTGCCCACTTTTACTTCCCACATCATTGGTTGAGGGTAGTATGGTGATCACGAAAACTTTTCGATTTTGAGATAATACGCTTTTTGGGCGTTCTATGATATCTACTACCGCCCGTGTGGGGGCGGGTTAGAATATCTCCCATCGTATATCCTGCGTGTCGTAAAAGGCGACTAAAAGGAACACCGAACTACTGTCGGTATAAGCAGTAACCTCTTCTCAACCAACAGCTTTGGGTGGACGAGTTGAGAAGAGTCAGGGCACCTTCTTGTCCTTGGGGTGCGAAATTGCCCCTAAAGGCAGATGAACCAGTAGATACTATCTGGTCAACGGCATGAGGATGCAGTAAGCAAATGGGAAACTACTGCATTAAAGATCTTAAATATATCCCAAGAGAAACTCGTAAAATGTGTAAATGCATTTTACGAGTTCACAACATGTCTGTTAAGACATTGCGACTATGATGATGATGATGATATCTACATAACCAAAATCCATGTTACTCATTTCCGTCGGTCTATCTGTCTGTCGGTGTGTTGGTGTCCTTGAAGCCTCATATCTCAGTAACCACTACATAGATTGTACTGAAATTTGGGTTGCGATGTGTCGTGGAGTCGTAGTAGGTAATGCTGCTATAATTTTGAAAATTAGGGCATGGGCGGCGGGGTAAAAAACTAAAAAAAAAAAACTAAAAATGTCAAATATTCCTCAAACATTGTTTCTAGACGTTTTAAAGGTTCCTGGTCGTTTTCTACTTTTGGAGGGGGTGAAATGTGGGTTATTTGGGGGATGGAGGTTGTAAAACTGAAGAACGTATTGTATTCACAACAGACCGTTCATTGACGTGTAATAGAAATACTTAGCGGCATAATATACACTTTTTCAGGTCCATCCGAACATTGGCTAGCCTATTACAGAAACCAAGGGAATTTTCTGATGTGTACATACGAGTATTGCTTTAGATCGTTCTGTATTGTGTAACGTGGAAACTATTGAATTGATTTTGAGAAACATTTGGCATCGTATTATTATCGTGACAAGAATGGCAAACGCGTATGGTGTTTAGAAATCATATCAGTGGCAACGCAGCCATAATTAAAAAACTAAAAATGAAAACAGCTCAAACTTCGTTTTTAAGACGTTTTAGGCGTTCTTGACTGTTTTCTACTTTTTTTTGAATATAACCTTTTCATTTAATACCTACATTATAGGAAAACATAAAAAGTCCGCCTTATTGGATTAGGAGTGGTGTTAGAATATTTTTCTAATTCGGCAAGCCCTTGTATTTGATACCCATATTGTAGAAATGCATCAAAAACAACTATTCCGCCACCTTGGATGCTTCGCCATATTTGATTTAGAATGACATCTTATAATTTTTCGAGTTACTCTTAACAAGCATTTTCATTTGATATCCATTTTGTAGAAGCGCATAAAAATAACTATTCCGCGATCTTGTATGGTACGCCACATTGGAGTAAGGGTGATGTCAGAATATTTTTCGTGTTACTATAAACAAGCCCTTTCGTTTGATTCCCACATTGTAGAATTGTATAAAAAATAACTATTCCGGCATTGTTCCAGCAATACTGCTAAAAATCAAGATAGACGATAGACGTCATTCACCATCGATACTCTGATATTCGAGTTGCTCTCAAAAACAACTGCAACAGCACAGATGGAGCCGCTGGTCGCAAGAGTACCTCGCTAACTTACAAAGTCGAGGAAAGTTGTTCCAAAATTCAAATAACATTAAAACTGGAACCTTAGCAATACTGAAGGATCACATTCTTCCTCCATTATGCTGGCCCAGAACTGTGTCCCTGAAGACATCGAAGAGCCTTGTGAAAAGGGCAGTCGCCACTATCTGTCCTTTGCCATCTTTAGACGAGAGGACTTAGGAGAACCCAACTTCTCCAAGGCCCAGGAATACTGCCGAAAATCAAGATAGACGATAGACGTCATTCACCATCGATACTCTGATATTCGAGTCGCCGTGTAAAACAACTGCAACAGCACATATGGAGCGCTGGTCGCGGGAGTACCTCGCTGACTTACAAAGTCGAGGAAAGTGGTTCCAAAATTCAAATAACATTAAAATTGGAACCTTAGCAATACTGAAGGATCACAATCTTCCTCCACTATGCTGGCCCATGACAAGGGTAATCGACGTGCACCCAGGGGAAGATGGAGTTATCAGAACTGTGTCCCTGAAGACATCGAACGGCCTTGTGAAAAGGGCAGTCGCCACTATCTGTCCTTTGCCATCTTCAGACGAGAGAACTAAGGAGAACCCAACTTCTCCAAGGCGGGGGGCATGTTCCAGCTATACTGTCGAAAATCAAGATAGACGATAGACGTCCTTCACAATCGATACTCGATACTGATATTCGAGTCACCGTCAAAAACAACTGCAACAGCACATAATTATGGAGCCGCTGGTCGCGGCAGTACCTCGCTTACTTACAAAGACGAGGCAAGTGGTTCCAAAATTCAAATAACATTCAAATTGGAACCTTAGCAATACTGAAGGATCACAATTTTCCTCCACTATGCTGGCCCATGGCTAGGGTACTCGACGTGCACCCAGGGGAAGATGGAGTTATCAGAACTGTGTCCCTGAAGACATCAAAGGGCCTTGTGAAAAGGGCAGTCGCCACTATCTCTCCTTTACCATCTTCAGACGAGAGGACTTAGGAGAACCCAACTTCTCCAAGGCGGGCCCGCATGTTCCAGCAATACTGCAGAAAATCAAGATAGACAATAGATGTCATTCCCATCGATACTCTGATATTCGAGTCACCGTCAAAAAGACATTGAATATTTGTAAGTACTTTACATATTTGTGGTGTACAAAGGTGCAAAACATTCATTTTTAAACCAAGTGAAACATTCATTCACCCAAATACATTACAGGCATCTTGGATGGTCTGCCATATTGGATTTCAGGTTCTTCCAACTTTGTCAGCAACGGCTTTACCGAGACTGGAACTTGTCTTTTCGTGCTTGAATGTCTATCAGAAAATGGTTGCAGAATTCTGGGGCGATTTTGGAGACACTTACCAACCGGGGTCACAACTTCTAAAACAGGGACAATCTCCAGAAATCTGAGACGTCTGGTCATCGTACCTTAAGAGTCAAACTACGCGAGCGGAAATTCCGCAGCATATTTCGCACGGCGGTTTGCACGTCGTAATCAGAATCGTGCTATCAGTCAAGCTCAACTAGATGAACGGGAAATCCGTCGCGTTGTGTTTCCTTCCGTCGGCGGTGAGCGTATAGAATGCTCTCTAACCAAGTGAAACATTCATTCACCCAACTCCAATACAGGCATCTTGGATGGTCCGCCATATTTGATTTCAGATTCTTCCAACTTTGTCAGCAATGGTTTTACCGAGACTGGAACTTGTGTTTTCGTGCTTGAATGTCTATCAGAAATTGGTTGCAGACGTCTGGGGCGATTTTGAAGACACTTAGTAACCAGGGTCACAACTTCTAAAACAGGGACAATCTCCAGAAATCTGAGACGTCTGGTCATCGTACCTTAAGAGTCAAACTACACGAGCGAAAATTCCGCAGCGGATTTTACGCGGCGGTTTGCACGTCGTAATCAGAACCGTGCCATCAGTCGAGCGCAACTAGATGAACGGGAAATCCGTCGCATTGTGTTTCCTTCCGTCGGCGATGAGCGTATAGAACGCTCTCGACTGCGTTAAGATGACCTGCAAGGTGGGATGAGGGGTGCGTCGCCGCAGATACCTATTCACGCAGGATCGGATTAGTAACCTCACGCTATTGTCGCTATTTATTTCAGAAGTGTTGCGGATTATTATTTGCATTGAAGTGTTTGATTCTGTGATATTGCAAAATGTCGAGTACAGATACAGCCGACGAAGTCATCGATATAACTCTGACTCCGCCCAAAACAAGGAGTAAAAAGCTGTATCTTAGTGCAAATGAAAAACAGATTATTTCAAATATCTATAAAAATCAAGTACAAGAGAGTGATGATATGCTTGTAGAAGAGGTCGTACAAAAGGTAGCTGTGGTTTCTGGAATTAGTCGTTGCAGCGTATACAGGATCGTTAGGATATACACAAGAAACCATTCATTGGCAGAGCCGAAACTATATCCCCGAAGAAAAAAATTACCAAAGCCATAGATGACTTTGACAGAGCTGCAATAAGAACGAAAGTGCATAGTTTATTCTTTAGAAATGAATTATCAACAGTGGACAAAATACTAAAGGATACGAACCAAGATACAGACCTACCTACCTTTAAAAGAACAACATTCTATCAGTTACTGAAAGAACTCGACTTCAGGATTTCTAAAACGTTAAACGAACTCTCTATTACCATTGATTAACTTATTTATTAAATAATTTATTTATTAAATAAGTTAATCAATGCTATTACTGGAAAAAGAAGAAATAGTTGTATGGGGACGAGAATATCTCAGAAATATTAAGCAATTTCGAGACCAAAGGAGAAAAACCTACTTCTTGGACGAAACCTGGGTCAATGCAGGACTTACTCAGGAACAATTTTGGATGGACCGGTCTATCAAGTCTTCAAGGCAAGTTTTCTTGGGGGGCCTATCTATCTACACATCAATATTATTGTATTAAGTTTAATATGATTCTTGAAAACTTACTCTACCGGTCATATAAAATGGTGGTGTATAAGAAATGTTGCAGCAAATCATGTGAAATTTATTATTGAAGTACTTACTTTTTACTGGCCTTCTGTAAATCAATCTATTGATTTTTGCGGAAGAAGGCTTTTATTGACTTTTACTGAATTAATTCTCTTCATGAAATCAAACTATAGATGGGTGACCCTGATGTACGTATCCCATACTAAATTGATAGAAAACGTGAGATAATACGGCGATTTGTTTAACTTGCAGCTCCCTTTTTAACCGATTTATTTTCTTGCACCGTAAGGATAAGCCATTTCTATTTGAAGTTTTTGTTCTTTATAATTCGTTTATCGCTATATTTAAAAGTTTTAAAGGTCTTTATCTCGTGTTATAATAGTAGTTACGCACCTTAAAAATTATGTTGAAATCCAGCAATACCTCAATGTGGACCTGTATGCATTCTGCCGCGCCGGCTTAACGTTCCCGTGTAGTGCGCATGCAAATGTTTGGGTTTACTCTCTATGTTGCCCGAACAGGGTATAGATGAGGTGACGGTGCGACGGATTCGTATGGAACGGAAAAAACCCTTTCTGTTTGCTGCCAATTCCAACGGAAACGCCGCGAAAAATATGTCGCGGAAATTCCGCTCGTGTAGTTTGGCTCTAAATTCGCCCTTGCGTGTATTACTCCATTACATAATTCTCCTGGCCTATAATACACGTTATATTTCGGCCAGCGCCAGCGTTGGCAGTAGGTCATCGTCCCATTAGTGTGAGGTGCACCTCAACTAAGGCAGTCGCCGGGCAAGTTGCACAAAGGGCGCAAAGGGTGAGCCTTTGTCCTACCGCAAATGAGCTCAGACCTGCAAGGCGACCCCCGGTTTGAATACTTTATGGCTTGTGGATTGTTTCTGGCGAGATTGCGTTCTAGAACGTCAACAGACGCTTCTTTTCACGTGAGGCCCTTCTTACCTTTCACTCGGTCACTGTTCCTTGTCCTCGATTCTTTCGTCTTCCTTCTATAGATAGGAACATAAAGGCCATACGTCACAATCAAACGTTCATTCTAAACCAGGCCACAGAATAAAATGTGTTCCACCATCATGTCGACAAACTTAGAGGTATGAAAATACAATTAAAGTTATCGAGAAAAAAATGCGAAAAAAAAGGGGTCAACCTTTTAATTAATTTTTTATTATTACATTTTCAATTTCTGTGTCACGACTCCATGGGTTCGTGCAGTTGTAGCGCCATAGCTTGATTATTTATCGACCGATTTACGACATTTTGGACTCGTTTTATAGGAGAATGACTGGGCATATCAACTAAAGCAAAAAAAGGTAATACCTGACAATTTGTAAGGCTAAAAAAATTGACCAAACTGAAAAAAAAATTTGAAATGCACTAATTTGGGTTACTTAAAATAATTTGAAAAAAAGCCGAATTAGTGCCTATTTATTAAGACATTTTAATGTTTAGCAGGATGTTTCCTGTTTTACCTCATGCAATTCTTGTATGTAGCACTAAAATTTTCGACAGAATAGGCCTTTTTGTATTATGACTTCTGTATCACAGCGCCATGTGTTCACGCAGTTGTAACGCCATATCCTGATTATTTATTGAGCGACTCACAAGTTTTTGGACCCATTCTATTCTAAAAAAATCCACCAAAATCCAACCAAAAAATTGTAATGCACTTGTTTTGGTTACTTGCAAATAATTTGGAAAAAAGCCATACTAGTGCCTATTTATAAACACAGTTTAATGTTTAGCAGCGATGATTTTAGTGCTACATAAACAAATTGCGTGTCGTTAGACAGGAAACATCCTTATAAACATTAAACTGTGTTTATAAATAGGCACTAATATGGCTTTTGTCCAAATTATTTGCAAGTAACCAAAACAAGTGCATTACACATTTTTTTTAAGTCTGGTGGATTTTTTTAGCCTGAGAAATTGTCGGATATTATTTTTTTGCCTTAGTTGATATGCCCAGTCATTCTCCTTTAAAATGAGTCCAAAATGTCGTGAATCGGTCGATAAATAATCAAGCTATGGCGCTACAACTGCGCGAACCCATGGAGTCGTGATACAGAAATTGAACATGTAATAAAAAATTAATCAAAGGGCTGACCCATTTTTTGCATTTTTTCTCGATAACTTTAATTGTATTTTCACACCTCAAAGTTTGTCGACATGATGGTGGAACACATTGTACTATAGATAATAATAGAAAAAACTCTAAGTCGGCCTTCGCTATTTATCATAAATGTATACTATACATTTATGTATACGCTCATCTCTAGTGTTAAAAAGTCTGAACCTATTTCTTCACCCCCTTTACGGTTGGAGTCATTACCAAAGTTTAGGCGGTAATTTTAAATCGGGGATAGGTAATTTAGTTCGGTCCAAGAGTCCACCGAAGTGCAGAATTTGGTTTATGGACGCTATATAAAACGCCATTTAACTTTGATATCTACAATACACTATAAAAGTACCTATGTCAAAGTTACATTTTGTTTTATAATTTGTGGTATATGTTCACTATATAGTAATAAATGAAATGGAAACCAGTAGTTGTCAAAAGTGTGTTAAGAATTGTCCGTTAAGTAGCTTAGTATAGTGTAAAGATACCCGATACTTAAAGGGGGTGATACACGTACGAACTTTAGGTACGCGGTTTTTAAGTTCGCGAACTTACTCGGCCCGACGTCGGTGACATACGTGAAGCTGAAATCAGTCGTTTTGATAATTTTTCTAAATAAACAAAACTTTTAACAAACGCCAAACACAAGAAGCATTGCGCATCGATGGCCTGCCGAAATAAAGTGGTCGCTCACGGCTCGCAGTACGAGCTGAGACAAGCTACGAGCAAGATTTCAAACCAGTTGGATCTCCGGCGGTTTGCGCGACGGTTTTAAAGTACGCGTACTTACGGTGACACACAGGCGAAAAAGGTCGTCGAGCCATAAGTACGCGTACTTGCTCGTACGTGTATCACACCTTTCAGACTATCATCATTGCCAACAGCGAACAGATTCCAAAATCTATTTTGGGGGATTTTTAGTTATCACTAGCTTGGGCTAGCGATAACTAAAAATCCCCCAGAATGAATCTTGACACATACTTTGACGTCATACAGGGCTGCACTCGGTGCTCGTACCGCTACTGACAAGTAATTGACTTAATAATATACAAACGAAAAAATGTATTTATTTCGCTCAAGCACTTTTGATGTGTATTTCTAGACAGTTCATTAATTTTTGTTCACAGAGTCATTATTTTTTGGCAACGAGATATTCACTAAAAATATTACTATATAAGACTGCACTGACTTGCAGGATTGCTAGTTCAGACCCCTAATAAAAAAACTAAATCTGAAATTCACTTCTGCGTCAGCTGATACCATCAATAGACGTCACGCCATTAAGTGTACTCTATTTCCAAGCTTTCGGGATCAAATGACCCCACATAATTTTAGATCGTTAAGCCATTTTTTCGATTTTTTGAGGGGAAAGTGAAGGTCACTGCTGTCTGAAAAATTTGATTTTCGTTCAGCGGCACTGAAACTCAAATCGACGGCCAGATCAGTAATCAGCGTCCTAAAATTATTCAAGAAACGAAGTTTCGTCTTGATAGAAGGCCAAATAAAGATTTTCGATTTTTTGAGGGGAAACTGAAGGTCAGGGCTATCTGAAAAATTTGAGCTTCGTTCAGCGGCACTGAAACACAAATCGGCGGCCAGATCTGTAATCACCGTCCTAAAATTATTCAAGAAACGAAGTTTCGTCTTGATAGAAGGCCAAATAAATATTTTTGATTCTTTGAGGGGAAGGTGAAGGTCAGGGCTGTCTGAAAAATTTGATCTTCGTTCAGCGGCACCGAAACTCAAATCGACGGCCAGATCTGTAATCAGCGTCCTAAAATTATTCAAGAAACAAAGTTTCGTCTTGATGGTACAGATTTTCGATTTTTTGAGGAGAAGGTGAAGGTCAGGGCTGTCTGAAAAATTTGATCTTCGTTCAGCAGCACTGAAACTCAAATCGACGGCCAGATCTATAATCATCGTCCTAAAATTATTCAAGAAACGAAGTTTCGTCTTGATAGAAGGCCAAATAAATATTTTCGATTTTTTAGGGGAAGGTGAAGGTCAGCGCTGTCTGAAAAATTTGATCTTCGTTCAGCGGCACTGAAACTCAAATTCGCTGCCAGATCTATAATCAGCGTCCTAAAATCATTCAAGAAACGAAGTTTCGTCTTGATAGAAGGCCAAATAAAGATTTTCGATTTTTTAGGGGAAGGTGAAGGTCAGGGCTGTCTGAAAAATTTGATGTTCGTTCAGCAGCACTGAAACTCAAATCGACGGCCAGATCTATAATCATCGTCCTAAAATTATTCAAGAAACGAAGTTTCGTCTTGATAGAAGGCCAAATAAATATTTTCGATTTTTTAGGGGAAGGTGAAGGTCAGGGCTGTCTGAAAAATTTGATCTTCGTTCAGCGGCACTGAAACTCAAATTCGCTGCCAGATCTATAATCAGCGTCCTAAAATCATTCAAGAAACGAAGTTTCGTCTTGATAGAAGGCCAAATAAAGATTTTCGATTTTTTGAGGGGAAAGTGAAGGTTAGTGCTGTCTGAAAAATTTGATCTTCGTTCAGCGGCACTAAAACTCATATCGGCGGCCAGATCCGTAATCAGCGTCCTAAAATTATTCAAGAAACAAAGTTTCGTCTTGATAGAAGGCCAAATAATGATTTTCGATTTCTTGAGGGGAAGGTGAAGGTCACGGCTGTCTGAAAAATTTGATCTTCATTGAGCGGCACTGAAACCCAAATCGACGGCCATATCCGTAATCAGCCTCCTAAAATTATTCAAGGGATGAAGTTTCGTCTTGATAGAAGGCCAAATAAAGATTTTCGATTTTCTGAGAAGAAGGTGAAGGTCAGGGCTGTCTGAAAAATTTGATCTTCGTTCAGCGGTACTGGAACTCAAATTGACGGCCAGATCTATAATCAGCGTCCTAAAATTATTCAAGAAACGAAGTTTCGTCGTGATAGAAGGCCAAATTAATATTTTCGATTTTTGAGGGGAAGGTGAAGGTCAGGGCTGTCTGAAAAATTTGATCTTCGTTTAGCGGCACTGACACTCAAATTGGCAGCCAGATCTATAATCAGCGTCCTAAAATTATTCAAAAAACCAAGTTTCGTCTTGATAGAAGGCCAAATAAAGATTTTCGATTTTTTGAGGGGAAAGTGAAGGTTAGTGCTGTCTGAAAAATTTGATCTTCGTTCAGCGGCTCTAAAACTCAAACCGGCGGCCAGATCCGTAATCAGCGTCCTAAAATTATTTAAGAAACGAAGTTTCGTCTTGATAGAAGGCCAATTTGGCATTTTCCGATTTTTTGAGGGGAAAGTGAAGGTCAGGGCTATCTGAAAAATTTGATCTTTGTTCAGTGGCACTGAAACTCAAATCGGCGGCCAGATCTGTAATCAGCGTCCTAAAATTATTCAAGGAACGAAGTTTCGTCTTGATAGAAGGCCAAATAAAGATTTTCGATTTTTTGAGGGGAAGGTGAAGGTGAAGGCTGTCTGAAAAATTTGATCTTCGTTCAGCGGCAATAAAACTCAAATCGAAGGCCAGATCTGTAATCAGCATCCTAAAATTATCCAAGAAACGAAGTTTCGTCTTGATAGAAGGCCAAATAAAGATTTTCGATTTTTTGAGGGGAAAGTGAAGGTTAGTGCTGTCTGAAAAATTTGATCTTCGTTCAGCGGCTCTAAAACTCAAACCGGCGGCCAGATTTGTAATCAGCGTCCTAAAATTATTCAAAAAACGAAGTTTCCTCTTGATAGAAGGCCAAATAAAGATTATCGATTTTTTGAGGGGAAAGTGAATGTTAGTGCTGTCTGAAAAATTTGATCTTCGTTCAGCGGCTCTGAAACTCAAACCGGCGGCCAGATCCGTAATCAGCGTCCTAAAATCATTCAAGAAACAAAGTTTCGTCTTGACAGAAGGCCAAATAATGATTTTCGATTTCTTGAGGGGAAGGTGAAGGTCAGGGCTGTCTGAAAAATTTGATCTTCATTCAGCAGCACTAAAACTCAAATCGACGGCCAGATCCGTAATCAGCGTCCGAAAATTATTCAAAAAACGAAGTTTCGTCTTGATAGGAGGCCAAATAAAGATTTTCGATTTTTTGAGGGGAAAGTGAAGGTTAGTGCTGTCTGAAAAATTTGATCTTCGTTCAGCGGCTCTGAAGCTCAAACCGGCGGCCAGATCCGTAATCAGCGTCCTAAAATTATTCAAAAAACGAAGTTTCGTCTTGATAGAAGGCCAAATAAAGATTATCGATTTTTTGAGGGGAAAGTGAAGGTTAGTGCTGTCTGAAAAATTTGATCTTCGTTCAGCGGCTCTGAAACTCAAACCGGCGGCCAGATCCGTAATCAGCGTCCTAAAATTATTCAAGAAACAAAGTTTCGTCTTGATAGAAGGCCAAATAATGATTTTCGATTTCTTGAGGGGAAGGTGAAGGTCAGGGCTGTCTGAGAAATTTGATCTTCGTTCAGCAGCACTGAAACTCAAATCGACGGCCAGATATGTAATCAGCGTAATAAAATCATTCAAGGAACAAAGTTTCGTCTTGATGCAAGGCCAAATACAGATTTTCGATTTTTTGAGGAGAAGGTCAGGGCTGTCTGAAAAACTTGATCTTCGTTCAGCAGCACTGAAAATCAAATCGACGACCAGATCCGTAATCAGCGTCCTAAAATTATTCAAGAAACAAAGTTTCGTCTTGATAGAAGGCCAAATAATGATTTTCGATTTCTTGAGGGGAAGGTGAAGGTCAGGGCTGTCTGAAAAATTTGATCTTCGTTCAGCAGCACTGAAACTCAAATCGACGGCCAGATATGTAATCAGCGTAATAAAATCATTCAAGGAACAAAGTTTCGTCTTCATAGAAGGCCAGATAAAGATTTTCGATTTTTCGAGGGGAATGTGAAGGTCAGGGCTGTCTGAAAAATTTGATCTTCGTTCAGCGGCACTGAAACTCAAACTGGCGGCCAGATCTATAATCATCGTCCTAAAATTATTCAAGAAACGAAGTTTCGTCTTGATAGAAGGCCAAATAAATATTTTCGATTTTTTAGGGGAAGGTGAAGGTCAGGGCTGTCTGAAAAATTTAATCTTCGTTCAGCGGCACTGAAATTAAAATTCGCTGCCAGATCTATAATCAGCGTTCTAAAATCATTCAAGAAACGAAGTTTCGTCTTTATAGAAGGCCAAATAAAGATTATCGATTTTTTGAGGGGAAAGTGAAGGTTAGTGCTGTCTGAAAAATTTGATCTTCGTTCAGCGGCACTAAGACTCAAATCGGCGGCCAGATCCGTAATCAGCGTCCTAAAATTATTCAAGACACAAAGTTTCGTCTTGATAGAAGGCCAAATAATGATTTTCGATTTCTTGAGGGGAAGGTCAAGGTCAGGGCTGTCTGAAAAATTTGATCTTCGTTCAGCGGCACTGAAACTCAAATCGACGGCCAGATCCGTAATCAGCGTCCTAAAATTATTCAAAAAACGAAGTTTCGTCTTGATAGAAGGCCAAATAAAGATTATCGATTTTTTGAGGGGAAAGTGAAGGTTAGTGCTGTCTGAAAAATTTGATCTTCGTTCAGCGGCTCTGAAACTCAAACCGGCGGCCAGATCCGTAATCAGCGTCCTAAAATTATTCAAGAAACAAAGTTTCGTCTTGATAGAAGGCCAAATAATGATTTTCGATTTCTTGAGGGGAAGGTGAAGGTCAGGGCTGTCTGAAAAATTTGATCTTCATTCAGCAGCACTGAAACTCAAATCGACGGCCAGATCCGTAATCAGCGTCCAAAAATTATTCAAAAAACGAAGTTTCGTCTTGATAGGAGGCCAAATAAAGATTTTCGATTTTTTGAGGGGAAAGTGAAGGTTAGTGCTGTCTGAAAAATTTGACCTTCGTTCAGCGGCTCTGAAGCTCAAACCGGCGGCCAGATCCGTAATCAGCGTCCTAAAATTATTCAAAAAACGAAGTTTCGTCTTGATAGAAGGCCAAATAAAGATTATCGATTTTTTGAGGGGAAAGTGAAGGTTAGTGCTGTCTGAAAAATTTGATCTTCGTTCAGCGGCTCTGAAACTCAAACCGGCGGCCAGATCCGTAATCAGCGTCCTAAAATTATTCAAGAAACAAAGTTTCGTCTTGATAGAAGGCCAAATAATGATTTTCGATTTCTTGAGGGGAAGGTGAAGGTCAGGGCTGTCTGAAAAATTTGATCTTCATTCAGCAGCACTGAAACTCAAATCGACGGCCAGATCCGTAATCAGCGTCCGAAAATTATTCAAGAAACGAAGTTTCGTCTTGATAGGAGGCCAAATAAAGATTTTCGATTTTTTGAGGGGAAAGTGAAGGTTAGTGCTGTCTGAAAAATTTGATCTTCGTTCAGCGGCTCTGAAGCTCAAACCGGCGGCCAGATCCGTAATCAGCGTCCTAAAATTATTCAAAAAACGAAGTTTCGTCTTGATAGAAGGCCAAATAAAGATTTTCGATTTTTTGAGGGGAAAGTGAAGGTTAGTGCTGTCTGAAAAATTTGATCTTCGTTCAGCGGCTCTGAAGCTCAAACCGGCGGCCAGATCCGTAATCAGCGTCCTAAAATTATTCAAAAAACGAAGTTTCGTCTTGATAGAAGGCCAAATAAAGATTATCGATTTTTTGAGGGGAAAGTGAAGGTTAGTGCTGTCTGAAAAATTTGATCTTCGTTCAGCGGCTCTGAAGCTCAAACCGGCGGCCAGATCCGTAATCAGCGTCCGAAAATTATTCAAAAAACGAAGTTTCGTCTTGATAGAAGGCCAAATAAAGATTATCGATTTTTTGAGGGGAAAGTGAAGGTTAGTGCTGTCTGAAGAATTTGATCTTCGTTCAGCGGCTCTGAAACTCAAACCGGCGGCCAGATCCGTAATCAGCGTCCTAAAATTATTCAAGAAACAAAGTTTCGTCTTGATAGAAGGCCAAATAATGATTTTCGATTTCTTGAGGGGAAGGTGAAGGTCAGGGCTGTCTGAAAAATTTGATCTTCATTCAGCAGCACTGAAACTCAAATCGACGGCCAGATCCGTAATCAGCGTCCGAAAATTATTCAAAAAACGAAGTTTCGTCTTGATAGGAGGCCAAATAAAGATTTTCGATTTTTTGAGGGGAAAGTGAAGGTTAGTGCTGTCTGAAAAATTTGATCTTCGTTCAGCGGCTCTGAAGCTCAAACCGGCGGCCAGATCCGTAATCAGCGTCCTAAAATTATTCAAAAAACGAAGTTTCGTCTTGATAGAAGGCCAAATAAAGATTATCGATTTTTTGAGGGGAAAGTGAAGGTTAGTGCTGTCTGAAAAATTTGATCTTCGTTCAGCGGCTCTGAAGCTCAAACCGGCGGCCAGATCCGTAATCAGCGTCCTAAAATTATTCAAAAAACGAAGTTTCGTCTTGATAGGAGGCCAAATAAAGATTATCGATTTTTTGAGGGGAAAGTGAAGGTTAGTGCTGTCTGAAAAATTTGATCTTCGTTCAGCAGCACTGAAACTCAAATCGACGGCCAGATCCGTAATCAGCGTCCTAAAATTATTCAAAAAACGAAGTTTCGTCTTGATAGGAGGCCAAATAAAGATTATCGATTTTTTGAGGGGAAAGTGAAGGTTAGTGCTGTCTGAAAAATTTGATCTTCGTTCAGCGGCTCTGAAGCTCAAACCGGCGGCCAGATCCGTAATCAGCGTCCTAAAATTATTCAAAAAACGAAGTTTCGTCTTGATAGAAGGCCAAATAAAGATTATCGATTTTTTGAGGGGAAAGTGAAGGTTAGTGCTGTCTGAAAAATTTGATCTTCGTTCAGCAGCACTGAAACTCAAATCGACGGCCAGATCCGTAATCAGCGTCCTAAAATTATTCAAAAAACGAAGTTTCGTCTTGATAGGAGGCCAAATAAAGATTATCGATTTTTTGAGGGGAAAGTGAAGGTTAGTGCTGTCTGAAAAATTTGATCTTCGTTCAGCGGCTCTGAAGCTCAAACCGGCGGCCAGATCCGTAATCAGCGTCCTAAAATTATTCAAAAAACGAAGTTTCGTCTTGATAGAAGGCCAAATAAAGATTATCGATTTTTTGAGGGGAAAGTGAAGGTTAGTGCTGTCTGAAGAATTTGATCTTCGTTCAGCGGCTCTGAAACTCAAACCGGCGGCCAGATCCGTAATCAGCGTCCTAAAATTATTCAAGAAACAAAGTTTCGTCTTGATAGAAGGCCAAATAATGATTTTCGATTTCTTGAGGGGAAGGTGAAGGTCAGGGCTGTCTGAAAAATTTGATCTTCATTCAGCAGCACTGAAACTCAAATCGACGGCCAGATCCGTAATCAGCGTCCGAAAATTATTCAGGAAACGAAGTTTCGTCTTGATAGAAGGCCAAATAAAGATTTTCGATTTTTTGAGGGGAAAGTGAAGGTTAGGGCTATCTGAAAAATTTGAGCTTCGTTCAGCGGCACTGAAACACAAATCGGCGGCCAGATCTGTAATCAGCGTCCTAAAATTATTCAAGAAACAAAGTTTCGCCTTGATAGAAGGCCAAATAATGATTTTCGATTTCTTGAGGGGAAGGTGAAGGTCAGGGCTGTCTGAAAAATTTGATCTTCATTCAGCAGCACTGAAACTCAAATCGACGGCCAGATCCGTAATCAGCGTCCGAAAATTATTCAAAAAACGAAGTTTCGTCTTGATAGGAGGCCAAATAAAGATTTTCGATTTTTTGAGGGGAAAGTGAAGGTTAGTGCTGTCTGAAAAATTTGATCTTCGTTCAGCGGCTCTGAAGCTCAAACCGGCGGCCAGATCCGTAATCAGCGTCCTAAAATTATTCAAAAAACGAAGTTTCGTCTTGATAGAAGGCCAAATAAAGATTATCGATTTTTTGAGGGGAAAGTGAAGGTTAGTGCTGTCTGAAAAATTTGATCTTCGTTCAGCAGCACTGAAACTCAAATCGACGGCCAGATCCGTAATCAGCGTCCTAAAATTATTCAAAAAACGAAGTTTCGTCTTGATAGGAGGCCAAATAAAGATTATCGATTTTTTGAGGGGAAAGTGAAGGTTAGTGCTGTCTGAAAAATTTGATCTTCGTTCAGCGGCTCTGAAGCTCAAACCGGCGGCCAGATCCGTAATCAGCGTCCTAAAATTATTCAAAAAACGAAGTTTCGTCTTGATAGAAGGCCAAATAAAGATTATCGATTTTTTGAGGGGAAAGTGAAGGTTAGTGCTGTCTGAAAAATTTGATCTTCGTTCAGCAGCACTGAAACTCAAATCGACGGCCAGATCCGTAATCAGCGTCCTAAAATTATTCAAAAAACGAAGTTTCGTCTTGATAGGAGGCCAAATAAAGATTATCGATTTTTTGAGGGGAAAGTGAAGGTTAGTGCTGTCTGAAAAATTTGATCTTCGTTCAGCGGCTCTGAAGCTCAAACCGGCGGCCAGATCCGTAATCAGCGTCCTAAAATTATTCAAAAAACGAAGTTTCGTCTTGATAGAAGGCCAAATAAAGATTATCGATTTTTTGAGGGGAAAGTGAAGGTTAGTGCTGTCTGAAGAATTTGATCTTCGTTCAGCGGCTCTGAAACTCAAACCGGCGGCCAGATCCGTAATCAGCGTCCTAAAATTATTCAAGAAACAAAGTTTCGTCTTGATAGAAGGCCAAATAATGATTTTCGATTTCTTGAGGGGAAGGTGAAGGTCAGGGCTGTCTGAAAAATTTGATCTTCATTCAGCAGCACTGAAACTCAAATCGACGGCCAGATCCGTAATCAGCGTCCGAAAATTATTCAAAAAACGAAGTTTCGTCTTGATAGGAGGCCAAATAAAGATTTTCGATTTTTTGAGGGGAAAGTGAAGGTTAGTGCTGTCTGAAAAATTTGATCTTCGTTCAGCGGCTCTGAAGCTCAAACCGGCGGCCAGATCCGTAATCAGCGTCCTAAAATTATTCAAGAAACAAAGTTTCGCCTTGATAGAAGGCCAAATAATGATTTTCGATTTCTTGAGGGGAAGGTGAAGGTCAGGGCTGTCTGAAAAATTTGATCTTCATTCAGCAGCACTGAAACTCAAATCGACGGCCAGATCCGTAATCAGCGTCCGAAAATTATTCAAAAAACGAAGTTTCGTCTTGATAGGAGGCCAAATAAAGATTTTCGATTTTTTGAGGGGAAAGTGAAGGTTAGTGCTGTCTGAAAAATTTGATCTTCGTTCAGCGGCTCTGAAGCTCAAACCGGCGGCCAGATCCGTAATCAGCGTCCTAAAATTATTCAAAAAACGAAGTTTCGTCTTGATAGAAGGCCAAATAAAGATTATCGATTTTTTGAGGGGAAAGTGAAGGTTAGTGCTGTCTGAAAAATTTGATCTTCGTTCAGCGGCTCTGAAGCTCAAACCGGCGGCCAGATCCGTAATCAGCGTCCTAAAATTATTCAAAAAACGAAGTTTCGTCTTGATAGAAGGCCAAATAAAGATTATCGATTTTTTGAGGGGAAAGTGAAGGTTAGTGCTGTCGGAAAAATTGGATCTTCGTTCAGCGGCACTAAAACTCAAATCGGCGGCCAGATCCGTAATCAGCGTCCTAAAATTATTCAAGAAACAAAGTTTCGTCTTGATAGAAGGCCAAATAATGATTTTCGATTTCTTGAGGGGAAGGTGAAGGTCAGGGCTGTCTGAAAAATTTGATCTTCATTCAGCAGCACTGAAACTCAAATCGACGGCCAGATCCGTAATCAGCGTCCTAAAATTATTCAAGAAACAAAGTTTCGTCTTGATAGAAGGCCAAATAAAGATTTTGGATTTTTTGAGGGGAAGGTGAAGGTCAGGGCTGTCTGAAAAAGTTGATCTTCATTCAGCGGACTGAAACTCAAATCGACGGCCA
The DNA here is from genome assembly GCA_951848785.1 of Callosobruchus maculatus. Classification (NCBI taxonomy): domain Eukaryota; kingdom Metazoa; phylum Arthropoda; class Insecta; order Coleoptera; family Chrysomelidae; genus Callosobruchus; species Callosobruchus maculatus. The sequence goes on along the minus strand of CATOUR010000157.1, from coordinate 25,947 downwards.
TATCCGTAATCAGCCTCCTAAAATTATTCAAGGGATGAAGTTTCGTCTTGATAGAAGGCCAAATAAAGATTTTCGATTTTCTGAGAAGAAGGTGAAGGTCAGGGCTGTCTGAGAAATTTGACCTTCGTTCAGCGGTACAGGAACTCAAATTGACGGCCAGATCTATAATCAGCGTCCTAAAATTATTCAAGAAACGAAGTTTCGTCTTGATAAAAGGCCAAATTAATATTTTCGATTTTTGAGGGGAAGGTGAAGGTCAGGGCTGTGTGAAAGATTTGATCTTCGTTTAGCGGCACTGACACTCAAATCGGCAGCCAGATCTATAATCAGCGTCCTAAAATTATTCAAAAAACGAAGTTTCCTCTTGATAGAAGGCCAAATAAAGATTTTCGATTTTTTGAGGGGAAAGTGAAGGTTAGTGCTGTCTGAAAAATTTGATCTTCGTTCAGCGGCTCTAAAACTCAAACCGGCGGCCAGTTCCGTAATCAGCGTCCTAAAATTATTCAAGAAACGAAGTTTCGTCTTGATAGAAGGCCAAATTGATATTTTCGATTTTTTGAGGGGAAAGTGAAGGTCAGGGCTATCTGAAAAATTTGATCTTTGTTCAGTGGCACTGAAACTCAAATCGGCGGCCAGATCTGTAATCAGCGTCCTAAAATTATTCAAGGAACGAAGTTTCGTCTTGATAGAAGGCCAAATAAAGATTTTCGATTTTTTGAGGGGAAGGTGAAGGTCAAGGCTGTCTGAAAAATTTGATCTTCGTTCAGCGGCAATAAAACTCAAATCGATGGTCAGATCTGTAATCAGCATCTTAAAATTATTCAAGAAACGAAGTTTCGTCTTGATAGAAGGCCAAATAAATATTTTCGATTTTCTGAGGGGAAGGTGAAGGTCAGGGCTATCTGAAAAATTTGATCTTTGTTCAGTGGCACTGAAACTCAAATCGGCGGCCAGATCTGTAATCAGCGTCCTAAAATTATTCAAGGAACGAAGTTTCGTCTTGATAGAAGGCCAAATAAAGATTTTCGATTTTTTGAGGGGAAGGTGAAGGTCAAGGCTGTCTGAAAAATTTGATCTTCGTTCAGCGGCAATAAAACTCAAATCGATGGTCAGATCTGTAATCAGCATCTTAAAATTATTCAAGAAACGAAGTTTCGTCTTGATAGAAGGCCAAATAAATATTTTCGATTTTCTGAGGGGAAGGTGAAGGTCAGGGCTGTCTGAAAAACTTGATCTTCGTTCAGCGGCACTGAAACTCAAATCGACGGCTAGATCTGAAATCAGCTTCCTAAAATTATTCAAGGAACGAAGTTTCGTCTTGACGGAAGGCCAAATAAAGATTTTCGATTTTTTGAGGGGAAGGTGAAGGTCGGGGCTGTCTGAAAAATTTGATCTTCGTTCAGCGGCACTGAAACTCAAATCAATGGTAAGATCTGTAATCAGCATCCTAAAATTATTCAAGAAACGAAGTTTCGTCTTGATAGAAGGCCAAATAAATATTTTCGATTTTTTGAGGGGAAGGTGAAGGTCAGGGCTGTCTGAAAAACTTGATCTTCGTTCAGCGGCACTGAAACTCAAATCGACGGCTAGATCTGAAATCAGCGTCCTAAAATTATTCAAGGAACGAAGTTTCGTCTTGACGGAAGGCCAAATAAAGATTTTCGATTTTTTGAGAGGAAGGTGAAGGTCAGGGCTGTCTGAAAAACTTGATCTTCGTTCAGCGGCAATAAAACTCAAATCGAAGGCCAGATCTGTAATCAGCATCCTAAAATTATTCAAGGAACGAAGTTTCGTCTTAATAGAAGGCCACATAAGTATTTTCGATTTTTTGAGGGGAAGGTGAAGATCAGGGCTGTCTGAAAAACCTGATCTTCGTTCAGCGGCACTGAGACTCAAATCGACGGCTAGACCTGTAATCAGCATCCTAAAATTATTCAAGGAACGAAGTTTCGTCTTGATAGAAGGCCAAATAAATGTCTTCGATTTTTTGAGGGGAAGGTGAAGGTCAGGGCTGTCTGAAAAACTTGATCTTCGTTCAGCGGCACTGAAACTCAAATCGACGGCTAGATCTGAAATCAGCGTCCTAAAATTATTCAAGGAACGAAGTTTCGTCTTGATAGAAGGCCAAATGAAGATTTTCGATTTTTTGAGGGGAAGTGAAGGTCAGGGCTATCCGAAAAATTTGATCTTCGTTCAGCGGCACTGAAACTCAAATCGACGGCCAGATCTATAATCACCGTTCTAAAATTATTCAGGAAAGGAAGTTTCATCTTGAAAGAAGGCCAAATAAATATTTTCGATTTTTGAGGGGACGGTGAAGGTCCGAGCTGTCTGAAAAATTTGGTCTTCGTTCAGGGGCATTGACACTCAAATCGACGGCCAGTTCTATTATCAGCATCTTAAAATTATTGAAGAAACGAAGTTTCGTCTTGGTAGAAGGCCAAATAAAAGTTTTCGATTTTTTGAGGGGAAAGTGAAGGTTAGTGCTGTCTGAAAAAGTTGATCTTCATTCAGCGGCACTGAAACTCTAATCGGCGGTCAGATCTGTAATCACCGTCGTAAAATTATTCAAGAAACGAAGTTTTGTCTTGATAGAAGGGCAAATAAAGATTTTCGATTTTTTGAGGGGAAGGTGAAGGTCAGGGCTATCTGAAAAATTTGATCTTTGTTCGGTGGCACTGACACTCAAATCGGCGGCCAGATCTATAATCAGCGTCCTAAAATTACTTAAGAAACGAAGTTTCGTCTTGATAGAAGGCCAAATAAAGATTTTCGATTTTTGAGGGGAAGGTGAAGGTCAGGGCTGTCTGAAAAATTTGATCTTCGTTCAGCGGCACTGACACTCAACTCGGCGGCCAGATCTGTAATCAGCGGAATAATTGAGGAAAAACGAAAATAAAAGTTAAAACTTTGACACCCTGGAAGTCCAGCATTTTAAGGCCACATGTTTCTATCTCAATGTTCATAAAAATGTAGATCTATCTCCTGTCAAGCGTTGTCGGTCGAATATCCGGACACCCTGTATGTTTTTGCGCTCTCACTAAAGGCGAGTTTACTCGCGCATTTGCTCTCCGAAACGGAATTTAAAAACGCACTTGTCTGAATCGCCTTTCTGGGACTTTAAAATTAATGCTTAATAAAACATATGTACAATCAACCACATCAATTACTTTAAATATAAGGCAAAGACCTGACATTAGTCTCCTTTGTTTTAAAATAAGCTAAATTATTTTCTTAAAAGCCCATAGTTACCATTTTATACAGGTTGACGATTTTTGAAACCCAGATTTCTTAATAATTTATTAGTCTTTCACCAACTTGAAGAAGCACAACATGCTGTCAATTTGACATTGGTGTGAGAAATACAATTATGGGGAACCTATATGTAAACGCGGCGCTGTATCACAGCATAGTAAACAACCAGCACAATAACTCAGGTTGGCGGAAATTACACGCGCATCCCCGCTTTTGGATGATTTTTTGTAGGGATGCTAACGATACTTCGATACTTCTGCACTAATATCGGGTATTTTTGTCATCGACACTTTTTGAGGCATTCCAAGCTGATATCGATACTTTTGTATCGGCATCGAAAATAATTATATAATTATTGAGGGGTGTAATCAGTTGCAAAAAATGCTCTGTACGAACCAAACGCGCCTATTTGGCTAAAAAATATCGAGTTCGTACCGGTATCGATATTTTCATTTTCGCATCTCTACCAAAGCTTCACATCCGTAAAATCATCCCAAGGTCAAATTCTGTGGGAACTATTCTTATATGGGAAATCCTCAGAGATATTATGCTGGTTGTTTACCATGCAGTGGCTGTATTTTAATAGGTGGCAATTTTCTAAGGGTACACGGCACGGTAAGAGGTAACCAGCGAGATTCGAGGGCGATTTATAATATCTTACCTTATTTAAACTAGATGGATAAATATAATAGTAGCGCGTGAAGCGCGAGTTAAAAGGGGTTATTAGAGATGTGCAGGTTCAAAGTTGTGTTCAAATAGTTCGATAGCTATTCCACATACCATAGAAATAGACCGAAGCTCTTGTATCACGTGATCAGGGCAGCGATTTGTTATATGCTAAACAGGTTCAATGGATCTGTGTCCGTCCAACGTGTGGACACAGCATAATAAGAAACCAGCATAATATCTCTGAGGATTTCCTATATAAAACTGGTTCCCACAAAATTTGACCTTGGGAGGATTTATGGATGATTTTACGGCTGTGAAGTTTGGGTAGAGATGCGAAAATAAAAATATCGATACAGGTACCAACTCGATATTTTCTATAATTCTATAATTATTTTCGATACCGATACAAAAGTACCGATACAAGCTTGGAATGCCTCAAAAAGAATCGATGACAAAAATACTCGATATTAGTGCAGAAGTATCGAAGTACCGTTACCATCCCTCATCTAAAAGTGGGGATGCGCGTGTAATTTCCGCTAACTTGAGTTATTGTCCTGGTTGTTTATTATGCTGTGGTGTGGATTTGCATCCATTTATGTGATCTGTGGTATCCATGTATCCATCATTTCGACAACGGATACTGATCCATACATTATGACGTGAACGAATAAGACTTGAGGTTGATAACTCCTCTTCTGAAAACTATTTAAAACTACTGCCTACTTGCCGCCAGTAAACGCACTGTTGAATTATCCAACAACCAAAATTCATCTTCACTGTCTAAACACATTTTAGCGACTGAACATGACGAATAATAAATAGTTTTATACATTGACGTCTTAAAACGTCAAATTTTTCGTTCAAATGCCCCCCTTATTCTCTCTCTCTCTTTCTCCGCTACCCTTGCCGCTTGCCTCTTACCTCGCCGCTCTACTATGTTTGTACCCTAACAGCGTAATCTCAATAACCGCTTGACCCCAGCATGCTCGGTACTTCACTGCGTTGCCGTCTATGCATCAGATTATAAGGTTTATTTTCGAGTAGATGCATGCACCGGAGATAAAGTCATCTATCACCGCATGCATCAATCGCTTTCGCATTATCAATCCGTTCATGAGTGAATAGATCATGTCATCTATTTTTATCATCTCACTTTCAATGGCTCATTAGCAACGATGATTAAACAGCGCGCTTAATATGTCGGCAGCCTTATTCAGGCATGATAGGAAATTGGAATGCATGGGGGATGTACCGGGTGACCAAATAGGAATGCAAAGTGCTCTATCTCGGAAACTATTTGCCAAAGAGACTTGCGATGCAAAAACCGAGAAAAATATTTTCAGATTTCCAAGATCGTCACCAGAGAGCGTAAACGCCGTCTTAAACATTTGACGTTATTTTTCACCGAAATCCACCTAGTAAATGTTACCAAAGGTATGTGCATCTCAAAGCTAAGATTTATTGGAGTAATTTCTGTGTAACACTTTTTGACGTAGGTATCTATTAAGATTAGGAGGTGAAGGGTTATTCAATGATTTTTATTTCACACACCGATAGATGAGGAGAGCATTGTAATCTCGAAAATTTTCGATTTCGAGATAATACGCTTTTTGGGCATTTTATGATATCTGCACCAAATTCCACATCACACATTTCCCTCTCTGTCTGTCTGTTGGCGTTTTTCTAGCCTCGTAATCTCAGTAACTGATGTATGGATTGTCGTGACATTTGGGCAGCAATACGCTATTGGGTCACAGTAGGTAACGCTGTTTTCAAATTCGGTGCAAGGGCGGCGGAGTAACAAAACACTTTGTATTCAAGCATTTTTGGGGTTCATTTTATACTCTTTTTGGGTAGGGGTGAAATTGGGATGGTTGAGGGGTGGGGGGTTTTAAAACTGGAAAATTTCTTGTATTCGTAAAAGGCTGCCCACTGACCTGTGAAAGAAAGACCTAGCGGCATAATACACTTCTTTAGATAAATCCGAACATTGCCTTGCCTATTACAAAAACCAAAGAACTTAGATATATACGAGTATTGCTTTAGATCGTTCTGTATTGCGTAACGAACGTGGAAACTATTGAATTGATTGTAATGAAATTTCGACACAGTATCCTTGGCGAGGATGGAAAACACCTATGGCTTTTAAAAATCGTGTCAGTGACGGCATAGTAATAATCAAAAAACCAAATATATAAAAACAAGGCAAACCTCATTTTTAGGCATTTTAGGGTTTCTTGATTATTTACTACTTTTTTGAGTGGGGGTGAAATTGGGATAGTTGGGGGGTGGGAGGTTGCAAAACCGAAAATGGCATTGTAGTTATAATAGGCTGCCCATTGGCCTGTGGAAGAAAAACTTAGCGGCATAATACACTTCATGCATTTAACTACGTCATACTTCGATAAAAATTTGACTTTACTGACTAATTGATCACTAGATATCTGGAAAACGGTTACACAGAGCGACATTTTCAAAGTATACTTATTTCACGTAAAAAGGCTTGAAAAAGATAATCTTCAACATTTACACTAATGCACCGTGATATAAAAATGTTACATCATTTTAAAGAGGTTTAATGCACACTAGAGGGCGCTAGAGAGAGTAGAGTTCCTAATTTCGTGCCGTTAGGTCATCTTGTTGATGATTTATTAAGCAGAAATGAAATGATAATTACAACTTCACCACCCTGTAGTTCGGTCACATCAACTTTTGCAGTGAGGTAGGTTTGGTTAAATCTCAATACCTATTTTCTCCAAAGGATATATCCGCAGTTTTGCTGTGCACCATTAATTACGGGACACCCTGTATGTAACATTTGTCTACGGAGTGAGAAATGTCGCAGAACATGACAAAAACAGAACAGAACATAATAACGAATAATTTTCAATGTACATTGGAGAGACATCTATAAAGATATCATACATTCCACTACACAACTTCATATACAATATATCAAAAAATATATGCATGCTCACATTGATGCCATCAGGATAGGGATGGGACATCAAAAGAAAACATCGATGTTGGACATCGATATCAACATCGACGGTCTGCTATCGATAACTACGATATGTCGTATTCAAAACATCGATGTTTGAACATCGCAAAAACATCGATATATTCGGGTATTGGTGTTGCTCAATTTAAATGTTAGAAATATATAATGATATGTATTTTACTACTAAGTATTTCAAATTTTACAGCATAGTAAGCATGAAATAATAAAGACCAGAGACTAGCTAAACTAACAAATTTTATTAAATTTTAATAAAAAAATAAAAATAAGTTTTGGTTGTCTATTTCCTTTTTCAAATTGCTTTGCAACTTTAGCGAATTTGAGAAGATGAAATCAGTCAATGTCAAATGTCATCTCAAATCAATTTGAAATAGGACAAGCAAAAAACAATTCACATTCTCCATTGTGAGAACGTGAGCCGAGGTTTTTATCAACTTGCCAAATCTAGTAGCTTGTGATTATACCCCCCTCCCATAAATTCGTAATGACGTCAATCAGTCACAATCGCGTCGGTGTTGTCTTGGTACAAAATAGCAGTATCTAGTTCACTGAAAGGAAGAAGAATGCACACCTCTACAAAGGAACCCAAAGCGCCTTCAATTGGTATTTTAAATCATGGGGCAAAACCGAAGACCAAAAAACAGCAGACTTTACTTTTTTGTATATTTTTAATTTGTAATTGAAACTTTTAAGAAAACATCGATGCAAATTTTTAAAAACATCGATGTTTTCATCGATGGTTCAAGTTAGCAACATCGATGGTAAAAACATCGATCATCGGACGTGAAACATCGATGTGTTCCAAACATCGATAATTATCGCCCACCCCTACATCAGGAACATCCCAGCGCTTAACTAAAAGCATTGCTTGTCTTGTTAGCACCGTAACGTGATGACTGGTAAGACCAATATCAGAATGCTCCCCTATACTTAATGCTGCAAATGCAAACAAATGTTATTTCTCTGAGCTATACTATACGTCTACCTTCGGTGCTTCTAGTCATTGAAGTATGAGGTCTAGGTCTACGGCGGCGGCGTCCCTGGTGTCGGTGTTCCGCGCACCTCGTGATCCTCCCGGCGCGGCAGCGGCAAAGCGTTGGTCCGGGCAGGCAGCGGGGGCGGCACATCCGCGTCGCTCCGGGGCGCCGCCGCCACCATCGCCGCCTCCACTCAGTGCGCGACGCCGAAGGGCGGCAGACGGACGTACCGACCGACCGACCGACCGACCGACCGGCCGACCGGAGACGGACGGACGGACGCCCGACGGACGGCACGAACGCGCCACGACGAGCCCCCGGGGGCCCCTGACGCCCGATCGATGCAGCACCGCCGACGGCGGGACTTCGGGCACACCACCAGGAGGCGACCCCCTCGACGACGCCGCCTCCGCCGTCCACCATTCCGCGGATGGTGAGTCGCGGCCTGCCGCCGCTCGACCCAGAGCTGCGCCAACACATCCGCACCTGTCCCTGCTCCTGCGACCATATGGGATACGGTAATTGCAGGGACTACAGGACCCAGCATGCTCGCAGCCACGGCACTGCCACCACTGCGATACGTCTCGAAGATGATGCTCCCCAGGTAACCTCAACCTTGCACTTGTGTTTCTCCTAAGCAAATAATCATCGTATTTAAATCAAAGAGTCTGTGTCATAATAAGTAACAGTCGCATTTCCATCTAGATGAGCTTACTCCAGCTCTTCATTCGCTCTCTGTCACAATAAGAGGTGGTTTGGCATTTGTAGCTTGCTAGTTGTGCTTGTTCTAAGCAAAAAATTATGAGCTCGGCGTACTCACCATTCGAGGCAAGGAAGTTGCAGGAACTATAGGAGGCGGCGATCGCGCGACTTCTCAGTAAAACACCATCAACTTTCTATCAAACAGAAGCCAGTATCACTAGAAAAGTTGGTCCTCCATATGTAAATTGCGTATTCTAATACAGGGTGTCCCACAACGATTAAGATAAGCAACATATCGGAACTAGGTATCAGTAGAGACTTATAATTTTGTAGGTGTAAATCAGAGCAAATGCTCTTTTCCTATTATTGTGTTACCCAATGAGTATTTGTTTTTGGTCACGTGACGTTCAATTCAAAATTATTAATGGGACATCCTGTATATTTGGGAATTTTGTATTACTCCCAATAAAACAACTCCAACAAACTAGCATACTTGAGGTCTAAAATCTACTACCATTATGAAACACTAGGAAAATAATTTAACTGCAGGGGTACATGTTATAATCAATGGTAGTGGTACCATCTTTTAAGTACCTGTAGCTCTTGAATTAATTACTTTAGACCTGAAGTGTGCTAATTTGTTGGAATTTTTTTATAGACAGGAACACACACATTCACAAATATACAGGGTGCCCCATTAATAATTTTGAATCAATACCAAAAACAAATACCTCAATCTGTAACACAATGATAAGATAAGACACAACATTTGATCTAATTTACACCCCAAAATTATAATTCTCTACTACTGCCCAGTTCTGTTATATAGCTTATCTTAATCGTCGTGGGGCACCCTGTATATCACCAAATTAATATCCCGCAACCGTATGGGATACGGTAATTGCAGGGACTACAGGACCCAGCATACTCGCAACCAAGGCACTGCGTCCACTGCGATACACCTCGAAGATGATGCTCCCCAGGTACCCTACAGCCTTGCACTTGTGTTTCTCCTAAACAAGTAGTTAGCATCGTATTTGCATCAAAGAGTCTGTGTCATAATAAAGGACACTCACATTTCCATCTAGATCAGCTTACTCCAGCCACTCACCATGAAGTCTGCATTCGCTCTCTGTCACAGTAAGAGGTGGTTTGGTATTTGTAGCTTGCTATTTGTGCTCCGCAGGTAACCTGCAACTTTGCACTTGTGTTTCTCTTAAACAAGTCATCCTCGTATTTGAGTTAAAGTGTCTGTGTCATGGTAGTGGGAGAATCTTGCATTATATCTTGATCAGGTTATTCTAGAATTACCATGAACTCGGGATTCGATACTCTGTACCACGATCAGAGGTAGTCTGGTATTTATAGCTTGCTATCTGTGCTTCTTCTAAGCAAAAAATTATGAGCTCAGCGTACTCACCATTTGAGGCACGGAAGTTGCAGGAACTATAAAACGCAGCCATCGCGCGACTTCTCAGTAAGTCACCATCAACTTCCTGTCAAAAAGAAACAGGTATCACTAGAAAAGTTGATCCTTCATTTGTAAATTTGCGTATTCTAATATATCACCAAATTCATATCCCGCAACCATATGGGATACGGTAATTGCAGGGACTACAGGACCCAGCAGCCACGGCACTGCCACCACTGCGATACATCTCGAACATGATGTTCCCCAGGTAACCTGCAACTTTGCACTTATGTTTCTCCTAAACAAGTCATCATCGCATTTGCATCAAAAAGTCTGTGTCATAATAAAGGACAAGAAATAGATCAGGTTATTCCAGCCAGTCACCACGATCTCTACATTCGATAGTATGTGTCACAATACGAGGTAGCTTGGTATTTGTAGCTTGCTATTTGTAATTTTTCTAAGCAAAGAATTACCAGAATACCATACCCTGACCATCTGAGATACGGCAACTATATTTGCATCAATGAGATTGTGTCATAATAAGAGACAGTCTCGCATTTGCATCTAGATCACGTTATTCCAGTCATTCACCATGAATTCTGTATTCGATCTGTGTCACAATAAGAGGTAGTCTAATATTTGTAGCTTGTTATTTGTGCTCCGCAGGTAACCTGCAACTTTGCACTTGGGTTTCTCTTAAACAATTGATCATTTTATTCCAGCCATTCATCATGAATCTGCATTCGATACTCTGTGCTATAATAAGATGTAGTCTGGTATTTGGAGCTTGCTATTTGTACTTTTTCTAAGCCTAAAATTGCGAGCTCAGCATACTCACCATTTGAGACACGGCAATTGCAGGAATTATAAAATATAGCCATTGTGTGACTTCTTAGCCAGCCACCACCAACTTTCTATCAAAAGCCAATATTACTAGGAGAGATGGTCATGCCATTGGTGAATTCGCGTCTCCTAGTGACTTCAGATCCCAGCAAGGCTGCTATCACTCTCGTACTCGTTCACATTTGAATTTTAAGCTATAGTTTGGAATTGGGATCCGTCCTGGTAAGGATTTATTTTAGACGAAAGCTGCTTGGTAGCTCAGCCACGCAGACAGTTTCCTGAAAATATCAGCCACTTGAATTTTCAAGTGGCTGGTACTAGCCACTTGTACTTGCGGAACTTTGAAAATAAATTCCTATGCATTTCTGCTAAGCAATATGTGACAAACTTAACATCCTGCGACCATTCCGATATGACAACTCTAACCACCACATCTTCAAGACGAGGCACCCCAAGTAACCTGACCTATACCATCGCCAGCATAACCTCTGCGTCAAAATCTCTGTGTCACAATAAAAGTTATTTGGCATTTGTAACACGGCAGATTCACTTATTCTAAGTTAAACCTCACCAACTGAATACCCAATCATTTGGGATACGGCAACTAAGATATGGTAATTGCAGATACTACAAGACCCACTAAGTTTGCAGCTATGGCACAGCTATCACCGCGATACATCTCCAAGTTAATACGCACCAGATCCTGCAAGGGTGCATTTGTTTTTCTCCAAAACTTAATATCACCATAACTGAAAGATTATCTGTAACAGTGAGGGACAATCTTGAATTTCAAATCAAAAATGTAATTGGCTTTTTAGGCCACAGTTTGTTAAAATATCTCCCTGAATTTTTAAAACATGAATGGCTAGTATCGCCTGAGGTCCTTGAATCCAATGTGCAAGCTTCTTTCTAGCTATTGTGAGACAGCTTTCTGAAAAAGCTAGCCTTTCGTATTAAAGAACCGTTAGACAATAGTTGAGTGGCTAAAAATAGAAAAAATACCATTACATTATCTACACACGAGAAATCATTAGCACTTTGTTCTTAGAATGGCAGCACGAATTCTAGATCAAAGACTGTGTCACTCCAAGAAGTAGTTCCGTATTTGTAGGAAATGTATATCTTCTAAACACAACGTCACATCCTGTGGCGAATGCAGGTACCACAGCTCTACACGATGGACAAAATCTGCCATTACACGTGTCAATTGACTGCTTTACAATCAAGGTGTAATGAGAAAACACACTCCAAGGAAGAGAAACAGCCAAAAACAACATTTCCTTTTGTACGAGAGTGCGAATAACGAGCTTATGCCAGCCCGCTGTTCTTAGAACAATACTAAGAGCAAAAGGAGCTTTTTCTAATTAGAAGCACACTACAGAGCTCCTTTGCTGGGAGCTGTGACCCGGTTGCAGACGCTGAAATCTGCAGAGAGCACCTGTGACTTATTGCCTTCTACGGCGTACTGTGTATGCCAAGCATGTAGTAGCCCTGCCTTCCCGGTCGAAGGCAACACTCAATGGTTCAGTCAATGAAGACATTGCACTGTTACCATATTTCCAAAGGCGATGCGCTTCAAGTAATAATAAATCTCGTACTAGATGATCCCTTATCATCAAAAGATCAACGATTCTGTTTCGTGATTATAAATTTGCATTTGTAGCTAGATAGATCTATTCTTCTTTGGCAAGCCCACATCAAAGAGACTGTTTCATCATAAAGGCTAATTTCGCGCTTATCTGATAGTAGGTATACTATGTCACTTCTGGACCATTGTCATCATTTTTACCTTAAAAATTCCCCATATCTGGGGAAAATGCGGTGTTGCCACGTCAATTTTACTCTTGTAATTTCAGTGATTTTTCCCCAGATCTGGGGAAATTTTTTGGTAAAATCCAAGGTCCGACCTGGTAAATTTTGATACCATTTTTTCAGTGTTACCGCATTGACATACCATTCATTACTTTAGATAACTGATGCATTTATTAGAGTATTTATGAAATAAAACATTATTCCGTGATCAGGACTTAAGCCCAAACCCCTTAGATTGTGTGACAGAGACGATAACCAAGCAACCACTATAACTCATGAGATATTATTTTCAGTGGTTAGCACATACACTTCGACTACCTATCGGTTCAATTGAATGTGTGTGCGTATGAGTAATTGTTAATACTAATTCCTGCACCAGAAAATCTAGATCCGATATATCACGTTACTGTATAAATAATATCCTACATAAACCATATGTCAAGGAAAGAATTAATAAAACAAATAATATAATTTTCTCAACTTTATTGTAAGTTTCCAACTATTATTACATAATAGCAACCACATAATAAATGTCACTCTATTGCTTAAACATATCATTCGTGAAATAGCGATAGACATATACTTAGCATAACTTCAATAGGAACGATCAGCTCATTTTGAGTGAATAATGACCCCATGGCAGTGTTTCAACGGATCCTGGTATCAAAATCCTCTTATCATCATACGGCGATAGCGCAACCTTTTCTTGAGTTGCAGAATGTATTTCATGCCTTTTGGATTGTATAAGATGTTGTTTAACATACTTCTCCTTCCATTTTTCCAAGCATTCTACATAATCATCAAAAGTTATATCATTTTGTACTACACATTTCTTCACTCCTTTCACTTTTTTAGTTATAGCAAAGTTTGACAAATTACAATCTTTCTCATGTGTACTTCCCTTTTGATCATCATTGGTTTGACCGACTTTGTACACTTTTGATGCATACATTTTCGATCTCAGAGCAACAAAGTCTGTCATTATTTCCCCATTATTTTCATCCTTCATAAGTCCAATAACTTTCTTATTGACCTGTGGGATGTCATACTGATTATTAGTTGGATAATCAGATGTATCGAAGTAATTATAGCAGTCTCGCTTTATAACTTCATATGGATCCTTATTACGGATTTCATATACCAGAGAATCGGTATCCGTATAAATGACAGTACAGTTTTCACCATAAACACTACGCATGTAGTTATAATGAAAATTATAAATTTGTATTTTAGATATATCTAAAACACACATACCGATATATATTGGCTTGTTGTAGAAAACATGTGTTTTATTAAGTTCAATAGCTGCTAGGTTTTCATCAAAAATAATTAAACTTTTGAATGCAGGATTTGAAATTCTTGCTTCAGCTCCATATCTTCCATCCCATTTCGTTACCAGACAAACTTTTGAGTGTTTCATCACATCTTCAATAGTTTTTCCAAAAACTGCATTATTCATCAATTTGAATAAATTTTTTTCAAATTCATTCTTCGCCTGCCTTCTCAATTCAGTATTCAAGTCAATGTATGGTTTGAGCCAAAGAGATTGTTTGAATTTCAATACTCTATGTATTTTTTTTAGAACTAGTCCATTTGCAATAGCTTGCTTGAGATTTCGATAATGTAAAACATACTTTGTTTTATCATATAGAGAAGCCATAAGTTTGGTACTACCAGAAGCAAAATCATTCATACATCTATTGTCGTCCTTTACATGTGACGCCGAAAGAACTTTTGTATTTAGATGTTCTGGACAAAATGGGATATCCTTATGTATATCATGCAAATGTTCAGGATATTCTAAGTCAACTTCTAAAATGAATCCTTCTTCAGCATCATCAGACACTGACATCACATCAAAGTTTTGTATGTCCTCAACCCACTCAAATCCACCATAAGGCAAAAATTCGCTCATAGATTTACCATATTGATTATTTATATCGAAATACATTAGATATGTATCAGCTTTGGTTGAATCATAATTTGGGCTATATTTATTGTTAGCCTGCACACGTCGCTTTCCGCAAACTTGACTGAGACCACCACGTATACCTTTCTGAATGAATAGGACCATATCATAGTCAGTCAATAGCTCCAGTTCCTGTCGAGTCGTATACAACATGCAGTCCCACGTGTAACCAGGGAGGGTATAATAATGTGCAGGATCTAGATTATAAGTACGATGGCAGCTTGAACGGAATTGTTCAAATACTTCGGCTAGGAGAATTATATCAGTTTTCAGGTATAAATCCGAATATTCACCCAAATTTCTTATACCAAATGAATTCCATACAAGTTGGGCATGCTGATATTGTTCAGCAGAAATATTCTTCTCTACAAGTCGATTGAAAAATTGATCATGAGATGGTATGTGAGGATAATTGAATTTGTCAAAGCTGTCAGTGAAGTCATATGGATATACACCCTTCTTAGTCAATAACTTGATCTGTTCCTCAGTAAATTGTGAAAACTCTGTTTTCAATATGGGATGCTCTGTCAAATAAGACGATAACTTGTCTAAGGATGAATTCATGAATTTAAAAGAGTCAATGAACCTGAATGACACTGAGCTATCATCAATATTCTTGGTGAAAGATATATATTTTTCTTTAGTTATGGGGAGTAGGTCCACACGACCATCCATGGCCAAAGCAATGTCTTTTATGATAAAATGAGCATCATAGCCAGATAGGTTATGAAAAACTACAGGGATTGTATGACTATCCTTAAAATTGATGTTACAACCTTCATGAGCTGCACCACGATAATTGTCAGTAGGAAGCAGATGATTATGGTCTCTAACCTTTTTATCCTCATAAGTAAAAGGCTTTTCACATATATGACAAAAATTACTTTTTTGGAAATCCTCCTCTTGAAGCGATGTCATATTGATATCGTAAGAGCACATAAAAACCGTTTCTACATTTTCGGCAAATCTTTTCAATTCTTCACACAACCATCTCATACAATCTTCACCGCGGTAAGATCTATAAAATGAAAGAGAATCATCATAGGAGCATTTAACGTAATAACCGACGCTGCACGGTATGTGTTTTTGATATTCTTTCATATCCTTTGTTGGTACAAGTATGGCTTCCATATCCGCATAAATCACAAATGGTGCTTTGCATTTATTTTTAAAGTTTTTGAACCGAAGTACTTTTTCACTCTCGCTTGGTAATTGAGGGATGCAAATGTCAGTCTTCATACAATCATCCATATGCGTGCATAACTTTCGATGTGAATAAAAGTAGTGGAAACAGCGATTACAAAAATGTTTTTTATGTCTGTTCATACTTAGTTGAGATGATACTAATCTAGATAGATCTTTTATCCAGACGTAGTGGGTCCTGAAGGGTTTATCACTTTCACCCTCAAAACTATTCTTGTACTCATCATAGTACTGATTATGAATCATTAGAAGATTAACATGTTTATCTCTTACTTTCTTGGTAAGCCTAAAAGGCACTACTGTATATTTACACATATTTAACTTTAAGGTGTATATATTTATAGATATATCATTTTGATTTTCAAAATTTTTGATCTGATGAATTGTCCTTGGGAACTGTATCCCCTTCAGATTAAGAATAGAGGTATAAGAAGGGTACATAGAAGTCCTATCAGAATGTTTATCTGCAGGATACAACGCTGAAACAACTGCCCATGCAAAGCAAGCTTGATCATCATTTTTCACATTAACACAAGCTTTCTTATTCTTAATATGTGATGGGAGATCAATGTAAGAAGATCCACGCATCGGATTAAACAAGTTTATATTCACTCCCAAGTTGACAACTTTCTTCAAAGCCCATCCACTGTCCTTCTCTTGAAACTCTTGCAGCTGCTTCATGATGGGATGCAGCACTTTGGAGTCAAACCATTCACTTATATTGGTATCTTGATAAATCGGAGAGTTTGAAGTTGTGAAGTACTTCAATTCTTTTATAACTTTATCCGCTTTTGATATTACAAATTCGCCACAAAATGAAACATTAACTTTCACAGCAGAGTTTTTCTTTAGAACATAATGTAGTCTTCGCTCAAATATAGCTTTAGAATCCTCTAAAAAGTGTTTAGGGTCCTTATGCTGAAGATTTGTTATAATTCCTGTATGAATTCGATTATTGAATGCAGATTCAGAATCTTCCCAGCGAACCCGATGCTTCGCTGTTTCTCTCAATCCTCTTCCTTTTCTCATCAAGTGTTTAATTTGAGCACGGTAACTTTTAATGCTGTTTAGAGCACTTAATAATCGCTGCTTTTCTCCATTCGTCATGGCATTTCTCAAGTTATGGTTAATTTTTCGAACAGCTTTATCACATTCGTGTAAACCAACTTCAATTTCTCCCGAATTTCCAGTAGTTGATAGCACATCAATTAAATTTCGAATTTTTTCAGTTAGTCCTTTTAACCAGTACATCCTGCTTCAACGACTGCACTTTATGAACTGAATGTGATCTTAGCAGCGAGCTCTATATATAGTACAATTTTGCAGAACTGCCAACCTAAAAAAAATGTTTGTCCTTAAGATTCACCTCCCTCAAAATTTATAGTAAGAAACTTGAATATGTTTTCAAAATGAACAACCAGAGAGCACTGCAGACCTCAGATCAATCGATTAGGATGAAAAAGAACTATTGCAAGGTTTAACGCTAATACCATTTTTGACTGAAAACTTGAGTGCTACAGGGATTTTTTAGGGCGCAACAGAACTTTTCCTTTGGACACGTTTAGCAAAACGTATTATACTTGCTAATTTCAATAAGCAACCGCTAGCTTATATGTCTATGGTTTACATAATGATTTAATTGGAGCAATTGACCAAAGCAGACAAGGAAGAAACTCAAATCAAATAGACATCCAACATTTAAAACCTAGGCCGCAAGACGGTTCTTTGATAGCCATCAGACAACAATTTTCCTCTAACCATGTTCTATGAAAACATGCGGTTGACACTACACGTACTCAACTCAATAGGTGACAGCCCGGTTTGTAAGCGAGTCTGACAGACACCCTAAGTTTACAGTACTTCTCCCACAGTGTGGTACCTGGCGTGCCTCCCGACTGGAAAAAAGTCGACCATCCCTTTATACCCAAAGGAGCCTAATTAGTCATTTAATATCAAAATAAGCGATTAAAATTACAATGCTCATGATAGTGCTTCAGTGATTTTTCAGATTTACCAAAATCTCTTAGCATTCATAGTATGTTTTACCACTGAGGCCGCAAGACGGTTCTTTGATAGCCATCAGGCAACAATTTTCCTCTAACCATGTTTTAAAAAAAACATGCGGTTGACACTATACGTACTCAACTCAATAGGTGACAGCCCGGTTTGTAAGCGAGTCTAACAGACACCTTAAGTTTACAGTACTTCTCCCACAGTGTGGTACCTGACGTGTCTTCCGGCAGGAAAAAAGTCGACCATCCCTTTATACCCGAAGGAGCCTCATAAAAAATAAATTATTCTGATCTTCAAAGGAGCAGCTAATTGAAGCGTCAGATGAGGTGTGTTCCATCATTACTTTATTGAGATAAAAACTTACCTATTACTAACAGTCGACAGTAGAATCACTTCTTATTTAGCCTGACCGCTGTATACACCTAGTGTTGGGTTACTCAATGCAGCTCAACCAAGAGGTCAACTCAATCCTGCAAGCTCATCTGAATAGCTCCTGCTGTTACAGCTTTTGCTGCTGCTACTGCTGCTGCCCCTATTGGTACAACTGCTATTACTGTTCCTGTTGCTGCTGCTCGTGCTGCTGATACAGCTTTTCTCTGCTCCTGCTGATACAGCTACTGTTACAGCTACTCGTGCTGATGCTACTGCTAAAGCTCCTGCTTCTCCCACTGGTACAGCTGCGTCTGCCGCTCGTCCTGCTACAGCTGCTCTGTCGCTGCTTCTGACTAGCTCAAAGAGAAGCACATACACCTAATCTGGAAAAAATATCCAGACTGTATTTATAACGTTACAATATTTATATTTCGAGTGAAACTTTGTTATTATCAAGCAAGAATGTTTTATACTGCAATAACAGAATCCTCTTTTGTATACGCGAATCTCTGTATCAAGTCGGCTCTATTTATAATTGTCTTTTTTTTGTATTTAACATATTCCACACTATTTCAAGCCAGAGATAACGCATACTGATTTATTTCAAACCATAACGTAAGGTAATCACACTGCATACTTATACCGTTCAAATGAACAAGAAATTCATCTCAAAATTCATTGCCCTGTATTAGGACATACTATTGTTAATAACAAGTATTTCACTCACTATACATGAAATAAAAGAACACAACACTTCATGAAACTTAATCATGCTGATTGGAAGTACTATTATAACTATTGTACCTGCTAGTCTGAACAAAAAAAAAACCTTGAGTCATCAGGAACTTATTATATATAAAAATGGCTATAACTCATAACTGGAAATATCGACAAATATAAATGAAAAAATTCTACCCTAGCAAACTCTGTCTCTGATTGCAGCTATAGAAATATCGTATAGTTATAAAGTTTCATGATATTTCATGATATTTTTTTCTGAAAGTTACGGCCGCCTGATGTGACAAAAAAACAACAAAATCCAAGTAGGTATATTTCCATATTTTTTCACATATTGAGGAGGAACAATTTCAACTTGCTAAGTCGAAGCTTCCTTAAGTCTTACTTTGTTACTTATCAGTCTAAACGAAAAAGTCCAACAAAGCATAAGTTTTCATGAGAAATGCCAATAACCCGTAAACGGCATGAGATTTCCAAAAAATAAATGAAAAAATCCCCCCACAATCCGCCAGTACTTGTTGCATCTAAAGAATCGAATACCATTGTAAGATCTTTGGTTTTTGCAAAACTCTACATACAAAACAGAAGGACCATGTAAGACCCAGCAATACTTATCACACATTTGAATTAAATAGTACACCATTTTTAACCTAAAAATAAGACCAAATTCCCCACCTTTCATTATTATCACGATATTTTTCATGTATTGAATATCAAGAATTTATTTCATCCTGCTAGCTCAGATTATCATTCTACATTCAACCTTACTTTGATATCTACTAGTCTGATAAGAAAAGCGCTAAGTCCAGAAAATCTTGATTTTTTCATAAAAATGCTCATAACTCGTGAACGGCGTGAAATATCGAAAAAATAAATGAAAAAATCTCCCCGCAACCCCTGGTTCTCGTTGCATCTAAAGAATCGAATACCATTGTCAGACTTTTGATTTTTTGCAAAAATGACCCCCACCCCTCTATACACAATACAGAAGGACGATGTAAGACCCAGCAACACTTATCACGCAACTGAATTAAAATAGTACCCTTTTCTTTATCCTAAAAAAAATACCCCCCACCCCCTACCCCTTCCAGCCCCCCAAATGAGAAAAAGTAAATGATTTTATATTATTACCATATTTTTGCGTATTGAGTATAAAGCATTAATTTTATCCTACCAACTCAGATTCTTATTGCACCTTTGATACCTACTATGTTTGAAAAGCGCTAAGTCCCGAAAATCCTAATTTTTTTCATAAAAACGCTCATAACTCGTAAACGGCTTGAGATATCAGAAAAATAAATGGAAAAATCTCCCCACTACCCCTGGTTCTTGTTGCTTATAAAGAATCGAACTCCATTATCAGATGTTTTGATTTTTGCAAAAAAACTAACCCCCTACCCCTCTACTCAGTTCTACGCACAATACAGAAGGATCATGCCAGCAACACTTATCACACATCTGAATTAAATAGTACACCTGTTTTTATCCTAAAAAATACCCAACCCCCCCCCCCCCCCCCCCCCCTCCCAACCCCTACCCCATCCACCCCACTTGTGAGAAAAGTAAATAATTTTATATTATTACCATATTTTTGTGCCTTGAGTATGAAGCATTCATTTTATCCTACAAACTGAGATTATTACTATACCTTTGATACCTACTGTTTGATCAAAAAAGCGCTAAGTCCAGAAAATCTTGATTTTTTCATAAAAATGCTCATAACTCGTAAACGGCGTGATATATCGAAAAAATAAATGAAAAAATCTCCCCGCAACCCCTGGTTCTCGTTGCATCTAAAGAATCGAATACCATTGTCAGACTTTTGATTTTTTGCAAAAATGACCCCCACCCCTCTATACACAATACAGAAGGACGATGTAAGACCCAGCAACACTTATCACGCAACTGAATTAAAATAGTACCCTTTTCTTTATCCTAAAAAATACCCAACCCCCCCTCCCAACCCCTACCCCATCCACCCCACTTGTGAGAAAAGTAAATAATTTTATATTATTACCATATTTTTGTGCCTTGAGTATGAAGCATTCATTTTATCCTACCAACTGAGATTATTACCATACCTTTGATACCTACTGTTTGATCAAAAAAGCGCTAAGTCCAGAAAATCTTGATTTTTTCATAAAAATGCTCATAACTCGTAAACGGAGCGAAATATCGAAAAAATAAATGAAAAAATCTCCCCGCAACCCCTGGTTCTCGTTGCATCTAAAGAATCGAATACCATTGTCAGACTTTTGATTTTGGCAAAAATGACCCCCACCCCTCTATGCACAATACAGAAAAACCATAATGAGACGCAGCGACGCTGCTGACAGATGCATGTTAAATAGTACATACTATACTTATGAACTTTTCTGAAACCAAAGGAAAAAGACCAAAATACACCCCCATTCTAACTCCCCCTCTCCCACCCCTGTTAACATCTTTTCCGCACACACAAAAAAATACCACTGCACAGTACCACCTGATTAATCACTAAAGCCCCCACCAGAGAGGAGAACTTACCACAATCACTTCACAACACACTCTGAACCATAGTTCGATCCCCCTCCCTCAGATATATATACATACATGTAAGCGTAGTATATCCTCCCACCACCGTCTTAGAATACAATTAAACCTCTCTACAAGATGAAGGGCTTGCAAATAAATAAATGTAGAAATGTCACATTTCACTTACCTGATACTACCGAAGTACTGGAGAAACTAAGCAGAACCACTATTAAACACATACTGAGATATATTCACAGTCATCGCGCTTTTATACTTCTCAGAGACAACGCCACTTATTGAAGAATATTTTCCAGACTCAAAGTAGCTCGAATAACGCCAACTACATACAAAACAGTTTTCAGTCTTTGCTTTCTGTTCAGAAAAGCATTTACACATCGGGCCAGTGCGAGTACAACATCAAGTCTATTTATATACCATATAGATGTATGCACACAACGATGTAGCCGCACTGGCCCGATGTGTAAATGCTTTTCTGAACAGAAAGCAAAGACTGAAAACTGTTTTGTATGTAGTTGGCGTTATTCGAGCTACTTTGAGTCTGGAAAATATTCTTCAATAAGTGGCGTTGTCTCTGAGAAGTATAAAAGCGCGATGACTGTGAATATATCTCAGTATGTGTTTAATAGTGGTTCTGCTTAGTTTCTCCAGTACTTCGGTAGTATCAGGTAAGTGAAATGTGACATTTCTACATTTATTTATTTGCAAGCCCTTCATCTTGTAGAGAGGTTTAATTGTATTCTAAGACGGTGGTGGGAGGATATACTACGCTTACATGTATGTATATATATCTGAGGGAGGGGGATCGAACTATGGTTCAGAGTGTGTTGTGAAGTGATTGTGGTAAGTTCTCCTCTCTGGTGGGGGCTTTAGTGATTAATCAGGTGGTACTGTGCAGTGGTATTTTTT
The DNA here is from genome assembly GCA_951848785.1 of Callosobruchus maculatus. Taxonomy (NCBI): domain Eukaryota; kingdom Metazoa; phylum Arthropoda; class Insecta; order Coleoptera; family Chrysomelidae; genus Callosobruchus; species Callosobruchus maculatus. Next base: position 3,520 of record CATOUR010000157.1, on the reverse strand, counting down.
TGTGTGTGCGGAAAAGATGTTAACAGGGGTGGGAGAGGGGGAGTTAGAATGGGGGTGTATTTTGGTCTTTTTCCTTTGGTTTCAGAAAAGTTCATAAGTATAGTATGTACTATTTAACATGCATCTGTCAGCAGCGTCGCTGCGTCTCATTATGGTTTTTCTGTATTGTGCATAGAGGGGTGGGGGTCATTTTTGCCAAAATCAAAAGTCTGACAATGGTATTCGATTCTTTAGATGCAACGAGAACCAGGGGTTGCGGGGAGATTTTTTCATTTATTTTTTCGATATTTCGCTCCGTTTACGAGTTATGAGCATTTTTATGAAAAAATCAAGATTTTCTGGACTTAGCGCTTTTTTGATCAAACAGTAGGTATCAAAGGTATGGTAATAATCTCAGTTGGTAGGATAAAATGAATGCTTCATACTCAAGGCACAAAAATATGGTAATAATATAAAATTATTTACTTTTCTCACAAGTGGGGTGGATGGGGTAGGGGTTGGGAGGGGGGGTTGGGTATTTTTTAGGATAAAGAAAAGGGTACTATTTTAATTCAGTTGCGTGATAAGTGTTGCTGGGTCTTACATCGTCCTTCTGTATTGTGTATAGAGGGGTGGGGGTCATTTTTGCAAAAAATCAAAAGTCTGACAATGGTATTCGATTCTTTAGATGCAACGAGAACCAGGGGTTGCGGGGAGATTTTTTCATTTATTTTTTCGATATATCACGCCGTTTACGAGTTATGAGCATTTTTATGAAAAAATCAAGATTTTCTGGACTTAGCGCTTTTTTGATCAAACAGTAGGTATCAAAGGTATAGTAATAATCTCAGTTTGTAGGATAAAATGAATGCTTCATACTCAAGGCACAAAAATATGGTAATAATATAAAATTATTTACTTTTCTCACAAGTGGGGTGGATGGGGTAGGGGTTGGGAGGGGGGGGGGGGGGGGGGGTTGGGTATTTTTTAGGATAAAAACAGGTGTACTATTTAATTCAGATGTGTGATAAGTGTTGCTGGCATGATCCTTCTGTATTGTGCGTAGAACTGAGTAGAGGGGTAGGGGGTTAGTTTTTTTTGCAAAAATCAAAACATCTGATAATGGAGTTCGATTCTTTATAAGCAACAAGAACCAGGGGTAGTGGGGAGATTTTTCCATTTATTTTTCTGATATCTCAAGCCGTTTACGAGTTATGAGCGTTTTTATGAAAAAAATTAGGATTTTCGGGACTTAGCGCTTTTCAAACATAGTAGGTATCAAAGGTGCAATAAGAATCTGAGTTGGTAGGATAAAATTAATGCTTTATACTCAATACGCAAAAATATGGTAATAATATAAAATCATTTACTTTTTCTCATTTGGGGGGCTGGAAGGGGTAGGGGGTGGGGGGTATTTTTTTTAGGATAAAGAAAAGGGTACTATTTTAATTCAGTTGCGTGATAAGTGTTGCTGGGTCTTACATCGTCCTTCTGTATTGTGTATAGAGGGGTGGGGGTCATTTTTGCAAAAAATCAAAAGTCTGACAATGGTATTCGATTCTTTAGATGCAACGAGAACCAGGGGTTGCGGGGAGATTTTTTCATTTATTTTTTCGATATTTCACGCCGTTCACGAGTTATGAGCATTTTTACGAAAAAATCAAGATTTTCTGGACTTAGCGCTTTTCTTATCAGACTAGTAGATATCAAAGTAAGGTTGAATGTAGAATGATAATCTGAGCTAGCAGGATGAAATAAATTCTTGATATTCAATACATGAAAAATATCGTGATAATAATGAAAGGTGGGGAATTTGGTCTTATTTTTAGGTTAAAAATGGTGTACTATTTAATTCAAATGTGTGATAAGTATTGCTGGGTCTTACATGGTCCTTCTGTTTTGTATGTAGAGTTTTGCAAAAACCAAAGATCTTACAATGGTATTCGATTCTTTAGATGCAACAAGTACTGGCGGATTGTGGGGGGATTTTTTCATTTATTTTTTGGAAATCTCATGCCGTTTACGGGTTATTGGCATTTCTCATGAAAACTTATGCTTTGTTGGACTTTTTCGTTTAGACTGATAAGTAACAAAGTAAGACTTAAGGAAGCTTCGACTTAGCAAGTTGAAATTGTTCCTCCTCAATATGTGAAAAAATATGGAAATATACCTACTTGGATTTTGTTGTTTTTTTGTCACATCAGGCGGCCGTAACTTTCAGAAAAAAATATCATGAAATATCATGAAACTTTATAACTATACGATATTTCTATAGCTGCAATCAGAGACAGAGTTTGCTAGGGTAGAATTTTTTCATTTATATTTGTCGATATTTCCAGTTATGAGTTATAGCCATTTTTATATATAATAAGTTCCTGATGACTCAAGGTTTTTTTTTTTGTTCAGACTAGCAGGTACAATAGTTATAATAGTACTTCCAATCAGCATGATTAAGTTTCATGAAGTGTTGTGTTCTTTTATTTCATGTATAGTGAGTGAAATACTTGTTATTAACAATAGTATGTCCTAATACAGGGCAATGAATTTTGAGATGAATTTCTTGTTCATTTGAACGGTATAAGTATGCAGTGTGATTACCTTACGTTATGGTTTGAAATAAATCAGTATGCGTTATCTCTGGCTTGAAATAGTGTGGAATATGTTAAATACAAAAAAAAGACAATTATAAATAGAGCCGACTTGATACAGAGATTCGCGTATACAAAAGAGGATTCTGTTATTGCAGTATAAAACATTCTTGCTTGATAATAACAAAGTTTCACTCGAAATATAAATATTGTAACGTTATAAATACAGTCTGGATATTTTTTCCAGATTAGGTGTATGTGCTTCTCTTTGAGCTAGTCAGAAGCAGCGACAGAGCAGCTGTAGCAGGACGAGCGGCAGACGCAGCTGTACCAGTGGGAGAAGCAGGAGCTTTAGCAGTAGCATCAGCACGAGTAGCTGTAACAGTAGCTGTATCAGCAGGAGCAGAGAAAAGCTGTATCAGCAGCACGAGCAGCAGCAACAGGAACAGTAATAGCAGTTGTACCAATAGGGGCAGCAGCAGTAGCAGCAGCAAAAGCTGTAACAGCAGGAGCTATTCAGATGAGCTTGCAGGATTGAGTTGACCTCTTGGTTGAGCTGCATTGAGTAACCCAACACTAGGTGTATACAGCGGTCAGGCTAAATAAGAAGTGATTCTACTGTCGACTGTTAGTAATAGGTAAGTTTTTATCTCAATAAAGTAATGATGGAACACACCTCATCTGACGCTTCAATTAGCTGCTCCTTTGAAGATCAGAATAATTTATTTTTTATGAGGCTCCTTCGGGTATAAAGGGATGGTCGACTTTTTTCCTGCCGGAAGACACGTCAGGTACCACACTGTGGGAGAAGTACTGTAAACTTAAGGTGTCTGTTAGACTCGCTTACAAACCGGGCTGTCACCTATTGAGTTGAGTACGTATAGTGTCAACCGCATGTTTTTTTTAAAACATGGTTAGAGGAAAATTGTTGCCTGATGGCTATCAAAGAACCG